>OX621247.1:35588200-36985250 GCA_951640165.1 Pseudoips prasinana
TGCGTCCTTTTCCGCGTTGGCGCCAAAACTCTGTGTGTTTTTAATGTCTAGTCTAGTCTAGTCTTTGACAATAAATAAATAAATCAAATAATTACTATGACAATAGAACCTTAATGGTAGAATTTCGAACAAGCGCGATCCAACTTATCCAAATATTGACTTTTATCTCTACCTTCAAGTAGAAATTCTTCCAATATTTAGCAAAAAAGGCGCTCATGATATTGATCATTGACTATATTTAAATTATTGTACTTTATAACCCGATATTGAAACGGAGCACTATTATTTTGAGTTTAATGCTTGGTATTCTTTTAACTTTTTATCACAGTCACATGTAACTTGTACCTGTTTTTTTTTAATATAATAAAAATATTGAGAACTTCTTATTTCAGGAAAGGACATTAACACGTCTGGCTTCCACGAGTGGGCTACTGGAAATGGGGAACACAGGCATGTATTACTCTATATTTATTGTTATATTACTACTACTACCGTTATTATTGGGGTAGGATAAATATTTTTTCCCTTCCCGCTACGCTACGGCTCAGTGCGTCGGAGGTTCGCTGTGAAATAATATTATTTTTCTGCTATTTCGTGATTGTTTTGTGACCTGTGTTTTGTTTCTAGCTTTAGTGTTAGTGGTAAATACTACAATCTGTAAGTTTTTTAAGTGTTTTAATAAGTAATATCTGGATTTTGTTCAAATTATCGTTCGGTGAGTAAGTTTAACTTTTTTCTTGTGAGGGTACCGCGTCATAGTCACAGTTACTTGTTATCGTGCTAAATTAGCTATCGTGCTGTTTACATTAAAGCGCTTGCTTATTTCTTGTGAATAACATGTCAAAAATTAACGATGTCCCCCCCGATAGAGGGCGAAACGTATTTGGGAGAAGTAAACAGACTCCCAGAACGCCCCCTTCAGGCTTCAACAAACGAGTGTTAGACGATGCGTCACCGACGTTTTTTACTCCCGATGGTCAACAGGAATCGGACATAAAACGTTTTCGGGGATCTCAATCCGATTATTCGTCTTCATTAAATATTAGCGATACAAACAGTGCGGAATATAATTATTGCGATCTTGTGACACAAGCTTCCGTTTATCTGTCAAAGGTTAACGAATTAGTCAGTGATTCCAACTCGGGTATGAATATCGCGAATAAGCTATCGGTGATGGATTGTACGCAGCGCCTTACCAGTATTATTTCATTACTTGCGCTTAAATCTTCATGCACTGAAACTAAATTGGCGAACGCAGAACGTCAGTTAGATCTTTGCGTAAATAAAACCAATTCTGAGATTCCTACGTACGCGGAACAATTAAAACTGCGTTTACCGAAAAAAACCGCCGCCCCCATAGTACAGACGCGAAAACCGGTTCCTTCAATTATTGCGTATCCCACCGCTGAGCGATCAGCGGAGTACGCGACTTCGTCGGCGACCAAGGAAGCGCTTATGAAGGCTATAAAACCCGCGGACGACGGTTTTCAAATAGTAGGCGTAAAAAAAAAAATCCAATTCTGGCGTTGTACTCCGAGTGGCAAATGAAACCCAACTCAATAAAATTCGATCTGTCGAGGCCATTCGTTCGGCGGGTTTAAAACTTCAAACTCCATCCGGGCGACGACCGCGCATACTTATAAAAGATATACCGTCGTCAATGGACGACCAGGTCTTTTTAACGGCGTTATACAGGCAAAATATCAAAGATAGTGATCTTAAAGTCAGCGAAGACGATTTTACATCTAAAACTAAAATTGTGCGCGTAACGTAGCTAATGGGCGCAAGTGAGTGGGAATTGAGCTCGAACCGGAGATTAGAAAACATTTAGTCAGCACTAAAGAAAAACTTTTCATCGACTGGGCTACATGCCGCTTTATTGATGATTTAGAGGTAGTTCGGTGTTTAAACTGCCAGCAATATGGGCATGTTTTCAAGTACTAAAAAACCTCACGACCACAAATGCGGCTCGGACAACTGCCCCACATTTAAGCATAAACTTGAGCAGTTAGTGCTAAATACCAAATATTAATATGGCTTACTTAAAAATAGGGCAGCTAAATCTTCACAACGATAGGGTTGCGACATCAGAGTTGGAAACTTTAGTCAATGAATACAACTTAGATATTTTTTTTTTTTTTTTTAGGACAACAAACAGTTACACTGAGGGTATATATTACATAACTTAAATGCTAAAAGTAACTTACAGTGGAACCAGCCCCGTCGTCCACAAATTATTTTTACAATTTTGTACCCAATGTATATCCTTTACACTGAAGTAGTATGACAGAAGTGAGAATCATTATACTATACTATACTACTGTACTAAAGAACACTTTAAATAAAAATATTTATGCAGTTATACAAAATATAAATAGTTAATATACACTTCATATGGAGCAAGTCCTTATGAAGAAAATATTATTGCAGTAATCTCTCTTTTAAAGCTTGACGGTGAACTTGCAAAGAATTCCACATCGGTGAAATTTGTGTTATACAAATTCATGGTCCTTCGTAATGGACAGCGTTCACCTGCATTAGTTTTACAAGGTTTAGGTGCAAACAAAGAATTTTTCCGAGTGCTTCGTAATGAAGTCGAACGATAGGGTATACGGATATATATTTGATTTAACAGCTTATTACAGTCAAATTGATGGTGGCAGACGTTATATAAGAGCATAATATCCGAAAACATTCTTCTCAACTCTAGTTTAGGCAAAGAAAACTTCTGTAAGAGATTATCATAGGAGGACTTAGCGCGAAAACAACGGTAGTTCATAGAACGCAAGAACTTATGTTGTACTGACTCAATTTGATGGTTGTATTTAGCGTAGTAAGGGTTCCAGACACATGCTGCATACTCCAACTGCGACCGAACCAAGGATTTATATAGCAGAAGGTAAGAGGAATGGCGCTTGAAAACTTTACAAGTACGCATCACAAAGCCATATAGCCGATAAGCTTTATTTACAATGTGATTTATATGAATATCCAGATGAAGCTTGCTGTCGAGGTGTATGCCCAAATCTTTTATTATATTAACTTTCTCCAATGAACTACTGTCAAGGACATAGGAAAAAGAAAAGGCATTAATTTTTTTTGTAAAAGTTATATGTTTACATTTAGGGAGACTTAAGTGAAGTTTGTTAACTACACAATAGGAGGTCAAGCGATTCAAATCGTCTTGTAGTTTACGACAGTCATCTAAACAGGTGATTTCACGAAAAATTTTTAGATCATCTGCATATAGTAAAAAATTTGTGTTCTTGAAGCAATCTTTTATGTCATTAATAAAAAGAACAAAAAGTAAGGGTCCCAAGATTGAGCCTTGGGCCACTCCAGAAGTTACTTTTATAATGTTGTCAGATGTCAAACCATTAACAATAACTCTTTGAGTTCTGTTTGTAATATAGGACGTAAACCATCGCAAAAGATTACCACGGATTCCATTAAATGCGAGCTTCTGTAGTAGTAACACATGATCCACCTTATCAAAAGCTTTGCAGAAATCTGTATAGACAGAGTCTACTTGAGAGCGACTGTCCATGCTTTCAAACAAAAAATTTACATATAATACTAGGTTGCTAATTGTTGAACGTTTCTTTACAAACCCATGTTGTTCTTGAATTATTATATTGTGTAAGTAAGGATATATATAGTTATGTACTAAACGCTCAAGTACTTTTGATAAGGTACACAGAAGTGAAATCGGACGGTAGTTAGTGACATCGTTCTTTTTGCCACTTTTAAAAACGGGTGTTACATTTGCCAACTTCCATATTTCTGGAAGATACCCTTCATGCAGACTTTTATTGTATAATATTTGTAGAGGAACAGCTATGGTCTCTGATGTGGATTTTAGAAAAAACGGTGTCAGGCCATCTGGCCCTGGGCCTTTTGTAATATCTAAGAGTTTAAGTTCCTTAATTATATAATTTTTTGATATATTCAAATCAGTTAGAATAAAATCACAGTGTGGATTAAAGGGAGAAGACTCAGAATCCATTACACGCCCTCGGAGTTCATATACTGACCCGAAAAAGCTAGAGAAGAATTCAATAATATGTTCCGGTTGATCAGATTCCCGGTCACTATATTTCATAGAGGATGGGATGCCAGACTTCTTATCAAACTTTTTAATAAATGCCCAAAATTTCTTCACATCATCTTTTATGCCATCCTCTATAGAATCAATGTATTTATCAAAACATTGTTTGCTAAGAGATTTAAACCAGGCACGAAACATTGAAAATTCTTCATAATACGCCTTGCAGTTATATTTCTTCCATTTGGTCCAAGCTTTCTCTTTATCTCTAAATATATGTCGAAGGGGAGAGCTGAACCAAATGGGGAACTCACTCGATTTAACCGGTCGCAGCGGCACATATTTTTTAATAATTTCATAAATATTTTCGTAAAATATATTTACTGCTGACTGTACAGAGGAGTTACTGAGAATATTTTGCCAGTCAATGTTGTTAATGCTTTCATTGATAAGTAAGTAATTTCCTTCTAAGAAACAATATTTTGGAGCACAAGTTGACTTTAATGGCTTAATTGGAACGTTACAAGTTATAATAACATAAAATGGAGGATGCAATTGGTCTATTGGAACTAAAGTATTTATAGGCGATTCACAGATGCAAATATCATTGGAGATGAACAAGTCTAAGATGCGATTCTTATTATTTTTTAAAGTATTATATTGTGTGCTCCGAGTTGAATGTAAAAATAAATTTAAACAGTTACTTATATTACTATCAATATTCTGGGTACTAAAAGAAGAAATCGGCCAATTTATAAGGGGTAAGTTAAAATCACCGGCTATATAGAAGTTATCTAGGTGATTATCGTTACATAACTCAAGCTCTAAAGCATTAAAAAAAGTTAGATATGTATCTTGATTTTGATTGGGAGGTATATATGCACCACAGACTTGTAGGTATGTTCCCTGCACATTTAATTTCAATAAAACATAATCAATACATGAGGATAACTTAATCCCGGGTAAGTAATTATCCGGGTTGGAATTAAGTTAGCAACGCTCGACTACAATCCCACGACGCACAGCCACCAACACACCGCCACCGTCACATTTACCCGTCGCGGCCCTGTCTCGGTCGCAGCGGTACAGCAAATAACGGGAATCCATCACCTCACTATCCGAAATAGCTGGTGTTAACCATGTTTCTGACAATATAATTAAGTCATAAGAATCGGCTAAGATATTCATAAATAGCGTATTAAGTTTTGTCCTGAGTCCTCTACAATTTTGGTAGTAAACAGTGATTTTATCCAGCATTATAAAAAAATACGTTACAGAATATTAATATCACCAAATAATAACAATTGTTAACGAGTTGAGAAGAAATGCCCGACAATACACTCTGTATATGTATGGTAACTATACTTAAATACGAATCGTTATATAGACTTATATTAGTTATGCAGTAATTATAACAATTAGTTTGTGACTTAAAGTGAATGAACATAAATAATAAATTAAACAAGAAGGTGTACAATAAAATACTACCACTCAATAGAAGCAAAGTAAGTAAACACGTAGAGTAGTTTGAAACACAGAGGATGCACCTAACAAAATTAAGTACTTTCATTATTTTACGATTTGACCATAGAACTAACAAACTTAATAAAATACATACATACGTATTATATAGAAAGGTTCCTTTATGTTTCAGTACTAGATTTATTTTTAATTTTGGATAAGTCTTGTTCCGAACGTATGGCAATAATAGGTGACGATTCATTAGCTCTGACAAGTATGGTTCCATGTTTGACCCAGAAAAATCTATAACTATTCTCTTTGGCTTTCTCTCGAGTTTCACGAAACAAATGCTTGTTTTTCAAGGTGAGATGTTCATTAATGTAAATGTTTTGAGGTTTACCCGCAATGCCTAGCTCGTCAGAGGAAAGGCCCTTCTTCATGCGCACAGCAGAGATAAAGTCATCACGTAGGGAACGGTTTGAGAACTTCACAATAATATTTTTTGGTCTTGTATTAGTATTGGCAGAAGGTACCCGATGAATCGCGATTACGTCTTGTTTATTTAGAGGCTGTTTGACAAGGGTCGCGATTTCCACTAGGATGCTGGAGAGATTTTCACCACGTTTTTCTGGTAAATTCTGAATCTCTGCATTACACATACGTGCTTGTTGCTCCATACCATCAATTTTAGCTTCCAGAACAGATATTTTAGAAGAGTCGGCTGAACAGATATTTGAGCGATTTTCAAGGGCAGTGACCCGCGTTGAGACTTGTTCTGTTTTAGCCTTCAATTCCTCAAAATGAGTACTCATGTAGTTAATAGAGGACTTTACATCACTGAGCTCACTTGTGAATTTTGAAATCATATCTTCCTGTTTGTTAAACCAGCCTTCCAATCTGGCTACTACGTTACGTTGAAAAGATTGAAAATCATCTCGAAGGGATTGGATGTCTGAACTGGACGTACCTTTACGAAACGTTATGTGAGGCACCCCCTCACATAACGTTTCGTAAAGGTACGTAGCTTACGAGCCCTGCTCAGTAAGCGAATTATTAGTGCTCCTTTCTCCAGACGCAGCCACTTGTTCACTTCCTTCACACTGATTATAAGTACTATTTAAGTTAGCCATCGTTAAATCTTGAACTCTCTGATAGTTTATTACTCTGTGTAGAACGAGGCACAGTACAGGTAGATAGTAGGTACTTTCTTGACTCGAGCGGTGGCGGCGCACGGCGCGATGACGTGTTACTAGGTGCGATAAGCGAACACTTGGACACAGCCGACGCGTACCGCAGAGCGAACCGGAATGATAAAACCGGAATAGTGCTTGTACAAGAACAATATCAATATGCGCGTTTAAAAAATAAATTGGTGCAGCTAGACAACAAATCACGGGCTGCTATTTACGTAACGCGTACTAATTTTACGGTAAGCGCTATGCGAAACCTCATGACGTCACACTGTGCTGTCGCTGAAATATCATCCCCATCCTGGAAAGTTTACGTAGTGAGCTGTTATTTTCAGTATTCAGATCCTGTCGGTCCCCATTTACATCACTTGCGCCATGTTTTGATGTCCCTCAAAGGACACAAAATTATTATTGGCGCAGATGTTAACGCATCCTCTACGTTATGGTATGGCAAATACCGTTCAAGCGATACAGAACGGCGGAACGCCGTCGAAGATTTCGTCGCTGAGATGAATCTATCAATACATAACACTCCTGATGCACCGCCTACTTATTGTAGCCCTACTGGCGAATCTTTTATTGACGTCACTTTTTCAAGCTCAGACGTCCGAATAGATGGATGGCGTGTTTTGCCTGACGCTTCATCCAGTGATCACCGCTTAATCGTGTACGAGTTTGTTCCTCGGTTGGCACAAAGACCTACGGCTATTTACGGTAACTATAGATATCGGCTCAAAGGGGCCGATTGGGATTTTTTCAGAGCTCTTTTTGCCGCGCATGCCAGGGATTTCACCCGGGATGAACTAACAACAGAGGAATGTGCTGTAATGATGTCGGACACTTTTACCTACTGTGCCGATATTGCCATAGGCCGCGTCCCTATCACTAATATTCGAAGATGCGATTGGTGGAATAAATACTTAATTAAATTTCGATGTGAATTTCGGAGAACACGTAAAAAATATAATAAACTAAAAAAACGTAAAATTGTAGGCGATGTTTTAAATAATGCATATATAAATCTCAAAATAGCTCGTTCACGTTACCGCTCGTCAATAGAGAAATCCAAAGGCAATCTTATTAGAAAAATAGTCGATAAATTAGATAAAGAAGGCCCGTGGTCGCCCCTATACCATGAGTTTAAAGCAAATAGGTCTATAGATTTAGCTTATATTCAAAACATAAAAATCAATAATACCTACACCAGTGGCATAGAGGAGACCACGGAATCCTTACTTAATTCGCTCATACCTGATGATAGTTCCTTGAACGATAATGACTACCATAAGCAGATTAGACAGTGGGCAAACAATCCACCCGCTACGTATATGTCTAGTCTTCCTACAATTAATGAGTTTATGAATACTGTGAAATCGCTACCTGTTAACAAAGCTTCAGGTGAAGATAAAATAACCAACAAAATGATAATAGAAGCCACAAAACAATCCGGTGATTCAATACTAAAAGTTTTTAATCGTTGCATATCTGAAGGGACTTTTCCGCGTTCTTGGCGCAGCGGTTTTATTCGTATTATACCAAAAAATGGCGATAAACTGCCTGAAGACCCTAAGTCATACCGACCAATAACGTTACTGCCTTCCTTAGGCAAGCTTCTAGAACGACTTATTGTACCGCGATTGCTGCCGGGGGACCAAAATTTCACGGAAATCAATTTGGTTTTACTGCGGGTAAATCGACAGTGGACGCAGCTATCTCAGTGAGGAAAGCTGTAAACTCGTCCGAATGTAAATACGTTTTGGCCATATTCCTAGATATTTCAGGGGCGTTTGATAATACTTGGTGGCCAATTTTGTTACAAAAACTTAAGTTACGCGGTTGTTACAGTAATATATATTCGATAATCACATCTTATTTCGTACATGGCTCTGCAACTCTTAAGCTTGGTCACTTCAGAGTCACTAAATCGTTAACCATGGGTTGCCCCCAGGGCTCAGTGCTCGCGCCGTATCTCTGGAACTTGGGTTTTGATGACTTCTTGACATTACCCTTGCCATCACGCTGCTCTCTAACGGCATATGCCGACGATGGCCTCTTACTTATACAGGGTAACTCCAGGAGAGAGTTGGAAAATCTGGCTCAAACTTGCTTAGGTATGATAAGTGAATGGGGTAAAAGAAATCGCCTTACATTTGCTCCTCATAAAACCTACCAACTCCTTCTTAAAGGTGAACTAAAATCCCCCCCGGGCGTAAAACTTAATAATGTTACTGTAAAACGCAAAATATCAACCTGTTATTTGGGTTTAGTTTTAGAAAAGAATTTCTCGTTTATAGAACATATTAAATCAGTTGGGGAAAAAGCTAAGCGAAACTTTTTTGCACTTACAAGGATATCGACGGCAACCTGGGGCCTCTCTTTTAATACTCTTAAAATCATTTACGGGGCAACCTATCTTGGGTGTATATGCTATTTCTGTGTAAAGCCTATAGAACAGTGAGCACAGAGGCCCTACCTGTCCTAGCGGGTGTACTACCGGTTAATCTTGAAGTTCAAAGACGAGCAGCATTGTATTATTCTACGCGCGATAATTTAGAAAATGATTTCTTATCATTACGCGACCGTGCGAAAATAACCAGGCTATTTATGCCAATAGCTGACTTAAATAACGAACTACTAAATGAATGGCAATGTAGATGGAATACGTCAACCAAGGGTCGCCATCTGCACCAGTTCTTTCCGGACGTACGCGAACGGTTAAATAAAACTTGGCTAATCATAGACCATTGTGTTGCACAATTTCTTACCGGACACGGCAATTTTAAAAGTAAATTGTATAGTTTTAAATTAGTATCTTCACCAATCTGTCTGTGCTCAACATCCAGTAACGAATATGAACAAACTGCTCACCACATCCTGTGGGAGTGTGATCTCTGGCAAAATCAGCGTGATATTATGTTAAACAGCTTGCAACCAATATCTGGAGTAGTTTATTATACGGATCTTGTAGCAACAAGGAACAACTTCCGTGCGTTTAAGCGTTTTTGCCATACCTACTATTGGAATCAAATATAACAGCTCACTTAGGACCCTTATTGATCCTCGGTGCTTTTGCAGCTGGCTTCTCTAGTTGCAAATCTCTCATTTTATGAGGCTATAGCCTCTTTACATCATTCTGTCTCCCGTTTTGCTCTGGAGGGAAGTGGAACCATTCATTTGCTAACTCCTCCTTTTTTCTGTTTCTGATTAAATTCGTTGCGGGATCCAAGACAGTTAAAGCGATTCCCCGGGACATGCCTGAGCTTCACCGCTCAGTGTCATTTCATTGTGTGCCACTGTTGATCCTGGCTTACAGGAGTTGCAGTGGTGGGTAAGAGGGAGGGACTAGTCCCGTAAAAAAAAAAAAAAAAAAAAAATCCAATTGTGCCTTATATAAATACGAAACCCTACCGGTATAGTTGTATTAGATATCTGACTGTCTCGTTGGTCTAGCGGTAGCGTGTTCACCCGCAGATAACGAGGTCCTGGGTTCAAATCCCCGGTCGGGCCAAAAGTGATTTTGGGACTTTTCTGTAAAAAGAAAAATTTCTCAGCATCATCCCAAAGTCTGGGAGTTGGCGGTATTATACCCCCGTGCCTCGGAGAGCACGTAATGCCGTCGGTCCTGTGCCTGACCTCTTTCCGGTCGTGTCGCTAGTCGTCCCATCGGATTATGAGAGTGATGGAAGAGAAAGTGCTCCTGTGTTTTCGCACATACTTGAGCACTATAATATGTCCCGCGCAGATGGCTAATCTCTATTGAGATTGGCCGCCGTGGCCGGATTCGGCTAGGAGGATATTATTATTATTAGATATCTACAACGCTTAAAATATTTTATCTGAGAAAAGGCAGTTAGTAATGGCTATTAAAAGGATCTAAAAGCTAATCTAATAGAATCTAAATCTCACTATTCCATAAAATAACAGGCGCTCATAGCTAGATGCTCTCACCGATCCGTAAGCGATCGGCGAGGTTAAGCAGCTAGGCTCGCGGTCAGTCCATAGATAGGTGACCACCAATGTTGTTTAATTTTCGAGCGTCGCCGTGCTTCGGAGGGCGCGTTAAGCTGTCGGTCCCGGTTGTAAACATTAGGCAACAGTCGTTAAGCCATTTCAGAGGCCTACTGAGCGGCTTGAACAACTCTGACACTAGGGTGACTGGCTGACACCACTGCCCATACGACAAGTAAGTAAGCAGGTAAAAGAAGATAATTTTATCAATTGGTTAAACATGAGTATACACGCAGGAGCATGCAAGATGTAGGTACATTGTTTTAAATAGAAAGTGAACAGTTCATCATATTTGCCTTCACGGCAAACAAATATTATTTTCATGCGTTAATTTTGTACTATCAAATCATCGAATAAACTAATTTGTAATTTAAATGAACGTGCAATACGGCCCTTCTGATAGAAGTCAACGTCCAAATAAAATCAAAGTGAAAAAGTTTTTATTCACATAGCCCTGTAAATAGTCATAATTTCTACTATTAAAACTATTTATAGAAATCTAGTTACAATAGATTTTTCGATTAAACCTGCGTTTTAGTTCGTTTAATTTAACCAAGTAGTACTAATTGTATAATTTTATTCAAAGTTTATGAGTTGAGTATAAACGAGTTCTTACGCGGCTCATGTAGTTCGATCCTGATCGTACTTCTCCTGAAACACTGAATCGGTTTCCTTCAAATTTGAAACAGTGGCAGTGACCATACTCCTGAGTGCATATATTATGTTTATGAATTCATAAAACCGGCCAAGTGCGAGTCGGACTCGCACATGAAGGGTTCCGTTGCAGCAAGTATTTCAGTTGATTAAATGAAAGCAAATTGCGGTTTATGACGTATTAAAAAAAACTACTTGCTAGATTTCGTTCAAACCAATTTTCGTTGTTAGTTTCATGGTCATGTACATCATATATTTTTTTTAGTTTTATCATTCTCTTATTTTAGAAGTTACAGGGGGGGGACACTCATTTTTCCACTTTGGAAGTGTCTCTCTCGTAAACTATTCAGTTTAGAAATAAATGATATTAGGAACCTCAATATCATTTTTAAAGACCTATCCATAGACACACCACAATGAAAAAAATTTTTTTGAGTTTCTTTTCTATGTATGGCGTCCCCCCAAAATTATTATTATTTTTCTATTTTTATGTAAAAATCTTAATGCGGTTCACAGAATACATCTACTTACCAAGTTTCAGCAGTAGAGCTCCTATAGTTTCGGAAAAAAGTGGCTGTGACATACGGACGGACAGACAGACAGACAGACATGACGAATCTATAAGGGTTCCGTTTTTTGCCATTTGGCTACGGAACCCTAAAAATCAGACACGCCACAGAGGAGCAATCACCGAAAATTCTTAATATCCCATTCAATTCAATGTAAACGTATAGAAATCTGCTTTATTACACTCATCTCATCAAAAAACTGTCAACTGTCAAACGTGAAGGTATAGCTCCCAGTTAAAAAATAAAAATTCATTAATATTAATTAAATAAAGTAATAACTGTGCAAGATTTTTGTTGCCCGAAGTGGATAATATTGTGATTAATAAGAACAATTGTTATTTAAAGATATAGTGTAATATAAACTAAATTATACAACTTTAACATAACTTACATCTTATAAACTACCTCACAGTGAACTAAAAGTGAAAGTGATATTTATATAAGTACTATAAACTGTCAGTTAAGTGCCTGGATTCGGCCTAATTATATAAATTACCTATAATAACCCGCCTTGTTGTATTAATTACATCAAAATACAATATTTAAATATAAGACAGACATTATTGATCGCGTAGCGCCATCTAGTAGCTAACAGAAGTACTAACGCTATCTGTTTACCTTAGAATGACCAACTGTGCGCATTGTGGTAAATTTTTGTCAGTACGTGGAGGCGCCACCTGCAGTAACTGCAGGAAAAAATACCATCTAGACTGTGTTCAGCTGTCTGCAGTACCGAAAGCGGGTACCTGGAAGTGTGGCGGATGTCGCGTAAACTCCAATTCCAGGGCAAAAACCCTGAATAAAGAGACGGACGCAAACAGCTGCAGTTCTATGTCGCAAAATAGCCCCAACACCGCATTTGAAGATGCTGGAGAGCTGACCGACTTGGAGCATGAAGAGGACCCGAATGAAGCGCCAATATCACAGGTGGAATTGCTCAGACAAATCAAGTCTGAAATTCAGCAGATGAGGGCTGAAGTTAGGCGAGATATCAGGAAGCTGACGGATCAGGTATCAGCACTAGGGACGCGGGTGTCTAAGTGTGAGCAACGGGTCAATGACTTGGAATCAAAGATTACAGTCATTGAAAAAAGACCACCCACCACAGCAACAGATGACTCCGTTAAGCAGCTGGAAAATACAGTGGCGCAGCTGAAGTCACAGATTAATGATCGAGATCAGGATCTGTTGAGCTCGGATTTGGAGATCACTAACCTCCCTGAGGATAGGGGTGAGAACATCATACACACCGTTGAACTAGTTGCCAAGAAGCTTGGGGTCACCCTCGAAGCGCGAGACATAGTGTTTGCCGAACGGGTGGGCCTGGGCCCCGGGCGAGTGGCCGAGCCTGGCTTGCCTGGCGCTGCGAGCGGGCCGGCGCCGCGCGCGCGCCGCGTCGTGCTGCGCCTCGCGCGCCGCCAGCTGCGCGACGAGCTGCTGCGCGCGGCGCGCGTCCGCCGAGCTGTCGACACTGAGGGCCTCGGCCTCGCTGCGCCGCCCCAGAGGTTCTATGTCAACGAGAGGCTAACATACGTCAACAGGCATCTGTTCTACCTCGTTCGACAGGCTGCCCAGCGCGTTAATTGGCGTTTCACTTGGACTAAGCATGGTAAAATATTGGCAAAGGAATCTGATGGAAAGCGCACCTTTGTGATCCGAACAGAGGCTGACATCCGTCGTGTTTTTGGCGAGCAGTCGTTTGACAAAGAAGCATAATGTTGTGAAGAAGAATAATGTAAAAAGTGGTACTATTACTCCTCTTACTAATGTGATTATTCTTAGTGCTGTCTTTATATCATATTTACAGTTTAGGATCTGCATATACACCATATTTCACCTATTGAATATATCATGTTTGCACAATTTGGTTAAGAGTGGCTCATGTAAATATTTACAATTACATTGTATTATTCATTTAAACATTATTCTTTTATCGGCTTATTGTCAATTTTCTAAATTAATAAACATAGGGTTTAACTTATATAAATATTTACAATGTCATCGTTTTATTTGTATAGATATTTTCTTGACTATATTGTGTAAATTGTCTAAATATATAGACACAGGTTATAGCTTATTCTACATACAGTTCACATTATTGGTTAACACTCAATACATCTCATATCAATACACACATTACTTATTATACACAAATGGTTAAACAAAAACAATTAAAAGTTGGACTTTTCAACGCGGGGTCACTCGGAACACGGCATGAGGAATTTATAGTAGCCATGGAGAATCTGGATGTGGACTTAATGGCAATAAACGAAACCTGGATCAAAGCGGGAGAGGAAGGTAGGGCACCATTCGTTCCTAACTATAGACTACAACACATGCCACGTACAGCTGTCTCGGGAAGGTCGCGAGGTGGTGGCGTTGGGTTTTACGTGGGTCAGGGGCTGCGAGTCCGCGCGTTGCCGCACCCGTCTGTACCAACTGTAGAGCAGATGTGGCTCCGGCTGAGCGTGAACACACAATCGGTGGTCGTCGGCACCGCGTACAGGCCGCCCTGGCTCGATGTCAGCGTATTTCTTGACGCCATTACTGATTCTGTTACTTCCTTCCGGAATGTTGATAAAATAGTATTACTGGGCGACTTTAACATTAATTTACTTGATACCTCTGATAACAAAGTGAAGCTACTCAACTGTTTTCTACACAGCACCAATCTCATTAATATAATTACGGAACCAACTCATTTTACTGATCACAGTGCGACCTTGATTGACTTGATTTGTACAGATGCCTCTGTCCGTGGAGTATCAGTAA
This sequence comes from Pseudoips prasinana, assembly GCA_951640165.1. Taxonomy (NCBI): domain Eukaryota; kingdom Metazoa; phylum Arthropoda; class Insecta; order Lepidoptera; family Nolidae; genus Pseudoips; species Pseudoips prasinana. The sequence goes on from OX621247.1 coordinate 35,602,900, forward strand.
ACCACATACCTGACCTTGGACATCATGCTATCGCCACAACTGAACTTAACTTTAAGGTTTATAAACCTGCCCCTTTCTGGGTAAGATATCGGCCATTAAATGACATACTGCAAGACTTATTCCAGTATGACTTAGGGTGTATAGACTGGGACTCCATAGGCAAGCTAGGAGATGTCAATTGCATGGTTGAGACTCTAAACAACTACATTACAACTTTATTTGATCTACATGCTCCAGTTAAAAGAATTTTGATTAAAGAAGTATCTTATCCCTGGATCACCACCACTATTAAAGATATGATGCAAATAAGGGACAAACAGCACACTAAGTCTAGGCGGACCAAATCAGACATTCATTTAGAATTCTATAAGAAACTTAAATATGAAGTAAGGGCAGCCATAGACAGAGAAAAGACTGCTTACTTTAAGACTCATATTAACAGCAAAATAAAACAACCTAAAATATTATGGAAGTCCATTAAGAAAAATTTAACAAAGCACAAAACCCAAAGCCAAGATTTACCACAGCACTGCAACAATCCTGAACTTTTAAACATTCACTTTTTAAATATACCTAGTAGTGATGAAGTAACTATATCCCATCTTACACAGTTTGAATTCAACAGGTTTGGTTGTGGTAGTTTTCAAATTCAGTTAGTCAATGAGGAGCAGGTATCAAAGATTATCCATAACCTTAGGTCTAATGCCATGGGAATAGATGACATATCACTAGACATGTTAACACTGACACTGCCACAAACACTGACAACCCTCACGAGAATCATAAACAGGTCAGTGTCAACATCAACTTTCCCCGACATATGGAAGACTGCTATTGTAAGACCAATACCTAAAAAAGATAGTCCCAATGATATTAAGGATCTTCGCCCAATTAGCTTATTGCCATGTATATCCAAAATTTTGGAGAGGGTGGTATGTGACCAATTAAGCAAATATGTAGAACAATTTGGTATTTTACCTTCCAGGCAATCAGGCTTCCGTAAAGGTCACAGCACTACTACAGCTTTAATTGATGTAGTGGATAATATACTCCAGGCCAGGGACCAGGGCATGGGAACGATATTAACTTTACTAGACTTCTCTCGTGCATTCGACTGTATAAATATTTCCCTTCTATTGTCCAAACTGACATACTATGGGTGCAGTGTGGAGACAGTTAAGTGGTTTCATAGTTACCTTACAAAAAGATACCAATTAGTACGGATTAGTGGTGACAAAAATAATCATGAAGCTTCATCCTCGCTTCGTCAAGTAAACAGGGGCGTACCACAAGGCTCAATACTTGGGCCTCTGCTGTTCTTGATTTACAGTGCAGACATTGTCCATTCCATAACTTATTGCAAATTCCATCAATATGCAGATGATCTGCAACTGTATCTCTCATGCCATCCCAAAGACTGTCTTGACTCTGTAACAAAAATAAATTATGATTTAAGTAAAGTATCTAAGTGGGCATGTGAAAATTCACTAGTCCTAAACCCATCAAAATCAAAGTTTATGGTTATGGGGTCGAAAAACACCATAAGTCAAATGGAGCAGTATCGCCCTACTATTAAAATTGATGGAGACTCTATAGAGCAGGTATATGAGGCTCGCAACCTGGGTGTTATTTTCGATCCACTATTACAGTTTGAAAAGCATGTAGCAAGTGCAGTTCAAAATTGCTTTTATCGCCTCAAACTATTGTATCGAATAAGACCTTACATAAACACCGATATACGCATATTACTATGTGAGTCACTTATCCTCTCTCGCCTAAATTATGCAGACACTGTGTATGGAGCCTGTCTACTGGCTAGAACACAACGGCTAGTCCAGCGGATACAAAATGCCTGTGCCCGTTTCCGTTTTAATGTACCACCACGAACACATGTAACATCGTACATAAATAGTGGCAACATGTTAAAAATGTCAGCTCGTAGACTACTCCACTTGGCAACTCTTGTATTTGGTGTGATTGCCAACAAAAGGCCTGAGTATCTGTACAAGAAATTAACTTGGTCAACAGATGTCAATAGTTATAAAACCAGGTCTTCAGCTCACCTGATCCTAATTCCGAGACATAGGACTGCAGCTTTTCGTGGATCTTTTAAATATGCCGCCGCAAAGGTCTGGTGCAATATACCTCCTCCGTTGAAGTGCCTGCGAACAGTATATACATTTAATGCCAATTATAAAAATGAATTGTTGACGCGACAAAAACTCAGTTCAAATACTATTTAATACTTTTTCAAGGCTGAACTTACCCATCTCTTTGCACACTTTTGTGGGAAGGAGTACCGCAAGACACACTATTAATGAGCTCAACACAACAATGCCCAGACGCTCATGCAGTGAAGAACTCCGTCACAATAGCATCACCATTACTCGATCAATATTGTTTTCATACATATTTCACTTTTATATCGAAAATTCACAATTACCACTTTTACTTATACATCAAACATATTTACGCTATAAACTTAGTATTAAGAAGCATAATAATTTACTGTTCATATTAGATTTTTCAAGTAATTCAATTTCCGCGTCCCTTTTTTCTTGACATCTGTCTGACAGTCAATCCAAGAGCATATAATTGACCGACTCAGCTAAAAAATATGGATTAAATAAATGTAATGTCATTTTTTATTGGTGCACTTATGTATTGTTATGGACGAATTATGAGCAGAATGTCGACATTATAACAATTATTTTATATACTGTCTGTGTTATGCATCTCCAAATTGGTGTTAATTTATTAATATTTATTTATTAAGTTCGTTCTTGCATACATTTATTGTTTAAATTAGCTATAAGTTATATTTTGGTGTCCAGGTACTGTAAAATTCTAACTGCGACCTGTACACTAATTGTTCGTGAGTTATTTTACGTGGTTCCATCATAAAACCAGCGCTGCAACTGTTAATGTTGCAGCTAGTGCTGAGATGGGACCAATTCGGACTCACACAGATAAGAATTAAGGACTTCTGTTTGTATACATTTATATATATTGTTATTATTATCTGTGTCAGTTTACTGAATAAATGGATTTTCTTTCTTTCTTCTTTCTTTCTTTCTTTCATCTCAATATTTCCAAGCAGCAGAATTCTATGTATACCTATTAATTTAGTTTCGATTGTTATCGTGTCTATTTTGTGGTGGAAATTCAGGAAGTTATTATTAGTGTGGCCGTTTTGTGTGAGATGAAGGGCGCGGTTTAGTTCGATTACCGAATCCAATGCAGCCCAAATGCGAAGATCCATTAACTACTATTTGTTAACTTAAAGAAATTAAATTATTAAATGCAGCGAAATAAAACTCAGTACGCGTAAAACGTAGTCCTTTGAACGCTTGTAGCATCTGGAGCATTTTTATTAGCTGTTCACCGCGGCCTGATTTGATTTTTATTCATTATTAACAAAAATTTTGATTTGCCATAAGCTCAGGGAAATTTTAATCGATATAGAGTGAAATACATTTACAAATTTTGACAATTTGAATTTGACGTGCCTGTTGGCGTGGTTATGGTAGATGCCTTTCACGCCGGAGGTTGTGGGTTCGATTCCCACCCGGGACAAATATTTGTGTGCATGGACATGTCTGGGTGTAAATTATCTATATAAGTATGAATTTACAAAAGAAAAGTAGTATATGTAGTATACCAGATATCTGGTTTCCATAGTACAAGCTCTGCTTAGTTTGGGAGCCAGAGACCGTGTGTGAATAATGAAAAAAAAAAAAAAAGTCGATAATTGATCCATTGTCGAGCAGGATAAAAAATTATTAAATTACTAAAATGACTATTAAAAAATAGGGGTTGGTGATAAAAGGGTAAAAATTTAGTGGAGTATGTATTTTTAATGCCACATTATACAAAAATAAAAAAATCTTAAGTGTGAACAAACCTTATCACTTAGGGGTATGAAAAATAGATAGTAGCCGATTCTCAGACCTATTTAATATGCATATACAATTTGGTAAAAATCAGTAAAGCCGTTTCGGAGGAGTAAGATAACATTGTGACACGAGAATTTTATGTATTACATGAACTTATTGAAGATTCCATGCTCTAACTAGCTTATGGAAAAATCCAACGTTACCATCTCTTAAAGGTTTATTTTGATAAGTAGTGGTTGGAGAAAAGTACTTTATGATAAAGAACTTTACAGAATGAGCCTTACACCACTTCCTGGTAAAATCGCCAACATGATGGGATAAGTTCCATCTCCCCCTTTTACCAAGACTTTATTTTATTTTAGATCTGGGGTAAAATATTGAGTAAAAATAAGCGATACGGTAGAATCTGTTGAATAATTAACACATTAAGACTAAAGTTCCATCTCCCCCTTTTACCAAGAGTTGGTAGTCAGTCAACAGATTCTACCGTTTCGCCTATTTTTACTCAATATTTTACCCCAGATTATGATTAGTTAGACAGCTAGTAGCACCAATCAACAACATACATCTATACATATAATAAAATCGTAGGAAAGTCAAAACTGTACATTAAATATTTTTTTAAAAGGATACTTGGGCGCGTGATCTACAATCGATATCGAAGCCAAAAATATAGTTTTTAGAATTTTTGTCTGTTTATCTGTTTGTCTGTATGTATGTCCGGGCTAAACTCAAAAACTACTGCATAGATTTACTTCAAATTTTGCATGAATATTACTAAGAAGTCGGGTCAACATATAGGCTACATATTATCACGCTATCACCTACGGGAGAGCTGTGATAATTTATAAAAATTTGCGGGTAAAACCGCGGAGCACAGCTAGTACTTAATAAACTCAATCTCCCACTTAGCTGAACAAATTATAACAACTTCAGTTTTATAAAATACGCGGTTTTTGCTGTTCTGATACAAATGTGTCGATCAGCCGAGGTACTTAGTGTAAACAGCCTACATTACTTTTGTTCATTTCGCAGCAAACGATCTACAAGTTGTTTAGTTTCAATGCATTTGAGCTTCTTAACTAGGTATACCACATAATGACAATAATTTAAATAAGCTAGCTAAGTTACTAAATCTTAACAGGCCTGTTGGCGTGGTTGGCAAATGCTTGCTTTTCACGCCGGAGGTCGTGTACATGTCTGTTTGTCCTGACTCTGGATGTAATTTAACTATTTACTAGCTGTGACCCGCTGTTATACCATCCGTACTCCATCCGTTTAGACGTGAAGAAGTAACAAACATACACACTCACACACTCACAACTTTCGCCTTTATAATATTAGTGTGATACGTCATAAATCGTTAACCGCAACATGCTTCGGAACCCTTCATGGGCGAGTCCGACTCGCAATTGGCCGCTTTTTTGTTAATCTTATTCCATACTTTAAAATAATTGTAAGTAGGCATTTTGTAAAAATATGCTTCGGTCACCTTGTGAGACTGATATTCGAAAATAATCACAAGTTGTCATTTGATATTCTTTGTAATGCCCACCAAACATGGGAAAATAGATTTTGCTATTTCTTTTTCTGGTAAAAATCGGCTGAAAATAATTTTATATCATAATAATACGATCTCAATGCGCGAGCGAGATAGCTGCAAGCTGAACTCTGGATATTAGATAATTCATATTTTATACGAGGCATTTCTTATCATCATCATCATCATATCAGCCGTAAGGCATCCACTGCTGGAAAAAGACTTCTACAAAAATCTCCACCATTGTCGGTTTTGCCCTACTCGCCATCAGCGACCATCACAAGATCATCGATCTAACTTGTAGGGGAGCTGCCCATCTTGCGTTTACCGGGTCGTGGACACTCGAGAACCGTTCTGCCCCAACGGTCCTCGGTTCTACGGACGTGGCTAATTAAATTATTTTATTATTTATGGATTATTTATTTTAATGTGTTTTTAGAAGGGAATAACATGTTTTATTTAAATATTTCATACATTTAAAATAAAATAAAATAAAGTAAAATAAAGTTTTTAGTCACGTAGACTTTAAAAAAGCGCTTGTAAAAGGTCAGAACATGTTTGTAGTAATACAGTTATTATTTCTAGTTACTTATTACAGATATTTAGGTACACGGAATGTTAAAACATTTATACAATTTATTTTATAATGGTAGTGTCATTAAGCTAGCTTGTATTAAGTTATTGTCAAGGAGATTATGTTTAGTTGAAGTTTTTAATATTGTACGGGCATAAGATAATTTGTAGGGTCAAATTAACCAACGCTCGCACGTAACCTACTCCTTACTGTGTACCACTCGTAATAGTCCTACCACCCTAGCCTAACCATATGTACTGATAACATATAATTATATAGATAGGTACGGGAAGCCTGTTGCCAGGAGACCTAAGGCAACAGACGGAAACTATGAAGGAAGCAGGGGTGTGTACGTAGTGCAATGTACACAGGAGAGAGGGTTTTCTCACTGCCGGTCAAGCAGGCTCACAAGACCGATCGTACTGACGGCTAAAGGTGTCTTGGCCGCAGTGAGAGGTGGTGACAGGGTAATGAGCCAAAGTCGGATTCAACGTAATGACTGGTTTTATTTACAATATTAAAATCTTATATACTAATCTTAAACTAAATACACATTCACGCCTATTCACTTGTGTGCCATCCGTGTGTTGCGTCGACGCTGCAGTCTTCAATATTTCGGTCAGTTGTATGCTGACGCTGAGCTGTACTTTGTCCCAAGATGCGTCGATGTAGTAAATTTGTCATTGATTGCTGTGTTGATATAAATTAATTAGGGTTCCTTGAAGTAAATATTATGGTTCACATGTGAACATTCTGCCGCCTCTCGGGAATAGGCTTCAGTTCATATAGTTCAGTTGTCCCGCTGGTGATGGTCGGTATCTCATTGGTTGAGTTTTTCGTTGACGTGAAGTTCTTTGTCGACTGTCGATTCGGTTGGCTGTAAATAGTATCGTCTGCGCTGCCTGGTCTCGTTGTTGGTTGTTTGGCACATGGTTCCTTGGGATGCCTGGTGTTGCGCTGTATTGCCGTTCTAATACAGTTTATCATTTTTGGACCATAACGTACGATTACTATCGCTAATATTAACATGAGTAGTGACGATATAAAACTAACTACATAAGTATGGGAATAAATTTGTTTCCAAATGGTATTATTTAGTTCTAATTTTAAACTATTTTCATTGTTAACTAAATTTAGAAAAAAATCTCGTGAGTTACCTATTACTTCCTCTTTAGACATATTTACAATTTTATTACTAGTGGACACGTATGTATCTATAGTGAAATTTATCTGTTTTGAATATGATGATGCTATTTGTGCTGACACTGATCTTTGAGCGGCAAGTATGCTGTTGGTTGATTTAATGATACAAGTGTCGGAGATTTTTATTACACCGACATTTTGAAGCACTACTTCCTCTCGTTGTCCATCACAAACTATTGATGCAGTGGTACTGTCCTTAGCTAAAAACATCCAAGTGTTCTGCATGCATAGTTGTTTCCACATTATGCTACTTGGTATGTCAAAACTTTTTACAGGGCATTTCGTTCGTGTCTCATTTTTGAAGAGTTGGTCAATAATGCAATTTTTATTTAATTGCATATTTTTCACCGCCCCAGGAAAACAAATAAAATGGAGATCTCTCTGCAGACAACTCTTGTATTCGTCATGATTTAACTCAAAATATAGCTCATTGTTATAGTCTAATGCTATGTAAGGTTTTGAAATTTCTATGCTTTGAAATGACTTATGAGCATCCTTCTTTGGAATCGGTGTGGTGTGAATCAACGTATACTTGTTAATATCTTGAATAGGAAAGTATGCATGAACTAGTATGTGGCTAATGTTTTCAAATATTTTGGTTTCTAGTAAGTGTTGTTGAATGATTTTCAAATTAGATGGAAGTTTTTTATTTGCTGACAATATCAAATCGCTAACATTTTTTGGTGACAACACGCTATATACCGTTGTTTTACTTAGATAGATATCTAGTAATCCATTATAATAATCTATGATTTCCGTAATGTAGTTATTTGCAAGTTGGTACGTCTGCATTATTTGAATTTTTATTCTGTTGTGGTCGATCGTAGTATACCAGTGGTTGTAGTTATTTATGTATTCTATTACATGATTAATTTTTGTTTGAAAACCTTCCAGTTTTTTTCTTATTCTCTCCTCAGTACTGTTAACTTGTGAAATAGTTGAGATCATGAATTTAGTTTGATGGTTAGCTGCTTTAATTAATTTTTCTTGATTCATATTCAGTGAGTTTATATCTTTGTAGACTTCATCATTTACGCCAAAAATTGACGTTAGAAATTGCCCTAATAGTCCTCTCTTCTTCCTGGTTTGATTAACTTCTGTTAAGTATTCTTTGATTCGCTCATATTTTGTTTCTTGTTCAATTAAGTGGTGATATAGTTGTTTGCAGTGAGTTTCTGTTGTTACGACTTCTGTATTACTGCAGAGTACATTGAATTTGGATGTTACTGTTTTTATTCTCATGTAGTCTTGTTGTAGGCGTTGTCTTTCAAAATGTTTTTCTATCCTAAACATTCCTCTGTCGATGCTTGCTGTTCCTATTTGCTCAACGTATATTCCTGGTGATAAACTTTTTATAAAATATGTGGTTGTTGATGTTACTGTACTGAACATTTGTATAATTATTAATAAGTATATGAACCATTTTGAACAGTTACTGGCTGTTTTGGTTTGGTTTCCATTACTATTTCTTGTATAAGTTTTTGTCATATTCGTATGTACAGTGTTTGATGCAACATTGTTACAACTGTGATCGTCCTTATTTGATTTTATAGGTAATGGAATTAGGGTATGAATTGATCTTTTTAGCGTGGAGCCCGACGGTTTTAGAAGTGTCACAACTCTAGTTAAACCATCGTTTCCAACGTGTACTTCTTTAACTTTTGCAAGTGGCCATTTGCTAGGATTAATATTTTCATCTTTTATAATTACTACGGATCAATATCTAAATTTTCTTGATTTTTCTTCCATTTGTATCTTTGTTGTAATTGTTGTAGATAGTCATTAGTCCAACTTTTCCAGAAATCTTTTTTCATTCTTTGAATATGTTTCCATCTATTCACAAGGTCGGTGTTGATGTTCGATAGCGGATCCGGTACGCCGACCGCTTCTCTACCAATAAGGAAATGACTCGGTGTTAATACTACGTTGTCGTTTATATCCTCACTCTGTGCACATAATGGTCTTGAATTCAGGCATGCTTCCGTTTGATGCAGAAATGTAGTTAACTCTTCATATGTTAGAGTCTGCTCTCCTACTACTCTGCGCAAATGATGCTTCATTGACTTGACTCCTGCTTCCCATATACCTCCGAAATGGGGTGATGACGGTGGAATAAAATGCCAGTGTGTTCCAATGTTTGCCATGGTGTTTTGAAAGTCATTTGATTGAGTTATTATCAACAGTTCTCTATATAAGAAGTTGGCCGCACCCACAAAATTTGTTGCGTTGTCACTATAAATATGTGCCACTGGACCTCTGCGTGCCATGAATCTCCTTAACGCGGCGATGAATGATTCTGTTGACAAATCACCCACTAATTCTAAATGTATGGCTTTAGTTGATAAACAGACAAATATTGCAATGTATCCTTTGTACGATTTATGACCCCGACCTTTCATTGCTCTAACCTGGACTGGACCTGCATAGTCTATGCCTGTGTGGCTAAATGGATATGATTCCGTTACTCTGGCTTTTGGTAATGCCCCCATTTTCTGTGACATTGTAGCTGACTTATATCGTATGCATTTCACACACTTTCTTATATGGCCTTTTACTAAACGTTTTCCTCCAAGTATCCAATACTTCTGTCGTATATACGCCAAGGTTAAACGATTGCCTCCGTGTAATGTGTTTATGTGAGCGTCGTGTACTAAGATTGCAACTATGTGGTGGTGGTGGGGTAATAGAATTGGATGCTTTTGGTCGTATGGAAGATTTGAGTTTTGAAGTCTTCCTCCCACTCGTAATAATCCATCTGGATCAATAAACGGATCCAAACATGCAATTTTATTGTTTTTGAGTAGTAATCCACTTTTGATAGTTTTGTATTCTTCCAAAAATTCGACTTGCTGAACAAGTAGTATAATTTGGACAGTTGTTCTATTAATTTCCGTACGAGTTAATGGTTTAATGTTTCTTTGTTTGTCTCTGAACCTGTAACAATAAGATAATACTCGTACCATTTTTTGAAAACTCGCAAATCTTTCCCAAATAGTGTCCTGTTGTTGAACATTATTCGTTATGTGGTAACAACGCTTAATTTCTTCACATATTTCTGGTATAGTCTTTGTACTAGGGATGTAGCCGGTTTTTAACCAATCTGGTCCATTCCACCACAAATCAAAATTTTTAAGTTTGTTCGGGACAACCCCCCTTGTAATGACGTCAGCAGGATTTTGAGATGTATTTATGTAATACCACTTTCCTTGAGGTAACTTTTTTTGTATTTCGGAAACCCTGTTTGCCACGAACGTTTTCCATTTGTCTGCCTCTCCTTTAATCCAACCAAGGGTGACCATAGAGTCTGACCAACAATATATGTTTGTAATCGGAATTTTCATTTCGTTTACAATCTTCTGCATTAATTTCGCGAGTAAAACGGCTGCACATAACTCTAATTTAGGTAACGTAGTTTTTTGTTTCTTTGGTGCCACCTTAGATTTTGCTTGTAGTAAGGTGACATCATATGTGTTATTTCCTTTATATATTCGACAGTATACTACTGCACCGTACGCTTTTTCTGATGCATCACTGAATCCATGTAATTCCGCTTGTGAATCAGTTGTAAATTTGCACCATCTTGGAATAGAAATGTTCTCAAGTGCTTTTAATTGATCTTGTATATCTACCCATCTACTTTTGATAGCGTTATCTACAGGTTGATCCCATTCTGTACCATTTGTCCATAGTTCCTGGATTATAAGTTTCATATTTATTAGAACGGGTGCCAGCCAGCCGAGTGGGTCAAACAATTTTGCAATTTCTGATAAAATAAACCGTTTTGTTGGTATTTCCATTTTATTGACTGTAACCGAGAATGAAAAACTGTCTTTTAGTGGTGACCATAATATCCCTAGTGATTTTCTAGTTTCATCAAGAGGAATTTTCATCATTTGGTTATCCTGATTTTCATTGGGTATATTCCGTAATAACTCAACGTTATTGGATGACCATTTCCTTAAGTTGAATCCACCTGCTTGTAGCATATGTATTAGATCTGTTTGCAATATTTTTGCTGACTCAACGTCATTTTCTCCTGATAACATGTCATCTACAAAAAAATCTTGAAGCGCTACTTGACTGGCTTTGGGGTACTTCTTTTTTTCACTCATAGCTAGTTGTTGTAATGTTCTGATTGCTAAGTAAGGTGCAGATGAGGTTCCGTATGTTACAGTGGTCAATTCATATTCATCCATTGGTTGTTTCGGGGAATCTCTCCAAAGTATTCTTTGAAATGTCCAATCTTCTTTACCAATTTTTATAAATCTATACATCTTCTCTATGTCAGCCATAAACACTATTTTGTGCTTACGCCAGCGTAATAAGATCGATGCTAAATCTTGCTGTAATCTTGGGCCCACATACATATTGTCATTTAAGCTTATCTGGGAGCTTGATTTACTTGACGCATCAAACACTACTCGTAACTTCGTGGTCAATGAATCTTCTTTAATCACGGGTTGATGAGGGATGTAGTATTTTCCTTGATAATAATCGGATTTCGGCACTTTTGTCATGTGACCCATCTCTAAGTATTCGGTAAGGAAGTCTTGGTATTTGATTTGTAAGCTTTTATCTTTGGCAAACTTTCTTTCTAATTGTAAAAGCCTTGCAGCGGCTTTTTGGCGAGAATTCCCGTAACTTACATTATATTGTTTGAAAGGAAGCCTTACAGTGTATGTTCCATCTGGATTTCTCACAGTAATTTCTTGGTAAAAATTTTCACACATACGGTCATTATTGGACAATTGATACTTTTCAGGTACTTCTTCTATTTCCCAAAACTTGCTTATTTGTTGGATTTCGGTAGTACGGGTTGTCATACTAATTATTTTAATATTTGTAATAGTGTTACAGGAAATTCCGGATAAAATCCACCCAAACTCGGTATCTTGTGCGATAATTCCATCTTGTATTTTTTGTAACCCTTTTAGCAATAGTTTGCTATATTCTTGAGCTCCTAGTATTATATCTATTGGGCCTTGTTTGTAATAGGTAGGATCTGCTATTAGTTTGTTTTCTAAATAGTTTGTATGTAGTTGTGGTATAGTTCTCTTCGTTAGGGAACCAGTTAGCTTCGGTAGTACAATAAGTGTGACAGGTAATTTATATTTGCTAGTGAATCTTGGTTGTAGTACAACGTTAATACAATAGTTCGACGTTTTAGGTTTGTCGTCAGCAATACCGATTATTTCAGTTTGTATTTTGCTGCGCGGATATGATAATATTTGTGCTGTTTCTTCCGTGCAAAAGGATGCCTCGGACCCTTGATCATACAATACTCTTAACAAGTGTGGTGTTCCATCTATGGCGTTTGCTCGTACGAGGGCTGTCGCCAACAACGTTGTTTTTTGTATGTCAGGTTTGGTAGTGGTAGATATGTTTGACAAAGTTTTTGTCTCATTTTTACTAGTGAACGGGATCACTGAGTTACGACTTTCCGACCCCCTAGGGTTTTCATGTCTCGGGCTTGAAGTGGTGAATTGTTTAGAATGTTGATAATTTACATGTAAAAAAAAGTGATGACCTTTTTTTCCACAATACACGCAAGTTTTAAAACTATGACACTTTTCTGATGAGTCATGCGATAAACAATTTCTGCACATATGTTTTTTATTTACTTCCATACTACGACTTTGTACTGACATCGCTTTAAATTCCGTGCACTGGTATATAGTGTGTTCTTGACTGTCACAGAACCAACAAAATTGATACTCCTTCTCTCTACTCTCTACTATTTGTTTGTTTGATGCCAGTGGTGATTCATACGAGTAATTAGGTTTACTGGAGGGTTCTTCTTTGAAATAGCTGTGTACTAGCTCTCGAAGGACCAAATGTACGGGCATAAGATAATTTGTAGGGTCAAATTAACCAACGCTCGCACGTAACCTACTCCTTACTGTGTACCACTCGTAATAGTCCTACCACCCTAGCCTAACCATATGTACTGATAACATATAATTATATAGATAGGTACGGGAAGCCTGTTGCCAGGAGACCTAAGGCAACAGACGGAAACTATGAAGGAAGCAGGGGTGTGTACGTAGTGCAATGTACACAGGAGAGAGGGTTTTCTCACTGCCGGTCAAGCAGGCTCACAAGACCGATCGTACTGACGGCTAAAGGTGTCTTGGCCGCAGTGAGAGGTGGTGACAGGGTAATGAGCCAAAGTCGGATTCAACGTAATGACTGGTTTTATTTACAATATTAAAATCTTATATACTAATCTTAAACTAAATACACATTCACGCCTATTCACTTGTGTGCCATCCGTGTGTTGCGTCGACGCTGCAGTCTTCAATATTTCGGTCAGTTGTATGCTGACGCTGAGCTGTACTTTGTCCCAAGATGCGTCGATGTAGTAAATTTGTCATTGATTGCTGTGTTGATATAAATTAATTAGGGTTCCTTGAAGTAAATATTATGGTTCACATGTGAACAAATATTATGTATTAAAATTTATATTTTACTACATATTGTCTGAATGGTTCAGACATTTCTCGTAACTAAAACAAAATAAAAGTACTAATCAAATAATTCAAAATTCAAAATTCAAAATTCAAAAGTCGTTTATTCCGTTAAAATATTACATTTGTGTGGAATCGTCAATTTTTTTTACCCTACCGTGCAGTGCATGACGTGGCAGCTACTGAGAAACACTGCCAGAAAACTCAGTAGGAATCCTTTTTTAAAATATATATTTCTTAAATAAATTTACATTGTATTTAAATGTGTTAATTTAGAGCGACTCAATCCCAAGCTGTTTTGTCACTTAAATAATCAGAAGTTTTGTAATAAGCCCTGCTACACAATTTGGCTTTTATAATTCTTTTAAACTTATTCATAGACATTTCTCGGATATCACTGGGAAGTTTGTTATAGAATCTTATACATTGCCCCATAAAAGAGTTACTTACTTTGTGGAGACGGGTGGTATGTAACACAAAGTTATGCTTATATCGAGTATTTATATTATGAGTATCACTCCTTTTACAGAAGGAGTCTTTATATTTATGCATATAAATTAGATTCTCATATATATACTGACATGCTACAGTCAGAATGTTAATCTCTTTAAACTTCTCTCTCAAAGATTCTCGCGGACCAAGTTTATATATTGCTCTTACAGCTCTTTTTTGCAATACAAATATGGTGTTAATGTCCGCAGCGCTACCCCAGAGAAGAATTCCATAGGACATTATACTATGAAAATAACTGAAATAAACCATTCTAGCTGTATCCACATCAGTAAGCCGTCTTATAGTTTTAACAGCATATGCAGCAGAACTTAATTTGCCTGATAGTTTTTCTATTTGTGGGCCCCATTGTAGTTTTGAATCAATTGTGATACCCAAAAACACAGTTGACTCAACAGGGGTCAATCCAGCTCCATTAAGCTGTACATTGGTAGCCACCTGTTTCACATTAGGTGTAGAGAATTTTATGACTTTAGTTTTCTTGTCATTTAGCAAAAGATTATTAGCATTAAACCAATGAACAACTTTAGAGATTGCGTCATTTACTTCGTCAAAATTGCGTAATTGTCGATTTATTTTAAACGTCAATGAAGTATCATCCGCAAACAAAACAATCTCATGTTTATCCCTTACATAGTAGGGTAAGTCATTTATATAGATTAAAAATAAGAATGGGCCGAGAATCGATCCCTGTGGAACGCCCATTACCACTGGGGATCCCGCAGATTTTTTACCATTTATATCGACCTTCTGAATTCTATTGCCCAAGTAAGAAGTCAAAAGTTCGAGAGCCTTGTTCCTGATACCGTAGTGGTGTAGTTTCCTGACAAGAGTGTCATGATGAACACAATCAAATGCTTTGGACAAATCGCAAAAGATACCTAATGCATCCTGCGAGTCCTCCCAAGCCGCGAATATACTTTTTAACAGATTGACTCCTGCATCTATAGTTGAACAACCCTTCGTGAATCCAAACTGTTTCCGATGAAGTAAATTATGTATATTAAAGTGACTGAGCAACTGGCTAAGCATTAGCTTTTCAAATATTTTACTTAGAGTGGGCAATACGGAAATAGGTCGGAAATTTGAAGGATCTGAAGTATCACCAGCTTTAAACAATGGAATAATTTTACTATACTTCATCAAGTCAGGAAATACGCCAGATGCGACACAGCAATTGAACACAGCAGCTAGATGTGGGGCGATTATAGTTATAATTGATGAAATAGTCTTAACAGATAAACCCCACAGATCCCTAGTGGTTTTCATATTAATACTTTTGAAAGCATTCAAAATATCTTTAGGGTTAACCACCGAGAATTCAAAATCTGTGCCACACTTCTCTACGCTTTGCTGGAGTATTAGCTCAGCAGATACAGAAGAAGACGCAAGAGATTTGGTAACATCGATTGGAACATTAGAAAAATATTTTTCAAACTCAGTCGCCACTTCTAAATCGCTTTTAATGTCAACATTATTTATTCTTAAATTAAAATCACGACTACGTATTTTTTTCCTACCTGTCTCAGTATTAATAATCTTCCAGGTGGTTTTAATAATATTTGTCGAATTTTTTATAATATTTTTTAAGTACATCGATTTAGCAATGGAACAGGCTCTTCGAAAGGTTTTGGCATATTGTTTTACATGTTCTAGAAAAGTCGTATTTTGATTATAGGATCTTTCTTCATACAATTTATATAATTGATTGCGACTTTTATAAATTTCTGGAGTTGCCCAATCACAGAACATCAGACGGTTACTTACAGACAACTGTTTGGGTGTGAATATTGAGCAGAACTCACCATTAATCAAGTTGAATAAAGAGTTGTACAAGTGATCCGGATCACTATGATAGGGCAACAGTGCCAGTTTTCTTGCTATATTATATTTAAATATTCCTAAACGGCTTTCACTATATGGTATGTAACTTATTTGTGTACTTTGAACCTTTGGAGAATTTGAAAAAGTGACCAACTGACCAGAATGATCTGACTGAATCTTATTCATTATTAATTTATTTAAAGGTTTTGCCGAGCTAAATATATTGTCAATGCATGTAGCACTTGTGGCAGTAACTCTAGTTGGTTCTGTAAAGTTGTGATGTAAATTATAGGACATAAACAAATTTAAAAAATTACAACTTGTTGAGTTTTTCTCCAAAATATTTACATTAAAATCTCCACAAATGATAACAGTTTTATGGGTATTAGTTAACTTATTTAAGGCATCCTCCATAATGTCTGAAAAGGTATCAAATGGTGCACAAGGAGGTTTGTAAAGACTCACAACAATAAATCGCTCCAACTCAACACATGAAATCTCTACTACTCGCTCAACAGAGAGGCTCACAACGTCACTTCTTTCTTTAAACTTCAACAAATTATTTATTAATATTAGAGAGCCACCATGAATATACTTTTCTCTGATGAACGAGCTTGCAACCTGGTGATTATTGAAGCTGGAAATGAATTGATGGCGTTGTAGCCAGTGCTCAGTTAAACATAAAATATCAATATTGCTACAATTCAAAAACAACTCCAATTCTAACTCTTTCCCCATCAAACCTTGAATATTTTGATGCACCAGGTTGATACAATTTTTTTGGTTTTTCTTATTGTAGGCATTTATGTTTGATGGGTTCACATTATTTTCCATTACAAGATCTGAACATTCCTTATCATGCTTGACAGTACAATTAATATTTGAATTTGCTATTACGCAAGAGTGATTCTCTATTGTCATATCAGTTAATTTAAATTATCCTGTATACAGATGTCACCATTCAAGCTGGATATGTCATTGTCAGTAGGAAAAGTACTGACATTATCTATAGCATCAGTACATTGCTCAAATATGTTCTTCGCTGAAATATGAAAACAATAACATAGCGACAAAGCTATTTGTCTGTTATAAAAACTAGGCAGATAACAATAGTTATCTTTTGTCATATAAAAGGGTTTCTTAACATATGAGTTAATGTCAATTACATGTAGTTTTTCTCTCATGTAGGTAGATATTGTATGTAATGTCAAATTCAAATTATACCTTATCCTATTTTCCTCCTGTGACAAACTATGGCTATAAGGAAATGTAAACATAACAATTTTACTTATATTTAAACGATCTAAACAATCAATATACTGTATTAGGGTTTTTTTATTTAAATTACCCCTATTTCCCATAAAAAGAATTAGATTTTCATCATTATTAAATTTATAATTAAAGACCTGTTTAAAAATGTGGTGACAAGAGGCACCCGGCATACAAAAATTGATGTTTGAATGTCCTTCTGTTGACAGTAGGCGCCCTAAGTTTTTACCTATTTCATCACTGAATATTGTTATTTCAGATTTAAAAATATTTATTTCATTCCTTGTGTATGACTTAACTGCTAATGTTATGTTCATTACAGATTGAGATTGACTAATGAAACTAGTGTTATTCTTATCATTACTAATTTGCAATAAAGCAGAAGTATCCTTTGGTGGTGAGGAACGGCTAAGTGACCGTTGACACATACAAGAATAATTATTGCTGAGCGATTCTAATCTTTCATTATTATAATTGCCAAGGTCAATCAGCTCATTCATAGCCAGAATGTAATGTTGTGTCTGTTTTTCAGATAGTTCATACTTTATTGATAATGTATGGAGTTCATCTTTAAGGGAGTCCATTTTCTTCTGTTGAGCTTCTAAATCACAAGAGTATTTTAAACTAACATTTTTTAATTTCATGGTATACATATTCAATTTTTCTATTAATTCTAATCGTTCCCTATTTTGGCTATCATATTTAAAGAAGAATTTATGTTTTTTTATCAAGTTTTGGGACTTTCTAATATAATATAATCCACCCCTAACTGTACCCGGTGCAAAGGTTCCCATCACACTCGCCGCATTTCCACGGTGAATGGCGATGGCCAACCTCTGCACCAGGTACGAGCCAGAGTGGAAGTCACGTGTGGATTCTTTTAATTTGTGCTCTATCTCACCGATAAGCTGCTTGGCCTCAGAGCCCCAGCAGCCCATGGCCTCCAATAGGGACAAAATGGTACATTTAATTACATTTTTCTCTTTGTTCTAGTACCGACCCAGCGCACCCACACTGCGTCGTGATAGACGCCGTCAACCCTGGCTTCCGAGATTTTTGGTGTCTCGTCAAAAAGGCCTACATCTGCCAAATATCTCTTAAAATGGAGAATTAACTAAATAAAATCTTCTATACAAATAAATAAAATTGAAGTGTCTGTTTGTAATATTGAAATAACCGATTTTTACTACATGTATATGATTATATATACGGTACATACTCCAAAATATTTTTTTTACAATTTTTGTCTGTCTGTCTGTCTGTTTGTCCCGGCTAATCTCTGAAATGGCGGGACCGATTTTGACGGGACTTTTATTGGCAGGTAGCTGATGTAATAAGGAGTAACTTTGGCTACTTTTATTTTAGAAAAAACCTATTAATTTTGAAAAAAATCAAAAATAAACTAATTAACACGCGGACGAAGTCGCGGGCACAGCTAGTCATCTATAAATCTAGACTGTTATTTTGACCCCATCCAATATACCTACCAATGTCTACAGAACAATGTATCTACATCTACTCAAATCCTAGCAGTCCTAGGAGCAAATACAGACTTGACTGCACGTGTGGCGCAGCGGCTTAGACAGTCGTCTCGCCGCTTCGTGTCGCGGGTTCGAGTCCCGCGCCGTCTGGATGCAATTGCGACACAGGGATTACATTCGATAGTGCGGGCGTTGTCTTGAAAATAAATACATACAAAGATGAGAGACATCAGTCTGAGCATGTCACTCAAAGGATTGGTTCAATTAGATCCGACTCTTTAACAGTAGGTACCGTTTGCTTATACAGGTCTTATTGACCTTCAATATGTAGTTGTAATTCCGCTTAGTGTCAGTTTAATCATGCCGGGATGCAATTTGCACCACCCTGCCGCCCGCTAAAATGTGCACATGCAAGAAGGACTATATAAAAAAGCAAATTACATGCGCCAGTACGATACCCAACAAGTGTTCCAGTCCTCCACGGACCATTCTCAAGGGCTGCTAACTCGTCGAGTGCTCGAATGAGACTGAAAGGGAGAGCGGTGCAAAATGTATCCCGGCGTGATTAAACTGACAATTAGCGGAATTAACACCCTTTGGGTACACCGAACGTACTTTTTATAGAGGAAAGGTACCCAAAGGATTGGGTACCTTTCCTCTATAAAAGTACGGTATAATAAGTACGCTTCCAAGAGGTAAAAAATAAAAAAATATCCATTTTTGAGCAACGAGGCCACAGACGGACGAACAGATACCCATAAAGTTAGTATAAGGTATACTAACTTTGTGCAGATACCTTAGAGATACATATGACTCCTTTTTGGCGGAGTTGTATAATGAATGGCTTCGGCCTTTATTCACAAAAGCATGAGGTAGGTAGGTACAATGCCAACTCAACAACTTTTAGGAGATTATGTAAAAAATCCAATATAAATGTTAAAAGTCAAACACTCGCAAAGTGCCCTAATAAAACTTTTCAGGATTACGATAGAAGTTTTTAATTTAATCCTAAATGTAGGAGAAATAAAAGCTCAGTATCAGTGCCTATTGTATTATTCATTTGCCTGTCAAGCCGCCATCTTCCAATAAAAAGTGCTTTAGAAACAACTCGACAGTTTTATTGCAATTCGTCAGTGAAATGTACCTATAGGTACCTACTTCAGATCGTTGCTAAAATGTTTTCGCGAATGTTGATTTATCATAGTCAAATTTTTGTAAGTATGCAAAGTTCTTGTTAAGTAGGTTTTCTTCTACTGCCAGACTGAAAATTTATTGCTTTTTAATCAGCATTCTAATAAATAATTATTGTTCATATTACATTAATATTGTCGAGATCTGAATAAATTCTTTACACCATAACAAACAATTGCGTAAAGATGCTTTTAGTGTCATCTACTGACGAGTTACAAAACTCAGTCATCTTGAATATCAACATAGAGTGGTAATAAACGAATTAGGTTTACTAGTAGCCAATAGATGGCAGTGTATGTATCAAAGAAGAATAAAAAATATTTCGTATGATTTCGAATCAATAACATTTTGCATGAATGTATTATTAATTGCAAAATGTAAAGAAATATCATATTTAATATTTTTTTACAGTTTAGATCTTCCTATCTAGTACCTAGTTACCTGTCACTTGTCAGTGTCAGTCATCTATGAATTGATTGTCAAAAAAGTGAGGTTAGGAACTTCATGGACTGGAAATATTTATTTTGATATTTTAGTACAAATTTCCGTTGCAATAAATTGCAGTGCAAGTTTAATTTGAAACCACGAAGGTAAACTTGTCGCCTAATTACCTTTTCTCGCCTATTGCCTACTACTTAGTTATCTTAAATAACTCTTCAATATATTTTTAATTTTAGATGAACTTAGTGAGAAGAGGTCTATCGCTGCTTTCTTCAAGTATTAAAGGACAATGCACACAAATAAGAGGTAACATTAATAATATATTACACGACTATCAATACTTACCTAACCTCCTTACAATTTAAAACAGATAGGTGCCTCATTAATCCCTCAAATATCAATAGTAACATCGCTGGACTTGGCAATATATTCTATAATTAATTCATAACCATTACTATGTCGTAAGGTAACAAATATCACTGCCCTATCTTATCCTGTGGGTGACGTAAAAGACCCCCAAGCAGCTCTCACAGCTCTGTGAACTAATGTGGTGATGATGGCCAATCCCTTACTTTAGGAGAGAATTATTCCAGCAGTATACATAATTCTGCTGGTGTGGTGAATGTAACACCATTGTAATACTATGAATGCAAGAACTACTGATTTTCCTATTAGAATATTAGTCGGGTAAATAAGTGTAATATGTAAGTTACAATATACAGGGTGGCCGAGTTATGATGAGGAGTATCCGAATGTGTGTTATATGATTCTCTGCTTGTATAAGTTTCATCTATTCTACTATGAATAGTTGTTATGATCCAGATAATATTAACCTCCTGACTACAGAAAGTTGGATTTATGGAATTTGATTCTATTTTTTTTACCGTTTGCTACTTAGGGTTTAAGAATACATGGAAAATTGGAGAAAAAAATTTTTATCGTGGAAATTTGGATTTTCACTACGTCCTTTGTATAGGACAAATTCATTATAATTAGGTTGTACTATACATAGAACATAAAAGAATATTTATTTATTTATTTGCATTATTGAATTGAAACTTATTTAATTTTCAAGAGAAAAATAAAACATTTTGATTAGTATAATATCAGTCTCATTTATTTCTATAAAATCTTCTAAAAGTACAAAACTGTCTTACAAACTTACATTTTGAATTAAAAAACAACAGACATATACTTTGTACATGCTAGAGTTAAAATTTTCAGTCAAAACAAACAAAAAAATCTTACCAACCTCTTACTATGATATCAATAGAGATCAACATTAGTACAAAAATATCTATATTCTCTTACAAATCTAAATTTGGTACCAAAATCAACACACAAAAAGTAACTTATCATTGACTTTTTAGTAATTTCTATTCTAAACAAAAATAAATTCTAAAAACTTACTATTAGATTCAATAGAGATCAACGTTTATCTATACAGTTATAAGAAACAAGTAAAAAAAATATAGTAATCATAAGCAAATCTAGTCATCTAACCAGTCTCATGAAAATGGGTAAAACAGTTCCTGTTTGGTATGAAACATAAAAAATATTCCATCTGGAGTAGCTAGTACAAACACTTTTAACCCTAGCGGGTTAGGTTTATTAGGGCAGTACTGCCGCATATGACATTGTCCAGAAAATGGAATAATCATTTCATCTACGCACATATCTTGAGGACGATCTTGTTCTAAGCAACCTTGTAAAATGCGTTCAAAAAGTGGACGAAATTCCAAATTTTATCTTTCTTTCTGTCTTCTTCACTTATGTCTTCATCGTAAACACATTTTATTCGAGTTCTTATTGCATAAAAGCGTGATCGGCTCATAGCGTCCGCTATAACCGGGACTCTCCATCTTTGCATCCAATACATATCAATTATTGGATATTGTATGGCCGACATTATCATTACTATCCCTAAATATACTTTTAGCTCCTTCCTAGTAAGACCAAATGTTTTTCCTGTGCGTCCAACTTCCGTTCTATTTGTAGATACAACAATAATGTCTAAAATCAGGTCATCAATATACTGTTCGACATACGTCAAATTCTGCCATCCTTCGCAGTTTTTTGGTATATACGTGGGTTGTTGAAGGTCCCTTATTTCTGGATCAAAAGTAGTACCTGTCCATTGATTTCGTATTTCATCGCGTGAATTTAGTGTCCTTGCTTGTATCCCTGTCCCACGTCTGACTCGCCTGCCAGTTCGACCTCTTCGAACACGCGATGTAGCTCTCATGGAGCTCGCTGACAAAACAGGCGAAGGAGCAACTTCAGGCGAAGAAGGAACATCATCGGATGAGCTGTCTGAAGATCTTTCTCTGTGAAGTGTTCTGGTGCGATTGTCAACCTGAGGCTGATAATTTGGGTCATTATCAGATTGATCAGAATCATAGTCAATGTCAGAGTTTTGCAGGGCGTCCAATATATTTTCATCACCTATTTCTGAAAAAAGAAAATAATATTCTACCATTGATATCTGACAATGTTCTACATATGGGACGTTAAATTGCTGACCTTATCTCAGTAGCCTGAATATGTTCTACCCAGAGGACATAAAAGAAAGACGTGTCACGACAGGCACGATTTTGCTCTATTTCAAAAAATAAAACTGTAATTTGTATTTTACTTCATTTATCTAGCAATTAGTGCAATAATTTTGGTAATATTGATAAAAAATACGTAAATTAAACAGGATTTAAACTTACCTCTGCCCGAGCGCATGTTGACACCTCTGCTGCTCGACGCCATTTTGAAAAATAATACAGCTGTCAACGTGTCAAAAGAATTATGTTTACTTTCCTAACAAACCAATAGATGTCGCTACGTGTTACTTTTTAAATCAAAAACTCATTTGAAACGTACAGAATTTTTCTTTTTTTACGTTCTATGTGTAGTACGCAGGCGGTCACGAGGTTAAATTTTCAGAAATGCCATAACTATATCAGTTCTCACTAAACATTAGAAAAATAATACATGGATAATTTGAATTGATGGGCCAGTTGGCAAATACTTCACTTTCATACTGCAGGTAGTGCAGTAGCAGGTTTGATGCCCACCCAGGAAAGATATTTGTATGTCCTGAGTCTGGGTGTAATCCTACTAATATTATAAACATGAAAGTTTGTAAGTATGGATGGATGGATGTTTGTTACTCTTTCACAAAAAATCTACTGAATGGATTTCATCAGAATAACACATTATTATTATTAGTGAACAGGCAAGCAGTTGATTCAACTGGTAAGTGCCTGTATCCAGCTCTTCTTTTTTTTTTTTTTTTTTTTTATATCCGAGGGCGACAAACGAGCAAGTGGGTCACCTGATGGTAAGTGATCACCGCCGCCCATAGACACTCGCCACACCAGAGGTGTCGCGGGTGCGTTGCCGGCCTTTAACAGTCAGCAAACAAGTGTTGCTGACCCTTCCCCCCACCCCAATGAGCTCTGGCGACCTTACTTACACTCGGAAACACAACATTAAAATTATTAATGTTATTATTAAGAAATGTCTTCTGTAAGGTGGAGGTACTTCCCCAGTCGGGCTGCTCTTTGAGCAAATAAACGCTATGCCCTACCTCTCTTTCTTCTCCACTAGTTTCTATTGTAGCTTTGATATTTGTCGAGTCTATTTTTGAATTGATTCACATTTTGGGCTGAGATTACGTTTTCTGGGAGTTTATTCCACGCTTTGACTATTCTATTGTTTAAAAAGTGTTTGTGAGAGTTGTTGTGAGATAAAGGAATGTGCGTAAGAATAGTTTATCGTATTATTTTTTCCAAAATATGATGATAAGTGTCAAGTAATTAGGAGTTTAAAGGTTATAGTAAAAAAAAAGGTAAATTATCAAAAAGAAAAATTACATAGTCATCTATGATTTTACAGCTCATGACTTAAACATGCATTACTTATAATGTTACTAATTTATTAGTTATGGACTTATTACAAACTAATAGAATTAAAATTATGGAGGGCAATATAGACGGAGCCTTATAACAAACAAAACATAATGTCATAAAACATATGTTCTTAGTTCAACTTTGCAGTATCTTTTGGAGTATATTTTTGTATTTTTTTTATAGTAGTGATTTTGCTTCGATAGGGAGTTATGTTCACGTCGGAATTTATAAATAAAGTTTAAGTCAGTTATTGTAGAAATCGACCGAGGGAATACCTACCCGAGAACAGGCGGCAGCGTTTTCTGTGTACTATCTATGACCATCAAACTGCGAACGCCGACTCGTCTGCCAAGCGTGGCGATTATGGTCATATCCGCTCATTCTTTGAGGAGGCTTTTGTCCAGCAGTGGACGTACTTTGGCTGACATGATGATTTTGTTTACAACAGCAACTATTGCAGTCTGAGACAGCGGTTTTTGTAAGTTAACTATGGGACATTGTTCAATATGCATGTGACACATTTCACTAATGCAAAACAGTTTGATTACATCAATAGCGGTTAAGTATATAGGAAAGGACACATAACTGTGTTATATAGCGAGGCATAATCGACATCTGCAAGAAACTGCAGCTGTAATATCTGCCACTCAAATATCCACCTTATCTCTTATGAATAATGGCCAATTTTAATTTGATTTTGTAGGATAATAATATTTGCAAAGGATTGTCGCGCGCCTTTCATTTGGACTTTGAAACCCTTCCGCGTTGGGATCTAATCCCTTGGGACCGTCAACAACAAAAGATATAAGGTTACATTTTTGTAACTGTACTTTGTTTTTGGCATTGTTTGAGGAAGTCGTTAAATAGTGGTCATCTCTGAAACGCAACGCTTAGGGCGACGGATTTTGGAGGTTTTAAATTACCTACTTTTGTTTTGGATATACCGCCTCGGGGATTGACAAATAGAATATTATTGAGAAATTATTGAAGTAAAACTTCTGCACGCACGCTTGACTTGGAGAGTAAGCTGGTGAAAGTAAAACTTCTACACGCACGCTTGACTTGGAGAGTAAGCTGGTGAATGCGTAGGTGAGGTCGGGCGAGGCGAATGGAAGTTGAAACCGACATATAAGTTAGTGAAGATAGAAAGAGCGACAGCTACGTTTCGTATATTACTGTAGGGGCAAGAGAGAGGTACGAGCACACATTTTCTTTCTCTCGAGAATGTATTGTATGAGAATTCCTCATTAATAATCCTCCTTCAAAATTTCCCATACAAATTAAGCAATCACCATATTCTGCAAACCACAGCAGCGTGCATGACTCAGCACTGACCACAACTGCCAAGTTTCCGTAATCTGGTCCATTCATATCTCTATCCACTCAACCTAACTGTAGAAATATCAATCATATGTTAACGTCATAACGTTCAATTTGCTGTAACTACTAACCGTGAGATAATACTTTTTTCTTGTAGTATTATGTGTGGACGCACCGACACTCGCATGACTTGTGGTTTCTATTTTCCATTTATCGCTTACAAATTGATTTTAAAGACTGGACATTATCGATCTTTTGTCAACATTTTTTGACATCTGTCACACACAAGTCCCAACCGCTTCAGTGGTCCCAGCGTTGCGATCGCAATCTCATTGCAGATCCCGTATTTGAAAAAAAATATCATATGAAGTCCATAATTTCTCTGGCAATCAATGTTTTTTAAGCCCAAGTGATGGTAAATGGTCATGGTAATCCATGTACACTTGCAATACCGGGAATAGTTACTTACGCGCTATCACATATCCTCCCTCCGAAGACCTTTACTACAAAACCATGCCATGAAGTTAATCGTATTGGGAACACAAAAACGCTAAGGCTTTCTTCTCTCTCAAACAACAACAATATAGACAGAACCATTGACAATATGTTGTAAAAATATTTCTCTTGACAATAACTTGATACGAGCTAGCTAAATATCATTGCTATAATAAAATATATTTTATAAATGTTTTCATACAATGTGTACCTAAATATCTATGTTACTAGAAATTATAATGTATACAACTATATTACTACAAGCATGTTCTGACTGTTTACAAGCGCTTTTTTAAAGTCTACGTGAATAAAAACCTTTTTTATTTATTTATTTTATTTACACAAGACGTATTACTTAAAACTGATTGGGTAGGCACTATCCAGGCGAACATTGTAGGTTCTCGTACTCGCTTTCTGGGTTTTATTGTCTTTTATGAAACGCTTTTTGCCCAGCGAATATATAATACAACATAGATATTGTAGGGATATTATACGAGTACATATACGGGGAAATATTATGGAAATTCGCAGGAATTTTAGGTTACGAATTAAGATGATGAAGATGGCACTGTGTTAGTTACACTGCCATCTGATCCCAAACTATGCAGACCCTACCTACTATGACTACACGACGATAAACATACCTACTGATATATTTCTAAATGCATACATATCACATCACACTAATATTATAAAGCTGAAAATTTGTAAGTGTGTGAGTGTGTATGTTTGTTACTTCTTCACGGCTAAACGACATACTTTCTTATATGGCGTTCAAATAAACAAAGGTTAAAAATGACTTAATCAGTCGTTAAATCGGCTTTCATGAGCACATGTGTCGTCATAAATGGTCCGCAAGCGATTGTTAACGTTGAAACTAATTTAGAGATTGATTAAGGAAATCGATGTTCGGCGACTTAGCCGGTAGAGGCCCTGATTGTCAACGTTGAAACTGATTTAAAGATTGATTAAGTCATTTTTAACCTTTATTTATTTGAACGCCATTAAAGAAATCGATTTTCGGCGACTTAGCCGGTAGAGGCCGCGGTATAGAGTTAGCTGACCACCTGGATTAACACATAGGCTATAATTTATAAAGTTTAACGCGGGTAAAACCGCGGGGCAAAGTTAGTTAAAGTTAAATTAAACCCCGACACAGAACAATAATTATATTCAACACCCAACGATTTTTCCCGAATGGAAATCGAACCCACGAGCTCTGACTTAGCCGACAGTGGCACTAACTACTAATCCGATACACCAGCCAGTGACTACCGCTTTTTGTGGAAATTTAAATGCGCAGAGAGCTTTAGTCACTGACGTGTACACGAGGGGTTATTTATGCCTCTGGTGGACGGCAGATGATCAAGCTTATTTCGTCTTCATCTTAAGATCCTGATAATCCTGAACTAGCCAGCTTTTAAGATTTGTGCTAGGGTCCTTTGATGATTGACTTTGGGACGGTAATGTTTCGCCGCAGTCTTAAGATAAACCGGATTAAGTTCTACGGCTAAATTACTGTTACATCGAAACAAAGGGTCAGCTTGTAAGTTTTCTAATTCGGTGTTGTTGGGTAGCGTTATCGTAACAATTATTAACAAAGAACACCGTTCGATATAATCCGGATGGTAGAACCCGCAGATTATATTTTTATACCACGAAGTCCGCAAATAAGTTTACGGTTTATCGGTAAAAGTAGGTACCGTAGCCTATGACGCTTGCGTATAAGTCACCTCTTTCGCCCTCCTTGGTGACCTTAAAATAGAAATACATAGAGGCGTCATTATAAGTTGTTAAAGAACTTTATAATCTTGATGCACGTACGCGCAACAAGATTATATCAACAACAAAAATATATTTGTTTTGGAAGCGTCTTCTGTAACAAACTTTTAAATAAAATCAGAACATTTTCAATCAACAAATTTAAAACAACAATTAAAGCAAAGTTGCCTTACCAAGGCATATTACAAAGTTTCAGACTGTTAACGACGAAATTGTATGTTGTTTAATCAACGCATTTAAATTAGAGATGGCAATTAGGTAAATAATGTGAAATTAAAAAAAAATGCTTAAAATTCAATCAAAACGTGCAAAAACAGATCAATGAGTATTACTCTGATCTGTTTTATGATAAAAGTATACCATATTCAATCCTCATCCCTCCACGTCCTCTAGAGATGTTCAAAAACTTTTTTTTTTTTTGGTAATTATTGTAAGACCAACGCTGTTTACCGCACCCCATGGCCGCGTGTAGCTTCACTAGAGCTCAGGCCTACAGACGAGGTAGCATTTGACCCATTTGCTGAAAGTAGCACCAACGTCTGTTGTGTAATTCAAACTTATCAGAATGGGATAAACGACTCAGTGTCCATTTGCAATAGCCATACAAAAAGTTTTAAATAAAGACGTCTTCAAATCATTAGCCACTGATACTTCCGTTTCTTGTAAAAACCCAATGTTTGCAAGAATAACTCTTAATAGATGCGCACACGCTTTCATGGGTAACATATTGACACTTTCTATGAGAATCATTCGCCAAGGGAGGTCCCACGATACGCCCAACTATTGTTGTTTAACTGTACTTTAAAGGATTGTAAATACTGTGGCTATTTTAGATTGATTTGAGATTGATGATGATTTCCTTTAAATATTGGTTACAGAGTTTTTAGAAACTGCAATATGCTTTTTCCTAACTATAGACTAACTACAGATTACTGAGGATTTTTTTAAGAGAGACAAAAGAGAAAACATCATGATAAAATGCCGCCATTTCAGGATTTTGCGACTAGTTTGAAACATCAAAATTGATGTTTACGAAAACAACATATAATTTTGGAAAACCTAAAATATAGAGTAATATAAATTAAACCGAGTTTTGATATTAAGATAAATATATTATTCTTATTATCTGCAGAGTATCCAATGCATACCTTCTAGGACTTTGAGATATGCCCTTGAAGATATAATGAGAGAGAGAGAGAGATAGCTTCATGCTCTTTGTTGTGTGCTAATAGATCTTTTACATAAAACAAATGAGATAAAAGCATTCCCTAAGACCGGCATCGCATCATTAATGCCGTGGGTTCTGCAGGCGATCATAAGCTACGGTGACCTACAATGTACCTATTTGGTGCTGAGCGCATCGCAATCACAACTCATTGCATCATAAATGTCTTCAGCACTATATATTTAATGTTTAACATTTTGAAGTCTACCTACCCGCTATAAGCCTGCGTGGTGGATTATGGCTTATACTCTTTCATTATAAAAGAAGGCCCTTGCCCTTCAGTCGGTCAGTAATGAGCTAGATCATCATCATTTTTAGTACGTCTATTTTTCTTTATAATAGGCGGAAATGACAAGTTGTGCCATCAACGGCGATTTCTTTGAAGAACTTTTTGTTATTGGTTTTTCTCCATACCTTTCTCGTAATACGCGTGGTGGGCTTAGGACTCATCGGGTTGATGTCGTCCCGATGTGTCCACTACTTTGTGTAACTTTTCTTATGTCTTACACATAGATTTACTTGGTCACCTTGCAGGGTAATGGTATCGAACGCTGCACTAGAACCAGTGAAACGGATCGGATTTGGATTCCACACAAGATCTTTCTCTATCTGATTATCTGAACATTAGTGATTAGATCAGGAGGAACGGGGTCGCTTGCCTTTATGGTAAGCCTTTCAAGAATGCATTAACCTACAAAATATTGTACAACAGCTTTGTTTTGAGTAGACTTGAATTCGCGTGCGCTGTATGGCACCCAAACTATGATGTATATTAACCGAATCGAGAACATTCAAAGGAAATTTGTCAAAACACTTAATTATAGAGTTTGTCAAGTCGACATTGATTATGAGAATTCACTGAAGCGTCACGGAATCACTACCCTGAAACTTCGTCGTGACTGTGTTGATTCTATTTTGCTTTATAAAATTATTCATAATATAGTGGATGCCCCTTCCCTTCTGCATAGCATTTCTTTTAGAGTACCTCGTGGACAAGAGCGTCTATGCCGTAAAAAGGATTTATTTTCTATCCCTAAAAGTAGAACCTGTTATTGTAAGAACATGTTTGTAAGGCGTGCCTGTGAACTTTATAAACTAGCTTACATTGATGTTGTCTGTTGTACAATAACATCATTGCAAAAAAATTTTTGTCTTTAGAAAAACCTTTTTAAATTTCATAAGTAACTTAGAACTTAGCTCATCAACTAATACTTTGTTAATCCATGAGGAAACTATAGGTCTTTAAGTAAAAATTTAAATATTTAAGTTCTTCTTTATGACCGTTTGTTTCTTACCAAAATAAATAAATAAAATCATATTTCCTTTACTGCCCATGATTGCTCTGTGGATTCGCCTCATTGCGGAGGCTCTTTCGATCCTGTATAACATGGCAACCTTCATGAAGCGCACCTATTACTTTCTTAAAGAGGCAACGCACATGCGGGCCATCTATACTTTCTTCTTTGCTACTTATAATCAAAAAAAACAAAAAAAAAATTGGGAATACAATTTGTAAAATTGAATTAAATGAATGTTCAAAATACAAAATCAATATTTAGTGTTAATTCCGCTAATTGTCAGATTAATCATGCTGGGATGCAATTTGCACCGCCCTCCCGCCCGCAAAAATGTGCACATGCAAAGAAGGACAATATAAAAAGCAAATTACATGCGCCAGTACGATACCCAACACGTGTTTCGGTCCTCCACGGACCATTCTCAAGGGCTGCTAACTCGTCGAGTGTTCAGTCTCCTTCGAGCACTCGACGAGTTAGCAGCCCTTGAGAATGGTCCGTGGAGGACCGAAACACGTGTTGGGTATCGTACTGGCGCATGTAATTTGCTTTTTATATTGTCCTTCTTTGCATGTGCTACGAGCCTGTCATAGTATGAGTCCACTTCCTCGCAGTCTGCTAGGCATTCGAAACGGTTTTGCAGTTCGAGCTGAAATGGTTCGGGGTTTTGGACGTGGATAGGTAAAGGTCGGAGCGTAGACTTTATCAGTCGGGACCTCTGGAGTTTGACATTAAGGTTCAATGAGCCTCTGACCAGTCTGTGATCGCTCCCGGTTTTAACCGCATTGATCACGGAGACATCATTGAACATCTGTCGTCTCGTCGACAAGATAAAGTCTATCTCATTTTTAGTTTTACCATCCGGGCTCACCCAGGTCCATTTGCGGTGATCCGGCTTCCTGAAGAAGGAATTCATCATAAAGAGTCCCTCCTTCTCCATGAAGTCGGCCAACACTTGGCCCCGGGGGTTCCGGTAACCAGTTCCAAATTGCCCCACTCTCAGCTCATTACCGAATCGTTTGCCCAGCTTCGCGTTAAAGTCCCCCATGACCACAGTGAAATAGGAGTTAAAGGTATGTATGGCTCTGGATATGTCCTCATACATAACCTCGACCTCATCGTCGGAGTGTGTCGAAGTGGGTGCGTATACCTGTATAACCTTCAACGAATACCGCTTGGTGATTCTGAGTATAAGGTACGCAACTCTCGTCGACACACTCTCGATTTTCACTAGGTTGTTCACGAGGGACTTGTGGACTATGAACCCGACACCACCTTGGGATATTTGGTCACCCTCCCGGTAATAGAGCAGGTTTCCGGATTTCAGTATTATCGAGTCCTCCCCCTCTCTTCGGACTTCAGATAATCCTACAATATCCCAATGTAACCTGCTCAATTCTTCCTCCAGTTCGGTTATCTTCTCGTCGGACCGCAGTGTACGTGTGTTATATGTTGCCAGGGCCAGAGGTCGTCGGTGTTGGTAACGCGGAATCTGCCGGGGATTCTTAGCACCCCCTGCCCTGCCGTAACCACGCCTGTTACCACGGCTGGGAATAGCAGGGCTGCCGGGGACTGGGGGCCGCGGTTTGGTTGTGTCCATCATTTGAGGGGATTTGCCATAATCGCCACGCTTGGCAGACGGGTTGGCGATCGCAGTAAGGTGGACATGGTACTCAGGAGAACGCTGCTGCCCGTTCTCTGGTATATATTCCTTCGGGACGACTTTTACGTCCCCCCACGGGATGAGAGGGGGTCCCCCCACGGTATTCTTAGGCCGTCACCACACAGCATAAATATATACAAGGTGTAACAAAAATAGTGGACGAAATTTAAGAGTCTTAATTGGCCTATGCCTCTGAACAAGTGTAGCGCATCAATATACAGGTACAGGACCGACGGCTTTACGTGCTCTTCGAGGCGCACGGGGGTGTAATAGGTACGGTCAACTCCCAGACTTCCGGCTGACTCTGAGAAATTCCTTTTTTACGAAAAAATCCCAATAATCACTTCCCAAAAAAACTTATGCTATCTAAGCTATGCAGACATTGTGGGTTGTATATAGCTGGTGCCTGTGGTAGGTAGTAAAACCTGTACTACAGGTCACCAGGAATCCTCACAAGAGTAGTAATTAATATTTTATTTTTTGAAACACAACGCCTGCATTAAGATCCCTGATTCTTGGGGATATAATTGACAGACACAGAGTAAGCCCAGAGTCAGAACAACTATTTATGGGCCATACATGCAAATAGTTGTATTGCGCGGGCGTCGAACCAATTTTTGTCTGTTTGTCTGTATGTATGTCCGGGCTAATGCATGAATAATACTAAGAGGTCGGGTCAACATATAGGCTACATATTATCACGCTATCACCTACGGGGGAGGAGCTGTGATAATTATAAAGTTTAACGCGGGTAAAACCGTGGGGCACAGCTAGTATCAAATATTTAATAAAATGTAACCATCACTAAAATGTATACAGAATCTATATGACACGTGTATACCAAATTTCAAGTGAATATGTCATGAATGTTCATTTGATATAATCCCACAGGAATGAATGTGTTAACTTGCGTGCCAAGTTTCATCTAAATCCGTTTAGCAATATTTATGATTGAGCAACAAACATCAAAACATACAAAATTTAACATATATAATAATGGAAATTGTTTGTGGGTTTTCCATTTTACTATATGCCCGATATAGTAGAATAGAAAATCCACAAAATTTTTCTTGTATCTTCGTAAAAAGAGTACATCTATGCTTACTCCTTTTACATATCATCAATGGTCTATTGTCAATGGCCCTGTGCAGCTAATAGAGAAGTCTACTGTACATTGGACAACATAATTCTATCAAAGCCAAGATAACATAACCACACTATAGTAACACCATAGTCAATTGTGTAACCATTCAGTTCCTGCACAAAGGTTCCTCGTCACAAATAACAGGAATTCATCGCGAAACGTTAATCTTGAACGAATATTACGCAGTCCGATTGTTAAAGCTTCATACAAAATTCATATTTTTCTTAGAAGGGTATGCTTATGATTTTCTCCTGTTGTTCAGTTCGATTTTGTATTAAATTTTCAAATGTTTGGCTGTATGGGGTTTTGCTTGTTTTTGTAATTGGCTATAAACATTCATTTAAGTAATGGAATCAGGCGTTACTTTGCGGAAATCCATAACAATCAAAATACAAAATCAATATTTAGTGTTAATTCCGCTAATTGTCAGATTAATCATGCTGGCATCTCAAGGGCTGCTAACTCGTCGAGTGCTCGAAGGAGACTGAACACTCGACGAGTTAGCAGCCCTTGAGAATGGTCCGTGGAGGACCGAAACACGTGTTGGGTATCGTACTGGCGCATGTAATTTGCTTTTTATATTGTCCTTCTTTGCATGTGCACATTTTTGCGGGCGGGAGGGCGGTGCAAATTGCATCCCAGCATGATTAATCTGACAATTAGCGGAATTAACACTAAATATTGATTTTGTATTTTGATTGTTATGGATTTCCGCAAAGTAACGCCTGATTCCATTACTTAAATGAATGTTTATAGCCAATTACAAAAACAAGCAAAACCCCATACAGCCAAACATTTGAAAATTTAATACAAAATCGAACTGAACAACAGGAGAAAATCATAAGCATACCCTTCTAAGAAAAATATGAATTTTGTATGAAGCTTT
Source organism: Pseudoips prasinana (assembly GCA_951640165.1). Lineage (NCBI taxonomy): Eukaryota > Metazoa > Arthropoda > Insecta > Lepidoptera > Nolidae > Pseudoips > Pseudoips prasinana. Next base: position 35,637,008 of record OX621247.1, read on the forward strand.
AACAATCGGACTGCGTAATATTCGTTCAAGATTAACGTTTCGCGATGAATTCCTGTTATTTGTGACGAGGAACCTTTGTGCAGGAACTGAATGGTTACACAATTGACTATGGTGTTACTATAGTGTGGTTATGTTATCTTGGCTTTGATAGAATTATGTTGTCCAATGTACAGTAGACTTCTCTATTAGCTGCACAGGGCCATTGACAATAGACCATTGATGATATGTAAAAGGAGTAAGCATAGATGTACTCTTTTTACGAAGATACAAGAAAAATTTTGTGGATTTTCTATTCTACTATATCGGGCATATAGTAAAATGGAAAACCCACAAACAATTTCCATTATTATATATGTTAAATTTTGTATGTTTTGATGTTTGTTGCTCAATCATAAATATTGCTAAACGGATTTAGATGAAACTTGGCACGCAAGTTAACACATTCATTCCTGTGGGATTATATCAAATGAACATTCATGACATATTCACTTGAAATTTGGTATACACGTGTCATATAGATTCTGTATACATTTTAGTGATGGTTACATTTTATTAAATATTTGATACTAGCTGTGCCCCACGGTTTTACCCGCGTTAAACTTTATAATTATCACAGCTCCTCCCCCGTAGGTGATAGCGTGATAATATGTAGCCTATATGTTGACCCGACCTCTTAGTATTATTCATGCATTAGCCCGGACATACATACAGACAAACAGACAAAAATTGGTTCGACGCCCGCGCAATACAACTATTTGCATGTATGGCCCATAAATAGTTGTTCTGACTCTGGGCTTACTCTGTGTCTGTCAATTATATCCCCAAGAATCAGGGATCTTAATGCAGGCGTTGTGTTTCAAAAAATAAAATATTAATTACTACTCTTGTGAGGATTCCTGGTGACCTGTAGTACAGGTTTTACTACCTACCACAGGCACCAGCTATATACAACCCACAATGTCTGCATAGCTTAGATAGCATAAGTTTTTTTGGGAAGTGATTATTGGGATTTTTTCGTAAAAAAGGAATTTCTCAGAGTCAGCCGGAAGTCTGGGAGTTGACCGTACCTATTACACCCCCGTGCGCCTCGAAGAGCACGTAAAGCCGTCGGTCCTGTACCTGACCTCTTTCCGGTCGTGTCGCTAGTCGTCCCATCGGATCATGAGAGTGATGGAATAGAAAGTGCGGACACACTTGTGCTGTATAATATGTCCTGCACAACGGGCTGGCCGCCGTGGCTGAAATTCGGTCGGAAGAACATTATTATTATTCGTATATGGAAAGATATTTTTTTTTTATATTGATGCGCTACACTTGTTCAGAGGCATAGGCCAATTAAGACTCTTAAATTTCGTCCACTATTTTTGTTACACCTTGTATATATTTATGCTGTGTGGTGACGGCCTAAGAATACCGTGGGGGGACCCCCTCTCATCCCGTGGGGGGACGTAAAAGTCGTCCCGAAGGAATATATACCAGAGAACGGGCAGCAGCGTTCTCCTGAGTACCATGTCCACCTTACTGCGATCGCCAACCCGTCTGCCAAGCGTGGCGATTATGGCAAATCCCCTCAAATGATGGACACAACCAAACCGCGGCCCCCAGTCCCCGGCAGCCCTGCTATTCCCAGCCGTGGTAACAGGCGTGGTTACGGCAGGGCAGGGGGTGCTAAGAATCCCCGGCAGATTCCGCGTTACCAACACCGACGACCTCTGGCCCTGGCAACATATAACACACGTACACTGCGGTCCGACGAGAAGATAACCGAACTGGAGGAAGAATTGAGCAGGTTACATTGGGATATTGTAGGATTATCTGAAGTCCGAAGAGAGGGGGAGGACTCGATAATACTGAAATCCGGAAACCTGCTCTATTACCGGGAGGGTGACCAAATATCCCAAGGTGGTGTCGGGTTCATAGTCCACAAGTCCCTCGTGAACAACCTAGTGAAAATCGAGAGTGTGTCGACGAGAGTTGCGTACCTTGTACTCAGAATCACCAAGCGGTATTCGTTGAAGGTTATACAGGTATACGCACCCACTTCGACACACTCCGACGATGAGGTCGAGGTTATGTATGAGGACATATCCAGAGCCATACATACCTTTAACTCCTATTTCACTGTGGTCATGGGGGACTTTAACGCGAAGCTGGGCAAACGATTCGGTAATGAGCTGAGAGTGGGGCAATTTGGAACTGGTTACCGGAACCCCCGGGGCCAAGTGTTGGCCGACTTCATGGAGAAGGAGGGACTCTTTATGATGAATTCCTTCTTCAGGAAGCCGGATCACCGCAAATGGACCTGGGTGAGCCCGGATGGTAAAACTAAAAATGAGATAGACTTTATCTTGTCGACGAGACGACAGATGTTCAATGATGTCTCCGTGATCAATGCGGTTAAAACCGGGAGCGATCACAGACTGGTCAGAGGCTCATTGAACCTTAATGTCAAACTCCAGAGGTCCCGACTGATAAAGTCTACGCTCCGACCTTTACCTATCCACGTCCAAAACCCCGAACCATTTCAGCTCGAACTGCAAAACCGTTTCGAATGCCTAGCAGACTGCGAGGAAGTGGACTCATACTATGACAGGCTCGTAGAAGCTGTCCATACGGCTGGGTCTAAGGTCTTCAAGGCCCGCCGTACAAACAGAACTAAAAAGATCTCTGACTTTACACTGCAACTTATGGAAGATAGACGGAAAATGGTTCTGACATCCTCAGATGATGCTACCAGATATCGGCAGCTCAACAGACAGATCTCAAAGTCTTTGACTCGCGACACGCGGCAATTTAATACAGTTAGTATTAAAGTGGCCATCGAGCGAAACAAAGGCTCTAAAGTGTTTGCAAGAGCTCTGTCTGTTGGACAGAGCCAACTGACGAAGCTGAAGACTGAGGATGGTAGAATCGTCACGTCTAAACCTGAGTTGCTGGGAGAGATCGAGAAGTTCTACGGACAGTTATATACGACAACACAGCCACCTGTCAAAAGTCATGCCTCAGATCCCAGAGCACGACTAACCCGACATTACACCGAAGACATCCCGGACGTCAGCCTGTACGAGATTAGAATGGCTCTCAAACAACTCAAGAACAACAAGGCGCCTGGTGATGATGGAGTTACAGCAGAGCTTCTGAAGGCGGGTGGTACACCAATCCTACGGGCCCTTCAGAAGTTATTTAACTCCGTCATACTAGATGGTCAAACGCCACAAGCATGGCACAGAAGTGTGGTGGTGCTCTTCTTCAAAAAGGGCGACAAAACCCTATTAAAGAATTATAGACCCATCACACTGCTGAGCCATGTTTACAAGTTGTTTTCGAGGGTCGTTACGAACCGTCTCGCGCGCAGGTTTGACGACTTCCAGCCTCCCGAACAAGCCGGTTTCCGAAAAGGCTTTAGCACCATAGACCACATACATACGCTGCGGCAAGTTATACAGAAGACCGAAGAGTATAACAAGCCACTGTGCTTAGCGTTTGTGGACTATGAGAAAGCCTTTGATTCTATCGAAACATGGGCCGTGCTGAGGTCTCTCATTTTTTTTTTTTTTTTTTTTTTTATTGGGTAAACTAACAATATCACAATATTACACTATAATAATGTTTGGGCTATACAATATAATTAATTATGATATCCACACCGTTTACCACAGATAAAGTTAAAACATATGAGTAAGTTCAAATTGAGAGTCGAACAATTATGCAAAAATTTGAGAAAAGATAGTACGAACAACATAATACATCAACAATAAAGTTCTTAATCTTGATGTTATACACTTATTACAACAACAGTATTACATAGTTACACAGTCTTTACTACATAGTTAGTAAAGGTCGTTCCTCAAATGTACCGTTATGGCGTGGAACGGGCATTCGCCAGTATAAGCTTCTTGAATGTACTTACACTACTCGCAAATATGACAGCGAGTAGATTACAGAGATGGGCGTTAATATTGTCAGCTTATGATTTTACTATTGAATACGTAAATACAAACTCGAACACAGCTGACGCGTTGTCGCGGTTAGTGGAAGGTTATAAAGCGATTAGTGAGTCAGGAATGGGGGAGGTTCCAGAACAAACGTACCTCCACTTTGCTTCTGATGCTTTGTCACTTAAATATGAAGATATTAAGGATGGAACAAAAAAAGATCCCATATTAACTAGAGTCTTGAGCTATGTTAAAGATGGGTGGCCTAATGAAGTAGAGGTAAGAGAACTTAGGGCTTATTTCAACAGAGGGGATGAAATATATATCGAATTAGGTTGTCTTATGTGGGGTCACCGTTTAATTGTACCGAAAGCTTGTCAAGATAGGGTACTAGAAGAGTTGCACGACAGTCATATGGGTATCGTCAAGACAAAATGTATCGCGAGGAGTTACGTGTGGTGGCCGGGTATTGATGAAATGGTCGAAAACCTTTGCAGGAACTGCACAGTTTGTGCAGAGCTAGCCGAGGCACCGGCACACCATACACCCCAACCGTGGTCGTGGCCGTCTCGCCCTTGGACGCGACTACACATAGATTTTTTAGGGCCGATCCACGGTCATAAATATTTAATCATGGTGGACGCTACTTCGAAATGGATTGAAGCATGTCCGGTAGTTTCAACTACAGCGATAGCAATCATAGGAAAAATTAGGGAAATCTGGGCACGCTACGGACTACCTAAGCAGCTTGTTTCCGACAACGGACCTCCTTTTACTAGTGAGGAATTTAATGCGTTTTTGGAATATAATGGGGTGGACCATATACTATCTGCACCTTATAACCCTGCTTCTAATGGATTAGCTGAAAATGCAGTTAAACTATGCAAACAGGTAATTAAAAAAGCGATTATTCAGAATAAGGATGTAGAAGCCGCAATTCAACGTTTTCTGCTAGTCCATAGAACGACCGAACATAGTACTACAAAAGAAACACCTGCACAGGTTTTACAAGGTAGAACCTTAAGAACCCGCATTGACCGTTTAAAACCATCGCGTGATAAACCAGTGGCTGAGGCACAACAACGGCAGCAGCGGGGAGCGGGGGGTTCGCACCGCACGCTTTTCATCGGGGATGAGGTGTGGTGTCGAATATACCAAGGTTTCACGAAGTGGGCTAGTGGTACTGTAATAGAGTGTCTGGGTACCACAAACTACGTGGTACGGTTATTAGACGGTACTACAAAGCATAGGCATATAGACCAATTAAAACTAAAGTTTAGGACGAGTCTGTCACAAACGACAGATAGTGAAATAGTCAGCACAGAAGCGTCGTACAGTCCAATCTCTAGCCGGGGGACGGTGACTAATACGCTGGTGTTTCCTTCCTTACCAGCTACAAAATCACCTAGCGTAAGTGGCTCAGATGGGGATGTGGGAGGTTCGGTACCTAGGGGCAGTGAAAAGGAATGTTCATATCGGGAGTGGGTAGAAACGGGTGATTCTATCCAATCGAATATCCAACCAGAGGGTTGCCCGACCGCAGATGTAACTCGTCCGGTTAGGAATAGGAAACCACCGGAGAGGTATGGGTACCAATAGAGATCTCCCATTTTATTATGCCATTTATGGTAATTAACTGTTATTTTATTTATTATTATTGTCCTTATTTACTTAAGTTAGATTTAAGATGGTCTAGTATAATTAAATAATATGTTGTTTTCTCTCTGGCTTAAATATGCGTCTCTCTTTTAGTATAATATAATCTTAATATAAAATAATAATTGTTATTGGATTATATAGTCATTAAGGGTGGAGGTGTGATGTAGGTAGTAGTATAATTGTGTCGCCAAGCGCGGTAGGGTACCGCCGTAACTTTAGTAAATAAATGTGTGTGCTACGGAACGGTTGTTTGATTCTAAAGTGGGTCTGAAAATGAACATGGATAAGACGAAAATCATGTCAAACGTCCATGTTACACCCACTCAATTGAAAGTTGGTGACTCTGCACTCGAAGTTGTAGAGAACTATATTTACCTAGGACAGACCATCCAACTAGGTAGGTCCAACTTCGAGAAGGAGGTCAATCGTAGAATCCAACTCGGATGGGCAGCGTTCGGGAAGCTACGTAACATCTTCTCGTCCAAAATACCGCAGTGTCTCAAGTCGAAAGTCTTCGACCAGTGTGTGTTGCCAGTGATGACATACGGAACAGAGACGTGGTCGCTCACTATGGGCCTTATTAGAAGGCTCAAGGTCACCCAAAGAGCAAAGGAGAGGGCTATGCTCGGAGTTTCCCTGCGGGATCGCATCAGAAATGTCGAAATCCGCAGGCGAACCAAAGTCACCGACATAGCCCGAAGAATTGCCAAGCTGAAGTGGCAGTGGGCAGGGCACATAGCTCGTAGAGCCGACGGCCGTTGGGGCAGAAAGGTTCTCGAGTGGCGACCACGAACCGGAAGACGCAGCGTGGGCAGGCCCCCTACAAGATGGACCGATGATCTTGTGCGGGTCGCTGGAAATCGCTGGATGCGGATAGCGCAAGACCGGCAATTGTGGAGATCTTTGGGGGAGGCCTTTGTCCAGCAGTGGACGTCTTTCGGCTGATATGATTGTATATAACCATCAGGCGGGTTGTATGGTTGTTAGCCGACTACAAGGTAGTGTAAAATCGAAATCTTCTATTAGAAATTTGTTTCCAATTACTTTTAATACATCTCCCTAAGCCACTATTCATCTATGTTCTCTTGTTAAGGAAGGAATTTAAATAAAAAAACCTGCCATCTTTGGTCCAGGACCTTGCACATTTCCCTGATTGTTATCAGCATCAGTTATTAATCTTATACAAATATGATTTACGATGGTTCTGCGAAGCTCCAACTCTTGCCTATTGTGAATGCCATTTTTTTTGGTCGCAATAAGAGTCACACTGTCAGGGATCATTTTAGCCTGATGTCCGTCATCCTGGACAATGCCCACTATTAGCGGATTATAATCTGCAAAAAGAGCAGGTATGCTGTGGTTTGTGGTCCAAGTTGTACGAGACTGCATAGGTTTAGCGGTAGCTGCTGTTGGCTCAAAAGGATAAAATGCTAGGTATTTTAATTCTTTAAAGATTTTTAGTAGCGGCCTGGATTCTTATAATTGATAATATTATAAATAGTACAGGCTATTTATAATATTTGCCTCTAAGAGTAAAGAGTAAGAGTAAGCCGTCGCATAAGCCTGACGCTGACCATCCGGTAGTATCGTCTTGTCTGACCCATCAAATTATGAGAGTGAGTGAGTGTAAATACACATGTGTGACCTAAAATATGTCTATCGATACTCCTATATTGTTATAATTACTACCACGGGGGAAATTAAATAGATTGCATTGTGTGAAATGTATCTTTATACAATTTTTAAATATTTTTGTACGGTTTCATCTTATTTAATAACTTCTTGTACAACAGCATTCTCTCCCAGTCAGGCTTGAAGTGATGCAGAGAAAAAACTTGTCAGTTTCCACTTAATATTCTGCTAATGATTGGTAGACTTTCTGTTTATCTTCTCCGTAGATAAATATAGCGATATTCCTAAAAAAAACTACTGCTACTTACGTAGCCTGCGACAGCTAAAAGGAATATTTAACGTTTAAAGCTTATGTTTGTATGTATGTGGTTTCTTTCCGTCCAATTAACCGAAACGATTTAATAGCAGCTACTTTTACCAGAAAAATAAGCCACAGGGATAAATGAGAGCTCTTATAAATGGAAACTTTAAGTACTCCGTCGTTCAAGAGTCCAGGGACAACAGTCTCGAAAATCTTACCCGCTTTCCGCTTGTGACTTAGAAATTAATATTTGCTTGCATTAGCAGATGCAAGCTTGTCAATGCGTCCCACGGGGTCTCGGTTAGGCCAAACAATAACAAGTGACCAAACGTGACCAGCCTCAGGAGTCGCTGGCGTTGCATTTGTTGTGTTAGCCACTATACAAACACTACCAACTCGTGTTCATACTTCGAAGAAATTTAATTTAAACACAATCATACACAATTGTGTTGTGAAATGTGTTAATTTTAACTTCTGTTTGTGGTCCATTTGAAATCGAAGTTAAACCACAACTCCTTTGAATGTGAAAAGGGCTAAGGAATTTCTAATTTTGCCTAATCGCTTATGTAAACCTATCACTGTTATAATTGTACAGACTTTTTTGATGAAAGTTAAATAAATCATTATAATAACTAAATAACTTGGTTCAACTAACACACTGCCAACTGATCCCAAAGTAGGTATAGCCTGTACTATGGCAACCAGACAACTGATAGACATACTTATATATTTCTAAATACATACACTACATCACATAACTTAATACAAGCTAGCTAAATATGACTAACATTATAAAATAATTTGTATAAATGTTTTAACATTCCGAGTACCTAAATATATATAATAACTAGAAATAATAACTGTATTACTACAAACATGTTCTGACTATTTACAAGCGCTTTTTTAAAGTCTACGTGAATAATAACCTATTTTATTTTATACATATTATAGAGAAATTACACCCAGACACACAACTATTAATCGTGCTCATCACTCAAAGACTTGTCCTGAGTGGGGATTCAACCCACGACTTCTGGCTTAGTAATCAGGGTCACTAACCACTAGACCAACAGGCATCCATGATGACCCTATGATTGCATTCGATACGTACCGATGAAATACCCTACGAGGAACCCGCGTCTTCATATATTACGGGCTGTGGATGGGCTGAAGGTATTCAGAAGCCATTTTAGTTTTTGTATCAAATTCGGCAACCTGAATCAAAAATGTAAACAATAATAAACTTATGCAATAGATTTGAATGACTTCATAAGTTTAGATTCCAAAAATAACTAAAGGTCTGGGTTAAAACTCAATTTGCTGTAAAACCTAATTCTTGCAAAAAAATGAGCAGGTATGCTTTAGACCACACGACTAAGTAAAACTTAGAAATACGAAACGTAAATGGCTATGAGAAAAAGACAAAGAAAGTGTGTCTCCGCACCTCGACCTACGAAACGTAACTCTCACTATCTTCACTAACTTATCTCCCTCTCGACTTACGTTCGCCTCGCCCGATGAAACTTTTCGTAACGCTCTCGTCACTCTGCTCAATTCTCCAGCTTAAAAAGTGGGGCAAACCTATCGAGCAACTTTTCTCTTGTTTACATTTTTAATTAATATTTAGGTAGAAATAGAAAAAGAAAAATGGGTTTTGCAAACATCAAGCTCTGCTTCTACAGTCCTTAACGTGCTCTAAGTTTACGGACAGTTATTCGAAACATGAAATAATGGGCCCTCATGCAAAAACCGCCTAATTCGAAATTCGAACCCAAATGGGGATGCCCTATGGCGCGGTTACTTAATATTTGGCTAGACGGCTTGAGCCCACACTCGCCTCCATTGTCGGGTGTAACAGTGAAAGCCTTTTAGGCTAACTGTAATCGTTATGAAAAAATAAATAAAAACAATGATTTATATTATCTAGATATAAATCATTGTTTTTATTTATTTTTTATAAATAAAAAATAAATAAAAACAATGATTTATATTATCTAGATATAAATCATTGTTTTTATTTATTTTTTCATAACGATTACAGTTAGCCTAAAAGGCTTTCACTGTTACACCCGACAATGGAGGCGAGTGTGGGCTCAAGCCGTCTGGCCTCTTGTCTTTTCTCACTATTGCTAACCTAGCGGTACTTCGCTCCAGCCAAAAATAACGTGATGGGTTCAAATCCCTAAAATATCAGCACAAAAAGTGGGTAAGTACTATTGGATATTCTTGTAAAAGATAAAAATGAGTAGCAGTCAGAAAGTTGGTAGCACTTATTCTCCGATGTACGGGGGACTTGGAAGAATAACTAAGTCGGTCCTGCACCTGACATCTCCCCGGTCGTGCCGGCTAACCAGTCCCATTGGATAATGTGACTGAGGAAAAGAAAGTACACCTGATTGCGCACTTGTGCACTTTAATTATATGTCCCGCGCAGATGGCTAGATTCCGATGAGACTGGCCGCCATTGCTTCATTAAAAGAGGAGTAAGAGTTCTGGTCGCAATACGTATAGTAATCTGAACCATGAATCTCGAAAGAATACCAGTTAAGAGCGTGGCAGCCGTTAGAAAATCAGGGAAGATACTGAAAAGAATACTAAATAAACTAAAATCTTACAGTATGAAATTACTATCTCAAGCATTTTTTTACAACAGTAATTCTTGCTGCAGCTAATGCTGAAGTTGGCACCCATTTACGGTACACAACACACCATTTTTTTTGGCACATGCTATAGTTGGTATTGTTTTGTATCATGAATAAAATTATTTCTTCCTTCTTTCTTTCTGTCCATGTGTTATTCGGATATATAAGCTATACTCCGGAGTTTCATCAAAATCCGTTGGGTAGTTTTTACGTGAAACAGTAACAAACATCCATACTCACAAACTTTTGCATTTATAATATTAGTAGGATACTAAATACCAGGAAAAAAATGGATATGTACTTAAATTAAGTAATGAAGTAGATATGAAAAAAGAAACTGCTTTAGTCGTTTATGTTAAGCTATTGGTTGATCATGATAGCCTTTTGCGCTCGCCATCTGCTCGGTTTCATAATTTTTAAATATAATAGTACCAATATATAGTAGCTAAGTAACTTGTTATTTATTTAGGGATAAAAATGTGATTAAACAGACCACACGGACGGACTTGTTCACAATTTTGTGTTTCTTTAGTATTGTATTTGATTCTATTTATGTACTACTTTGTTAGCTTGACAAGTTCAAGTGAATAAATTTCATCATAATCTTAAATTACCTGAGAAAAGCCTCCTATATACTTTTTTTCATCTGATCCCAAACTAAGCAGAGCTTGTATTATGAAAACCAGTTAACTGATATACTTCATATACTCCTTTACATTTGTAAATACATACTGACATAGATAATTACACCCAGACTCAGGACAAACAGACATGTTCATGCACACAAATATCTGTGCTGGGTGGGTATCGAACCCACGACCTCCGCCGTGAAATGCCAACAGGTCCGTCTAATGTGCCATATAAGTTTTATAAAAGAACTCAGGCATCAAAGTACATACAGCAGCAATTTGTAACCCGTTACAGTAACCCAATGTATGACAATAGCCATACGAGCCTCATATTCACACAAGGCTATCCCACAACCGTTCCCATGTATTTTTTCTTCAATTCTTCCAAAACTGGGCATCGCTAGATAGACATGTCAATCACACCACAGGACAAATCGCACGCTTATGCGAATCCAATCGCGCCCCCACAATGACCACAATTGATACAATATATTACGGAACGCCTGTAAACTGGAATAACTGTTCAATTCGAGCCCTTTTCCCTATCTTATCCCGAGGGAATAAGATTCAAATTCGTGTAGTTTTGATGTTTGGTTTTATAAAAATCTTTGGTATGGTTAATCCGTTGTTAACACCTGTCCTTTGTCTCCTTCTGTTGAGCATGTTGGTTAGCTAACGGTATGCAAAGGGTTTTGATAATGTTCACAATGCTGCTTGCACTATTGTGGAAATTGTGTGAGGATAATGTTTTTGGAAATGGCACATGTCTATAGCGAACATTGTTTTGGGGATTAGTGGCGTAAGCGTCGAGTTTGTAGGCGTAGATGGTGTCGATAAACTTTTATTGAAGACTCAGTTAGTTTTAAGAACTTAATATTTCAATATTCATTTATTTCTTTCACTATCGTATGCGCAGTGGTTATCCTGGCTTCAGTGTTGTTCAAGCCCAGTAGACTTATTACATGGCTTAACAACTGCTGTCTGCTGAAAACAACCGCAACTGACAGCGTAACGTGCTCTCTCAAGCAGAAATTAAATCACTTGGCGGTCACCCATTTAAAGACTAACCCCATGCCTAGGTGCTTTACCTCGCCGATCACTTATGGACCATTCAGTGCAATTGGCTATGAGCGGCTCTATTCCAATATTCATAAGTTTAATTTCGTGTAGTTAACAACATAGTTTTCCAGTTCAGTTTTGAGTTGTAAATATACCTTAAACCATATCCGTACCTACGCTTTTCTAGTAGGTCTTTACCCAGATAACGCAAGTTCATGTACTTTCTGTAGTCCAAATTAATTATATAAGAATTAAATTATATATAAAATAAGTAAATTATTTCCTACAATCCGTGTACCTAAATATCTTAATGTACCTAGAAATAATTATAAATTAATTATATATTACTACCAAGAATTTCTGACTAATTAAAAGCGTTTTTTTAAAGTGTACGTGAATAAAAACCTTTTTTATTTTATTTCATTTATATGTACTTACCTATATTATTTTAGAGCAGCATAGAAAAACACTGCTTATTTGTGAGGAGAAATTCGGTAGAACCTCAAGCGCAACGACCACAGATATCTAAAATGCTTTGAGACAACGACCCAATGCAAACTGAGCCTAGAGAGAAGTCTCTCTGACATCTGTATGTAGAAGTGCTGATAACGCATATCTGTCAACACTATGCCTAACATCATAGGGAAGTAACACATTAAGTTTACATCAATGATGTAACCGCTCGGTGCGGTTACATCATTGATGTTAACTGACAAGTCTATTTATGCCCTTTTCTTTTCATACATACATATATCCTTCTTTTCATATATACATATTAGAGAGAGATGTATGACATTTAAATAAGTTTAGTGGCGTAAACGACAGAATCGCTGGCAATGAGATCCTTAAATAATAAAAGCCTTTTTAATTTTGACAGGTAGTTTAAGCCGCCCTATAATCATCGTTCGAATTTAAGCGTACTTGTTGAATGAAATCATTTAACTTATATTCTCTCCATCATCAGTTCCAGCGATCAGCAACACAGTCACGGCAACCCCGACACCAGTATTCCAACCATTAGGCCTGTTCGCGAGAGCCATGGCCTCACTTAACCAAATGCACAGAACGGGACCACATATCAAGACCAGGAAATCCAGGAACCCACTGATGGGAAACCCTTTTGCTAAGGTATTGTTTACTTCTTGCTCCTGTAATTTTCTTCATCTTCACCCGTGTCCAATACCATAACCATTAGTAGTAAAAAGCAATACCTACACCAAACCTTAGCAATTGTTAAATATACTTATGGATGTAGAATCTGTTTTATGAAATGTTAATTAATAATAATAATATCCTGGGACATTATTCACACACAGCTATCTGATCCCAAACTAAGCGGAGCTTGTACTATGGAAACCAGATAACTGATATATTACATATACTACTTTTCTTCTGTAAATACATCCTTTATAGATAATTACACCCAGGTGCAGGATAAACAGACATGTTCATGCACACAAATATTTGTCCTGGGTGGGAATCGAACCCACGACCTGCGGCGTGGAAAGTAAGCATTTACCAACCACGCTAACAGGCTCGTCGTTCAGTAATATTATTTATTTTCTCTGTCAAATAAATCACTTCTCTTGCAATATATCTTCACCAGCTTTTGACCTTATACTCAAAACTTGTCTAAAAATAATTTCAGTATGGTATTCAGCAAAATTAGTTTTATATCATCAGTTGAATCGATTTGGCGTAATTGAAGCAGTTTTTAAAGAATACAATTTACGAGTATATCTTTAACTAAACATTTCAATATTATGAAGCACTTTTATTTGATATATCGCACTAGTCACGGAATTTTGCGCCATAACGGACTCCATAAAAATATTTCGTATTCACCCTATAAATCCGTAATGGCGTCCTGAACATTGTTGACGTCTCTGAGTCACCTAACAGTAGGTAGATACAACACAAACTGACAGACAGACAGATATACTTCCAAGTCATCATCACATCAGCTAAATTACGTGCACTGCTGGACCAAAGCCTCCCAAGAAATGGGGGGATATGCCATAATCGCCAAACTTGGCAGGCGGGTTGGCGATAGCAGTTTGATGGTCATAGTTCACAGGAAAACGTTGCTGCTTGTTTTCTGGTAGCTATTCCCTCGGGACGAGTTGTACGCCTCCCACGGGATGATGATATTCTTCCCCGTCAACAGACTTCCAAGTAAAGTGTTTAAATTGAGCGATGCAACGCGTAATCCACTTATAACACACAAATGAATAATATTATTGTTTCGAAGTTTTTCTTTTGTATACCTAAAATAATAAGCATTCAGACAACCGATCGAGCATATATTGTGTTTGCCTACTAAATAATTACTCTAATTGGACCAAATCCCGTGTTCATGCCCGCTTGAGTATGTTTCGCCGGACCGTCTCAACTGGGTCGTGTTGAAACCGGTAGTAGATGAACCCACTGAGTTTGTTTCGCTGGGTCTTCACAGTTGGGGCGCATTGGATCCGGTGGTAGCATTAAAGCGCGACCGTCGTTATTAAATTATTTGTTTTTCTATTTCCAGGGCGTAGTCCTAAAAACCGTGATAAAGAAACCAAAGAAGCCTAACTCAGCGAACCGCAAGTGCGTGTTAGTCCGTCTGTCCAACGGCAAGGAGATGGTAGCCTACGTCCCGGGAATAGGCCACAACCTACAGGAGCACAACATTGTACTCGTCAGAGTTGGCAGGTAAAATATACGCTTTATCTGACTTATGTAGTGCATGATACTGGGATTGACTAGTAGCACTAGTCCATGCTTACTAGTCAAGCTTGCTGTGTGGTGACGGCGGTGAATACCAGAATATCATCACCCCATCTCATCCCGTGGGGGGCGTAGAAGTCGACCCGAGGGAATATCTACCAGGGGACGGGCAACAGTATCTCTCTGAGTACTATGACCATCAAACTGCGATCGTCAACCCGTCTGCCAAGCGTGGCGATGATGTCATATCCCCCCTTTCTTTGGGAGGTTTTTTTCCAGCCATGGACGTAATTTAGCTGACATGATGATAATGATGATGACATATACATCCTTATTTAACTGTCACGAGCTTTATGTTACTAAACTAGTTGTATTATATGACTAAACTAGTTGTATTTTATGACTAAACTAGTTGTATTTTGGTTCCAGGTTGAAGGATTGTCCCGGAGTGAAGCTAAAGTGTGTCCGCGGCAAGTACGACTTGCCGCAAGTGATCAAGCAGAAAGTGTAGTGCCGCCAGTAGGATATTTACCTTAGTACAATATATTTGTTAGTTACGAAACTTATCACTTTTATTTTGCAACATAGGAGTTGTCCATTTTTCTAAAATCCTTTAGAAAATTAATAACAATAATAAATCATTATGAATTCTGGGACATCATAAACACACGGTCATCTAATCCCAAAGTAATCAGAGCTTGTACTATGGAAACCGAAAGATAGGATTGCTCATCATATCTATCTTTACAATTTAATAAAATTAAAGTGTTTATTACTGCTTAAAAAGCACTAAATAATAGCTTAATATTAAGTGAACATGCGGAGCACATAACGAAAACCAATTTTTAAATATGTTGTCTGTCCGTCCGGCTAATATATTAATAATAATATCTACCAGATTGAATTCTAGAGGCCATGGCGACCAGTCTAAATAGAGTAAGTCTGAGATGAGAAATTAAAGCGTTTCTTTCTTGAACAAAATTAAGAACCATACAAAGTTTCAAACACACCGAGGTTTTGAATCGTTATCTATACATATAATAAAGTCGTATAAAAGTCAAAACTGTACATTGAATATTTTTTAAAGGATACTTGGGGCGTTATCCACAATCGATATCGAAGCCAAAAATATAGTTTTTAGAATTTTTGTCTGTTTGTCTGTATGTATGTCCGGGCTAAACTCAACAAGTACTGCATGGATTTACTTCAAATTTTGTATGAATATTACTAAGAGGTCGGGTCAGCATATAGGCTACATATTATCACGCTATCACCACGGGGGAGGAGCTGTGATAATTTATAAAATGTAACGCGGGTAAAACCGCGGGACACAGCTAGTATGATATACATTCATTTCTTAAAATTAAATGGTTAAGTATATGTGAATGTTTTCTAAAATGAATATCTACGTTGGGATAACTAACACACTGCCATCTGATCCCAAACTTGGCAAAGTGTACTATGGCAAACAAGAAAACTTATAAGCATGATGTCCTCCCGACCAAATTTCGGCCACGGCGGCTAGTCTTAATAGAGACTAGCCTATTGCGCAGGACATATTATAGTGCACAAGTGTGTGCGCAAACACAGGGGCACTTTCTATTCCATCACTTTCATGATCCGATGGGACGCCTAGCGACACGACCGGAAAGAGTTCAGGTACGGGACCGACGGCTTTACGTGCTCTCCGAGGCACGGGGGTGTAATACCGCCAACTTCCAGACTTCGGACTGATACTGAGAAATTTATTTTTACGGAAAAATCCCAAAATCACTTTTTGTCCCGACCCGGGATTTGAACCCAGGACCTCATTATCTACGGTTGAACACGCTACCGCTAGATCAACGAGGCAGTCAAATAAATACCAAATTTTATTAAAATCACTCCAGCCGTTCAGACGTGAAGAAATAGCAAACGTACACACTCACACAGTCACAAACTTTCGCCTTTATAATATGTATTAGCGTGATATTCCTACAAATTTTCATTAAAATCAGTCAGTAGTTTTTGAGTGAATGAGTAACAAACATCACACATTGTTACTGACACACTCACAAACTTTCCCATTTATAATATTAATGTGATAAGTATGCATTTAGATATATACTATGCTTATATTATTATATATATATATATATAATTATTGATTTTAATAAAATTTGGTATGGAGTTAGCTGAAACCCTGGATTACCACATAGGCTATAATTTATAAAGTTTCACGTGGGTAAAACCGCGGGGCACAGCTCATCGATCGTGCTCATCACACAAAGATTTTTTTCCTCGGTGTGGAACAAACTCTGGCTTAGAGGGCTGTGAACCTGACTAAGCTTCACTAACCAACCAAACCCACAAACAAGGCAAGAAAGAGGATATTGATTTTAAAGTGCATACATTTTCATTTTTTCCTGCGACCTGGAAAATACACGCCTCCATTTCTTATCTATTTTTACCACTTTATGTGATAAAATGCTAAATTCTTAACATTCTGGGCCATAAATGCGCTTCGGCGGCTCTTTGTTTTACTACTTACTTCTGATTTTACTTCTAACTTCATTATAGCATACAAATAAGATAAAAACTTGCCCGAACAGTCTTATGTATCCATTCTCCATTCCTATTGGACGATACCTACTCCCCTATAACGAAGCGCTTGCGCAAGCCCCACCCCATTAACCCTCAACAGCTCGGGTCATAAATTTTTACTTATAATGCTAAAAGGATACTTGACTGATTCTTAGAATAGTATCGATCATAAAGTAATTTAGAAATCTTTTTTTATTTTTTTAAATGTGAGTTTGGGGGGGATCATAAAAAAGATAAGTTTAATTTATTATCACTATCCTTTATTATATCTAGTTATTTACATTAAATTATTATAAATAACGCTTTACATAAAATTGCACAAATACGTGGTAGATACGAGTTTTACAAACATCTACTTATACTAAGTTTTAAATAGATACTTAATTCTAATTTGTACATTGCACAGTCTTACTAATATATTTAAAGTAGGTACAGAGTGTTGCCACTAGCAGTGACAAGTCTGTTGACAATTACGGCAAAGTCTTGAACTTAAAGCTGATTTTAAAGTTGCGACTTCCTTCCTCAGATAGCTCACTTTCAAAGCCAGATGTATCTCCCGCAACTTCCTCCGATCTCTGCTTTGTTTCGCTGCGTAATTGTTTCTCTCCCTCTGCCTCCTGTACGTGTCATCAGAACTGTCACTATTGGTCGAACGGACCGCACGTCTCATTCTAGGGTTATTCCCTAATAAAGTGCCGCCATTTTTTTCAGCCATCACACGCAGAGCATTTCTCTCGAATTCTTGAAAGTCTGGATCGTCGGACAAGATATCGACATCCACCATACTGTAGGGTCTCTTCAAACTCTCTTGGGTGTCCAAGCTATAGGTTCTGGGTAGACTTTCTTGTGGAGATGCAGGTGGTGACAATGTGACAGGCCGGGTGACAGGACTGAAGACTGTTTCATAGTGACTGTATCCCGAGGAACTGGTTGGAGATAACTGTCCAACTGGCGCGTAAAATCCATTGTAAACTTCGTATGGAGATCTGGATGTGTAGTGAGGAAAGGCTTGTGAAAACTGATTCTCTTGTGAGGTCTTCGATAAATCTAAAGCGGCTTCTTCAATATAAGGGGTCCAGAGCGCCATTTTGGTATTTTCTTGTTGCTTGTTGCGAGGGTGAATTGTGAATGAGTTGTAGGGTTGCTCACGCGCCCTTAAATGGAGGCCGGCTTGGGGGCGGCGCTTATAGTAGGGGTGGCTACCTGCGGTAACGGCGTTATGGGGGAAAACAATAGAGAGATTAGTGTGGTGCAATTTTGTTTCTTGGGTACGAATATCGATTCGTATAGTAAATAAAGTGTTTGGGAAACAAAATTAGTAAAATAAAATTATTTCTATTAAAAATAGTTAGCCTGGTACAAATTGTTCTGAAGTTACAGAAGTAGGACGGTGAGTCGCTATCAAGATAAATGTCATTATCCTCTGACGTGTTGACAAGGCTTCGTGATAGACTATATTATGATCCTGTATATTTGTAAAGTCTTAGCTAATCAGCGCATTTATATTTTTTTTTGTGTGCGCTAATTTTGTAATCAGTATGTAAGTATTACGTGATATATTTTACCTTACCAATTTAATATAACTATTTAGGTAAGTATATATATATATATATATATATATATATATATATATATATATATATATATATATATATATATATATATATATATATATATATTTCTTATATTATTTTATAGCAACTTGTAATTTGTTCATAAATACAATCCTATCTTTACCTAGTGCTCCTACTTTTTGTGCACCACCTTTAGGTATAAAATACCCTTGGCATTAGGTCCATAAATAAACATATATCTATAACTACATATTATTTTTAAAAATAATAAATTCATTGTTTTTTGTGTGCTGGGATGCATTACTAGTCTGTAACTTTTACCTATGTTTATTTTAGTCAGTTTTTTTCCTTTGCCGTTTAGAATATGATATGGCACTCGAATAAAAAATTCTATATTTATGACCATTTTTTTACATATTGATACAAAGTATTGCAGAAATTTATGTTCATTTAGAAATTTAAAATATTTTATGTGTAGAAAGATAAATATTTAATTTAACAAAACCTAATGTACCTAGTTCATTATTAACAGTGATCTTGTTCTCTTCCGTTATTGTATAAAGAGCATGCGGTACATAATCCATGACCTGCTGACGAATTGTCAGTATTAAATCATTTTGGTATGGGGCCTAACTCAAAAACTATGCAGGTATATATGTATATATATTTTTTTTATAACGTTATTACATCGCTGCCTATTCAATAAAGAAAAAAACATAAAAAGCACACTTCACAATGCTATTTTATTGTGGTTTATTGCATTCATTTTAATTTAAGTTAAACATGTGAAGCTTTTGAAAAAACAAATATTTGTAAGTATATTGTGTTGTTGCAGTGTCCTTACAGGGTTCATGTTTGGTACTGTATTATAATCTAAAATACCTATGTAAAACCCATGAAAGCAATGAATAAAATGAAATATGTACGAAACCTAAATATATATGACATACAGACTTTTATGATTCTCAAAAATGATCTACAAATATTATTGTATCAACATAATAATTTAGGAAAATATCTATCTTAATTACCTACTTTATTTTTGGTCCAAATGTTACAATAATATCTAAGTAGGTAATTATTGCAAAATCTCTGTCGTTAATCCGCTCAGAATGTGCCTAAACAGAATCATTATCTACCGATGCAGATGGGTAATAGTCATCTTTCTACCTTAATGGGAATTAATCCCAAATAAGCTTTATCTAATTAGTATCAAAACAAAATAATTAAGCGCTTACAGACTTGGCTGATGAAAGCAAAACACGACAACTTACTAATTACCTAAGACTTTATCACACCGATCACTTAGGTTCTAAAATATCATGCTTACCAACTTATAAATATTTTGTTAAAATTTTAAACGAAAAAGATAAAACGCTAATTTACATAATAGTATCACTCCTAAAACTTATTGCACAGAACCCTTTGAGTCCCTTGTGGACACGTATAATCAGGACGCCTAAAATTTCATATCCCCGGGGTCTCATCAAATGGAATTTATTATTGTGATTAGACGCGCTCAGACATTATCGACTATCATTTTAGACATCTTTTAGTACAACTTTCGTAATAAATACATCTGGCTAATTGACTTATTTACTAAGCCATCTATAATACATTAGTATTTAGAATATGTGTTTATCAGTTGCCTGGTTTTGGTAGTAGATACAGACTCTAGTTTGGGACCAGATGGTAATGTGTTAAACATAATTTTCTCCTCAAGTAGGTATATATTACTTTTATACAGGTAGATTATTGACACATTGAGGTTATTCATATAGGTACAGAACAATAATAAAGAACTTAATTTACTCATATTGATATTTTAAAGTTAGCAGAAAATGATATCATTTTAATAACAATAGTTA
The DNA here is from genome assembly GCA_951640165.1 of Pseudoips prasinana. Classification (NCBI taxonomy): domain Eukaryota; kingdom Metazoa; phylum Arthropoda; class Insecta; order Lepidoptera; family Nolidae; genus Pseudoips; species Pseudoips prasinana. Next base: position 35,657,599 of record OX621247.1, read on the forward strand.
ATACTTAGAACAAAATGGAAAGAGTTAAAAAAATCTTAACTTCACGAATATCCACGAACACACATTATACGATGGACTGCGTATTGCACAACATCCCCTGTTCCCTAGTAGCCAGCCATAAACAAATATACAAACAAACCAATAAAAAGTAGCCAACACACGCCACTACACGATAATAAAACATTAGGTAACGTTACCTAACCCTCTCAGAGCGCGTGCCGCCTACCTGCGCACACGCACCCTTGTCGTCACCCAAAAGCCTCACTTTCAACAACTGTTTTACTCACAATACGGAACCATCTTTCAATGTAATAAAAATACAGCACTTTCAAAAGTCCTTTTTAATATTTCAAGTCATAAAAATATTCAAATTCTGAGATTATAAGATTATATTCTGCTCAAATTTTATTTATTTATTGCGATCTATAAAAGGCCGCTGAACAGCGGCAGATTAATTCTCTTATTTGTTCTGAATTATTAAAAGATTAAGAGTGAAGGGTTTTTAAGACCCGCATAGCGCGTTTAAGGAGTGTAGTTCGGTAAATGAAATGGCTTTTACGTTAATCGGTTTAACTAATGTAATGTTTAATATTGTTTGTTTTTCTAGGTACGATTATTCTAACTTAGTTTAGCCATATAACACAAAATAAATATTATTCGATTTCTACAGAAAATCAAAAGAGAAAACTACTCTCCTAACCACGCAATAAAATCCAATTAGCTAGAATAATATTTACCTAATAATTATGGTAGTTTTGTCACTTTTTAGTTTTTGTAGTTTTTATGATCGGGATATTTACCATCGTTGTTATTAAACATATAAATGTAATTATTATCAATATACAAGGACGCAGTTTACCCATGAAACGGAATAATCCAATTCTTTGAAATTGATAGACAATTAGATCGGAAATATGAATGATTTTCAAATGTCAAGCCGTGCAAGCAGGAGTGGTTCGCTCTATATCTGATTATCATAATTATACATGGAATTTATCTAATAGCCTCAAGCCTATTTTCTAGAGGGGTAAGCAGTGACAACGGATTTCCATTTATCACCTCTTTGGACACCTCTTTTGCCGTTTACTGTCATTATACCTACTTACTTACAGCTTCGGTCCGTAAGTAATCGGCGAGGTTAAGCAACTAGACTCGCGGTAAGTCCATAGATGGTGACTATCAACGTGGTCTAATTTCTGAATGTCTCTGTGCTTCGGAGGGCGAGTTAAGCTGTCGGTCCCGGTTGTAGTCATTAGGCAACAGTCGTTAAGCCATGTCAGAGGCCTACTGGGCAGCTTGAACAACAGACACTAGAGTAACCACTGCCAATACGATAAGTATGTACTGTCCTTATATTCTTCATACATGCTCGAAGAGCATTGACCTAATAAATCAGACTATATACTATACACACTATACTATATACATTACCAATATACACTACCTTTTCAGTATTTTTTTTTAAATCTCAAGGACCTATTTTACTATTCAAAAATAAGTTTAACAAAGCTAATTCTACCATCACAAATTTATTATTCAATATATTCAATAGCTAAGTCCCGTTCTACAATTATATTAAAATCTTCATAAAAATATTCAAAAGCTGAGGTAACATATCCGCATTTAGACCACCATGACATCGATATTGTAATAAAGGATACAACGAAATGTTTAATATCGTTTTGGACTTTATATAATGGGAAATAAGACAGAAAATAGGATACCAGTATTACCGGTATCACAAATTCAAAGATCGCTACAACAGATCATAAACTACTTAATGTTACTTAACGATTTTGAACGTTTACCACCCTTAAATATGATACAAAATAGCTTAGCAGTAGAAAGTCGTGTCTGACGTTTTGTATGAGAAGTTTGGTTTGTCAAAGAGTTGTGCAGAATTGCGCGGATGGACAATATGACAGTTGCGACATTATTGTCGCATGGACGACTTTATACAGTGGACGTTGGGCGGACAATGTGGACATGCGCATGAGTGGAGAGATTGGCGGAAGTTACTTTGGTATTGATAATATAATAGATTGACCAGTCATTTCGGCATTTTTTATATTGAAAGAGTTATAATAAGGGTAAGTACTTTGTCGAATAAGTCTCTTTAGTAAATTACTAATCAGTAATAAAAGCTACTCTCGTAACAAAGACATAACGTTTAATCTTAATGAAAGTAAGTCAGCATATAAACATGCCCTATGTTTATATCCTAATGGGCCGCGGTCACCGTAACCTATGGACGCTTGCAACACCTGGGTCATCAGTCGCACGTTGCCGCCGCTATCGAAACCTTTACACTGCTTTTTTGAAGGCATCCATGATGGAGTCTCTGATTTTGTATATGCCTATGATTTAATTCGCCTTAACCTTATGTACTACTCTTGCGCACTAATATAGGTACCTACATCAACAATTTTAGTACACCCATATAGGACATTTTGCTCAAACAATCGCAGAACCGTTCTGTCTCTTATTCGTTTGCTTAAAAACCAAACATGACTAACGCTGTTCGGGCCCTTCGATGTACTCGTACGGTCGTATCCAAAATGCCAAGTTACACAGGTCTGATAGAAACAAAATTCTATGCTGGTTGTAGGTCAAAAGAAGTATGAATGATTATGTTTCTATTATTTAATTGTAGCCGTGTGGTTTCCGACCTAGAAATAATAACAGGGGCACCCCGTGCCCATACCATCGCGTGGGAGTAGAAAAAGGCGACTAAATTATAAACCAAGTAGACGGGCAGCAGCGTGATATAATGTTAAACAGCTTGCAACCAATATCTGGAGTAGTTTATTATACGGATCTTGTGGCAACAAGGAACAACTTCCGTGCGTTTAAGCGCTTTTGCCATACCTACTACTGGAACCAAATATAACAGCTCACTTAGGACCCTTAAATTGATCCGCGGTGCTTTTGCAGCAGGCTTCTCTAGTTGCAAATCTCTCATTTTATGAGGCTATAGCCTCTTTACATCATTCTGTCTCCCGCTTTGCTCTGGAGGGAAGTGGAACTATTCATTTTCTAACTCCTCCTTTTTCTCTTTCTGATTAAACTCGTTGCGGGATCCAAGACAGTTAAAGCGATTCCCCGGGACATGCCTGAGCTTCGCCGCTCAGTGTTATTTCATTGTGTGCCACTGTTGATCCTGGCTTACAGGAGTTGCAGTGGTGGGTAAGAGGGAGGGACTAGTCCCGTTTTTAGACGGGCAGCAGCGCCTCCTATGTACCACCTAACTGCAGTCGCCAAGCGCGGTGACTAAGGCAAACCCCTCCAAATGGCAAGAGGGTGGCCGAGGAGGATGTCCAGCAATTTGGGAGTCCTTTATTTTAACTTCACAGGAATTGGCCTCTGGTGAAGGGCCCTTACTTTGCAGTTTTATTTAGTTAAATGGCGGCAGCCCTCGCCAGCGCCCTCGCTAGCCTCTAATGTCATAGAAGCACTGAACGCCTACTTGGTAAACTGTTAACGTCATGATAACAATAGTTTTAACCTAAATTTTATGGAGAATAATAATAATAATCACCGTAGCCTAGTTGGTAGTGCTCCTGCCTACGAAGCTGGTGGTACTGGGTTCGAATCCCGGTAAGTTCAAATATTTGTGTAGCATCAATATTTGTTTCTGAGTCATGGATGTTTTCTATGTATATAAGCAATTTACCTATTTATATAAGTATGTATATCGTCGCCTGGTACCCATAGTACAAGCTTTGCTTAGTTTGGGGTTAGGATGATCTGTGTGACATTATCCCTAGATATTATCATTATTATTATATTATGGTGAGCATTAGTCCTGCCTTTCCTAGAGTTTCGTTCTTTATAAAGAATTCTAGTATCAAGGGCATAAACGGTCATTTCTGGATCGGTACAGACGCCAGCACATCAAGCTACCCCAATCTGTCTAATTTCCCCAATTGAAAGTAAACCTTATACTTTTGTGATAACGTTGAGAATCTATAAACGAAATTTGACAGATTTTGGTAACTTTATGTGCTGGCATCTGTACAAATAACTTGATAAAATTGGTAGGTAGAGTATTGCTCTGTAATTATACCGCAAGCTGTGTGGCCGGAACTGGAGTCCATCCATCAAGCGACAATAGCTCTGTCCGCGACGTGTGTCATCAATGGGTGCCCAAACTGCCCTCCACAGTCTACACTGATCGATCAATTCGTATCTCTACGTCATTGATAGAGACAGTCATTATTTTACCATTCCTGCGATTGGTAAAGCGAGTGGCCTTGGTGGTCTAGCGGTAGTGTGCTCAGCCGCAGATAATAAGGTACCTAAGCGTGATTTCTCAGTATCAGCCCCAAGTTCGGCAGGTCTCGGTATCACACCCGCGTGCCTCGGAAAGCACGTAAAGCCGTCGCTCCTGTATCAGACCTCATTCCGGTCATGTCACCATTCATTCCATCTGATCATGAGAGTGATGAATAGAAAGTGCCCCTGTGTTTCTGTTTTTATTGTGCACAAGTGTATGCACTTGTGCACTATAGTATGAACCGTGCAGATGGCGAGTCTCCATTGAGACTGGTTGCCATGGCCGGAATTCAATCTAGAGGATATTGGGATCTCTGCTGTGGGTAACTTTTTGTACTACCAAATCGGCAAACAAGCAGACGGTACGATGGTAAGCAGTTACTGAATCCATAATAACGCATATGGCATTGATTGACGCTAACCCTTTCCCCACCCAGATAAGCTCTGGCGACCTTACCCACCCCCAGGACTAGAGATGTAAAATGTCTGAATATTACTGGTCACAATTGTCATAAACCTTAAATGACCGACCGGTCAATTACTGTCAAATTCAGTCAATTTGACTCAGATAATATTTTCGACTACCATCAAATTATTTATTTATTTAGGTACCCAATTTATATGCAAGTTTAAATGAAGCAACGTTTTATTTTCTACTATATCATGAGAGGATAAGACGACATCAAAGTCGATGCGCGAGGCGATGCGACGACGTTGCCATTTTGTCTTAAATGCACGCAGGACTAACTACTAACTTACTTGTTTCAATTAAGAAGTTGTAGGCTTTTATCAACAGCAAAAACTTAAAAGGTACTAAAATATTACTGAAATCAAATTGACTGAAAATGACCATTTTTGAAAGTTAATGACCAATTTAACCGTAAATGACAGTCAGTCTAATTCAGTCACTTTAGTCATTTTCAACACTACCCAGGACTAAAATATGCAAGATTTACTGACCAAACACTGCAGTGAGACATGAGCCTTCGTCTGAGTAGCTAGGAAAACATGGATGAAATGATATGAAAAGGTAATGAGTTGCCTTAAATTGCTATCGCAATCAAGAACCGTGTCGACAACATATGATGACGAAATTGTTTACAAATCTCTCTAAAACTCACATTTCAAACCAGCTTCCCAAACATAATAATATTATCGTAGCATCAGTCATTGGCCACGTGCTCGAACCCGATACCCCAGTTCTGCGAACCTCCATTCGGTTAGCTAACACAACAGATCTTAAGATAACAACGGCACGCGAGTTGCTTGGACCATAAACAAAATGTCAATCAAAGGGTGTGCAAATGGTTGACATACAGGGTGTCTTCTTAATCCTCTTAACCACGTGATGGACTTGTTTTTAAGGGACTTTCTACACCATTGTAAAGCTACAGCGTTCAGTCTAATCGGAAAATAGCCAACTAAACAGGCTTGATATTTGATACCTACTTTTTGTGATTCGTTTAATCCTCTCCTTTTACTGAACTTATTACCTACACCTTTACCCGTTTTCATTTCATACAACTCTTGTCCATCCTAAGGTCAGCCATGAATATATGCGCATACGTAGGTGACCCGTTACGACCGAGAAGAGATTAGGCGCAAGAGCGACAGTTTTAAGTGCTCGCCGAGTAACAGATATAATGTTACATTCCCACGATTCGGCGAGCATTCCCACTTCAAAGTCCAGGCTGCTACTTGTATCTCCAAAAATCAAATAACAGTCGTACAAGGAATATCCTTTTGAAAAATACGCAAAACTTATGCTTGCCTTTTACAGTTTAACATAGGTTTACAGTTTAGAATAGAATGCCTGTAATGGAAATGTATTCTGGATTCCTATACACATTTTGAAGACAAGGCGGCATTTCTCATCATCGTCATGTCAGACGTCCTGCCGGATGAAGGCTTCCACAAAAGTTTTCCACGATTGAGTTGTGTCCATCATTGAGCAGGATATGCCAATTTTTATTTATTTGCTAAATATCATGTCTTACAATAGATGTTTACAGTCAATAGAAAAAGTTACATATATCCCTGTTGTGCAGGGCATTACAAGGAAAGTAGGCTTTTTTAAAAGTAAATGTTTCTTTTATTGCATTTTTGCAATGCAAAGCTTTAATAAATCTAAATTCAAAACAGAAATCTTAAATTCAATTGCACGCCGGAATCGACCCTGCGACTTCTATCTACACCTCCACAGCAGGCAATCTGGCATTAGGCTACGCATAATACAAATATGCAGGTCAAAGATCTAATTTTCGAGTTCCCTTGCTAAGAACGCCTAATCTTGATTGGAATAGGGTAAAGGTTTGATTCCTGCTAGACGATTGAATTATTGGTTTCCTATTTTTATTTCTAGTTTATATTAATGATCTCCCATATCTGACGGTCACCGTAGCCTAGTTGGTAGTGCTCCTGCCTACGAAGCTGGTGGTCCTGGGTTCGAACCCTGGTAAGTGCAAATATTTGTGTGATGAGCACGAATATTTGTTTCAGAATCATGGATGTTTTGTATGTATATAAATTTTTATCTATCTATATAAGTATGTATATCGTCGCCTGGTACCCTTAGTACAAGCTTTGCTTAGTTTGGGGCTAGGATGATCTGTGTGACATTGTCTATTATTATATTATTATCTAGTAGAGAAAGTATCAGACGTAATTATATTTGCTGATGATACGTCACTCATATTTAAAGTGAGTAGGAAAGATAAGGATCATAAAACTCTCAGCCTCATATCAAATTGGTTTTCGGCAAATAATCTTCTTTTGAATGCAGGAAAGACCAAATGCATCAAATTCTCATTGCCGAATGTGACTCATATACAACCAACGGTTGCACTTGACGAGGAAGTTTTAGATTTAGTTCCTTCGACCGTATTTTTGGGAATAGCACTGGACTTAAAATTACAATGGGGTCCTCATATTGAAAAATTATCTGCCAAATTAAGTTCAGCTTCATATGCAGTTTGGAAAATCAGACAATTGTCAGACGAACCAACTGCTAGACTAGTATATTTTGCTTACTTCCATAGCATTATGTCCTATGGTATTCTGCTGTGGGGCTCAGCAGCTGACATAAGTGCTATTTTCGTATTACAAAAAAGAGCAGTCAGAGCTATTTACAATCTAGGCAGTCGCGAGTCTCTACGAAGCGTTTTTAAAGAGGTAAATGTACTTACTGTTCCATCTGAATATATATATCAGAATATAATGTTTGTACGAAAAAATATAGATAAATATAAAAAACGGAATGACTTGCACAATGTCAATACTAGAAATAAGAACAAGCTAGCTATACCAGCCTTTCGAGTTAGCAAAACTAATAAGTCATTCATGGGAAATTGTATTAGGTTTTATAACAAGTTCTCTATTCATATAACTAAACTACCTGATAATAAGTTTAAGTCACACATTAAACGTGAACTTATGGCTAAGGGTTACTACACTACTAAGGAATACATTGACGATAAAGACATTTGGCGGTATGCATCTACCTGCACATAGTCCGCTGGGGATCTTATAGCCATATAGACATGAGTAATCTTTTATGTTACATGAACTATCTGTAATAAAACTATCTATTATTCAAATATTCAACGAATTTCAGAACTGTTGGTTGTGTCTCAAAATGATTAATGTTACTTTTATTATGACGTTTTTATTTTCTCTTTTTAATATATTAAACCTAAAATAAATACTTAATCAGACAACCGATCGAGCATATATTGTGTTTGCCTGCTAAATAATTTCATTAAGTGGACCAAATCTCGTGTATATGCCCCATTGAGTATATTTCGCCGGAGCGTCTCAACTGGGCCGTGTTGAAACCGGTAGTAGAGACACCCGCTGAGTTTGTTTCGCTGGGTCTTCTCAGTTGGGGCGCATTGGATCCGGTGGTAGCATTAAAGCGCGACCGTCGTTATAAACCCGAAACAACTGATATCTGTCGACGCATCAGCTGTCTGTCACTACGCTGCTCGTGTCCAACGATTAAGTTTAAACTTTTGTGTGAAATCCCGGGGAGTATATTACTTATTCTTTATTTTACACATTCATACTAACCTAACCAAACATTTATTCGACTCATTGGTGTGAGTCACGTCCAATTTCACACTGCCATATTCTGTCTCCATTTGCTTGACGTACATTGTGGAAGCAAATTCGACGACTTAATTAGCTGGCTACAGAGATCACACACTTCAATTACTCCATAACTATACTGATATAAGATTGGCATTCGATAAATTTATTCCTATCTACACATACTAAGTTAACTTGACTAGACCCTAGTAATGAACTCTGATTAGGTGTCATATAGATAAAGTTAAAAGTGCCCCACTACAGTTTGTAACTAAATGTTTAAGTGTTGCTTTATTATAAATCTATTATAAAGTTAATTGCCCATCTGTCTTGTATATACTTACTTATATTATTTCTACCTATAGATCTCTGTAGTTTATTTTTCATATCTCACTCCTTTGACTTCAAATACATCTTAACCTCTTATTTCTGTCTAGTTTTCTGTTCACCCTCTCTTTGTTTTCAGCCCATCCTCATTCACCTCACATCATGCAGACCCGAAGCATGGCTGCAACTCAAGTAGCTGAACATAAGTTGAAATCAGCTCTCAAGGACTTACAGACATACCAAGATCAGTGTCATAAACTTGAACAGGAGCGTGAGGAGAATGAGATAGAGATAAAAAGGGTCATTGATAGTAACACATCACTGAAAAGAGAACTTGTGAAACTCAACCACCAACTAGAGTCTACTATTGAAGAGCGAGACAGACTGCATGCGGAGACAGAGTCTTTTGATAAGTGTAGAGTGTTATATGAAGAAGCACTGTTCAAAATTAGAGATCTTGAATTAGAATTAATTAATTGTAATGAGAAGTTGTCAAATTATGTAAAAAACACAACTTGTCCAGTAGCCTCCATTAATCAGAGCTTGTATGACGAGTTGGCCAGTTGTAGTCCGGTGGGTCTCCCTATTAATACAACGGTGACCATTGATTTGGCTGGCGATGACTGTGTAGACTGCCAGCCAAGCGTTAATTCCTTATGTAGTGACAAGCTAAAACAATACATACTTGAACTAAGTAAAGAACGTAGGGCATTATTAAACAAATTAGAAAACTATGAAATTAAATTAGAGGATAGCAAACTAATTTATGAAAAAGATACTCAGTATTTGCTTTCTGAGATAAAAACTCTTGAGAAGTCCCTAGCAATCTCATATCACAGTTTCCAGTCATACAAAAATGAAATGCAATTGCTAGCTGGAAAGTGTAATCCTGAAAGCAATAGGACATTGGAACCGATTAACACCAGTAGTGCAGTAGTGGAGTCATACACACAGCTGGGATCAGAGTCACCAGTATCTCCACAAAATGACATTACTAAACATAGCTCCATACTGTATTCCGATGAAATGGGTAAGGGCCTTGGTACCTTGCTTTGTAATAAGCTGAGTTGTTCCTTTGTCAACTATTGTATGCCAGGATTACATTATAAAGATATAATACATAAATTAATTCAGAATAAACACAGTGCCAAATCATGTATAACTCTAATGGTAGGAAATTGTAAAAACTTAAAGAAAAAAGACATTACAGATAGTTTCACTGAGATGTTAGAATTAGACTGTAATAAGATAATATTGTGTGCCTTCCCCTATGTGTCCAATGTGCCTGATAGTACAAATAATTATATCCACAAGCTAAATATGCACCTACAGTTTTTGGTTAGCCATTATAGTGATAAATTTATATTTTTGGACACAAATAGTTTTATAGATTCTTGTAGGGTAACCATGAGTACAGTTACTGTCTCAAGAAAATTTTTGAACATACTTGCAAGTTTAGTAGCGGCACATATTAACTCAGTCATAAGTAGTATGATGAAGTCACTTTTTATACCATCTTTTAGTAATGTTATTAAAATCAATTTAGTCAGTAGTTTAAACATGTAAGCATGACAATAGAGAAGTGTGATAACTTTCTAATTCTATCACATCAAAATATAAACCGCTTCTCTGGCAAAATTCTAGACATAGAACTTTATAATGAAAAATATAAAATAGATATCCTTTGTTTTACAGAAACATGGCTGAAGGCACACAAGATGGCTTTTAGTGTCTGTGGGTATAGGGTCGCCAGCTTTTATAATAGGGTTTCGGCAGAGGGTGGTGGAGTCCTGATACTACTTCGAGACCAAATTAAATTTAAAGAACGTAAAGATATATGCCAACTATCTATTGAGCGTGTGTGTGAGGTGGCATGTGTAGAGAAGCAGTTTTATTGTATAATATGTGTGCATAGACCACCAGCATCCGATTTAAAGCTTTTTACAGCAACAATAGAAGACATTCTTAGGAAAATTAAAAGCAAAAAAAAAATCCTTGTATGTGGTGATTTTAATATGAACATTTTAGCAGATTCACCTGAAATAAACATATTTCTACCTGTATTTCGGTCCTTTAACCTTAAATGCTTGTTCCGTGAGGCCACGAGAGTCACACCCACATCTGCAACTTGCATTGATAACATAATTACCAACTTTGATGTGTCTGAGAAGTGTTTGGTGGCTGGTGTTCGCTCTGACCATAAATGCCAAATAGTAAAGATAAAAAATGAGATAAATATAAATAAACAAAAAATTAGTTTTAGACCTTTAACAAAATCTAATTTGGGAAAGTTCAGTAACAACCTGGAGAATAGTTTGTGCCATCTATTGCCAAACAAAAGTAACCCTAACGATATGTACACTACATTATTCCACTGTATTTGCAAAGAATTTAATAAAGCTTGTAAATTAAAAAACATAACGGTTGACAGTAATAAGATAAAATTTAGTTCTTGGGCAACTCAAGGCATTAGACTGAGTAGAGATTTTTTATATGAGTTGTATGACAGAAGGTCCTATAACCCTGATGTCAATTTTATTAATTATGTTAGAAATTATTCAAAAATTTTTAAAAAGGTTTGCATTCAAGCTAAATCTTTATATATAAGAAATAAAATTAAAAAATCTGATAATAAAATAAAATCAGCTTGGCAAATAATTAATACTGAAACTGGTAAAAGTAGATCAAGAGATCAAACATTAGTATTGAATATTGGTGATGAACTGGTTTCAGACAAGCTTACCATTGCCAATTTTTTAGCTGCTTTTTTTGCAAATATACCCGTGGATATTACTAAGTGTCTCGCATCATCACCAGATGTGGCTGAACTCTTTTTAAATCAAAGCGTAAAACAAACTGTACCTAACTTTAGTTTTAAATCCGTAACAAGTGATGATATTATAAAAGCTTTTAAGAGTATTAAAAGGAAAGGCACAGAAGATTTGTGGGGACTGTCTGTTAAAGCAATTGAATCAATCATACTAAACATTGCTACAATCCTTGCAGCCATCTTCAATGGCTGTATAAGGGATGGTGTCTTTCCCGATTTAATGAAAATAAGTAAGATAATACCCATTTTCAAGGCAGGTTGTTCAAAAAATGCCACGAATTATAGGCCTATCTCAATACTGCCAGCTTTAAGTAAAATATTTGAAAAGCTGATGCTCAGCCAAATGTTGTCGCACTTTAACGTCAATGAGATATTGCATAACAAGCAGTTCGGGTTTACAAGGGGCCGCTCTACTCAGGATGCAGGTTGCACATTAATTAGGTCAATATTGGAGGCTTGGGAGGGATCACAAGATGCGCTGGGAGTTTTCTGTGATCTCTCTAAGGCTTTCGATTGCGTTGATCATCGTACGCTCGTTGTTAAACTGAGGTACTATGGAATATCTGGCACATCTCTTGATCTTGTGATGTCATATTTATCGGGGCGACAACAGATGGTTTCGATAGGCGGTGTCGCTTCGGCACGTCATCCTGTGAAAATGGGGGTGTGCCAAGGATCTATATTGGGCCCATTTTTATTTCTAGTTTATATAAATGATCTCCCTTATCTGGTAGAGAAAGTTTCAGACATAGTTTTGTTCGCTGATGATACGTCGCTCATATTTAAAGTAAATAGAAAGGATAAAGATCTTATTGAGCATAATAAAACACTCAGCTTTATATCAGAATGGTTTTCGGCAAATAATCTCTTGTTAAATGCAGGGAAAACTAAATGCATCAGGTTCTCATTGCCGAATGTGACTCAAATTGTACCAACAGTTGCACTTAATGCGAAAATATTAGATTTAGTCCCATCGACCGTATTTTTAGGATTGACACTTGATTCAAAATTGCAATGGGGTCCTCAGATTGAAAAGTTAGCAGGTAAATTAAGTTCGGCTTCCTATGCTGTCTGGAAAATAAGGCAATTGTCAGATGAACAAACTGCTAGATTAGTGTATTTCGCGTACTTTCATAGCATTATGTCGTATGGCATTCTGCTGTGGGGTTCGGCGGCTGACATAGGTACTATTTTTGTATTGCAGAAAAGAGCAGTCAGAGCCATTTATGGTTTAGGCAGTCGCGATTCTTTGCGAAATTTGTTTAAAGAAATAAATATACTAACTGTGCCATCGGAATATATATATCAGAATATAATGTTTGTTAGAAAAAATATTCATAATTATAAAAAGAAAAGTGAACTGCATAATATAAATACTAGGAATAAAAACAAACTAGCCATGCCAGGCTTTAGAGTAAGCAAAACTAATAAATCATTTTTAGGAAATTGTATTAGGTTTTATAACAAGCTTCCTACTCAAATTACTGATCTGCCTGACACAAGTTTTAAAACACATATTAAACGTATACTTATGGCTAGGGGTTATTACACCACTAAAGAGTACATCGATGACAAAGACGTCTGGCTCTCACTTCCTACCTGCACATTGCTCGCTGGAGATCTTGTAGCCATATAGACATGACTGATCTTCTGTGTTACGTGAACTATCTGTAAATGATTGCTATCATATACTTAATTTAAAATTATAGACTCTGTCTAAAAATGAATAATGTTATTGTTTCGAAGTTTTTCTTTTGTATACCTAAATATAATCTAAAATAATAAGCATTCAGACAACCGATCGAGCATATATTGTGTTTGCCTACTAAATAATTACTCTAATTGGACCAAATCCCGTGTTCATGCCCGCTTGAGTATGTTTCGCCGGACCGTCTCAACTGGGTCGTGTTGAAACCGGTAGTAGATGAACCCACTGAGTTTGTTTCGCTGGGTCTTCTCAGTTGGGGCGCATTGGATCCGGTGGTAGCATTAAAGCGCGACCGTCGTTATTAACACAAGGTCCGTCATAATAATAATACCTTTAATATAGACAGAACCATTGACAATATGTAGTAAAAATATTAGACTTAAACTAGATAATTAAACATAATCTCTTGACAATAACTTGATACGAGCTAGCTAAATATCATTTCTGTAATAAAATAAATTTTATAAATGTTTTCATACATCATCATCATCATTACAGCTAAATAAGTCCACTGCTGGACAAGCCTCCCTCAAGAATCGTCTTGGGGGGATATGCCATAATCGCCACGCTTGGCAGGCGGGTTGGCGATCGCAGTAAGATGGTCATAGTAATCAGAAGGAAGCTGCTGCCCTTCCTCTGGTAGATATTCCCTCGGGTCGACTTCTACGCCCCCCACGGGATGAGATGGGGTGATGATATTCTGACTCTGATATTTGTCGCCGTCACCACACAGCAGGTTTTTTTACAAGAGGTTACTTGGAAAATATTAGTTTTTTTACAGGTTTTCATACAAGATGTACCTAAATATCTATGTTACTAGAAATAATATCTAATGTATACAACTATATTACTACAAACATGTTCTGACTATTTACAAGCGCTTTTTAAAGTCTACGTGAATAAAAACCTTTTTTATTTTTTTATTTATTTTTATTTTAAACACAAGGTCCGCCATAATAATAACATTTAATCCGTACCTTAATATAGACAGAACCATTCAGACAATATGTAGTAAAAATATAGCTAAAAATTTAATATTTTGATAATTAAACCTACACATGATCCTTGACAATAACTTAATTTAGGTTAGTTAAGTATCGTTACTGTTATAAAATAAATCTTATTGTAAATTATTTCCTACAATCCGTGTATCTAAATATCTATATGTACCTATAAATAATTATATATTACTACGAACATGTTCTGACTATTAACAAGCGCTTTTTTAAAGTCTACGTGAATAAAAACCTTTTTTATTTTATTTATTTACTAGTTTAGAATTAAAATAATACTTTACGTAAGTACACGATTTAAAATTATTGCAATTATAAAATTGATAACATTAGTAATTACGGTGGTTAGTTGCTAAAATATATTTTCTACCGTTACAGACGGACAAGGTCCCTTCCCATATTATTGGTAAGGAAACCTTAACAATAGTTCTACGCCTAAACTAATATTTTCCAAGTAAGCAAAATGAAAATTATTATCATTACTACCACATACACTCGACACCCTTATATCACACATTACATAACCCTTCAAGGGTATTGCACCCTCTGCTTACACAATCTGACCTTCACCCTGCACACAAAAATACACCCTAAGTTAAAGCAGTTCCGTTCATTTTGGTATGCACAATACAACCCGCAGATGCAAGTCAATATTATTGATTCGTTAAGGATTGAATATGACATTTGTGTTGTATAGACGTGACACACGCCTCCTGTATCAAAGCAGGAACTCCAGTACGGCAAATAGCAAGGCAAGGTGTTGTGGTACCGTTTGGTGTAACGGGACACCAAGGTACAGACACCAGCACATCCAACTATCCCAATCTGTCAATTTTCATTAATAGATTTTCAACTTTATCAGAAAGGCATAAGGTTCACTTTTAATTGGGGAAATTTGACAGATTGGGGTAGCTTGATGTGCTGGCGTCTGTACTTATTGTTTTTTTTTTTCAAATAATCAATCATTTTATATGGTTGTCAAAAATTAGATTTATTAAATTATGTTACTTACTTATTTTTATTATAGTTTTATAACTAAAAACTGAAAGGTACCATCGGAACCTTATTATTAAGCCTCCAATGTCTGTTCATCCGTCTGTCTGATTGTGGCATGTATCTCATGAACCAAAACGAACTGACTCACACTTGGTCTGCTATCATACTGGAGTAAGGACAAGAGCAGAAAGGTTCTAGGATGGCGATCACAAGACGCAACGTTGGTCCTGTCGTCGCCACTCTGGAACGTGGTCTCTCGTGGTCGCCTCTCCCAAGGTGGACCGATGCGACGCTCTGGCAAGGGTCGTGGGAACCTACTGGGGTAGCGCAAGATCAGCCATTGTGAAGACCTTCGAGAGGTCTTTGTCCACCAACGGTCGTCTATTTTATCTGCTTATAGAAATGCCTATTAGCAGTTACCTTGTTACATCTCATCTTCAAGTAGGTTCAAATCCTGGGTCAGTCTAGAAAAGCCAAGTATCTACTTCGAGTTTACTTTACTATTTTCATATGCCACCTAGAATAGCCTTCGTTTGACGAACAGAAAGCCATTTTTATGTAAGACGAGGGCCTAATACTCAAATAATATTTCTAGTTTTAATGGCAGAAGCTTAAAGTCATAAAACTGGGTGAAACTGTACAATTACGTCTTACACAAAGCACCAGCTTGCGCCAAACAGAAGATCGCAAAGGATTACATCGCGTCGCGTCGGGAGATGAAACAATGCATTGATTCTAAAACGAAAAACGGTTTCTACCCTATAATGGTTACCTGTTTTGCCTGATGGATATTTCTAAATAATGAGGGAATCCTTTCTTATTCTGAATCTATTAAGATAGGCTAACCCTTAAATTTTATTAGCTTCGACCAGTTATAGGTAATAATAATATATTTTAATATTGGGACATAAATAAATAAACAACTAACACTGCCATCAGATCCCAAACTAGGCAAAGCTACTATATACTATACTATACATACTTTTAGGTACTTACTTATTTATATGTAAGTATGCTTAGAAGTTTATAAACTTCTAAATACATAAATATTATAGGTCAATTTCACCCAGACACAGAACAAATATTCGTACTCAACATAAAAAATAAATAAATAAAAAAGGTTTTTATTCACGTAGACTTCAAAAAAGTGCTTGTAAATAGTCAGAACATGTTTTTATAATACAGTTATTATTTCTAGTTACTTACTTGAATGTTAAAATGGTAGTGATATTTAGCTAGCTTAATACAAGCTAGCTAAATATCACTACCATTATAAAATAAATTGTATAAATGTTTTAACATTCCGTGTACCTAAATATCTGTAGTAAGTAACTAGAAATAATAACTGTATTATAAAAACATGTTCTGACTATTTACAAGCACTTTTAGCTTAATAGTGATATTTAGCTAGCTTAATACAAGCTAGCTAAATATCACTATTAAGCATACAAAGTTTTATCCTGGGTTGGGATCTAACCCACAACCTCTAGCTGAGCAGTTAGGGTCACTTACCACTAAACCAAGCCAGCTATTCAAGATTGGCGACACAGAGACAACCCATTGCATTAAAATTGAGGAAACACCAACTCACGTAGATACAGCCACGCAGCAAGAGCGAAGCCTACCAACGGGCAAAGTTCCTGAAACATCCGAAGACGCTGCTGGAGACCCTCATAAACTTTCAACTTAATTCTCTTGAATTTCTGGATAGAGCTGAAATTATTCAACTCGCCAAATATGGTGACACACAATGACACCATCAATAGGCTTACTGATCGCTTTCAGTCCGGTGTAGTCCAGTTCGGGTTGCCATCTTTTTTTTTACGATAATATTAAACAGTATTTTAGAAAAATGAACAGTATTTTATTTATTATTGTTTTACATAAGTACATATTTTTAGAGCTTCACGCACAACTTACTAATTTACAATCTCAGTGTGATTTGTTTGTGGCTGCGCTGCACTGAGCAGTGAACGCCCGCTGACTAAATAAATGTAAACAGTATTTTGTATAAAAGTATAATTTAGTGAAAAACAGTAAAATACTGTTAAAAACAGTATAGTTGGCAACACTAAATTCACTGTCTATGGACATATCAAATACTATAATAATCATAAAGTTAGTATACCTAGGTATACTAACTTTATGATAATAATATACTTTACAAGGTAATAAATAAATAAATAAAAAAAAGCCTTTTATTTCCTGCTTGTTGGCAGTACAGATTCTAGTACAATATCAATGCGCATGCAAAATTAATGACAATCTCAATTGTATTATAATTTAATTTTAATTATTATACTATCTTATGATTATAGTTACTGTTATTTTCATTTTAAGACGTATGAAATAAATAAATAAATGAAATTTATAAGGTAATATCTGGGCTAAATTATCAGGCAGAACCTTCCACACTCATAGTTTTACCTAAGCACAACTGTGATAGAATGTAATTTTATTCAACTATCAAACTTATCCTACGTACCTATGTATGAAAGTACACCATATAGTTACTCGTGTATCTAAATATGTACACAGTTCAACCAATCACAGCCCATATAGCGATGGAACATTGTACAATTCACCTCCCCTATGTATAAAGGAAGGGATATGAATGAATTTTGCGCAACCAATGCACTCCACGAAAACACATCTGCTGCTTTAAGAAATAAAATACTTGTCATTATTCTATTCTATATTGATTTGTAACAAGGTATATTACTATGTATGTTACTGTAAATAGTAGTAAATATTGTATATCACATATTCACTGTTAAAGAGTTTATGAGTCTGGATGTAATTTGCGTCCGTCAATTATATGTTTGTAAAGTACCTACCCACATAGGGATTATATTACCTAGTGCGGGCGATGTCTCTTTTTAAAAACAATAAAAGAAAAATAACTATAAACTTGTGGGTACTACTGGTCACATCATTGATTACTTCAGAGACCTACCTAATACAATTGCATTACATACCTACTTCGTAGACGAGCGTTTGTGTTATTTTAAACCAGTTTTTTTTTTTTGGTGTCGAACTCTACCACGGCCATAGGCTTTGCGTCTATGCGCCCTACACGTCATCTGGATAGCAGTAAACGTTAAAGTGGTCGTCCTGGGTATGTATGTTGCAAACGCTAGACCATTCACCAACGCGTAGGCCGTGTGCCTATCATATTATTAAAGGTACCACCATCTATATTAAAGTTGGAAGTAGCGGTCATTGTAAAACGTAATCAGAAAAATATTAATACCGGCTACGGTTAAAACTACTATACGCTTTAAAAAAAATCAACCGCGTGTCAGACAGACGAATGGCATCGGCCATAATAATTAATTATATAGGCCATAGTAATAAAGCTTTGCTTTAACTCCTTCAGATAGCCAGAACCCGTCACCTTAAAATTATTTAACCTATAATTTTATCATTTGAAGTTGGTATCAATAACTAGTGTTCCTGTTTTTTTATTAGTTCAAACTGGCACACGAATGTCAAGGCGGACTTAATGCTAAAGGCATTTTCTTTCAGTCAACCGTTAAGTGATGCGGAGAAATGATGGTATGAGCACTGTGATTTGGGATGTGAGATAACGACGTAAGTCTATTTTACCCCGTTCTTGTTGGCACGAGCTTCAAATCTTAAAATTATAATGACTGGAATTATTTAATAGTTTTAATTGAATTTAAAGTTGGTACTTTATTTATTTGAACAGTTTATATTTTACTCTAAAATAAGAAAAGAGATACCTAATCTTATTATATGATCTTAATTAATAAGTATATGGGAAGCAGTAGGCATTCGTATTTGAATGAAAACAAATACTGCAGCAAATAAGGAACTCAAAAACAATGACGTTCTTTCATACAACAACATCTTTACTTAATGTTTTAATAAGTTTAATTTCTGAGTAAGAGAGAGATTCTTTTGAAAATTTGAATTGTGTAAGTATAAACCGTTATGTGGGCATCTAAATTAGGCAATAAATATATACTGTTTATTCATTTTATTTATTTATTATTTTACATACATGTACACATGCGGACTTAATACCCAAAGCATTTTCTGCCAGTCAATTTTAGGGTGGTGCAGAGATAGTATGGTAGGTAGGTACACGGCTCCTGCAGTCTAAAGAGATTAAAATTATTTCTGATAATAGTAAGAACTTGTACTACACAATACTTATACTATACAATAATATAAAAACTGTTTAACCTTGTACTCGAAACTAAGACTAATGTGATTTGATGGACTAAGAAGAAAGCCTCGCAATAATTCCGGCTGACACTGTCCACACCAACGCTGGCACCTCTCATACGCTCCAGTCACGTTGCACCGAGAGGGCGCAACTAATTGAGTAAGGGTAGCTCCCCTAACCAGCGCAACACATACCTAACCCTTGCGTAGAGGCAACTTCGTTATTTATTTGACAGTATTGATCGGCAGCATGCCATATAATTCTCAACAAAACGAAACTATACAAGGTACACCACAGCCTAGTTGGTAGTGCTCCTGCCTACGAAGCTGGTGGTCCTGGGTTCGAATCCCGGTAAGTGCAAATATTAGTGTGATGAGCACGAATATTTGTTTCTGAGTCATGGATGTTTTCTATGTATATAAGTATTTATCTATCTATATAAGTATGTATATCATCGCCTGGTACCCAAAGTACAAGCTTTGCTTAGTTTGGGGCTAGGATGATCTGTGTGACATGGTCCCCAGATATTATTATAAAAACAAAATTGCATAAATAGTGGAAGTAACTTACAGGGCACATGAAACTAAAATAATTAAAGAAAACCAGTTCTGGAAAATATCCGGATCTCGATATCTTTGATGGAGGCATATCAGAGTTCAGTAATAGAATATATGATTACCCTATGTACTAATAATATTATCACACTAATTTTATAAAGGCGAAAGTTTGTGACTGTGTGAGTGTGTATGTTTGTTACTTCTTCACGTCTAAACGGCAGGAGCGATTTTAATAAAATTTGGTATGGATGTAGCTGACATCCTGGATTAACACATAGGCTATAACTTAAAAGCTGGAAACTGCTGGATGCGAATAGTGCAAGACCGGCAATTGTGGAGATCTTTGTCGGAGGCCTTTGTCCAGCAGTGGACGACTTTCGGCTGATATGATGATGATGATATAATTTATAAAGTTTAACGCAGGTAAAACCGCGTGGCACAGCTAGTGTAAGGGATATGCTGTTCGTGTTGTTACTATTTGTTTTATATTTGTGTGTTTAGCTCCTAATTCACTATCGTCATTATAAATTGTCGCCACTAATACCAGTTAAACATTAGTTACAAAATTAGTGCAAATGATGTACGCCGTTACTGCGATGCATATCAAAACATGTCTTATAGATGTAATTTAACTGTGTACTTATAATATACATATAATATATGTCATGTGGTAGTACTTTAATAAATAAATAGAAATCTTTTTATTTATTTATTAAAGTTTATTACAGATTTTTTATTCTTTTATTCCTCATGAAAAATGTATTTGCTGATTGCTATTCTTGCATGGGAAGTTCATCCTTTTTTGTACAGACGCCAGCACATCCAGCTACCCCAATCTGTCAAATTTCTTTTAAAGACTTTCAACATTATCACAAAATCATAAGGTTTACTTTCAATTGGGGAAATTTGACAGATTGGGGTTGCGTGATGTGCCGGCGCCTGTACCTAGGTATTGTTGATGTTGGTGTTTTACATGTTGTTCAGATACATAGGCAAATTAAGCTAATTATGTCTACTATTTACGCTGTAGGTATATAAATTCCACTTATTTCAAAATATCTGCAACTTCGCCTACAGTCTTAGCATAGCCATAGATTTAACATTCGCTCTATACAAGGTGGTATTATCTATGGCGCTAATAAAGTATGTAAATATAGGTTATAATTAACTAAGTGGGAGTGTGACCAAGTAAGGTCCTGAAACTTTCATGTGTCTCCACGACAGTCGACAGTAACCGCCCCAAGCCAAGGTCTGAACCTTAAAATAGGTTCCCTTGCCGCGGCTTTGAAGGAAGTATTACAAAACATCATTTTTAAATTAGTGACATAAAAAATATATTGGCTTCTGTTCCGATGTTTTTCTTTTTCTTTTGTTTCCTAAATATAATCTAAATTAATATTCATTCAGACAACCGATCGAGCAGATATTGTGTTTGCCTACTAAATAATTACTTTAAGTGGACCAAATCCCGTGTTCATGCCCGCTTGAGTATGTTTCGCCGGACCGTCTCAACTGGGCCGTGTTGAAACCGGTAATAGACGAACCTGCTGAGTTTGTTTCCCTGGGTCTTCTCAGTTGGGGCGCATTGGATCCGGTGGTAGCATTAAAGCGCGACCGTCGTTTTAAACACAAGGTCCGTTATAATAATAATACTGAATTCATACCTTAATATAGACAGAACCATTCAGACAAGATGTAGTATTTTTTTTTCAATACATAATATTAAAAACTTCAACTAAACATAATCTCCTTGCCAATAACTTAATACAAGCTAGCTAAATGTCACTACCATTATAAAATAAATTGTATAAATGTTTTAACATTCCGTGTACCTAAATATCTCTAATAAGTAACTAGAAATAATAACTGTATTACTACAAACATGTCATTGTTCTGACTATTTACAAGCGCTTTTTTAAAGTCTACGTGAATAAAAACCTTTTTTATTTTATTTAATTTTTATTTTATTTTAAAGATTTCCTTCAAAGAGCGCACTCAAATATTGTGTTAGTAATCAACTTAAAGTGTTTTATATACCTATTAGTAAATGTATTTACCTATGGCTCAAGTACTTACTTACTTATCGTATGGGCAGCATTCACCCTGGCGTCAGAGTTGTTAAAGCCGCCCAGTATCCCTCTAACACGGCTTAATGTTGTCTAATGACACCAAACGGTACCAACAGCTTAACGTGCGCCTCGCACTTTGGAAGTCACCCATCTATGGACTGATCACGAGCCTTGTTGCATACCTTCGTCGATCACTTACTCTGAGTGAGAGTATCGAGCTATGAGTGCCTCAGAGATCTAGCTATGACTCAAGTAATAAGTGTTCAGAATTAAAATAAAAACACGGCAGTGGTACTAAAATTAATTAGTTCCTACTATTTCGAACAGACCCCTATCATAAAATTAAGCTCACCTTCACTAATCCGTTACCAAGTCCAGTCATAAAATTGATTCTACCTTTTTAGTTATAATTCGGAAACCTGGTAAAACGCGGCGAGCAGCTAATTACTTACAGATATTTAATCCCTTTAGTTTTACAGAAATTTAATCCCACTATAAATGTTTTTATTGAGGGATCAAAAACTGCAACGTAACAACTGGGATTAGATAGTAAGGGATTAAAATTGGGGAATTCCTACGGCCTATAGCTGTTCGCTAAACATTTTTGTTAAGTGCCTATTGTGTAACTTGGGAATTTATTTCAACTTAGGGAAGAGAAATGAAAAATGTTATCTTCAGCCTATAAATTTTATTAGTATCTACTAAAATTCCTCTTTTAAAATGTAACCATACCAAAATTGCACAAAATACATTAGTTTTATAAATACAATCTACAATTAAATAATACAACTAATTATCTACATAAATTATTATATACACATATTTACAATTATTTTCAATACTATGACAGTCCGAAGCACACCACACTGTTCATGATCAACACTCGCAAATTTGTCGACAGCGACCACAAACACCAGTCGCTAACCTTGCTCTTAAGTCTGCCATTTTCTTCTTCAGATAGGTCACTTGGAAGGCAAGACGAACTTCCCTCAGCTTCCTTCTATCTCTGCTCTGCTTGGCGGCGTAATTATTCCGTTCGCGTTGCTTTCTATAAGAGTCATCCGCCGCCTGGCTTGTCTGCACAGCTCTCCGCATCCTTGGATTATTTCCCAGCAACGTTCCCCCGTTTTTCTCTGCCATCGCTCTTAAAGCATCTCGTTCAAAAGCTTGATATTCCACATCGTCCGAAAGAGATTCTGAATCATAGAATTCTGGGGATTCTGGTGGAGATGGTGCATTAGGTTTCATATGAGACCAGCTGCCGACGGATTCAGGAGACATAGCTGACGGCACTGCATAACTCACTGGCTGATACGTATATCCGTAGTATTGCTGAGATTCGGTGTATGGTGAATAAAATCCGGATAGTGGCGGCGACTGCGGTGCACTCGCGGCTGGTAACGGTGAAACTCTTTCAGACTTTACAGAAGCCTTACTCAAGTCTAAGGCAGCTTCTTGCGCGTAAGGGGTCCAGAGGGCCATTTTGTAGTTGTTCACTTGACGTGCGAATCACAAATGTGTGACTGTCTCAGGGTTTGAATGCCATTTAATTTTGAGGGAGGCGGAGCTTAAGTGACCACCCCCGGTAGAAGGGTTGAGTAGCAGGTAGCCGTCCCTAACGGAACTGATGAACATTGATTTATGTGTTTGTATGTTTGGTTTTGTGAATGAAGAAAATAGAAGTAGCGTTATAACTAACCGTATAGATAGATAATAATGAGTAAGGATGGAGGTGGATTTCATTTCATAAACACGAGTTTGATGAGCTCATTAGCGAATGAGTCTATAATTAAATTGTTTGTAGCAAGGAAGACATTATTGTGAATTGGGTTCCATATTTTTATTTGTAATTATATAAATAACATTAGTGGCTGTTTTATTGGTAGGTACCTACGTATATTGCGAAATTAGCAAAACAAACATATTAGGCACCTAAAATGTTTTAATTAAATTTGTCCAATATCATATCGAATTTAAATAATTTACAGACTGACAGACTGATTTAAATTCAAACTCTTCATGAAAATGATTTACGGGCATAACCCGCAAACGCAACTTACCAAAATAAATAAAATATAAATATTTTTGGTATAGGCTTTATGCCGAATTATTTTTGTGGCTAAATTCCGAACAATAAAATTTGTATCGTAATTAATGAATGAATAATTTATTTAGTAAAGTAACAGGACTAATTTTGTATGAAAATATCTTTGTAATTCTTAAGAAATATGTAGTAACGTACACAGACTAATACATATATTTACATAGGGAGCGACGCCTCACATGCGTATGTAACTATTATTAGGAAAATCTGAAAAAAATGTTTAGTTGTGAAGGTATCCAGTCCATAGAATCCAGTGCCGAATTTGACATAAGAGCATATAACCCATAATAGCACATTACCGGGTTATTTCTTGGGGGCGTCGATATACCTATGTAAGTATTGTTATAAATTTAAATAAGTTGTATCAATAATAAAATAAGTATCTATACATATAATAAAATCGGAGGAAAGTCAAAACTGTACATTAAATATTTTTTTAAAGCATACTTGGGGCATAATCTGCTATCGACATCGAAGCCAAAAATATAGTTTTTAGAATTTGTCTGTATGTCTGTTTGTCTGTATGTATTTCCGGGCTAAACTCAAAAAGTACAGCATGGATTTACTTCAAATTTTGCATGAATATTACTAAGAGGTCGAGTCAACATATAGGCTACATATTATCACGCAATCGCCTACGGAGTAGGAGCTATGATAATTTATAAAATTTAACGCGGGTAAAACCGGGGGGCACAGCTAGTACTTAATACAAGAAGTTTCAAAGAGAAAAAATATACTTTAAACCCAAGGTTAGCCGAAACTACTACGGAGAATGGATGTCTAAATACCGAATAATATTTAGTGCCGGAAATATTCAATAATATATAGATTTACCTACTTAGAAAGAATCCTAAAACCGTATTAAGAAAACAAATTATGGAACATTTTATTGCAGGAGGACAGATAGTAGAAAACGCACACAATATAACTTACGTAAGTTGAGTTAGGTTATTTTGAAGTTCCTCGCCATTTAACTTTAATTTTAATTAAATTTCAACTTTATAACAATTATAATCTAATATGTATCCGCGGGGCACAGCTAGTCTATAATATTATACTCTAGGGAGCGATGACGGAAAGGTTTCCTAAATACCGCTGCAACGGGCCGCTGGCGTGATTGTTGAAACAGTGGCAACAGAAGTAATTTAACAGAACCAAGCTTCTAGCTAATCTTATTTTTTAAAATAAATCTTACATAGTAAACAATTTCGTTCTCTGGTTGTGCTAGGCGTCATTACGCAAAGATGGCTTGTTCACTGTAGGTATAGTCTCCAAGGCAGCAGTGCTCAGAGTATTTGACAAGTTTTCAGTGCTCAGAGTATTTCAAGAAAGACATCATGCTATTAGAGAAGGTCCAGAGAAGAGCGACAAATATGGCTTCAGTGCTGAGAAACAAACCATATGAGGAACGATTAAAAGACCTTGGCCTCACTTCTCTCGAAAAGCGTAGACAGAGGGGAAGTCTAATTGAAACCTACAAAATTTTAACTAACTGTGTAGTTGCCTTCACTAAGTCGAAGAAACTAAGTAGCTTACTTTTGAAATTTGTGCAATAAAATTATAAGCTTCATAATTGTGAACTATCCAGGTACGTACCCGGTACAAAATTTTGTCTGGGTCCTACAATGTAGCAGGAATTAGGGACTTGTTTACTCTAAGTGACAATAAATATCTGAGAGAACACTCCCTAAAATTAAGCAGAATACCGCACAAAAGAAATCCACTAAAACACTTCCTGCCAATCCGTGTGGTCAATGAGTGGAATAAACTTCCTGAAACTGTCATAAAGGCACCCAATTTAAACTGCTTCAAAAACAGACTTGACAAATTTTCCAAATTGTAAACAAAAACACATGCAACAGCTTACTAGCTGCTAGCAGCTAGTAAGCTGTTGGATGTGTTTTTGTTTTGTTTGTACTAGCTGCTAGTGTGATAAACACTTAATAATAATAATAAGTATGATATGCTGTGGTCGATGTATATGATATATATATATGTGATATGCTGTGGTGATATTGGAGTGTGATCTGGGCATAGTCGCCCTTAAGTTACTGCAATATAAACTGCCTGAAATGATGTTATATGGGGGGAAAGAAGTGTAGATCAAATTAATCAATACACGACTGAATGTCATAGACTCCTAAAACTTCTAGACTTTCCGGAGGACTTTTTTTAACCTCGAATTACGATTACTTTATTTAACCACTTTTAGATAAAGCGTGAAATATTTGCGCCGCAGCGGTTGGATTCGCAGTGATTCCGTGTTTTATGATTCACCATTCATTAGACATGAATTTAGTTTTAACTAATATCGTCTTGTTGTGTAAAATAAAAGCGTAACAGTAAGCACTTTGGTATTTGAGGTATATCGGGGATTGTCTGGCTAGCGGGAAGAAATGACACACGACACGATAAGATCTATATTTCCAGACTGAGGCGCCGGTGAGCATACCGGCGCGTCGATACAACTAATATGGAATTACCCCCATTACACAAATATATCACACTAAAATCCATGCAGTACTTTTTGAGTTTAGCCCGGACATACATACTGACAAACAGACAAAAATTCTAAAAACTATATTTTTAGTTTCAATATTACGATCACGCCCAAAGTATCCTTTAAAAAAATTGAATGTACAGTTTGACTCTCCTACGATTTTATTGTATGTAGGTAGGTATAGATGTGTTAATCCAGGGCGTCAGCTATCTTCATACCAAATTTTATTAAAATCGCTCCAGTCATTAAGAAGTGAAGAATTAATAATGATACACACTCACAAACTTTCGCCTTCATAATATTAATAGTATGTTTATAACATTGACTTATAGTAGAATACATATAGGTCAATGTTTTATAATTTTAATTTGTGGTGTTAAAGAAGAGATTGTTTGGTTTGGAAATACTATTCTTAGCGTAGCTTTTATGATTTTAGAATATTCATGAAAAATAAATTGCCTCATCTTTATCGGCATTAAAATTAATCAAATGGTCTACTCAATATTTTTTTTACATTTAGAGCTGATAAGGGTGGTGGACCATCATAGATTGTGTGAACAGATTGTATTACGGAACAAATATTCTCTGACCACAGCTGCTTGATTATTGTCCACCATTATGTAACATTTGCTACCTTATTCCTGTAGAAATAAAGGCTCTTTTTATTTCGCTCCTATGGCGTAAGGATTAGATCGTCACTTGGTTGTCATTTGCAAAACTGTGGAACCCTTCCGTGTCCCGAAATAAATAGCGGTATTATTATTATGAAGGGATCAATGCCTGCTGCTCCTCTAATCTTTGGTTTAGATTTCCATTAACATTTTAATGCTATTTCTATGTTAGGTGACGAACTTCACTATTTTCATTTCATTTATTCAATAACAATATTTATATTGTGTCTGAATTACATAAATAACAAACAAATTACAGCATAAAATAAAATTACAAAATCTCCTACAAAATGTTCAGTAAAAATGTCAAATATGAACGTGGTTAAATAACAATGTCAATTCAAAATCTAAAATAAATGTCAAATTAATTTCTTATATACAATTTTGTGAACAAGTAAACGACGACGTGGAGAGAATTTATACAAAATAAAATTAATTGTCAATATAATAGCAATCATAAATCATTTATAGAATAAAGACACCTTTCCAAAAGATAGACCTTTAATTTTGATTTAAAATGCAGGGTATATAATATAGGTTTTAAATCAATGGGTAACTTATTAAATATTCTTACAGCATTGTAGTGGGAGCTGTGCTTGACCACATTGAGAACAGGAGCTATGTTTGAGTGCAAATCTTTCCTTCTCATTTTCTCCCGTACTTGTCTCTCTTCATCTGATTCGAAGGTGTGAATGTATTTAGCCAAGTTCATTAACAGGATAAATATATAAAGACTAGGCACGGTCAAAATATGCAGTGATTTGAAATGCGGTTCATATGACTCTTGTTGTTTAATTTTAACTATAGTTCTAATGGCTCTTTTTTGTGCCACAAATGCCTTTTGTTTATTATATTCGTAGCTACCATCCCATAATAGTATACTTACTATATCTAATTTTAGACTCTACCGAAGCAAAATAAACAGTTTTCAGTTCTTCTCTAACTAAAGTATCTACCTTACCAGATGATCGCTGTGCGTTTTTCCGCGTGAATTTGGTCACACCATACAATATCTTTATGATACACGGTCATGTTTTTTATTCACATTGAAACTAACTCATGTTCAAGATTTACTAATGGTTAATATAACCTGCACAGAATTTTCCCGTTTTAAAGTTCTTTACTAAAAAGAACTCTGCATGGCATATGTAATAATAAGTTTGATTGTACAGATATCACTAACCAATTATGTTATGTTGTACCCAGAACTGTCATACAGCGAGAGGTGCGCGTGCGCCGGGTGTTTCACACCGCGAGATGTAGAACTAAGGCCGGGGCACGGGCTCCTCTATGCCGTCTCGTAGATACGTATAACACACACTTTGTGGAGTTGGATATTTTTGCACTCTCACACTCAGCTTTTAAAGCTAAAGTAAATAAAATGTTATTAAAATAAACATAGATGCACTAGTTTCAGGGTATACCTACGAACAAAAATTTATGAGAAACCAATATACAATTTTCCCAACAAGATGCGCACAGCTCATCTTCTTTTAACACATGTAATTATTTTGCGGACATTAGTGTGGGTTATACGTTTATTTAATTTAAGTTATCATATAATCTGCTAGAAATACTGTAACGTATAACTGTTTTGTGTCCCAATAAAGAAAAATAAATAAAAAATAAAACTCTTTTATATGTGAAAATACTAAATCAATATATAGTGTTAATTGCGCTAATTATCAGTTTAATCATGTTGGGTTGCAGTTTCCACCGCCCTCCCGCCCGAAAAAATATGCACATGCAAGAACAGCAATATAAAAAGCAAATCACAGGAGCCAGTACGATACCCAACACGTGTTTCAGTCCTCCACGGACCATTTTAAAGGGATGTTAACTCGTCGATTGCGCGAATGAGACCCTGAGTCTTTAATATGTGTTTCTCCGATCTGTATACATAGCTAGCGGTCAAGCGGTAAATCAATCTCCTAAAATAATAATCGTAATATTATTCTCTAGTAAAAATATAAACTGCTGTGTGGTGACGGCGACAAATATCTGAATCAGAATATCATCACCCCATCTCATCCCGTGGGGAGCGTAGAAGTCGACCCGAGGGAATATCTTCCAGAAGATGGGCAGCAGCTTCCTTCTGATTACTATGACCACCTTACTGCGATCGCCAACCCGCCTGCCAAGCGTGGCGATTATGGCATATCCCCCCAAGACGATTCTTGAGGGAGGCTTGTCCAGCAGTGGACTTATTTAGCTGTAATGATGATGATGATGGTGA
This sequence comes from Pseudoips prasinana, assembly GCA_951640165.1. Lineage (NCBI taxonomy): Eukaryota > Metazoa > Arthropoda > Insecta > Lepidoptera > Nolidae > Pseudoips > Pseudoips prasinana. The sequence continues at coordinate 35,687,166 of OX621247.1, forward strand.
TGATGAAAAATATAAATAGCTGCGTGTGAGTGCTCGAGAGTACGTACCTATGTAGGTACTTCATCATTAAAATTTTATTACAATTTCGAATAACTTAAAGCTACTTTCTAACTATTTGGCGCAATATTAAAAGAGCACAAAGCGTTAAAATTCAAAGTACTTATTTCATTGAAACGTATACTATTAGGTATAATTTTCTCCGGTCGATGGAACAAGGTTACAAGGAATAACTGTGTAGTTGCCTTCACTAAGTCGAGGAAACTAAGTAGCTTACTTTTGAAATTGGTGCAATAAAATTATAAGCTTCATAATTGTGAACTAGTTATCCAGGTACGTACCCGGTCCAACATTTTATTAATCTTTCTTGTAAAGCTCTTTAGGTAGGTAAGTCCCATGTTGCTAGTCTTTTATACTTAAATGAATTAGAAAATTGTATCTATCAACAGTCATTTTGTGTATAATTCAGAGTGGCTTTCTTCTATGATATTTATTTTTATTGTATTTTATTTGGGTAAAATACAGTGACAATTAACTAAGGTACTTAGTATAAAATAAAAATAACTTAGGACTATTTAGCATTTTCCACATTCATATTAATAACTATATTAAATATATGACTTGATATACTATAGTTTATGACGGTCACCGTAGCCTAGTTGGTAGTGCTCCTGCCTACGAAGCTGGTGGTCCTGGGTTCGAATCCCGGTCAGTGCAAATAGTTGTGCGATGAGCAAGAATATTTGTTTTGTGTTGAGTCATGGATGTTTTCTAACTTAAAATTAATGTTAGGAAATACAATTAAAGATATTACACACCCACCATGACACAAACAAGACAATTTTTTTAGTATATTATAGATAGCACTTTGATTATTGTCACCTTCTATATTTAAATTATTAAAAATAATAGGACATGTTCCTTCACGTTCATTTTCCTATTATAAACTATTCCTAGTTACTTACTAGTTTTTCATATAGGTACGGAACTAAGGAAACATAATATATTGATGTAAAAAATATGCCTGGAAAAATATTGGTATCTGTAGGTATGAACTAATATCTACAGGAGTTACAAGGACACACAAGTACATCGGAAGTTTCTTCGACAATGTCCTACAACAAAAATTTAAGAAAGTATTTAGACAGATAATACTTATGTCATTTCCGTGACAGTTGCGACATTAATATCGCACCAATGATTTGTATGAAAGCACTGGACAGCGATTATATCTTTCATCATATTATTCATGGTTCCCGCATTGAAATTACTGCCAACTGGCAGATTTGTAACAAGTAGGAAGTTATAATAGCGTGGTATAAGTAAAAAACGACGTTCAATATTGAACAACGTCCTTACCTAAATATGTTGTTCAATGGAATTTTTTCTTGTCGACAAATTTTATATCTTGATTAATCCTACTAATATTATAAACGCAAAAGTTTGTAAGTATGGATGGATGGATGGATGTTTGTTACTCTTTTACGTAAAACATACTGAATGGATTTTAATAAAACTTTACAATAATATAGCTTATACATCAGAATAACACATAGGCTACAATTTATAAAGATATTGTGTGAATTGTCCAAAATATGACGATAAGTGTCAAGTAAATAGGAAAAAATCTACCATCTGCGAGCTATTCCGTCGTGCACTGGCAAAACCGCTAGAGGTACACATCCTACTAATATTATTAATGCGAAAGTTTGTGAGTGAAAGTATGTATGGATGTATGACTATATGTTACTCTTTTACGCCGAAACTACTGAAAGAATTTTGATGGAACTTTGTAGTAATATAGCTTTTATATCTAAAGAACACATAGGCTATAATTACTAAGGGGGGTACCGGAGCAGCATACCCGCGTTCCCGGGACTCCCCCATCAGGCGCCAAGAGAAGTCCACGGCAGGTAGGTTTAGTCGGTGCAAGTCCGACATACCCACCCGCAGACACTTTTTGCGGATGGCATGCGACGGCATTCCCCTGCCTTACAAAAAAAAAAAAAAAAAAAAAAAAAAAAAAAAAAAAAAAAAAAAAGGCTATAATTACTAAGTTTAACGCGGGTGGAACCGCGGGGCATAGCTAGTACATTATACCTATTTATCATCTAAACAACCGAATTGAAGAATATTTTTAGCTGTACGAAATTCTCACGTCAATTGTAGCACGAGTATATAAACACAGAGCGTGTGCCAGCTTTTAAAAACATTCAATTGTTTGTTCATCCAAAGGATTGGAAAGGATGTTATCTTTGGACACGCGACTCGGCACTTTTGACAGTAATATCGTTTTATTGTGCACATTACTAAATTCAATTTTGTCACTAATTAAGTAATTAGTCATTATTACAAACAGAACAGTGAGTATATTGGAAAGTAGGTAACTAAATCTTATTTCAAATCAATGTCATCATCTCTTATTTATGTCTAGTTTTTTTCAAATTATTTACATGCAAAGATTCAAATTCTTTGGATGCTCTATGTTATGTAATACTAAAGATAAGAAGATATTTTTTAAAGACAACGCCCGCACTAGGTAATCTAGTCCCTATGTGGGTAGGTACTTTACAAACATATAATAGACGGACACAAATTACATCCAGACTCAGAACTACTACCTACATATGTATTTATTAATACTAACGTAATAAAACGTTTATAGCTATGTCTTCTATTTATGTGTAAGTGACAATATTTTACAATAACCAAAACATTAAAATATTGATTGAGGCCAAAAAGACATTATTTTAAAGCATATCTTTCTCAATTTTTGAGCCAGGCAATCGTCGCTGTCGCCATTAATCCAGCGTAAATAACGGTGTCATTGTTCCAGAGAAAGTTCTATTTTGTTGTATTTTGCAAATAGGAAGAATCTGTTATTGTCTTGCACTTTGTGTAAGCAAAATAAAAGGGTTGGCGAAAAAATCGCACAATGCGGATTATACAATTTGCATGTTGCGTTTTTCGTGTTACTTCGCAGAAATTGGTCTTTTGCATAGACTGCTGAACCATAGCCAAGCCATGGGACGGCCACGGTTTACAGTTTTGTTCTATACAGCTGCTATGTCATGACTAGGTTCATACTAGAAAATCTTATTTAAACATACAATTTGTACCTAAGCCATCAAAAAATATAATTACCTGATCAGATGCATCTGGATTTGAACAGCTTGTATAAGTATATGTATTTGAACTTGAACTCACAATGCAACAGTAAATTCTAACACAATATTCAAGAAACTAGAATCTCTGACAACTCCATCCTTGCGGTCTGTATTATTAAATAAAAATAATGAGAAATCCTACTAATATTCTAAATGCGTAAGTTTGTGACTTCTTCACGTCTGAACGGCTGGAGTGATTAATAAATTTTAGTATGGAGTTAGCTGAGACCCTAGATTAACACATAGGCTATAACTTATAAAGTTTAATGCGGGTAAAACCGCAGGGCACAGCTAGTACTCTCATAAATAACAAGTTATTTAGATGTTACATATTTTAAATTTAGTAATGTATTATTAGGTCTTTACCTATGAAATTGCCGTTCTGCAGTACTGGCCATTTCAAATCAAAATAATTTTTGTTTGGCTAAGAATTCTAATTTCAAATTAATTTTATTTTAAAAACATGGATTCTTTTTTCCAAAAGTAGTCATTTCTTTATTGATTAGTGTTACATTTTCATCGCATTTCAATCTTTTTCGTCATCATGGATACGTTAAAAATTCGAGTAATTATGGAATATGAGTACCGTCGTGGCAGCAACGCGGCACAAGCGGCACGCAACATCAACGACGTTTACGGAGCTAACACTACAAACCAACGCACCACCTGTTATTGGTTTGCTCGCTTCCGTTCTGGAAATTTCGACCTGAAAAATGAACCTCGCGGTTGTCCGAAGACTTTGGTCGACAATGACGAATTAAAGGCGGTTGTGGAAGCTGATGATACACAATCTACGGCTGAATTAGCAGCAGCTTTCGACGTTAGCGTCAAAACAATATTGGTCCATTTGCGTCAAATTGGCAAGGTAAAAAAGCTTGACAAATGGGTGCCCCACGAACTCAATGATCGCCAGCGCGAAGTACGCGTCGAGACGTGCCTTGCACTGCTCAACAGACACACAAATGAAGGAATTTTGAACCGCATTGTTACCTGCGATGAAAAATGGATTCTGTTTGATAACCGCAAGCGCTCAGCAAGTTGGTTGGATCCTGGTTCAGCACCTAAACAATGCCCTAAACGAAAACTTACCCCTAGAAAAGTGATGGTCACTGTTTGGTGGTCTAGCGCCGGTGTGATTCATCACAGCTTCTTACCAAACGGGGTGAGCATTACTGCAGATGTGTACTGTGAAGAACTGAGCACAATGATGGAGAAGCTGGCGCATCTCCAACCAGCATTGGTCAATCGCTCGTCTCCGCTGCTCCTGCACGACAACGCGCGACCTCATACTGCACAGCAGACGGTCTCCAAGTTGCAAGAACTGGGGTTGGAAGCTCTCCGTCATCCGCCCTACTCACCAGACCTTGCGCCTACAGACTACTACTTTTTCCAGAATTTGGATAACTTCTTGGCGGGAAAAAAATTCAATACCCGAGAGGCAGTACAAAATGCCTTTGAAGAATTTGTTGCCTCCCGTCCAGCTGATTTCTTTAAGAAGGGCATCAATAAACTGCCACTGCGATGGCAAAGATGCATTGATTGCATGGGTGATTACTTCGATTAATACAAATAAAAAAATTCATGAAAAAAATTCTTTTAAATTTTTTCATACAAAACGGCAATTTCATAGGTAAAGACCTATTATAAACTGAAGACACCGAGCAGTTGGCCGACGCAGAAGGCTCTTAAGCAGTAATTTAATTTAAGCGACAAATACCTGAGGGCACCAAACCATTCATTCAATTCAATTCAGAACCGGATCACAGACCTCCCTCCGACTTTCTGTAGCTACGTAGATGAACGACGTAGTTGATGCTTAAGACCAACGCTACTTGCAAAATAACATATTATTTCCTAAAAGCACAGACTACCGGGATTCTCAATGCATGACAAAATAATAAACACTAAGATCTTAAGTTACAAAAGTCTCAGTTAATCTGCCGCCTTTTCAGAAGTACTTATGGGGAAAATCTTCTTACGCATTGCGTTTTGTCCATTTATAAAGACATTAGTATCAAGTGACTAAACAACTATTAACTCTTCCAAATTATACTCTGTTTCTAACGGCTATGGTTTACTTTCAAATAGCAATTTTTCAGTATATGCTGTCCATAAGTACATCAAATAATGGGTGACAGTCCCCTGTTGTACAATCATAAAGACCACCAGCACGGCATATTATAAAAAAAAACAATACTCTATGATGCAAGAGTTACAAAAAGAGATTATCTTATTATGTAGACATGTAAGAATGAATCGATATAAAATAAATTTTGGAGAGATGCTTATTCTAAAGTACATTTGAGCACATGATGGAAATGGAATAGGTACTTACAATTAATAGTCGGGCCTGTTGGCGTGGTTGGCAAATGCTTGCTTTTCACGCCGGAGGTCATGGGTTCGTTTCCCACCCGGGACAGATATTTGTGTGTATGAATATGTCTGTTTGTCGTAAGTCTGGGTGTTAATTATCTATATAAGTATGTATTTACAAAAGAATAGTACTATATCAGATATCTGGTTTGCATAGTACAAGCTCTGCTTAGTTTGGGATCAGATGGCCGTGTGTAAATAATGTCCCAGGATATTATATATTATAGGCCAAACTATTAAACTATTATTTTATTTAAGTTTATATTAATTAATGGAATGAAGTTGGGTTATTTTTTTTTATTAAATTACCTATTATTTAGGAGGATTAAGTCAAAATTGATGATGCCGTTACGTAATAAAAGAATTTCGATTTTCGTTCCTTACATATTCTAACAAAACATTTTGATGGATCATTACAGTAAACGTGCCTAATTATCAGTATAATATAGATACTACCTATTTATTTCATACCAAACCGATTTTACCAGATCACATCCCTCTTATTAAGTTCACCTAGTGTCCATCTGATAGTGGTTAGGTACCTACGTAGGAATAATATGTTTCTGATGTGAAATAATAAAGTCCTCCAGCCACGGTTCGCGGCGGCCAGTCTTAATAGAGATTAGCCATCTGCGCGGGACATATTATAGCGCACAAGTGTGTGCGCAAACACAGGAGCACTTTCTATCCATCACACTCATGATCCGATGGGACGCCTAGCGAGTCGACCGGGAAGAGGTCAGGTACAAGAACCACGGCTTTACGTGCTCTCCGAGTCACGGCAGTATATTACCGCCAACTCCCAGACTTCGGGCTGGAAGAAATTTTTATTTTTCAGAAAAGTCTCAAAATTCATATTTGCCTGACCCGGGATTTGAATCCAGGACCTCGTTCTCTATGGATAAACACGCTACCGCTAGACCACGAAGGCGCAACGTGAAATAAGATATATTTCATATCCTCCACGCTCTAGCTTCTAGCGGCCGTACCTATATACCTACTAATAAAAATACCAAATTAAATTAAATAACGTCGTTACGACTATAAGACTTTTCTAATGTGTATTTTTGTCAAATAATTTAAAATTAAAATAATTTAAAACTAAAGATTATTATAATCCTCATGTATATGCAATGACGTTTCAATTCTAATTTATTTAGATACGTATTTCAAGTTCTTCAGTATTTTCCGCAGGATAAATTAAAGTTCGATACCATTATTAAAATTTCAAATAAGTACCTATGTAATTCACATGTTCATGGCCGAGTAGTTAAAGAAAATTATATCAATGTAAGCCAATTTTCTTCGATTTTGTTCCTGTTCTTAATATTTTTTATTTTTTTTTATTTCTTGTAGAAGCCATTTTGACACATAAGAAAATAAAGTGAGGTAATAAAGTCGCAACGACGAAATGTTGGTGAGTTATAGGCACTGACAAGTAGTCACTCAATCCGCTCCAATGAGTAAAATGTATGAAAATATCATTGTGAAATTACTAGAGCAAAACATAATAAACTTTGAATTTATGTTTATTAATTTTGTTCTTCTCATTTCTATTAACTAGATACCTACTAGAATTAGACGAGTTTGTGTAATCAGTATCTCGTCTAATCTGTGAACCCATAGAGAGCTAAGTGACTAATATGTATGAATCTGTGTCAAATCAGGAGCTTGATTCACAGCTATCGGATTAGCAATTATCGTTCGATAAAACCGGTTCGACTGTGGTTACTACTTAGGCACTAATATAAAGGAAGCCAAAAACCGAAACATGCTGTTGGTATGAGTATTCATAATATTTGGGTGATAAGACAGGGTGCACAGATGAAGTAAGCTAGCCCCTTAAATTAAGTATTTTATTATATTACCATATTATATATATGTATTAGGTTAAATTGAGTGCCTACCTGTATGTCAATTCCCAAGTTCTGAATAATTCCCATTATTGAATCGTTTTGTTCTTTATAAAAACAATAGGTACCTGCACAAGGTAAGTAATGCCCATTCCCAAACTCTAACCAATCGCTGCACCTTAGGTACCTATGTGCAGTAGATTATGATCTATAACTATTTCTGCTTCTTATCCATCCAAAGGTGGTCTGGAAGAGATCGCTGACTGTGATAAGACCGCCTTTTGTACCTACAATTTGCTTTCAATGTTTCCTATATTTTTATCTGTAATTGGTGAGCAATAATAGTTATTTGTTATACAAGAGTGCAAAGTTGCATAATTCTACAAAAAATTAGAATCCTGAGCGTTAGTGAGGATATCAAAAGAGAACAAGGTAAAAAATCTTTGCATTCGAGTGCAACACGTAACTTTTCATCACACCTCAGCGAGGAAATATCTGATTGCGAAAAATATCTTATTATAATTACTTTTATTTCAGTTTAGGTATTAATTACTATATTATGATATGTAAGTATTACAGGAGAATCTTTAAATTATAACAAATAATACTTAGATATGCTTAATTAAGAAAAACTTAAAGTACCGTTGCTACAGTTTGAGTTTAATAGAACAGTCATAATGCGCAAAACAAATTAAATATATAATAATTTTAATAATAAGTTTATAATAATTTTAAAAAGTTTTATGATAAATTTGGCACCATAGAGGTAGAAGTAAATAGGTTTAATGATATTTTGGATCCACAAACTTATTGCACATCATGTTCTAAATTCGAATTTACTTTACCCTCTAGAGGATAAAACCGACTTTTCCACTCAGATATCGAAGGGCAAAAATACTCTTTCCGAGGTGGGGTGATGAAAAGAGTAGGTATTTATCTTATCTTATTATTACAATTGTTTATATAAAAGTGGTAACATTTACAAAGTACCTAACCTAATTCCTTTCCTACAGCATTAATGAATTTGTAACTGATAATAAGTAATTTCTTTTAATTTATTTGGATATTTAATTATATCAATTTAGTACCTAATTATTGACATTTTAATATTAGTATTGAAGTTATACTTCTTTTGGCGCGATGGAGAAAAATGATGAGAGTGAATTTTTACGATGCGCGCGCACACCGACACGTAAATTTAACAGCCGAAGTTAGTTCTAGATGAGAGTGAATTTTTACGATGCGCGCGCACACCGACACCTAAATTTAACAGCATGAAGTTAGTTCTAGGTGGTATGAAAATTGATAACTATATTCAAGTTGTATATTCTAGTATTTTTATTTAAATAAAATCTTTTTGATTAATTTTAATATTTATCGTTAATCACTACTGCATTTTAGTTATTTTTTTTCCATACGCCTAAGAAGTATATCTTCTAACGCGTGTACATAAGTACACACAAGGATTTTTTTAATATTTATATTATGTTATGCAGTGTAATAATAAAAATGAATTTGTATGTAGGTATGTACGCAATAGTGTAAATGTAGGTACTTAATATAAGTAATTTTCATATATCTTGTTTGGCTGATTTTGGTGGAATTTTATTGTTTTTTGTAATCATGTATTTCCCAAAATGAAATGAAATAAATGATATCCCTTTAATGTGCCTTTTTCATTTAATATCAGAATTAAATCATGCTTCCTATTGCTTAAAGTTAGTATACCTACGTAGATATACTAACTTTATGCGGTTAACTGAGTACTGGCGCAGCCATCTAGTGTCGAGAAGTAGAAGTAATTAGAGACTAACTTTCATAACCATCATAATAATGTTATATTTTAATAATATACTATTAAATTTCTTTGGCTAATTATTAATTAAACAAATCACCAATATTTTATTATTTACTTCGAAGAGTAATATAAGTAATATTTTATTGTCATTCCAAAACACTTGAAAAGTTTGTTATCTGTGGTCGGCCATTTTGGATTGTGATAATTGACTGTCGAAACAATTTTTATGTTTTTCAATCTACCTGTATTTTTAATTATAAGTTAACGTTCTCATTACGCGGCACAATCGGGTCCCTTTCGCCACCATCATTGCCTCGTGTTCCTCTTGTCGCTAAGGGTGTCATATTCCGGGCTAACGATCAGCTGTCACGTACTACTGACGTGTAGAACACAAACAAATCTAATATTTTGGGTTTGCTATGCTGTTTTCACGATGAACGGGACGTTTTATGAGCAACTCGGGGGGGTTGCCGGGGTGTTTGATCAATGGGGTGCTTGTGAACAGACGGTGGTAGCGTGCACATTAGCGCGGCGGGTACCTTGGCCTGGGTTAAAGTTGGTGCAGCGAGCCGTAGAAGCTGCCTTAAGGAGCCACGTAGAAGATGAGCGCCTTGAGAGGGAAGCTAATGACGAGACCCTACTGGCTAACTTACTCTCCGTTCGTGATGAGGAGGACGAAGACGGTACGTAGATAAATCTTTTCTTACCTACATTTTTTCTTCGTTTTTCCTTGTATTGCAAAAGTTAGTTAGCTGCCGCTAGTTAAGGTATTCTAATCGAGAACGAATACCTACTCAGTTATTAACATCCATTCTTTCAATCCATGTAATGTTAGGTTTTTAATTTAGAAGACTGGATTTAATGTTTAGCTCAGTATTTCGGATTGAGCATGTTTAACTACTGTCCCATAATATATTGAACAGTCATAATAAAAACAGGTGCACCTTTTCAGTGCCTGAATAGATATTTATGAACATGCACATAATAATTTGTATGGCCACAAACCATCCCAATGGTACCAGCTTTAAAATTAAAATACTTCTGTATTAACAGCTTATTACTTAAAACATTGCTGAAGATAGACAGACCTATAGGAATAGTCTATAAACCCTTTTTTCTTTGTAAGAGGATTAAAGTAGTGCTTGAAGCAGTCTGTGTAAGAAAATTAACTTTTTTTATTTGGATTTTTAGGGTAGTTACACTATTCCCAGTGGCCAACATACATATTATTTTGCAACATTTTTATTAATATTATTATTTATTTATTTCAGACACTGTACATCCATATAATTGTTAGTATTATAATAACTTAAAACTATGTTAGTGTACTTATTACAATTAAATTAATTTAAAAATTTTGCTGCGTCCTGGTGCACCTGACACACAGGAGTGCAAACGTGTCCAATGCCCCAGTAGCGGACAGTCAGGTCTCTTGCAAATGATGCGAAGGATGTTATTGCTGCTCCCTCGTATGCGACGCATCAGGGAGGCAGTCCTCTTGCGGATAATTGCCTCCGCATGCATGCCTGATGTGCTGCAAAATCTTGGAAGCCCCAATAGCACCCTCAGCAAGTTATTGTATTGTATACAGAGTGCGTTATAGGCCCTCTGCGTATACCTGACCCACAGACTGCACATGTATTAAACTTAAAGCATTATTAGCAGAGAGATCAGGGTCTGCTAATATTGCTTATAATAGTTTGAAAACAACCCTGGGTATCCCAATGGTCATACTAGGGTGTGACCATCGGAGCCATATGTTTTCTTACTAAGTTGTAATCAAAAAATTGGTGGGTATACTATATTTTTTCACAAATCAATTTTCATCAATCAATCAAACCATTTTTAGTGTGATTATGATATCTAGTCGGTTATCAACAGGTGTGTTAAATAGAACACACCTGTGCTGCGTGTGTGCAGTGCATAATGGCAGACACAATACTTAAATACTTAAATAATAGTGCACCTTAGGTTACCATAATTGCAGTAGAAGGGTTAATCTTACTAAAATAAAGTATTGTTCAAAATACCACCTCTCAATTGACATTGGTAAAAATCATTTGTGGCTTGCCATTAAATATGTTACAATAAAAGTTTTAGTTCTGCCAAAGTAGTTCAATTGCTCACCCAACTCATAATCAGTAGACTGGTCATAACACAATGCTTATGATGCATCATCAAAAGTTTGCAACATGATAATATTAAGTAACTTTATGACTACATTTATTATGTTGTTGCCCATTAATAATACCTGCAGACATTGCTTCACAGAAATGTTACTTAAATGACATAATGTTCCAAGATATTATATTATGTTGATTGCTAGTACCGTACCAAGAACATGCAGCACCTGTCTGTCTACTATAACCTTCATACTGTGATCGCAAAGCCGTCTCCAAGCATGGCGATTATGGCATATCCCTCCAAAATGATGTACACATCTCCATTGTGGAAATCTTTTGGGGAGGCCTTTGTCCAGCTGTGGACATCCTTCGAGTAACTTAATGATCATTGTAGATTTGAGTGTATGAGATATAATTTCTATAATTCCAGGCAATAGTATAAAATTAGCTAGTAATTTTAATCAAAGTTTTAAATATGTACATACATATATCAAAAATAATGTTAGTATTAGGGTTATTGTCATGGTTTGTCACAAAAAACAAAATGTGTTAAGCCAAAGATGAGTCAATGAAAATTATGTGTAATACCTACCATAGGATTTGCCACTAAATTGTTTATTTTCCTGGTTTTAGATCTTTGTTAGGTATTTCAATTCAACATAATATTCATATTATATATATATAACTTAAGTTTAATAATTGCGTCGAAATCAATGTAACTAATTCTTGTTTTTTTAAATTTGTATATGAATCAATTTGCATGCCTTAGTTTTTAGGTAGAATACAGCGTTCAAATAAGTTTAATGTGTACATCCTCTGTAATACCTGTATTGAGCAAATAAAATAGAATTGAATTGAATTAAACATATACCTAGGTACTGACAGTAAACTAAATTTGTAGTTAAGTAGGTGTTCTGTTAACCCTTAATGGGTCATAGTTCCTAATTCATTGATTTGCATACTTATTACAACTCAATAGATTTTAAAATGTAGTGGTTACTAGAACTATACCACTGTACTAAGGGTTAAGATATATCAAGTTAGTATTAAATATGAACTCAAAAATGAATAAATAAATATCCTGGGACATTATGCACACATGGCCATCCGCCATGGCATCTGGTCCCAAACTAAGCAGAGCTTGTACTATGGAAACCATATAATGAATATATATCACTTTTTTTTTCTAAATACATGCTTATAGAGATAATAATAGACGGGACATACAGCCATGTTCATGCACACAAATATCTGTCCTGGGTGGGAATCGAACCCACGAACTGCGGCGTGAAAGGCAAGCATTTACCAACCACGCCAACCGGCCTGTCAACATCGATACTTCGGTTAGGAAATCGCAACACTGAACCCGCGTAGTTGCGGTGGGGTAGGGCGGCCCGCGAGCGTAGGAGCAGGTGGTTTGAAGGCCCGCCGCCGCGGATGTGGCTGGCCACCACCGCAGCAAGCCGAAGTTGAGGTGGTCAGCGTTAAAACCGTCTGCGATAAACTCGCATGGGCCTGCCAAAACCTCGCAGCGCCGGAGCCGTGACATAAACAATGCTTGCTGCATGTTACTTAAAGTATAATGTATGGTGATTAAAATACTGGTATAATGAATGTTCGGAAACATAATAATTCGAACAAATGTTATTTCGAGTAAGTGTAACATTGGTGAAAAGATTTTCAACCAAATTAAATGTTGGAGCAATGAAAAGAAAACAAATTGATAATAAGTCGACTGATCTATTTGAAGGAGTCAAAGCTATTGATTTTTTTTACAACTGGGTTATTCTACATTTTTATTAATTTATTTAGATTCCTGAACAATTGATAACTAAAAAGGTCAACTGATATAGTGGCATACGTGACTTCAGTGAAAAATAAATAAAAACGAAAGGATAAAAGTTGAAAACTTTTAGGTGAAATGAAATTCGGTCAAATATTTTTCGAACTTATGATAGATGCTTCTACCACATCGAAGCGCCATCGGGACAATACGGCAATGCCAATTGCAGTGCATCCAAAAAACTAGATAAAGACAATACTGTTCTGTATAAAATATATAATATGTTCACCATAGGCTCCTCATAGGCATCAAAGAGTATATTATATCTTTTGACCGTACCATCTCCCTTTTTTTGATGGCCTATCAGGACACCCTTAATTTGGAAATTGTGGTTTATTATCCATAAAAGCCATTCCGGAAGAATTGAATTACAATGTGTAACATAATTGATATTTATTAATATGTTATATGACGTACCTTAAATGTTATATAATGTTCTTTTATGGAACCTGCCAAGTTTTGTGTGTGAATATTTCGTGAACTTTTCTAATACAATAAAATGTCTCCTTTTAAGCATAATGATTATTTATTTTAATACCAAATTCATAATATTTTACAAGTAATAGGCTTGTTTTGAAACCACTGCTTTCCGAAGTCCAGTATTTTGGGAGGTATAATATATAAATTCAAAAATGTACATACTGTTGATGTCATACTTTTTTTTCTATTTAAAGTAAAATAAAATTATATGGTAACGAATGTTTTACCTTCTGAGACATGACATAAGGGTAACAGAGTTATGATAAAGGAAGTGTATTCTGACGTATAATCTATAACATTAATATCGAAAGCAACTCCTTAATTGTTGTCCCTCTGCATATGCCTCACAGGAAACCTGCGGTGGTTATACAAGTATTTTATCATCTCCAGGGGGAGAGCGTCTCCGGCGGTTGCTGAGCCTGCTGCCGCTGCTGCGCATGGACAACGAGCGCTGCAAGGACGTGTACGTGCTGAGCGCGCCGGCGCTGGTGCAGCGCTGCGTGGACGCGCCGCGCCGCGCCTACGTAGTGCCCGAGCTGTGCCGCCAGCTGCTGTGCTACCTGCTGGTGCACCCGGCGCTGTCGCACCACGACCAGAGGTCAGTACGGCAGCCATCTACGGTCCTGGCGATGTATCTACTTCCTGCATATGTAAATAATAATAATGTTAGTTCCATTTCCAGCTTTTTTAAATTTAATTAGCGTATGACCTACCTGATGGTAAACAGGTACTGTAGCCTATAACGATTGCGTCAAAATATGGCGTCACGTGTTATCGATCCTTCTCCCACCCCCCATGAAGCTTTGGCGACTCGACTTATCATATCATATCAACTGAAAGACGTCCACTGCTGGACAAAGGCCTCCCCCAAAGATCTCCACAGATGTCGGTCTTGCGCTATCCACATCCAGCGATTTCCAGCGACCCGCACAAGATCATCGGTCCATCTTGTAGGGGGCCTGCCCACGCTGCGTCTTCCTGTTCGTGGTCGCCACTCAAGAACCTTTCATATTAATGATAAATTTCACCCCGACATGACCACGAGTATTTCTTCTGTGTATTCTCATAACATAAAGATTTGTACTATTTTGCTTTTGTAAAAACATACTCATATAGATAATTACACTAGACCCGGGAGAGAAATATCTGTCCTGGGTGGGAATCGAACCCAAGACTTGCGGCGTGAAAGGCAAGTATCTGCCAGCTACGCCAACCGGTCCTTCTTAAGTACAGGCCCTGGGTGGTTTGGGATCAGATGGCAGTTAGTTGTCCCAAAATAGTTCCAACTAGCTGTGCCCCGCGGTTTTACCCGCGTTAAACCTTATAAATTATCACAGCTCCTCCCCGTAGGTGATAGCGTGATAATATGTAGCCTATATGTTGACCCAACCTCTAAGTAATATTCATGCAAAATTTGAAGTAAATCCATGCAGTACTTTTTGAGTTTAGCCCGGACATACATACAGACAAACATACAAAAATTCTAAAATCTATATTTTTGGCTTCGATTTCGATTGTAGATCACACCCCAAGAATCCTTTAAAAAAATATTCAATGTACAGTTTTGACTTTCCTACGATTTTATTATATGTATTTATTTGATTACTTTCCATTTTAAATAAAGGCGGGTATCTATTCGGGTGTGTATATTCGTTCTATCGTTTACCTTTTGGCTTATGCAAACCAATACTATGTTACACATAGAGACGTCATTCATTTACCTACTCTTTCTTTAATTCCAGGACCCTGACACAATGGTTGAGATACCTAGAGAACCACATTTCCGGCAACAGAAACACAGAAAGCGTGTGGCAACAGAGGATAGACCCGTGTTTAATTCCAGACACCAACATCTGGAGTTCGAACAACACTTTCAGAAGGACAATCGGCAAAAATGTCGACTTCAGAGGGATTATAGACATAGACCATTTCAATACAGACTTTCTACAAGACTCATTCTCGAAAAATGGCCGAGACGTGGATATTAGTATAGACGGTGATAAACAAAACTTCGATGCGACAATAGCTCAACCAAAATCACAACGTTCAAATAGTCTAACACCTCCGTCGACGAACTTCTTACACATGTCATCGTCAGCTGAGAACTTGAGCGACGAACCTTTTGTACAAAAACCTAGGAGTTTTTCTCTATCTAGTGAACATAGTTTGAGTCAGATAAGGCCTATTAGTATAATGTATGGGACGACGGGGAGTGAAACTAGGTTGGATGACTTGCGGTCACATAACTTTGGGGACCACCCGGGCATGTCCACGGTGGCTCAGTGGCTGAAAAGTTTAAGACTGCATAAATACGTGTGGCTGTTCACGAATGTGAGTTATGAGCAGATGATGACCATGGATGACAAGTATCTGGAGAAATTAGGTGAGTTTTAGCGTAATTATTTTACTTTTGACATAGAATATCTATCCTACCGCGGCGCGGGTCAGATTGGTGCTTTTGCAGCTGGTCTCTCTAGTTGCAATTCTCTCGTTTTATGAAGCTCTAGCCTTCGTTTATCATTCTGCCTTCCGCTTTTCACTAGAGGGAAGTGGAACTACTTTTTTCCAACTCATTCAGGTTTCTTTCTGAATTAATTTGTCGTGGGATCCAAGATAGTAGAAGTCTGTCATTTCATTGTGTTCCACTGTTGGTCCTGGCTTACAGGAGTTTCAGTGGTGGGTAAGAGAGGGGGCTAGTCCTAATTGAATAAACACCGGTTCAGGAAGTCTTATGCCAATAGAACCTAATAATAAATAACGCACAATGGCCCAATTGGGAGGCTAAGTGCGGAAACCTATCGCCCAACTAACTAACTAGAACCTAATGATGGACATGAACTTGTGTAATAAAAGGCTTGGCTATCAATTCCGAACTGTCTGAACTGAGTCCGAACTGTGAAGGTGTGTGAAAGTCAGTTCTTAATATCCTACCGACTCTTTCACCTCAGGATCTAAAGATTCTGGATTGTGATCAGTCTTTTAACGTGTTAATATTAACATGCGCCAAATTTTGTCTAGAATAATTTATTATATGGATTATTCCCATTTCCCCCCGCATGTCTGCCCCCGAATGGGGGAAAATGGGAATTCTCGTGTCACCATCCCCCGCTTTTGTAATCGGGGGAAGTTAGGAAGTTCTGTTCCAATTTCCCCCCGCATAAGTCCCGAATGGGGGGAAAATGGGAATAATCCGATTATATTTTGAAACCTTTGCAACATTTAACATGCAAGGTAATAAATGCCAAAATTAGATAGATAGTGGCTTATAAAGGACCGATGGTAACTGCGAGATAGCATCGTCCATTATAGGTCTTTTGTGCGTGTGGAGGATTATTATATCCCTTCAAAAATATAAATATAATAATATGTGAAATGACAGTGAAGTTCAATTCAATAATGTGTACTTAATAATGAATGCTCAGTTCTGTGTTCAATCGAGATATTTTTTAATATCGGGCCATTTTTTTACTCGGCCATTTTTAAGTAAAGGTTATATTATATTTGCCAGTTAGTGTATTTTCTGTTTGTACTGGACTTATACCATTAGGTTTGACGCATTTGGTTTGCTGATAGAAAATAGCCAAGTCAAATTAAGTCTAGTGTAAAAACTTGGTGGAAATGGTTCGCGTATATACTTATTAGTTGTGTTATTGTAGGTGTAACGAAAGGTGCCCGTCACAAACTGCTCCTGTCCATAAAGAAGTTGCACGAGCGACCGACAGTGCTGGAGGGCATCGAGGCCGAGTTCCGCAGCGGCGCCGCGGGCGTGGCGGCGGGCCGCGCGCTGGAGCGCCTGCGCGGGGTGCTGCTGAGCCCCATGCCGCCCGCCTGCGACCTGCCCGCCGCCATCGTGCACGCCCTGCACCTCGGTGAGTCCGTCAGTACTGGAGTGTACGAGGCCGAGTTCCGCAGCGGCGCCGCGGGCGTGGCGGCGGGCCGCGCGCTGGAGCGCCTGCGCGGGGTGCTGCTGAGCCCCATGCCGCCCGCCTGCGACCTGCCCGCCGCCATCGTGCACGCCCTGCACCTCGGTGAGTCCGTCAGTACTGGAGTGTACGAGGCCGAGTTCCGCAGCGGCGCCGCGGGCGTGGCGGCGGGCCGCGCGCTGGAGCGCCTGCGCGGGGTGCTGCTGAGCCCCATGCCGCCCGCCTGCGACCTGCCCGCCGCCATCGTGCACGCCCTGCACCTCGGTGAGTCCGTCAGTACTGGAGTGTACGAGGCCGAGTTCCGCAGCGGCGCCGCGGGCGTGGCGGCGGGCCGCGCGCTGGAGCGCCTGCGCGGGGTGCTGCTGAGCCCCATGCCGCCCGCCTGCGACCTGCCCGCCGCCATCGTGCACGCCCTGCACCTCGGTGAGTCCGTCAGTACTGGAGTGTACGAGGCCGAGTTCCGCAGCGGCGCCGCGGGCGTGGCGGCGGGCCGCGCGCTGGAGCGCCTGCGCGGGGTGCTGCTGAGCCCCATGCCGCCCGCCTGCGACCTGCCCGCCGCCATCGTGCACGCCCTGCACCTCGGTGAGTCCGTCAGTACTGGAGTGTACGAGGCCGAGTTCCGCAGCGGCGCCGCGGGCGTGGCGGCGGGCCGCGCGCTGGAGCGCCTGCGCGGGGTGCTGCTGAGCCCCATGCCGCCCGCCTGCGACCTGCCCGCCGCCATCGTGCACGCCCTGCACCTCGGTGAGTCCGTCAGTACTGGAGTGTACGAGGCCGAGTTCCGCAGCGGCGCCGCGGGCGTGGCGGCGGGCCGCGCGCTGGAGCGCCTGCGCGGGGTGCTGCTGAGCCCCATGCCGCCCGCCTGCGACCTGCCCGCCGCCATCGTGCACGCCCTGCACCTCGGTGAGTCCGTCAGTACTGGAGTGTACGAGGCCGAGTTCCGCAGCGGCGCCGCGGGCGTGGCGGCGGGCCGCGCGCTGGAGCGCCTGCGCGGGGTGCTGCTGAGCCCCATGCCGCCCGCCTGCGACCTGCCCGCCGCCATCGTGCACGCCCTGCACCTCGGTGAGTCCGTCAGTACTGGAGTGTACGAGGCCGAGTTCCGCAGCGGCGCCGCGGGCGTGGCGGCGGGCCGCGCGCTGGAGCGCCTGCGCGGGGTGCTGCTGAGCCCCATGCCGCCCGCCTGCGACCTGCCCGCCGCCATCGTGCACGCCCTGCACCTCGGTGAGTCCGTCAGTACTGGAGTGTACGAGGCCGAGTTCCGCAGCGGCGCCGCGGGCGTGGCGGCGGGCCGCGCGCTGGAGCGCCTGCGCGGGGTGCTGCTGAGCCCCATGCCGCCCGCCTGCGACCTGCCCGCCGCCATCGTGCACGCCCTGCACCTCGGTGAGTCCGTCAGTACTGGAGTGTACGAGGCCGAGTTCCGCAGCGGCGCCGCGGGCGTGGCGGCGGGCCGCGCGCTGGAGCGCCTGCGCGGGGTGCTGCTGAGCCCCATGCCGCCCGCCTGCGACCTGCCCGCCGCCATCGTGCACGCCCTGCACCTCGGTGAGTCCGTCAGTACTGGAGTGTACGAGGCCGAGTTCCGCAGCGGCGCCGCGGGCGTGGCGGCGGGCCGCGCGCTGGAGCGCCTGCGCGGGGTGCTGCTGAGCCCCATGCCGCCCGCCTGCGACCTGCCCGCCGCCATCGTGCACGCCCTGCACCTCGGTGAGTCCGTCAGTACTGGAGTGTACGAGGCCGAGTTCCGCAGCGGCGCCGCGGGCGTGGCGGCGGGCCGCGCGCTGGAGCGCCTGCGCGGGGTGCTGCTGAGCCCCATGCCGCCCGCCTGCGACCTGCCCGCCGCCATCGTGCACGCCCTGCACCTCGGTGAGTCCGTCAGTACTGGAGTGTACGAGGCCGAGTTCCGCAGCGGCGCCGCGGGCGTGGCGGCGGGCCGCGCGCTGGAGCGCCTGCGCGGGGTGCTGCTGAGCCCCATGCCGCCCGCCTGCGACCTGCCCGCCGCCATCGTGCACGCCCTGCACCTCGGTGAGTCCGTCAGTACTGGAGTGTACGAGGCCGAGTTCCGCAGCGGCGCCGCGGGCGTGGCGGCGGGCCGCGCGCTGGAGCGCCTGCGCGGGGTGCTGCTGAGCCCCATGCCGCCCGCCTGCGACCTGCCCGCCGCCATCGTGCGCGCCCTGCACCTCGGTGAGTCCGTCAGTACTGGAGTGTACGAGGCCGAGTTCCGCAGCGGCGCCGCGGGCGTGGCGGCGGGCCGCGCGCTGGAGCGCCTGCGCGGGGTGCTGCTGAGCCCCATGCCGCCCGCCTGCGACCTGCCCGCCGCCATCGTGCACGCCCTGCACCTCGGTGAGTCCGTCAGTACTGGAGTGTACGAGGCCGAGTTCCGCAGCGGCGCCGCGGGCGTGGCGGCGGGCCGCGCGCTGGAGCGCCTGCGCGGGGTGCTGCTGAGCCCCATGCCGCCCGCCTGCGACCTGCCCGCCGCCATCGTGCACGCCCTGCACCTCGGTGAGTCCGTCAGTACTGGAGTGTACGAGGCCGAGTTCCGCAGCGGCGCCGCGGGCGTGGCGGCGGGCCGCGCGCTGGAGCGCCTGCGCGGGGTGCTGCTGAGCCCCATGCCGCCCGCCTGCGACCTGCCCGCCGCCATCGTGCGCGCCCTGCACCTCGGTGAGTCCGTCAGTACTGGAGTGTACGAGGCCGAGTTCCGCAGCGGCGCCGCGGGCGTGGCGGCGGGCCGCGCGCTGGAGCGCCTGCGCGGGGTGCTGCTGAGCCCCATGCCGCCCGCCTGCGACCTGCCCGCCGCCATCGTGCACGCCCTGCACCTCGGTGAGTCCGTCAGTACTGGAGTGTACGAGGCCGAGTTCCGCAGCGGCGCCGCGGGCGTGGCGGCGGGCCGCGCGCTGGAGCGCCTGCGCGGGGTGCTGCTGAGCCCCATGCCGCCCGCCTGCGACCTGCCCGCCGCCATCGTGCACGCCCTGCACCTCGGTGAGTCCGTCAGTACTGGAGTGTACGAGGCCGAGTTCCGCAGCGGCGCCGCGGGCGTGGCGGCGGGCCGCGCGCTGGAGCGCCTGCGCGGGGTGCTGCTGAGCCCCATGCCGCCCGCCTGCGACCTGCCCGCCGCCATCGTGCACGCCCTGCACCTCGGTGAGTCCGTCAGTACTGGAGTGTACGAGGCCGAGTTCCGCAGCGGCGCCGCGGGCGTGGCGGCGGGCCGCGCGCTGGAGCGCCTGCGCGGGGTGCTGCTGAGCCCCATGCCGCCCGCCTGCGACCTGCCCGCCGCCATCGTGCGCGCCCTGCACCTCGGTGAGTGCGACACGTGTACTCTATGCTCCTGTTGCTCTGTGTCTACTCTCAACCTGAGGAACCGATCACTTTACCGATTTCTTTTTGTTCGTTTTTCATTTCACTCACTCGCGCTCAATCATTATGACGTTCAGCACTCAAGAAAATCGAAATACTTTTCTCAGCAAAGCAAAAAAATTCAACATAAATTGTAAAGATCGCAGCAAATTGTGTGTGAGTGATTTAGGCATAGCATCTGAAAAACCTCAATTTTTATTTATAACAGAGCATATCACTCCAAGAGCTAAATATATACTATCGCGTACTAAAGAAAAGGCTAAGTCACTAGGATATAAATATGTCTGGACACGAAATGGTAAGATATTTATAAAGAAAGAAAATGGAGGTCCTGCCAGACAAATAATGTTTGAATCCCAATTGGCGACATTGTGACTACGTAACAATAAGTTTGTTACGTATAACAATATAATAAAAATATTATTTGCCTTTGCCATATTCTACGCACATGTTACAACCATCAATAGCATAATAATTTATATTGAAGGTCTTATTTTAGTTTGGTACTACTATTATTATACCGATTATATATGTAATGTACTTATCCTTAGTAACCATATTATTTATAACTTAACAAAATCAAATCTATTAAAACCGTTGACTGAGATCACTACTAATAAGTATAATCCATATAAAATGGATAAATACAAAATACATCTAGTAGAAAAAAAACACCTCAAGTCGCCTAAAGTTTTGCTAGCTGCAGGTCATATGGGTAATAAAATTCAGTGCTGAATTATTAGAAACCATTGACATTCATGGCAACCCAAATTCTAAATATGTCCAATGTGCGGAGAAACTACGAGAGATCTTAAATGGTGCAAGAACTATGAAAATCTTCTGCAGTAACATATGCAGTATAAGATGTAATTTTGATCAGTTCTTAGTACTACAATCTAGACTAAACATACCTTTTCAGCTAATTTGTTTTACGGAATGTTGGCTGGGCACAAACTACACACCCATAAACTTGACAGGATATAGATCTTTCAACTCATTATGTAATAAAAATCAGAATGATGGTGTTGTTGCATTTGTTGCAAATTATATAAACTGTATATGCTGTGAACAAAACTTATTAAGAGACTGTACAAACTTGCAACTGACTATTAATGATATGTTGACCGTTTTTGTAATTTATAGGTCACCGTCCTTTAGAAACCCGTCAAACTTTATTGAAAGTCTCTCAGATCTGTTAAGCACAAATAAGCTGACTAAAAACGTTATAATAACAGGGGATATAAATCTTAACATATTAGATGACGCTGATAATTATGCGCAAAAATACTTAGAATGCCTTGCTGAACACGGATATGTAAGTATGATTGACCGCTCGACTAGAAACAGGGCTTGTCTAGATCATTTCTTTGTTAAAACAAATTTTCCTGTGCAGTCGGCAGTAATTGGTTCTGCAATTTCCGATCATAATCCTATTGCTCTGGAAATAGATATAAATGATACAAATAAAAATAGAGCTATGAACTCACAATTAAAGCCTCGACTCAATTATGAGAGTGCGATTGCAGAATTATCACTGGCTGAATGGGATATTCTGTATAAATCTGAAAACCCCGATGAAATTGCAAATATATTAATTGACACCATCCAAAAAACAATAGACAAAAACACTATTAACAAAATAGCAAAGGACAAATCTACGCCACGTCGACCCTGGATAACAAATAACTTAGTAAAATGTTTGCAAAAACGGGATAATCTACATTATATAAGTCTACAAAGTCCGTCAGATCCGTATCTGTTAGCAACATATAAAAAATACCGCAATACTTGCAAGGAAAGCTTGAGGATCTCGAAAGCTAATTACTATAAAAATCGTATTCTCCAAAATATTAATAATCCTCGGAAGTGCTGGCAGTTACTAAATGAATATATAGGAATAAAAAAAATTGATGAAAATAGTAATTCATCTATTCAAAAATTACTTAATAAATTGGATAAAAATTGCAACATAAATGGACTTAACCAGATAAACAATTTTTTCCACAATATGGGTAAAAACCTTGCAAATGAAGTGCTGAACCGTACACAAACCACAATAGAAAATCTAGCAAATCGAATTGACAGTAACACTGGAGAATTTCGAGACTCGTTCTTTTTCCATCCAACTGATCCTAAAGAAATAAGGGTAATAATAAAAAATCTAAAAACTCAATCATCACCTGGTGAAGATCAAATACCTACAAAACTCATAAAACTGGGCAATGACTCTCTCGCAAACCCTATAACACACTTATGCAATGCAAGTATGGCGACAGGAATTTTTCCATGTAAGCTGAAAGGTTCCATTGTGGTGCCTATCTATAAAGGGGGTCAGCAAGACGAGATATCCAACTACCGCCCAATCTCCTTACTAAGTGTGCTATCAAAGATACTTGAAAAGGTAGTTAAGACAAGACTGGTTGAATATTTAGATAAAAAAAATATAATAAATAAACATCAATACGGTTTTCGTAAGGGTAAAAGAACGGAAGACGCATTGCTGGCGGCTACCGAGCATATCAGCCGATCACTAGATGGAAACCGCAAGTGTATTGGTTTGTTCTTAGACCTGTCCAAGGCTTTTGATACTGTAGCCACAGAATTACTATTACGCCAGTTAGAAAGCCTTGGAATCTTTAAATTGGTTTGAAAATTACTTGGAAGGTCGAACACAAAAAGTCAAAGCAAAAATAAATGGTGTGGAAACAATAACAGTGCCCTTAATAATGGATTTTGGTGTCCCACAAGGCAGTGTCCTTGGTCCCATACTATTTATTATTTATGTAAATAAACTTCAGCTGTGTGGTGACGGCGACAAATATCAGAATATCATCACCCCATCTCATCCCGTGGGGGGCGTAGAAGTCGACCCGAGGGAATATCTACCAGAGGACGGGCATCAGCGTCTCTGAGTACTATGACCATCTTTCTGCGATCGCCAACCCGCCTGCCAAGCGTGGCGATTATGGCATATCCCCCCAAGACAATTCTTGTGGGAGGCTTGTCCAGCAGTGGACTTATTTAGCTGTAATGATGAAATAAACTTTTAGGACATAACTTTGGACACTGTAAAACTGTTTCTTTCGCAGATGATACCTTGCTGTTATTTATAGGTAAAAATTGGCCAGAGACTTTTAAGCACGCGCAAGCAGGGTATAATAAAGTTTTGGAGTGGATGGACGCGCATGTTCTGACAGTAAATAGCAGCAAAACTAAATACATAACCTTTTCTATAAATAGATCAAATCAACCATCAATGGACCTTAAAATTGTATCTCACACCAATCAAAATTGTGATATTAGCACCCAAAATTGCACATGCCCCAGGTTAGAACGAGTTACCACGATAAGGTATCTTGGTGTAGTGATAGACCAGCACCTAAATTGGCGAGCACATATAATAACTTTGCGACAAAGACTGAGAAAACTCATACATTACTTCTGGCAGCTGCGAAACATTTTGGATGGTAAAATGCTAAGGACCGTGTACTATGCAATGGCGCACTGTCTAATAGTAGTCTAGGAATACTTGCGTGGGGAGGTGCAGCTAAAACAATACTGGCTATTGTTCAACCAGCACAAAATGCTATTCTTAGAACAATCCTTAAAAAACCGCGCAGGTATAACACAGATAAGTTATACAGTGAATCAAAAATATTGAACATTAGGCAGTCTTATACGTATAAACTAGCACTGCTTTATATGGGAAGCGAAGACAGTGTTATAAAAAGGCAAATACGTACACACACTATACACGCGCAACAGCCCAAAATAAATTGCACGAAATAGGTGTTCGCACTACCTTTTGCCAGAGATTCGCAGGCTGGATTGGACCTCATTTATTTAACATTTTACCAACAGAAATAAGATTGTCCAAGAAATATAAACATAAAATAATGATAAAGCAGTGGTTATCTCAGTTGGGTAATAAAGAATTAGAGGAGCAAGTTTATAAATATGCGCAATAATTGAAATTGTTACAATACTACGACATGGTTTATATTAATAATCTAAGTACAAAGTAATTAACTATTTATTCTATCTATCTATATATATGTATATGTATATATATATATGGGTGTGTGTGTGTATTTTTATTATATTTAATTCTATTTATTTAGTTAGGTATAGGATATTAATATGTATATTTAACTGATGGGTAACCGGTAGCACGCAATAAAAATCCAAAAAACAATAGACAAAAACACTATTAACAAAATAGCAAAGGACAAATCTACGCCACGTCGACCCTGGATAACAAATAACTTAGTAAAATGTTTGCAAAAACGGGATAATCTACATTATATAAGTCTACAAAGTCCGTCAGATCCGTATCTGTTAGCAACATATAAAAAATACCGCAATACTTGCAAGGAAAGCTTGAGGATCTCGAAAGCTAATTACTATAAAAATCGTATTCTCCAAAATATTAATAATCCTCGGAAGTGCTGGCAGTTACCAAAAGAATATAATTTAATTTAATTCTATTTATTTAGTTAGGTATAGGATATTAATATGTATATTTAACTGATGGGTAACCGGTAGCACGCAATAAAGAGAAAACTTCACACATGAATCGCATTGAAAAGAAGGTCTCACCACGGGTGATCCTAGCGAGGTCTTCGATATCACACACATTTGCTGAGGTCTCTCAGATGCATGATAACTATGATAATAATAAATAAATAAATAAATAAATAAAAATTTTACTGAAAACTATTGACCGACGTCTTTTTTGGTATATGCATTATTTGACATATTTAAATACAACGTGTAACAGAAAGAGTGAACGTAACTTAAGGGGCATATACGGTCTCCTTAAGCCTACCTATACACAAAATCTCATACCGAAATACCATCATTTTAATCTTGATCGTAAAATAATATACCGTTCAATATATCGACAAGTATTTTTATCGATATAACGAACATCCGTACTAACACAGCACAGCTGATTCTGATTTACGCTATAAATTGTTTGACATACCTCTGTGTTTCTATGCACGCCTGGTAGTTTGATTCCGATTGCACTCACTACACATATTTTGTTTTATTTTAGAGTTATGTTTTTATTTATAGCACTGCTGAATAGCTATTGGATACTTTACATCGTATAAGTACGTGATACACAAACACATTACGAGAATCTTTTTATAGTTTAACTTCTAGTTGAAGTTGTTTTCAGTACTGATGGAAGAATTTCATTATTTCACGTTCACTAAAATCTGCACCGACACCGAAAGCTTAACTCTAAGACTTGCCAACTAACACGAGTCTCTCTCATGTACAACATATTCATAGAATCGTAAAGCTTTCATGTTTCTTAGTTATAAAGAGGCGTGGCCTCCATTGCGACACTGTACCCTTCACGACATAGGTTCCTCGTAATTAAACAGCCTTAAATTCTGTGACCTATGAATCCTCATCATCACAAAGTGCACGTCTGAGGCTATTATTACGATCACTAAACGACATAGTTAAGGATTTCGCGGAACACTTTACTCATTACTAAACGACATTTTAGACGATTTAGTAACTAAACACGACCTAAATAGACAGCAGTTTACGAACAACTGATGATTTTAATATTTTTATTAAATAAATGAAATTGCACAATATTTGATGAATTTGGCGGCTTTCTTCGAACGCGGCCCCTTTGGCGGCGTCTTTGAGACCACTCAAAAGAGCCGCCTAGGTATCGACGACGCGCGCGGCTCGCTTACATGAATATTAAAAGATATTTAACCGTTTATTATTTACCTACATCAACTCTTTGATTTTGCCGCCATATTAGTGTAACTTTGGATATAATCAGGACGGAATTTGTGCTCTCCGAGCATGGGGGTGTAATATCGTTAACTCCCAGACTTCGGGCTGATACTGAGAAATTTCTTTTTACGGAAAAATCCCATAATCACTTTTTGGCCCGACCCGGGAATTGAACCCAGGACTTCATTATTCCCATAATAACTTTTTGGCCCGACCCGGGATTTGATCCCAGGACTTTATTATCTGCAGTTGAACACGCTACCGCTAGACCGATGAGTTATACACGAACACATTCAAATGGCGCGGCGCGCGGGGCCCGAATATTAAAAAATATTTAACCATTTATTATTTACCTACATCAATCCTTTGTATTCGCCGCCGTATTAGAGTTCCTTGCGACAAAATCAGAACGGAATTCGAAATGTCCCCTAATGTTCATATGAGCCTAGTACATTATTCATATTTTTTCGTAATTTATCAGTAGTCGTACCGCGTGGGTTTATCTGGTTAGTTTGTATAGTTTGTATTAAAAATTAAGTACCTATTCGTTTCCGGCCAGATTAAATTCACATACTGAAAGAAAAATTTAATATTCTTACTATTTAACACACAAAAAAATATCTGCAGTTACATAAGTCAATTAGATTATTTATTTCTCCTAGATCCAACATCTTGCGGAATATCAATTTAAATTAAATTAGTGATTTTTCCTAGTTATCAAAGTAGGTATGAATGATTAAAATGTCGTTAAAAATTAGAGCAAAAATTCAGTTAAACATTTGATTGAATCTTAAAATAAACACGTGTAATAAATTATGTGACTGTACAGAACCACACTTTTTATTTACAGTCTAAGTAGTAGGTACCCAAAGAGTTCGCGGTAAGGTTCATTCATTACCCTTGCGGCTGAGTTTTTAGTGTTGTTCATAATGTCGGTAATCTTTGTTGTTGATTTAGGTGGTCGATAGAAAAATAAATTACTAGTTGAATAAAAAATGATTATTTCTGTTTGAAGTTTCGTCCATAGGTAGCCGTCCTGATACCCTATAACCCCCTTAAGTTACGTTCACACTTTCTGTTACACGTTGTATAATCGAAGTGTGATATGTCATAGGTATTATTTTACCGAACTATTTTTCACCGATTAACAAAATAACTTTTTGCTATGGGCCGAATAATTTTTTTTAACTTTTTCCATTTGCCAAATGCTTTGTTTGCTATATTTTCACCACACCAAAATAACAGTTTACTGAATTTGGTAACGAATGCTTGGTAGTATTTATAAAATTAAAAAAGTGTCATAAAAAGTCAATGTGTTGTCCTATAAAATTTCGTAACAGAAACGAATCGCTGCAAAACCGACTCCAAACAGTCTACCCCTAGAGCGTTATTTAAGCCCGCGTAGGCGCGGAGGGGTAGGGCGGCCCGCGGGCTGGAGGAGTAGGTCGGTTGAAGGCCTGCAGTGGTGAGCGATAAAACCATCAGCGACGATAAGCTCGCGTGGGCCCGCGCAAACCCCGCAGCGCCGCAGCCGTGACAGAAGCAATGCTTGCTGCATGTTGCATGCGTTCTGCATGCCTGCTTACATGCTCCATGCCTGCTTGCATGCTCCATGTCCGCTTACAAGCTGCAAGCCTGCCTGCATGCTGCAGCAACAGCAAAAATAAGCGAAAATATGGTAATTAAAATAGTGGTATAATGAATGTTCGGCAACATAATACTACGAACAAATGTTATTTCGGCTATGTGTAACTTAGGTGAAAAGTTTTTCGACCAAATGAAACATCGGTGTAACAAAAAAAAACGAATTAATAATAGGTTAACTGATACAGTGGCAGACATGACTTCGGTGAAATAAAAAAAAGCGAAACGATGAAAGGTGAAAAGTTTTAGGTGAAATGAAATTGGGTAAAATATTTTTCGAACTTGTTATAGGTAACGTTCGACCTGGTATGTTATGTTTTGTACCTCTAAGTATGTTAACGCAAAGCGCTATCTATCGCCATTAGTGTTAAATTTATCCAGTAGACGGCGCTGTTTTAAACTATTAACTGTGTAAATATTATTTTATTGTGTTATCTGTGCAACACTTTTCTTTTTAAAACTTTAAAAAGTTAAATAGTTCTCTAAATTCGAAAACGTAGACATAAGAATTATTCCCGCGAATTACTGTCGGTTCTGTCATGTAATTAAATTATTTTTACACGAAATATACAAATTGTCTTAAAAACAACATACAAGAGGACTCATTTCAAACCACTACTTCTGCCCCTGAATCCCGATGCCACAATCGTAACAAAGTAACTAGCAATTTGAAATAAATATGTAGCTGCAATTCATAAAAACAGACGTCCGTACACCTTGTTGCCGAGCGCGATGTGTCACCCCTCTGCGAGGGCGCAGGGCTCCGTGGCTGCGCTGAGTTCCGGCCACATTGTACTATGAGGCACACGCGAAGTACCGCGCGGGCCGTGCTCGCAACTAACAATCATTTTGTACATACCTGTAATTGATAAACTATTAAATACTAGCTTCGCCCGCGGTTTTACCCGCATTAAACTTTATAAATTTTCACTGCTCCTCCCCCGTAGGTGATAGCGTGATAATATATAGCCTATATGTTGACCCGATATCTTAGTAATATTCATGCAAAATTTGAAGCAGTACTTTTTCAGTTTAGCCCGGACATACATACAGATAAACAGACAAAAATTCTAAAAACTATATATTTGGCTTCGATATCCATTGTGGATCACGCCTCAAGTATCCTTTTTAAGAAATATTCAATGTACAGTTTTGACTTTCCTACGATTTTATTATATGTTTAGATGACCTTAAACGTATACTTCTTGTACTATAAGAAATGTAGGTATAAATCATTGTCATTTCAGCTAAATTACGTTCACTGCTGACCAAAAACGTCCCATATAGAATAGGGAAATATGCCATAATCGCCGCGCTTGGCAGACGGGTTGGCGTCAGCCAGAGCGTAGTTTATAGACATAGTTCACAGACATTGATTGTCACCGTAGCCTAGTTGGTAGTGCTCCTGCCTACGAAGCTGGTGGTCCTGGGTTCGAATCCCGGTAAGTGGAAATATTTGTGTGATGAGCACGAATATTTGTTTCTGAGTCATGGATGTTTTCTATGTATATAAGTATTTATCTATATCGTCGCCTGGTACCCTTATTACAAGCTTTGCTTAGTTTGGGGCTAGGATGATCCGTGTGACATTGTCCCGAGATATTATTATTATTATTGCTGCCCATTCTCTAGTGGGTTTTCGGACGATTTCTACGCCCCCTACGGGATGAGATGGGGTGATGATATTCTTCACCGGACTCACACATTGGGACCATACAATGATTTTTCAGTTTTACTCTGGGTTCTACAGCTACAGAACTGCTTGCCAACAAATAGCATAATATTCGCAATTGCACATTCTTCTGGTCTTCTCAGTTGGGGCGCATTGGATCCGGTGGTAGCATTAAAGCGCGACCGTCGTTATTAACACAAGGTCCGTCATAATAATAACACCTTAATATAGACAGAACCATTGACAATATATATTAAAAATATTAGACTTAAACTGGATAATTAAACTTAAACATAATCTCTTGACAATAACTTGATAGGAGCTAGGTAAATATCATTGCTGTTATAAAATAAATTTTATAAATGTTTTAATACAATCAATACAATATGTACCTAAATATCTATGTTACTAGAAATAATATCTAATGTATACAACTATAATACTACCAAAGATATTATAATATAACAAGATTGCGCACTCCAAGATTTAGTTCAAAGTAAAATGAACTCAAAATCTTTAAGATACAGTCCATTTCTCTTTGTAGTGTACCAATAGGAAAAAACGGACCACTTGAGAGGCTCTCGTTTTGGAATCTGTCCCTGTCTAACAGATGGCCAGCCTAAAAATAACTTACTTGACGTATAAAATAGTAGAATTTTTGGTCAAACACCTAGGATTATGTTTTCATATAACTATAATTAAATAATTTTTATTTATTTAAGACGTACACAACGTTTTTTTAAACTATGTCTTATTCTTTGATTGCTTTTTAAATACATTTAATTTGGGTTTAGTAAATTCAATAGCAGTATTTATAAGAAATGACGTTTACCACACTCAATTTGTAAACAAATATGGCGAATGTTTGTTTTGAAATTATTTATCGTATTGTGCTCCAATCCAGTTCCAATTTGCTTAAAAATGGTTTTAACTTGTTGCGTAAAAGGGTGTAAAAGTGAGGGTCATCTGGGGAGTGGTATATCTTTTCACAAGTAATTGTTATCTTGTAATGTTTCTATATTTTGGCTAAGTTCAGCAACAGGGTAACCATTCGTTACGTATTTAATGGATCGTTTTTCTATATTTCCCAAAAACGAGGAATTGAAACAAAAATGGATGAATATTGTTCCCGGTAAATAATAATCTGATATAGCAATTAACTGTTTTATTACAAATAACATTCACATTTGTTTTAGAGTTTTTGCACATTGACACAAAATACTATTCCCCACTACCAGCCACTAAGCATACCTACTCGAGATTGTTGCCTCTTACAACAAACGATTTTTCCAACCTGTCGTAATGTATATTAGGTATTTAATACCTACGTAATAATTGTCTGCTGTGTGGTGACGGCGACAAATATCAGAATCAGAATATCATCACCCCATCTCATCCCGTGGGGGGCGTAGAAGTCGACCCGAAGGAATATCTACCAGAGGACGGGAAGCAGCTTCCTTCTGAGTACTACGACCATCATACTGCGATCGCCAAACCGCCTGCCAAGCGTGGCGATTATGGCATATCCCCTCAAGATGATTCTTGAGGGAGGCTTGTCCAGCAGTGGACTTATTTAAACTGTAATGATGACGATAATGATGATTAATTGTCTATTTCACTATATCTAACACCAAAACGAGGCTACTGTTTCCTCGTGTCAGTGTTTATTATGAGTAAATAGGTAAGAAATAGACAATTGCTACACTCTTATTAATAACAAAAGATATAAAATTATCTCAGTTGTTTAGATTAAGCCACTTAGAAGATATTTTCAATTAAGGTAGTGAGTATAGTACTATCCGTGGAATAAATTTAAAAATCGGGCCTGTAGTCTATTAGTGTTACCTGATTTTCACAATCTAATCTATATTGAATATATGTATTACAATAATTATCCTAGAATACCATAGCCGACTGACACAAAACACTTGTTGCGAAAAAGAATATAAGTAAATAAAACATATAATATACTTGAAAACTATTTGGATACATTACGAATATATAATATTTGGAAAGTCTATTGCCTTTGTCCAAAGTATCTACCACTACTCACACTTACATTAGGCGGGAATTGTACTATAAATAATTATATAATTTCCAAACGTTTAAAAAATCTACAAATAATCTAGGTATAATTTAATTTATATTGCTTGCAGAGAGGCATACAAAATAAAGAAAGTATAAGTAACGAAAACATCTCGAATACGTATACCTAGGTATGCAGTGGGGCGAACAGTAACTTTAAAAGCACTGCACAGGTAGTATGATTATACTTCAAAAGTAAGTTTATTCATTCTCATAAAAACAAAATTTTAAATTTGGCGCGTTAAAACATTCGCATAATTCCACGACGCATGGTCACTCTATTAGAAGGAGATGCCATCCAAAACAGCAACTTCTTGCTCGGGCCGTTTTTGCTCCCTCAGTGCGCAATCTTGTTATATTATAATATCTTTGAATACTACAAACATGTTCTGACTATTTACAAGCACTTTTTAAAAGTCTACGTGAATAAAAACCTTTTTTATTTTATATTTTATTTTACATTGCAGCGTCCAAATGCCTGAACAGCATGTGCCCGGCGGCGCCGCGGCCCGCGCCGCTGGTGCCGGCGCTGGCGCCCGAGGACGGGGAGCCCGAGCCCGTGGACCCCATGTCGCTGCACTGCTGGCTCGTGGAGAAGGTAACGTATTTACAGAGAGAACGCCAAGAGTATACAAGGTTACTGGGTAAGTCGACCTAGATCATTTTTGGAGTTATTTTATAATTTCTGACTAATTTGACTGTAAAATACCATATCCCAAACTTAACCGTTATGAAAATATTGGACATCAAAGTGTTTTTACAAAAAATGCCCATTTTCTATGGTGTCTATTGTCCCATTTTTCATGTTTTGTGGCTCTTAATTTATTGGCTTTTGCTGTTTTTATATGGTGGGATACCTTGATGACTGTTTTCATGAAAATGGGCAATTTTTGTAATAACACTTTCAAGTCTAAATAACTTAATAACGGTTAAGTTTGAGATATGGTATTTTATTGTCAAATAAGTCAGAAATGAGAAAACTATAACCCTCATAAAGGATCTAGGTCGACTTACCTAGTTAGTCAGATGGATTCATAATAATGACAAATACAATATGCTGTAGCGACCGCCCCGCGGTTCTACGAGGTGCCGCCCACTGCCACGCTCTCAATGGCTGATCTAACTCCTCGGTCTTCCGTAAAAACTTGCAGCAACATTATACTGTATAATGCTAAAGCCTTTTCGGAAACCAATTCATTCAGAAGGCAGGAAGTCGTCAAACCTGCGCACGAGTCGATTCGTAATAACTCATATTATACCGAGAGAAAAACATCTGTTTACGCTTGTTTTCTTGACCTTTCAAGGTTTGACATGGTCTCAAAATTATGTCATCTTATGGAAGAATATGAGTGAATCCCAAATACCAGAAGAACTCATCAATATTTTTAAATACTGGTACGTGAACTAAAAATATTATGTTAAGTAGATGGACTCCTTATCCGATACTTACAGGTTGGAATGTGGGGTGGGGCAAGGGGGGCTCAGCTCTCCCTCACTTTTCAATCTATATATTAATGATCTAATTGAGGCGCTGAACAAGCAACATTTTGGCTGTTACATAGACGACGTATGCTTCAATCATATTATCTACGCGGACGATATAGTGCTTCTCAGTGCCTCGGTCTGAGGGCTCAGGAAACTACTGTCAATATTTGAGAGCCATGTAGCCAAACATGGGCTGTCTTATAATGTTAAAAAGAGTCAGTGCATGGTCTTTCAGGATGGCCCAAGAAAAGTGGCTGAGATGCCACCTATATTACTAAACGGATCCCGTTGACTAGGTTTGAGGAGTTTAAATATCTGAGTCATGTAGTTACTTCCGCCCTCGCGGAATGACGCTGACATTTCCGATTTTCTTAATATGTTATAATGATGATTTGTTAGTAACTAGTATTTCCGATGTGGCAGGCGCTGCACCACGAGTCGTTCGCGCACCCGCAGCTGCAGGACGCGCTGAAGCGCCTGCGCCACCGCCTGCCGCCGCGCCAGTTCTTCAGCCACGTGTCCGACATGCCGCTCAACCGCCGCTGTCCCAAGACCAGGTTTGTGTTGCTTCTATCTACCAGTATATACGATTGGTCCTACTAACTAACTTTTGTCGCCGTCTCAGTACGTAGCTCTGGAATTTCGACCAGCATGTAGTATTGGATTTAACTAATTAAATTGAGCCAACTGACGAAGCTGAAGACTGAGGATGGTAGAATCGTCACGTCTGAACCTGAGTTGCTGGGAGAGATCGAGAAGTTCTACGGACAGTTATATACGACAACACAGCCACCTGTCAAAAGTCATGCCTGAGATCCCAGAGCACGACTAACCCGACATTACACCGAAGACATCCCGGACGTCAGCCTGTACGAGATTAGAATGGCTCTCAAACAACTCAAGAACAACAAGGCGCCTGGTGATGATGGAGTTACAGCAGAGCTTCTGAAGGCGGGTGGTACACCAATCCTAAGGGCCCTTCAGAAGTTATTTAACTCCGTCATACTGGATGGTCAAACGCCACAAGCATGGCAGAGGAGTGTGGTGGTACTCTTCTTCAAAAAGGGCGACAAAACCCTATTGAAGAATTATAGACCTGTAGCTGCAATACATAATATGTGAAAGCATAGACGTCCGAACACCGCGGTGCCGACCGGGAACTGACACTACTGAGTTCATGCCACATGTTTTTATATGAGGCGCACGCGCTGTACCGCGCGGGCCTTGCCCGCGTTATAGCAAAAATATTTTAGATATACCTGTCTTCGATAAATTATTAAATATGATCTCCTTAAACGCATACCTCTTGTACTATGAGAAATGTAGATATAAGTAGGCTAAGTTTAATCAAAAATATACATTCGTACCATACAGTGTTTGGATAGTTTTACTCTGGGTTCTACAGCTACAGAACTCCCTGCCTTACAGACCCATCACACTGCTGAGCCATGTTTACAAGTTGTTTTCGAGGGTCGTCACGAACCGTCTCGCGCGCAGGTTTGACGACTTCCAGCCTCCCGAACAAGCCGGTTTCCGAAAAGGCTGTAGCACCATAGACCACATACATACGCTGCGGCAAATTATACAGAAGACAGAAAAGTATAACAAGCCACTGTGCTTAGCGTTTGTGGACTATGAGAAAGCCTTTGATTCTATCGAAACATGGGCCGTGCTGAGGTCTCTCATAAGGTGCCAAATCGACTACCGGTATATCGAGGTGATAAAGTGCTTGTATGAAAACGCCACTATGTCAGTGCGACTCCAGGACCAGAACTCGAAACCTATCCACTTGCAGCGAGGCGTGAGACAGGGAGATTTTATATCTGCGAAACTGTTCACCGCTGCATTGGAAGATGTCTTCAAGCTTCTGGACTGGAAAGGCTTTGGCATCAATGTCAATGGCGAGTACATCACTCACCTTCGATTTGCCGATGATATAGTAGTCATGGCTGAGACCATGGAAGACCTCGGTACAATGCTCGATGACCTCAGCAGAGTCTCTCAACAAGTGGGTCTGAAAATGAACATGGATAAGACTAAAATCATGTCGAACGTCCATGTTGCACCCACTCAATTGAAAGTCGGTGACTCTGCACTCGAAGTTGTAGAGAACTATATTTACCTAGGATAGACCATCCAACTAGGTAGGTCCAACTTCGAGAAGGAGGTCAATCGTAGAATCCAACTCGGCTGGGCAGCGTTCGGGAAGCTACGTAACATCTTTTCGTCTAAAATACCGCAGTGTCTCAAGTCGAAAGTTTTCGACCAGTGTGTGTTGCCAGTGATGACTTACGCAACAGAGACGTGGTCGCTCACTATGGGCCTTATGAGAAGGCTCAAGGTCACCCAAAGAGCAATGGAGAGGGCTATGCTCGGAGTTTCCCTGCGGGATCGTATCAGAAATGTCGAAATCCGCAGGCGAACCAAAGTCACCGACATAGCCCGAAGAATTGCAAAACTGAAGTGGCAGTGGGCAGGGCACATAGCTCGTAGAACCGATGGCCGTTGGGGCAGAAAGGTTCTTGAGTGGCGACCACGAACCGGAAGACGCAGCGTGGGCAGGCCCCCTACAAGATGGACCGATGATCTTGTGCGGGTCGCAGGAAACAGCTGGATGCGAATAGCGCAAGACCGGCAATTGTGGAGATCTTTGTCCAGCAGTGGACGTCTTTCGGCTGATATGATGATGGTGATGAATGAAATTGTAAAAAATTAGACCCATACAAAAAGTGATAGGTATCTTTCTAGACCTTGCAAAGGCGTTCGACACGATTTCTCTCCACCCTCATTAAAATACGTGAAGCTAATGGTATTAGAGGTTTGCAATTTTCTCTTTTCAACATTTATTTCAAACAGAGGTCAATATGTCCGAATTAGGGATTGGTTCCACGATCAACTTGAAAATTTCACACCTGGTGTGCCTCAAGTCAGTATTATCGGCCCAACATTATTTTTAATATTCACCAATGAGCTATATTAGTTTGAGCTCAATACTGAAACCAGTTAAAGCTACTGCTCTGATATTTCATGACAAATTCTAAGAGTGGGTATTTTGACCCGTTCTAAGTGGTTTTAATACTGTTATCACAAAATGGTTGACACAAAATCTATTCACATTGAACGTCGATGAGACCAAATATCTCACTTATTCTCTTCTCCTAGCAAAATTTGTTCCACTCTTAATATTGTTCATTCTTGTAGTGATCAATTACCTAATTCGTGTAGCTACATAACATGAGGTACCTTGGAGTACAATTAGATGATCCATTTACATTTTATCCTTATTTAGGAATTTTCATTTCCAGCGTCGGAAAACTAATCTTAAACATACTTAGACTTTTCGCCACGTTGCAAATTCTAAAGTACTAAGACTTGTCTACTTAGCTTTGGATTAATCCGTCATCAAATATGTATTGTAGCGTAGGGTAGGTCATTCAATACGTTAACGATGCAAATATGTGTACGTATAGGTGTGAATAACTGTAATATGTACGATCTTTCATTTTGAAATTATTATTAATGTGTGTGATAGTTGTTATTACCATATTGGTGTCTTTTTAAAATTTTGTTTTGTTTCTACTTGATTAAATTTTTTGTGGGACTTAAAACAGTCTAAGCAATTCTTTGGGATAATCTTATCATTTAGTGTGATTTCATTGTGTGTTGCTGTTAATGTTAGCTTAGTTGGAGGGGTGGGTAGAGGGAGGTACTAGACCTAATAAAAAAAGGGTGATTTAGAGTACCTTACTGAAGTAAAAAAATTTAGTTCTATGCTACGGTGTGAAGTTTACAATTTTTACATAAAATCTTGCTTTTTCATTACCCCATCCATTTGCCGCGCTCGATCATAATTTTCGTCGCGCATTCACCAGCTTGCTCCTCGAGTCGACCGGACGGAAGGAAGTTTTATTTACTTCAAAAGGTCCTTGATCTAGTTTTTACTATAATTATTGTGTCCTGTACATTTTCTATAAAATATTTTGTTTATTCTGGCTCTATTGTGATTATTATGGTTAACAACTCTTCAGGGAAGAGTGTCGTGTCGCTGAATATGTGTGTGTGTGTGTGCAGGTGGCGCCCCCTGGCCGGCTACCGCGGCGCCCCCCGCGGCGCCCGCGCGTGGAGCTCGGCGCGCGTGTCGCGCGGCGCGCGCCCCCCGCACGCCCCCCGCGCGCCGCCCGACGACTACTCGCGGCTGGACGCGCTGTGCCTGCAGATGACGGAGCAGGCCATCAACTGACGGCCGGCCCGCGGCCCGCGCGCCCGCCCCCCGCGCCGCCGCCCAGACCCCGCAGGGTTCCTTGAACCTAACAGACGATTCTCCGATCCTCCCCCCCGCCCGGGAACCTGCCTCCCCCCGGACGGGACCCCGCCCGATCCTTTCGCCGACCCGGGACCTAGTTTGTTTCTCCTGCCGGATAGAAGGTGTTCCGATCCTCCCGGACGGCCGGGAAGGAGTGGATTTTTAACCCCGGACCGACGGTACTCGGATCCCCCCGGGGGACCGGGACCCAGTAGATTTCTAACGCCGGATAGACGATATTCCGACCCGCCCGCGGAACCGGGCCCCAGTGGATATCGTACCCCGGATAGACGGTATTCCGGGCCCTCGAGCGAAAGAGAACCCAGCGGACAGTTTTTAAACCCGACTATCTACATTGACGGGCGACACGCGCCGCCATAGTGCCACGGAAAGACGCCTCGAGGTACTACTCAGTATATTAACTAATTCCTGCCGACATTTGTCAAAATATTTAAGCATTAATTAGCTAAAACTATGCATCCGACACAATTTAATATTTAAGTGACAAAATAAAATATAACATGAACTAAATCAATTCTTAAATATTTTAATAATCAAACGGAAACACCGATGTACGTAACAATCTTATATTCCAAATGTGAGAACCAACACAGTATTGACAATTATTACTGTAGTATAATATTTATTATGACAAATCAAAAGAAAATAATAATACTTAGGAAATAAATACTGAATTTTATCAACAATGCTATTTACTTTCTTTTTAATAGAATTATTTTTAAAATTTATTTTATCAATTAAAATTTACTATCATTTAAGAATACGAATTTAATTATATTTTTATATCACAAAATAAGTTATTCAATACATTTAAGTCCTAAGTAGTATTATGTTTCGTTAGCAGACGGGGTGGGCACCACGTGAGAGTATCGCAGCAAGTAGGCACCACGTGAGAGTCTCGCCTCATATTTATTTACGATACGTAACTTATTTACACGCGTTAACACGTAACTTGTATTTATTTGACTGGGTTTTACTGCCTTTTATTAGTATTGTAAGTAGCTAGAGAAATTCAGCAAGAAAAACTGCTATCAATTTTGTATGTATGCGCGTTAATTATTGAATATTCACAGAATAAGCTAAAATGGCCGTATTAAGACTAAACAGGACCAACTGCATGGAGTCTAAAATCATTTTTATTTGTAACAAGCTGTGCCTAGCAGTTTTATCCGCGCTAAAATTTATAATTTATAGCCAATGTGTTATTCGGATGTATATACTATATTACTACAATGTTACATCAAAATCCTTTTGGTAGTTTTTGCATGAAGAAGTAGGAAACACACTCACAAACTTTCGCCTTTAATAATATTAGTGTGATTAATTTTATGAGTTGCATGGATTACCTGTTGCTTTAGTGGTAATTGACCATGCCTGCTAAGCCAGTGGTCGTGGATTCGATCCCCACTCAATACAAAGTTTTATGTCATGAGCATTACTATTTGTTCCGTGTCTCCCACTGGTAATATTTTCAATCCTACTAATATTATAAAGGCGAAAGTTTGTGAGTATGAATGTATGAACGTTTGGTACTCTTCCATGCAAAAACTACCCAACGAATTTTAATGTAATTTTGTAGTAATATAGCTTATATGTCAAAGTCAAAGTAATTAATTTGTTGAACATAGGTAAAATGGTAGATGGTATAAAAATTGTCTTGTATCATTATGTTTTGCCTTGCAAGGCGTGCAAATGTATTAAAGAGCAAGCTAAATAATAATGTTTCATAAATAGGGTAGAGTAATAAGTAGATCGGACATTTATGTTTTTGTCATTAATTGATAGTGTAGTACCTAAGCGTTTTCAATTAAAAATTTATTAAGTTGCAATTTAATATGGTTTAAAGTTTTTGATAATTTATCTAACAGTTTTGGACCCATGCCGAGGCAACTCTTCGATAAAATTGAATCTGAATAATAATAACAGGCTATAATTTACAAAGTTTAACGCGGAGAAACTGCGCGGGCGCAGCTAGTATTCAGTAATTGCCGCGCATTACATCGGGTTGGCGCGGTGCCGGTCGCTCGGCGGACACACTAGTTGTTAGGCTTTGTATAATGAACCGCAGTTCGGTCACAAGTAGACATGCCCACGTTAAGGTAAGTATCGGTCACATCGACTTTTGCTACCCTCTTACTGCAAGAATGGGATTCTATATGAAAATATAGGAATATTATCCTTTCGGATAACATTCCTATTACATAGTCCAATATGTCTTGATCATGTTAATATATACTATTGGGTTTCTAATATCCTCCTACCAACCCAAAAAAGATGAAATTAGAATGTATAAAAATTATACTTATCATACTTATTATTATATCTATCCATTGATTGTGATGTAAATCTTATTTCCAGAAAGTCTACATATGGACTTTTTTTCCAAAAGACGACATTTTTAAAATAGGAAACATTCTATGTGATCAGCACACAGATCACATATATGTGTAGTCACACAATATATGTGTAGCCACACAATATATGTGTAGTCACACAATATATGTGTAGTCACACAATATATGTGTAGTCACACAATATATGTGTAGTCATACAATATATGTGTAGTCACACAATATATGTGTAGTCACACAATATATGTGTAGTCATACAATATATGTGTAGTCATACAATATATGTGTAGTCACACAATATATGTGTAGTCACACAATATATGTGTAGCACACTTAAACACAATATGTTGATGGTTGGTTTAGTGTGTTAGTGGCCTTAGCTGCTAAGCTAAAGGTTCGATTCAGGACAAATCTTTGTGCGATGAACAACTTTTTTTTCGTCCGGTACGTTTTTATCTATAATATGTACATATGTATTTATAAATGTATAAGTATATTTTTCAGTTGT
Source organism: Pseudoips prasinana (assembly GCA_951640165.1). Lineage (NCBI taxonomy): Eukaryota > Metazoa > Arthropoda > Insecta > Lepidoptera > Nolidae > Pseudoips > Pseudoips prasinana. The sequence goes on from OX621247.1 coordinate 35,727,903, forward strand.
CTAATTGCTATAGTACAAACTCTGCCTACTTTGAGATTGGATGGCAGTGTATTAGTTGTGCCAAGATGTGTTTAGCACACAAATCACACAATATTTGTGCAGCACACACAAGTCTTTTATCCGCAGGTAACAATATATTATTGTTAATTATTTGAAATGTCACTGAAAGCATGCATATGGAGTTCCATTCTCTAAGTAAAAGGGTAATATTATATCCTAATTTCTCTGGTGCTAATTTATGCGAATTTTATTTCTAGTTAGAGTTGTCTAGCACTCGGGAGAGTGGCGTAGGTAGGGTTACTGTCACTGTACGATATATGTGTGAGCTACGAACTGTTGTGCGACTCTACGTCGCCTCTAGGGATAAGGTGACGTCACAGCACGAATGTTTACGTGAATTAGTTGTAATAAACATTGTTGACTGATGTTTGCATAATTTATGAAGTTCGCAAACTCTTTATTTTATTAATTAATTATTTTAATTATTATTATTATTGTATGTAACTGGATATTTTTATCCAGCGAACGTTTTGACTGGATCAAAAATCTGATTGTATTGTGTGCAATTTATTATATTTTTTATTATTACGCAAATATTATGAATGAATTCTAAAATCGTTGTACATAAGGGATGAACTAGCTCGATGTATGTTTAAGGGTTATTGTTTTGTACAAAACATGTGTTGATGACAGATTACAATTAATATATTATAGTGAAATGATTTTGAATATTGTGTAATGAGTATTGGTTAGTTAAGTTTGGTTTCGGAAGGCGCCTGCCTAGAGTTTACGTTATATAGCCAATTATACCGAAGTATTTATTGTTCGTCCGTTCGGTTTATGTTGACGTTACGTTTTTGTTCAATGGCCTGACGATGGAACTTTACAATAATTCGCCGTACAATAAATTAATATAAATTACAATAAGCTGAATTTCATTTCATTATATCAAGTCCTTCTTTTGAAAATAAAGTAGATATACTATGTATTTCCTGGCTTTTTAAGTGACTGTTTATGTTAAAGAATATCTGTCGTTCTTTAGTTTCCTGTATAACCAAAACAGGAGCATCATTTTCTTATATTTCCTAAAACATAATCAATTTTGGATTTCGGTTTTGTGGTCGCTGAAATTTTGACCTTAGATATTTTGAACTTTAATTGTACGTGGTCATTAGGCAAACGAGTTATTGTAAGGTTCTGAGGATATGGGTTTGCAGACCCAGAATGCTGGGTACTGGCCGGTGGAAGCGAGCATTCGTACGGTGAGTACGGAAACCTCGTAAGAAAGTAGTTATAGTAGGGCCAATCGTAATTGAAAAAAAAATTAAGCAAATGTGCAGTTCTAACTATAAAAAAAATTAATCAAATGTGCAGTTCTAACTATAAAAAAAATTAATCAAATGTGCAGTTCTAACTATAAAAAAAAAAAATTAAGCAAATGTGCAGTTCTAACTTTTAAAAAAATTAAGCAAATGTGCAGTTCTAACTATAAAAAAAATTAAGCAAATGTGCAGTTCTAACTATAAAAAAAAATAAGCAAATGTGCAGTTCTAACTATAAAAAAATTAAGCAAATGTGCAGTTCTAACTATAAAAAAATTAAGCAAATGTGCAGTTCTAACTATAAAAAAAATTAAGCAAATGTGCAGTTCTAACTATAAAAAAAATTAAGCAAATGTGCAGTTCTAACTATAAAAAAATTAAGCAAATGTGCAGTTCTAACTATAAAAAAAATTAAGCAAATGTGCAGTTCTAACTATTTAAAAAAATAAATTATATTCTATGCCCGTTCGTTAAAGTTACTTTGTTGAATTGTGTCAAAAATGTGATCTATTAAATTGGTCCTACTTTAGCTATGGTTGTTGCGAGAGTGGCATGCCGCCGGGCCGCGGGTTGAGTTCCGACTGTAGCGGACTGTGATACGGTTTGTTTTGGATCATGGATAATGATATTCGTCAGCACTAAAATAAATATTGTAACATTATTCTGTAGTTTAATTTATATCACGTTGCTTATCTTATCTTACATGTCGAAGGGGTTGTAGGTTTGTAACCAAGAATTCTCGTTTGCCCCACTTATTGTCTGAGAGTAAGGGCCGGCGCATATAATGCGGACGCAGCGCAGAACTCTTTTAAACGCGTGACACATTCGGCGAATTTCTAACCGAGAATGCGCGAGTATGCACTACACTGCGCGTAATCGACACACCGTCGTCATTCGTTTTGCAATTTTTCGAGCGTCCAAACGCGTACATTCGTGACTAAAGTGATGGATTGGGACGTGCTGTTGATATCATTACTTGCAGAAGAGGAAGCAGAGGAATTCAGTAGCGCGCACGCGCGTTACCTTTCGCATGTAGTCGCTGCAATGCTCTTCAGGAATTAATTGTCGTGTAATTGACTTTAGTTATTATTTCAATGAGGACAATGTCGACAATAGTTTGACAGTGAAAAATACTCTACGCTACGCTCCGCCATATGGGCGCCGACCCTAATCACAAACAGGGTCCAAGTGAAGTGCCCCTTGGACACAGTTATCAAGATTGTGATTAATGGTGTAAATCATTAAAAATATATAATATGTATGTAATGTTATATGATTAACTTAATTTACATTAACACTCTGTTGTACTAGCAACTCTTCCCGGCTTCGCAAGGGGATTCATTCATATTTTCATTTTTATTTTTTGAGTGATGAGTAAAACTATTTCTATCCTAAATTCATTAAATATCCCCAATTCATCCGCGCTAGATTCCCGTGTGCGCTTTCGAGTTTCTAACTGTTGTCAGCTAGACGCTGCTAACGCTCAGCGCTCGACTGTCGTTCGTACAGCTGTGACACGATTACGCATTTTGTTCGGATAAAGGTTCCGCTCTATATTCCGCGCACTTGCTAGATTTGAGCTCTGTTTTTTGCCAACCTCTACGAACATTCAGCGCTCGGCTGCCGTTTTGTACAGCTGTGACTGCCGAGTGTCACACGCTAGATTCCCGTGCGAGCCGAAGCCGACTTTACCGACGACGTGACTACTTCAGTCTCCACACCTTGGTCTCGCCTTAGTCGCCAGTTGTGCGCCGCCATGTTAAACGTAATTTGATATGATACGCAAAATGATACGGCCTAGGCTTAACGTATTTCATATATCTTGCCAGTTCGTTGCAGAAGGCATGACATCCTGAAGCTTAATGAGAGGGTGTAGCTTCACTTACTTAAGTAGTGGTCACATTGGACTGCACACTCACCACGCCAATATCCTACAAGTCATACGCTCAAAGCCCTAGGACTGATTGTAGTTCGGGCGCTGGGAGCTTAATCACAGCGCGAGTGTATGCGGCGCCCGGCTTCTCCCCGGCCGGGCGCCGCCCCTGGGATCGCTGGCGGTTGGAGGAGGGGAACTCCACACGACTTGTATAAGCGGTTCCGAGAAGAGGTAACCTGCTGTATCTCAGGTAGCCTAAACACGCTTGTGCGTACTGGGCCGGGGGAGAGGCATTCATGCCCCCTCCCCTCAACACCCCAGGTGAGAGTCCCACTGACGCTGCAGTGTAAGGCGGGGGTACTGGTGTGATTGTTCACGAGCACCCAGAGCCCCCGCTACAAGCACTGAGGCTGGCTACCATGGTGGTTTTAGTGGGCTGAGCCCTACATACACCATTGGCTCCCTAAGTGACGGACATGCTATGTGAGCATTTCCACCACGTAAAATTGGGACTGATTACAGATAATTAACATAAGAAAATAAGGATACAACTATCATACCAATAGAAACAATCTTTACAATAGTTGAAATAATTTATTTCAACTTAAGACTAGACGTAAAATCACAAAACAATTCACATTTGGTAATAATCCTTTGGTTACAATCTCTCTTTGGCGCCATTTTTATGAAAGGATAATATGGTGTGACCCAATTATTATTTCTTGGCCTGAGTACTAGGATAAGATTTAAAACTTACATTAAACAAATTAATCTTACAACTAAATGAGTTTTTCTTTATGAGTGCCTAATTTATGTCTTGCCAAGTCATTCTTCCTATAAAAAGCTCTGGTACATCTATCACATGGAAATGGAACAATAGTGGTATGTGTCTTCACTGTATGGTAATCCAGCATTTGGCGTGAAGGAAATCCCATAGTGCAAGTCCCCATTTGACATTTAAATTTGTCAGTTTTCTTATGCCTGAAGTTTAAATGCCGAGTTAAAGCTTTGGAGTCAAAAAAGCTACTTGTACATAATTCACATTTCAAAGGTCTTTCACCTGAATGCCTCCATGTATGAGCTTCTATGTTTGATACACTTTTTGAACAAACATTACAATACCCTGATTTCTCTGAATGCAGCTTATTAATGTGATTTTTTAAATTTCCTTTAACACCAAATGTACGCCCACAATAATTACAGATGTAACGATTAGGTTCCAAATGCAGTTTTAAATGCTTTCTCAAATTATTTTGGTATTTAAAGGGAGTATTACAAATGGTACAAGAAAAGTTCTTTTCAGTGGAATGTACGGTGAGGTGATGTTTAAGTTCTTCTTTGGTACAAAAACATTTTAAACAAGTGGAACAAGCATGGTCTTTTGTACCTGTGTGACGTTTTTTATGTCTCACAAGGGCACTAATCTGTGTGAATCTTAATGAACATTCCGGACATGCATATGGGGTTTCTCCAGTATGTGTACGCATGTGGATCTTCACATCATGCTTTGTAAAGAATCCTTTGCCACAGTTTTCACAGATGAATTTACGTTGCCTGCTGTGCTGCAGATGCGTCCTCTCCACATGCCTCTTCAAAGCCCCACAGTCTTTATAAGTTTTATCGCATGATGGACATGAAAATGGTCTCTCATCAGTATGTGATCTCATATGGGCTACCAAACTGGAAGGATTGGCGCATTGTTTGCCACACTTAGAGCAAATAGATAACTCAACAGCTTTATACTTGGTTCTCTTTTTATAAGTTCTTTTTTTTTGAATACAGGAATTAAAGTTTTCTAATTTTATCGCTAAGCTTTGTCGTAACTGTTCAAGGGTAATATCGTCATTAAGAAGGTCTTCATACTGATGCTCATCGTCACTGTTGCTGGTCCCTTCGATTTTAATTTCCAACTGTTGTTTAGAATCTTCGGCAGCTGCTATAATTTGCGACCGTAATTTCTTGTCGGATTCTTCACATTTAAGTATAAATTGGTAACAAGTTGAAAGTTCTCGCTCACAAGCACCACATACATTCTTCGGCAGTCCATCATCATCCTTTACAATTATATTTGCACAACAGTATGTTAATTTAGCATAGATTTCAATTTCGTCCCGTCTTTTTTTAAATATGTCGATAGTCGCTTCGTTTTTGCAACACAGCCTACATTGCTTGGTGTCCATAGTTTAATTAAACACAGTTTTTGTGTTAACATTTCTTATTTGATACAAATCCATTGAATAACATTTTTTTAAATACATTATCAAAACAAATAATGGTAGGTAGGTACAACTACCTGCCAAATCTGAAAGACGTAAAGCAAGTAGAGCATAGATTAATAAATGTTCATTATCTGTGGCACAGACATAGCCATATAAAAACTATAATATTGTTTATCAGTAGTGCGCAAAGATAATAATATTATAATATAACAAGATTGCGCACTGAGGGAGCAAAAACGGCCCGAGCAAGAAGTAGCTGTTTTGGATGGCATCTCCTTCTAATAGAGTGACCATGCGTCGTGGAATTATGCGAATGTTTTAACGCGCCAAATTTAAAATTTTGTTTTTATGAGAATGAATAAACTTACTTTTGAAGTATAATCATACTACTTGTGCAGTGCTTTTAAAGTTACTGTTCGCCCCACTGCATACCTAGGTATACGTATTCGAGATGTTTTCGTTACTTATACTTTCTTTATTTTGTATGCCTCTCTGCAAGCAATATAAATTAAATTATACCAAGATTATTTGTAGATTTTTTAAACGTTTGGAAATTATATAATTATTTATAGTACAATTCCCGCCTAATGTAAGTGACAAAGGCAATAGACTTTCCAAATATTATATATTCGTAATGTATCCAAATAGTTTTCAAGTATATTATATGTTTTATTTACTTACATTCTTTTTCGCAACAAGTGTTTTGTGTCAGTCGGCTATAGTATTCTAGGATAATTATTGTAATACATATATTCAATATAGATTAGATTGTGAAAATCAGGTAACACTAATAGACTACAGGCCCGATTTTTAAATTGATTCCACGGATAGTACTATACTCACTACCTTAATTGAAAATATGTTCTAAGTGGCTTAATCTAAACAACTGAGATAATTTTATATCTTTTGTTATTAATAAGAGTGTAGCAATTGTCTATTTCTTACCTATTTACTCATAACAGACACTGACACGAGGAAACAGTAGCCTCGTTTTAGTGTTAGATATAGTGAAATAGACAATTATTCATCATCATCATCATCATCATTACAGCTTAAATAAGTCCACTGCTGGACAAGCCTCCCTCAAGAATCATCTTGAGGGGATATGCCATAATCGCCACGCTTGGCAGGCGGGTTGGCGATCGCAGTATGATGGTAATGTACTCAGAAGGAAGCTGCTTCCCGTCCTCTGGTAGATATTCCCTCGGGTCAACTTCTACGCCCCCCACGGGATGAGATGGGGTGATGATATTCTGATTCTGATATTTGTCGCCGTCACCACACAGCAGACAATTATTACGTAGGTATAAAATACCTAATATACATTACGACAGGTTGGAAAAATCGTTTGTTGTAAGAGGCAACAATCTCGAGTAGGTATGCTTAGTAGCTGGTAGTGGGGAATAGTATTTTGTGTCAATGTGCAAAAACTCTAAAACAAATGTGAATGTTATTTGTAATAAAACAGTTAATTGCTATATCAGATTATTATTTACCGGGAACAATATTCATCCATTTTTGTTTCAATTCCTCGTTTTTGGGAAATCTAGAAAAACGATCCATTAAATACGTAACGAATTTACGTACGGTTACCCTGTTGCTGAACTTAGCCAAAATATAGAAACATTACAAGATAACAATTACTTGTGAAAAGATATACCACTCCCCAGAAGACCCTCACTTTTACACCCTTTTACGCAACAAGTTAAAACCATTTTTAAGCAAATTGGAACTGGATTGGAGCACAATACGATAAATAATTTCAAAACAAACATTCGCCATATTTGTTTACAAATTGAGTGTGGTAAACGTCATTTCTTATAAATACTGCTATTGAATTTACTAAACCCAAATTAAATGTATTTAAAAAGCTATCAAAGAATAAGACATAGTTTAAAAAAACGTTGTGTACGTCTTAAATAAATAAAAATTATTTAATTATAGTTATATGAAAACATAATCCTAGGTGTTTGACCAAAAATTCTACTATTTTATACGTCAAGTAAGTTATTTTTAGGCTGGCCATCTGTTAGACAGGGACAGATTCCAAAACGAGAGCCTCTCAAGTGGTCCGTTTTTTCCTATTGGTACACTACAAAGAGAAATGGACTGTATCTTAAAGACTTTGAGTTCATTTTACTTTGAACTAAATCTTGGAGTGCGCAATCTTGTTATATTATAATATCTTTGGTAGTGCGTCTTCGAGCATAGCCAATGGAGACGTTATCGTTTTAATTCTGCGAAAATTATTTCTGCCGTTTTTACGAGGTAAACACACATGGCACACGCGCATATTAAAATCTTATTCATATAAATGCAAACCATAACAATATCGCACACTATCTTAAAATTTGCGCACATGTATAAAATAGAGCGTCGCAAAGCATTGTTTAAACTCGAACTGAAACCTGAACTGAACTGAAATCGACCGAGGGAATTCCTACAAAAGAACGGGCAGCAGCGTTTTTCTGTTTTGTAGTGAAATGAAGAATACTCAAAATTCTGTGAACTATGTTATATGACCATCAAACTGCGCCAACCCGTCTGCCAAGCGTGGCGATTATGGCATATCCCCCATTCTTTGGGAAGTCTCAGTCCAGCAGTGGACGTACTTTGGCTGACATGATGATGATGAGATAAATGAGTGTCATCTTACTTTTCACGAGAGGTTTTGCCTTAATGTAAAACATTGAATTAGATAGTAATATTATTTTATGTATTACTTATTTCTCTCTACTTAGTGAAAAAATAAAAGAAGTGAATATAGTTGGTAAATATTATAATTTTAAGAAATAAAATCTAGTCTGTACCGATAAAGTTATATTTCCAACTGCAGATACTAAGGCATTTGGCGACAAAAATAAAATAAAAGGTTTTTATTCACCTATACTTAAAATCGCTTGTAAATAGTCAGAACATATTTGAAGTCATATAGTTAACGGGTGTACTATGCCAAATCGAATGACAAATAATCGAATATCAATTGATCGACCACTATAAATCGAACGTCTAAATACTCGAACGTTCATAATAGCGAATGGTGATTAAATCGAACATTCAATACATCGCACACTCAATACATCGAGTGTTCAAAATATCGAATGTTTGTTTGATCGAGCGTTCAACGCATCGCATATTCATTTTATCGAAAGATCAATATATTTTTTAAGAATACAAGAAAAACACAAAATTTACTAATAAATCACATTTTAATCTTTAATTATTATCTTTTAAAGGTACATTTTAAAATTTTGTGTGAATTGCAATTGCACGGAGAAACTCTAATAAATCCATGTTGTTTTTATTATTTAAAATTTTTTCAATCGCATTATCATCCCTTTTGCCTCTTTTTTGTGGAGTAGGTCTTCCCAATCCCGCGTTTGCCTTTTCAATTGTCCTATTTGTTATAGCTTGCTCCTTAACCAAAAATTCTATGGTAGCATAAAGACCCCGTTTGTGCTTATCAAGCAACGTGTTCCATCTAAACACACATCCAATATGTACTAACTACTTACACAATGTTACGTTCATTCATTCAACCAAAAAATTCAGGGAGTTTGTCCCCGCACTACGCCTTCTACCAAGACAATGGCGTCGTAGAATTGTCGCTAATCTGTCGCAATTGATAGTTCATTTTAATCAGAATTATGAAATATTACAAACACAATTGACAAAAAATAACACTCACTTGTGATAGGAAATACCGTGTTCCCGTAAGTTCTATGTCGCATGTCGCTGGTCGCCTTTTACACGAAAATACCGCACCATACACCATTTTACGGAGTACTACTTTGCGACACAAAACGATACCAAATGGCGGAGTTTCAAATGAAATAGTTTTATATAATGTGTATGGCCAAGTGGCATGTATGGCAGAGGGGTTCGCCTTGCGTTAACGTCTCTTGTCTAAATGCTCGAAGGTAGTGCGTATTGCCAAAATTTCAGAATAATTTGTGCATAGAAAGTATAAAAACATATCTATGTATGTATCTACAAATAATCATATCCTGCTGGATTGACGTACGGCTTCTTCGAGTAAGATAAAGTATCAAAAATATTATGTGTTGGTTCGTATAATTACAAGTTTGTAACCACAGTATATTATGAAACTGTTGTAACTATGAAAACAAGGTACTAAGTAATATATTAAAATAATATATTTATACTTGGTGCCTAGTTTTCAATATATTTTTAATAGATGATGAAAAGAGTATTATAAGTATTCAAATTATATTACTATTTTATTTATTAGGGCAAACATTGTTATACATTACAAGATTTCAATGATATAAAATTATCACACTATTTCCCACAATTCCTACGTAAAAATAGACATTAGATAGGTGTAAAAATATTTTTTAGTTTAATGAAAACAATAATAATACAACTTACTATTTGCATACTTGTAGGTCGTCCACACACTATGAAGAGCTCTAGGTAATTATAAAAAAAACTATGTTTAAAAGAACCGACTTCAAACCTATCAATAGGTAGCACATACAAATTATATTATTTTATTAATATTAAAGGTATTATGTTTGCATAAGAAATGTATTAAATTAAATCTTTATTAAGATATTTTTTATACTTTTTAGTTTCTGAAGTCGGTTTTTTACAACGAAGTTTTTTTTATTTGTTACTTATTAGTGTCTAGCTATTGGTTGGCCTACGAAAGGTGCTGCGCGCCTCAAAACTATAGGTCCCAAAAAACGAGAATGGAAAATAGAAATATCCTCCGGAAAAATGTTGTTCGAAACTCTTTTTCACTTTCTTGTTAGACAGTGAATGATCGAGAAGAACGTTTGTAAAGTAATAAAAATTACATAAAATTATGATCACTCTAAAAAACACTAGCACAGTACGAGTCTAGACTCGCTAAGATTCATGGAAGTCTGAACAGCAAGCACATAGGTTAGGCCGTATTTATGACCATCTAGCTAACGAGTCTGTTTGCTGAGGGCTCAGAGAGGTCTAATTTATAATCTAATAGCCATCAAGTCTGCTGAGCAGAGGGCTCATAGATTATGTGTTATTAATTATTGATGAGCCAACGAGTCTACTGAGCAGAGGGCTCATAGACTAGGTCTTATTTATGATTGATTAGCTAAAGAGTCTGCTGAGCAAAGGGCCGCTAGACTAGGTCTTATTCATGATCGATTAGCCATCTAGTGTCAGTACACTAGATGGCTAATCGATCACTGAGCAGAGGGCTCATAGACTAGATCGTATTGAGGATCAAGACAACGAGACGAGAGTTCGAGTCAGACTCGCCCGTGAAGGATTCCGTAGCAGCAAGTATTTCAGTTGAAAGAAAAGAAGGTAAATTGCGGTTTCCGATTTATGACGCATTAAAAAAAATTCTGTGTGTACTTATGTAGACGCGTTAGAAGTTATACTTCTTTGGCGTATGGAAAAAAAATAACTAAAATGCAGTAGTGATTAACGATAAATATTAAAATTAATCAAAAAGATTTTATTTAAATAAAAATACTAGAATATACAACTTGAACATAGTTATCAATTTTCATACCACCTAGAACTAACTTCATGCTGTTAAATTTAGGTGTCGGTGTGCGCGCGCATCGTGAAAATTCACTCTCATGTAGAACTAACTTCATGCTGTTAAATTTAGGTGTCGGTGTGCGCGCGCATCGTAAAAATTCACTCTCATCATTTTTCTCCATCGCGCCAAAAGAAGTATAACTTCGAAAACTACTTAGGTACTAGATCTCGTTCAAACCAATTTTCGGTGGAAGTTTGCATGGTAATGTACATCATACCTATATTTTTTTTAATTTTATCTCTTATTTAAGAAGTTACGGGGGAGGGGGCACATATTACGCCTTTGGAAGTGTCTCTTGCGCAAATTATTCAGTTCAGAAGAAATTATATTATAAATCTCAATATCAATTTTGAAGACCTATCCATAGACTCCACATCTATAGGTTTGATGATTTTTATTTTAACTTCAGTTCTAAGTATGGGGAACCCCCAAAATTTATTGTTTGTTTTTCTATTACTGTGTGAAAATCTTAATGCGGTTCACAGAATACATCTGCTAACCAAGTTTCAAAAGTATAGCTCTTATAGTAGCTCAATATTATAGTTACGGAAAAGAGTGGCTGTGACATAAGGACGGACAGACAGACATGACGAATCCATAAGGTCTCCGTTTTTTCCCATTTCGCTACGGACCCTTAAAAATGAACGCTATTCTGCAAAAAACTAAAGAAGAATCACGTAAATCGGTGCATAAATCTCAGCGTAATCAGTGTACGTACATATAAAATGCGCGTGTGCTAAAATGTGCCCCTACATGCACTTCCAAAAACAAGGTTATAATACGCGCGTATTAAACGCTAATCATCTGAAACTGTTCTTTTTGTTCACACCAAGAAACACTTAAACCTAGCTAGACTGGCTAAGATTTAAAAACGTCTGTGCGAAAGACAATTACATCATCTACATAAACAAATATTTTCATACATAAATGTCCATAAAATGAAAACTACTGGTCCAAACTACATAAAAAATTTATGGGAAGAATCACGTAAATCGGATCAAAAACTCCGAGTAATCGGTGTACTAACATAGTGAAATTGAGAACTTCCTCCATTTGAAGTCGGTTAAAAACGAACCCAAACTCATCACACCTAACTTGAAAGTCTACTTTAAGATCCCACCACAGAGTCAGATAGTAAGAATTCATAAACTGGCACAATAATATCCAATTTTAGTTATTTAAAACGATTGACGATGTTTAAATTTTTTCTTCCATTATTTCAAGCTTTTTTTATAATTATGTGATAAAGAATACAATAAAATTAAATTTACTATTCCTACGCAGTGATAATTCCCATTTATGAGGACACCATCTTAATTTTGTACCAATATATCTCACAGCAACCCTCACCAACACTTTTTAAACAACAGAATAGTCAAAGCGTGGAATCAACTCCCAGAAAACGTAATTTCAGCCCAAAATGTCAATCAATTCAAAAATAGACTCGACGAATATCTCAGCTGCAATAGAAACTAGTGGAGAAGAGCCGGATACAGGCATTTACCAGTTGAATCAACTGCTTGCCTGCTCACTAATAATTATAATATAATATATGCCTACGTATCCGGATCAGACGCCACTTCAGTTCTATGTAAATGTATGTATATCCATAATATATGTTAGTTCTATGTAAAAATATGTATTCTATGTATCTACGAATATTTGTAAATCCACATAGAACTGAAGTAAATCCAATCCACTTCCGTAACCATACTACATTATTAACTAATTTTTTATATTTTCGTAATTAGATTATTTAAGGTATGAACAGGTGCTCCAGTCACGAGCCTTCGTAACCAGCTTGATTCAAAATGGACAAATAAAAGTTTAATTTTGATGATTTTGATTTTATGGCTATTTCTCGGCTTAATTTTGTAGTGGATTGTGTACCGAAACATCTGGTTAGTTTTTCTTTTTCAATCTACATGTTTAGGGGAGGACAAAAATGTACGATACGACTAGGTTCCGGGAAGAGAGCAATCTGTTTGTGCGCAGTCGCTGTGCCGGACTGGCAGGAGTCGGTAATAGGGGAAGGCAATCGAGAGCCTTTCCAGGGCACGTGTCTCCTCCGTCCGAGACATGGCGCAAAACGGAGGTACCGGAGCAGCATACCCGCGTTCCCGGGGCTCCTCGCATCATGCGCCAAGAAAAGTCTACGGCAGGTTAGGTTTAGTTGGAGTGAGTCCGACATACCCACTCGCAAACACTTTTTGCGGGTGGCCACCTGTCATATAAATAGATCAAAAAACTACTCGCCACCTTCTTCTCAACAAAGGTTTAATGAAAATTATTGGTATTACCATAATTCTACATCAGTATTCGGAAGACATGTCAGTATATTATTATGAATGAATATAAATACTGTTTCTTTTCACACTACCACTGTGATAAGTAAATCATTGGATATATTTATATAACTCTAATTAATTCAATGTCAAAAAATTTACTCAATATAAAATACATCTGATACATAATGGATGCATGTGAAATGCAGGCCATACATATCCATCCATAGTATGTTGAAGGTATGTTAACTCTATCATTTATTTGCTCTGAGCCTAAATTACAAACAAAATATACAAATGAATAAAAAAAAATGTTTGTGTATGTTAATTGTCGTCAAAATGAAAGAAAGGTTAAAATTTGTCTAATGTGGTCTTAAAGTAGAATTGTGAAAACAAGAACATGAACTTGGATCATTGAGACATTTAAAAATCGTCCTAATCAATTAACGAAACTCATGGAGTCGAAAATATGCCGTATATGCCTCCACAAAACTGCAACTGCATCTATTTTCGACAAGCAGGATGATATCCAGCATAGCATGAAAGTGATGCGATGCGTGAACGTGGTGGTTACCGAAGGCGACGGGCTTCCAGACACGATATGTGACATCTGTGTCACAGAACTCTCCACTTGCTATGAGTTCGTTAACAAATGCGAGGCCTCCGACAAGGCTCTGCGCTGCTCAGCTGACCTTGACCATTTCTATAACGAAATTATAACTAAAATTGAAATTCCCATTATCAAGAACGAAAAGGAAGACATCAATAATGAATATGTTCCTGACAATTTTGATGATATTCTCCCAGACGATCTGTCCGATTCTTTCAACCTCTGCGAAATTAAAAAGTCTAAACGGAAATATAAAAAGCATAAAAAAGTAAGAGAGAAAATAGACGGCCGTAAATTACGGCCGAAGATGGGACCAGTGAGGTGTGCAATATGTGGCTTGAAAGCTTCATGCCGGTCAGCCCTGGACAATCATATGAGGACCCACACAGGTGAAAAACCATTTGCCTGCCATTCTTGTGATGCCAGGTTTAACATTAAGGGATCTCTCAAAAGGCACATAGTAACACATCACACTGAAAGAGAAAGGAAATTCATTTGTGAGACTTGTGGAAATAATTTCTTTACAAAAAATGATATTATAACACACATGAGAGTACACACTGATGAACGGCCTTACAGTTGCTCATATTGTGGTAAGGCGTTTAGGCAAATAGCTTCCATGATCCGTCACAAACGCTTGCACACGGGCGAGCGGCCCTACTCATGTCCCATATGCTTCAAAAGGTTTACAGACAAAAGTCACATGAGTCGACATCAGTACGTCCATAGTGATGAGAAAAGATTCACTTGTCATCTCTGCAACAGGGCTGTGAAAACGAGGAATGCATTAACAACTCATATGAGAATCCATTCCAATGAAAAACATAATGTCTGCAGTTACTGTGGTATGACGTTTTCACTAAAAGGCAATCTGCAAGTTCATATAAGACGGATTCATTCAGAAAAATCTGGTCAATGTAACATATGCTTGAAAACATTCCCCGACCTTGAGGCTCATATGAGGAAGCACACGGGGGAAAAGCCTTTCATTTGCAAGCTGTGTGACCAGGGCTTCACCAGCAAGAGGAGTTTGTCTAACCACATGGGTTTCAAACATGATAATGCTTCAAAATTCAAATGTTCTATAGGAGAATGTACAAAAACATTTCCTACGGCCATGATGTTAGAGTTCCATTTACTTAAACAGCATACTAATCATACTCCATACATTTGCCATCATTGTTCGAGAGGATTTTTCAGAATGAGTGACCTTACAAGACATCTGAGAATGAGTCATATGGACACTTCAATTAAGATGCCTGTGAAGAATCTTGTGTCTTAACCCCTATACAGGCTACTATACATTTATTTCAACCTTATCACATTAGAATAAGATCCTAAAACAATGTTTTCTGTAAATGTATTGGTTTGAATAAGACAACCCAAATAAGACTGTGTACAATAAGAATATATTTAGTCTGTAGTAATCATATCTCTAGTATTCTAGACCTATCAAATACCAGAAAATCTCTACCATAAGCACTCTTCTGTTTAAAGTGGTGAAACAATCATTTTGTCATTCATGTTGGTATCTAATAAGAAATATCTTGGGACAACCAACACACATTGCCATAAACAAAAACTTAAATGTCATTTATTCCATTAAAATATTACATTTGTGTGGAATCATAATCTTTTTTTACCCTACTGTGCAGTGCATAACATGACAGCTACTGAGAAACACTGCCATAAAACTCAGTAGGAATGCTTTTTTAAAATATTTATTTCTTACATAAAATTACATTGTATTTAAATGTGTTAATTTAGAGGACTCAATCCCAAGCTGTTTTGTCACTTAAATAATCAGAAGTTTTGTTGTAAGCCCAGCTACACAATTTGGCTTTTATATTTCTTTTAAATGTTTATTCATAGACATTTCTCGGATATCACTGCAAAGTTTAATATTCCAAACTAGGCAGAGCCTGTACTATGGCAAACAGACAAATAATTAACATACTTATATATTTCTAACTACAAACCATATAGATAAGTTATACCCAGACACAGAACAAATAATCATGCTCATCAAACAAAGATATGTTCAGTGGGTGGGGATTGAACCCACAACCTCTGGCTTGGCAGTCAGGGTCACTGAACACTACACCAACAGTGTGGCAGAGTGGTTATGAGTTGCCTCATTATTACCTCATGTTTAGGGTTTGATCCCGTATAGGACAAATATGTGTGTGCCAAATAAATGACTATTCCTGAGTCTGGGTGTGCTTTATGTGTGTTAGTTGCATTTTTTTTAAAGTGCTCATTGCTAGTTGCTTTCACTGGTCCATAAGTGAAAGACAAGGTTAAGGGCCTAGGCATATGGTCAGTATATATATATATGGGTGACTGTAAAAGTGGTTTAATAGTTTATTTAAATAGTTTTCTCTGGTTTATAATAGTTACCGCCAGTTATATTTGTTCCTAATGTGTATTTGTTAATTCTAATGTTATTTTAGTAAATATACAAGGTATTTAACATAAGTACTGGATGTAAGAAGCTTAATTTTCCCATCACACAGAACAGCGTGTAGACTATCAACATGCAAAATATGCAAAAAAAGTTAACTCTACAAGAATGAGCTGATACATTTTATATAAGAAGCCAAATAAATATTCTTATATTTCAGAAACTGGTTTAGTTAAATAAAAAAATACGCTTAAACACTTCCTTAGGCTGTACTGTATAGTATACAGCTGTATGGGACCACATCATGTCAATAATTTGAACTAGAGCTGCCTAAATGTTATATGTACTTACCTAGATTTAGTTAATTGTTAAATGTACTTATAAATTTGCGGTCTTTTAATCTGATGTGTTGTAATATAGGCTGATGTATATATGTTAATATATCAATATATCTGAGCATCCATAGTCCATATTGTCCAAGCTCTTCAAAACATTAAAAAAATCAATTCTTATAAAATGTCCGGAAATATTCTGAACCTCTGAAGTATGCAAAGTGCTATATAATTTATACTAGGCGTTCTAACTCGTCATAAATGTTTAAACCATTTATACTCCAATTTGGACTATGTAAAAAATATGCTGAACATATCTGTCCAATTTAAGAGCTATTTCTATTTTAGTTGAGGGATCTTCCTCCAATTCCCCCCATCTTCTCCAAGTGCTTTGACTTCTCGATAAGACCCTTCTATTTTATCCATGTTTTAGCCTATAGGTAGAAGTTAAGTTATTTACTTGCCATGATTTTTGAAGTTATACTTCTTTTGGCGTGATGGAGAAAAATGATGAGAGTAAATTTTTACGATGCGCGCGCACACCGACACCAAAAAATTTAACAGCATGAAGTTAGTTCTAGGTGGTATGAAAATGTATGAGAGTGAATTTTTACGATGCGCGCGCATCGTAAAAATAACAGCATGACGTTAGTTCTAGGTGGTATGAAAATTGATAACTATGTTCAAGTTGTATAATAAGAAGTATAACTTCTAACGCGTGTACATAAGTACACACAAGTTTTTTTTTTAAATGTGATGTATCAACAAAAATATTCCTATAATACACTATGTATAAAACAAGAGGTAATTTTATATTATCGAGGAAAATCAGTTTAATAGATGAAATTAGTTTGGGATGAAATAACTTCTTTAAAATATAATCAAATTTGTTGTAAAGGTACAGACGCCAGCACATGCAGCTACTCCAATCTGTCAAATTTCTTTTATAGATTTTCAACCTTATCACAAGAGTATAAGGTTCACTTTCAATTGGGGAATTTGACAGATAGGGGTAGCTTGATGTGCTGGCGTCTGTACATATATTGTTTTCAGTGTTGTTAACAAAGGTATATTGGCTTAAAATTTGCGAAACAACCATCTTGACTGTTAGCAGCGTCTTAACATTGAGGAGAAATCATCGTTCCGATCTACTTTTAATGATTCTGGTTTAATTATCTTTCTGTCTCTCCAATGGAAGGGGTACTAGGGGTAATATTTCCAACTTTTTGTAGAAAGATGGTGCAATATCTGTCTACACTCTACGGTGTTTAGAATATAATATACATATCTCGTTTCGTCTACTACTACTACTACTTCCAACATTTCATTTGCTTTCTGTTTCTGTCTTAACTAAATGGGTGAAAAATGATAAATAACCAAAGTGTTAAATCTGCTGTCGCAATCCTTAAAAGTTGATTGGCACATTGATTTCTCCTCAATTTTAAAGCTTCCAAAACACTTCCTCTTACAATGCTGAATTAAATATATTTCCCAAATAACTTACATGATCCAAAAATACGAAATATTTTTTATAGGATGAAATAGCCAAGCCGATATATCCTCTTAAGTCCCGACATCAAAAAGATCAAAGTGTGAAATTGAACCTTGTTGATATCGAGTTACAAAAAATTATAAGAGGTTACGATGCCCCGTTAGTGGAACATCCTGGCCTACAGATGGTAGACCGTGTATAATTGATCAAAATGTTCTTTGCTGCGTTGCTGTCACGGTCAAACTCGCTGTTGCAGTTTGGGCAAACTCCCCAGCGTAGTTGATGATTCATGACAATCTTGTGAAACTGTCCTGTTGTAGCGTTGCACGAAGAACACGCCTGCGAGGTATACTGTTCATCTACGACCTCTACATCAATGTTGGGCTTACTCCGTAGACGTTTGATGAGCGAGTCGTGTTTAAACTTGCGACCGCTGAAAGAAGCCTTGTTCATGAATGAACTTCCAGCACCATACAACACTAGTGTGTTGGAACTATCGTCAAATATTTCCTTGATTATTTTTTCTTCACATTTAGCTGTACGGATATACTTGTCTAATTTCAAGCGTGTGAGTTTGGCGTGTCTCTCATACGGTTCCTGGCGCACGTTGAACCAATGCATTCTAAAAACAGTATATTCCACGACATGAGTAGTGTTCTTCGAAGAAACGGGAAAATCCAACTTTTCACGAGCCTTTTTTTCAGCCTCCTCGCTGACTCGACACAATTTGTTTCTGACTCGTGCACGCTTCCACTCCAATGTATGCGATCTCACATATTTTTTTGTTACACGTTGAAACTTTAACCTGCGCGATTCTACCGCAGCAACAGGAATTCTAGAGCCGGGATCAACAGCGATGATACGATCATAACTCTTTTTGGAGCGTTTTGGTGATTGTACCATAGTAAGCTCCTTTTTGATTCGATTCATTGATAGACTCACACTAAAGCCGTCTGTTTGTAGGCTACATCCAAATTTTTTCATGTCAACGTCTAACCAAGGAGCCCATAGTTCTCGTCGATGATCTTCAATTCTAGGCCAATTGCCTGTAATAGCTTTTGGATCTACACGTCGCAATAGTTCGTGCCAACCTCTCGATGTGTAAGTGATGTGTTTGAGCCCATGTGATGGTTGTGGAAATAGTCGAAAGTCTTCGAGCTTTGCCTGAATTTTGAGCCATTCAGGAATAGTTGACCACCATTTGGTACCTCCGACAGTGTCCACGTTGATAATAGAACAGACGCGACGCATCTCTTCATTATCGTCGGGTAGTATCTTCTTGAAAAACGCCGAAAACAATGTTGGATCGTTGCGTTTCACGTTGAAATAGCGGGCCAGCCTAGAATAGGCATGTGTACTAATGTTTGTATGTAGTACGGTCTCGTACTGTTTTGCCATCTCTTGAACCACAAAAGAGCGAAGTTTGTCGTCAAACTTCCTCTCACCAAACATGGTAGAATATGCGTTGGTATAGGGTCCTTTTCCTTTCATGGCATAGATGAAATTCAACACGTCCGGTTTAGGTGGAAGTTGCGTGCTTGTCTTCATATAATAATTGTACCAAACACCCAGTTCGATATAGACCCGTGAGAGATCGCGAACATCCCGTCGAATTTCTGTCAAAAGTTTGAGTTTTTTCTCTGGAGCCAATAGCGGACAAAGGCAGGAAACAAGTCCTCGTTTGACAGTATAAATTTCTAGTTGATTTGCTTTTGATTCACTCAAATGCCTCTTTCTTATGGACGGTAAATAGTTTTTACATTTTTTTGAACTTGTTCGTGTATGGTCCGAACCACCACACGTCTTGCACACCACCATCCTACTAATGGAAATGAGGGATGAAAGAGGGCTTATATAGGGATAAGTGTACCCGGGGGTCTAAAAGTCCACAAAAAACAATAAAGTTCAATTTTTTTTATTTTCAATGTTCTTTATATATGACATTGGGACTTAGGAGGATATAGTTATTTTATATGTAGATAGTGTATCTTATGATTAGGAAAACTTTTTGCTTTGGATTAGTCACAAACACAAAGTTTATATTATAACTACAATTCATAATATTGTTTGATTATGTTTCTTATTACGTTTTGTGTTATTTTGAGTCGTATGTCTTGTACAGGGGATTGGCGCGAAACCGTATCATTTAGATCCTGTTAAAAGTTAGAAAAGCGATTTTATAATTATCTTGTAACAAAAGTTTAAGTATAAAAAGCGCAATAAATTCATTTATAAATACCGATCTTAAATATGTGGACATTTGAATGCTCGGATTATATTATTGATTGCTGAAGGTTAAGTTAGTCAGGTAGGTAGGCAAGTACTTCCTTTTTGTTCTAGTCTTTACTATATAAGAAATAAACGATATCTATTTTATTACTTGCTTTTAATTAACTGCTGTGTGGTGGCATAATAATATCATCACCCCATCTCATCCCGTGGTGGGCGTAGAAATCGTCCGAGGGAATACCTACTAGAGAACGGGCAGCAGCGTTTTTCTGTGAACTGTAAACAACAAGCTGAGATCGCCAACCCGTCTGCCAAGTATGGCGTTATAGCATATTCCCCCATTCCTTGGGGAGGCTTTTGTCCAGCAGTGGACGTACTTTGGCTGGCATGATTATGATGAATTTACTTATTGTTTATACAAATATGTTTGCCAACGAACAAATAGTAAATATCTTGAGATAACTAACACACTGCCATCTGATCCCAATCTGCCTCGGTGGTCTACCGGTTGCGTAACCTGTTCAACAACAGATAATGAGGTCTTGGGTTCAAATCCCGGGGCGGGCCATAAGTAATTTTGGGACTTTGTTGTGTAGAATTTTTTTTTAGTATCAGCCCGGAATCTGCGAGTTTGTGGTAATTATATACCCCCGTGCCTCGGGGAGTACGTAAAGCCGTCGGTCCTCTACCTGATATCTTTCCGGTCGTGCCGCTAGTAGAAAATGCCCCTTTTGCACTACGTGTCACGTACAGACGGCTAGCCTCTATTGAGACTAGTCGTCGTGGTCATTATATATTTAAAAAAACATACCTATGTTTTAAATACACACATATTATACATACATAAATAACACCCATACATAGATCGAATAATGTGGCTCATCACACAAAGATTTGTCCTAGGTGAGGATCGAATCCCCGACCTCTGGTTTAGCAGTCTAACCACTAGACCAACATGCCAGAGAAGCAATATAGATAAAACATCAAACGGACAACTTTCGTTGCAAATGATGAAGAAAATGTACCTATCTATCTATACTATAATAATAATATCTGGGGACAATGTCACACAGATCATCCTAGCCCCAAACTAAGCAAAGCTTGTACTATACCCATAGCCCCAGGCGGCGATATACATACTTATATAGATAGATAAATACTTATATACATAGAAAACATCCATGACTCAGAAACAAATATTGGTGCTCATCACACAAATATTTGCACTTACCGAGATTCGAACCCAGGACCACCAGCTTCGTAGGCAGGAGCACTACTAAATAGGCTACGGTGATCGTAATATTATATAGAGGTAACATTTGTGACGTTGTAACCGATTTTCAAAATTATTTCACCGATATAAAGTTACGTTATTGTGGAGTGTCATAGGATATGATTCATCATCATAATTTTTATTTATCCCGAACTTTTAACAATCGGGCATGGACAAAAATATTTATTATTGATAGATGATGATTGAAATTGATTTTATTTGTGTTTAGATGTTTTATTTTTATCATGTTATAATTATAATAAGTTTTTTTGGCTGTTAACTGTATTTTTGTATTTGGTGTTAACCAGTAAGAGATTGTTACATTTAAGCGAGCATATTGTCATCACAAACGAATAATAGTATTATTGTAAACAATTGTTGGTTAATCAAATAAATAAATAAATAAAAATACCTAAATAACGCGGAACGAAGTCCGCGGGCACTGCTAGTCTAAAATAATTTGATAGTAAATGTTAAAAGACATTTTCTAAAAGTGAAAACCGTCAAACATGTCTGATACGTCACGACATTTTTGTGTTTTCATAATTAACTATAATTTTTAGGGTTCTGCACCTAAAGCTTACCAACGCAACCCTATTTATTACTAAACGTTTCGTAAACTTAAATAGCTGTATCTAATGAACCGCACCAGTTAAACAGTTGAAATTTTCCAATAGTGTATATTTTCATTGCTAAATAATAATATAAATAAAATCAAGTTGTCAATTAAGATTAAAAATAATATCTCATTTGTACGGACGGAACCCTTCGTGTGTGAGTCTGACTCGCAGTTGGCCATTATTTCTTTTTGATAACCACAATAATTTGAAGCCATTAGCATTAAAGGTAATAACGTTAATAATTTATTTATCGGGAATTTATTATAGTGATTAGAGTCTTAGTCACCTCCGTCATAATTTACATTAGCTGCAATAAATATTAGCAATCATTTCTCTTCCAATTTATGGCGTAGATAATATGCCGACGTACGATTACGTAACCTGCGCATTTACTTCGCTTATAGTGCGACAGCTTCACATACTCGACTGTTTATCGCCTCACGAACCAAAACTCCTGAGCCACGACTTTTTATTTCTGCAGTCTGTGTCTAACCAGTGGATACAAACACTCATCATCATCATCATGTCAGCCAAAGTACGTCCACAGCTGGACAAAAGCCTCCCCAAAGAATGCCATAATCGCTCATTTAGAAGTTCGCCTTTTTGCTTTAGTCTTCCATTCTTTAATTTTAATATATTTATGTAGTAGAACAAAAAATTCAAAATAATAGATTAGTAAGTTGTTATTTATTTAAGGATTTCCGAAAATATAGGTATGCGATAAAACAAACCGCGTGGACGGACTAATAAATTGTTTTTTGTAGCTTTTTTTTGACAAGTACAAGTGTATGTTAATACATACCCAAGTGCTGAATAAATAAAATTTCATTTCATTTCGCCACGCTTGAGAGAGAGCTTGTGAGACTTCAAATGATTACTCTAAGACCTATATTTTTGACCACATTTTGACAAATAAATATTTTGAATTTGAAATTTGAATTTGGCAGACATGTTGGCGATCGCAGTTTGATGGTCATAGTTCACAGTAAAACGTTGCTGCCCGTTCTTTGGTAGGTATTCCTTCGGACGATTTCTACGCCCCTCACAGGATGAGATGGGGGTGATGATATTCTATGCCGTCACCACAAAGCAAACACTGGTACTACTAAATCCGTGACTCGTCACCAAACATTGTTGCAATTTTTGAAAGTAAGGGTTAAAATGAATAATTCTTAAAAATATATTTTTCCTTTTTTACAAGCACGAGAGCATCTGGATGATGCACATGACATTCTTTTGTATAATATATTGAAATGTTTGAATATTTCTTTACACTTCTTCTGCTTTATTTTCTGCTTTAATATAGGTAATTCTCATTCTCTTAATATATTCATTCTAGCCTAAGTACTTAATTCATGTTATGAATAGTGATACTTGAATTATATTCAACTCATAGCCAGTTAATCTCACCAATCCGTATTTAATCGGTGAGGGTAAGCTGCTAAACACGCGGCGCGCCTAAAGATGGTTAACCGCGAAAGTGGTTTAATTTCTGAGCGTCCACGTGCTTCGGAGGACACTTTAAGCTCTCGTACCCGGTACTCATTAGACATACCTACTGGGCGGTTTGAAACTTGATGACTGCCCATACGATAAGTAAGTAAGTACCTAAGTAACTCTTTATTGTTCACCAAAAAATAATACATAAAAAGAACTATATTATGTTAAGACTGTACACACGATAGTTAAGTATTAGGTATATTTCCTACCACTAGTTCAAGTTATGGCAAATTCGAGAAAAGCTAGCAATAAACTCCGAGTAGGTAATTACATACATAAATACATAGACTCACGCCTGTTTCCCAGAGGGGTAGGCAGAGACAACGGATTTCCATGTGTCACGATCTTTGCACACGTCTTTTGCCTCGATTACTGTCATTATATTCTTCATACATGCTCGCCGGTTTAGGGTACTTCTGACCTGCCTTTTCTTGAGAACGTCTCCGGTTTGGTCAGAGAATGTTCGACGAGGTCTTCCCCTTCCGGTTGTCCCATTCACACAGGCCAGGTATACTTCTTTGGTCAATGTGTAATGTGTAATCCTGAAAGCAATAGGACATTGGAACCGATTAACACCAGTAGTGCAGTAGTGGAGTCATACACACAGCTGGGATCAGAGTCACCAGTATCTCCACAAAATGACAATACTAAACATAGCTCCATACTGTATTCCGATGCAATGGGTAAGGGCCTTGGTACCTTGCTTTGTAATAAGCTGAGTTGTTCCTTTGTCAACTATTGTATGCCAGGATTACATTATAAAGATATAATAGATAAATTAATTCAGAATAAACACAGTGCCAAATCATGTATAACTCTAATGGTAGGAAATTGTAAGAACTTAAAGAAAAAAGACATTACAGATAGTTTCACTAAGATGTTAGAATTAGACTGTAATAAGATAATATTGTGTGCCTTCCCCTATGTGTCCAATGTGCCTGATAGTACAAATAATTATATCCACAAGCTAAATATGCACCTACAGTTTTTGGTTAGCCATTATAGTAATAAATTTATATTTTTGGACACAAATAGTTTTATAGATTCTTGTAGGGTAACCATGAGTACAGTTACTGTCTCAAGAAAATTTTTGAACATACTTGTAACTTTAGTAGCGGCACATATTAACTCAGTCATAAGTGGTATGACGAAGTCACTTTTTATACCATCTTCTAGTAATGTTATTAAAATCAATTTAGTTAGTAGTTTAAACATGTAAGCATGACAATAGAGAAGTGTGATAACTTTCTAATTCTATCACATCAAAATATAAACCGCTTCTCTAGCAAAATTCTAGACATAGAACTTTTTAATGAAAAGTATGAAATAGATATCCTTTGTTCAATTGTTTTATATAAATGTGTTACGTGAACTATCTGTAAATGATTGCTATCATATACTTACTTTTAAATTATTGACTCTGTCTCAAAATGAATAATGTTATTGTTTCGAAGTTTTTCTTTTGTATACCTAAATATAATCTAAAATAATAAGCATTCAGACAACCGATCGAGCATATATTGTGTTTGCCTACTAAATAATTACTCTAATTGGACCAAATCCCGTGTTCATGCCCGCTTGAGTATGTTTCGCCGGACCGTCTCAACTGGGTCGTGTTGAAACCGGTAGTAGATGAACCCACTGAGTTTGTTTCGCTGGGTCTTCTCAGTTGGGGCGCATTGGATCTGGTGGTAGCATTAAAGCGCGACCGTCGTTATTAACACAAGGTCCGTCATAATAATAATACCTTTAATATAGACAGAACCATTGACAATATGTAGTAAAAATATTAGATTTAAACTAGATAATTAAACATAATCTCTTGACAATAACTTGATACGAGCTAGCTAAATATCATTGCTGTAATAAAATAAATTTTATAAATGTTTTCATACAATATGTACCTAAATATCTATGTTACTAGAAATAATATCTAATGTATACAACTATATTACTACAAACATGTTCTGACTATTTACGAGCGCTTTTTTAAAGTCTACGTGAATAAAAACCTTTTTTATTTTATTTTATTTTATTTTAATCTTCTTTCATTCATCCTTTCTAAATGGCCAAACCATCTCAGCATGCCTTTTTCAACCTTTGTGACTACATCGACATCCTCTTTCACACCACAACGCTCTCTTACATCAGTATTTCGAATTCTGTCTCTCAAAGTCACACCGAGTAATTATATTAGAAATGAATAGTTTCATAAATTAGTATTAGCTTAGGTACCACAATTTAGCTTTGACTGTGCCCTTATACAATATGTTTCCAGAAATTTGAATTCTTTATTTGTACATGAAATGGAATAACAAAGGCTTAAAACGTTAAAAGTTTATAGGCCTTATCACAAAACGTGATCTCTTCCAGATAACTAAAGTAAGTGCCGCAGGTTTTTTTTTAAAAGACATTGCCCGCACTAGGGAATCTAATCCCTGTGTTGCGGTGTACTTTACAAATATATAATAGACGACCACAAATTACATCCAGACTCAGAACAACTATTTATGGATCACACAAATAGCTGTCCGGCGCGGGACTCGAACCCGCGACGCGAGGAGGCGAGGCGACTGTCTTAGCCGCTGCGCCACACGTGCACAGGTTGTGTACAGCAGATACATTGGCAGTACGAGATACATTGGCAGTACCTATACGTATCTATACATATAATAAAATCGTAGGAAAGTCAAAACTGTACATTGCATATTTTTAATATAAGTTTCAAAAATATAGTTTTTAGAATTTTTGTCTGTGTGTCTGTTTGTCTGTATGTATGTCCGGGCTAAACTCAAAAAGTACTACATGGATTTACTTAAAATTTTGCATGAAACTAAGAAGTCGGATCAACATATAGGCCACATATTATCACGCTATCACCTTCGAGGGAGGAGCTGTGATAATTTATTAAATTTGACGCGGGTAAAACCGCGGGGCACAGCTAGTATAACATGAAATATATACCATATCTCCACTTTGTGTCTACTTCTACCAAAAGAAGGAAACCTTACATGTTCGCTTGTTTACATTCTCAGTCTAAATTTAATTGAAGTAACTATCTGAAGTTTCTGTACAAATTTCCAGGTTTATTAAATGTATCCAGTGTATAGTGTAGCTTTGATTCCGAGTTTCCAGGTCAGGTAATGTTACCCATTTTCGGATAGTTTTATTATTTAGTTGAAAGAAAGCCTTTGACGAGAGGAACTTCATGTAAGTAGTTCCCTACGCACATGTTTTGGGTATGATACATGTCTATTAATGTCACAGCTCTAGAATAACTATTTCAAGTTTCGTGATACCAATAGACTTTAAAGCAATAATAGGTTTTTATTGCAACTATACGTATGTCATAATTAAGTACAAGAAATTCCTAGTACATAATTATTAAGTACATTAGAATATAATGACTATGGACTTATAATGTACTTGGCATTTCTACTATTTAAAAACGGTTGCAATGTGTGGTGACGGCGGCAAATATCAGAATATCATCACCCCATCTCATCCCGTGGGGGCGCAGAAGTCGACTCGAGGGACTATCTACCAGAAGACGGGTAGCAGCTTCTGTCCGAGGAGTATGACCATTATACTGCGATCGTCAACTCGTCTGCCAAGCGTGGCTAGTATGACATATCCCCCCAAGATGTTTCATGGGGGAGGCTTTTGCTCTCCGGTGGACTTTTTATAACTGTTATGATGATGATGACAACAACGCATGGAGTATGTTGAGCTGAACAAAAAAAAATTGATCGACTGATTATAATTTATTTGATTAGGTTTCCTTTTTTTATTTTATTTTTATTGGAATTATGTATGTTATATAGTTAATTATTATTTTAGTTTGTGAAGTTATGTGAAATAGATATTTATTTTTAAGACTGAACAATTAATATGACAGTTTTAAATTAGTTTGCACATTGGATTTGGTATTTTTTTTCTGGCTGTTTTAGAGACTATTTGTAATTAAGTTGTTGACATTTGATTAGGTATTTTTATAATTTTTTATTAACTGTTATATGAACTATTTTAATGTACTAATGATTTATTTTATAATATGTGACGTGCAAAAGTGTTCCTTGTTTGCCTAATTGCAAAAAAAAAAGAACGATACAAAGTGGAGCGTCGGTACAGAATTGCTTGGTAAGTGGCTAAAGAGCTTTCCTGAATATTACTTATCTACTAAGGTATTTGTATTTACGTCTTTGTCATTCTAGGGCAGTGATATTATCCTCAGAATCCCCGAAGTAAACAAGCCGGCGTTATAAGCAATTAATCCGAACGACTGGTTCTCACGCGTACCAAGATATTTAATCAACATTCTGTTGGTATTATCAACAGGTTCCCTTAATTAATGCCCTCTTCCTGTCCGACACACGGTACACGACAGTAGGGGAACGACAGCCGACAGCCCTTCCAAACCAATGGCGCGGAAATCCGCGGTCAAGTTTCAATCGCGCGCCCTCCTATGCGTCGACAAAACAGTTTTAAAACTTTTGTCTCGTCGGCAAAACAGTACCAGGTGTTGTGGGTTGATTACTTGGCTCTTTCTATCCGTATGGACGAGGTGTTTCTCTCTCGCTCGTACGCCAATTAGGCGGCCAGGTGAGTGATACGCGGAGGCTTCGCGAGTCGCGGCAGAGTTGCCAGAGGACGTTAGCCCGCGACCGTTCGCCGGAACGCACGTATCGCAGCCATACAATATTACTACCGTGGCAGGTGTCCGTGGCGTGATGGTTTAAACCGTGTTTACAGTTCGTGTGTGTTATTCAAATATATTTTTGGGATTGTACGGATACCTTTCTTCGAGTTTCACTATGGGTGAAGTAAGTACTAAGAAGTTTTTATGTGTGAACTCTAAAGTCAGTTCTATAAGTACACGGAATGCGAGCGTGATCTAGTTTTAGATGTCGGAGAGGCTAGTCCTGCGATGGTAATCGCAGTTCGTAGGTCATCGGCATGAGGTGGAGTTGCAGAGAATGCGTGCGATGCGACTCGCGGGTCGCCGACTGCCGCGAGATTAATTAACGCTTTCATATTATATGTAGCCAGAATAATACGAGTTGGGCATGTGTACAGGTAGAAAGCTTCATACTCGACCGGTAAAAGTATTCGACGGAGTACTGTTATACATCTGATAACGCAGCGCGATATACTATCAATGATATTGTTCGATTTTTTACATACATCGAACGCTCTCGCAAGAAACGTTTGGCTATTGTCTTATCTAAGAATTAACAATCTACGGGTAACAATCGATTGTAGGTACTTATTTAATCTACTGAGAATGCTCGATAATACCTAAGTATGCAGTCACGGTTGCTGGTACTTAGGATTTAAATTGTAGTATAAAATTCTCAGGTATTGCCTCGTTGACAGCTGCTACTAATGAGGTCCCAGGTTCAACTTCCGGGCAGAGCCAAAAAGTGTTACTTGTGGCCCGTGTCTAGAAGCACACGTAAAGCTGCCATTCCTGCGCCTGCTCTCTCCCTGGTCATGTCGACCGGATTATTAGCATAAAGAATAGCCTACGTTTGCGCCCTTACTTGTGAACTATAAAATGTCGTGTACAATTGGCTAGTCTCTGTTGACATTGGCCGCTGTAACAGAAATTCGGCCGGGAGGAGTATTATTTTATTATTGTGTGGTAATCCATAAACTTGAAAGCCAGTAGGGCGAAGTTGTCCGGTTGTTGAAAGTGAATATGGCAGCGCGTAGGTCAGCACGCGTACTGCTCGCCCAACCTGACCTCTTTTCCAATAATAAACGTATGAAATGATGAAATACTTGCATGCTAGTTGCCAGCAATTGCTGACAGCGTTTAATCAGTTTTGTCCATACAAACGTGGCGGAACTGTTCGCAATAGTGACACCTAAACACGTTCCATGTCAAGGAGATCTTAGCAAATTACGATTTGGCGGATTAGTCGGCTAAATCGCGTCGTTGACACACTTAATCTTGCGATGGTCTAGAAAAAACAGAGACGAAATTATGATACGTGTTAAGAGGAATCCCTTCTAACGAGGTTGGACCGCTTGCTATGTAAATGTGTGGAAAACGTACTTAAATCGAGGTTCTGTATTCTCTCAATTCCTTCTTCAGAAATGAAAATTTTTCAATCATTTCTGATTTATTTTTTACCCAAATTTATAAAAAGAGGTTATTATTTCTACTTTACCTTTGTTTTGTTTGTACCTAAGTAGGTATGTAGGTATGTGTCGCGATTTATTTTTTGTTTGGGAACCGATGTCGATAATTATTAGTTGTTCTAGTGGTTAAAGACCCCGAATGGTAAGCCAAAGGTCGTGGTTTCCATTCTCACCCGTGACAAATCTTTGTGAGATGAGCACGGTTATTTGTTCTGTCTGGTTGTAATTTATCTATAATATGTATGAATAAATAAAAATAAAAAAGGTTTTTACTCACGTAGACTTTAAAAAAGCGCTTGTAAATAGTCAGAACATGTTTGAGTAATACAGTTATTATTTCTAGTTACTTATTACAGATATTTAGGTACCTACACGGAATGTTAAAACATTTATACAATTTATTTTATAATGGTAGTGCTTAGTTAGCTTGTATTAAGTTATTGTCAAGGAGATTATGTTTAGGTTTAATTATTGAAATATATTTAGTATGTATTTAGAGATATATTTAATAAGTGTATTTATCAGTTGTCTGGTTGCCATAATACTGGCTCTGCCTAGTTTTGGACAGTGTGTTGGTTGTCCCAAGACATTTTATTACTTTCGGAATGAGTCTCACATGAAATTTGATCAAATTGGTTGTGAGGAGGTAAATATGAAATCGGTTCAAATTTTTTGAAAATAGTAGGCTATTATTTTCGGCAGTTTTGTTTCTCACAAAAACGAAATAGTCGGAAATGGCCGTGGAAGATACCAATATTATATTATATTAATATTATTATATTATACTGCGTCAAAAGGTATTGGTCTAGTGTTAAAATTATTTGCATGAGAATATTTGTATGGGAAATAGAAAGGAATGGCTCTTAACTACACTCCCACATACAAAACTATATGAACGATTGTATGTATCTACATAAGATGATGGAGTTAATATCAACGCTTTTTATACAGATTAACATAAAAAGAAACTGCGCCGATGTTTCTCAATGCTTATAATTCTGCTTTATCATTATAATATGATGGTTTTGAACAGTGAAAACATCGTCTCTTAGAAAGGCTTTAATGCTTACGAATAGGCAGAGAGGCAAAGAAAACAAGTAGGTAGGTAAGAAAACAAAGTATGAGTGCTTACGTGTGACGCAAGAGTTGCTTATGTAGGTATTTCATTAGTAATAATAATCTTGTCTCTTGAGGGAAATGTGATCAATCATCCACTTTCTCATTTCAACCCGCCTGATAGTACAGTAGTTTGTAAAAGACAGCGGTCGAGTGGAGATTATACAGGGTGCGACTTAAGGATTGGACGTCAGTTAAGGATCTTAATTTGCCAATGAAAGTGAACAACGACGGTCACCGTAGCCTAGTTGGTAGTGCTCCTGCCTACAAAGCTGGTGGTCCTGGGTTCGAATCCCGGTAAGTGCAAATATTTGTGTGATGAGCACGAATATTTGTTTCTGAGTCATGGATGTTTTATATGTATTTAAGTATTTATCTATCTATATAAGTATGTATATCGTCGCCTGGTACCCATAGTACAAGCTTTGCTTAGTTTGGGGCTAGGATGATCTGTGTGGCATTGTCCCTATATATTATTATTATTAACGAGTAGCACATCAATATGTTAAACACACAGAAAAATATGATCTCCCCATACAAGAAAAATGTACACATGTACATTTTGAACGGAGCGCTAAAACGTTTTTTCGTTTTTCACATAAGTACTGTTTTTGTTTAATTAGTATAGTTTCATGGGCAGATAGCGCACCTTAAGTTATGGCCACTATTTATGATACACCTTGTATAGTGGACAAAATTTAAGGAACACAATCTACGCAATAAGCTGGTCAAATCTATACATATAATAAAATCGTAGGAAAGTCAAAACTGTACATTGAATATTTTTTAAAAAGGATACTTGGGGCGAGATCTGCTATCGATATTGAAGCCAAAAATATAGCTTTTAGAATTTTTGTCTGTGTGTCTGTTTGTCTGTATGTATGTCCGGGCTAAACTCAAAAAGTACTGCATGGATTTACTTCAAATTTTGCATGAATATTACCAAGAGGTCGGGTCAACATATAGGCTACATATTATCATGCTATCACCTACGGGGGAGGAAATATAATAATTTAAAAATTTAACGCGGATGACACCGCGGGGCTCAGCTAGTTAAATAATAATTATAATATATCTTTATTACAGGCAAAAAGGATCCATGTGTGTTACCTACCAATGATTAAAAAATTACCTTACTAATCAAAATACAAAATCAATATTTAGTGTTAATTCCGCTGATTGTCAGTTTAATCATGCTGGGATGCAATTTGCACCGCCCTCCCGCCCGCAAAAATGTGCACATGCAAGAAGGACAATATAAAAAGCAAATTACATGCGCCAGTACGATACCCAACACGTGTTTCGGTCCTCCACGGACCATTCTCAAGGGCTGCTAACTTGTCGAGTGCTCGAAGGAGACTAAAAGCCAACGAGGCGAGCGCTCTTTTATATACTACCAACCGCATGGACAATTATTTCTAACTACCCCCAAATATTCGTAGTAAAGGAGATGAAACTAAATTTGTTTGGTCATTCAACAATGCAAAACTATTACTGCTATGTTTTAATATTTCTAATTGTTCCAACACACATAACCGGAAACTTTTATCACAACTATGTAAAATATTATACGTATTATTGTCGCCCAAGGAATGGCCAGTTTCAATTAAATGTTTGGCGTAATGAGATTTATCAGGATGGCCATTCCTATAAGCAGCTACATGCTCTTTATACCTTATTTCAAAGTTTCGGCCTGTCTGACCTATATATACCGCGTCACAATCATCGCAGACCAACCTATATATATAGGTCAGACAGGCCGAAACTTTAAAACATAGCAGTAATAGTTTTGCATTGTTGAATGACCAAACAAATTTAGTTTCATCTCCTTTACTACGAATATTTGGGGGTAGTTAGAAATAATTGTCCATGCGGTTGGTAGTATATAAAAGAGCGCTCGCCTCGTTGGCTTTTAGTCTCCTTCGAGCACTCGACAAGTTAGCAGCCCTTGAGAATGGTCCGTGGAGGACCGAAACACGTGTTGGGTATCGTACTGGCGCATGTAATTTGCTTTTTATATTGTCCTTCTTGCATGTGCACATTTTTGCGGGCGGGAGGGCGGTGCAAATTGCATCCCAGCATGATTAAACTGACAATTAGCGGAATTAACACTAAATATTGATTTTGTATTTTGATTGTTATGGATTTCCGCAAAGTAACGCCTGATTCCATTACTTACCTTACTAATAAAATTAAGTTCTTATCGTGTGGGCAGTGGTTGCCCCTAGTGTCAGAGTGGTCAAGCCGCCCATTAGGCCTCTGACATGGCTTTACGACTGCCCTAATAGCTACAACCGGTACCTACACCTTGCTCTCGGAAGTACGGAGATGGTCCGAAATTAAACCAGTTTGACGGTCACCCATCTGTGGACTGACCGCGAGCCTAGTTGCTTGACCTCGCCAATCTTTTACGGACTGGTGAGAGCATCTGGCTATGAGCTCCTCACTTAACTTAAAAATCTAGTGTTATATAATGTCTTACAGACACCGCAGCCTATGCAGAGTACCTACTGATAATAGCTCTCAACTTATCACTCTCTGCATGACCTTCGCCAAAATCGGAGTGTGGGCTGAGCGCCACAGTTTTTACGATGCTATTGGCACTGTTTCTTTTTCCTTAATAGTGAAGCGGTCTTCTTTCGGAAGTTTGCGTGAAAACAATCCTTGTTTGATGCAAAAACCGGTTTGCACACTAAGTACTCAAAGTTGTTTTTGGCTCCCCGTACAAATTGCTGATCTGAATAATACATAATATAATAAATTAATAAAGCAAATACAATGTAATAATCTGTAGTCTAGAAGTGTCATCGTGAAAATTGGAAATCCGTTGTCTCTTCCTACCCCTCTGGGAAACTGGCGTGAGTCTATGTATGTAGAAGTGTCATCAACGTAACGTTAATTGATTTAAAAATA
The DNA here is from genome assembly GCA_951640165.1 of Pseudoips prasinana. Lineage (NCBI taxonomy): Eukaryota > Metazoa > Arthropoda > Insecta > Lepidoptera > Nolidae > Pseudoips > Pseudoips prasinana. The sequence goes on from OX621247.1 coordinate 35,761,804, forward strand.
AATTAACAAATGAAATAAAACAATATAAATTTTATATCCAAGTAAGCGAATCAATTATTGTACTTAAATGAAAATAATATAATACAAATAAATCAAATAAAATATTCAAGTAAATCAAATATTGATAATGAAATTGTAGACATATATATTTTATTGTAATTCTATTTTATAAAGGAATAAATAAGGCTTAAGTAAATATAAATAGTAAATTGCTAATCAACGGTTTTGTATTGACGTCCTACACGTTGTTCCCTTTCATGAGCAAATTAAGCTCATTAAGTTTCGACTATTATTTATGTTACACCTTGTACAGTAGGTAATATACAGAACAAACGATACCTATATACTAAGCGATGTTCATCATACAATCCAATTACTTAATACAGTTCTGAGTTTCAATCGTAGTCTCTCATCTCATGTTTGCCGTGTCCAATCATTTATGTAAACATATCTATAGAATATTATATTTCGATGGTTGTATAACATTAAATATAACATTAGATTAACTTTTTTCTTCCTAAGGCTATTAAACCTAAAATAAATAGGTGCTTAATCAGACAACCGATCGAGCAAATACTGTGTTCACCTGCTAAATAATTTCAGTAAGTTGACCAAATCCGGCGTAACATATTCAAGGGTGCCGTATAGGTAGCCTAGCGTTTCAACTAGTCCGTGTTGAAATCGGTGGTAGATACACCTCCCGAGTTAGTTTCGCTGGGTGTTCTCAGTTGGGGCGCATTGGATCCGGTGGCACAGAATAAAGAGTACTTACGCCGGTGGTAGCATTAACGAACGACCGCCATAAGAATAATATTTTTTTTTTTATTTTTTTTTATAATAATATCTGGGGACAATGTCACACAGATCATCCTAGCCCCAAACTAAGCAAAGCTTGTACTATGGGTACCAGGCGACGATATACATACTTATATAGATAAATAAATACATGAATACATAGAAAACATCCATGACTCGGAAACAAATATTCGTGCTCATCACACAAATATTTGCACTTACCGGGATTCGAACCCAGGACCACCAGCTTCGTAGGCAGGAGCACTACCAACTAGGCTACGGTGACCGTCGCGTATTGAATTTTTACCTTAACATAGGTAGAAACATTCAGACAAGAGGTAGTAAAATATATCTTAAATTATAAGTTTCGATAACAAAACCTATAAATAATGGCTTTGACATTAACTTTAATAAGTTAGCTAAGTAACTAAATCATTAATATCATAAATTAAATGTTATTTCTAAATGTCTTTTTTACGCCGTATATCCAAATATCTACTTATGTATCATCATCATCATCATATCAGCCGAATGACGTCCACCGCTGGACAAAGGCCTACCTAAAAAACATCCACAATGGAGTTGGTAACCCATGGTAACCATGGACACCACCATTTTAGTGGGATATGCCATAATCGCCACGCTTTGCAGACGGGTTGACCATCCAGTATGATGGTCATAGTAGACAGAGTCGCTGTTGCCCATTCTCTGGTAGATATTCCCTCGGAACGGCTGCTGTGCTCTCCACGGGATGAGATGAGGTGGCGATATTCTATGCCGTCAGCCACACAGCCAAATATGTACATACGCTCCGCAGTTTCACCCGCGTTAAAGTAGTTTTGGCGTAAAAGAGTAACAAACATACATCTATACTCACAAACTTTCGCATTTATAACATTAGTAGAATGTGTACCTCTCTGGTTTTGGCAATGCACGCCGGAATAGCTCGCAAATGGTGGATATTATCCTACTTACTTGACACTTAGCGTCATATTTTTGACAAATCGCACAATATCTTTATAAATTGTAGCCTTTGTGTTATTCTGATGTATAAGCTATATTATTGTAAAGTTTCATTAAAATCCATTCAGTAGTTTTTACGTGAAAGAGTAACAAACACCCATCCATACTTACAAACTTTCGCGTTTATAATATTAAGTAAGATATGTATACACGGCTACATATCAAGCTATACATTTCCAGTATAAGCTGATTTCGCATAGTATAGGATTTCCATACAATGAGAGGTTAGTTTATATTAGAAATGTAGGTATAGCTTGATATGTAGCCGTGTATACCAAGAAATAATTATGTACACCTACTTACTTAACTTTATTGCTACAAACATGTTCTGACTATTTACAAGCGCTATTAAATCTGCGTCCTTTTTTGTCTTATTTTATTCTACCTCTATATTAATAGGATGTTATTTTATAGACCATATCAGAGAGTTTATAGCATGGGCTATTCGCATTCGAATATTGTAAAGAAAACGCTATGAACTGATCAAGGTTTAGAACGTTAACTTACAATACGTTACTTAAAATAATACCCGATCCATATACAAGCTGTGGCAAAAATAGTGGATGCAATCCACCCATGTCACTAAACAAAATTAAGGTAAGCAATTTGTTAAATAGGATAATATGTTCGATTCTCCACACGAAGACGAACGCGTTCGTTGATCGACTGTTTTAATATTATATCCTGTAATAATATCTTGGGACATTATTCACACACGACAATCCTGCACCTGCAACGCGTGAGTGTCACCATATGTGTTAATACGGCTGTAACGCCGTACGACGTCGGACTCGCCCATGAAGGGTTCCGTAGCGGCAGGTATTTCAGTTGATTAAATGAAAGCAAATTGCGGTTTACGATTTATGACGTATTAAAAGAAAACTACTTGCTAGATCTCGTTCAAACTAATTTTCGTTGTTAGTTTTCATGGTAATGTACATCATATATTTTTTTTAGTTTTATAATTCTCTTATTTTAGAAGTTACAGGGGGGGGGGGGGGGGGGGGCACTCATTTTACCACTTTGGAAGTGTCTCCCGCGCAAACTATTCAGTTTAGAAATATATGATATTAGTTACCTCAATATCATTTTTGAAGACCTATTCATAGACATCCCTCATGTATGGGTACGATAAAAAAAATTGAGTTTCAGTTCTATGTATGGGGACCTCCCAAAATTATTGTTCTTTTTCTATTTTTGTGTAAAAATCTTAATGCGGTTCACCGAATACATCTACTTAGTACAAGTTTCAACAGTACAGCTCTTATAGTTTAGGAAAAAAATGGCTGTGACATACGGACGGACAGACAGACAGACATGACGAATCTAAAAGGGTTCCGATTTTTGCCATTTGGCTACGGAACCCTAAAAACATACAGAATAAAAATACATATCGCACCAGTTGATTGTGCAAATAATTACAAGAAATTATAACAAAAACCTGTTGATATTTTCTAGATATATAATATATATTTCTTGCAGAAACGATTACCTCACCCGATGTCGTCACTCAAAACCCATGCGTACGAAATCGCGGTCACATTTTTTCTCTTTTCCGTCTATGAGCAATTTTACTGGGGAAGTACCGTTATTATGTTGGTATTGCAGTCCCAGAACCCAGGTCGGGATGGGGAAATCGTCTGCAACGCTTGCCCATTGCATCATCATTATCAGGTGGCTCGTATGCTTGTTTGCCAACTTAGAAGTACAAAAAAGCTAGTAAGTACTCCACAACATACAGGGATCTCCAATGCAATCACCACTTTGCGTTTTGTGTAGCACTCTCCCCTCTCTAGATAGGACTTCAAAAATTATATAGCAAGGAAGTTTGTTAACAATAATCTCATTTAACTTCGCTTCGAGCGACATCTGTTTGGCTGCTAATTAAATTATTCTTCAAGTAACAGATTTTTGCCGTCATCACACAGTACTTACTTCATGTACATTAAAAATAGCGATTGTTGTAGGTAACTTGCTTCGTTCGTTCCTGACCATACTCGTACTGAACGGCTGTATGCCTGTCTGTCATATCTATCTGAATTCATAAAAATCGGACACCCCACAAATGAATAATCACCGAAAAGCAACAAATGTCCCATTGAAATCAATGTATAGACATCTATTTAACTTTACTCAGCTCAATATTTACAAGCAGCAGAATGCCTTGCAGACCTAGTATCTTCTAACGCAGCTATAGTGTTTTGAGATAGATTCAGTAGCAGTTCCTCAAGTAGTTCGGGGTCAATTTTGCCTGGGAGATTCCTGAGCAGTTCGTACGAGAAGAAAGAGTTAAATCCCAAGCAGCGCAACAGAAAATTTGTAGGATATATAAATGGATAGTACACGTATACTGATATTCAAGAAGGTCTTCTGAACCTCTTTCAGTAACAGGCCATACATTATTTCATGAAGGTTCCAAACTAGATTCATGCCACTCTTTAACAAGTCAGTGTAGATAACCCGTGCGTTCTGTGGTTCCGGAAAAATAGTATTATAATACGGCTCGTATCGTATATCAATCCGCTTTCTGAACAAAGGGGAGATGGGACTTTGTTCATTAACAATGCCATCTTGTCGAGTGGAATGTGACCAAAAAGAAAACTTACCTACTTAAAGGCAGTGATAAATACGGTAGTATTGAATAGGCATTCGTAGAACCACAGAGATGATGAACATGATTAATTTTGTATCGTTTTGTAGGTACTTATTAAATGTATCTATAATATGTATGTATTTAGAAATATATAAGTATATTTATTAGTTGTCTGGTTGCCGTAGCACAGGCTCTGTATAGTTTGGAATTGGATGGCAGTGTGTTAGTTGTCCCAAGATATTTATAAACATACGTTGTTTACCTTTCCGCAGCAAGATAGATCTTCCACGGTTCGCCACTCTTTACAATGAATAAAGAGCTTAGGATGTGACTTTTCTCTCGTGCAATTGGTTTCTTGGTAACCCAACACAATTTTGAAATAAGTTTCCAAGTTTAGTGAATCTTTTGATAGGTGGATAGATACGCATGCCCGATACGTGAAACAGAGAACAATGATGGCACCACCACAACTCGTTCTTTATTTTCATTTCCTTTCTCGGTCACATTTTTTTTTATATAATAGCATGCCAAACAATTAAGCGGGTCACCTGAGGGTGGGCGATTACCGCCGCCTATGGAGACTCGCAACCCCAGAAGCACCGCAAGTGCGATGGTGGCCTTCTGTAATAAAATCGTTTCTTGAAGCTTTATCACACCTGGATTCCTCTAAACTATAACTGACATCTTTGAATTTCATCTTGCTAGATTGCTTAGCTTAACAGTTAAGCTTGGTGTTGGAAAGCTGCCCAAATTCTTAAGTCGGCTATACGCGGCTAAAGGTATTAAGGTACAACAATATAATATTCGAACATGGCACTTTAACCGTTATACTTCAGTTTATAGGCGAAATCTATACACCTATACAAATAAATAAATTTGAAGTGTCTGTAAAATTAAATAACCATTTTTTACTACACGTATATGAATATATATACCTACGATAGGTACACACACCAAAATATTTTTTTTATCATTTTTGTCTGTCTGTCTGTTTGTTCCGGCTAATCTCTGAAATGGCTGGACCAATATAGAGGGGACTTTTACTGGCAGGTAGCTGATGGAATAAGGAATAGTAGCTACTTTTATTTTAGAAATTTCTTTTATTTTTGTAATCATCATATCAGCCGAAAGACGTCCACTGCTGGACAAAGGCCTCCCCCAAAGATCTCCACAATTGCCGGTCTTGTGCTATTCGCATCCAGCATTTTCCAGCGACCCGCACAAGATCATCGGTCCATCTTGTAGGGGGCCTTCCCACGCTGCGTCTTCCGGTTCGTGGTCGCCACTCGAGAACCTTTCTGCCCCAACGGCCGTCGGCTCTACGAGCTATGTGCCCTGCCCACTGCCACTTCAACTTGGCAATTCTTCGGGCTATGTCGGTGACTTTGGTTCGCCTGCGGATTTCGACATTTCTGATGCGATCCCGCAGGGAAACTCCGAGCATAGCCCTCTCCATTGCTCTTTGGGTGACCTTGAGCCTTCTAATACGGCCCATAGTGAGCGACCACGTCTCTGTTCCGTATGTCATCACTGGCAACACACACTGGTCGAAGACTTTCGACTTGAGACACTGCGGTATTTTGGACGAGAAGATGTTACGTAGCTTCCCGAACGCTGCCTGTATTTTTGTAAAAACAAAATAAACTAATCAACACGCGGACGAAGTCGCGGGCACAGCTAGTTATTTATAATTTCAAGTGCCTATCTATTCAGTTACGATTGAAAATTTTAAGAAAATCTCTTCTTCCATTTAAAACTGTTAGTTGTCTTATAAATCCTAAAATTAATATATGATCTGAATAAAAATTACATGGGACTATCTCTGAAGCAAGCTGATTAAATTAAAAAAAAATCAAATTCGGTAAACAAACGCCGGAGATATCGACGTTCACATACGAAAACAGAAATCGCATAGAATTGCGAATGCTGATTTTTTTAAGTTGGTTTAATAAATAAGCGTATGCATGGTATTTCATGGTAACCAAGATTAGTTTACTGTTTTCTGCAAGCAAGTTATAACAGTTTTAAAATCACAATTCAAAGCCTCAACTAACCCACATGCGCAGGATAAATATCTCGAGGTCGCATAACAAACCGCACGTCGCAAACGACACCACTCTTCCAATATCGAACGGTCCCACTGACCACCAGCCTGCCGCCGGCTTAGTGACCTACTGATCACACTCTTAACATACTTCACAATGATGTGATCTCACAATCTCCCATGAAAATTTATGGGCTTATGGTCGTTTGGAATTAATGTGTGAACAATTTATTTTAAGTGTAAACTTTTAATTTCATTGTAAAATTAAATTTTTTATATAAATTTAGATTGTAAATTGGAAAGTTTGGAGAAGCACACTATTATGAAAATACTTAATGCATATATTTAATACTTTATGATACTATATCCTACCACGGTTGTCTGGAAGAGATTGCTACATTAGCGATAAGACCGCCGTCTTTTAGTTTTAAGAAAATTTGATATTTTTGATTTGGTGCAGTAAAGTGTATCTATCTATATACTATATATATTTCTAAATATAATAGAATATTATAGAAAACACCCAGACAGATAAAATGGAAAACAGAAAATCACAAAAATATATGTCCTGGGTTTTAGGATCGAACCCACAACCTCTGACTTTTTTTCAATTTCAATTTCAATTTATTTATTGCGTAACTAACCACAAGAACATCAGACCTGTCGAATGGTTTTATACATTTAAGTTCGTTTTGTTTAATGAAACAGATTTTTTAAGGAAGTACGATAATACAAGACCTGGTATTTGTAAATTTTAGTATTGTTTTTCTTTTTTACACATGCTTGAAGACCGAGATATTATCCACAGTGGAGACTCCTCCTATAAAATTAATGAATATTTTCTTTTCTTCTGAATATTCTACTTATTCGGTAATCACATCTCTTTGTAATAAGACGACACTGGGACACAGGAAGACAGTCATTACAATCAACGGCTTCTTGAATACGACATCAAAACTATAATAAAAGTAATCAGTAGAAGATTACGGTGCCCCTATAGTCGCCAATAGAAATAACATTGCTCTGACACAAATAATTCTCTATATACTTATCCTACTAATATTATAAAGGCGTAAGTTTGTGAGTGTGTATGTTTGTTACTCCTTCACGTCTAAACGGCTGGAGCGATTTTAATAAAATTTGGTATGGCGTTAGCTGACACCCTGGATTAACACATAGGCTTATAGTTAATAAAGTTTAATGCGGGTAAAACCGCGGGGAACAGCTAGTTTCATATATATCTATATACTAACTACGTATATACTTGATATACATATTTTAGAGTAGACTATAGTTATATACCAAATGTCCCTCTTTTACTACCAGTAAACTAAGGTATAAAAAATTGAAGCCTTATTAATTTTGAAATCGAGGAGGCTCTATCTGGATGCATGTCCATTTGTTTTTCCCACTCAAAGTAGGGCATTTATTAGTAGTGGTATGCCCCCTTACATTATTCTAGGTGTGTGTGTGTGTGTGTGTGTGTGTGTGTGTGTGTGTGTGTGTGTGTGTGTGTGTGTATATGTGTGTGTGTGTGTGTGTGTTTGTGTGTGTGTGTGTGTGTGTGTGTGTGTGTGTGTGTGTGTGTGTGTGTGTGTGTGTGTGTGTGTGTGTGTGTATCGAGCGTGTACCATAACGAGTATTTTATTCTTTTATAATCTAGAACTCCCAACAGTTATAAAATTAAGTTGGTTACTGCATAGAATTGAGGTCACTGTCGGTTGGCTCTTTACCAACTTACACAAGGAGTGGCCGACGTAGGTGCTTCTGATTTAGATAGTATGCAAATGAAGGAAGCCGCTATCTTTCTATCATTCCTTAACATAGGAAATTAATTTCCTAAAAATATTCGATGCTAATCGTATCGGTTCAAAGTGGCGAGGCAAAGATAAACACCTGCAATCTATTTGATAATTTTATATTAAAATTCTGGAAATGATTGTTTATCAACTCAATCTGATGATAATGGAACCTTGATACTTGGAACGGATGGCCAAAATGTTGGTGGCCTATCAATGATTATTGTTATAGTACAGGGTTTAAGAACAGGATGTTTTTGTACGAACATGAACAAACCTTTTGGCAACCTTCAAGAAGCGAGCCTATTCTTTTGTTAAAAGCCGGCAACGCACTTGCGGCTCCTCTGGTGTTGTGAGTGTCGATGGGCGGCGGTGGCACTTACCATCAGGTTCTATTTTATTAAATAAAAACTAAAAGCGCGACCGTCGTTTTAAACACAAGGTCCGTTATAATAATAATACTGAATTCATACCTTAATATAGACAGAACCATTCAGACAATATGTAGTAAAATATTAATTTCAATAATTATCCTAAACATAATCTCCTTGACAATAACTTAATACAAGTTAGCTAAATATCACTACCATTATAAAATAGATTGTATAAATAGTTTAACATTCCGTGTACCTAAATATCTGTAATAAGTAACTAGAAATAATAACTGTATTACTACAAACATGTTCTGACTATTTACAAGCGTGAAAAAAACTTGTGTGTACTTATGTACACGCGTTAGAAGTTATACTTCTTAATATACAACTTGAACATAGTTATCAATTTTCATACCACCTAGAACTAACGTCATGCTGTTATTTTTAAAATAAAAAAATTCACTCTCATACCACCTAGAACTAACTTCATGCTGTTAAATTTTTTGGTGTCGGTGTGCGCGCGCATCGTTAAAATTCCCTCTCATCATTTTTCTCCATCGCGCCAAAAGAAGTATAACTTCAATAAAAACCTTTTTTATTTTATTTTAAACATAAACCTTGCGTATTGAAATGAGTACCACACATACTTCCGGACGTAGGTACCCGCGCTGAAACATTACATCAAATTCAATTATTTACTTCATCGTATTGGCAAGCGTCAGTGCTGTTCAAGACGCCCAGGAGCCTTTGATATGGCTTATCAACTGTTGTTTACCGGGACTGACAGCTTTACGTGCTCTCTTAAGCAAGCAGACGGACAGAACATGAAAATCAGCTCAGTTGGTTATCTTTTCATTAGCTGTAATTGATCTTATTCTGACTAAATAAGCTATAAGGGCTTCGGAATTTTTTTATTCTCAACAATACCCAGAATTTGATGAAACTTCAATGACCGATGTGCGCCGGAGAAGATGTGGAGTATCTGATCCAGGATTAGTTACAATGTTTCAAACTTAACTAGCTGTGCCCCGCGGTTTTACCCGCGTTAAACTTTATAAATTATCACAGCTCCTCCCCCTTAGATGATAGCGTGTTAATATGTAGCCTATATGTTGACCAGACCTCTTAGTAATATTCAAAGTAATAATTTTAAGTAAATCCATGCAGTACTTTATGAGTTTAGTCCGGACATACATACAGACAAACAGACAAAAATTCTAAAAACTATATTTTTGGCTTCGAAATCGATTGTAGATCACGCCCCAATCCTTTAAAAAAAATATTCAATGTACAGTTTTGACTTTCCTACGATTTTTTTATATGTCTATACATATAATTAACTAATAATAATTTAATAATTAACTTAATATTTCAATATATGTGTAAACTTAAATAACTTAATCGTGTAGGACACAGCAATTAAATCACAAAGTGTAATATGTTTACTATTTTATTTATCGTATAGGCAGTGGTCACCCTAGTGTCAGAGTTCTCCAAGCCGCCTAGTAGCTCTCTGACATGGTTTAACGACTGTGGTTTAATGCCTAGAACCGTGACCGACAGCTTAACGTGCCCTCTGAAGCACGGAGACGCTTAGATTTTAAACCTGTTTGGCGGTGACCAATCTATAGAGTGACATCGCGCCTAGGTGTTTAACTACGCCGATCACTTATGAATCGGTGACAGCAACTGGCTCTGAGCGCCTCTTTTCACTTTGTTTACTATTATAGTTTGGATGCAAGAGAATACGTTGTTTTACGTGTATACTAGCTATATCCCGCCGTTTATCCCGTGTTAAACTTCATAAATTATAGCCTACTAGCTGTGCACCGAACTTTTACCCGCGTTAAATTTAAAAAAATATCACGGTTCCTCCCCTGTAGATGATAGCGTGATAATATGTAGCCTATATGTTGTCCCGACCTCTTAGTAATAGGCATGCTAAATTTGAAGTAAATCCATGCGGCACTTTTTGAGTTTACCCCGGACATACATACAGACAAACAGACAAAAATTCTTAAAACTATATTTTTGGTTTCGGTATCGTTTGTAGATCACGCTCTAAGTATCCTTTTCAAAAAATATTTAATGTACAGTTTTGACTTTCCTACGATTTTATTATATGAATAGGTAGATGTGTTATTCGGATATATATGGCTACAAACTTTCATCAAAATCCGTTCTGTAGTTTTTATACAGGTTATACATACACACAACCTTTCACATTTATAATATTAGTAGGATAATTTTACTAGTGTTAACATTATTCAGATGGCTTAATGATTTGTTCTTTACAACCTGTATGGGATTATCACCAAATGATGACTTTAGTCATTAATATGTTATAATCTAATCTAAGTTTCTAAGTAGTAGTTACTATTCATTAGTAATCTAATACTTCGAAACTTAGATAGTAAAATGAGTGATATTCATGTATAACAGCCTATACGGGCAGATATGTATTCTACGTTACGTTACGTACGCACTAGTTTACGATTTGAGAGAGAGAATGTTTGTTTTTGAGAGTTATCGAGGATTATCACGTATAGGTGTTGACATACAAGCCGAATGAAAAAACGGAATCATTTAAAATCAATCGTGTAACTATCTGGTGGCCTGCCTCAGTAGATTTACTCCAAATCTACCGGATCGATTTATTGGAAATTAGCTGTGCCCCGTGGTTTTACCCGCGTTAAACTTTATAAATTATAGGGTGTCAGCTAACTCCATACCAAAATTTATTAAATCGCTCCAGCCATTTAGACGTGAAGAAGTAACAAACATACACACTCACACACTCGCAAATTTTCGCCTTTATAATATTATTAATATATATATATTACAAGCCGCTTACAGTTAGGCGGCTACCACTGCTTAACCGGACAATAATATTATCAAGTTTATGCTGGTTCGTTTATTGGTAGTACAACAAAAATGTAATAAGTCATATACTCGTAATACATATTGAATATCAAATTCATATGTAAATATTAGTAATATATCTAGTTATAATCACCCTCTGTTTATTGTATATAAAGCTTTCATGAAATTATCTTTTTACGAAGTACTAGCCGTGCCCTGTGGTTTTACCCACGTTGAATTTATAAATTAGAGCCTATGTGTTATTCGGATATAATATAAGCTATGCAACAAAGTTTCACCAAAATCAGTTCGGTAGTTTTTGTGCGAAAGAGTAAGAAACATCCATACATCCCTCCACACAAACTTTCGCATTTATAATTTTAGTATGTACCTAAATATCTATGTTACTAGAAATAATATCTAATGTATACAACTATATTACTACAAACATGTTCTGACTATTTACAAGCGCTTTTTTAAAGTCTACGTGAATAAAAACCTTTTTATTTTATTTTATTATTTATTAGTAGGAAGTAGGATTTCAAAGCATACCAATGCTTTGAAATCCTACTTCCTACTAATATTATAAATAATAAATAATACCTTTAATACATCGATTAAAAAATAATAGGTAGGTACTATATATTCAGTTACCTTAAGATATGAACAAGAACTGGATAGATGTTATAAATCAATAGTCATAATAACACGTAAGGTCAGCATATGCTTGCTCGGAGGCGACCGAGACACACTTACTGCCGGCTACCAAGTTGGAAACCTGTCCTGGCTATTACCAGCCGTAACGTTGTCATTATAAACGGTGACCGCTATTTTAACGCTTACACACTAACCACATCTCTTAGAAAAAATACGATATTTAACATGTAGGTTGCGAAAGTAGGGCCGCAGCTTAGGAAATAAAATTTTAGAGGTATTTTATGTAAGAATTCCATTAAATATTCTATAAAGGATTACAATACTAACAAAATACTTTCTCTTTGTTACAGTCGTTGCTGAAAGATGATCCCCTCTCCAGGATCCAGAGAGAAATCATAGAAGTCACTGAGAGAGAAAGAGAGTTTAAAGAAGGCCACTTTAGGATAAACAGGCTCCTATCAGAATCTACCCTCGAGATTCAGCAGAATGGACACATGAATGGGGACGCTGAACTAAAACCACAAAAAACTCTCAACAGAGCCGTGTCCACGTCACATTTATTGGGCCCCATCGCACCTTCTCCTCCTATTACTCCCACAGTACTGAAAACAAATGGCTACACACGCAGATTCACGCCGCAGACGGGGACCAAAGGAATTATGCAGCGCTTCATTGCTAGCAAGGGCAAGATGTCAGTTTCACCAAATGGAGCTATGCCTCCGACGCCAACTACGCCCCTTTCAGCGGCGCCACTCTCGGCCCCTATCATGTTTCCAACGTCGCCAGTAGTCGCCCCGGTGGTCTCGCCACCCATTATTAGCCGGACACCTGAAGGCAAGCCCGTTAGAAAGGGTTACGTCCCAGTAGAAGAAAAGATACAAAAAGAATTACAGGAAATGAAAGATAGGGAACACGAATTGAAGAAGATGAGGAAAAAGAAAAAGCCATACGACTTGGAGCTTAGTGAAACCGAATTTAGTTCAGAGTCAGAAGACGAAGAGATTCCGATGCCAGGCAAACTGAAGCAGACCAAGTCAATTGGAGAATTGTATGAAGCTCTGAATGAGGAACTACGGTCGCCCTCTCCAAGGAATAGTTCGGGTCAGGACTCGCTCGGTAGTTTGAAACCGGCAAAGTCGTTAGCAGAATTGTGTGACCTAGGACCAGGTGAAGAGTTCCTCGCCCCGAGTTCCACGCGACTTATAGCTAAGTGGGAATCGCTCATACAGCAGAAGCAAGAAGCTGGCGCCGCTTAGGATCGTAAGAGATATTCGAAAAGGCTAACTGGTTCAAATATAATGAAATAACGGGTGCGAGTCGCTGTTATACCGTCGCGTCGTTTGGTAGCCGCAGAGCGCCGCATAGTGAATATTGTATGCAACGAAAGTGTCAACGGAGTCTGCGCGCAACATAAAAACGGGTGTTAGTGGAGTTGGTGCCGTCTCGGTTAAAAGTATTGCGTAAATGTTGAAATTCCTCGAGTGCGCGGCGGGTAATGTTCAGCTGATCGATTTCTTTCGTCGCCAATCGATTGTGGAGCAATTAATTTTCTCTAGATCGCATTGAACATTGAACAATGCAAATGATGGTTATCCGCAACAGCAATTATCTCGCGCTCGAGTGGAAAGCGGCCATACGATGCGAACTTGTCAAGTGTGAGTATGAGTACTGCTTCTTCCTATTGTTCGAAGTTATTCTGAAAAACTTGATAGGTTTTTCGGTGTGCAACGCTTTCCCGCGGGTTCGTGAGCTACTCGTAGCCTCATTACTTTGCTCTTTGTTTTTGTGAGAAAACATTATCGATTGTCTACTCTAATAACACCTTGAAATCAGCTCCCAGTATTGTGCACACGTCACACTCCCGTAGAATTACGGTCCATTACGTCGCGTTTCCGTTTCGTACAATCTTTTGTACAAGTATTTGATAGCAAGTTAAAATATTGGGAGTGACACCGATAAAAGTATTTTACTTAGAGTCGCCTTTCGCTTTTTGCTAAAGTAATTGTATTCTGCGCGCGAATAACTAGTATGATTAACTCGTAACTCTTATCTGTTGGACTTTCGTTTGTTGCATTCATTTCGCGGTAACATGGTTTATTCATAGTTAATTATAACAACATTGTTCATATGAATTAGTGGTGGTGTGGGGCCGACTCCGCGGTAGTTATGAGCTAGTCGAAGCTGGACTTCGAGTATATTACAGTCGAAGTATTTAATACGTAGGCCATTTCGTGTGTTGTTTGTTAAATTACCAGAAACACTTTGATTATGTATCAAATATAGACGTGGCTGCCGGTAATACTGATTTTATTAAAATCGATGAATTAAAAGGGCCTTGATGGATTTATGCGGGCGACCGTATGGATTTGTGTTTTTTAAATGAAGTCGGATGCATTTTCTAGAGTAAAAACTATGTTAGATAGGTATGTATGTGTCATTGCAAAAAATGTGAGTATGTTAATATATTGCACCCGTCTTCCTACGTCATCGGTGAATCATTCCAAATGAAAGGCCTTGTGGTAGCTTTCATTTTTGAGAATTGATTGATCAAGAAATATTCACGGGAGAAAATCTTGCCGATGAATGTACATACTTATTTCTTACTATTTATATGAAAACACGATATTTTTTCGAAAATGCCTCACGAATTTCCTGTATGTAAACGGTTTAATATTTCGAATTTAAATCACTCCATTGTTCATTTATTATGTTATGGTGTGGAGACTTCACGACTGTTACGAGTTATCAATTAAAACAAGTACCTACACTTGGCCAAGTCAGTGATCTAACAATATTTGTAATTATTTCTTCATTTCGGGCGTATTTAGCATTTCATGTTAGCTAAGTACCTCATTAATGGCCTCTAATATTATTCTGTTACGCGTTGCTACAAATTGCTGGTTACATCATATTTGACATAACGTCCTATTTGACATCTGACATGTGTCAAATGTCAAATATGTACCAACTTCGTTGTAGTTTTATCAGTATTTCGCATTTGACATCTGTCTAATTAATATTGATGTAACCGGCAAAGACCAGCGCTGCAATCAATGGAGATTTCGGTCGCCATTATTTCACTTTGTGTATGTACCAATAAATATTTTGAAAGCTTCTTCTTATACTTAATTAGGACTATTTTTGTAATATATTTGCTTGCTAAGCCCCATATACACAAGATAAATTGTATTAGATAACTAAAGTTGAATTTAGAGGTGTCAAATAGTCTGTGCCTTACTTTTGTACGCTAGATTTAGCAAATTTTTTAAAGGAGTACTAAGATTTTCCGAAATGTGATAAACAATGACACATCTCCGTTGATACAAAAATTTACTTTACCGCTAGGTGATTGAAATCAGGTTAAACTAATGAATGTATAGAGGAGACATCGCGAGGCGAAGAAAATTTTAACTGTCGCATAACTTATTTACGAATTCATGCTTACTTTGATGATCTGTGCGGGTAAACTGAGTAATAAATTAAAATTATTGCACCTACACTCAGGTGCAAACAGTCTTCGTGATATTTCCTCTAATACATTCTTTGCTCCTCAATAAATCTTACTTGCATTTTGGTCATTTATTTTGACATTAAGTAATGTCTTTTTGTCAGTGCAAACATGTCATTGGCAATACTTAAATATTAGCACCAGCAACACCACGTCACTAGACTAAATGTATAAATTATTTATTAGGTACTTAACGAAGCTTTTCCTGTAGCATAATAATAAAATTAGTCAATTTAATTTAAAAGCAAATAGAGATTAGATCAAAATAATAATAATTACTGAGATTGATAGTGTTAATTGTTGCAATATTTAATAAGTATTAATATTAAGTTTGTTTCTATTTATGATCAGTGCCAGACGGTGTAAAAAAGTATTTATTAATATAAAGATGCCTTGATAATACAAATAAATTCCTATTTATACAACTCAACATAGTATTTTTCAGTAATTATATTCTTAGAAATGTGATATGAAATTGCCTTAAAATAAAGAAGATACATAAATATATTTAATGTATAAAATTGACACCTATAAAGATGTCAATTTGCTACTGTGTGAATTTTACAAATGGTACCTTTGCTGTCCATATTAGATATCAGGTGTTAATTTATGTTTGTTTAAGAATTTTTCGCAATAAATATTGTCAAAAATCCAGCCTTATCTTTTATTTTTATCTTCTATACTGCTCCCGCTGATTTTCAAGTTTAAGACCGACGTTTTACAGGAAATGAAAACTGGAGACCACACTCTAGTTGGTAGTTATCATTAAACGTTATAAATAAACACCAATAGAAAATGTACCCCGTGTTAAACATATTAAATTCACAAAGTATGGACCTACATTTAATTCTGCAGCCGTGTCTATACCTTTCCAGTCAATGGCACGATGTCGCATTGCGTATCCCTAGGTTGCTAGCTTTGTTTAATAATGTTATAGGAGTGTGAATAGCTCTATGACTATAAAATAGTGCGTGGTCTCCACTTTCCATTTCCTGTACACCGTCAATACCATACATATAGTGAATAAAACATACTTAAGGAAGTATACCTAATACTCTCTTCGGTATATTTTTAAATTGGTAAATATATTTATACAGGTGTATTTCCGTCCTAATTTAAATATTATAATCTTCGAGTACAATACGTGTTATTTTTCTTTGAGTATCACTTGGGGTTGAGTAATGTTATATCTCAAAGCTACTAAGTTTCATAGATGTTTACAATTCTAGGTATAGAATTTATATTTTTATGAATAATACAGAAAATAATTAATACAGAAGATAACTTTCAGCATCAGTGTCTATAGAAATGTCGCGTTATATAATATAACTACAGAGGGGGTCGGAGTACTAATACTACTACAAGACCAAATTAAATTTAAGGAATTGAAAGATATGTACATCCCAACTATCAATTGAGCGTGTGTGTGAGGTTCCTTTTGTTAAAACGCTAATAAACAAACATATATAGACGGACACAAATTACATCCAGACTCGGAACAAATATCACAATGTCACAGAAATAGTTGTCCACACGTGCAGTGCATATTGAAATACTGTCAGCAAAATTAATAGCAGCTTCCTATAATACATGGAAAATAAGATTTAAATGTGAAAAATCTGCTAGACATATACCTATTTCTCGTATTTTCTATAGCATTATGCCCTATGGCAGCCTGCTGCGGGGTTCAGTAGCTGATACTAATTTCATATTGCATATAATAAAATCTTATTTTCTTTATTTCCAAAATAAGGGAAAACTTCCAAATTTTAACGCATTTGAGTCTTATTGCTTATTCTAAAATCTATCGGTGATCTAAATTAATTATTCTCAGAATTAAATTTTTGTTGAAAGAGACTCTTTTGGAGATTATTTTGGAAGAGATTAAACCCATCATTGCAACTCCTGTAAGCCAGGATCAGTAGAGGCTCATGAATTTACTTTAAGCGCTGACGGCCACACACGTCCCGGGGAATCGCTTCTACTTTCAATTCGATAGCGAAGTTAATACGAAATGAACAAGGAGGAGAAGAAGGCGGAGACCGAATGCTTTAACGATTAAAGCCTTTTAACTAGAGAAGTCATCTACAAAAGCAACAAGGGTATATTTCAAGGGTCCTATCACGTGAGCTGGTATACTTGATTCCAATACTACTATTGCAAACAAGTATGGCGCAAGCCTAAACGCGTAGAGGTTGTCCCTGGTTGCTACAAGATCAGTTTAATACGCGACTCCAGATATTGGTTACAAACTATTTAACAAACTATCATGCTCGTTTTGCTAGGGATCACATTGCCAAAGTATGTGGTGGGCGGTTGGTTCATATTTCCAATAGGAAGTCGAGCAAATTCAGTTGGGTAAAGGTACTAATTAATAGAAGACTGACGGTGATATTGCATAATGTATTATCATAATATAAAACGTAAAGCAAGAACTTTGTAGGTACCCCTTTTAGGAAAATTGCGCGGATGCAGTGGAATGAAATTTGGAACAGGTAAAGTTCATAATTACGGAGAAAGAGTGCAGAAAGGTTTTATATAAGTAATAGGCATTAGACGTATATTATTTTTTATAAAAATATATAACCCGAACGAACGGTTTTTAACACACTGACAAACTGAGCGTCAAAACTGCGAATTGATTTATATTTTTTGTCTTCGACGTCTATAGTCTTTGACAATAGAACCACTAAGGGTGATTTCAGAGTGACGCGCGCGGCACGCGCCGGCGGCCAGCGCGTCTCAACAGCCGCGTGCGAGACGCGTCACTTTGAAACGCTAGCTGCCAGTAGAGGAGCTCGGTCAGCGCTGGCCGACGGCGCGCGTGTCACCGGCGGCGCGTTTGAACTGCGTGACTGTGAAACGCAACTACTATCTAGTGTAATTGTAAGCGCGCGCGTTTGGACGGCGTCGCTCGCCGGCGCGACTCTGAAATCAGCCTAATAGTCGAATTCCAACAAGTGCGGTCTCTAGTCATGTATTAATGGGTCATATTAAATTACTGCATTTTAATATGGGGTACAGCTGCAAAAAGTTATTTTGTAAAAATAGAAAGAGCTCAAAGAGCTATACTAAAAGTATCTTACAAACTAGGTATTCGCTACCCTACAGATGCGCTGTATCAAAAGATAGGAGTGCTAACAGTGCGCCAACTGTATATTCTGACAGTCATCCTTAAGTTCTACAAAACGGCATGAATTACTAAGGTTACTGACCAACGCTCACGCAGAAAAGAAACCTGGCACAGAGGCTCTTCCAAATTAAAATTTGGCAATAAAGCTTTTACCTGTGTTGGACCCCGTTTGTATAATATGGCTAACAGTAAATTGAACATACCGCGACTAACCAAGTACGCATGTAAAAAACTAGTTAGTGATTGGCTCTTACGACTAAATTATATAGAAACCGAAAAAATCATAACTAATAACTAACTTGCACATGGCTTCATCTATACATGCACACAAAATATATGTATTTACCTGCACTCACATATCCACACCCCACACGTGCACACACACAAACTCTCTCTCTCTCTCTCACACACACACATACACACACAATGATCTATACAGTATTCAGAATTTAGATGTCATGTACCAACACTTACATACATAGACTCACACCTGTTTCCCAGAGGGGTAGGCAGAGACAACGGACTTCCATTTGTCACGATCCTTGCATACCTCTTTCGCTTCGTTTACTGACATAATATTCTTCATACATGCTCGCCGGTTTAGGGTACTTCTGACCTGACCTTTCTTAAGTACGTCTCCGATTTGATCAGAGAATGTTCTACGAGGTCCAACACTTAATTTTAATTATTTAATTCTGTACCCTGTAGTACATTATTTAAGCACATTTTATTGTAAACCAATCCTCGACGGACGAGACTGGATCATGCAACACAGGATATCCTTATATTAAATATCTAAGTGCAACCATTTATGAAACAATATTTTTTGTCGATGATCTGTGTTCTGTACATGGTCCAAATCTACGGTTTATTAAAAAACAAAAGGATTAGGTTTGGCTAAATGAACCTCACTCAATCATAATTCAGTGATAACACGCAATCTGTTAGTGATTACCTGTCTATATGATCAATAGGTCAATGGCTACCTAGTTATCATTGTTCATTATTGTTTATCACTTTCATAATTCAGAATTCAATTATAATGAAATAATAGTACAATAGATCGAGAAATAATGGAATAAACGAGGACAGTTATGATTCTTACTTATGAATGACTTTGGAGAACAATCGGTGGCACAGTTTGAAGTCACGGCAAAAAAAGATAGATTATTCATTTAGGAGAATATAAACTCTAACTTCATGTATTAAAGTATATAGTCAATTGTCTGTCTGTAAGTATACTCCTATTGTCTCAGAAGAAAGAGGATGATTGAATGAGCAAAACAGTCATTACAAGTTCGTTAGTAAAAATTATTTTCAGAAATGTAAAGGTTGTTATTTTTGCATTACATTTAGCGAGACAGGTCATTGAGAACTCAATAAAGGAGGAAAGAATATTAGAAGAAAATTGAGACCGCCTTGTGTTGTTGTTCTCCTTAATCAATGTTGTGCTATTGTTTGAACGACTTACCCTATTCTAATAAAAGAGGTGTTGGTGTATCCTGTAACCTTCTCCCGTTATTAGGGTCTACACCCAGTCTTGTTGGGGCTAAGTAGCAGAATGGTATTCCTCATAACAGCTGTAAGATGTCCAGTGCTGGACAAATGTATCCTCCAAGAATTTAGAAAGGATGAAAGATGATTTTTGGGGGTATATGCCATTTAGTAGAGGTAGGGCACAGCGTTCATTCGCTCAATGACCAGCCCGACTGGGGAAGTACCTCCACCTTACAGAAGACATTCCTTAATAATAACTTAATTATCATTAATAATTTAATGTGGTGTTTCTGAGTGTGAGTAAGGTCGCCAGGGCTCATAGGGGTGGGGGTGGGGAGAGTCAGCAACAGCTGTTTGCGGACTCTTTTCAAGGCTGACAACGCACCCAGGACTCCTTGGTTTTGCGAGTGTCCATGGGCGGCGGTGATCACTTACCATCAGGTGACCCACTTGCTCGTTTGTCACCCTCTTATATATATAAAAAAATCACCACACTTGGCAGATGGGTTGGCTATTACAGATGGTTATAGTACTCAGAAAGAAGATGCTGCCTGTCCTCTGGCAGCTATTAGCTCGGGTCGACTTCTACGCTCCCTACGGGATGAGATGGGGTAACGATATTCTGATATTCGCGGCCGTCACCACACAGCAAATTAATGTGTAGGTACGTGTTGATGGTATTTAGCTATCCAGCGGAGGTTTTTTGTGGAGAGACCCAATTTTATAAGGAGATAAGTGAAGTTATCCGTGCAATGTCAATATTAGTTTAGGACGAGTCGTGTAGAAATATTTACATTTGTTATAAATCTGGCTGATAGCTCGGGGTACTTATCTCGCTATATTCACACGCTTCCGAACATGTCGGTGTCAAGATTACCTGCAGATAACCCTATGATGTCCTCAGGAGAAATTGATAAGGAGACTGTTCTCTTGCAGTTGTTTGTATACACGCCTAATCTAAATGGATCCATATCAAATATGCATGTGAATACATTCAGGACCCCATCAACTCTACATGTTATCCTAACTCATTAGTGTGCTTTATAATATGTGCCAAGAATATTTAGTGACATATATGGAACAACCGGAAGGGGAAGACCTAGACGAACATTAATAAAAAAATAAAAATAAAAAAGGTTCTTATTCACGTAGACTTTAAAAAAGCGCTTGTAAATAGTCAGAACATGTTTGTAGTAATATAGTTGTATACATTAGATATTATTTCTAGTAACATAGATATTTAGGTACATCTTGTATGAAAACATTTATAAAATTTATTTTATTACAGAAATGATATTTAGCTAGCTCGTATCAAGTTATTGTCAAGAGATTATGTTTAATTATCTAGTTTAAGTCTAATATTTTTACTACATATTGTCAATGGTTCTGTCTATATTAAAGGTATTATTATTATGACGGACCTTGTGTTAATAACGACGGTCGCGCTTTAATGCTACCACCGGATCCAATGCGCCCCAACTGAGAAGACCCAGCGAAACAAACTCAGTGGGTTCATCTACTACCGGTTTCAACACGACCCAGTTGAGACGGTCCGGCGAAACATACTCAAGCGGGCATGAACACGGGATTTGGTCCAATTAGAGTAATTATTTAGTAGGCAAACACAATATATGCTCGATCGGTTGTCTGAATGCTTATTATTTTAGATTATATTTAGGTATACAAAAGAAAAACTTCGAAACAATAACATTATTCATTTTGAGACAGAGTCAATAATTTTAAATTAAGTATATGATAGCAATCATTTACAGATAGTTCACGTAACACAGCAGATCAGTCATGTCTATATGGCTACAAGATCTCCAGCGAGCAATGTGCAGGTAGGAAGTGAGAGCCAGACGTCTTTGTCATCGATGTACTCTTTAGTGGTGTAATAACCCCTAGCCATAAGTATACGTTTAATATGTGTTTTAAAACTTGTGTCAGGCAGATCAGTAATTTGAGTAGGAAGCTTGTTATAAAACCTAATACAATTTCCTAAAAATGATTTATTAGTTTTGCTTACTCTAAAGCCTGGCATGGCTAGTTTGTTTTTATTCCTAGTATTTATATTATGCAGTTCACTTTTCTTTTTATAATTATGAATATTTTTTCTAACAAACATTATATTCTGATATATATATTCCGATGGCACAGTAAGTATATTTATTTCTTTAAACAAATTTCGCAAAGAGTCGCGACTGCCTAAACCATAAATGGCTCTGACTGCTCTTTTCTGCAATACAAAAATAGTACCTATGTCAGCCGCCGAACCCCACAGCAGAATGCCATACGACATAATGCTATGAAAGTACGCGAAATACACTAATCTAGCAGTTTGTTCATCTGACAATTGCCTTATTTTCCAGACAGCATAGGAAGCCGAACTTAATTTACCTGCTAACTTTTCAATCTGAGGACCCCATTGCAATTTTGAATCAAGTGTCAATCCTAAAAATACGGTCGATGGGACTAGATCTAATATTTTCGCATTAAGTGTAACTGTTGGTACAATTTGAGTCACATTCGGCAATGAGAACCTGATGCATTTAGTTTTCCCTGCATTTAACAAGAGATTATTTGCCGAATTTCTCTGACCAAATCGGAGACGTTCTCAAGAAAGGGCAGGTCAGAAGTACCCTAAACCGGCGAGCATGTATGAAGAATATAATGACAGTAATCGAGGCAAAAGACGTGTGCAAAGATCGTGACAAATGGAAATCCGTTGTCTCTGCCTACCCCTCTGGGAAACAGGCGTGAGTGAGAGACATAAACCCGTTCTTCGTTTATGGCAATTGATATTCCTGCAACTTAATAAATGATCTGTATTTGACTTCTTAGTACCTATAGTGTAATGTAATTTAATTATTATTTTTGCATTTTTTATATGGGTTCACTGTCTGAAATACATCTGATTTTATTTTATTTTTATAATTGTACGAAGGTTTGTTTTAGTTTATAAGGTCTGGCGATGTTATGCTCGGGTGTAATTTAAGAAAAAGTGGAGGTGATATATGAAGTTGCACGGCCTGTGATAATCCCGTAAGTTTATTTTCATTAAACCCTTACATGAGGGGTATCTATGGATAGGTCTTCAAAAATGATATAGAGGTTTCTAATATATTTTTTTTCTAAACTGAATAGTTTGTGCGAGAGACATTTCCAAAGTGGTAAAATGGGGTCACACTTTACTTTTATGTAATGTGTCATTTCTATGATGGCGGTATTATAGTCGATTAAGGTCAACATTTTCTCAATCAAAATTACCTATCGTATGCCAATACCAGATACCATGGCTCGGTTACCATAGTGTCAGAGTTATTCAAGCCACCCAGTAGGCTTCAGATATGGAATAACGACTGTTGTCTAACGACAGCTTAACGTGCCCTCCGAAGCAAGGAGAAGCTCAGAATTTAAACCTCGATGGTATAGCTATGAACTGACCGCGAGCCTAGTCGCTTAACCTCGCCTTATGAACCGGTGAGAGTTAATTTAATTGGTATTTATCCAATAGGAAATGCTTTCGCGATGGTCTCATGCAAATTTTACACACTTAGGATTTATAAAGAAATATTAAAGTAGGTAGAATGGTTTGTGAAACTCCCAGAAAAAGTAGTCCTTCGCTTTCTTTGCGAACACAAATAGATTATATTAATGAGAGAGGAAAGCCGTTTCACATCAGCTTCTAGAATAATTGAGTTTCTTGTGATTTTTATTACCCCGCGCCACTACCATTGGTAGTTAAAAAGAAAAATCTAATGACGAGTTTGACTGCTTCTGAAGGTAATTCTAAGAAAGATAAGTATTTTTTAAATTCACACATAACGCGTTGATGTCTTTTAGTTCTTAAAACGATTCTCAATACTAAATAAAATAAACAGAGTAATAAGTAATTAACGGACCTGTTGGCGTGGTTGACAAATGCTTGCTTTTCACGCCGGAGGTCGTGGGTTCGATTCCCAGGACAGATATTTGTGTGAATAGACAGGTCCGTTTGTCCTGAGTCTGGGTGTAATTATTTGTATAATTATGTATTTACAAAAAAAAAGTAGTAAGTATATGTAGAATATCAGATATATGGTTTGCATAGTAAAAGGTCAGCTTTGTTTGGGATCAGATCGCTGTGTGTAAATAATGTCCCAGGATATTATTAATTAATTATCTGCGTTACAAACCTGACGGACGGCCTAGGTAACTCGTAAATATAAATATATTAACAACGTTAGTAAGTAAGTAAGTAAGTAACTCTTTATTGTACACCAAAAAATAATACATAAAAAGAACTTTGAGCATGTTAAGATTGTACAAATGGCGGCCTTATCGCTAAGTGCGATCTCTTCCAGGCAACCGTTGAATGGACCAGGAGTAAAGAAAAGGCATTTGGGTATTTGTTGGCATAATTAGCAGAAAGGGTTTTTTTTTTCACTTATTTATTTACATTGCTTAACTTTAATTCCTACATTGCGTATCTAACGGAACAAATAATGTAAATTTCATTTATAGTAAATCCACAATCGCGCACCGCTTTTTAGAGGTATAAAAAATGTAGGTGTGAAGATAAATTACTGGCCAGTAAACAGCAGCACAAAAAGGTTTGCTTGTACGAATAAATCTAGTCGTAAAACATAACAATGCATATTAAGATCGCACGCCAGCAGCCCGTGACGCTCATTCAATAACTTTACCTCTTACCAAGTCATAACTACGCATAAGTACCAGTAAGTAGAGGTACGAGTAATTTAGAGGTTTAAGAGAGGTAGGGTACAGCGTTCATTCGCTCAAAAAGCAGCCCGACTGGAAAAAACCACCTTACAGAAGACGTTCCTTAATAATAATAATGATGTCCTCCCGGCCGAATTTCGACCACGGCGGCCAGTCACAATGGAGAATACCGCGAAGTGTGTGTGCAAACACAGGGGCACTATCTATTCCATCACTCTCATGATCCGATGGGCGACTAGCGAGACGACCGGAAAGAGGTCAGGTACAGGACCGACGGCTTTACGTGCTCTCCGAGGCACGGGGGTATAATACCGCCAACTCCCAGACTTCGGGCTGATACTGAGACATTTATTTTTACGGAAAAATCCCAAAATCACTTTTTGGTCCGACCCGGGATTTGAACCTAGGACCTCATTGTCTGCAGTTAAATAATAATTTTAATGTTGTTTCTACGTGTGAGTAAGGTCGCCAGAGCTCGTCGGTGTGGGAGAAGGGTCAGCAACACTTGTTTGCTGACTCTTAAAGGCCGGCAACGCACCCTCGACCACCCCAAAGTGTTGCGAGTGTCCATAGGCGGCGGTGATCACTTACCATCAGGTGAACCACTTGCTCGTTTATCGCCCTCTGATATAAAAAAAAGGTTTTTCTCAATGTGATCGGTATGATTCAGTTTTATTCGTAGAAATGTGCAGAACTGGTTTTGGTATATTTCCCTTTTCATAAATGATAATTAACAAGACTAAGCTAATTTAAATGTCTTCTCTCGTCTCAATCTTTTTGTTATGTACTGTATGGACAATCAGTTAATCAGCCGTAAATAATGTTTTTAAACTTTCGCGATTTGTACACATTTTTATATACTGTGGACACGGGTCTCATCGCGATAAATATTTAGGTAAATCATTACCTTGTTTACCCGACGTTTCGGCATGGATTGCACCAGCCGTGGTCACGGGTCGACTGGTGTGGCTCGGCAGCGTCGTCTCCGTGAAGCTCGGGTTTCGGTATCTACCCTCGCATGGTCTTGATATTTTTCATTTTCCTTTACGAAACTGTCGGTACACACGACACTAATGACATCAGCGCCCGGGCGCACTACGTTGGTTACGCGACGATGGCACTTCGTTATTACAGGATTCCAAGATGGTGAGAGGCGGTATCCGTCCTCCCGGTTGAAATGAGCTCCCTGAGCTTCACGGAGACGACGCTGCCGAGCCACACCAGTCAACCCGTGACCACAGCCGTAAATACTTAAATGGTAACCCAGTTGTAATTTATTTACAAAAATGCATCCTCACTAAACATTAGTCTAATCATTAGTGGACAATGTTGACTGCCATTAGATTAAATACCTACCTACCTAATAGTCTCACTTTTTCATACACAAACGGGGAGACTTTTTCAGTAGTAGGTACTGGCTTGCTAATGAAAAAGTCAAAATTACCTTTCCGGAGCGACACAAACACTAGAATCATCTGTACCTATAGCAAATTGAGCCGTGACTAGTGCTCTTTCCTCTGCTTTCTATGTTTGCGTTACTTACTGCTTACTGCGTACGTCTTGGACACTTATAGCGTATCAGATTTAAGAAACAAACTCAAAGAATAACATTTATGAGCGGAGTTTTATCTCTTCATACAGGTCTTACACTCAGCTTTCCAATATACACACACACACACACACACACACATATATATATATATATATATATATATATATATATATATATATATATATATATATTAGTTTCAATTTACCCCTCGACACAAATAACGTGAAGCTATACGTTGTGTGTGACGAGGGCTAAAATTAAACTGATATAATTCTATAGGTACGTAATATAACAAGCCTTTGGCCATTAGTGGACGTCTATTGACTGTCATGATAATATTAGAACACTAATCAGTTAGGGAGATGATCATTTCTCTTTGTCATACATGACATTTTTAAAGTAAAATTTCTTTACGTACGTTTGACTAGGGGAGTAAGTTGGTGAATGCGTGACGAGAGCGTTACGAAAAGTGTGATCGGGCGAAGTGAATGGAAGTTGAGACGGAGATATGAGTTAATGAAGACAGAAATAGTTTCGTATATTACTGTATGGTCAAGACAGAGAGGTGAGATCACACATTTTCTTTCTCGTTTTCTATCATAGCCAGTTACGTTTCATATAATAAAAATAAAATAAAATAAAAAACCTTTTTATTCCATGCACATTTAAAAAAATTATTTATTTAACTACACAATTAGGATTCATAGTTTGACATTCATTATATACTACTAGCAAGAAAAATTAATAAAGTGTTAGTGGAAAAAATTTAAAATACGTTACCTGCTGATGCTATGCTGATGATATGATAAAAAAATACCCAAATTCTACACAGAGTCCAGATAAAATATATTGCTAGCAGTTAGGTAAGTATGTTAATTGATAAAAGTTTTTGCATGGACGAGGGGTCAGGGGAAGGCCTCCTCCAAAGATTTCCATTTTTCTCTACTCTTGGCAGTTAGTTCATATCGTCCATTGCTGGACATAGGCTTCCCCAAAGGTTTTTATAACATCGCCATTTGGAGGAGTTTGCCGTACATGGTATGGGGTGGCCCTATTATTCTTTCTCAGCCGGAAACCACACGGCTATTTTTTTATCACTAATATAAAAATATACGTAAACTCTACGCAGAGTTTCGCATAAAAGCAAACATTCCGAATTAAGACATAACTATAAGTAAAGTAGATAGCTATCTCTTGCTATAATAAAAGTGGCATAATGTCAAGTTCGGAGTCGCTCACCTTGGTTGAGGTCCCTGCGCCAACCTGCCTTATTACTTTAGCTATAAAGTTTATTTTGCCATGTAACAGCGGGGCAGATGACCTTAGCTCGCATATTGCCTAGCTACTATATTCCGTTGAGAGTTGCTGGCGGTGCGTTCGCTTACAGGAAGTAAAAGTGAACAGAGGTTTATTTAAATATGTATTTAGGGTATATCCTCCAAATTCAATTAAATGAGTGCACGTGTGGCGCAGTGATTTAGGTAGACGTCACGCGACTACATCACCGACCTCGTGTTCCAGGTTCGATCTTTGGAGAGGAAAACTATTTGTGTGATAAATGGTTGTGAGTCTGGGATAGTGCTTTTTGTACTTTAATAAAAGTATTCCGCGACATATATATATATATATATATATATATATATATATATATATATATATATATATATATATATATATATATATATATATATATATATATATATATATATATATAAAGTCGGGTTATTAACATCATATACATATAAAAAAATTAATTTACCAACATCCCATCTATCTATGCACTCTACAAGCCCGTTGGTCATGTCAATAAAAGTCTATAATAAACTTCCAGAAGGAATAAAAAAGGATAATACTTTTATTAAAAAACTAAAGCTTTTCTTATTACAGAAAAGCTATTATACTGTTAAAGAATACTTGGACTCAAAGAAATAATTCTACAGATCTTGACATTCTAATATTAATCTGATAATCTTTTCGCTTTAAATCTTGACATTTTTTAATTAAAATTTGGCATACTTAATCATTCTTACAAATAGCATAAATTCTAAAACTTTTTATTATTAACAAAAAGCCTTCTTCCTCTCTTCTACTATGCTGTGCCCGACAGGGTCCATAATTGTTACATAATTATAAGATTATACCATCTGTTATACATTATGTAAGCAATAAATGATTGAGTATTGAGTATAACGCAAGTACGAACAGACCTATTTTCTATCCCGAATAGTAATAGAATAACGTTCAAAATATCGAAAAACCTCACGTAAAAATTATTTGTGAAGATAATTAATACGTTTACATTTAATATGGAACTCATATTTTCATCTCTTTTTTTGGTTTTACAATTGGACCCGATAGTTTGCGCTGTGATTGGATTCCAGGTTCTTTTTTATGTCCTGGGAAGGACATAGAGTGCCAGCTCATCTAGAATATAAATATATTTGAAATTTGAATTTATTTAATTTATATTACTACAAACATGTTCTGACTATTTACAAGTGCTTTTTTAAGGCTACTTAAATAAAAAAAAAACTTGTGTGTACTTATGTACACGCGTTAGAAGTTATACTTCTTAATATACAACTTGAACATAGTTATCAATTTTCATACCACCTAGAACTAACTTCATGCTGTTATTTTTACGATGCGCGCGCATCGTAAAAATTCACTCTCATACCACCTAGAACTAACTTCATGCTGTTAAATTTAATGGTGTCGGTGTGCGCGCGCATCGTAAAAATTCACTCTCATCATTTTTCCCCATCGCGCCAAAAGAAGTATAACTTCAAAAACCTTTTTATTTTATATTTATCTTAAGACAAAGCCTGCACTTTCATCACGGATGCTAACTGTACTTAACAGACACAAATCACATCTAGGCTCAGGAAAATCATGTATGGGTAACGCAAATAGTTGCCCTGTGCAGAGATCGAACCCGAACACGTCGGCCCAAAATGGTAGCGAGGCAACCTTAGCCATTACCCTTTGTCTTGGTTTTAAATTGGTGTTTTTTTTTTTGCGAATGCACTCAGTCGTTCTGGTACCTACTTAAGTTATACATACATACATACATACATAGACTCACGCCTGTTTCCCAGAGGGGTAGGCAGAGACAACGGATTTCCATTTGTCACGATCTTTGCATACTTCTTTTGCCTCGATTACTGACATTATATTCTTCATACATGCTCGCCGGTTTAGGGTACTTCAACTTAAGTTATATCATGTTATATAAGTACATATAAGAAAGTTGGAGGTCGTGGGTTCCTTTTTGAGCAAAAACACGTAATGGTGTACTCGTACCTTTTTTTAATTAAATGAAAAGCCTTGATGAGCCTTCATATTGTAAGTTATATATAAATTACTTGAAGTTTTCTTGAAGTATTAGATATTTTTTTTAAAGTGATAAGTTAAACCGGAGGCTTTCAAAATATTTGATGAAAATTATTATGCATAATCTTTTGAAGTAAGAATTATAAAAAGCATACTTGTTTGTTCAAAAACCACCACTAGGCTTAGCCTATCATTTAAGAGATCTTGCTTGCGCATCACGATGTTTTCGTTATGCTGTCTAGCAGATACATGTTGATCATTTTAGTCTCAAGGCTGATAACACATTAACACTTAAACAGTCTTAAGATCGTTTGCTCGCAGCAATTTTCTCAAGTAAAGTATCCGTATTTTTCATCTTCTTGATATCTATATTATTATTTTGGGGATTAAAAGATTTTTTAACAATAAAAAAAGTAAGCGTCATTTTCTAATCTTAAAATAACAGCTATAGCAGCTTAAAGTGTATACGGTACTCATAACAAATAACATATATAAAAATATCTAGCTGCGCGACTGTTTGTTTCGGATAATCTCAGAAACGGCTAGACCGATCTTGACGGGTCTTTCGCTGGCAGATACTTAATATAGTTTGCGCCTGCATAATACTCACTCGTATAATTAATTAAACCCTCTAAAGAGAACTAATTTCTCATAGGAAAAGTTATTTTTTGATTTTCCATTTCTTTTGTTTAATTATACACAGACTCGGTCGCGGGTAATACTTATAATAGTACATAGTATACCCTATAAAAATCAAGAAAAAAGATAAGATCTAAACATATGTTTGCTAGCAAAAAATAAAGCCGCACATTAGCTGGAAACAGGTTTTATGTCATTCAGTCAACTGTAAATAACATTTAATGACAGAGACAAATCATCTCTTAAGTTAGTTAATAATTAATGGCTTAGTTTATTGAAAAAAAATCATGCTTAGATTTAATTGGAATTCGTAGGACTTATTAAGACTAATCAAATGAACCCAAAGTAGAGAAGTGTTATGGTTACTTTTGAAAAGAACTACTGCCCACCGCCTCGTTTCATTCTTATATCAGCCCGATGGTAAGTGGATATCGTAGTCGAAGACACTTACGACACTGAAGCATCATTCACTGATTGCCATATGAGAATTTATTGGCAAGAGTCTTCTCACCTCCTCAATACAATAGCCTTATTCACGCGTAGATCAGTATATCAGTACATTAAGTGTATTCGCAAACTGGTGTAAATATATTCTTCTGTCTCACGAGTAGATTGGACGCCTTAAAAACCCTGCATTATTTATTCTTGTACATCAATTTGGCTACATCCTAGCGCTACCTAGAGTGCGCAGATACGTGGACTCTATAATGCACGTACACAAACTTAGTAGGATATGAACCTCTGGTTTACTGCCCATAGTTAAAGACTGTAGCAATATATTTTATACGAAAATCTTTAACGATTATGCTCAATCGTTTCGGTTTTTTATAAAAGCATTGTTAAAAAGTAAAAACTTCTACATGATTTCATACAAATTGGAGGCGTCTGCTGGAACAAAATATGAAACGTTAAGACAAAGCTAATTTTTTGGTATTACTCATTTACTTACTTATTGTATGAGCAGCGGTTACCCTGGTGTCAAAGTTGCTCAAGACGCCCAGTAGGCCCACGGTATGGCCTACGACTATTATTTAATGATTACCACCGGGATCGACAGCTTAACTGGCTTTCTGAAGCACTGCGTCTCCACGCTCTCAGAAATTAAATCACTTTGGCAGTCAACAGCCCGTGGATTGATCGCGAGTCTAGTTTTAGTTTGTAGTATTACTTCCGGACCAGTGAGAGCAACTTAGGTATGAGTGCATCACACAAATATATAAAATACAAGGTTAGCGAATGTCGATAGTAGCAATTCCTCTTAACCACTCTCTGTTTTACCAAGTAATTACAACATTTATTGGCGTAGTACTATTTAATAAAGTAAAATAGAGTCGCTGTAGTGGCCGCGCTCGTCACGGTCGCCGCCGACGCTCACCGACAAATTGCTTCGAGCTGCTTTTTGTTTGTAATTATTTACTTTTTCCGGATTGTGTGTTGTCTTTGAGAGTAGGTTTTACTTTTAACAAGTCAACGCCCGCACTACGTATGTTAAGCCCTGTATCTCGGGGGGCATAATAAACATGCAATTGACGGTCACACGGCACATCCAGAAAAATAACTGTGTGGCTGAAGGCATAGAATATCACAATCCAATCTTATCCCGTGGGGGGCGTAAAAGACGTTTCGAGGGATTCTTAGACATGGAGAGAGAGCGTGGGGCGCTGGCTGTGAGGGGAAACATGATGGTACGCAGGTTTGCTGCTTGTTCAGCACCGGTTAAAATAACACTTTTTAAGGCGTTCTGTCAAATATTTTACACCAGAAGTTTGTGGGCTAATCATACCCGAAAAGCAGACAGCGCACTGCGCATTCAATACAATAACGCCTTCAGGGCGCTGCCGCACTGTTGAGGCTTCCACCTTACTGTAGTGCGTCAGGGATGTTCGCGGATGCGCACACTGACGATTATTTCGCGATCATGCGCAAAAAAGTGGCATCAGTGATACGCAGATTGAGGGGAAGCAGCAATAGCATTCTGAAGGTGTTTGCAGAAAGGATTGAAGGGCCTACAATGGATAGATTTATCAAGCTTCATGTCGGACATGGGACTTGATAAATCTTCCTCTAATCTTGGCTGTTTACTATTTTATTGTGTATTTGTGGTGTTATTTTTGTAGGTACCTATGTGTGTCTAAGTGTTACATACGAACATAGTTTTTAAGTTTGTACGGATTACTAACATGCTATGGGCCGTCGACGCCTGAAAATAAACGATTTTTATTTTTATTATTTATTAATATCTACCAAAGAACGCGCAGCACCGCCACTCTGTGTACTATGACGCGGCACGCTTGGTAGACGGGTTGTGGCATATTATACCTCCAAATGATGGACACAACTCAATGTGGAAATCTTTTGGGGAGGGCTTTGTCCAGCAGTGGACGTTTTTCGGTTGGCATGATGATGATGATGGATGTATGGATTTTTGTTACTCATTCACGCAAAAGCTACGCAATGGATTTTGATGAAACTTTGTTGTAATATAGCTTATACATATATAAGAATAACACAGACTATAATATAAGAGTAATACGGGTAAAACAGCTAGTTAAATAATAATCAAATAGTGTTAGTGCAAGGTCTGCCTAAAACAAAAGAACTGAATTAAAAACAGCCGATTGTCCATTTGGCCTTCTGGTTCTTAAGATAATGGTTTATTTGGATAGGTAGAGGATTTGGATGAAGACATCATCATCATATCAGCTGAAAGACGTCCACAGCTGGACAAAGGCCTTCCCCAAGGATCTCCGCAACTGCCGGTCTTGCGCTATTCGCATCCAGCAGTTTCCATCGACTCGCACAAGATCATCGGTCTATCTTGTAGGGGGCCTGCCCACGCTGCGTCTTCCGGTTCGTGGTCGCCACTTAAGAACCTTTCTGCCCCAGCGGCCGTCGAGGAAGACATACCTAAAACATATAAAAAAATGAGTATACCGACAGAATCTATGGATAAAAACACGTCATATTACTTCGGGACTTTTTTAAAAGGTATCACAAATTATTAAGACATAAAATTTGTCCAACGCTCCTGTTCAAGGCTCGAACCCATAACACGTTGGCGCCAGTCGTGCAGTTAATAAATTGAAACATGTCGCCAAAATTTTATAACCACAACTTTCAAACAGTTAACAACAAATTATATCGGTCCAACCAACAAGTCTTTTACTTTTTAGGGATCCATAACAAAAATGAACATTGGTGTAACTGTGACCACGTCTGTCTATGTGTGTGTGCTTCGGATACATGTCTCTTCTTTCTTTTTAAATGCAAATTTCGCCGCCTATAAAGTTTCATAAGGAGTTTTTCAAAGATAGAGGAATACACGATTGGATCCCTATATCCCTATATATTCTCAAATATATTCTTATATAGGATTATAGAGCATAAACATGTACTGATCCAATAGTCTATTAAAATTTGTTTGTATCTTTGAAAAACTCCCTAAGAGAGGTTCTAGCAACCAGCTTATATGTGTGTGCTAAAACTGAAAAAAGATGTAATATGAGTGAACTTTATTGAATTATTTATAGTTTTCAACTTATTAATAAATAAAAAAACCTTATCGGGATTATTTTCCACAGTTTGTAAACCGAAATATAACTTTGATAAAGATTTGTGAGAGACTGGATATAAAATAAAAGTAGATTTCTAAACTTGCAGTTTATACTAATAATAATTGAATAAAAAAAACATATTTATTTCAACACATTACTGCAAATATGTCCACTAGTCAAACTATTGTTTTAATTGACATTCTGCTTCATCTCATTGTCCACTATTAACAGAAATCTTTTTATTATATAATATTTATATTTTTTTTTTGTATTAGATACATCTATTTTTGCCTGACTTTTATTTAAGAATATTTTTATTTTTCGTGTATTAAATATTTGCACGCCATATAGAACTTTAGAATAGAACTTTATTAGCATAAAATGCATAACAGTACACCGGCTCAACTTATTTACTAAAGTTCTTAATAGCTAACAAGTCATTAGTTACATTATTTTTGGCCATATAAATTTGTCAATAATGTGCTGAGAGAAGTACATATACAATACAAATTTGTTGTACATTTATAATTTCCAATTGACGGTATACAAAATTAAAGCACATTACCAATTAGCAATAATTATATATTATAATCTCCAATTGACGGTATACACAATGAAGTACATTACCTCCCGTGCTAGTCAACAAGACTGTGTTACGGCAAGGTAAGGTTCTCGCTTGAGATATCAATCTTAACGTGGTGAATATAAGACGCATATTAATTTGATAGGCCTTTTTAGTTGTGCATAAAAAATACTGATAAGGAATTACAAGTTTTAAGTAAACAACTAGTATAAGTAAAAAAGTCAGAGAATTCTTACAATTTACATTTCATTTTATAATTAGTAACTTAATATAGGTACTTAGAATGAGATATGTTTTGTTTTTTTTTTTTATTTTTTTATTTTTAGGGTATATAATATTAGCTATGTGATATGAAAAATATACCGCATTATATATATAATAATAATAAGTATATATGTATAGTATTATATAGTGAATAATAATTATACTAACGTATATATAGTACATATTTATACATAATATAAATTAATATTAAAGATAAATAACATTATATTAACTGTATATTTGTATAAACTTTTCGGTCCGATCATAATCTAAATCTTTAAGAAACTCTTCAAGCGCCCTCTTGCATACAAATCTCATCATTTGCTTTATAGGTTTAATTTTGCTGATACGATTATATAGAAAGGGCGCTAAGAAGTACGAGAAACATTGTGCCAAAGTAGTCTTACATGCTGGGACATCGTATACTTCATGCGCCCTTCTAGCTGATTTATTAATTTGGATTTGACAGGAATGTTGCCTCAAAACGATGTTTTGAATGAAGACTTGACGAATGTTTAGTACTCCAAACTCTTTGTATAACAAAGTAGTTGGGTACCTAAATTTTTTAAGATTAATTACTTTTAAAATACATCTGTGTGCTCTTTCTAATTTTATGACAGTACTTTTTCTAGCGCCACCCCAAGCAGATATACCATAGGTAACTATAGAACGACATAGTGTATAATATACAGTTTTGTTCGTAACTTTATCTTTTAAGTTTCTAATCCTTTTAAAAATTGGTATGAGTTTACGTATTCGATTTTTCAGATTATTGATATGTTGTTTCCAATTTAGATTTTCATCGATATCAATGCCGAGATATTTAATATAACTAGTTGGTAACAAAAAAGAACAATCACAGTTTCCTGTGCCCAAACAACTGTAAGAATGAGGTTTTAAATTAAAATTAGAGGGAGGTTGTAAATTATTTTTTATACTGAATGTCATATATTTAGTTTTCTTAAGGTTAACAGTTAATAGATTACAGTCAAGCCATTTAAAAACTTGCTGGATTCCCTGTTCCGCCGACATTTTTACATTTGCCCATGTTTTCTGCTGGAATAAGACTACAGTATCATCAGCGAAAGTAATGATTTTTGCGTCAGGTATGTCAATATCACACAGATCGTTAACATAAATCAAAAATAACGTAGGGCCCAAGACTGACCCTTGCGGAACGCCAAATTTAACGTTTAATTTAGAGCTAATAATGTTATCAATTTTTACGCTTTGTGTTCTATTACTTAAATAATTTTTGAAGAGTTCAAGTTGTATGCCTCTAATTCCTATGACCTCTAACTTGCGTATCAGCAGAGGGATCGAGACAGTATCAAAAGCTTTTGCTAGATCTAGGAAGACACCTACGCACTTTTATACAGGGTTACAGGTTAAGTCGACCTAGATCCTTTAAGAGGTGATAGTTTCCATAATTCCCGACTGATTTGTCTATGAAACACCGTACCCCAAACTTAACCGTTTTCAAGATATTGGACAATGAAGCTTTTTGAAAAAAAAAACGGTTTTACATCTATTGGCCTATATTTTTTTGGGTTTTTTGCCTCTAATTTATTTGTGTTTCCGATTTTGTGTAGTAGATAAGTTGCTTTATTATTCTCAACACTAAAATAGCAGTTCACTGAACTGACTGGGTCGTAGTAGACGATTGATAGTTATAAATTGAAATAAATTCGTAAAAAATAATTTTTCTTTCTGTAATAATAAAAAAAAAGTCTATGACAGTTATGCTGCAGATGTGCTTAAAAATATCAACATTTTATCAGCTATCCAACAAGGTATAACAAGCTAGGGTATTATTATAATTCTTAGAAAAAAACTTCGATGAAAGGCTCTCGGGTAGTAGTAGTAGTAAAGATAACGTGTTTCCTTGCGTTACTTGTTGCGCCTATTGTTCTTCATGGGACTGCGGTGCGTGCAAGCGAGATATCATACAATGTAATTAGGTGTGAGCGAGAAAAAAAAACCACAGCCATTTTGTTGTTATTGTTTGGTTAGTCTGCTTACGCGATTCGTCTGTAGTAGATGCGATTCTTAGTGCTCTTGGTTTTTCATTCGACTTGGCTTGGATTTCTGGACTGTTTCTTTCAAATCGTGACTGTGCTTGCAAACTGGACTATTGATTTATGCTTCTGATTTGGAACTGTTGAAGATGACGACCTACACGAACGAGGAATATGCTGATATTTTGATTTGTTATGGGTACTGCAATTGTGTATCCGCACGAGCTCGTGATGAATACATATCACGTTACCCAGGCCGCCGTTACCTGTTAGTGTCTTTGACGGAGTTTACCGACGACTTCGAGAGACTGGCTCTGTTTCGAAGCGACGAACAGACTTGGGTAGACCACGTGTCAATGATGATGATGAAGAGCAAGACAATGAAATAGTTCGACGGTTTAGATTGGATCCAACTACTTCGACCAATATTGTTGCCCGAGAACTTGGACTCTCGCAGTGGAAAGTATGGTTTACGGTGAATACTGCCGGCCTCTATCCTTATCATTACACGCCGGTACACACCATCGAAGAAGGAGATCCTGTGAGGAGGTTGGATTTCTGCAGATTCATGCTCAATGCAGATTTAGAAGATCCATCATTTTTTAAAAAGATCTTGTGGACAGACGAGTCCAAATTTGATAAAGACGGCATAACCAATTACCACAATGTTCATTATTGGGCCCCAAAAGTTCAAAGAAATCCCAATAAGAAGTGGCCAAAGGCATCACAAAGACGATTCAGTTTGAATGTATGGATGGGAATCATATCAAACCATTTGATTGGGCCTTACTTTCTTCCCGACAATTTAAATGGAGAACATTATGAAAACTTTTTAAGAGAAGATTTATCCGACTTACTAGACGACGTACCACTCTATCTCATTCGTGATATGTGGTTTCAACATGACGGTTGTCCTGCACACTACAGGAGAAGTGTCAGAGAATGGCTAGACACTAATTATCCTAATAAGTGGATCGGAAGAGGTGGACCCATACCGTGGCCAGCTAGAAGTCCAGACCTGACCCCCATGGATTTTTATGTGTGGGGACACATGAAGAGTTTGGTGTACAACGAACCTAATCCAATCACATCTGTTGATGTTTTGAGACAGAGAATAATCGATGCGGCAAATGAAATAAGAAGGGGTTTAACAACTGGTGTAGTAAAGAGTGGATTAAGACACAGAATGAGAATATGTGTGCGAAACAGAGGCGGCCATGTGGAACATGAATCATGACTTTCTGTAAAAATAGCAGTAATAGATGTCATTTTGTACCTATTTGGATTGTTTTATTTTGTTTTCTGACCCGTGATAAATTAGTACTGTTATCTTTACTACTACCCGAGAGCCTTTCATCGAAGTTTTTTACTAAGAATTCTGATAATAACCTAGCTTGTTATACCTTGTTGGATAGCTGATGAAATGTAGATATTTTTAAGCACATCTGCAGCATAACTGTCATAGACTTTTCTTTTATTATTTCAGAAAGAAAAAATATTTTTTGACGAATTTATTTCAATTTATAACTATCAATCGTCTACTACGACCCAGTCAGTTCAGTGAACTGCTATTTTAGTGTTGAGAATAATAAAACAACTTATCTACTACACAAAAATTGCAAACACACGCAGTTAGAGGCAAAACCCTCAAAAAAATATAGGCCAATAGTCATAAAACCGATTTTATCTCAAAAAACCTTCAAAGTCCAGTATTTTGAAAACCGTTAAGTTTGGGGTATGGTGTTTTATAGACAAATCAGTCAGAAATTATAGAAACTACAACCTCTTAAAGGATCTAGGTCGACTTAACCTGTAAGCCTGTATATGGCAAACATGTCTGCCAAATGCATATGTACTCGTAACATCTGCATGTGATAAATTTCTTTTATTGACTTGTTTATGCGTATTAATGACTTACAGCATTACCTGTAGAAGCAGAAAAAGAATGGCGATTCTTTTGTTGTGATGCTGGCTGCAGAAGGGTTATGGATAAGCTCATTTATTTGGTAACAGAATAACAAAATATATTTTATACGTCAAATGTATGGAACCCTCGGGCAACAAACCATCTCGCACGAGTCCGGTTTAATAACTTCATTATTTGCATTATAATATTGGAAAGTGTAGGTAAAGGATAAAACATGAACACTTCCTGTGACTGCGACCGTCACTGTAGCGGTATCTGCATACACCGTTGTTTGGATAAGCTACGCCATCTTGTGCTTTTTACGGCGCCGTCACCGAGAGCAAAACGGAACTTTAAGGTGTTTGTACACCAAACTATTACAGATAACGACAAAACGGGGATATTTAAAATTTTGGAGAGATTTTTTTGTCTTGGAGAGTAAGCTGAGGAATCTACCTACTGAGTTTTTTGGCAGTGTTTCTCAGTAGCTGCCGCATCAAACACTGAACGTCAGGGAAAAAATGTGACGATTCAGAAAACAAATTGTGCACGTTTACTAAATAAAATATATATGACTACTAGCTGTGCCCCGCGGTTTTACCCGCGTTAAACTTTAAAAATTATCACAGCTCCTCCCCCGTAGGTGATAGCGTGATAATATGTAGCCTATATGGTGACACGACCTCTTAGTAAAATTTTAAGTAAATAGACATACATACAGGCAAAGAGACACACAGACAAAAATTCTAAAAACTATATTTTTGGCTTCGATATCGACAGTAGATCACGCCCCAAGTATCCTTTTAAAAAAATATTTAATGTACAGTTTTGACTTTCCTACGATTTTATTATATGTATAGATGACTAATGCGTGACGAGGGCATTACGAAAGGTGTGATGGGGCGAGGCGAACGGAAGTTGAGCAGGGGATATAAGTTCGCGAAGATGCAAAGAGTGTGAGAGAGTGCGGGCCACCATACTATTGTAGGTACTATTTAGATTTACTATGAATCTGTACAAATCTTTTGGAGAATAAAGAAATTATTATTATTATTAGAGGGAAAGTTACGTTTCGTATATTACTGTAGGGGCAGCGAGGTGCGAGCACATAATATTACTTGTCTAACAAAAATGTCGATCAGCTGATTCCTTTGTTATGGAGAGCCGAAAGATATTTGACTAGTAAATGACTTGTAAGAGACTGTGCTCCTATAATTTCCATGTTCGTGTGGTATGCTTATACATCAGGCACTGCACTGTTGGTCTAGCGTTAGCGTGTTCAACCGCAGCTATTGAGGTGCTGGGTTCAAATCCCGTCCAACCAAAAATGATCATGTGCTTTTATTTTTAAAGAAATACACGGAGTGGCGTGTGTCTGGGAGTTGGCGTAGTTATACGCCTCTGAGAGCATGTAAAGCATTCATCGTATGTCGTGTCGAATATTGGTAATATGTTTGTTTTTTCTTGGCACTACTAACACATTGCTATCTGATTCCAAATCAGGCAAAGCCTGCACTATGACAACCAGACAACTGATATGATAAACATATTTATATATTTCTAAGTACATACATATTAGGTAAAGATAAATGACACCCAAACACAGAACAAATATTATTATATTTTCTAGGGACAATGTCACACAGATCATCCTAGCTCCAAACTAAGCAAAGCTTGTACTATGGGTACCAGGCGACGATATACATACTTATATAGATAGATAAATACTTAAATACATAGAAAACATCCATAACTCAGAAACAAATATTCGTGTTCATCACACAAATATTTGCACTTACCGGGATTCGAACCCAGGATAACCAGCTTCGTAGGCAAGAGCACTACCAACTAGGCTAC
Organism: Pseudoips prasinana; assembly: GCA_951640165.1. Taxonomy (NCBI): domain Eukaryota; kingdom Metazoa; phylum Arthropoda; class Insecta; order Lepidoptera; family Nolidae; genus Pseudoips; species Pseudoips prasinana. The sequence goes on from OX621247.1 coordinate 35,802,517, forward strand.
GGTGACCGTCGTAATCGTGTTCATCAGACAAATATTTTCCCCTGGTAAGAATCGAATCCACGGCCTTCTGACCTTAGTAGTCAAGGATCACTAACTTGACCAACAAGCCAGTCATTATAAAATTATAAAGTGATATTTTAAAACAACTTGCTAATAAAAAGTAAATATAAACCACTTACATAGTATTAGGACTTTGTAGGGTGGACTGAACCAAAGCCAAGCGGGATATGGCCGCTTTTAAAATTGACCACTGTAGCTGGGAAAAGCTCGCTGAAAATAGAGTTAAATGGCGCAAACGTGTAGTGGAGGGTCGTAAGATCTGTGACGAAGCCTGGTTCGGAGTACTTGCTGATAAGAGACAGAAGCGACATGAAAACGGCGCGGCACCAACCACCGCAAACTTCTCTTGTCAGGCCTGCGGCAGGCTATGTCGCTCTCGCATCGGTTTGTTTAGCCACAATAAGAAATGTCTCTCAGACAATGCGCCGTAAATCGTCTGTAACAGACGCAAAGGCCATATATATAGGCTGAACTAATTTACTACAACTATTTAGGTGAGTTAGTGGAAGGCGGATGGTACGTAATTCCCGTTCGCTACAACTTAGCTAAGTGAAATCGCGGTAAATACCCAATCTTTAGTTACGGTGCAAGCTGCGAACGTCACAACCGTTGGAATTCGATCTCGGAGTAGGTACATCGGCGTGGTTTAGGTGCTAAACAGGATGTTCACGTTTTGCGCTCGGCGCCCGCCTCGTCCCGCTACTTTCAATAAAAAATTACCACTGAAGCTGGGTTTTTAACCCAGGCTTTTTGGAGGACTAAAAGTCCTCCTGATCAAATTTTGACATGGCAAGATTTTGACGGAGACTACCCATTGATACCCAACAAACACATTGCCGGGCTGGTTAGTAGATATTTGCCTTTCACGCCGCAGGTCGTCGGTTCGATACCCACTCAGGGCAGATGTTTGTATGCATGTCTGTTTGTCCTGAGTCTGTGTGTAATTATCTAGAGGTAGGTATGTATTTACAAAAAGAAAAGTAGCTCTGCTTAGTTTGGGATCGTGTGTGAATAATGTACCAAAATATTATTATTTTATATGTATACCGGCGAGCCGACGGCAGGGATGTTTTTGATGTGAAACATCTATAGCAGCACGTAAAACAGATTTCTGGCGTTGCGACGCATGCCGTGACGCATGCGCAATCGACTTTTTATTTAATCATTATGACATATTTAGTTCCTATCACAATATGTTCTTTTCTGCATATTACTTTTACAAAATAATGTCGATGTTTCACATCTGCCAGGCGTCCCGTGACGGCTCACATTTTTTAATTAAATATTTAATAAGAATCAGAAAAAATACTCGTAAGCTGCGGTTGAACTCGCTGAACACAAGATATCGCTAACTCCGAAGAAGAGATTATTTTAGTTATTTTTTAATTTGTTAATCGAAAGTCTTTTAGTTTGTTTTAACTAAGTAAGTAATTATTTATTACATACCAAAATAATAACATACTTACTATGAAATATAAACATGATCAACAAGATTGTACAAATGGCGGCCTTATCGCTAGGTGCGATCTCTTCCAGGCAACCGTTGAATGGACCAGGATTGAAGAAATGGTAGTTAGGTATTTGTTAGCATATTTTGTGGTAGAGAGAAAACGATAATAAAAGAAAAAATGGAAAACGACATGTATAAACTTATTTTAATTTGTATGACCTGAAATGACCTGATGTCTAAGGCAAATAAATTGATCTTATCTTAATTTTACAGTCACTGGTTGTCCTATATAAATAAAACAATAACACTTTTTGGCCCGATCCGGGATTAGAACTCATTAAGTGCAGTTGAACACGCTACCATGGAACCAACGGCATATGTGTTTGGTCTCTCCCATCTTAGTCCAAGAATGGATCAATTTAAATCTCATAACGAAGGTGTATACAACATGTAACGTAATTAACGCACACCCTCAAACAACCCAATTAGAATATTATGTTGTAATCATAATACATACACTGAATTTTTTATTTAACATGTATATGCATTGTTATTTACTAAATTAGTTTCTTGGAATGAAGATTATTTTGTATTGAATGATGAAATTTGTACGAATACAAATTAAACTGCGGTTTTAAAAGTCTTATTGCTTTGACTAACGGTCCATTTCAATTTGTTTTGACGGTACAGGGTTAATATGACAATAATTTACTTGGTTTTAATTATTTTGAAATAAAAAATTACCTATATTAAAAATGATATAAATCGATTCAGTAAACGATTCTGAACAAACTGTTTTCAGGATGTGCGTTAATTAAGTTACATGTTGTATAAAAATGTCGTAAGTAATTGTGGTTCGCCGTATAAGGGCGTCTTATCGATTTAATCATACTTATGTATTTAGATACGCTCTAAGCGGCACATTCGCGTCGCATCGACACGTCACGTCTACGCGGGGATACCATTTAAATAATACATAGTATTAACTTGGCGGTAAAATATAATACTTACTGTGTCCTTTCAAACATTGCTTGGAATTGTTTAGTTGTAAATGGATTTTGATACTTCTACACTTAAAAAAAAAAAAAAAATTTCCTCACTATAATATAGTGTAGTCCAACTCTTTAAGAAGATTATTATAAAAAAATCGATATTCTTTGCCGTTGTCTTTTGCTTGGAGTACCGCGATGGGCATATTTATTTACCATTCCAGTCTTACGATATTTACCTAAGACAAATGGGTATTTACCGCAAGTTTTTAACCAATACCTACTACTAATAACAACCGATACTATTTGGGTATTGACATACACTTGTTCTTGTCAAGCTCACAATGCAGCAGTCTAGTATTATACTTACAATCCTAATCCTAGCTAATATTATAAATGCGAAAGTAACTCTGTCTGTCTGTCTGTCTGTTACTCTTTCACGCCAAAACTACTGAACGGATTTGAATGAAATTTGGTATACAGATGGTCTAGACCCTGAGAAAGAACATAGGCTAATTTTTATAGTTAGGATAACACATAGACCATATTTTATACAGTTTAACGCGGGTAAAACCGCGGGGCACAGCTAGTATTAAATAAACTAGATTTTAGAACTGGTCTGTTTCATTACGTAATAGTTATGAGAACACCTTAAATAAATAATAAGTTATTTGGCTATGTACATAACAACTTTTTTTTTATTATAGACATCGAGCAGGTTGCAGTTACAGTAGTCTAGCTTAAGCGACAAATAGGAATGAAATAAAGAAACAAAGAAAGCCCGAACCCCATAACCCGCTCAGGGTCCTTTACAACAATATAATTGGCGGACACAAAGTACATCCAGACTCAGATAGAACTACTATTTATGGGTCACACAAATAGTTGTCCAGCGCGGGAATAACACCACACGAAGTCGCGAGTCGACTGTTTAAACCACAGTGGGCACACGTACAGTAAATTTCAATTTAAAGAAAAAAAAGACGTGTGGCACTCGGAGACTGCCGCGGTAAAGCATAGCATTTACGGCAAACAGCTGATTACGGTACTTTTCCAATAAAACCAATGCCACCTAAAGGCGGGTTGTTGAACTAAAGAGACAAGCGTGATATTTCAAAAAGTCATTAAAAGTTCTGGTATTTATCGATAGATGGCGGTCGGAGTGGGGGGGTGTTAGGTTTTTTTCGTTACAGAATTTCTGGATTCGGTCCCCACGCTCAAGGCCGGCGATAGAAGCTATGCAATAGCTTAAAAAAATACAAAAAAAACTAAAAATACTTAAAACAAAAGAATCTCGAACAATGCCACTCAATTTCAATTGTTACTTTATATGTAGCACTACATATCATAGTTTTAGGAAACTTATGCTGTTTTAGATTTCTCATACGATTATATTTAGTCTGTAATTAAAGATTCCGTCCCATTTCATGCTGATTTTTAACTCGTTATAAAAATGTTCTGTTCAAACAAATACACGAAGCACTTGTTTGTTTCAAAGTAAGTCTATAACTTTGGGCGTATCAGCCTCTTAATCCAAAATGTGACCAATATCTCAAAATGGGAAATGATAAATTTAAACGTCCAACGGGCTTCGAACCAGCAACCTCTGCCAATCCGGGGTAGGCACTCTGCCGTTGAGCTACGACCCATACACACGAGCAGATTAAACTTAGGATTCCCTTGCTAACACCCTTCGAAGGATGTAGGATTTATGCATCAGCTTCGTTTTTTCAGAAATACGGCCGACTATATTCTCCAGAAGGGAATCCTACATTAAATATGCCAGTGTGTGTCGTTTTAATTTTATATTTATTATTTGCGAGTAATGTTATGAAACACACATTAAATGTGTCCAGTACTAATCTAATGAAACTATCTAATATTTAATAACTAGTTTTATGCTCACGTAAGGCAGTTTCGAGGTTTCAAATCCATAGGGCAATCATTATTGATTAACTTACACTGAATAGTAATCAGCCTTAATGTTTAATGATGAGGAAAATATAGAAAATCCTCGGCAACCCACTAAGAAATAGGTAAGGAAGGCGACAGGACGTCTCCACTAATGAGATTTGGTGGACTCACGCAATAAGGTTATGTACTCATAAGTTGTTAAGCCTCTTACGTGTGTCCCGGACTTGCCGGCTACAACTTTAAGTAATTGGCCGAAGGACGTATCTGGTTACCTACGCAATTTTGTACTTTTATGTTAATTAGCTTCCTTTTTTCATATACTGACAGAAACATAATTGACGCCGAAGCACCGCAACGTCTATCGTTCTCCATTTCAATTAGTTTGCATTCGCATAGACGAAGGTTCCTTTAGCGAAATTGCTTATTAAGTATTTGAATTTGTTTGCCTGTCTTACATATATAAACCTACAGAATTATATGTACTGACTGTATGTGTATTCATGAAGAACTTTTCAGGAATTGACAGAATCGCAGTGGACTACTGAAAGATTTCCAGCGGGCCTAAGTGGCATGCGTTTCGCTTTTTCATAATAAAATTTGTACCTAATTTTTACTCCAAGAACGGAGAAATATATGCAAGGACTTATGTAAATATACCTTACCAAAAATATATGCCATTAGGTACCAATAACCATACACCGAAACAGGTATTTGACTGTTCTAATTTATTACGAGCTAAAATCATTAATCATTACATCAAAGGTAAGGGTATTTCATCTTACAATACTTTACCAAATTCCACTTCCACTTTCCACACTTTTTACACTTCCAAGTGTCCAATAAACACTGAACACACTAAAACTACTATGACTAGTCCGTCAAATACTAATATCAACTCAATCGACTTCTAAAGTCTACAAAGCGAATTATCTCGCTCTAAGCGTCTTCTTCAAAAGAATCCGCGACAACTTTTTTATTGCTTACCTACGTCAAAACGCAAATCATTACAAGGGCAAAAGGGTCACGACGCCGCGACGGCTGATTGTCAGGTTATAAACAAAAACTATAGAGATATGTAGCCACACACATACTCAAAATTCATTCGATTCATAACAAGAAGAAAAGTAGCTCTGCTTAGTTTGGGATCGTGTGTGAATAATGTACCAAAATATTATTATTTTATATGTATACCGGCGAGCCGACGGCAGGGATGTTTTTGATGTGAAACATCTATAGCAGCACGTAAAACAGATTTCTGGCGTTGCGACGCATGCCGTGACGCATGCGCAATCGACTTTTTATTTAATCATTATGACATATTTAGTTCCTATCACAATATGTTCTTTTCTGCATATTACTTTTACAAAATAATGTCGATGTTTCACATCTGCCAGGCGTCCCGTGACGGCTCACATTTTTTAATTAAATATTTAATAAGAATCAGAAAAAATACTCGTAAGCTGCGGTTGAACTCGCTGAACACAAGATATCGCTAACTCCGAAGAAGAGATTATTTTAGTTATTTTTTAATTTGTTAATCGAAAGTCTTTTAGTTTGTTTTAACTAAGTAAGTAATTATTTATTACATACCAAAATAATAACATACTTACTATGAAATATAAACATGATCAACAAGATTGTACAAATGGCGGCCTTATCGCTAGGTGCGATCTCTTCCAGGCAACCGTTGAATGGACCAGGATTGAAGAAATGGTAGTTAGGTATTTGTTAGCATATTTTGTGGTAGAGAGAAAACGATAATAAAAGAAAAAATGGAAAACGACATGTATAAACTTATTTTAATTTGTATGACCTGAAATGACCTGATGTCTAAGGCAAATAAATTGATCTTGTCTTAATTTTACAGTCACTGGTTGTCCTATATAAATAAAACAATAACACTTTTTGGCCCGATCCGGGATTAGAACTCATTAAGTGCAGTTGAACACGCTACCATGGAACCAACGGCATATGTGTTTGGTCTCTCCCATCTTAGTCCAAGAATGGATCAATTTAAATCTCATAACGAAGGTGTATACAACATGTAACGTAATTAACGCACACCCTCAAACAACCCAATTAGAATATTATGTTGTAATCATAATACATACACTGAATTTTTTATTTAACATGTATATGCATTGTTATTTACTAAATTAGTTTCTTGGAATGAAGATTATTTTGTATTGAATGATGAAATTTGTACGAATACAAATTAAACTGCGGTTTTAAAAGTCTTATTGCTTTGACTAACGGTCCATTTCAATTTGTTTTGACGGTACAGGGTTAATATGACAATAATTTACTTGGTTTTAATTATTTTGAAATAAAAAATTACCTATATTAAAAATGATATAAATCGATTCAGTAAACGATTCTGAACAAACTGTTTTCAGGATGTGCGTTAATTAAGTTACATGTTGTATAAAAATGTCGTAAGTAATTGTGGTTCGCCGTATAAGGGCGTCTTATCGATTTAATCATACTTATGTATTTAGATACGCTCTAAGCGGCACATTCGCGTCGCATCGACACGTCACGTCTACGCGGGGATACCATTTAAATAATACATAGTATTAACTTGGCGGTAAAATATAATACTTACTGTGTCCTTTCAAACATTGCTTGGAATTGTTTAGTTGTAAATGGATTTTGATACTTCTACACTTAAAAAAAAAAAAAAAATTTCCTCACTATAATATAGTGTAGTCCAACTCTTTAAGAAGATTATTATAAAAAAATCGATATTCTTTGCCGTTGTCTTTTGCTTGGAGTACCGCGATGGGCATATTTATTTACCATTCCAGTCTTACGATATTTACCTAAGACAAATGGGTATTTACCGCAAGTTTTTAACCAATACCTACTACTAATAACAACCGATACTATTTGGGTATTGACATACACTTGTTCTTGTCAAGCTCACAATGCAGCAGTCTAGTATTATACTTACAATCCTAATCCTAGCTAATATTATAAATGCGAAAGTAACTCTGTCTGTCTGTCTGTCTGTTACTCTTTCACGCCAAAACTACTGAACGGATTTGAATGAAATTTGGTATACAGATGGTCTAGACCCTGAGAAAGAACATAGGCTAATTTTTATAGTTAGGATAACACATAGACCATATTTTATACAGTTTAACGCGGGTAAAACCGCGGGGCACAGCTAGTATTAAATAAACTAGATTTTAGAACTGGTCTGTTTCATTACGTAATAGTTATGAGAACACCTTAAATAAATAATAAGTTATTTGGCTATGTACATAACAACTTTTTTTTTATTATAGACATCGAGCAGGTTGCAGTTACAGTAGTCTAGCTTAAGCGACAAATAGGAATGAAATAAAGAAACAAAGAAAGCCCGAACCCCATAACCCGCTCAGGGTCCTTTACAACAATATAATTGGCGGACACAAAGTACATCCAGACTCAGATAGAACTACTATTTATGGGTCACACAAATAGTTGTCCAGCGCGGGAATAACACCACACGAAGTCGCGAGTCGACTGTTTAAACCACAGTGGGCACACGTACAGTAAATTTCAATTTAAAGAAAAAAAAGACGTGTGGCACTCGGAGACTGCCGCGGTAAAGCATAGCATTTACGGCAAACAGCTGATTACGGTACTTTTCCAATAAAACCAATGCCACCTAAAGGCGGGTTGTTGAACTAAAGAGACAAGCGTGATATTTCAAAAAGTCATTAAAAGTTCTGGTATTTATCGATAGATGGCGGTCGGAGTGGGGGGGTGTTAGGTTTTTTTCGTTACAGAATTTCTGGATTCGGTCCCCACGCTCAAGGCCGGCGATAGAAGCTATGCAATAGCTTAAAAAAATACAAAAAAAACTAAAAATACTTAAAACAAAAGAATCTCGAACAATGCCACTCAATTTCAATTGTTACTTTATATGTAGCACTACATATCATAGTTTTAGGAAACTTATGCTGTTTTAGATTTCTCATACGATTATATTTAGTCTGTAATTAAAGATTCCGTCCCATTTCATGCTGATTTTTAACTCGTTATAAAAATGTTCTGTTCAAACAAATACACGAAGCACTTGTTTGTTTCAAAGTAAGTCTATAACTTTGGGCGTATCAGCCTCTTAATCCAAAATGTGACCAATATCTCAAAATGGGAAATGATAAATTTAAACGTCCAACGGGCTTCGAACCAGCAACCTCTGCCAATCCGGGGTAGGCACTCTGCCGTTGAGCTACGACCCATACACACGAGCAGATTAAACTTAGGATTCCCTTGCTAACACCCTTCGAAGGATGTAGGATTTATGCATCAGCTTCGTTTTTTCAGAAATACGGCCGACTATATTCTCCAGAAGGGAATCCTACATTAAATATGCCAGTGTGTGTCGTTTTAATTTTATATTTATTATTTGCGAGTAATGTTATGAAACACACATTAAATGTGTCCAGTACTAATCTAATGAAACTATCTAATATTTAATAACTAGTTTTATGCTCACGTAAGGCAGTTTCGAGGTTTCAAATCCATAGGGCAATCATTATTGATTAACTTACACTGAATAGTAATCAGCCTTAATGTTTAATGATGAGGAAAATATAGAAAATCCTCGGCAACCCACTAAGAAATAGGTAAGGAAGGCGACAGGACGTCTCCACTAATGAGATTTGGTGGACTCACGCAATAAGGTTATGTACTCATAAGTTGTTAAGCCTCTTACGTGTGTCCCGGACTTGCCGGCTACAACTTTAAGTAATTGGCCGAAGGACGTATCTGGTTACCTACGCAATTTTGTACTTTTATGTTAATTAGCTTCCTTTTTTCATATACTGACAGAAACATAATTGACGCCGAAGCACCGCAACGTCTATCGTTCTCCATTTCAATTAGTTTGCATTCGCATAGACGAAGGTTCCTTTAGCGAAATTGCTTATTAAGTATTTGAATTTGTTTGCCTGTCTTACATATATAAACCTACAGAATTATATGTACTGACTGTATGTGTATTCATGAAGAACTTTTCAGGAATTGACAGAATCGCAGTGGACTACTGAAAGATTTCCAGCGGGCCTAAGTGGCATGCGTTTCGCTTTTTCATAATAAAATTTGTACCTAATTTTTACTCCAAGAACGGAGAAATATATGCAAGGACTTATGTAAATATACCTTACCAAAAATATATGCCATTAGGTACCAATAACCATACACCGAAACAGGTATTTGACTGTTCTAATTTATTACGAGCTAAAATCATTAATCATTACATCAAAGGTAAGGGTATTTCATCTTACAATACTTTACCAAATTCCACTTCCACTTTCCACACTTTTTACACTTCCAAGTGTCCAATAAACACTGAACACACTAAAACTACTATGACTAGTCCGTCAAATACTAATATCAACTCAATCGACTTCTAAAGTCTACAAAGCGAATTATCTCGCTCTAAGCGTCTTCTTCAAAAGAATCCGCGACAACTTTTTTATTGCTTACCTACGTCAAAACGCAAATCATTACAAGGGCAAAAGGGTCACGACGCCGCGACGGCTGATTGTCAGGTTATAAACAAAAACTATAGAGATATGTAGCCACACACATACTCAAAATTCATTCGATTCATAACACTGGCTAATCATATATTTACCAGCTGGAAATTGAATGTTGTGAAATATTGTTATCTTTTAATTATGGAAGGCAATTGATTTGCATTGACAGGACGTTTTAACTCAGCCTAGAAGGCGTTCACTGCTTCACTGGAAAACAGAGGCGTGCGAAGACCGGAGCTATATAGTCAATAATAAGTTTGATTTTGACCCATTTAATACCAAGAGCGAGGTGGCACGCAGGAAGCTGTACCTTAATTTTTTCCAATAACTTTTAACATAATAATATGTTTTCAGCTACACTGTTTAAGAGTAAAATCGGAAGCATTGTATGTGTGTATCAGTCGCTATCCGTGGAAACCTGTAATTGGCTTTATGTTTCCTATTATAGCAGTAATATTTTTTATGTATAGCTGTTGGTTTTCCAAACAATAAATAAATAAATAAATACTAATTACTCTTGAGTTGGGGTTGGGACTTTGGGGTTAGAATCTCGGCTTAGGACAGTTACTGATGCGGTTATGCATTGCAGGGTAGGTTTCTAGAATTGTTTTGTGTACATGTCGCTCTACGTTAAGACGCGAAAAGGTGGGTATCTAGTGCGATTGAGGCTCGGAGTCGACATTTCAGCGTTACGAATGGGTCATGGAGGGTGGTATATATCGGATTCTATACAGTGTCATGAGAGATTCTTATAACCTTCTCTGAAATTACCGTTAACGCGGTAAAAACAATATTCTGTGGACAAAGTAGGTGCAGTCGACTATACCTAATTTTAAGTTTTGTTCAGTGATATAATATATCTAGTAATAAGTTCTATCCCATTGGTTGGAAGGCGGACATTGTTTTGTTTATAAGGCAGAATGACAAATGCCTTCACTGTTCGCACTGTTTATTCACGTCATCAGCTTTTTAATCTCAGCTCAAGGTCTAGTTGATGAAAATGTTGTTTGGGGCTTTCACCGAACTGCCCGCTTAATGTGGGGATGCACTGTAAGCGAGATACTTACATTTATTTTCGGAGAAAAAGACGAACAGGCCATATAATAAATGTAAAAATACAATAGAAAAGGATTTATTCACGTCGACTTTAAAAAAGCGTTTGTAAATATTCAGAACATGTTTATAGTTAAGTATACATAATTATTTTCAGGTAGATATGATATTCAGATATGCAGTTTGTATGAACATTTGGACACAACGTTATTATATTATACTCGCTGTGCCCCGCGATTTTACCAGCGTTAAACTTTATAAATTATAGCCTATGTGTTAATCCAGGGTGCCAGCTAACTCCATATCAAATTTTATTGAAATCGCTCCAGCCATTTAGACGTGAAGAAGTAACAAACATACATGCTCACACAGTAACAAAATTTCGCCTTTATAATATTAGTGTGATTTATTGTAATGATTTAGTTACTCAACCAGACTATTTAAGTTATTGTGAAGGAGATTATTTATCGATTTTGAAATTTATATTTTACTACATCTTGTCTGAATGCTTCTGTCCAAATTAAGGTAAGAATTCAATTTTATTATAATGGCGAACCTTGTGTTTATAACGACGGTCACTAAATTACCCACGCTAGAGGATACCTCCTTTGCAGGTTGAACCTAGCCTCAAGGCTGTACTAACGTGTAGGCATGAGCCGGTCAGCTTTTAGCGACGTTTTTTGCAACAGTCGCTCTACGATGAATCAGGAAGACGCTCAATCGTCTGAGTAGCTATTTTGGTACTTTATGGAAATGAATGTCAACTAAGGGTTATGAAAAGAGATGGTAACCGCACAGTCTTCGAGTACAGTGTCACAAGAGTTTCTAATAGTCTAAGCGGTAATTCCATCGTCCAGATCGTCTTGGAAGTTTCTGGAACTATATCCTGATTGACTTTATTTTGAACAACACGATTCACTTCTAACTCTTGATAGACAGAAATAGCAATGTCATTTCTAAAAACATTTAAATATTTAAATCCAGACTTAAAAATTGACTAATCAATTTAAATGGTGATTTTATGATTACAAAGAACATCCATTAATTAAATGTGCCATATAGTTTTTATTTTACCCGCAATTAATGTTTTTGTTTATTTTTATCCTGTTTAAAACGCGTTTTGATATTTTTTATGTCTATTTTATTGCGATCCGTATCTATCAGCTAAAACGGGAGGAATCGATTGTTCATCAGACTAATTCATAAAAACACAAATTACACTAAAATAAAAGAAATACAGACAAGAACAAACATAACACAATTGTAGTTGTGAACTGTGGCTTCACCGTCAGGAAACCTACTTTTTTAACATGAGGTTTTCAATTAGTTAGCCTTCAGTAAACCTTCTGTTTTCATACCTTCACCGGGCAATAGGAATGTCCACCTAGCCGAGTTTCACCCGCGGCCGCCAGTGCTCTCCGAGGCACGGGGTTATAATACCGCCGCGCCAACTCCCAAACTACGGGTTGATGCTCACAATTTTTCCTTTTAACAGAAAAGTCCCAAAATCACTTTTGGCTCTGCGAGTGAACACGCTACCGCTAGACCAACAAGGCAGTTAATAGGAAACCTATTATCAAACTGAACTTGCTTTTGTTAATTAAATCAAGCTGTAGTAGACGTGGTCATGTGTTGTTCATTATTAAGTAGAAGCCGCTCATAGCCAGTTGTTTTCACCGTTCCGTAAGTGTTCGGCGAGGGAACGTACTAAGGCACTCCGTCAATGCATAGATATCTGACCGTTTTTTTTCAAGTTTGTTTTATTTCAGAGCATCTCCGTGGTTCGGAAGGCAAGTTAAGCTGTCGGTCCCGGTTGTTGTTGTTAGAAGACAGTCGATAAGTCATGTCAGAGGCCTACTGGGCTTGAACAAATGAACAAGTCTGACACCAGGCCAATCACTGCCCATGCGGTAAAGAAAGATAGAAGATGAAAGAAGTAGAAGTAAATTGAAAACCACAAACACGCCTCATTATAAATGTAGTTCTTCAAAACTGTTGAAGATTCAAGCAAGGCTTACATCACTCAATAACAGGTGAAAGTAGTTTTTGTTGTGGTTTCCTAGGCATCACACTGTATTCGTAGCATCACGTCATCAACAAATGTTATTAGTTCTTAGAATTGAGGCCCTCATAACTAGACGCTCTCACCGGTCCTGCTATCGGCGAGGTAAAGCAACTAGGTTCGCGGTCAGTCCATAGATGGGTGACCGCCAAAGTGGTTTATATTCTGAGCGTTTCCGTGCTTTGGAGGGCACGTTAAGCTATCGGGCCCTGTTGTAGTTATTAGACAACAGTCGTTAAGCCATGCCAGAGGCCTACTGGGCGGCTTGAGCAACTCTGACACTAGGGTTACCACTACATTAACAATAATGTACATACGATAAGCAAGCAATTCTTAGAATTGCACATTTAAGATGCCAACAACAGTCAATTCCACAATCGCCACCCCCGTCTATGATAATAAATATGGACCAAAATGGAGTTAACACTGATCTATCAAAACGTGCTCAAACACGTTGAAATAAGTTGATACTTTTGTTCACATAGACTTTAAAAAAGTGTTCGTAAAGTCAGAACATGTGTTTAATTATGTGCAAATTAATGATGTAATACACACGGCTACATATCAATCTATATTTTTCCAATATACGCTGACCTCTCACTATATGGAAATCCTATACAGCTTATACTGGATGTATATAGCTTGATATGCTTGATAGCCATGGGCACATATAGTTAACGTGTAATTCTAACAAGTTAACTACCTAGCTTCTCAGTAGCTGCCATGTCATGCACTGCACGGCAGGGTAAAAAAATATGACGATTCCACATAAATGTAATTTTTTTACGGAATAAATGATTTTTGACTTTGACTATATATCATTAATTGTAAGATAATTACTGTAAAGACATTTCAGTAGTAGCGTATATATTCTTGATTATATATTCTTGACCAAATGAGCCGCACGACCAAATAATTCATATGACATTATGATGGTATTTGTGATTACTAAATGTAATATTATTATTTTTATAATTGCTAAATAATTTTCTCTAAATTTTATGACGTAAGGAGCTAAAATTGCCTAGAAAATGAACATCTTGTAGAACATCAACTTACAAAAAATACACTAAAAAATATTAACTTTCTATTTGACCCGCTGATACATTTAGTATGGGGGTCAAAAACATATTTTTGTACATTACTGTTAATATTTATTTATACTACGCATTTCGGCCACGGCGGTCAGTCTCAATGGAGACTAGCCAATTGCGCAGGATATATTATAGTGCTTGTGCAACTGACTTGCTCTGTGCTGTGTGCGCAAACACAGGGGCACTTTCTATTCCATCACTCTCATGATCCGATGGGACGACTAGCGACACGACCGGAAAGAGGTCAGTTACAGGACCGACGGCTTTACGTGCACTCCGAGGCACGGACTACACCTTGTATACTGTAGTTAAACAGCTTGGTTTGAATATCACAGTCCGCTACCTCCTAAAGAGTACAATAAGTATCGCTGGCAGTGCGACTCCACAGACCTAGTTCGTGGCAGGTCTGATTTGTGTCTAAATGAAATATGATACATATACATTACGAAACAACTGAATTTGCATTTTAATAAAATATTTTTAAAGTTCAAACAATAAATTAGGCCACGGGTTCAATTAATTAAATGGAACGTCGAAGATGTTATCTTTTTAATAACTTTAATCGTGTTTTGATTTTGCTATAAGATACAAGATGTAAAACAAATAGTTGAGGAAGTTTAAACATCACAATGAATCCATGAAACTTAACACATTTAAAGGAAACCAGTATCTCACACATGAAAACCAAATGTTAACCTCGTAATATTTTTTTTCCTTATAATAATATTTATCTTTGCATACAAGAGTGTTAATAGACGCATTATATGCGTGTTAACATGTATATGTCCAAAGTTAATGATTATTTGTGTATTTAAATAAATATCTTGGGACAACTAACACTCTGCCATCTGAGCTCATACTAGGCAGATCGTGTGCAACCAGACAACTAATAAATATACTTAGGTATATATTTCTAAATACATACATTTTATAGATAAATTACACTCAGATATAGAACAAACGATCGTGCTCACAGACAAATATTTGCCCGGGCTGGGTATCGAATCCAGGACCTCTGGTTTAGCTGTCAGTTTCACTAACCATTAAACGAACAGGCCTGGCAGGCCTGGGTAGATTGAATGGAGCTCTAATTTACCGACTTCAAAAGAATGTGCTTCGACTATTATATTGCTGTATTCTTCGACTATATGCTGTTATCCTGTTTTTTGAACCGATTCTGCAATATCTTTCCTAAAGCAAACATTTAAAGTAGTTTAGTGAATGGACGAATTCGAAATCCACACAATTCTGCGAAGTAAAGCCATTTAAGAATTTGCTAGAACAATATATATCTTTACTTGTATAAAATATGAAATTATCGTGTCGTGCCCAAAATAACCACAAGTCAACAGATTTCTATCAATTGATAAGTTTAAGTTAGTTTATTGCGATAGTAAATAGAAGGCGTCATTCGATAGCTGCATTGTAAACACAACATTACCTCTATTAGGGTTCCGTATATATACAGTTATATTATTTGGTTATAAATAATATTTAGCAATAAATAATATAATGGCGCTATATTCACTGTTTTGGATACATTTTAGACCGGAACACACTTTTTAAGTAGATGCTACTACTGAAGGGAAGAAGGCCATCGATCCGTCTGTATGTTTACAATGTATATACAATATTACGTGACTTTTCCGTGGTACCTATGTGAACCGATCATGCGGATCCTCTATGCGGCCATTTAGGAGTATTGGGGAGGCCTTTGTGCAGGTATGGCTGTCTTTCGGCTGATATGATGATGATGATGATGAAGTGAATCGATCTTGATAATTCTTTTTTTTATTCGATGGGAAATGCTTTCCGTATGTTCCCAAAAGCAGTTAAAACTCGGGGCAGAGTTAAAGTCGTTTTTGCATACTCAAAATTTACTAGGTAGTTAGTCCATTTAGCTCATTGTCCATTTAAAAATACAGAGCAGTAATTTATAATCGTAGCGAAATAAATCCACTGTTCATATAGCTAGAGCTATGTGGGGCGGTTGCCGGTCAAGGCTGCTCGCCTCTACGAATTCGGTCACACGCTTACGACCACCGTATTATTACAACTATGGAAAGTGGTGGGAAGATTCACACGACGCTAAATTGTATACCTGCATACCCATTATACTCAGTGACGGCGAAAGGTCGTCTGGTCAAAGTGTAAGAGATCCAAACGACACAAAACGAGAACCGACGACCGATCTAACATCGGTCGTCGGTTCTCGTTTTGTGTACAAACAGCACCAAATGAGGGCCGATGATGAGAAAACGGCGCCGACGAGACGTATCAGTAATAGTGCTCCTGTCTGTTCCTGATATTTCTCCGGTCGTGTTGGACAACCATCCAATTGAATGACGAGTAGAGAGGTAGAGAGTGCACGCATTTGCCCTGCGG
The DNA here is from genome assembly GCA_951640165.1 of Pseudoips prasinana. Classification (NCBI taxonomy): domain Eukaryota; kingdom Metazoa; phylum Arthropoda; class Insecta; order Lepidoptera; family Nolidae; genus Pseudoips; species Pseudoips prasinana. Next base: position 35,819,058 of record OX621247.1, read on the forward strand.
AGTTGGTTTGTCCTAAAACCACAGCCGGACAAAGGCGTCCACCAAAGATTTTCATAATTGCCGGTCTTGCATATCTATAGCATCTTCATAGTATACCCCCCACTAATACTTCAGCTTGATAACTCTTAGGGTTACGTCAGTTACTTTGTTACGCCTCGTTGTTTGACTGCCTCGGTAGTCTAGACTAGCTAGCGCTATCTACATCCAGCGATTTCCTGCGACCCTCACAAGGTCCATGTTGTAGGGGGCCTGCCCACGGTGCGTCTTCCGGTTTGTGGTCGCAACTCATGAACCTTTCTACCCCAGTGGCACTCTGTTCTACGAGCTACATATATAGTATACCCCCCCACTAATACTTCAGCTTGATAACTCTTAGGGTTACGTCAGTTACTTTGTTACGCCTCGTTGTTTGACTGCCTCGGTAGTCTAGCGGTAGCGTGTTCACCCGCAGATAAAGAGGTCCTGGGTTCAAATCCCGGGTCAGGCCAAAAGTGATTTTGGGACTTTTCTGTAAAAAGAAAAATTTCTCAGCACCAGCCCGAAGCCTGGGAGTTGGTGGTATTATACCCCCGTGCCTCGGAGAGCACGGAAAGCCGTCGGTCCTGTGCCTGACCTCTTTCCGGTCGTGTCGCGTCCCATCGAATCATGAGAGTGATGGAATAGAAAGTGCTCCTGTGTTTGCACACACACATGAGCAATATAATATATCCGCGCAGATGGCTCATCTCTGTTGAGACTGGCCGCCGTGGCCGAAATTCAGGTTTTATCAGGACATTATTATTACGACTACGGATTTCAACATTTCTGATTTGATTTCGCAGGGTAACTCCGAGCATATCCCTCTTCATTGTTGTTTGGGTGACCCAGAGCCTTTTTATGGGGCCCATAGTGAGCGACCACATCTCTGTTTCGTTAGTCATCACTGGCAACACACACTGGTCGAAGACTTAAGACTTGAGAAACATATATGACAAACATAAACAATCCAATAGGCAACAAAATATATCTATCAAAGCACATAGTGGAGACAGTGCGCCGTCCCTTCCTGTACATTACCTAGCATTACAATAATCACCAGTAATTGCAAACATACTGTTTTTCATACACTGTCGCCGTGTATTTAATTAATCGGACATAGACTGCTCTACAAATGAAAATCGACTCTATAACTACAAATATAAGGTTGGTTAGGGATTGTGTTAATTGTGTATGTATAGCTAATGATCGATGGCATCCTTAATTGGACAGGTACAATAATTATAACGGTTGTACTTGACGTGGCGCATGTTAAACTAGGTTCTTCACTGCCTCGTTGGTCTAGCAGTAGCATGTTTATTCGAAAATGAAGTCCTGGGTTCTAATCTCGGGATTAAAATGTAATTGTGTTAATCGTCATTTTTGTGTCATTGTCATTTTTCCTAACAAAACAGCGACGTTTACAATAATACTTCTAATGCAGGGATAATTTCTTCATCATTACAGCTGGTAGAAGCCCACTGCTGGATAAGCCTCGCCCAAGAATCATCTTGGAGGATATGCCATAATCGCCACTATTCGCCACGCTTGGCAGGAGGGTTAGCGTAAGCAGTATGATGGTCATACTACTCAGAAGGAAGCTGCTGACCGTCCTCTGATGGATATTTCCTCAGATTGACTTCTACGTGCCCCACATGATGAGATGGGGTGAAGATATTGTGATATTTGCCGCTGTCACCACACAGCAATTCCTTACTTCATTCTATCTTAATATCTCACACTTATGGATAAACTAAATTAGGTTGCCTAGGACGTGGTTATCATAGATGGGTCGTCGTCAATCGTCAGGATTGTCTTAATTTCTGAGCGTTTGCAAGCCTCGGAGGGGTAAGTTACTCTATTGTTCCTGGGTTTAGTCGCAAAGCGTTGTCAGAAGCCTACTAGGCGGCTTAAACAACTCTTACACTTTCCATACTTAAAGTGAAGTACTTCACATATAATTAGACGCTTAATATAAGATGCCTAAAACCAGTTCCACATGTTATAAATTAATAATGTTTAAAATTTTCTGACAAACAATTGAACTGAACAAGTTTTTTTGAATCAAAATTTCTAGATTTATATCTTCTATTTACTTTCAACGACTTAAGTATAATATGCTTGTTGCTCTACTTTGTTATAATCGATACTTAAGATTGCGTAGGAGTGCATAATTGTCTTAGATATGATCAGTTATTGTAAATACACGGTTTTGAATGTTAACGGGGATAAAGATTTTTTTGTTGGTTTGTCTAATAAGAAATACTGTTATTATAGACCCCGATTTTAAGGAATAACAGAAGATTATTTTCAATATTTTTGCATTTCTTTCTAAGTACAAAACTCAATTGACTGAATAAAAACTCTTTTCTTTAGTAATAAACTTCTAAGTAGTTTATTTTTATAACAAAAGCCAATTTAGTTTTTCTTAAGGAAAATAATCAAAACGTCAGAACGTGTTGACTGATTGCGCGCTCCGGACAAGCAATTTGAGTAGGTACTTTGACATTTTTAATTTACTTAACGGCATTCCACAATAACTACAGTTGATTTTGCGAAGTACCTACTGATTTTTAAGATTTTTATTATGTCATAGGACGACAAACGAGCATGCGGCTCACCTGATGGTAAGACGCCGCCGCGCCGGCCATGGACGCTCGCAACACCAGAGGAGTCACGGGTGCGTTGCCAGACTTTAAGAGTCAGCAAACAATTGTTGTTGACCCTTCCCCTACCCTGATGAGCTCTGGCGACCTTACTTAGACGCAGAAACACAACATTCTTCTGTAAGGTGTAGGTACTTCCCAAGCCGGGCTGCTCTTTGAGCGACCTACCTTTCTTATTTGATCATATAATATCAGTAAATATGGACAAAACATCCTCCGAAAAGGGAGATTATTCTAAATTTCATTATCTTATCAAATAAATCACATATTAAAGAAAGACAAAAAATGGGAAATCATAATAAATAATCATTTATGATTTCCCAATTTTGAGAAAAGACCCGAAATTAGGTTCACAGTGGAACGAATCCGAAAGTTTACATTTTTATTCGTTTAGAATGTTTAGATGTTTAAAATGGAGAATCCCGGCATTATCTATTGATTATGATTACTAACTACTATTTAACTTTCGGTTTGTTTATCTAAATCTAAAATAACTGTTAATTATTGGTTAATATTAGAAATCAAGTGGACAATGAGGTCAATTTGAGGCCACTGATTTGGTGTAAGTACCTACTTAACAATCTACTTAAATTACCTCCTGCCTTTGTTAATTATGCAGATGACAGATTGTAAAAGAGAAAGTCACTGGCAAAATATTAGTTATTATATTCGTACTTTTACATGCCAATTAATTTATTATATAGGAAGTACATTTAATTTTGGCAAGGTATAAAATGTGTGCTGCGTAACGGATGGCGACGAATTCCACCACCTCAACTTATCCCGTGGGGGCGTAGTCGACCCAAAGGAATACCCACCAGAGAACTGTTACCAGCGTCTCTCTGTGAACAATAACCGATACTGCGATCGCAAACTGGTGGCAATTATTGCATTCCCCCATTTTTGTGAGAGGCTCTTTTTCTAGTATCAGACGTCACTCAGCTGACATAATATCATGTCAGCAAAGCAAAGACAACTTAAAAAAGTGCTAAATAGAACCTTCATAGAAGCTGTAGTGTATTTGACTGCCTCGTTGGTCTAGCAAAAGCGTGTTCACCGGCAAAGAACGAGGTCCTGGGTTCAAATCCCGGGTCGGGCCATAAGTGATTTTGGGACTGTTCTGTAAAAAGAAAATTTTTTCAACATCACCTCGAATTCTAGTAGTTGACGGCATTATACCCCCGCGCCTCGGAGAGCACGTAAATCTCTATTGAGACTGGCCTCCGTGGCCGAAATGCGGCTAGGAGGACATTATTTATTTGTGTATTTTATCATTACTTTTATAGCAGCAGCAGTGGACGTCTTTCGGCTGATATGATGATGATTACTTTTATCAAACTGCGATCGCTAACCCGTCTGCCAAGCGTGGCAATTATGGCATGTCTCCTTATTCTTTGGGAGACTCTTGTCCAACTGTGTACATAATAAATAAATACAGTTAATCTATTATTCGATCGCATCACAAAATTAAACTGTTGAATAAATAATATAAGAATAGGTACATGTTTGTTTTAGTAATTAACGAGATTCACTAAATTCAGTTTATGATTAATTAATGTCCATGATAATAAATGGGAATTTATAAGTTCCTATCTAACGCGGTAATAGCATCCGTCCTTTTAATTAATATTAATTTGTGATTTCCTCTAAATAATGAGAGAAACACAAATTAGTTATCTCGTTTGTAGAACACCGAACAGATTAAACCGATGAGATATGAAGTGTGAACACGAAGAGGTGCGTACGAGACAGTAGGTACACTGTGTGGGAACACAGACACAGACACACAAGCTCCGTCATAATAATAATACCTTAATATAGACAGAACCATTGACAATATGTACTAAAAATATTATACTAAGGCTGATTTCATAGTCGCGCCGGCGAGCGGCGCCGTCCTAACGCGCCGTTGCGTACACTTAAAATGGCTGTTGAGACGCGCTGGCCGCCGGGGCGTGCCGCGCGCGTTACACTGAAATCAGCCTTAAACTAGATAATTAAACATAATCTCTTGACAATAACTTGATACGAGCTAGCTAAATATCATTGCTATAATAAAATAAATTTTATAAATTTTCATACAATGTGTACCCAAATATCTATGTTACTAGAAATTATAATGCATACAACTATATTACTACAAACATGTTCTGACTATTTACAAGCGCTTTTTAAAGTCTACGTGAATAAAAACCTTTTTTATTGTATTTATTTTAAAACGGGATGGAATATCATATTACCCTCTGTTCCCCGAGAAGTACTTGAGGACTTTCAGCATCTCCAGTTTGGTAAACTATGTTCTGTAAATAGTGTGGCCACTATTAAAGTTACACTTTGCATAATATATCTATAATGACACTAATATTATAAAGGCGAAAGTTTTTGAGTGTGTATGTTTGTTACTTCTTCACATCTAAACGGCTGGAGCGATTTTAATAAAATTTGGTATGGAGTTAGTGAGACCCTGGATTAACACATACGAGTAGGTTATAATTTATAAAGTTTAACACGGGTAAAACCGCGGGGCACAACTAGTTGTTCATAAATCATATTAATTCCAAAGTATTTGAACTTAAAGAAATTCCAACATATTGCGTTGGTTTAATTTCGTATCTTAACTTCGTTGTAGCTTATTACTATTCCAGGCGATTCGCTTGTAACATAAGAACCGTGTCCCAATCATCACATAAGAATAAGAGCATTACTCCATCACCAGCTCATTGCCATGCCGATGCAGCGCCATAACTAAGTACTAACACTGTATGCTGCGCGAGCGCAATACTAAACAGTTTATTTGCATCGATCGACGTGACTGTGGTTATGCGGCCTGTGATGATTAATACAATTAACATTGGAGATGGAAAAAACATAACATTTCGTCGAACATTCTCTGACCAAATTGGAGACGTTCTCAAGAAAGGGCAGGTCAGAAGTACCCTAAGCCGGCGAGCATGTATGAAGAATATAATGACAGTATTCGAGGCAAAAAACGTGTGCAAAGATCGTGACAAATGGAAATCCGTTGTCTCTGCCTACCCCTCTGGGAAACAGGCGTGAGTCTATGTATGTATGAAAAAAAAATATTAATCTATAGTTTTGCACGTTATCGAAGATAAAACAACAAATTTACCAAATTAACTCCAAATTTCATCCAGACCTATAGCCCCTGATCAGTCCAGTCGTGTTGTCAGCTACTACACCAAGTAAGGAAGGACGGAAGGACTATGTTATAAAGTCAAAGTCAAAAATCTTTTATTCCGTAAATCAACTCAAATCAAATCAAAATTCTTTTATTTTCTCTTCACGAAGAAATACAGGATCTAATTAAAACAAAGACATCTTAATTATGGTTGGGGTACTAAGTTAGGACCTAACTTTGTGAGAGACTGGTGCCTATTGTAGGTTATGGAGAAACCTAAATAGGCACCAGGCAACATATTTTACATGTGTGTGGAATCGTCATTTTTTTTACCCTACCGTGCAGTGCATGACGTGGCAGCTACTGAGAAACACTGCCAGAAAACTTAGTAGGAATCCTTTTTTTAAATAAAATATACTTAAGATTAATTACAATCATGCGTGTTGACTCAGAACAAATCAATCCCAAGCACTTTTGTCACTTAAATAATCAGAAATTTTGTAATATGCCCTGCTACTCAATTTGGCTTTAATAATTCTTTTAAACTTATTCGTAGACAATTCTCTAATATCATTGGGAAGTTTGTTATAGAATCTTATACATAGGCTTTCTCAAGTGTGGCAGTATGAGAAGTGTCCTCAAGTGCCACCACGTGCAAGCAGCCCCGGGAAGACAGCGAACTGTTTGTGGCGCAGTCGCTGTGCCGTACTGGCAGGAGTCGGCAAATGGGGAGGGCAACCCACAGCTCTCCCCGGGTGCGTGTCCCGACCATCTGGGACACGGCGCAAAAGGGGGGCACCGGAGCAGCATACCCGCGTTTCCGGGGCTCCCACTATCAGGCGCCAGAAGCAGTCCACGGCAGGTTAGGTTTAGTCGGTGCGAGTCCGACATACCCACCCGCAGACACTTTTTGGGGGTGGCATGCATTAGCATTCCCCCTGCAAAATAATAATAAAAAAAAAAAGGCTTTCTCAAGTGGTTTTCTGGTCTATATGTATTCATTAGTCATTATGTCTATTCTTGTATTTAATAATTTTGTCTTTCAGTTACTTACCTGTCGTCTAGACTGGCCTGTTGGTCCAGTGGTTAGTGAGCCTGACTGCTAAGCCAGAACTTGTGGGTTCGATTCCCACCCAGGACTAATCTTTGTGTGATGAGCACGATTATTTGTTCTGTGTCTGGATGTAATTTATCTATTAAGGAATAAGTAAGTACCGTCATCAGTCGTCTGGTTGACATAGTATAATAAGCTCTGTCTAGTTTGGGATCGGATGGGTTAGTTTTCCCAAGATATATAGAGAGAAGAGAAGAAGATATAAATCTGAACCTGATAAATTTAACCTTAATTAAAGGTATTACACAGGAACCCAGAAGATTTGGATTATAATAATATCCTGGAATATTATTCTCACACGGCCTTCTGATCCCAAACTAAGCAGAGCTTGAACTATGGAAACCAGATAACTAATATATTACATATAAGTACTACTTCTCTCTAGTAAATACACCCAACTTAAAGACAAACAGAAATGTTCATGCACACAAATATCTGTCCTGGGTGGTTATCGAAACAACGACCTGCGGCGTGAAAGGCAAGCATTTACCAATTACGCCGACCGGCCCGTCTGATTGAAGGTAGGTTAAGGAATATTTTATTGCGTCATTAAAAGCATGAGTAAATAGAATGTGGTCAGTACTAAGGTATCTACCGTGACGTCATCGCGTCATGAGCTTGGAAAGGACGCCTTGCGCACTGAATCACTTTAGGTACATGTTGTTTACAAACAGGTACTAGTCTGAGATGATAGTTGTTTGGTAAATACGACTTGCAGCTCCAACCTTCAAGAGTGTCCTTATTGACGACGACTCTGTACCAGTAGACAAGGTAGGGGAAGTACGAGGAACGCTTGGACCTATGGGCAGTACCCGTTTGCCGACTATTGTCTAATGACTAAAACTGAGACCAATAGATTAACGTGGCCTCCGAAGCATGGAGATGCTCAGCTGTTAAACCACTTTAATCGTCATCCATCTGTAGACTGACCGCGGTCTTAGGTCTAAGGCTAAGACCTCACCGATCATTTACGGCTCGTACGAGCAACTATGTATGAATGCACAGCCTGAACGCGTGCGTTCATTGCGCTTCCCAACTGAGGTATAGAATATGTAGTAAATTATATCTAAAACTTTAAATTTCGATGGTTAAAACTATATAAACTTGACAATGACTTAATAATGAAAATGATTTCGTTATATAAGCTAGCTAAATAACGAAATCATAAATTAAATGTTATATCTAAATGTTTTTATACAATCCTTGTACTTAGATATCTATCGGCAAGGGGTGCCTTCGTCAGGATTTAAAATAAAATAAAATAAAAAAGGTTTTTATTCACGTAGACTTTAAAAAAGCGCTTGTAAATAGTCAATACATGTTTGTAGTATCTATTATAGTTGTATACATTATTATTTCTAGTAACATACTTAAATATTTAGGTACACAGTGTATTGATTGTATGAAAACATTTATAAAATTTATTTTATTATAGCAATGATATTTAGAGATTGGTCATGTGGGCGCATAAAGAAGAGGTAAAAGTCCAAAATCAATTATAAAATCAGTATAATTCACATTACAGTTCAATTCACAAATTACTAAACTACAACTAAAGTAGTCACTTTTACGTTAGGAATTAATCACAATTAGCATTATCGTATGATTACGTGGAGCAAAAGCGATCCGTCGATAACGTGGTACGCTCACAACGGCCATTGCAGATATAATGAATCCAACATGGCCGCGCCGTCCATCGAAATCAAATCTAGTTCCGTCATAATCCGACAGGTGACATTTCGAATGCGCCGTCATATCTATATGTACTAGAAATAATTATGTTTACTTAACTATATTCCTACATACAAACATGTTCCTTATAACCTTATAACCTTTTTTTTTGGAACGAAGTTCCTTAGCGCGCGTTGTGAAACGGGGCTAGAAAAAATCTTACGAAAAGTTGTCACGACACTTTTTGCAGCTGTGCGGCGTGCGCATGTGTCTCTGTCTCACTCTCTCTCTCTCTTATAGAAAGCAAGCCAGATATTTTCATTTCTATTTCGCATTGAACAGTGTGGTGTCGCGATGATTATTTTTGTTGAGTGTATACAGATTTTTTGTACATAATAAATAATAAGAAATAACTTCGTTCCATCCGGGTGTCCCTTGACACCTCTCAAGATTTTTTTTAAAAAAGCATGTCCAAGGTAAGATTTTCAGTTATTTATGATGTAGATACAACTATATGAATGAGAGAAATGTTGGCGATACAGAATGCGGAGGAAAGTGACGACGCGTTTAATTAGTAAGCAAGTGAGATGGGAACAGGTAATGATATATACGAGTGGACATCGTAACAATAACGTGTTGTGTCATCATCATCATTATTTATACCCAGAAAAGACCGTGTTATTGGCGAGAGGGTCGGTGGTCGAATGTGAACGTAAAACGTGATAAACATAATTAATAGATAACAATGCAAGATCATACATGTTTAAAGTATGCAATTAAAGACGCAGTGTGGGCTGGCTCCTTGAAATATAGCCCGATGATCTTGTGCGGGTCCCTGGAAGCTGCTGGATGCGGGTAGCGCAAGACCGGCAATTGTGGAGATCTTTGTCTAGCACTGGTCGTCATTTTCATTCATGTCATGATCGTCATGTCAAAGAAAGGACGAAAATCATGCTAATGAAAAATAAACGAGTGTTCTTTATACTGAAGTAACACTTAGATATATGGAAAGGAACTCGCTGTTAGAAAAAGAAAATTTATGCGAGAATACATTTTCTTTCTCCCTTTCTCTGTTATTGTTTATTATTTGATATTTATTCATGTCTCTCTTGCCTCTACTGTAATATACAAAACGTAACTTTTTCTCTTTCTATCGTCACTAACTTATATCTCCCTCTCAATTTCCGTTCGCCTCTCCCGATCACACTTTTCGTAACGCTCTCGTCACGAATTCACCAGCTTAGTTCCCAAAGTCAGCCGTGCCTGAAGCTGTTTTACTTCCAAAAAATATTCAACCATTACTACCTACACTTTACATTCAAATAGCCATTTAAGGGATTTAAACCTATTAACTGAATAGGTTAAAACTTCTAAATTGATGGGTTCAATATACTTATCAAATACTAGCTGTGCCCCGCGGTTTTATGGGCGTTAAACTTTATAAATTATAGCCTACGTGTTAATCCAGGTTGTCAGCCAACTACATGCCAAATTTATTTAAAGTCGCTCCAGCCATTTAGACGTGAAGAAGTAACAAACATACACATTCACACACTGACAAACTTTCGCCTTTATAATATTAGTGTGACGTGTTATTCGGATATATAAGCTATATTACTATAAAGTATCATTAAATTGACCACTGTAGCTGGGAAAAGCTCGCTGAAAATAGAGTCCACCGCAAACTTCTCTTGTCAGGCCTGCGGCAGGCTATGTCGCTCTCGCATCGGTTTGTTTAGCCACCATAAGAAATGTCTCTCAGACATAAGCCGTAAATCGTCTGTAATACACGCAAAGGCCATATATATATAGTTTTTGCGTGAAAGAGTAATAAACATACACATTCACAAACTATCGCCTTTAAAATATTAGTGTGATGTGTGATATGCAAACACACACACAATTTTGTTATAGTTTGTATTGGTGACGTCGACTTTGATGACATTAGAAACATGTCATATTCATGTGACCCGAGTACTAATTAACAATTTATATGGTAATCACGCGGCGCCACCTGCCGAGATTCTCAACTGACAAACCTTGGGCTGTATTCATTTCTTTAAACTAGAACGTACTTGAAAGGAAATAGACATGACATCAATAATTTACTTTATTACGTTTAAATTAAGTATTAACGTATATGTGTCCCTAATCGAATCTGGAGGGAAGTGGAACTATTCACATTGTCTAACTCCTCCTTGTTTCTTTCTGATTAAATTCGTTGTGGGATCGAAGATAGTTGTCACGATTCCCCGGGACATGCCTGAGCCTCACCGCTCAGTGTCATTTCATTGTGTGCCACCCTGGCTTACAGGAGTTGCAGTGGTGCGTAAGAGGGAGAAAAAAAATAACAAATATCTCAACGGAGGCATTTTAAAGTGCACCGGTGTACTATCTATTTCCTCTCATTATTCAAAGGGGTGGCTTTCCGATAGGACCAAGTAGAGACCACGTGTAGACAAGGAACAAATTTACAGGAACCTATTTTTCCTCCGCTACTAATATTTTATTTTACTAAGCGCTCATAGCCAGATGCTTTCTCCGCTCCGTAAGTGGCAAGGTTCAGCAACTAGGCTCGCGGACAGTCCATAGATGGGTGACCGCCAAAGTGGTTTGATTTCTGATCGTCTCCATGCATTAAGCTGTCGGTTCCGGTTGCAGCCATGAAGCAACATTCCTTAAGCCATGTCAGAGGCCTAATTGAAAGACTCTGATACTAGGGTAACCACTGCCCAAACGGGCTGATTATGGGTGTATGGATGTTTGTTACTCTTTCAAGCAAAATCTACGGAAAGGATTTTGATGAAACTTTGTAGTTTTATGGCTTATATATTCGAGTAATAGGCTATAATTTATAAAGTTTAACGCGGGTGAAATCGCGGGTCATAGCTATACACTAATAGCATTAGTTGTCAGTGATTGGAAATAAGTACTAAGAAGCATAAGTAACAGGTAAAGGTTCCGCTTGATGTACCTATTTAAAAAAAAATCGTACTTATGTAGTAATGAACTCGGAGCAAGGCCAAATAAAAAATCAAGAAGCTGATTCATTATTCAGCTCATTAAGTTGAACTTAAGCACAACTTTTCTCTAAGATGAATCTATAAATATGAACTAAGCAAATATCTTTATTTATAGCCTCGAAATAATGAAGTGTGTCCGCTAATTCAATTTGCAAAGAGATATTCATTTCCCGCCCACAGCCACAACATAGCCTTACCATCATTTAACATCTATAGGACCACACAAGAACTGCTAAATAGCATCCATCTTACTCTTTCCGAAGTGAAAGAGGGAGATAAAACATTTACCGTAACGGAAAAGTAAGTCAAATACTTTTGTCCGGTGACACAACGTCCTTGTAATGATGGCCTACTTGGACAACGCAGACACGAGGGTTATTCAGAACTGATTTAAGAGAGGTAGCTCTAGACATACTTTTCTTTCCAATCAATATAATAATAATAATATCTAGGGACAATGTCACACAGATCAACCTAGCCCCAAACTAAGCAAAGCTTGTACTATGGGTACCAGGCGACGATATACATACTTATATAGATAGACAAATACTTATATACATAGAAAACATCCATGACTCAGAAACTAATATTCGTGCTACACAAATATTTGCACTTACCGGGATTCGAACCCAGGACCACGAGCTTCGTAGGCAGGAGCACTACCAACTAGGCTACGGTGACCTTTTGGGATTTGGCATATTTGCTACTTCAATTAATAATTCACGTATTACAAATTTTACATTGTCGTTCAAATGTATAATTTTAATATTTATATGTATATCATTTACTATGCTGTGTGGTGACGCCATAGAATATCATCACCCCATCTCATCCTGTGGAGGCCGTAGAAATCGTCCGAGGGAATATCTACCAGAGAACGGGCAGCAGTGCGTTTTTAGGGTTCCGTAGCCAAATGGCAAAAAACGGAACCCTTATAGATTCGTCATGTCTGTCTGTCCGTCCGTATGTCACAGCCACTTTATTCCGAAACTATAAGAGTTGTACTGTTGAAACTTGGTAAGTAGATGTATTCTGTGAACCGCATTAAGATTTTTACACAAAAATAGAAAAAGAACAATACTTTTGGGGGGTCGCCATACATAGAACTGAAACACAAAAATTGTTTTTTCATCGTACCCATACATGTGCGGTGTCTATGGATAGGTCTTCAAAAATGATATTGAGGTTTCTAATATCATTTCTTTCTTAACTGAATAGTTTGCGCGAGAGACACTTCCAAAGTGGTGAAATGAGTGTCCCCCCCCCTGTAACTTCTAAAATAAGAGAATCATAAAACTAAAAAAAATATATGATGTACCATGTAAACTAACAACGAAAATTGGTTTGAACGAGATCTAGCAAGTAGTTTTTTTTTTAATACGTCATAAACCGCAATTTGCATTAATTTTATCAACTGAAATACTTGCTGCTACGCAACCCTTCATGTGCGAGTCCGACTCGCACTTGGCCGGTTTTATTATTTCTGTGAACAAACCATACCACTAACAACTATTACCATCAAACTGCGATCGCCAGCCCGTCTGCCAAGCGTGGCGATTATGGCATATCCCTCAATTCTTTGGGGAGGCATTTGTCCAGCAGTGGACGTACGTTGGCTGACATGATGTTGATATTATTTACTTGCTACTACAGTGTAGAACACGCGGCAGCGTGTCCGGCCAAGTTCAAGAAATGGATCTAGCTGGACGTGGAACGTGTGTAACACGAATCATTTCGAGCAAATTTTAACCCCTTCGCAACTCGTAAGCTATTTAATCAACATACATGATATTTAATACATTTATAACAACTCCTAGTAACGAATTTACAATTTCATTTATTTCGTTCAAACTGTTATTAAAAACCAGCATTTCTATAACTGACTGACGCAGTCATCAAAAACCACTTCTAGATAACATAGAAACTTTATATTCGGTAAATACCGAGTTAGACTATTATGCATATACAAAATTATTTTGAATAAGTAAAAGAAAGTAATTTTATTAATAACTATATGTTAGTCATGCAAGGTATTCTAAAATTGCTTGCAAATATTGAGCTGAATGTTGGTAAGCAGATTATTACTCGGTGGCGTGTCCGATTTTTATGAATTCATATATCATCATATATACACCCACGAATAAGGTCAACCACAGTGTCAAATTTGAAAAAGATCGATTAAGATGCAGCCGTTCCGGAGGAGTAGGTACTTTCAAGAACGAACTACATGACTCGCCCAAGAAAGAGCTTCGCTTGCACTCAGCTCAATAAATGATTGAAAGTTATAATTTCTTAAAAGTATTGATGTGATGTCCTATCAAAAACATTAATATGAAATGAGAGCCAAGTTCAATATTCAATTGATCTATATGGGTGCCAAGTTCTGTGTTTATTCGGGATTTAGTTCAAGCTCAAGATTTAACTCGGCCATTATTTATCAACAAACCAAATGCACGTATCTAATAAATGGCTGAGCCAAATCTTGAGCTTGAATTACATCCCGAGTGGACACAGAAACTTATCACCTCGTTAAACTTAAACCCCTCGTTAAACTTTATAAATTATAGCCTATGTGTTATTGAGATATATAAGCTATATTACTACAAGGTTTCATCAAAATCCATACACTCACACACTCACAAACTTTCACCTTTATACTGTTAGTGTGATTCCCTTCAAAATAATCCTTGGGGAGGTCTTTGTCCAGCTGTAGACGTATTGCGGCTGATATGATGAGTATTCTTTCTGCTATATCTTTCACTGTGTCACAAGAGGCGCCTAGACATTGCATATTTTATGAATGAACGTTTAAAGTAGGTCATCGCAACTACTAAAGAATTGGATTGATTTTTTTGAAATTAATGCGGTACGTAACGTAGTGGTGACACCGATTTTCATGGTAGGTATAACTAACTATTAACACCACGGTTATTTCCGCGATTTTGCAATTTATTGTAGGAAATAACCTATCTCCATTTGTAGACTGAATGACGGTCACCGTAGCCTAGTTGGTAGTGCTCCTGCCTACGCAGCTGGCGGTCATGGGTTCGAATCCCGGTAAGTGCAAATATTTGTGTGATGAGCACGAATATTTGTTTCTGAGTCATGGATGTTTTCTATGTATATAAGTATTTATCTATCTATATAAGTATGTCGTCGTCTGGTGCCCATAGTACAAGCTTTGCTTAGTTTGGGGCTAGGATGATCTGTGTGACATTGTCCCTAGATATATTTATTTGAAATTTCAAACAAATTGGTTAAGCCATATTTGAGTAACGAACATAGGTACAATCTTTCACATTAATAATATCAGTAGCATAGTAAGGTACAATATAGTTAGTCGTTAGTATAACTATATTGTAGCAATATTGTATAGAGGCGCTCATAGCTAGATGCTCTCACCGGTCTGTAAGCGATCGGCGAGGTTAAGCAACTAGGCTCGCGGTGAGTCCATAGATGGGTGACCGCCAAAGTGGTTTAATTTCTGAGCGTCTCCGTGCTTCGGAGGGCACGTTAAGCTGTCGGTCCCGGTTGTAGTCATTAGACAACAGTCGTTAAGCCATGTCAGAGGCCTACTGGGCGGCTTGAGGAACTCTGACACTAGGGTTACCACTGCCCATACGATAAGCAAGCAAGTCGTTAGTATATAGTCGAATAGTTAATAAACATCTAGATAGCTAATAATGTATCTGTGTTTGTTTTGGGCATGTGTAGCGGAGTGGTTAAAGATGGTGGTCGCCTCGTTATTACCTCGGCATCCTTGTGCTGAAGGTTTGATTTTCGCACAAAGTTGAAACAAGAGGGCGTTGTGACTAATATTTTTATACAACTTAACTAGCAAACAACCTAACGGCCCATTTCATGGAGAACAGTCACCATAGCCAGTTGTCCATAGACAACAACACCTAAGGGTTTAGTCATATGTGGCCGACCTTTTACAAAACTTATTGCTTCTTTTTTTAAGGGCCCCATGCTGTAGTCTGTTGGGACAACCGTGGCAGGAAATTAATTCCTCAGACTACGTACCTATGTGGGAAGAAGTGACGCTGAAATGGTAACGTACGTGATTGTAAACGTTCCAGGATATGAGTACCCAAAGCTGGCAACCAATACCAATAGTCTATGTGTCGCAGTGTATTAACTAACTTTACTAGGTTCTGTGCCAAAACTGCACTCTGAAATAATTGTACGTAGAAGTGTGTAGAAGTTAACTTTGCAAAATTGTTGACATAACTACATGCATAACAACAAGGAAAGGGTTTCACATCATCTATGTGATAAGTAATAAGACGGATGTTCAGATCTCGTTCTTATAATGTTAGCTTAATATTGTGATAAGACACACGCTTAGACCTTTTTCTTGTAAAATATGCTTAATATTGTCATAAGACAGACGCTTAGATCTTCATATATCTTTAAACAGAAGCTTAAGATTGCGACAAGACAGATGGTTAGATCTATAATATCTTGTTACATAAACTTAATATAGTGATAAAACAGTAGCTTAGATCATTTTCTTGTAACATAGGTAAGTTAATATTGTGATAAGACAGACTTCTGTTTCTTATAATGTGCAAGATTACTCTATTACGCGATAGCCCTGGTTTCCGCGCGTGAATCCATGGAATGCTAAGAATTAGGTCGCCGTTAAGGGAAATCATTCAGATAGATGACAACACTGGTGGTGGAAGCAATGACAAGGGTCTAAGGAGTGGGGGAAGGGATTGCAAAGGATGCCGGCGAGATGTCACGGACGAGGCAGATTATATAAAGAGATAGTGCTAGGTTGTGTCCTATTTAGCCACTGGATTGGAGATAAACTTACTGCAAAAGAAAGTTTAATAATGAATTAGAATCAAGTGCGTAGTTGTAAACTTGACAAGTACAAGTGTATTTTATTACCCATGTGATAAATATATTTTTTGAAAGGCGACCATCATTTCCTAGATTTCACCGTTACTCCAATAGCTACATATCGGTACCTACTTTTTGACCATTGGTGCACTGGCATGGGCCTATTATTTACATAAAAGTTGTGCGGAAGACATTGCAGAGGATAGTCTTCGCAGGATATCACGTACGCTTTGCCGTTAGAGGAAAAGTTGTTTACGACAGGTATACTTTATTATTAAGTTGCCTTGCGCGCTATTCAATTGAATATACTTCAATATTTTTTACAAGCTTTTATTTCCTTCCGCCTATCCCGATCTCTGTGGTTAAGTTAAATCTCTGATCGAGATAAAATTTTTGCATATAATAATATCTGTTAATCGAGAGACAATGCAATAAAATTATTATATCACATATGATAGAGCCTGCGATGGGCGGTGGCCATGGGAACTTTGTTAGGAAATGGCGTAACTCCATAGAGTTAGGACTTGTTAGATTTATCTTCACAAGTCATCTGGACCAAGGTAATCTAAGGACCTGAAGATGGAATAGGAGAGTTGTCACGTTATCTCAGTTAGATGGCATTTGTAGAGAAAATACACACATCAACACAATCTAGGGATATTGAACATTTCATTGATTATCTAGAAAACTATAAACATTTTGTTATGACTGTAAATGGAAGAATTAAAGATAATTTCATGGCCGATATTTAAACATTAACAACACGATGCGATTTTGTTTTTCTAATTAATAAAAGTCTTAAATTAATTAAGCCATAGAAAATTACTGAGTGAACAAAAACATTTTATTCTTATAAAATTATTCAATCGAATTAAATGAATAAAAATCTTACCAAATCTGATAATCAGTAATCGGTATTTCCTCCTCTAACATTAATCACACAGCGGCAACGATTTTCCATACTTAAAATTAAGGTGTCAATGTCTTGCTGGGGTATGCAGTCCCAAGTTCTTTTTAAATGTTCGAAAAGTTGTTCTTCTGTTGTCAAGTTGGGCGGAAAATCCCTCAATGCTCTTCGCTGTAACATGTCCCAGGCGTGTTCAATTGGGTTTAAGTCTGGCGACTGTGGAGGCCAATCTAATACCTGAACATCGTGTTCTCGAAGGGCGGCCCTCACCAGCCGCGCTGTATGGGAAGGTGCATTGTCATGCATGAGCTGAAATTCTTGCCCCGTTAGGGCCCTGAGCGGGACAATGACACGTTCTACTACCTCCTCACGGTATCTATGGGCAGTCATGCTGCCCTGAATCCAAATGAGTTGGGTTCGTCCGCCGATTCGTATTTCTGCCCACACCATAATTGTCCCGCCTTGGTAAGAGTGGACCTCCTGTGGATGTCGGAGACGGCTGACCCTGCCTGGAGTTCTCCAAACGCGTGTTCGTCTCGAATCTGGATGAAATCCATAGCGGGACTCATCAGTGAACAGCACCAATGACCATTGTTGATCACTCCATGTCAAATGTTCTTGAGCCCATAAAAGTCGCCTACCGCGATTGCCACGTCGCAGCGCTGGGACTCGTAGCGGTCTGCGAGCATGAAGACCAACTTCATGCAGCCTCCTTCGCACGGTTTGGTCGCTCACCAGCAGCTGCTGACCCTCCTGGAGCCTTTGCACTAGTTGCATCGCTGTGATATTGGGTAGTCTTCTGGCGGTCATTTGGAGAAATCGATCCTGTCTCTGAGTGGTAACACGATATCTACCTGTGTGCCGTTCTGCCACATCTCCAGTAGCGCGATAACGTGACCACAGCCTGGATACCACATTTTGGCTTGTGCCCAGAGACTCAGCAACGACGCGTTGAATAGCACCGTTTTGTAACATGCCAACTGCCCGTAACATTTCATCTCGACTCAAATGATGGCGTGGCATGACGCTAAAAAGCTTACACAACCAATTGAGAAAAGAAAATAAAACAATTTATCAGGTTTTCTTCAATTAACACGCAAAAAAAATTTTAATGCAACTTCTTGAAATTAGATACAACTCAAGATTGCGCTGTGCTTTGCGTGTTTTCATTTGTTTCTCATTTTAATTTTTAAATTTTGAATAAAGAATAGACAAGGTTTAAATCTGTAAATAAACTTTTTAAGGAAACTAAATAGGTTTTAAACAATAAAGCCATGTTTGATTTCCAAATAACGTATCCCTAGACTTTGTTGATGTGTGTATATGTTTGTACAAATTATACACATCAAAATAAATAACTTAAGACAACTAATACACTGCCATCAGATCCCAATAAGGCAAATCATGTACTTTCGCTACCAGACACCTGAAAAATACTTATAGGTACATTTCTACATCATCATCATCATATCAGCCCAGCGGCCATCGGTTCTACGAGCTATGTGTGCCCCGCCCTCTGCCACTTCAGTTAGGCAATTCTTTGGGCTATTTTGGTTCGCCTGCGGATTTTGACGTTTTCTATTCGACCGCGCATAGCCCTCTCCATTTCTATTTGGGTGACTTTGAGCCTTCTTATGTGGCCCATTAACGAACACTAGGAACACACACTGGTCGAAGACTTTCGACTTAAGACACTTCGGTATTGCGGACATACCTACATATTAGTAGTATAAGTAAATTACACCCAGATACAGAACCAATAATCGTTCTCATCCCGCATGAGTGGGGATCGTACTCACGAACTCTTAACATTATCAGCATCAGTATTGTTTTGAAAGATACAGTAGTCGGTCTTAACGCTATCTCTTTCCAACAACCTTGTTAAATTGCCGAACTAAATATTTGTTTTTAACCTACACTGGTGGGTATTTTTATACTCATAATATTTAAGTATATTCGCTGCTCAAAGAGCAATAGAGCGCTGTCAGCTTACCTAAAAATAATCAACATTAGTTTTTTGTATTTCGCAAGTATATGTACTCAATCTGTTTCAAAATCCTGGGTAAAATGAGCTTATATGTATGTTTGTGCTCCGACGGACGTGTATTGTGTCATAGTTTTCGATCACTATTCATGACCAAGGCCACACTTACTCTCATTGTTATGCCAGCACAGTCCGCCATTACGTAACTCTTGTTTATTTATGTATGTGCAAGTCGCTGGTGACTCAATCCTATTTATTTAACTACTCAATTAATAAACATGTCATTTGCAGAAACTTGAGAAGTTCTAGGTAGTTCTATTTGCATTTGTTCCTAGAACTTCTACAAATTTCAATCCATATATAATACAGACGAAGAAACTTCGGGCCTGTTGGCGTGGTTAGTAGATACGCAGGTCGTGGGTTCGATTCCCACCCGGGACAAATATTTATGTGCATGAACATGTCTGTTTCTCCTGAGTAGAGTCTGGGTGTAAATTATCTATATAAGTATGTATTTACAAAAGAAAAATAGTATATGTAGTATATCAGTTATCTGGTTTCCATAGCACAAGCTCTGCTTAGTTTGGGATCAGATAACCGTGAGTGAATAATGTCCCAGGATTTTATTTTATTTATTTATTTATAAATTAAAAAATATCCTGATTATGCTATAAGTATGTTATGTATTATCTGACTGCATGTGTGGCCCAGCGGTTAAGACCGGTGTCCCGGGTTCGATTCTCGCGTAGGTCAATCACTCGAGTGACTCATAAGAAGTTGTTGTGAGTCTGGATGTACTTTGTGTCTATCAATTAATTGTTAGTGAAGTACGCATCGACATAGGGATTCATTTCCCTAGTGCGGGCGTTGTATTTTTTCCAAAAAATACAAACAAACTGGCCCTTTGGTGTAGTGGTTAATGACCCTGACTGCTAAGCCAGAGGTCGTGTGTTGAATCGACGGTCACCGTAGCCTAGTTGGTAGTGCTCCTGCCTACGAAGCTGGTGGTCCTGGGTTCGAATCCCGGTAAGTGTAAATATTTGTGTGATGAGCATGAATATTTGTTTCTGAGTCATGGATGCTTTCTATGTATATAAGTATTTATCTATCTATATAAGTATGTACCTATATCGTCGCCTGGTACCCATAGTACAAGCTTTGCTTAGTTTGGTGCTAGGATGATCTGTGTGACATTGTCCCTAGATATTATTATTATTATTAATCCCCACTCAGGACAAATCGTTGTGTAATGGATACGATTATTTCTTCTATGTCTGGGAGTAATTTATCTATCGTATGTATGCATTTAGATACTTATTTATTCTTGGAAGAACAACAGCTTTACAATATTAACAAAAACAACAATATAATAAGCGACAAAAAGCCAATAACAGGTCTTCGCTAATAGTTATAACAGAATATTACTACAAACATAAACTGTTCTGACTATTTACAAGCGCTTTTTTAAAGTCCACGTGAATAAAAACCTTTTTTATTTATTTATTTATTTAAGGTAATATATGACGTTAGTTATCAACTAGTGTGAACATTATTACAACCAAAAAAAATATATATATATATAAGTACTAATTAGTGTGAATATTTTGAAAAAAAATCTCGACTGAGTAACCGTCGTATCAAATTTATGCTCTTTGTAATATTTATTAAGGCTACTGCTTGTTCGCCACAAATATGCATTCTGTCTGTAATTTGTTGGTACTAAAGGAAGATGAATGGGATTCGTTTATCTTCCTCCTGTTCTTGGTACATTTAATAATATAAAACTTGAGAGGTGTCAAGGGACACCCGGATGGAACGAAGTTATTTCTTATTATTTATTATGTACAAAAAACCTGTATACACTCAACAAAAATAATCGTTGCGGCACCACACTGTTCAATGCGAAATAGAAATTAATATATCTGGCTTGCTTTCTATAAGAGAGAGAGAGAGAGAGAGAGAGAGAGAGAGAGAGAGAGAGAGAGAGAGAGAGAGAGAGACAGACAGAGAAACATGCGCTCGCCGCACAGCTGCAAAAAGTTTTGAAAAGCCCCCTTTCACAACGCGCGATAAGGAACTTCGTTCCAATAATATAGGTATGTTTACCAGTTGTCAGGTTGTCATAGTATAAGCTCTGCGTAGCTTGGAATCAGATAGCAGTGTGTAAGTTGTACCAAGATAATATGAAGTAGAACACCAAAGCCAAACCAGTAAATTAAGACCTGTGTACGAAATTATGATATTACAAGGGCAGTGATGGTGATGATGATATCTTCCCGGCCGACTTTCGGCCACGGCGGCCATTCTCAATGGAGATTAGCCAATTGCGCAGGACATATTATAGTGCACAAGTGTGTGCGCGAACACAGGGGTACTTTCTATTCCATCACTCTCATGATCCGATGGGACGACTAGCGACACGACCGGAAAGAGGACAGGTACAGGGACGACGGCTTTACATGCTCCCCGAGGCACGGGGGTAATACCGCCTACTTCTAGACTTCGGGCTGATACTGAGAAATTTATTTTTACGGAAAAATCCCGAAATCACTTTTTGGCCCGACCCGGGATTTGAACCCAGGAGCTCATTTTCTGCGGTTGAACACGCTACCGCTAGACCAACGAGGCAGTCAACAGTGTTGTTAACAGAGCGCATATGAATCGACTTCGACTGCACCTAAATCATAATTGCTATTGCCAAGTTTCCTCACCATTGTTATACTATCAATAATGACGAGCTAATCGAAGTTGTAACCTTCACTTGGCCCATCAATATCTAGCACAATGTCATGCAGGATAAGGAAACGTTGCCCAACAATGTGCTGTTAGATGCCCATCAAGATTGCAGCTGCTGCACTTAGCGCAATTATATCATTATGTAGATAGCGTGCTACTTCACTGGTGGATCTATCAGGGAGATTGAGTAATCAGTAAATACTACTGTTTTATTACGACGTCTATAAGTAAAATATAGGTATGGGCTGGCCCCCTCCAAGATGGACCGTTGACCTTGTGGCCGCTGGAAACCGCTGGATGCGGATAGCGGCCTTTGTCCAGCAGTCAAATCTCGTGTATATGCCCCATTGAGTATGTTTCGCCGGAGCGTCTCAACTGGGCCGTGTTGAAACCGGTAGTAGAGACACCCGCTGAGTTTGTTTCGCTGGGTCTTCTCAGTTGGGGCGCATTGGATCCGGTGGTAGCATTAAAGCGCGACCGTCGTTATTAACACAAGGTCCGTCATAATAATATCACCTTAATATAGACAGAACCATTGCCAATATGTATTACAAATATTAGACTTAAACTAGATAATTAGACTTAAACTAGATAATTAAACTTAAACATAATCTCTTGACAATAACTTGATTCGAGCTAGCTAAATATCATTGCTGTTATAAAATAAATTTTATTAATGTTTTAATACTATCAATACATGTGTACCTAATATCTATGTTACTAGAAATAATAATGTATACAACTATAATACTACAAACATGTTCTGACTATTTACAAGCGCTTTTTTGAAGTCTACGTGAATAAAAACCTTATTTATTTATTTATTTTTTATTTAGTGGCTGATATACCACTGCTGGACAAAGGCCTCCCCCAAAGATCTGCGCCATTGCCAATTATGTTTTATCTAACTAAAATAGGCAGGTTCGTTGTTAGCTTTGTTTTACGAAATCTATCGAGCTTATCAAAGTCGGGATTTATTGACTGTGTTATGTTATAAACTACAATAGCGCTGTTAATGTCTGAATAGGTAATCGTCGTATCTAGATCGCCTGGCTATCTAATATCGGTGATCTATGTACGATATTACTATCGATAATAGTATTGTTCAATCGACGATATACGAGTAGCTTAGTTACTTTTAAGATCCTATGATTTGTCGGAAATTCTCTATGTTTCCTGTGATACTTTGATGAACAATTAAGATTTACCTACGTATATTACAGTACTCAAGTGCGCACGAAAACACAAATACCCTTCCTATTCCCTTTCCCTAATGATCTAATAGGACAACTAACCAACACTATAGACTAAAGGTTAGGCACAAGAACAAGAGGTTTAAGTGCTCTCCGAGGCACGCAGTTGATACTTGGTTTGTTTTTTTAACAAACCCAGGACTCCTTCCTGTGGTTAGACAGTACCGCTAGATTTCTTTACAAAGCTACGTATAGTAATTAGTATGAATAGAATAGAATGGATATTTCTCTCCCATTTAAGACTTTACAGTCGTATTAAATTAAAAACTAAATTGAAATATCGTTAAACCGCTAATGGCAAACCACTAATTACTACGTACCTAAGACGTAGTATCATTAACATTATTCATTAGCCATTGGACACCATAAAGGAGTTTAATATTGTTTTCTATCGCATTTTATGTCAAAGGTTGGGAGGTCAACGCCCGTGGAACTAGAACGCGCAATGCCGTGATTGTTTGACAGATCCGCCCAAACATAAAAACACTAACCGAGACCCCCGGACTAGAGTGGACCTCTAAATAAATAAATAAAAAACCTATAGTTCTCACAGAATTATATGTTAAAAATCAAATATACTTTTGGTAGTGTTAAAAATTAAGTCTAAGGTATTAGTAACTTATGTGTTATTATTCTTGTAGATATGTTGAATACTTGGAAAAAAAGAGAGGACGCTATGTAATTAAAATATAATACTTTTCGTAAGAGCGATTTGAGTATAGTAAATTGACAGACAGAAAAGTATTGCATCTACATTAACTGAAAAAGTTTATAATACGGAATGAATAGGTTTTTATTTGTTAAATGGAACCCTTCTTATTTAATCAAATAATAAAATAACACAAAAATACATTATTATCGTTTTATTTACTAATTTTGCAACCAATAAAACGATTAATCATTAGATTAAAACCATATTTCTGGTAATAAGAAGGTGTAAACATCTTCTGTCATATTCTTACCTAAAACTAAATCTTTAAATTATTTATATATTGGTGAAATAAAATTAAAATAAAGAATTGTAAAAAAGAATTTTTTTAAGTAATATAATGCAATGATTACAAAAATAGGCTTTTCCAAATACCTTTTTAAAGCAGCTCATTTTTTGTATATTAACCTTACGAAATTATGATTCATTTTACAGCTCAAAATACCGGTAGTTGTCGTTTCATCTGATTAGCTGGCCTTTTCGTACCACGTAAATCTTCGTAAATTATTCGAAATATGTACTTAAGATTACCATGTACTTAGCTTTTATATTTTACATACGACGATAACGTAGTTAACGTCATCGTCGTATGTAAAATATAAAAGCCCTTATAACAAACTAAACCTTTAAAATAAAATAAAATAAAATAAAAAAGGTTTTTATTCACGTAGACTTTAAAAAAGCGCTTGTAAATAGTCAGAACATGTTTGTAGTAATATAGTTGTATACATTAGATATTATTTCTAGTAAAATAGATATTTAGGTACATCTTGTATGAAAACATTTATAAAATTTATTTTATTACAGAAATGATATTTAGCTAGCTCGTATCAAGTTATTGTCAAGAGATTATGTTTAATTATCTAGTTTAAGTCTAATATTTTTACTACATATTGTCAATGGTTCTGTCTATATTAAAGGTATTATTATTATGACGGACCTTGTGTTAATAACGACGGTCGCGCTTTAATGTTACCACCGGATCCAACCTTTGCAACCAAAAGTAGCTGTATCTGATGTTGTTATTGAAGAGGTACAGGATATATGTTTCCTAGGTGTTACAATCGACCAACACCTGAACTGGAAGGCACACATCGAAAAAATTAATAAAAAAATATCCAGTGCTTGTTATGGTCTGTCAGTCCTAGCAGAAACCACAAATATAAATGTTACAAGAAATGCCTACTTTGGAAATGTTTATCCCTTATTATTGTACGGTATTATATACTGGGGCAATTCAACGAACGTACAATCCACATTCATTTTACAAAAAAAATGCTTGCGGACTATCTATAACATGTACAGCACTGAGACATTAAGAGCAGTGTTTAGAACGAAAAACTTTTTAACGCTTACAGGAATTTATATACTTGAGTTGTGTTTATTTGTCAAAAACAATATGTTCTATTTTAATTTTAAATCGACTACCAAGACAAATATTCGTAGTCAATATAAACATAATATTAATTTGCCCATTATTAACAACATGCTTTACTATAAAAGTGCATATATTACAGCTATCCGTGTGTACAATCACCTACCTACAGTTATAAAAGCATTAAACGGGAATGAATTTAAAACAAAACTTAAAAAATGGTTGATAGATAAAGTTTTTTATGATCTACAAGAATATTTTGGGCAAAAATACATTTAGTTTTAGTTAATTTAAGTTTTTAAGCCACATTGTTGCGCCTTGTATTACATATCCGATTTGGGTAGACTGTGAATCTAACCTAGAAATAAGACCTAACATGTACACAGTTTGGCAATAAATAAATCTTTATCTTTATCTTATCTTTATCTTTATAAAAGAAATAAACTCTTAATAACTTCAAACGAAATATTGTATAATAAAATACTAATTTAGTGAAACGTAAAGCTAGTTTAGACTTTCTATACTTCGAGACCGACAACACGCACAGAACATTGGGGCCCCACAGTTTAGGTAGTCGAGTGCTCGTATAAAGCTAAAGCCGGCCCTGTTATTTGTTGATCTAACGCGGAAATGGATCTGGTTTTTGCCTTTGTGTGTCTGGAATAGCTGTAACCTTAAGGTATTTTGGAAATGGAACGACAACCACGTTAGCATTCAGCGATTAATCATATATTGAGACTTAATATTCAGTCCCGCTCTCTGACTGACTAATGGTTACCCTAGTTCAAAGTTGTTTCAGCCGCCCAGAAGGCTTTTGACATGGCTTAACGACTGTTGCCTAATGACTAAAACTGGGCCTGCTAGCTTAAAGCCTTTGGAAGTCGTAGACCATAAGAAAATAAGTCATTTATACAGATACCTATCTAAAGACTAACTAGCTAGACTAAAATAGGAGTTTAACCTCGCTGAGAGAAGAAGAAAAAAAAAAAACTCAGTTTAGACTTAAATAAAAAAGGAACATTACCCACTGCCACGGTTTTAGCACAAGTTTAATAATTTCATGGTAGAATTCAGATTTACGGTAGTGTTAAAATGTTCATATTTTCTTTAATCTATACCTACATATAATAAAATCGTAGGAAAGTCAAAACTGTACATTGAATTTTTTTTTAAAGGATTATTGGGGCGTGATATACAGTCGATTTCGAAACTCAAAATTCAGTTTTTAGAATTTTTGTCTGTTTATCTGTTTGTCTGTATGTACGTCCGGGCTAAACTCAAAAAGAACTGCATGGATTTACTTCAAATTTTGCATGAATATTACTAAGAGGTTGGGTCAACATATAGGGTACATATTATCACGATATCACCTATGGGGGAGGTGTGATAATTTATAAAGTTAAACGCGGGTAAAACCGTGGGTCACAGCTAGTTAATACTATAAAAAGAGCAATAAAATCAAACTTCCATACTCCGTATTGTTCAATCTATATCTACATATAATAAAATCTTAGGAAAGTCAAAACTGTACATTCAATATTTTTTTTAAAGGACACTTGGGGCGTGATCTACAATCGATATCGAAGCCAAAAAATTAGTTTTTTGAATTTTTGTCTGTTTGTCTGTATGTATGTCCGGGCTAAACTCATAAAGTACTACATGGATTTACTTCAAATTTTGGATATATATTACTAAGAAGTCGGGTCAACATATAGGCTACATATTATCACGCTATCACCTACGGGGGAGGAGCTGTGATAATTTATAAAATTTAACGCGGGTAAAACCGCGTGGCACAGCTAGTAAATTAATAATTCATGCTAGGTTATGTTTCATGAGTAATTCGTTAATCGAACCTATGTCAATCGGAAAATAGTTTTCCACTAGACCACTAGATCTAGACTAGATCATTTATTTTATTGGTGCTTAAATGGCAATTTAGCAGGCAGCCTCGGGTACTACAATAGAGGTAATTATCGTAAAACATTGCGGTGTCGTTTATCAGTTTCTAAGGTAACCAGTTTAGTGGGTCTGGAGATTTATGTGGTATATTGCAATTGGTATTAGCACGTAAAGCTTGGTGGTCTGGGATAGACTTTAACAATTCGTCATTTCACAAACATTAACATACCTAAACATCAAAATACAAAATCAATATTATGTAGTGTTTATTCCGCTAATTGTCAGTTTAATCATGCCGGGATGCAATTTTAACCGCCCTCCCGCCCGCAAAAATGTGCACAAGCAAGAAGGACAATATAAAAAAGCAAATTACATATGCCAGTAGGATACCCAACGTCCTCCACGGACCATTCTCAAGGGCTGCTAACTCGTCGAGCTCTCCTTCGAGCACTCGACGAGTTACCAGCCCGTTGCATCCCGGCATGATTAAACTGACAATTAGCGCAATTAACACTACATATTGATTTTGTATTTTGATTGTTATGGATTTCCGCAAAGTAACGCCTGATTCCATTACTTATTCCTAAACATGCCTAAAAGATATAGGACCCACGTAACAAGTCGTTCGATTGGCTAATGGCAAAGAAAGTGAATATTAGCAATTCTATATTAGTATATGGACAGCATATTGAATGAAGAGACTGATTCGTTAACTTAGCGGCTATGTGTATCATCATCATCATATCAGCCGAAAGACGTCCACTGCTGGACAAAGGCCTCCCCAAGGATCTGCCGATGTCATAGCCGGTCCTGCACTGCCCGCATCCAGCGGCACAAGATCGTCGGTCACCGCCGCGTAGCTTAGTTGGTAGTGCTCCTGCCTACGAAGCTGGTGGTCCTGGGTTCGAATCCCGGTAAGTGCAAATATTTGTGTGATGAGCACGAATATTTGTTTCTGAGTCATGGATGTTTTCTATGTATATAAGTATTTATCTATCTATATAAGTATGTATATCGACGCCTGGTACCCATAGTATAAGCTTTGCTTAGTTTGGGGCTGGGATGATCTGTGTGACATTGTCCCTTAATATTATTATATAATTATTATTACCGAGTAGGAGGCCTGCCCACGCTGCTGGCAATGTGTATAAATAAATGCATATAATAAGGGATTGAAATCTCCCAGGTCGGGTGAACAATGTTTTGTCAAGATACTAACATGAAAATATCTTAGTAGCAGTCCGGAGCCAGGAAGTTGGTGTTAAGCGTATACATTTGTCCCCAATCTTGCAATCTAGTCCAACCAGATAGTGAGAGTGAAGTAGTAGAAAGATCACTTGTGTAGGAAAATATCCTTGTAGTTGAACTTAGGCCAGTAGGTAGGAAAATATCCTTGTAGTTGAACTTAGGCCAGTAGGTAGGAAAATATCTTTGTAGTTGAACTTAGGCCAGTAGGTAGGAAAATATCCTTGTAGTTGAACTTAGGCCAGTAGGTAGGAAAATATCTTTGTAGTTGAACTTAGGCCAGTAGGTAGGAAAATATCTTTGTAGTTGAACTTAGGCCAGTAGGTAGGAAAATATCCTTGTAGTTGAACTTAGGCCAGTAGGTAGGAAAATATCCTTGTAGTTGAACTTAGGCCAGTAGGTAGGAAAATATCTTTGTAGTTGAACTTAGGCCAGTAGGTAGGAAAATATCTTTGTAGTTGAACTTAGGCCAGTAGGTAGGAAAATATCCTTGTAGTTGAACTTAGGCCAGTAGGTAGAAAAATATCTTTGTCGTTGAACTTAGGCCAGTAGATAGGAAAATATCCTTGTAGTTGAACTTAGGCCAATAGGTAGGAAAATATAAGTAGGTTCAGAATTCCGAATATTACAACTCCAATTTATCATTACTCCTATTTTTATAATTCCTATATTTCAATATTCCTTACGATTATAATTACTCTTCTCAAAACACCGAGCTTCAATAGATCGAATAACAAAAAGTCCGACTTAATGATAATTCGAAATATCAACAATACGAATAAAAATATTTTGTTTCCCCGGTCACAATTTTAACCTAACCTAACCCAAATGATTAATCAACAATAAAGGGGATCTAAAACTCGGCAGCTGCATGCAGCATGCAACCAGGCAGGCAACATGCAAGCAGGCATGCAACTAGCAATCAGGCATGCAACAAGGAAGCAGGCATGCAGCATGCAAGCAGACATGCAACATGCAAGCAGGCATGCAACATGCAAGCAGGCATGCAGCATACAAGCAGGCATGCAGCATGCAAGCAGGCATGCAGCATGCAAGCAGGCATGCAGCATGCAAGCAGGCAAGCAGGCATGCAACAAGCATGCAGGCATGCAACAAGCAAGCAGGCATGCAACATGCAGCAGGCATTGTTTCTGTCACGGCTCCGGCGCTGCGGGGTTTGGGCGGGCCCACGCGAGCTTATCGTCGCAGATGGTTTTAACGCTCACCACCGCAGCTTCGGCTTGCTGGCCGGCTTAGCCGGCCAGCCTCAGCCGCGGCGGCGGGCCTTCAAGCCACCTGCTCCTCAGCTCGCGGGCCGCCCCACCCCTCCGCGCCTACGCGGGCTTAAATTACACTCTAGGGTAGGGCAGACAAGACTACGTGAAGTCAGTTGTGCAGCGATTCGTTTCTGTCACCAAATTTTGTAGCATAACATGTTGACTTTTAGTTTATTCGAAGTATTGAAAATCGGAATGTCGTTTTTCGGACTGAGAACCCTTCGAGCATTTGACTCTTCGAACGTTTGAAAATCGGAAATCTAACAAATCGTATTTACGACTTTCGGTAAAATTAATTTCGTGATTTTTAATAATAGACATTATAATTCTTAGGTATTATGAAAATCGGGACATTGAAATTCGGAATAAAATATTTCGGAGTATTTGGGTGTTCCCGAATAAGCTTGCTATTGACAGCAAAGTATGCAATTTGTGACGAGCGAAGCGACCCCTCACTCGATTATTAAAATATAAATACCCGCAACCTTATTTTATATGTTTACATATAGTTTTAGATTTAATATTTAGAATAAATTATGAAATTATTCTTGTTTTAAAGATATTATTGTACACGTCTGTTTTTGTTTTATTACACAGACATAAAAGAAACTACCGTCTGAGGTACAGGCTCGGCCTAGTTTAGACGTTAGTGTTCACTTATAATAATGTCATAAGTATAGAAACATACTCTTAGATTAAGAAGAATGGAAACTTATCACTTACGTCAATAAAGATTTTTCTTTATTATTATTATTTATACCTACATGTTTTCTACATATCAAATTTGGTGATCAGAATTTAATTCTCCTACAGTTCCAATTTGTATCATGAGTGGTCCGCTAGGGTGCTTGATGATGAAGAATTATTTAACGATATCAAGACATGCAAGTTAAAGTACCAGTGAACCTAAGTATTCTTAGACTAAAGTTATGTAGGATAAATTTACTCTACAAAGTTCCAGCATTTGTTTCCGGATAAACAACCGCCGCCCCTTATAACCGGTAGACAACAATTCCTAATAATATGGTATCACTTTATCAGAACAAGGTGTGTTGAAAGCGAGGGATTGTCTTGGTATGCCCAACTGTAGCACACCTGCGCACACGCAGTCCAAATGCATAATGAAGGAATGTGTAATATAGTGCTGTTTTGATTTACCATTGTTGTCGAAACCCTTTTGATGTAGATGACATAATTGTATTATTCCACAGCGGTGATTACAACAATAACTTCTTAGACAAACGGATACTGACGTCACTTTTTGTAATTAGAACTATTATGCAATTGAAATAAAAGAGATTTGCTCATTGGAAAATCTTAAATCTTTTTTTGTCTCGTCTTTTTGCCATTTCTATTGCGGTAAGCACCCAGGTTAATTTGTTGTGACGAGCAGAATTACTCAAGCTACTGCCGTCTGACTTTGACACGTAGGGAAGTAATAACTGAGGTAGTCAGGTCTACTTAAAACGATTATCATAGACGTTACATGACAACTTGACTGCACGTGTTGCGCAGCTGTTAAAACAGTCGCGTCGCCTTCGTGTCGCGGGTTCGAACCCCGCGCCGGACATCGATTTGTATGACCCATAAATAGTTATTCTGAGTCTGGATGTAAGTTGTGTCCGTCTATTATATATGTTTGTAAATTACCCCGCGACACAGGGATAAGATATCCCTAATGCGGGCGTTCCCTTTTTAAAAAGAACATAAAAAAACTGGGATTGTTAGTTTAGCGTGCTCTCCGAGGCACGGATCCTCAACCAACCAGACGCCGGAAGAAATATTAATTATTATACAAAGAATATTCTACCAAAACCACGACATTACATGGCTCAGGTGCCAGAGTTTTACGTATGGTGGTCCCGAAATAATTTTACGCATTGGTAGGTTTCTAGAAAATAAGAAGTATATTTTTCTAAGAATTATATTCTCTACATTTGTTCTTTGCGTTTATTTGATGGATGCCCCGCCCCGTATACGTAAGTATCTCAGCACTTGTGTAAACGGACCGTAATTTGAAAAGAATGTTAGTTTCTTGTATCAGTTGATAGTTTCATAATATCGTGAAGACTGGTGGTTCCTTCTGAAGTACTCGTTAAAGAGTCAATTGGCAAAAGGCTGTTCGGTGGGCCGACAAAGGCAGCCACATAGGTTAGTTTAGTTAGGTTTATTGTTAATGCGTTGTAGAAGTATCCACTTAGGACAGCATATTATGCAACCGGAAGAGATACAAACACTCACTGCACAATCAATCTGAGAGTTTTTGGAAGGTGTAGGATTGAGCAGTGAACTTTGAGAAAGTCAAGGAGCTCTGCTACAATAGATCAGTAATGGTCGAGGTAGCAAGATGCTATCATGGCATCAAGC
Organism: Pseudoips prasinana; assembly: GCA_951640165.1. Lineage (NCBI taxonomy): Eukaryota > Metazoa > Arthropoda > Insecta > Lepidoptera > Nolidae > Pseudoips > Pseudoips prasinana. The sequence continues at coordinate 35,851,295 of OX621247.1, forward strand.
CCCAAACAACAATAAATATGGGTTTATTGTTTCTATGCATCGGAAAGTAATATCGCCGTGAGTTGTGTCTGCATTTATCAGACAACAGTCGTTAAGAACGGTCTCAGGGGCCTATTGGGCACATCGTATATTAGTAAAGTCACCTGTGTTATAATGTATTACCTATATGTTGTCATACACGTGATAGTTAGTCATGAATTTAATTGAAATTTCAAAAGAATTGATTAATAAACTAATAATCTTTGACACATACTATTAAATAAATATCATTCATAGCAATCTATATTATTTATTATAATCCTATTACACGTACATTGACTGCTTCGTTGGTCTAGCGGTAGCGTGTTCAACCGCAGAGAACGAGGTCCTGGGTTCAAATCACAGGTCGGGCAAAAAGTGATTTTGGGACTTTTCTGTAAAAAAGAAAAATTTCTCACCATCAGCCCGAAGTCTGGGAGTTGGCGGTATTATACCCCCGTGCCTCGGAGAGCACGTAAAGCCGTCGGTCCTGTACCTGAACTCGTTCCGGTCGTGTCGCCTAGGCGTCCCATCGGAACAAAAGAGTGATGGAATAGAAACTCCTCCTGTGTTTGCGCACACACTTGAGCACTATAATATGTCCCGCGCAGATGGCTAATCTCTATTGATACCGGCCGCCATGGCTGAAATTCGGCTAGGAGGACCTTATAATTATTATTATTACACGTGCTGAGTCACATGGGTGATGGTTAGTCAATGTTCGGATTTAACTTTAAACTAATTTCTATAATGATTGACATGTATAAAGACTTCATCACGAAATCTTGTGTCAGTGAGCTTCAAGCAACATCTCCGTGGTCCTTGTTCCTCGGAGACACATTCCTTAGAATTATAAATAAAACCGGCTAAGTGCGAGTCGGACTCGCGCACGAAGGGTTCCGTACCATTATCTATAAAAAGAGCAAAAAATTCAGGTTTTTTGTATGGCTCCCATACAACAAACCTGAATTTTTTTCTCTTTAATATTTATTTTATTTTGTTTTTTGGTATTTGTTTTTATAGCGGCACCAGAAATACATCACTTAACGCTCTCCTGTGTGTCAAGCCTGACTGTGATTTGTTTGCGGATGGATGGTCGGATATATTGTCAGAATGTTTGCGTTTCTGTGAGAATGATGTATGATAATATTTTAAAATCAATGTTTATATGTTTATATTTAAAATAATTCTTGTAATAATTATCTTTAATTATTGTAATTGGTGTCCTACCGTTTTAATTAAAGTAAATAAATAAATCATCAAAGGTAATGGCCTATTTAGTATGAAAAATATACCTACGGCGTACAGAAATGAAATATGGGGGGAATCAAAGACAAATGATTATACTTTTCAATGGTAAGTGGTGCATTACTGTGGCCGATGGGAATCATGAAATAAAATATAATACATTGTATTATTGCGCGACCGCAACAAAGCTCGGGTGAGACCGAGATAGCAATATACGTGTTATTTATTACCTGACCGAACGAGTTTGCTTTATAAGTGTCACGATGATATTTTTATTTAACAAAACAATGGCAAAGTAAGTCTGCTTGTTTCATTTTCAAGTCTAAACTACTGAACCGATTTTGGTTAAATTGCTTGCCCCGTAGAGATATACATGTAAAGAATGAGTATTTGTTTAATACCTTAGGTGCATAGCATAGATTAAGAAAATACATTATTTAATTATTTTTTATCTATCATGTCATGTCAAATTCCTATGAATAGACAAAAAAATATATCTTATATACATATTAGATTTGTAGACGCCCAGTGACATTTTTCCATGGGATAAAATAATTTAGAGACGGGCGAAACCGCTGGTGCAGCTAATTATTATCCAATTTTGATCGGTCTACTGCAAGATCTCTCCATTGAATTATTTTTTCTTTTTACATATAATGAACAGTGGGTTATGCCTGCATTATTTGCCATCATTTTCGTTTTTGTACAAAAACATTTTTGAACCGGGTCGGATTATGGTCCATGACCTTTCAATTGTCTAACTATCACGGTTCTTGAGATGCAGCCTGGTGACAGACGGACAGACAGACAGACAGGGAAGTCTTAGTAATAGGGTCTCTTTTACCCTTCGGGTACGGAACCCTAAAAAACACAATCTATCTAAGTAACGACATCGTGAAAAGATCTCCTCCTAAATATGATTAAGAAATATTTAACAGCCTTCTATACAATGATTCAAAGAACTCACAAATATGTATCGTTTATAACAAACTATATTCTAATTACCCATAATGATGTGCGTTATCGGAATTAATCTGTTTTTAATCGCTAAACTGATAAACCTGTTGTTTTTTAGATTATATATGTTTACGTATAAGTTTATGTAAGAATAAAATGACGTGTTAGATCTAGACTAATTACAATAGTACTTTACATTAATAACAATAAAAAGTCGTACGGTCTCCGTTCACTTTGCTAGTCGATGGCCTCAGCCTTCAGGCTGGCCGGTGAATCCGATTGCAACCTCTAGTGCATGTCCTTCGATGAGCCATGAGATTACTGCCATTCCGATTCTGTCCGTCAATCAATCAATCATTCAAATATTTATTTGCTCAAACATGGTATAAAAGGTGTTACATGGATATCGTTTTTTTTTGACAATGCCCGCACTAGTGAATGTAATCCCTGTGTTGCGAGGTACTTTATAATAGACGGACACAAATTACATCCAGACTCAGAACAACTATTTATGGGTCACACAAATAGTTGTCCAGCGCGGGACTCGAACCCGCGACACAAAGAGTCAAATATATTCTGCCCTGTAGGAGTGTACATTTTTGGGTTAAGTGAAATTAAAACTTAATTTTGTTTGATATAATACTTTTTTTTTTTGGCGTTATTACATTTTTTTTATTTCATCATCGTTATCTCTATACGCTGGGGGCGTAGAAGTAATCCTGAGAGAATATCTCCCAGAGAACGGGCATCAGCGTCTCTCTGTGTACTATGTCCATCATACTACGATCACCAACCCGTTAACCAAGTCTGACTATTATGGCAAACAGCAATCACCAAGCGTGTCTGTCAAGCGTGGCGATTATGGCATACCCCTCCAAATGATGCACACAACTCCATCGTGGAAATATTTTGGGGGGGTCTTTGTCCAGCATTAACAACGTCATTACGCTGACATGATGTTTGTGAGTCTCCGTTGAGATTGGCCACCGTGTCCATAATTCGGCCATGACCAATAATATTGCCGTAACGTTACTTTATTAGATAATATAAGACATTTTTTTTGTTTTACACCTAATATTACAAGAAACCAGGATAAACTTATTTACTACGATATTCAATTCAATTCAATTCAAATATATTTATTTCGGAAAAATATCCATATAATGTTAGTATAACTTAGCCTAATGTTAGTATCAATTAAATTAATTATGGTAAGGGTGTCTGGACTCTTACCCACCTGTGTAAAAGGGGAGAGTCCCACCGATCAGAAAACACATTCAGGATGCCATTGGAGGAGAAGCGCAAGCGCTCCATCATGGAAGCGCAGCACCTCCGATGATCGCGGCGAATATTACGGAAGGGGAAGTCTTCATCGAACATTCCCTGACTAAGTCGGAGATGTTCTCAAAAAAAGCCAAATCAGAAGTACTGTAAAATGGAGAGCATGTGTGAAGAATATAATGAGAGTAAAAAAACAAAAGAGGTGAACAAGGATTGTGACAAATGGAAATCCGTTGTCTCTCCTACCCCTCTGGGAACAGGCGAATGTCGTAATATACATATATATACATACGTACGTATGTATGTATGATGATGATGTCCTCCCGACCGAATTTCGGCCACGGCGGCCAGTCTTAATGGAGACTAGCCAATTGCGCAGGACATATTATAGTGCACAAGTGTGTGCGCAAACACAGGGGCACTTTCTATTCCATCACTCTCATAATCCGATGGGACGCCTAGCGACACGACTGGAAAGAGTTCAGGTACAGGACCGACGGCTTTACGTGCTCTCCGAGGCACGGGGGTGTAATACCGCCAACTTCCAGACTTCGGGCTGATACTGAGAAATTTCTTTTTACGGAAAAATCCCAAAATCACTTTTTGGCCCGACCCGGGATTCGATCCCAGGACCTCATTATCTGCGGTTGAACACGCTACCGCTAGACCAACGAGGCAGTATGTATGTATATGTATATTACGACATTGTTCAATTGGCGCCCTGAACTGCTAAACGCAATCATTTCCTCACAACAAGACAGGGATTGGAGTATGCTATAACTGGGATGGGGTTTTCTTATCAGTGTATACAATTAAAGCAGCGTGCTGGTCTCATTACTAAAACACTGAGTATTGTATGGCATAATTGTTAATATATATATAATAATAACAATGAAATAAACTGATATTTCAGTGAAAAGACTTCCTTCTTGCCAAATGTATAGTTGCACATTTCATTGCGACATTCCTTCACGAAAAGCAAAATAAACTTGTGCAAGACATTGAACATTTCCAACGAACCACAATTATAGCATTATAGATAGCGCTAATCAGCTGATCGATCGACGTCGATAAGTATGATATTAACGTGCCAATGTCACACGTACATAACCAAATGAATAAATACTCCGGATAATGTTCATATTTAAAGAGCAGACTATTTTCATGAAGATGTGAGCCGAACTCCAGCGCGTATGTCAGTAAACAAGCATACGGCTGAACTGATAATCGTCATCCCAAGCCCATCAGGGTGGTAAATTCCAGGAAATAACGTTATAGGTATGAACCTATAACGTTATTTCCTGGAATTTTAAAGGAGCCCCCCGAGCGACGTTCCACTTGGTTTTATAAACGTCTAGCGCACCCTGAGCGATCAATGAGTGACCCACGCTGATTGGCTAATCCTTTCACCACGATCCAAAGTCAGAAATTCTTGCTGACATCCATTGGATTACCTGGAGGAACTTCTGTATGACCAAATCAACTGGTGAAGTCTCTCCGGGTCTTCCCCAGTAGAGCTTCTCAAATAGTGATAAACACTAAGGTCTACCTTATTTAAGACAACTCTTGTAACCTCTGACCCCTGGCATACACTAGGGAACTCATTTTTCCTCGCTCTTACATTGCGATAGGATTGGGTATCCGATACGAACAGGAAGAGACTTTCTAGATAAAAAAAATAAGTCGTAGATCGAACTCAGGATATGGTTAGTGGAGTTGGAGAGCACGTAAAACCACTTGGCCTCACCTCTCTTCGGAGGTTCCATAGCTCCCGTCCCATCGGATAACGAAACTGAGGGAACAGGCAACCTCTGTTACTTTTGTGTGTTATAATATGTCTGCTGTGTGGCGACGGCATAGAATATCGTCACCCCATCTCATCCCGTGAGGGGCGTAGAAATTGTCCGAGGGAATACCTATCAGAGAACGGGCAGCAGCGTTTTTCTGTGAACTATGACCATCAAACTACGATCGCCAACCCGTCTGCCAAGCGTGGTAATTATGGCATATCCCCCCATTCTTTGGGGAGGCTTTTGTCCAGCAGTGGACGTACTTTAGCTGACATGATGATGCTATGTCCCGAACATAATATGACTCCGTTAAAACTAATCGCCGTGACCGAAATTCGGCGAGGCGGATGTAATTACTTAAGTGCAATTATGCTTTGTGCATTCTGAATTTCACAATTATGCATAGTATAATAAAATATGTATGTTTATACTCGTAATAACACTAATATGCAGTTTGAAACTTACGCTAAGTATAAAATATTACATCGCTGTGTATGTACGATGTATACGTATATGTTTGAAGGTCAGTGTGTCAGACGGTTCTTTCACAATCATTATTTTTAATAAGATTCACGTAATTGTTGCTTACGTTACTCGTACCATGTGTTGTCTATTATACATAGACTCGTGTCATTGTATTCGCACAGAACCGTCTTTTAATTATAAAATAAATAAATAAATGGCTAAGCATCTCGAAGAACTCCTAAAGAGTAGAACTTTAGGCAGTTGGGTCAGGAGGAGCCAGTTACAGCAAGGAGTGCATAAGGAGTCGCAGCGGAGAGCTCGCAGTCGCACCTTCTCCAGGGAACCTGCACCAGTCAATTACCGCCCTGCGTCAAGGTTGGAACCAAAAAGGGGTCCTTCTCGGGTAAAAGTTATTTAACTTGTAGTTTCATTTAACCAGACGGCTGGGATAGCATAGACTTTTGTCACTCTAAGAACAGCTCGGCTCGGGAAGTACATCTATTTCTCTTTAACTTCAAACTTCATAACGCTTGGCTTGATTACTTCCGTGACTAGAAAACTGCCTTTTTCTTACACCACAGAATAAGTATAGTTATTCAACGTGGCAATGCTGTCAGCCTACTGGGCACGTTTTGCATGAACCTCGATTTGGAAGAATACTTTGACGCCCTCTGTATTTATTATTTATTTCTTGTTTAAAATAGATTTATAATTATTGTAACATATTATCTAAATAGTAATTTATTGTGTTATTGTTATGGTCATGTAGTTGCCCTGAGCCCATTCGTGTTGTAATTTGCAACCGACACAGGAATCGATAACCATTTATATCCAAAAAAGTAATTTTAGGATTTTTCTGGCAAAAAAATATTCTCAGTAGTCTGAAGTTTGGGTGTTGGCAGTATTAAACCCCCGTGCCTCGGAGAGCACGTAAAGACGTCAGTCTTGTTATTGACATCTATCCGGTTGTATCGCTAGTCATCCCATGCAAGTGAAATGAAAAATGAAATGAAAAACATTTAATTCAACACAACACACAAGAAAATGAGGAGTACAAATATACACACATAGTTCTACACGACATAACATACATAGATTTGAAGAAAATGCACACACAATTGCGATTTTTGCATGTTCTGCCGAAAGGGTCACCACCTCAGCACTAGCTACGTGCGTTACACCTAGCGCTGGTTTTCAGTTGGCAACCCTGGTAGTCACGCACGGACGGGGGTAGTGCTAGTACAATACTAAAAGTTTACTTAATATAATATAATAACATGGGATAGAAAGTGCCCCAGTGTTTGTGCACACACTTGTGCACCAATAAGGCCCGCGCAGATGGCTAATCTCATAGCGTATGGTCGCCATATCCGAAATTCATCTAGGATTATGATTACATTATTATTTATCAGGTATGATTACCATTGTAAGCCGACTTAACAGTAGAAAAAAAAATAATAACCTATTACGAAACAATTGAACCCAAAAAAGTCAACCATCACTAATTTAACTAAAAGTCACCGAACAAAACAACACTAAATGCCAAACAATTATTTTGGTACTAGGTATGTTTACACAATATTTTCTTTATTACATCTGGTGCAACAACTAGCTCGAAAACGATGCAATTTTAATTAATTGAATGGGTGTTACTACGCTTTTATAAATGTCTTGAAATCGTTATGTAAATAACGCTGGCTTTTGCAATTCTCTCCAATTAGAAAAAATAATAAATTATATATTTACGAACAAATAAAATTTTCCTGTAGCGAGTAAAAGGTAGGCACTACGTTCAGATTCTGGACGCTTTGTTTGTTGAAACGTAACTAGATTTGTTATATATAATAAATAGATTTATTATTATTGTTATTACTCTACTTAATTTATTGAGTTATTGCTTACTCACACCTGCTACCCTTCGCCATCCGTTTTACTGACATACCGAAAGGGCTCACAGCGCAGACTGTCAGCACTAATTTTCGGGATGCCGTTCCGTGTTATGTCGGTCGCGGCGCTGCAGTAAGGAAATTGCATTTTTACATACAATTGCTTAAAAAACCATCCGTGCGAGTTTCAGAAAACCAACAACAAGGCCTTATATACGCTGCAAGTCCAAGGCAGCCGCAGTCTTAATGCCTTGATTTATTTGTCCAACCACCAGTACAAGACGTGTTAACCTCGAAAAGTGCTGGTATAATAAAGCTTTTGTTTTATGGTATGTTTAAATATTTTGGCTATACTAATTGCCTCGTTGGTGTAGCGGTAGCGTGTTCAACCGCCGCCAATGAGATTCATATCCCGGGCTACTTGGATTTTTTTGGTAAGAAAGACACGCAGTAGTAGCAAATAGGTAATTTGATATCTTGAATTACATTATTGTAATTATCGTAGGGATTTCTATAAATAAAATACAGCTACTTACTCGCTAAAACATTCTATAGGAGAAAGATTTTTATAAATCAGTTCAGTAGTTTCTGAGTTTACAATCAAATCTTTTCTCTTTATAATATTACTTCAAACAAACTATCCTCATATAGAGCTCTATTTCAGTTCGCCAGCTGTTCTGTGTATATAAACCAATTTAATAACAAGCGGGTTGGTAGTCTACGGCTGCATAAAGGCCCAATGATTTCCAAAAAGGAAAGGGGGGCTTTTAGGGAGCCTGCCCACGCTACGTATTCCGGTCGCCACTCGAGAACCTTTCTGCCCAGACGATCAGAGAGATGATTAATGTAGGCAGAAACAATGTATGTAATCCTACATTCTTGCAGTCTGTATCAAATTATTAATTTCAAATATATTTGCGTCAAATCCGATAAAACGAGTCATGCGATACCGTCCGTGATAGCGGTGTGCGATGACTCAGAACAAACATATTGAACGCTGATAACAGATTACCTGTTGTTAGACTTACATCGTGTTGTTTATATAAAGCGTCGTAAATTACTTTGTTGTATCATGCCTGCCTATTGTTCACATTTGTCAACCTTGTGCTGGGTTATCATCGGGACTGAATGGACCCACTAGCTGCTCTAATGCGTAGGGGAGCCGAGGACATCAACATCATAATCCTCCCGCAATTGTTTCATAAAGTTGGAGCGATTATGGCATATCCCGGGGTCCGGGTTCCGGGAATGGGATTGTAGTAAGATGGTCATAGTACTCAGAGAGACGCAGCGGGCCATTCTCTTGTAGATATTCCCTCGTGTCGACTTCTACGCCCCCCACGGGATGAGATGGGGTGGTGATATTCTTTGCGGTCAGCCGACAGATATATTAAAGCTAACATCCATCGATCAGCAGAACAGTAATTTTTGAAGACTACGCCCGTATTATTTAATCCAATCCCGCATGTGACACAATGTCGCAGGGTACTTTACAAATTACATCTAGACTCAGAATAACTATTTATGGGTCACACAAATAGTTGTCCGGCATCGAACCCGGGTCACGAAGCGGTAAGACGACTGCCTTAGCCGCTGCGCCACACGTGCAGCGGCTAAAACAGTCGTGTTATTGGACAGTATAAATGATTTACATATTATTTACTTTCCTAATGCTTTTGAAAGTAAATGCAAACATGTAGTTATTACTTTTTTATCAAATGTTATCGTCCGATCGAAAGAAAGGTCAGTGAGAAGTGTGTGTGTGTGTGTGTGTGTACATCCATGTGTCGATATATTATCTATCACTTTTGGCCTTCACAGATAAACAGCTGTTATTCATTTTCATCTTTTTGGTATTTTCATTTCAGAGGCAACATGACTAACAATATTAATACCGATCCGTGAATCAAAATAATTGGTCACAGTATTCGGAAGACATTTTTACACGAACGTTTTTACCAGGTTCGTACCAGCTCCCTCTACCAATCCGACACCCACTGGCAGATCAAATTTAGGATTCCCTTGCTATCACCTTCTCGGAAAGATGTAGGTGCTTCCCATCGGCTTTGTGTTCTAACATGACATGAAACATGGCTGACTGAGAGATTAGTTTTAGGCTTAGTGTTGTGAATAATGCTATAAAAAATTGTTTCGAAATTGTTTTCAACATGATATTCTCGTCCAACTGTAAAAGTATCAGTCAGCCATGTTTCTAGTAAACAAAGCTATTGGCCACCTACATCTTCCGAGAGGGTGTTAGTAATATAATCCTAAATGTGATCTGCCAGTGCGTGTCGGATTATTCGGATTTGTAGAGGAAGCTGGTACGAAACTTTTAAATGTTTATTTTTATAAGTAACTAGCGGCCCGGTACGTGCTTCGCTACGTATAAGGCATAGTAATAAAAAAAATGTTTATTGTTACTAAAGGGGAGTTATCTGTAGAATTTTGTAGATAATTCGCAATGCAAAGCGAAAATCTAAAATGGAAACAATAAATTGAATCGTTCCAGCACCCTAATAAGGGGTTTATCTGTTAGTTTAGGTTGTAGGCGATTTGGTTTTATAATTTTTCTTTTGTATAATGCACAACTTGTAATATTGCCTTTTATATTGGTTGCGAAAATATACGAAATTACCGACACCATTTGTTATTTTCTTTGTAAACATTGTAGTACTCGTATATTTTATTTTTAACTTTTGTATTATAAAGTAAATAATATGCATGCCGTCATTTACTGGGGCCAAATATAATACCAGCGTTCCAGGAATTCCTGCTGTAACTAATGCTGTAGTTTGCAACCATTTATGGTACACAGTAAAATTATATTTCATTGTAAGTACTATTACGCTTGGAATTGGTTGTGTATTGTGATTAAAAGTATTTATTTCTTGAAATTTTCTCATCATAGAGCATCTTGCCATCTTACCTTGACAACTAGGCAAGGAACTTCTGTTCACATGGTGATACTTTGTCGTGTTTACCCTCAACGTAGTGGGATGGCTCTAACCATAGAGCCATCCCACTATAATTGGACATTTAATATCACTCATTACACTGCACACTGTCACTGATAGAACTAATGGATGCAACTGTTAATTTGATAGCCAAGTTCTGAGCAGACAACTTATCCTATATATAATAATAATATCTAATATCTAGGGACAATGTCACACAGATCATCCTAGCCCCAAACTAAGCAAAGCTTGTACTATGGGTACCAGGCGACGATATACATACTTATATAGATAGATAAATACTTATATACATAGCAAACATCCATGACTCAGAAACAAATATTCGTGCTCATCATACAAATATTTGCACTTACCGGGATTCGAACCCAGGACCACCAGCTTCGTAGGCAGGGGCACTACCAACTAGGCTACGGTGACCGTCAACTTGCCTCCGACTCGCAATGAAGCCGGATAACGTGGACCATATCACAAAAATGTTATTCTTTATTTCAATAGTAGTCTTAACCTTTCCTTTTTGCCATTCCTAGCAAAAAATGTTTTCATTTCATATTTGGCACACTTGAATTGCTTAAAAATAAATTGTTTTTACCAAAGTCAATGCGTACACGCAAGATTATGTTACGATTGCGTAACGGTTTCAAACGAAGCCTTTAGCCATAAAAATGCGTGACTAAACGGCAAGTTTGATGAAAGTCACCCAATGTACCGAACTACAGAAAATATGGCAACAGATAGAAAACTACCAATAAAATGTCAAAAAAATTGTATATTTTATTTTATTTTATACTTTTTAATTCGAATATTATTACGCATTTCCCCGGTGTACATCGAAGCTTCTTGCTGAAGTGCTGTTAGTAGGTACCTATTAATAAAATTGTTTTGGCCGGGTCAGTATTTATAACCTAAGCTCACAAGGGACTTCACAGTAATGTTGGTATGGTTATACTAAAAACTAAGATATTACGATCTCCCCAACTTATGATAACACGAATGATTCTGATTTAAACATAAATAAAAAGCATCATAGACGATCTAAAATTTCCAAAACACCTTATAACTCCTATCCTATAGATCTCAGCCATATGGAGTACCGCGAATTCATAGCCATAAAGTACACCCTGACTTAGAATATATGTAACGTAACGTAAACAAATAGTTGGTTCCTAAATATTAGCGACATGACCGCACACATTAGTCATATCTGATTTTGTTATACAAGGTCGGCCATTTTTAAACCAAATTAGGTATGCCTAATTTAGCTATAAAATGGCCGCTAAATTGTTTATTTGTAATGATTCAATTTGTCTGTGTTATCACAAACACAAAGTAAAATATGCAAACCGTTGAAACATGATGCAAATCAAATCAAATCGACGTATTAATTTTAATTTATTCCAGACATATATAATGACAGATGTAGTCCATATTTTCTTACTAAGCTAGCGTTAGTAATGCTTGTTAGTAGTACACAGAAATAAATACAAAAAGTTAGTAATTTGTTAGTAAACAAAACAGGTTAAAACAATTATTACTAAGGACTATTTTCTATTTCTGTAAATCTAACCCAGTATACAATAAAAGGGCTGTAAATCTTGCACGCTAACATTCTGAGGACAGCATTGGTACTATCACGGACTCTAATCATCGATGTAGTTATTTTGATTACAAAGGAGATGAAGTTATCTATGGATGCATCTCTAATAATTGCGAATACAAAAATTACATTTCATGGTGTCCTAAATGTGAATATCACTTTGTCCAGCCGGTCAGGGCAAGCAATTTGTTAAAGGTGCAATGACAATCATAATAGTAAATAACAATATAGAAAAAATATAATTAAAAAAATATATGTAATATAAAATAACGGTGTATGACATTAAAGGCCAGCGCAGACAGAGAGGAGGGCAGCGGAGAGAATTTTATTAAGGCACTAGAAAATCAACTTTAAAATTATTTAAATAAAGTGCATGTATGCTTGAACATTATATGCCCGAGACCGCGCGAGCATTTTATGTCAGTCAGTTCCTATAATTCTAAAGTTGATTTTCTAGTGCCTTAATAAAATCCTCTCCGCTGCGCTCCTCTCGGTCTGCGCTGGCCCTTAGTGCATAATTTAATGTTACATATATTTATGTTATTTATATTTTTGAAATTGAGAAAAACATGCTCAAACTCAATATCATTATAAGAAATGTCAGAAGTTGTAAAAAATAATGTTACTACACCTTTCCTTACACAATCACCTTTAAACTAAGTATTTAAACTAGGCGGACCAATAAATGTTAATAAGATGAAAAATAAATATTACGTTTTATCTAATAGGTATTCCACAATTGTATAATACGGCTTCATTATGAAAGAATTAAATAAATTCTATTTAAGTTATAGTTCGTTTCAAAGAGTATATTATAGAGGAAGGTAATTTATTATATAGCTTTGAATGTGATCGTTTCGCAAGTGAAAAAAGTATTGCGTAACAAATATTTTTCTTAATTTTTTTATGAGCGGTGTTATTTTAACAATTAAATTTAAGGCAGTACTGGCACACGTTATAATGGTGTTGATAAATCGATACAGTGGTAGTTAATACCGTTGTATCGCATTAGCAACACCATTACAGCCTTAAACTACTAATTGTTAAAATAGTATGAGTGAGACCTTATTATTGATAAATTAGCTGTTAGTTTTCTAGATAAAATTTCTAAATAAAATATATTCGGTACCTTAACTAAAAAGTTTATACCTCTTTTATGCAATTAGCATCGTATTTTATTTCTTAGTCGTGTACTTTTAATGTACCAAACAAATGAAAGTTTCTTATAACGAATAAGGCCACATACATGTATAAACAGGGCAGAGATAAATAATGAAGGCTTAAAAAAATTGTCGGTGCTTTTTATTCCGCAGATTCATCTTAACCATTTTGAGATCTGTAAACTATTTCCCTGTTAGCCGAATTGACCCAAATAATGATTCATTATAATTGTGTAATACAGAGTGGATGTGTCGTAAGATGTCTAGTATAAGGAGCCAATGAGGGTCACGTGGTCTCCGAGGTAGTAGGGTGTTGACTATTTTACCTACACAAAGAGTCAATACAGGGCAGTCAAATAAATAAAAAAGTTATGTTATAATGCTTAATATCTTACAGTATGTGGCCTTTCTGTGTGTGAACAGTTTTTACTGTGACCGAAGTGAGATAAAAATAATCGATAGAGGGCTTAGTTTAGGAGGTGCTAGCTACTGAGGATTAGGAACTTGGAGGTTAGTCACCCTCGTGCGGTAGGTCTGCGACTACAATGGGTGTTAGGAAACCGTTATTTTGTTGAATACTTTAATTACGTCTTTATCGGATGGATGAGCACGCTCAAGTACAGACGCCAGCACATCCAGCTACCCCAATCTGTCAAATTTCTTTTACAGATTTTCAACTTTATCGCAAAAGCATAAAGTTCACTTTAAATTGGGGAAATTTGGCAGATTGGGGTATCTTGATGTGCTGGCGTCTGTACTTTAAAAAAATTCTGTTTATGAATCACGGGGGTTCCACGGTAAAGGAGTCACCAACTTTTTATTATTCCATCAAGTCTGTAAGCGGTTACTGGAGCATATGACCCTAGTAACAGATAAGGTTGCCGACCCTTAATTATATTATAGGTATTTACAAAATAATGCTATACCCTGTATCTTATAATATGGTCGTACTTATTCATTGTTCTATTTCTCATGAAATAATATACTATTAATAACAAGTATATATATATTATTCATACTATAAATAATGAACTAAATTTTAATTTGTGAAGCGCATGAAACGGAATAAATTAAGTATTTCTCCTCCGCTCTGCAAACAAAATAGGCAAGATGATCGACATTTTTGTATAGGAATTAAATTTATTTTAGAATTATTTACGAACAACGTGTAAATTGACGATTTAAACTTTGTTCAGTTTTAAATATCCAAGTTAAATAAAATAAAAAAACATGATGTGTAAATGTGATGAAAAATAATCGTGTTTTGTGATGAAAACACGATTATTATTCATCACATGACTTGTATTTTTCTCATTGTTTAGACTAATACTGGTACCTACTACCACTTACTATGAAAATACAACGTCTGCACTAGGAAAATAAATCTCGCGGTATAGCGGGGGACATAAAAACTAGCAATACACGGCTACAAAGCTACATGCAGACTCAGGACAACAATATATGGGTTATACGAGGACACGTTTACACGCGAGGGTCCGAGGTAGCAGCCAGGCTACCTCCACCAGTTGAATCTTGCTAGACGGGATGGTGAATGCCTTGGGCTTGCTTTAGCTAAAGTCAGAGAATATTTATAGGTTTAATTATCGAAATGTATAGTTTTAGATATATTTTACTACATCTCTTGCCTGTATAGTTCTGTCCGTATTAAGGTTAGAATTCAATATTATTATTATGGCGGACTTATAACGTACAGAGGGTGCCCTTTGGGGTTCAAACCTCGACTCTGGGCGGTTACTGGAAGATGCGATAGGACATATCATTTTAGGGATGTTTTGTGCAACTTTCGCTCTACGTTAATACGCAAAGCGAGCCGCTCTTCCGGTTTAGGTCCGGAGAAGGCATTTCATCGATTCGAAGGCACAATCAGTGTGAAGATATCGTGTTTTATAGTGTAGTAGTATACGAAAAAAAAGTTGCGCTGTTATCGCTCAGCGTTGGCCGCTTTGCCAGCTCCGCGTAGACGTTGCGCAGGCGCTGCCAATACGATGAACACGCTCGAGAGACGCTAGTATGGCGGAATCCTAAAGCGCAGTGCCACACGTGCATACGAAAAACTTTTTAAGTTCTGAAAGCCAACTGCAACAAAATTGTTACGAGTGTTTTATTTTTAAATCTGCTTACTCTCTATATAGTGGACAGGTGGTCTGGGATGTCTCATTACGCTGCAGTTTTTACTTTGCACGTCTGTTAGGTGCCTAACTGTATCGCACAGCAATCAATTATTCTGGGTGACGCCACACGCGGGTGCAATACACTTGTTATGTTCATCTACCGTTTCTAAAGACGAGCTCTTCGTGTGTCAACTACTTCTGTCTTGACTGTTCCGGTGGTCTAGCGTGTTCAGCTACAGTAGGCTATTGCATCGAACTTCCGATCTCTGGATATGTCAGCGTTTTGTTGAGGAAGGGGTTTATATAATATAAGATGTATGATGATGATGTATATTATAATGCGAAAGTTTGTAAGTATGAATGTATGGATTCTTTCACGCAAAAACTAAGGAACGGTTTTATGAAACTATATAAAAAAATGTGTTTATTTTCCAGCACACAGTAAATACTAGATACAAATAATAATAAAACAGGTACTTTTAATTTTATATTGTATACTAATGAGGTGGACTGGAGCGTAAAGTAGGGAAATCCTGTATTTCAGGACACTCGTCTGAGTAAAGTTTTGCTACAAAATTAGATGTATTGTATCTAGTAATATAGCGTAATTATTTTAATAACACATAGGCTATAAGTTATAAAGTTTAACGCGGGTGAAACCTCGGTGCACAGCCTTACACTATAAACCGGTTGTGCACAGATACAATTTGTAATAAATATGCATAAATTTAATATCTTTTAAATTTTCCGTGTTTTATAATAATAATATCTTGGAGAATGTCACAAAGATCATCCTAGCCCCAAACTAAGCAAAGCTTGTACTACGGGTACCAAGCGACGATATACATACTTATATTGATAGATAAATACTTATACACATAGAGAACATCCATGACTCAGAAACAAATATTCGTGCTCATCACACAAATATTTGCACTTACCGGGATTCGAACCCAGGACCACCAGCTTCGTAGGCAGGAGCACTACCAACTAGGCTACGGTGATGTGGTGGATACGGTGGTTTTGATTTATTAATTTGGATAAAAAGCGATTACTGTGACTGAACTATAATAGTTCGACCATAAAGATAGTATACCTGGTATACCTACTAACTTTATGACTTGGACATATAACCTCACAGATTTGTTCAGGGTTGATAATGAGTACTATAAACGATAGTACATACATTATTTTATAGGCGTGCGCTGTGAAAACTATTGATGATACATGAACAATTTTCGCATCGCATGCCAATAATGATTTTATAGGCAACTATTGATAACTTGAGTTTACATTATTGCAATTTTCACAATGAAAGTTAAGGTGTTTATGGTATATACACATATTGGTAGTGGTAGTTTCCTCTGTATAATATAGGTAATAGATCGTTCAGAAAACCTTTTAAATGAAGTTTATGTTCATTACAAAAACGACTAAAGGAGGAAACGCTATGTAAGCACTAAGCAAGAGTAAATAAAGAAAGGGTACGTCTGTAAAATGACCTGAATTTCTGTTACGGAAATAGGTCGTAGATTTTGTGAGTGTTCCGTTTACCTAATGTCTTATTTCAATATGTATAGTATAGGACTGTGTGGTAACGGCTACGAGTATCATTTTTCATTTCATTTATACAGTTTGACGGTCACCGTAGACTAGTTGGTAGTGCTCCTGCCTACGAAGCTGGTGGTCCTGGGTTCGAATCCCGGTAAGTGAAAATATTTGTGTGATGAGCACGAATATTTGTTTCTGAGTCATGGATGTTTTCTATGTATTTAAGTATTTATCTATCTATAAATCTGTTTTTGTAATGATACCAGTGCGTATCATTTCTATACTTATGTACACTGACAACTACCCTATCTCTGTTACTCCATACTCCAATCCCTGCCTAGGTTGCCTGGAAGAGATCACATTTAGTGATAAGGCCGCCAATTGTACCATTTTTAAATGTATGTTATTGTATTCTTTTATCCTGTAATGTTTTGGTGTACAATAAAGAGTTATCTTATCTTATAAGTGTGTATATCGTCGCCTGGTACCCATAGTACAAGCTTTGCTTAGTTTGGGGCTATGGTGATCTGTGTGACATTGTCCCTAGATATTATTATTATTATTATACATAACAAGTATCCTATCTTATCCCGTTGGGGCGTAGAAGTCGTCCCGAAGGCATATCGACCAGAGGACGGGCAGCAGCTCCTTTCTGAGTATTATAACCATCTTACAGCTATCGCCAACCCGTCTGCCAAGCGTGGCGATTATGGCATTTCCCCCCAAGATCTTTGTTGGAAGAGGATTTTCCAGCAGTAGACTACTTGCAGCTGTAATGATGATACCTATAGTATCATGACTATATGCAATGAAAATATTAGGTCTTTACCTATGAAATTGCCGTTCTGCAGTACTGGCCATTTCAAATCAAAATAATTTTTGTTTGGCTAAGAATTCTAATTTCAAATTAATTTTATTTTAAAAACATGGATTCTTTTTTCCAAAAGTAGTCATTTCTTTATTGATTAGTGTTACATTTTCATCGCATTTCAATCTTTTTCGTCATCATGGATACGTTAAAAATTCGAGTAATTATGGAATATGAGTACCGTCGTGGCAGCAACGCGGCACAAGCGGCACGCAACATCAACGACGTTTACGGAGCTAACACTACAAACCAACGCACCACCTGTTATTGGTTTGCTCGCTTCCGTTCTGGAAATTTCGACCTGAAAAATGAACCTCGCGGTCGTCCGAAGACTTTGGTCGACAATGACGAATTAAAGGCGGTTGTGGAAGCTGATGATACACAATCGAATTAGCAGCAGCTTTCGACGTTAGCGTCAAAACAATATTGGTCCATTTGCGTCAAATTGGCAAGGTAAAAAAGCTTGACAAATGGGTGCCCCACGAACTCAATGATCGCCAGCGCGAAGTACGCGTCGAGACGTGCCTTGCACTGCTCAACAGACACACAAATGAAGGAATTTTGAACCGCATTGTTACCTGCGATGAAAAATGGATTCTGTTTGATAACCGCAAGCGCTCAGCAAGTTGGTTGGATCCTGGTTCAGCACCTAAACAATGCCCTAAACGAAAACTTACCCCTAGAAAAGTGATGGTCACTGTTTGGTGGTCTAGCGCCGGTGTGATTCATCACAGCTTCTTACCAAACGGGGTGAGCATTACTGCAGATGTGTACTGTGAAGAACTGAGCACAATGATGGAGAAGCTGGCGCATCTCCAACCAGCATTGGTCAATCGCTCGTCTCCGCTGCTCCTGCACGACAACGCGCGACCTCATACTGCACAGCAGACGGTCTCCAAGTTGCAAGAACTGGGGTTGGAAGCTCTCCGTCATCCGCCCTACTCACCAG
The DNA here is from genome assembly GCA_951640165.1 of Pseudoips prasinana. Taxonomy (NCBI): domain Eukaryota; kingdom Metazoa; phylum Arthropoda; class Insecta; order Lepidoptera; family Nolidae; genus Pseudoips; species Pseudoips prasinana. The sequence goes on from OX621247.1 coordinate 35,870,172, forward strand.
ACCTTGCGCCTACAGACTACTACTTTTTCCAGAATTTGGATAACTTCTTGGCGGGAAAAAAATTCAATACCCGAGAGGCAGTACAAAATGCCTTTGAAGAATTTGTTGCCTCCCGTCCAGCTGATTTCTTTAAGAAGGGCATCAATAAACTGCCACTGCGATGGCAAAGATGCATTGATTGCATGGGTGATAACTTCGATTAATACAAATAAAAAAATTCATGAAAAAAATTCGTTTAAATTTTTTCATACAAAACGGCAATTTCATAGGTAAAGACCTATTATTTATTGCTTAGTATTTCTACTAGAATAAAAAGGGCTCTAATGATTTTCTCTTTTCCTTGCTGTCACAAATTATTAAGACAGACGCCTCGCCGCTTCGTGTCGCGGGTTCGAGTCCCGCGCCGGACAAGTATGTCACAACTAGTTGTTCTGAGTCTGGATGTAATTTGTGTCCGTCTATTCTATGTTTGTAAAGTACCCCGCGACACAGGGATTAGATACCCTAATGCGGGGGTTGTCTTTAAAAAAATATATATAACAAATATGTTTTCAGTCATACTATATTTGACAGTCCTGTTGGCGTGGTTGGTAAAAACTTGACTTTCAAGCCGCAGGTCGTGGGTTCGTTTCCCACCCAGGATCATTTGTGACCATGAACATGTCTGTTTGTGCTGAGTCAGGGTGCAATTATCAAAAAAAGTAATATATGTAGTATATCAGTTATCTGGTTTCCATAGTGCAAGCTCTGCTTAGTTTGGGATCACATGGCCGTGTGTAAGTTATGTCCCAGGATATTATTATTATTATACTTACCAAAAACATGGTCGCCACAAGAATGCTTACATGCCATTTTTAAACAATTTGACATTCTTCACGAAAGCGTGGTTTCAGCAGCCAAACATTATATCATACAGCTCAGATAGACCGCGGCCACATACCCTTAGGTAAGCCCTTAAGTAATAATAAGGAGTTAATAACAAATAGGTAAAAATATCTACGTAAACTATCTTCTTACACTGTGATAAAAATCAAATAGTTTAAACAACTATTCGTATCATAGCATTTGAAACTTAAACCTATGATTTAGTCCTTTGTTAGTTCAACGAAGTAAATGAATTAATTCGATTATTTTAGCCAAAGTATATTGCTTTTGTTTTACTTTCTCGGAGCGCTGGTCTAAGCCAATTAAGTGCACGTATATTTCTCTTGGTAAGCCTGTCAGCTTGTGTTGTTAAACTCTAATAGAGCGGGATCAACTCCCACTTGGCTATATGTTTGCAATTTTTGTTACGGCACCCTAAAATATATCAGTCTCCGATGCTTGCCAGAATATTTTCGGCACTAATGGATGTGAAATAAATAAATTCATGAATCTCAAATGAATGCAATATTCAGCGTAACGGTAACATTACAGTACAAATGTACTGAGTCATCAATCAACAATAAATATTTTGTGCTGAACCGTATTAAATTACATTTGAAGTCATTTGATAGCGATCATTACTCCAAAACTAATGCGGATTCTTGCAAAAAACTAAATCAAATTATTTAAAAATCAGGTAAATCGACGTATCATGCACATCGTGTGGTACAAGGTTGTCCAACTTGCGTTCGCTGAGGTGGTCGCTATTATTTGTTTTTATAGGTTTACGGGAACGCCTACACTAGGGACATAAATCCTTGCATGGTTTTCTGGTCGTTATAAACATTTAATTTTTCCTACTCGAAATCATTTTACGGTAAGATCTATTTTACATTATTGCATTAGATGAAAACGATAATTACAAGTTTACAAAGTTTTATTATACATGGTTTTATGCATTTAATGCTTATAACACACAATCTTGAGAATCGTGATTAGATCACAGTAAATAAATTATTATATAGTTTTATTCTGTATTATCCAGGTAAAAACCTACAATTCGTTGCCGATTTAGTTACGGAGTCCTGTTAAGTAAAAGTAGAGTAGAGTAAAAAATAAATATAATCCCATATTTAGACAACCTAGGAGGATCAATCATGGCTTATTTGTAATAAAATACAATGCAGTTCCTAAACCTACCTGTGGTCAAAATGAACTATTCTCAAAATAACATTTCAAAAATGTTTTAACATGGAGTTGTAAAATAAATAGGTTAATCTTTGTTTTTCGACAACAAAGTCAAAATGGAATAACTGGGACATTTAAGTTTGCATTTATTTTATTTTAATATAGTTAATAACTGTAGCTTAGCTGTGTGGTGACAGCATAGAATATCATCACCCCATCTCATCGCCAACCCGTCTGCCAAGCGTAGCGTTCTTTGGGGTCAACAGTGGACGTACTTTGGGTGACATGATAGTTATTATTAACTATCATGTCACCGACGAAAATCAAAGAATCGTCTAAATTGGTTGTTCACGATAGTTATCTATCGTGAACAACCAATTTAGACGATTCTTTGATTTTCGTGAATTAATAATAAAGACATCATTCATTATATAAATTATAGAAATATGCATAATATTATAGGTGGTTTAATAAAGAAAAATAAATGGAAGTCTCTCTTGGCAACCCTAAAGCGAAGTAGTCGGAACAGCGTAATATAACTCTATCGGTATGAGTCGCGATACGTGGCGATTGGCGAATCATCGCCGGTAATCACGGGTCGCTGACTGGCGCATCGCGGCCACATTGAGACGACTTCATCTACTAATGTCTGTAACTTTTATAGATAGCATGGTTGAAGGTATTAAAACAGCACGCTGATGAACTTGGCTCAAATTAATGAAACTTCATAGGGACGCTAAGTATCAATAACAGATACTGGGTGGCCGCGTACAGTTCAACAATGCATTCAGGGCTATGTTGGGACTACCTCGCTACTGCAGTGCCTCAGCTATGCTCGCCGAAGCGCGAACTGATTGTTTTTATACAACAATACGCAAGCGCGGCACATCGCTGGTGCGCAGGGTGCGAGCTAGTTCCAACATAGTGCTGAAAATGATAGCGGACAGGATTGACTGTCCGTTTATAAGAAGGTGCTGCGACATGCATATCGTAGCGGCGGATTGCAAATAATATTATATTTTATTACTAACACCTAGGCTAAGTTCTACTAACAATTATGTGATTGAAAAAACAACTTGAAATACACGTTTTATTATTATTAAGGTATAGGTGACGAATTAAATATTAAATAAAATAAAAAATACGAATATATTTAGTGCCGTTTTTGAAAAATAGATTTTTTAAGATTAAAGACAATGTTCTCCTAATGACGTGCCTCGACTAAATTGAATTTATTGCTGTGTGGCTTACGGCAAAGAATATCACCACTCCATCTTATCGCGTGGGGGGCGTAGAAGTAGTCCCCACCGAATATCTCTCAGAGAACGGGTAGCAGGTTCTCTCTGTGTACTATGACCATCATACTGCGGTCGCCAAACCGTTTGCCCAGCGAGGAGAATATGGCACATCCCCCCAAATGATTCTTTGTGAAAATCTGGGAGGCATTTGACCAGCAGTGGACGTCATTCGGCTGTTATGATGAACAGATAATAATAATATCTGGGGACAATGTCACACAGATCATCCTAGCCCCAAACTAAGCAAAGCTTGTACTATGGGTACCAGGCGACGATATACGTACTTATGTAGATAGATAAACACATAAATACATAGAAAACATCCATAACTCAGAAACAAATACTCATGCTCATCACACAAATATTTGCACTTACCGGGATTCGAACCCAGGACCACCAGCTTCGTAGGCAGGAGCACTACCAACTAGGCTACGGTGACCGATTTATTCCATTAAGATTTATAATATTAAGATTTAAGCCATTTGAACTCATACTTTCATCTTTTACAGGCGAGAATAGCGTGCAACGTTGCAATAGGACTTTGTCAGCCTCTTCAATTTCAAGAAGGCGATCAGCATGAATTCTTTATTTGGCTGGAGGAATAAATCCGCTTAATCTGGCCTATCTCATAACACGAACTGGAAGAATTATAGCCATTATGTTCAATAGTTAAAACAATAACTTAGTAATCTGTGCGAGACAGTAATGCCGAGGTGCCACGCCAACACAGGGACAGACTCTGATCCTTCATTCTTTTTTTTAGGTATTTATTTATTTAAAGGTACACCAACAGTTTCTGCATATAACATATCAAATAACGATTGGTACCAAGTTATGGTCTTATACAGTTTCCAATAACGAGTGAACCAACACTCACAAATAGAAATGATAACCTAAGCTAAAAACAAAGTGTAATAAAATTAAAGTGACAATAAACTATATAAACAGAAATATAACACATAGTTATTAAACTTAACTTTCATTCGGCTGATATGATGATGATGATGATGAAACCAATTTGTCGAATAGTAATTAAACCAAATTATACATATACTTAAAACGAAAAAAATAAATAAAAATACAAACTAAAATAAAAAGACATTAATTAACACAAAATGTATTAGTATGTAGTATTTGAGATATACCTATGTACTAACATGATATATTATTAGTTTGTGTGCGGGTCTTCAAAATTTGTGTTTAAAAGATATTCATGGGGTGATGATATATGTATGTCAGCATGTGGAGTGGACTTTATATATGAATTCATCGCCTGACTGAGCCTATTGATGGGTGAGCAAACTCCTATATTTGTCTTGGATGCTTTAGTATGAAATAGATGGGTAATGGGATGTCTGGGTATTTTATAGGGCACTTTTAGTCCAACCTGATCAGATAGTTTGTCGCAATCGACTTAATTTATTTTTAACCAATTTGAAAAACAACATGAGATCTAGTACCAGTCTACGGTCGCGAAGAGTACCTAATCATTTTGTAGGATCTAATACGTTGTTCGTATGGACACCGGGGAGATATATCTCCAAAGTTATATGCTAGATGTTTTGTAAAGGCCCTTTGGATGCTTTCTACTCTTTGTGAGTGTACTGCGTAGTGCGGGTTCCACGCCACGCTAGCATATTCAAGGGGGCTTAGTACTAAGGTGTTATATAGTAAAATATTTGTTCTAAACAGCTTAAACCTTCTTAATTTCCTAAATTCTCATAATTAAATGGGGCAATAATAACGGAGCTGCATACCCGCATTCCCGGGCTCCTCCTATCAGAAGTCCACGCCATGTAGGTTTAGTCGGTGCGAGTCCGACATATCCACCCGCAGTCGGGTGGCTTGCGTAGGCATTCACACTGCTAAAAATGGGGCGACAAACTGCTACTACTGAAGGGAGATATGCAGATCCAAACACAAGCGCCACGTATGGGTGTAATTCTTTAACTCAAACTCAAAGTTAGAGATATTGGAGATTCCCGAAATTTAAACCTAGGAATATATTGACAAGGGTTGAAAACTCTAGTGAGGCTATCAACCCATTTGTACATATTCAAGTCACAATGAACATCGTAAACTAATTCGAATAACGACTTTGTTTCACCGAACTCTGAAATTACGGTGTTTCTTTCTGAACTCAAAAGATCAATACCAGTTCCTGGTATCAAAGGCGTGGCGAAGAATAAATAAAGATTATAAATCCTAAGCGTAAACTCTCATCTCGAGCACACTATTTACATAACCTATTACTTCAACACCTCCATAGTACAGACAGCACAAACATGTGAATAATTTAACTTTGTTCAGGACATTGTCAGAATGATGAGGGTTTACCTTAAAGTATCCTGAATGATGTTACTATTTTGCTTAACGTTTTTTGTAAATAGTGCACTATTTTTTATCTTATCTATTATGTTCGGGACAGTAATGGTATCAAGCTGGAGTACCCCGCTTTTCTGCGAAATAAATTCGCTCATCGACGAAGTCATCAAATTAAATGACAACTGAATGATACCCCAACAAGTTGGACTTGCTTAAATTAATCTTAGACACAAATTCCTTTTCAGCCAATAGAAGTAATATTTAAAGGAATTAATATTTCTATGTTTTCTCTAATTTTGTTTTTAATTACTTTTTAGTCAACCAGTTTCTTACTATTAAGTAGGTTACACTTTACTGTTTTTTTTTTTAATTTATTGTTCGACTAAACTCACGTCTTTTGAATGTGCAGTACTCGAACCCAAAACACGAAGGTGCCGAGATACCTTTACTAGTACCCACCGTTACCTCTGCGCGATACATCCCAGTATAATTGAGATAAGCACGCGTCTTAGTCCGAATCCTTTATTATCTGAATTGTTTACATATATGGCAAAAAAAAATGAAATACGTATGGAACCGGCAATGGCTAAAATAACCTAATTCTTATACTTATAATGTTTTTGCTTGCCTGTCGCAAGGTCAAGACATTTGACCTACCACGACACTTATTACTATTGTGATCGTGTTCATCGTGATGTTAAAGATGCTCTTTGTAAAAATAAGTTTATATAAAAAGGGACTACCAGTCACCGCTTCGAGTAAAAAATGTCGCATCAGTAGTAAAAAGGATACTTAATCAAAGCGTTCACGAGTAAAAAAGTTCAACGTTTTTCGAGGGACCTAAAAAATAATCTGTTGATTCGTTTTTGCTGGCAGTACTTTAACATTTCATAGTAGTTGTAGTTTACACAGATCGCTAATCCGTCGGCATTATTGAATTAGTTCAACGCCCCCGCGACTCGTGCGCTGACTGGTGACGAGTAATGGAGTCGTGTAGGTTTCATATGGATTCAAATTAGTTAGTCAGGTTTTGTAATACACTTTTAGGTGTATTGGAAGTATTACTGACTGCACGTGTGGCGCAGCGGCTAAGACAGTCGCCTCACCGCTACGTGTCACAGGTTCGAGTCCCGCGCCGAACATCTATTTGTGTGACCCATAAATAGTTGTCTGCCTGTAACATTCTGGATGTAATTTGTGTCCGTGTATTATATGTTTGTAAAGTACCCCGCGACACAGGGAAAAGCTTCCCAAGTACAACGTTGTCTTTAAAAAAATTACTAGAACATAATGATTTTTTTAAATTAAGTTAAGAAATCCTCTTTCAGGAACAAAATTATTGCAAATTGACAAGAATAAGGTATTATAACTGACGTATAATTTAAACAAAAAGTAAATAATTACTTACTTTTAACGAAATCTCCATCCTTTCGTTATTGAGGTTTATTCAACCGGGTTCAGCACAATTTTCGTGTGCTCGAATCTCGATACTTGCACAGATGCACAGATACATAGACACGCGTGTGTATATTCGTTTCTAAGATAAAATAAAATAAAATAAAAAAGGTTTTCATTCAGTAGTCTTAAAAAAGCGCTTGTTCATAGTCAGAACATGTTTGTAGTAATATAGTTAAGTAAACATAATTATATCTAGGTACAGACGCCAGCATATCTAGCTACCTCAATCTGTCGAATTCCTCTTATAGATTTTCAACTTTATGAAGTAAGCATAAGGTTCACTTTCAATTGGGGAAATTTTACAGTATGGGGTAACTTGATGTGCTGGCGTCTGTGTATATATATATTTATGATATAGAGATATTTCTAATAGATAGCGAAAGAGAGTGAGAGTAAGCGAAATATAGTGCTTAAGATATTTTATTTTTTAAATTTTGATTTATATTGTTCAATATCTGGAACGCTGTCGTCTACCCTCTTGGAGGTGGGCGCTAATGGCTGCGACACAGTATTCCATACTAATGCGGTTGTTAGCGAACTAAAAAAAATTGTTATGTGTTTTTTGTTCCAATAAAATATTTGTATTTGTATTTTGTAGAAAGTCGCATAGAAGGGACATAACGCTTATTCCTAACGAACCGATTTCTACCAGTTAACTTCCTCAGCAAAGTGGGTTAATGAAGTTTGATCTAACGGAAACATTTTAAGTGATAGGCTTTATCATACGCACGACTAAGCAGTGGAACACCCTCCCGAACGACGTGTATCCAGACTCATACAACATGGGTTTATTCAAGGCTAGAGTGAACAAGCATCTTATAGGTACGCGCGGTCCATCTTCGACCACATCTCCACTTACCATCAGGTGAGATCGCGGTCTAGCACACCCAGCATAAAAAAGGCTATTTTATTGAAAACGTATTATTACTCTTGAGTTTAAAATAAAATATTTAGGAATTGAACTGTTTAACTTTTCCATTCCTATTCAGATTACACTATCGTACCAACAAAAGCTTTGTTTGTTGGCTCGCATCAATCCAAGACGAACCCCGTCTAATGCCAGGTCATTCAGCGACCATTGTGTTATGTCAAGTGAAGGTCGGCGCGGCCGGCGAGCCCAACCTGACCTATATTCCTGCTCAGGGCTACCAAATAACTTCCGCCCACGGCTCGGCTCAGATGGAATGCCGATAAAAGTAGGTAGTCAGAACACGCGCCATTATCCTACTAATATTATAAACGCGAAACTTTGTAAGTATGGATGGATGGATGTTTGTTACTCTTTCACGTAAAACCTACTGAATCATAATAATGATACCTTAATATAGACAGAACCATTGACAATATGTAGTAAAAATATTAGACTTAAACTAGATAATTAAACATAATCTCTTGACAATAACTTGATACGAGCTAGCTAAATATCATTGCTATAATAAAATAAATTTTATAAATGTTTTCATACAATGTGTACCTAAATATCTATGTTACTAGAAATAATAATGTATACAATTATATTACTACAAACATGTTCTGACTTACAAGCGCTTTTTTAAAGTCTACGTGAATAAAAACCTTTTTTTTATGGATTTTAATGAAATTTTACAATAATATAGCTTATACATCAGAATAACACATATAAGCATAATATATGTGTGAATTATCCAAAATATTACGACAATTATCAAGGAAGTAAGAAAAATCTGCCATCTGCGAGCTATTCCGGCGTGCACTGCCAACACCGCTAGAGGTACACACACATACTACTAATATTATAAATGCGAAAGTTTGTGAGTATAGATGTATGGATGTATGTATGTTTGTTACTCTTTTACGCCAAAGCTACTTTAACGCGGGGAAACCGCGGGGCATAGCTAGTACCAAATAATATAAAGATCACTTTTAATGGAACTACATTCAGGAACATAGAGGTAGTTTTGTATTTCTTAGTATTGTTTGTGTTTAACACTGGTATGCCCTTATGTGTGTTTCGGTTTGATTACGCACAGCGCTGCAGCGTTTTTTGACTCTCACAGCCGCTCGACTACAGAAGTGTCCATCTCCTTACTAAATTTGTGTCGAACGAATTCTGGGCTGCGTTGCCCTATTCATCGGATTTTGAAATCATATAATACAAATATTATTGACATTGATATATTTGCATGTTCAAAATTCAAATTTCAATCTGATGTAGTAAAATGTTTAAACAAGTAAAGTATAATATTTGAAATTTTTGTCGATTTTACTGTTTTATATTAGTTTATGTTTATAATTTTAATTTGTTGTTATACATTTATGTTAATTACATACTTGTTTCTAATATTAGCATCACTTCTATAGCATTCTATAGAATGTAATGTAAAATCGAATTTTAGTATAATTTTGTTCTTTTTTTTGTATATCTTAATTAGGTAAATTTACTTTGCTACTGCACTCACCGACTTACGAGTATGTTTGTGTTTTTCTGTGGATAATGTCGTGGGCTGCAACATTACTTAATAATTTTGTAAATCCTATGTGTATGTATTATGTTGTAGCTGTTAATTATCCCTAAATAAATAAAATAAAAAATATGTTATGTTGTGCGTGATTCCTGGGTGTGAGTAAGTTCACTATAGGGACTTGTCGGTCGTGACTTTCCTGTTGATCTGTGACTGACTGCTAAGTCAGAGTGAGGCGTTAGTTCGGTCACCACTTAGGACATATCTTTGTGTCATGGGCACGATTATTTGTTTTATTTTTTTTATATCAGTGGGCGACAAACGAGCAAGTGGGTCACCAGATGGTAAGTGATCACCGCCGCCCATGGACACTCGCAATACGAGAGTTGTCACGGGTGCGTTGCCGACCTTTAAAAGTCAGCAAACAAGTGTTGCTGACCCTTCCCCCCACACCAATGAGCTCTGGCGTCCTTACTCACACTCGGGAACACAACATTAAAATGATTTATGTTATTATTAAGGAATGTCTTCTGTAAGGTGGAGGTACTTCCCCAGTCGGGCTGCTCTTTGAGCGAATGAACGCTGTGCCCTACCTCTCTTCATGTCTCTGTTATGCTTCTGGGTTTATTTTGTCTATAATATGTATATTTTTGGAAGTATATAAGTATGTTTATCAGGTGTCTGGTTACGCTCTGCCTAGCTTGGGATCAGATTGCAAGATTTTAGTTGTCCTAAGATATTTATTTATTGATTAATATTACCTACGTTGGCAGTAAAGACTAGATCAGATCTTCCATTTTCAACTGAAAGAAAGACTTTCTTATTTTTATTTTATTTTATCGGAAAACCTACAGCTGTTGATATGTGATTACCTATTTGTATATAATGTAGAAAGCCAATTACAGGTTTTCACCAATAGCCATACATTACAAAACTGGTACATGTTTGCTTATATCTCGGAAACATGCAACTGAATACATATCTTAAAACTGTTAGTTTCCTTACAGTTACTTATTACTAAAGAAATCAAGCCATAGCAACCGCTTCACTGTTTTTATGTTGAATGAATAAGGGTCTAAGTTATGTTTCTTACATAACATGTTAAAGTTCCTACTTGCTCTCACTATGAACGAGTTTTGTCGGTAATTCGTTGAAACAATTGGAATTGATATAGAATTTTTAACTGATGGTTGGCAACCCTAACTTCAGGATGAACCTATATCGTAAGATTGGTGAAGGCTTTGTTTAGCGATTTGATGGCAACGTGTAATTTTGTGTAATCGGAGGGTGTTAACGTGTTTAAGGGCAAAGAAAGTAACGATCGGTAACACACACGCTAAATGGTTACTATCAATAATAGTTTACGTAAAAGTAAACAAAGTTATTCCTTTATCCAGGGTCGCCCAAAATATATTGGGTTTATAATTTTATGTAATCTATTAACGATTCGAGCATTGAGCACCCCATTTCATCCCGTAATGGGTATACTCCTAGAGAATGAGCAGCAGAATCTGCAGATGACGTCCGCAGGTGGATCAATACCTCCCAATATGCCATAATCTTTATTATCTATGTTTGTTGGGAATAAATGCTTTTTACTTTTTCCCATAATCACCTCGTTTGGCATACGGGTTGGCGGTCGCAGCATGTCGCTGACATGCAGACGGACGGAAAACGAAGATTTAGTAATGGGGTTTCGTAGATTAGGTATGAAGTTAAGTTATTAAAATTGACCTTTATACTTGACCTTTCACTTGTAGTCTAATACCTATTGCATGGAAGTTATATAATAACTATTACATCAGACCATTGAATTAACATTTACCACATCCTTATAGTTACTACTTTCAACATTCTTCAGTGACTATGTTTCTTATTATTGCACTAAAATCATAATTTCTTGGTATTCCTCCGGAATTTTAGGGGATTGGACGGTCATCTTTACTGGACATGACTTGGATTAGATCTACAGCAATTATTTACTTCTAAGGGAAATTTTAAATTACTAGATCTGTAGGCCCTGTATTTCTTTTGCGGACTGTATGTATTGACGTAGTAGCTCATAACTCGAACAAGGTCCAATATTAACCTTAAACTTTTAAATCCAATCAAAGTGTTTGTTAAAAAAGCCGGCAACGCACTTGCGGCTCCTCTGGTGTTGCGAGTGTCCATGGGCGGCGGTGATCACTTACCATCAGGTGACCTACTTGCTAATTTACCATCCTATTATATATATATATATATATATATATAAAGTTATATAAGTTTTTTAACAACTGACGGCAGATACAGAGATATACTCTGTGTCTATCTCTTATACAACTAAGTCAGACAATAACGCTCTGCCTGACATCCACCTGCTGGCCCTGACCCATCACCCCTGCAAGAACCCTGAAGAGCTCTGCTTACTGGATTTACAAACTCGTACGGCATCACAACATGAAGCTATTATCACGGCGTATGTTCTGCAATATTGAGTAATTTCCTCAGTCATAGTATTTTTCATATAATGCATGCCCCACTTCCCAATTTATAAAATAAGCTTCTAGTTTTTTTATTGCTTCTTTTTTACTTATCGTGTGACCCATAAGTAGTTGTTGTGATTCGGTTTGTACTTTGCGTCCGTCAATTATATGTTTTTATAGTACCCCGCGACATAAATCTAAAGAGAGATAGGCACAGCTCAATGCGCAGCCCGTCTGGGGAAGTAGGTACTTCCACCTTACAGAAGACATTCCTTAATAATAACATTAATAATTTTAATGTTGTGTTTCTGCTTGTGAGAAAGGTCGCCAGAGCGATGGCGACTGGCGATCGTGGTGGCGGGAAGGGTTAGCAACACTTGTTTGCGGACTCTTAAAGGCCCGCAACGCGCCCGCGACTCCTCTGGTGTTGCGAGTGTACGAAAATGGGCGGCGGTGATCAATTACCATCAGGTGACCCACTCGCTCGTTTCTGATATAAAAACAAAACAAGGAATAATTGCCTAGTGCGGAAGGTGTCTTAAAAAAATTGTGAGAATCGCTTGCTATCTGTGTTACCCATGCCATTTTTTTAAAAAAACGTTTTCCTCTATGTATATATAAGAATAAATAATATGTAAGAATACATTCAAGATATCGAAGATATCGATTTCTAATAGTTTTCATGCTCCGTGTATAATTTCTAGCCTGCGTACCAAATTTAAGATTACTAAAACTTCAGATTTTGAAGATTTGTCGATCATTGTTTCACTGAGAGAGAGCGTCAAATTGATGTAAATAATAAAATAATAATAGATAAAGAAATTTACATATAATAAATATATAGTCGAATACAGTAGCTTTAACTATATGTCTATGAGCGTTTCTCAAAAAAAATGTACCATTTCTCAGAAATTATGCTGAAATTAAAATATTGAAATATACTTGATTTCTTTATTTTAGGCTATGGGTAAATACCTAAAGATTAGTAATATAAGGTTTGTTTTGAGATTTATAACGTAGATAAATAGCAAAATCGAAAAAAACAGACCCAAGGTAGAGAAAAATTCTTATTTGGTTACCTTCATTCGTTTACGTAAATTTAATGTAGAAACCAATTACCGGAATATTTATTGAATTAAATGTGATAATAAAACAACATTCTACTTGTTTTTCAGTCAATCACTCTATATTAATATGCAAATCTTAAATTAAAGGCGGTATTATTTCCTTTACGTTACTATTCGGTCACAACTCTTGTTTAACTTTACATTATTGACCCTACTTTATTTTGTATTAAACTTGTGTATATATACATAATGCAAAAACTAACCATATATTTTAGTTTTTATCACAAAAACGTATTTATGTTAAAAATATATAAATAAAGAAAAGAAATATGCGTCTGCTTCTATGGGACAGTAACACAAATAGAAATCTGGAAACAAAATAGGATTTCTTAAGCCTAGACTTCACAGTTGTGCAAATAATTATATTGGACTTAAATATATTGATAGTGGAACCTCTGTCAGGAAACATTTGTATTTCGTAATAATCTAATAATAATAAACACCAACCGATTAGACAGTTTTCTTAACTTAATTAGTTTAACTTTTTTTGGAGGTGTATTTTGAGTTTATTCTTTCTAAGTTCTTTTTTCTCTGCTATTCCATCTTTTCAGGGGTTTCTTGTAATCTTTCCCAGTAACGCCTCATTTTTTCAGCCAGGGTTAGTCTTACATTTACCATGCAAAATCACTTACAATGCATTTTTAAATAAAATGTTACTGGCTGAACCGGCAGACGTTGTTCTATCTAAAACTTTCAACACAGTACAAAAATTTCAAGAAAAAATCAATGATATCAGTGAAGTCGTTCTTAGCGCATAGCGTTACAAAAGTTTATATTTAATAGCATATCTTTCCCCGCAACTTCACTCTTTTAGCTTCTATTGGTCGTATGGTAACCGACCCCAATTTAGTCGGAAAAGGCTAGGCAGATGATGATTATGATGGTCGTAGTGTGATGTTACATAGCCCATTTATCTGAACTGAAAACCATTGCACATAGCCTGTTCATAAAACTGAAAGACTTTTTCTTTAGGTAGGTCCTGAGATTAGCGAGTCCAACCAAACAAACTTACAATCTCTTCAGCTTTACAATATTAGTACAGATAAGCAGGCACATTGGTACAGCCCGGGAGGCAAGTTTCCAGCGGGCGGTACGGCTCGCCGAACTCGGTGTCGCGTGTGTCGTCGCGGCCATAACGAGACTGGGCCTTCGGGTAGCGCCTCACAAAACCGAGGCGCTATGGTTCCACGGCTTACGCCGTAGGGAGGAACCACCCAGTACGTCGATGCGTGTAGGTGACCCAGAGGTCAGGGTGGGGCGGTACATGAAGTACCTGGGCCTCACCCTAGACAGCCGATGGGGCTTCGAGGAGCATTTCGAGCGTCTGGCCCCCCGAGTGCGCCGGGTAACCGGCGCGTTACACCGGCTTTTGCCGAACCTCGGGGGTCCCAGGGAAGAAGTTCGCCGCCTCTACGGAGGTGTCGTGCGGTCCATGGTCCTTTATGGGGCGCCCGTCTGGTCTGAACGCCTGACGGGCGCCTCCCGCTGCAGGGCTATCTTGAACAGCCTGCAGCGTGTGGTGGCCATACGGATCGCACGAGGATATCGAACGATATCCTTTGAGGCGGCGACACTCCTGGCGCGCTTTCCACCGTTTGATCTCCTGGCGGCAGTCGACGCGACGGTTTTCACCGAAATCCGCGTCCGCCGGGAGAGCGGTGAGGCGCCAGAGCAGACGCTCGTTGCCTACAGGCGGGAAGCACACCGGTGCGTACTTGTACAGTGGCGCGCAAGGCTTGAGTTGCGGCTGAACGCGCGCCAACGTGCCGTCGGTGCTATCCTCGAGGCCTGGGTGGGAAGGAAGGGCGGTTGCGTCACCTACAGACTGACTCAGATACTCACCGGACACGGGTGTTTCGGTGAGTATCTGTGCCGGATCGGCCGAGAAGTGACGACACACTGTCACCATTGCGGGAGCGACCTGGACTCTGCCCAGCATACGCTGGAGGAGTGCCCGGCCTGGGAGGCCGAGAGACGAGTCCTGGTCGCTGAGATCGGACGGGATCTTTCGCCGCCAGCAGTCATGTATGCGATGCTGGCTGGCGACTCCACCAAATGGGACGCCGTGGTCTCCTTCTGCGAAGCAGTCATGCTCCAGAAGGAGGCCGCCGAGCGGGATCGGGAGCGAGCCGACCCCGCTCGTAGACGGAGGAGGCGTCGGGGCGGCGGCGGCAGCCGTTAGCCCTACTCCCCTCGGGGTTGCGGTGGCAGTATGAGAAGTGTCCTCTACTGCTGCCATGTGCAAGCAGCCCCGGGAAGACAGCGAACTGTTTGTGGCACAGTCGCTGTGCCGTACTGGCAGGAGTCGGCAAATGGGGAGGGCAACTCACAGTCCTCCCCGGGTGCGTGTCCCGACCATCTGGGACACGGCGCAAAAGGGGGGCACCGGAGCAGCATACCCGCGTTCCCGGGGCTCCCCCCATCAGGCGCCAGACGAAGTCCACGGCAGGTTAGGTTTAGTCGGTGCGAGTCCGACATACCCACCCGCAGACACTTTTTGCGGGTGGCATGCGTTAGCATTCCCCCTGCTTTATCAAAAAAAAAAAAAGGCACATTGGTACAAGTTAAATATTATCATAATTGTAAATATTATTTCAAGCAGCAGCGAAAATAATTATGTGAAAATAAAGCATATATGGCCCACCACTGTGTAAAATAGAATGTCAAATTTTGGTTATTTAGCTGATATCCTATGAGAAAAAAATAGTCTTAACTCCCAGGGACTTACAGCTAAAAAGCTATCTAAGTGGCCGTGTGAAGGAAATAGTATGGTTATAATTCATGACTATTGTTATTCTTAAAAAACAGCTTTATATCAAAACGACAGAAAATAAATGCACCAAGCTCCCATTCATTTTCGCACATTACTATAAATGTATTAAATATAATATTTAATTTTATTAAAACTGATGAAATTACATCGCCATAATTATACTCAAAATCAGGCAGTCAATACTCTGCCTAACAATTCCCTATTTTGTTATTCACTTTTCCATTTATACGTTACCACTCAAGAGTAACAAAGAAAGAGGTAACGAATTAAGGTTACAAAAATTATTAAAATTGTTTACGCGCACAACTCTAGCTAGTACTCGTTTATGATTTGACTTTCAAAATCAAGATTAGGAGCTTTAATGGTACTCGAGGAGAAATAAAATATAAAATTGGAGGTTAGCTCTGATTGTTGGGTAACAAAGTTAGGATTTTTTTCGGACCAGCAACCAGGCGGACAACATTCAATGTTCCCGCACGGCACGCAAAAGAAATATCTAAACTTAAACAAGATGAATGCCGATCTTGCTAATGCTGCCACTAGTCTAAAACATATTTATACCAAATCGGCGGTGATATTTTCCAAAATTACGGTCACAAAAGAAGAAAACTAAAAAGGAACTTTTTATACGATACAATAAAATAATTATTAATTAAATATATTTGTTCTATAGGACTAAAGATCTTGTAGCCATATAGACATGACTGATCTGCTGTGTTACGTGAACTATCTGTAAATGATTGCTATCATATACTTAATTTAAAATTATTGACTCTGTCTCAAAATGAATAATGTTATTGTTTCGAAGTTTTTCTTTTGTATACCTAAATATAATCTAAAATAATAAGCATTCAGACAACCGATCGAGCATATATTGTGTTTGCCTACTAAATAATTACTCTAATTGGACCAAATCCCGTGTTCATGCCCGCTTGAGTATGTTTCGCCGGACCGTCTCAACTGGGTCGTGTTGAAACCGGTAGTAGATGAACCCACTGAGTTTGTTTCGCTGGGTCTTCTCAGTTGGGGCGCATTGGATCCGGTGGTAGCATTAAAGCGCGACCGTCGTTATTAACACAAGGTCCGTCATAATAATAATACCTTTAATATAGACAGAACCATTGACAATATGTAGTAAAAATATTAGACTTAAACTAGATAATTAAACATAATCTCTTGACAATAACTTGATACGAGCTAGCTAAATATCATTTCTGTAATAAAATAAATTTTATAAATGTTTTCATACAAGATGTACCTAAATATCTATGTTACTAGAAATAATATCTAATGTATACAACTATATTACTACAAACATGTTCTGACTATTTACAAGCGCTTTTTTAAAGTCTACGTGAATAAAAACCTTTTTTATTTTTTTATTTTTTATTTTATTCATAAATTAATTGGGGTCTTTTATTTCGAAATGAATACATTTAAGTGATTCTAGAATATCCGGAAGTTTACTCAGTACAATCGATCGTTTGGGACGGTATGAAATTGGGACACTTCACTTTTCATACAACTAGATTATACCGATTTTTAAAATATTTTTATATTTTATAAATTCTTATTGTATTTATACATTTTACATTTTTTTTACTCAGAGCAATTAACTTACTAATTATATAATTTAATAGAAACTAGTAATGATCTATTTTATGTATAGAAAAACAAAATTGAAAATATGGGACAGCGAATAAGATAGAAAGTACAATTTTTTTGAGAAATGCTCCTATACTACTTACGGTTTAACTAACTTTTCAGTAAGCAATTAACAGGAACAATTTCGCAACGTTTCGGCGATCGCAGTTTTGCACAATTAGAAAACTGACGGTAATTCTTAGAAGCGGTGCGGGTAAACAAACAGTGGCGAATTGGTGACGAACGGGTTTGTTCCGGCGAGATGTGACACGCCCTTAATCGAATCCGTATTGTTTGGAGTGCACGGATACGATTCGACGCGAGTAATCTGATGCGTTCGCGCTCGCCCCCACAGACTTTTAACGGTAATTCTATCTGTCAAATATTAGAACTTCCTTCTTTCCTCCCTATCTTCAGCAAGTGTTTTTGATACACACACACACACATTACAATAGGCTACTTTAGTAATTACTTACCTATGTTTTTGTATATCTCTTCGTTATATCTTGTAAATCACCTAGTCTAATATAAGATCTAAGTGTATAAGTAGATCAGGGGGCCTGGTGACCTGTAACACAGGTATTCCTAGAATACCTATCTCGGGCACCAGTCTCTCACAAGTGAAGTATTCCGTATTAGATTATTATAATGTAAGCGTACTGTTTGTGAAGAGAAAATAAATACATATTATTATTATTATTATTATATGTCCCTACTTCCACTTTCTGTTTGATTTTACTTATATAAGTTATCCTTAGTTTGGTTTTCCTTTTTTAATAATAAATAATAAAAAATGTTTGTAGTAAGTAATATAGTTAAGTATACATAATTATTTCTAGTTACATTTAGATATTTCGGAACACGGATTGCTAAAACATTTTTATAATTTATTTTATAATAGTATTGATTTTCAGCTAAATTGTATTAAGTTATTGTCAAAGAGATTATGTTTAAGTTTATCGAAATTTATAGTTTAAGCTATACTTCAAGTGTAATTTTTTAATGATTCTTCAATGATTGTCTAAATTGTTCTGTCTTTATTAAGGTACCAATTCAATATTATTATTATGGCGGACCTTTTACTTCTACATTTCCTTCCCTAATGTTTGTTACGAAGCTGTCGTGCCGTATCAAGTCATCCTCATTATGTCCAAAGAAGTCTAGTGGACAAAGGCCCAAGATTTCTAGAATCGCCAGTCTGCGCTACCGGCATCTATAGGTGGCTTCCAGTGACCCTTAATACTAGCAAGTGTCCCGACATTATTCTCTTTTTCTACTGTCTATGGTGGTTAGTATAGATCTTTGTGTGTGTGAGAGTCAATTTGTTCCTGGTATATGGTCGCAGTTATATTCTAACCTACTTTTCTAGTAGCATATTCTAACTTATTGCATTGTATTTTACGATTAACAAATTGGTGTAATAATGATTTTGTCTGATATTTCCAATAAAAGTTTGTTTTGGTTTTATTTTACAAAAGAATTCAAGCAACATGAAAAAAATATGCTAAAGATCCGAAATTCGATCTTGAAATATTAATAAACATGTCTTATAGCTAGCTTACTTTGTACAATTCGTTACCGAATTATTCTACTGTTTCATTATTAAGATAAATAAAAAAAAATGTTAAAAATATTAATTTGTGTTATTATGAAATATGCCGTTGAAACAATAATATTCATAATATAAATGTGACGATAAAATATAATATCACCTCCTGCGAAACGAAATTCTATGCACTTTCTGCTGTCTGCGAACGAAGGGAACACCAAATAAGAAACTACCGTCGCGTCGACAACATTTCAGTACATTATGTTTTTGTGATGTCTCTCTACCTACCTACGTGTTTTTGACTGAAGGAAGAAATATTTTTAAAATGCGTGGTAGGATTTGAAGTCAGTAGTTACCAGACCATAATTCTCATTGAGTGAATCGAAACATGTCTGAAATAAATAATGTTGAATAAGAGCCTCTACGTATTTTTAAAGATTGATGTCTTTTAAGGTACCACAATTTTAACTTATACAGAGAAATCATTTGATTTTTTTGTTTGTTTATTTATGATGGATAAAGTTATGATAAGTACAGAGCATCTTTAGTCTTTATTTATTTTATTTTATTATTTCAATTTACTTCTTTTGGCGCGATGGAGAAAAATGATGAGAGTGAATTTTTACGATGCGCGCGCACACCGACACCAAAAAATTTAACAGCATGAAGTTAGTTGTAGGTGGTATGAAAATTGATAACTATGTTCAAGTTGTATATTAAGAAGTATAACTTCTAACGCGTGTACATAAGTACACACAAGTTTTTTTTATTGGTACAGAAACAGATTACAGATTCAGATGGATAAAGTTATGATAAGTACACAGCACTTATATTATAGCTTCATATATATTTTTAATATTCGAGATAATTGGTAAAATTAAAGTACACAGAAAATAATTGGCATGCTAAAATTTATAGTTTGGGTTTATAAAGGGTTGATAGCTTTTAGTTAGTAGTTGTGTCAATTTAGATTCGATATTGATGGAAATGAAGCGGCACATAGAACCAGTTGACCAAAGTTATACACCCAGTGTGCATAATCGGTGCCCATATTAAAAATAGTTTTAGTAGTGAGTAGTATATATAAAAGACAGCGCATTTTATTTTCATTAAAACAATAAATTTGATAGATATCATTATATTTTACAAAGTATTATATATTATGTAGCTATAATTATGTAGATAAAATTAATATTTATAACGACATTTTGTATTCTTCATTTGTGGCAATAAAGTTTTTTCTAACTCTATCTGTCTACCCGAACGAAGCTGGGGCAGGTCGCTAGTCAACCATAAAGTAACACTGCCGTGGTAATACATTGACATTCAAATGGTGTGAACAATTTATAAGATAATACGACGGCGATAGTGTAAACATTCTCCACGCGGCATACCAATCAGTGTCTTCACACACCTACCTACTGAGAAATGTCCCAGGCCCTACGTGTTTGAATATTGGAATTGCTTCTCAATATTTCTTCATATTTATTTTTAAATTAGATAAAATGTTATTATCCGCTAACGCTTACTGCACGTGTGGCGGCTAAGACAGCTACCTCGCCGCTTCGTGTCGCGGGTTCGAGTCCCGCGTCGGATAGTTGTCCGACGCGGGCTGTGTGATCCATAAATAATTGTTATGAGTCTGTATGTACTTTATGTCCGTCTATTATATGTTTCTAAAGTAGCCCGCGACTCAGGGATTAGATTATAGCGCGGGCGTTATCTTTAAAAAAAAAGTCTCCCAGTGACCGGCCAGCTTGCACCAACTGGCCGGTCACTGGGAGGTCACGGCTGTGATTCCAGCATTACCAAGCGTTTTCTAAAAACAAAGAGTTGTTTAAGAGTCTGGCTAGTTTTGAGACGCCCTTCCGTGCCTTGAAGAGCACGATAAGCTGTCTGTTTCGGTTTTCATGATCTCTCGGATAAGCTAAATAGAAGGAGGTTTAACAATCATGGATGCAACTAATTTGCCCGCTATGGGTTTCAGTGTCCGATAGATCCGACCCCAATAAAAATGAGAAATATCCAAGGAGGAGACTTATAGGCAGTTAAAACATTATGCTTTAAACCCCTTACTCATATATACGGAGCAGCTTAAGAAAATAAATTATGTCTTCGAAAGAGCCATATAAGAGGTAACTTTTCAATTAGAAGTGTAAAATATACTTTTCACTTCTATCGGTAGTTTTTTTAACGATAGTATCTATTAGGCTTATGTTAGGCAGGCAGAGAAGTTGAAAGATGGAGCAAACTAGTGCTAGGTGTTTGCCCCATCTTTTAACTTATTATATCCTTCTGCGTAGCATTAGGTAAGACTATCGTTAAACAGAAAGCACACCCTCTTTCTTTACAACTTTAGTTAAAGTAGCCGAACTACTTATCGTTTACACAGTCCCTCGTCACATTACAATTCCTTCCGTCACACAAAAATCCAAACTATTTAAATACAGGATTCATTAGTTGAAAGGGAACTGTCTCCAGTTGTACGCGCAACTAAAAACTCAAAGCGTCCGCGGAACATTCCGCCGCGCCGGCCGCCGCCGTATACATTATTCATCCCCATTGTGTGATAGTCTTAGACTAACACAAAACATCTTTAGAGTGGTGTGGTCGGGGCCTTGGACCATTTGGTTTGTTGGCTCTTGTTATACGTAGACTGTGAAATAATCTGTGATGTTGTTTTGTTTACGTAGAAAAGGCAAGAAATATACGAAAAGGGACTACCTACTGCTATCCTCAATACAGCGCGCTACTAATATTTGTTTTATTCCCATAGAAAAACTGCTCTCCATCCATTGCGAAGTCAGCCGTCAAAGACACATTTCAACCTCGACGACATTACGCGTCGAGGTTGAAATGTGTCTTTGACTACTGACTTCGCAATGGATAACATCTACTCGGGACAAGCAAAGGTTCACTCTCATGACACGTCAGGTGCAGGAGCAATTGCTTTACGTGCTTTACGAGGTACGGAGGTATACGCCGACTTGTTGACTAAGGATGTACCAAGAATTTAAATTTTCTTAATTTATTCTTGTATACACAAACCATACAATCGATAGAGACAAGTAAGAAGATATTATTAGTACAAAGGTACTGCTTATTTCACACGAAGTTTCTTCCAAAGAATCTGCGAATGTGTGTAGGTCTATTAATACACCTAAGTACTAATAATTACATAAATATTTAAATACATATATGTATATGTAGGTATTTAAGTAAATATTTATATATTATAAATATTATGCCCAATGCAGACTCAATAATATACTACATAGTAATAGTACATAGTTCTATGGGTATGAAATGAAATGATGACAAGTGATTTATCACTTGTCTTTTATAGTGGAAGTATAATTTTTAGGGTTCCCAAAAAAATACGGAACCCTTATAGATTCGTCATGTCTGTCTGTCTGTCTGTCTGTCCGTCCGTATGTCACAGCTACTTTTTTCCGTAACTATAAGAGCTGTACTGTTGAAACTTGGTAAGTAGATGTATTCTGTGAACCGCATTAAGATTTTTACACAAAAATAGAAAAAGAATAATAATTTTGGGGGCTCCCCATACATAGAACAGAAATTCAATAATTTTTTTTTCGTCGTACCCATACATCGGGGTTATCTATGGATAGGTCTTTAAAAATTATATTGAGGTTTCTAATATATTTTTTTTCTAAACTGAATAGTTCGCGCGAGAGACACTTCCAAAGTGGTAGAATGAGTGTCCCCCGTACCGAATCCCTGTAACTTCTAAAATAAGAGAATGATAAAACTAAAAAAATATATGATGTACCATGAAAACTAACAAACGAAAATTGGTTTGAACGAGATCTAGCAAGTCGTTTTTTTTTAATACGTCATAAATCGTAAACAGCAATTTACCTTTCATTTAATCAACTGAAATACTTGCTGCTACCGAACCCTACATGGGCGAGTCCGACTCGCACTTGGCCGGTTTTTTTTACAAAAATAATCTCACTATCTTTGTAGTTATATACCTACGATAAGTATTGTTAAACTCGCTACCGCGAAACCAAAGGAAGACATGGTAAGTATCAGTTATCCGATTATAAGTTTCGACGAATCACAATCTGATAGGTTGGTACTTATGAAACACTCGATAGCTAAAGAATTAACTCGAGTAATTATTAAGGCGATAAATGATAGATAATTAAATTAAAGTACGCCTGACTGAAGTGATACGTACATACATGGAATGCTGTATTATTCCAGTATAGGGTATAGGCTAGTAAATAAGCTGTCAGAATTCTTGAAAACTTGCCCACTGGCATGGAGGCGATGATGAAGATTAAATTAGATTTATTAAATAGATCAATAAATCCCAAATATCAATAATACCCCAAAAGGGTGCAGTCAGGTATTAGTCGCTTAAATTAAGCTACTGGTTAAGAGCCGTCTCCGCTAGCCAACCGCTTTGCCTTCCATTCTTTATTTTTTATATAGTAGGACTAAATTTCAAAATAATAGATTAGTATAGAGAAAATAAATCAATTAATTTAGTTTAGACTGATCACCATCTTGATATGATCGACTGTTGGACATAGGGCTCCCGCAAAGGTTTTTATAATGTTGACATTTGGAGGGGTTTGCCTTAGTTTTGGCAAGCAGTCTTGGCAGCCAAGTTTTGGCATATTGCTAGTGTTTTAAACCAAATAATACAATAATAAACGTAGAAACAACAGTCCGCAAAGCAAGCTGTGGCAGAACTGTCAAAGAGACACTTTACAAGATGGCGGCGTTAGTTCCACTTTCAGCCACGTTCATAAAGATCCTGCTGTGTTGTTTATGGTTCACATAAGAACTCTTTATAATGATCTCTTTTATATGAATTTTACACCCTTGTGTGCTCGTTTTGCCTGTAATTTAAAGATGAAAAAGATAATACTTAAGATAGGTGGATTTGTCGAGAATAGTAAAGGTTAAGTCTCTAATACACCTATAAAATATATATGCAAAGATTTGTCTTGTGTGAGGATCCAACCCGTCATGGCTTCGATCCTCGCACAAGACAAATCTTACTGAGCAGGGTTATTAACCAATAGATCAACAGGCCAGCTATAAATTAATGACTAAGTAAATAATTAATGAGAAGCAAGTAAGAAATCAATGACTACACAATTTTAATTCTGCTTAGAAGTTTACGTCCTTAGCTTAGCCTTGAACAATCCCAATTAAGACGTAACAAGTATAGGTGAGGACATATTTATTGAAGAAAGGATATTATAGTATTAATGAGTTCATAAATGACAAACGACAAATGTAGTAATGTATTCTTGACCCTTACGATAGTTGTTGTTTTTTATTTTAGATTATTATTGTACAACAAAATTTTTAGACACTATGTTAATTGTTAAGAAATAAATGACTTATGCGATAGGATTCAGCTAACAGCGTAATATATTATCGGAGTGAAGTAGAATCACACTAATATTATACAGGCGAAAGTTTGTGAGTGTGTGACTGTGTGAGTGTGTATGTTTGTTATTTATTTATTTTAAAACTTCTTGCACAGAATTGCACAAAGGCGGACTTAATGCCAAAGGCATTCTCTAACAGTCAACCTTGGGGTGATGCAGAGAAAACATGGTAGGTGCACTGAGTGTAAAAATATTGTACATGAGAAGATATTTATATAAGGTACATATAAATTAAGCAGATACATATCATATATATGTATATATACTTACATACTATAAAATATATAAACTAATATATATATATATATACATAACTAAATAGCATAAATAAATTGTATAATAAATAATACAACAGTAATACTTTTAAATACTAACCTTTTTTTAAAAGATATGCGCGACTTTTCTGTTTAAACGAGTAACGAGTCTTTGCCATCCTGATTTCCGGTGGAAGGGAGTTCCAAAGAAGAATGGATTGTACGAAGAAAGAGGTGTGAATGAAATTAGAATGATGAGAGGGGCACTGAAGAAGTCTGTTATGTGAAGAACGAAGATATTTACTGTGATTGCGATGTAAATATTGAAGCTTTGAAGTTAGATACGAGGGAGAAGAGGGAGAATCAAGTAAAGAGTAAAGAGTAGTTAACGCTCTCAGAGATCTACGCTTCCGAATAGGCAACCAATTAAGTTGAGAGCGATAATTAGACACATGGTCGTATTTTCGGAGATTGAAAACGAATCGAATGCAGTTATTTAGAAGTCGGTCAAGTTTATTAAGGTGATCTGCATTCAGGTCAAAGTAGCACACATCACCATAGTCGATGATAGGGAATATTAAGGCCTGCACGAGCAACACTTTTGTTCCAGATGGGAGAAAGTGTCTAAGACGATAGAGAGACCGTAACGTATTTGTGACCCTCTGGCTAACACTACTTATTTGATTCTGCCAGCTTAGTGTTGAATCAATGTGCAGACCTAGGTTTTTAACATTTTGGCTTATTGGTATGGCAGAATTATTAAATTTTATATGCGGTAGGTCTTCAACATTAAATCTGCTCATCATGCGAGAACTACCCACGATGATAGCTTGACATTTCAATGGATTTACAGTAAGCCCAAAACTGTCAGACCAATTTTTGATCAGGTCTAAATCCTGATTTAGTTTACCGATCACTTCAGGCAAGCTGTCAACACTCGCTTGAGCGTATAATTGTAGGTCATCAGCATACAGATGATACGCGTTTTGAATATTTTTCGTTAAGATGTTGATAAAAACAGAAAATAAAAGAGGAGAAAGAATACCGCCTTGAGGGACACCAGTCTCCAGGTCACACCAATTCGATGAAGCTTCACCGATGCGTACAGATTGCTGGCGCCCTCGAAGATATGAAGTAAACCACTCCAGTGGTACGTCAGAGATCATAAGATGGGAGAGAACACATAGAAGGATATCGTGACCGACGGTATTAAAAGCGTTAGAGAAGTCTACCAAAACCATCACAGTGACTTTGGTATCCTCCATACCTGCTCGAATATCGTCAGTCACTTTAAGGAGTGCCGTGGTAGTACTGTGCCCAGATCTAAATCCAGATTGCATTGGACTTAACAAGCTATTGGTAAGTATGAAACGTGAAAGTTGTTTCTGAACACAGGACTCCAGTACTTTGGATAGGAAAGGAAGGATAGAAATAGGACGGTAATGTGTGGGGAGAGAGGGATTAGTGACCTTAGGAAGAGGATGGACATAAGCTTTACGCCATATGGAGGGGAATGTACCGGAATTGAGGGAAAAATTAACTATGTGTGTAATTGCAGGAAGGAGGCTATTCAGGATGGTAGTAATCATTCGTCGGCTAATACCATCACAACCAACAGCATTTGATTTAATGGAGAGGATAATCTTTTTGATCTCATTTGTATCCACTGTTGTGAAATAAAATGGAGAGATATTAGCGCGCGCAAGACCATTAAGTGAGGCTATAGTTTGGAGTTGGATTAAATGATCCAAAGAAGAAGTAGTACTGAAATGGTGATTAAGATCATCTAAACCAATCGAGCTGGGAAGGTCTAAGTGTCGCGGCTTACCGATACCAAGAGTTCCAAGGAATTTCCAGATACCGGCAGGTGTAGAAGAAGATATATTATTAAGAATATGACGGCGTTTAGCATTGCGTATCATCTGATTACACCGATTCCTAGCAATTTTGTAAACGTTCCAATTTAGGTCGCTGCGCGCTTTTTTGAAGGTACGAAATGCTCGATCTCTACGCCGCATTAACATTTTTATTTCTTTCGACATCCACGGTGCAGGTAGGCGTTTCAATTTAACCTGTGTTACGGGCGCATGAGCATCATATAACCTGAAGATATTTTTGTTGAAAATATCGACCATGTCGTCAACACTTTCAGCTACTAGCAAAGGTTCCCAGTCAATATCAGATGCATCCTTACAAAGGTGATTGATATCAATCCGACCAAAGGAACGTACGTGCAGGACCTTGGGTTTGGGTTTGGGGGGCTTAAGGATATAAGAAAGGTAAATTAGGTCGTGATGGGAGAATCCAGGAGCTACATGTTGCCCATGAGATGCAACTAAGGAGAGGTTCGAGGTAAGGATTCGGTCGAGCCAAGTATCATCACCTGAGATGTTATGGTGAGTAGGTTGGAGTGGTAACACATGAAGGCTACTTGACTCGACTATGTGGAGGAGTTTACGGGAACGAGGGGAATTACGGAGATTGAGGTTGGTATTGAAATCACCCATGATGATGTGATGAGCATACTCGGAACCTAAAGATTCTAAAACCAATTCGATATCGGTGAAGTAGTCGATATTTGGAGGGCAGTAAACCACACCTATCACCGTGTTCGACCCTTTGAGAGAAACTTCAAGAAAGAGAAACTCAGCAGAGGCAGAATAGGTAGGGGTAGAAGTTGCTAAAATCTTAAAAGGAAGGTCACTTCTTACATACACTGCAACACCACCACCTGCCTTACCTATGCGGTCGTTGCGTACAAGAATGAAACCAGGCAGAGAATACGTGGTCGAAAGTAGATTAGGTTTAAGCCAGCTTTCGGAAATCAAGATGGCGTGAACGTTACAATCTGAGAACGCCTCAAGCAGGTCATTGTAATGACTTGGTATACTTTGCGCATTAATATGGCATATATTTAATAAATGTCGACAGTTTCCAGAAAAGGTTTGCTGTACTAAATCGCCGAGTGTATCGGGCAAGGATGAAAAACTATCATTTGGAGAAGTCGTAGATTCTATAACAGAATGAAAAGAATCATCATCAGTATCGCTATTTGAAAAATACATAATTAAATATAACAATATAAGAGTAAAATATATATTTAAATAAAATACGATATAATAAACTAATAATATAAAATAATAACGTTAAATATAGTAGTGCTATGTCGTACACACGCGTGCGTATACTCTGCACCACCCGCCAGCTCACAACCAAGTATTAAACACAAAAAAATAACCATAGAGAAAAATTGTCAAAATAACAAAACGTAAATAATATTAAACGTTAATATTATATTTAACAAATGTTACTTCTTCATTTATTTAGACGTGAAGAAGTAACATCAATTGTTACTTCTTCACGTCTAAACGGCTGGAGCAATTTTAATAAAATTTGGTATGGAGTTAGCAGACACCATGGATAAACACATAGGCTATAATTTATAAAGCTTAACGCGAGTAAAACCGCGGGGCAGCTAGTGTTTCATACAATTAATTAGATTCCGATTTGAGCAGGCCTCTGACCCTTTCTATAGTTGTTTACCAATGTCACTGTGACAGTTGACACGCATTGACATAACAATGGGAGACACGTAGTGCGTATCATTGCTCCATAGAATTTCTATTTGCGTATGATTAACTAAATAACGCTAAGCTATTTACTAGTGAATTGGGCTAATTAGACAGTGAGTCATGTGTACTGAAGCCATAGATTTATAAGCACAGAATTGTTAAAACCTAACTCACCTAAGTGGATAACGGTAGCATGTTCAACCGAAGTTTATCAGGTCCTGGGTTTGAATCAAGGGTCAGCCATGAAAGTGTTACTGGTATCCTTATTCTGAGGAAATGTCTCTAGAGCAGGCTGCAGTTGGGAGATGGGTGAGGTTATACCGTGTCTCGGAGAAAACGGAACGGCTTCGTTCCACCGCAAGTAAATAAAGCTCATAATCATCATCATCACCATATTAGTCCAAAAGACGTTCACTGCTGGAAAAAGGCCACCTCCAAAGATTTCCACAATTCCGGTATTGTGCTATTCTCTTATAGGTTCCCAGCAATCCTTATCGTCCTGTATCTTATGGGGGGCCTGCCCACGCTGAGTCTACCGGTTCGGCTCCTTTAGCCATTTGTTCTATGTCCATTTGTCCATTGTCATTTCAGTTTGATAATTCTTCGGGCTATGTCGGTTACAAAGGCCTTCCTCAAAGCTCTCCACAGTTGACGGTCACCGCAGCCTAGTTGGTAGTGCTCCTGCCTACGAAACTGGTGATCCTGGGTTCGAATCCCGGTAAGTGCAAATATTTGTGTGATGAGCACGAATATTTGTTTCTGAGTCATGGATGTTTTCTATGTATTTAAGTATTTATCTATCTATATAAGTATGTATATGGTCGCCTGGTACCCATAGTACAAACTTTGCTTAGTTTGGGGCTAGGATGATCTGCGTGACATTGTCCCTAGATATTATTATTAAAGAAAAAAAAATAAAAAAAATAATTGTCGATCTTACGCTGTCCGTATCCTTTCAAAAAGCTCACTAAACTAATATTATAATATTTATATTACTAATATTAGTTTAAGTGTCAAACTAAGTATTCCGTGCCAGAAGGGTTCGAACAACTCAACATACATAAAGTATTCTCTACACCCGATAAGCTTCTGATCCTCTTACCCGTCTCTATGTCAGTAACGTCAGGGCTGGCATAGAGACAGGGTACTGACATAGAGACGGGTGACGTTATGTTAGGACTAGGGCTTCGTCAATAGCTTCGTCGTAGGTCATAAGTCGTAGCCAAATTCAGTATTCTAGATTCTTTAACTTGTTAACAAATCGGAAAATCCGGACGCTAACAGTGGGCAAGTGAAAGTGAAACGATACTTATTTATTTGGTTTAGGCTCGTTGAACATTCCTAGACCATACATAATCAGCAATCAGTAACAGCGTCACCATTGCAATTCAATTTTCATAAACTACAGTAAATAGCTCGATAGAAAACGCGAGAAAGCAGCACTCTTCGCTAAGAAGGAATGATTAAGTAACCGGGCTTTTATTTGTACGTTTGATTTTGAGAAGCCATTCAAATAGTTCATATTCTTCCTTCGTCAAAGTTTGAGGCAGCCGAAAAGTTTGTAGGCGATTTATTACAGATTCAGTTTTATTTATATAGTAATAGCTGAGCAGATATCCCCTAATTTACAGAATACTGCACGTTAAGGTGGTGGTTCTGGGTGTGAGTAAGCTCGCCGTAGCTCATCGGGGAAGGGGAGGAAGTTCAGCAAGGCGTAGGTAAGTGATGCCACGTGGGTGCGGTAATCACTTAGTCGTCAAAAAGTCGAGCTGCACTTTGCTGTCGACTGATCCAATTTCAGTCGTCGACTGAAGCAATTTCAGCTGCCGCCATTGGACGTCATTTGCTGTCCAAGTGTCAATGTCAAACGCCGACCAAAGGCGGAAATTGCAGTTGCCTCTGTCGATAGCTGAAGTTAGCTCTCAGCAAAGTGCTGCTCGTCGGTACGAGGCCTTACCACCAGCTACACCGTACACTACGACACAGTAGTGTACGGTGTAGGTAGTATAAAACGATACTAAATAATTCTTTATAAAGGAAAAGGTAAGGATAATCGTTAACAAATATGGCTTGCTTGGGTTGAGATTTTATGTTGAGATAAGATAACCCCCTTAAATAACAGCAAGCCTTTAATAATTTTAGATATATAAAATTTATCGGTCGACCACGTTTCTCGAAAACCAATCCGATGGGTAACACCTAATCTTCCGAAAGGGACGCAAGGGAATCCTTAGTTTGATGTGCCAGTATGTATCGCTCGTAGCTTAACGCACAACACCTACCCCGGATTGGTAGGGGGTACTGGTTCGAAACCCGCCGCGCGATTAATTTTTGAATTCCAGTTTTGAGATAAGATTTACGCTTTGCATTGCGAATAATGCTATAAAACAGTTTTATATAAAAGATATCACGAAATGAACTTACTTAAAATAATTAAATCTTGAAATGATCGGCTCTGGTTTCTATCAGAACATGCCATGCCACCCAACACCCCCAGTTCTGGCTATCATGAGAACATACTCGTTGCAGATATTCAGAAGGTTAACATTAACTTGACATGCGTTCTATCCCTCGTGGATATTAATACCCAATAAGGTTCAGGGACATTGGTTCTAGTTTTAAAGTACCTATGTGTATGCCCGAAAGAATAGGCGTTTGTGACAGATAAAGTTTATATATTTCTATTTCCGAACTCATCCTCAGAGCTACTTAACTGCTATAAGTTAACTCTGAAGACTGAATGCTGACTCGAATAACTATATTACTACAAACATGGTCGACTGACTATTTACAAGCGCTTTTTAAAAGTCTGCGTGAATAAAAAAAAAGAAAAAAAGAAATAGCAATGGGAATCTGTTTATTACTGAAGACATGCGTTTCTTCGTTTTATTATTGTCATCATACGTAGCGATTTCAGCACACTGATGACGAGAAATGATAAACGATTCGTCAGTACAAGCGTAATATAGACCTTAGTAATATGAAAGCTATGTAAAAGTCGGTCACTATTACAATACAAAACTGTCGAAAGACATTCACACCAAACCATCACACTTTAATTAGCGAATTAGGTGCAAGTTACCAAACAATGCTGCTCGGCCGGAAGAACAGCCACACACCGCATAATGAGTTCCTACGTGCGTGGACCTCGCTGCACAAGTAGCAAGCTGGGGGCTGTGGGAATTGTCCGTATTATGTAAGCAAATGGTATGTTTTAGGCAAATAATGGCTGAGAAAAGGTCTGGTTTCTAGATCTTATTCCGTCGTGTGACTTCCGTTTATCTAAGTTGCTCCCGTCGGCTCTAATTATGTCTCTACCTATTTCATGTTACATAAACTGCAACCACTGTGTTTCTCGTAATTAGGTAAAGAATTTTATTGTATGCCAATGTGTTACTTCGGACTATACCCGTTTTGAATTTCAATAATAGTAATAATAATAAAATATTTATTTCAGCTCATAAAGGTATGTACAGTCTTGGTTAAATCTAGAATACAAAATATTCTTGACATTAAGGTAAGGGTTCCAGGAAACGCCCAGACATGCCCGCCAAACACTGCATCATGGAGAAAAGTTTTCGATTTACGAGTATGGTAGAGTATTATAATAACCAAGATGCAGTTAAATCTGTTCAGTCTAAAAGTAATACATAAAACATACTAAATTCCACACAATTTTATGATACAATTGCGAGTGATTCAGTTCTACTTAGCAGAGTCAGTAAATGCTAAACCGTACGTTGATGGGGTCCTTCTATGTATCTATATGTGGAGGCTTGTATTAGCAATTAGTCAATCTATTTGTAATATTTAGTTGTTTATTAGTCTGTAAGCCGTCTGTAAAAATAAATAAATATTACAAAGCACATGCGTTAACGAAAGTCGCTAAAATAAAAAAAAAGAAATATAATATTGTTTAAGAAATCTCAAAGATTTATCAATTTAAAATCTTTTTTATATGGTCCAGTATTTACATAGAAGGTGTTTTCATGGTATTATTTTTATTTTATTATTTTTCATTCAATCGAAACTGGGCCTCTTCAAAGGTTTATGCACGTGCCTATGGTTGCCCTATTATTAGTATGTGTGTATTTTAGTATGTAGTTTATGTAATGTATTATAAACCTATGCACATGCCCATTGTACTTAAACCCTTCATGTGACAACGGTTTACCTAATAGTTACCACTTCATTTTAAACTCTATTCTGTTGTCAAAGGGTAACCAACAAATTATGACCATCACACAACCCTTGATAGGGCATAGCGCCCCTATTAAGGGTTAACATCTCCTCTTGCGGGTCTGTTAGAGCAAATTTCTTTTGAAATAGGCAAAACCCATCTGCTACGTGTTTCTTCTTCATTGAATTTACCTTTGTTATATCTGTGTGTACAATATCTATTAAATAAAAAAATATTCACAATAGAATGTTAAGCAAAGACAGATTGGTGAAGGTAAGAATTTGAAACTGAACAATTTACTTTTGAAATTTCTGAGTCTGTTAAGAAATTGTGCCACACAATGATCCATGAATAGCCAAGTATTTAACAGTTCGCGAATGTCTGGAAATAATTAATGCAAGTGGCTTTAACCTTTGGTGATTACATTTTCTAACATATCAAAACATACATCAGTTAAAATTTTAGTAGAGCTGCGTCATGGTAGTAATCAATTTTCAAGTTTTCACGCGTAGAATAGTATTATCAGGGCCTGACTGTTTTTTCGGCTAACACGGCAATATCAACGCCAAGCGTTAGATTTCTATTATTTTTTGACCAGTAACGCCGCCCTATTAGCCCACACAGGCGAGCCGTAGCATATATATCTATGGAAGGTTGTAATTGCTATTTTTGCTATTTTGTGATAAGACAGTCAACTGTACAGTCCGCAAAGAAGATATTTATACCTAGGCAGGCAAAAGCCCAAGGCAGGGGGAATGCCTAATCAACCACTTGTACCAGGTGGATGCGCATGCCACCTGCAAAAAGTGTTTGCCGGTAGGTATGTCGGACTCGCACCGTCTAAACCTAACTTGCCGTGGACTTCTTCTGGCGCCTGATAGGGGGAGCCCTGGCAACGTGGGTATGCAGCTCCGGTGCCCCCCTTTTGCGCCGTGTCCCAGATGGTCGGGACACGCACCCGGGGAGGGCTGTGAGTTGCCCTTCCCACTTGCCGACTCCTGCCAGTACGGCACAGCGACTGCGCCACAAACAGTACGCTGTCTTCCCGGAGCTGCTAGCACGTAGCGGCAGTAGAGGACACTTCTCGTACTGCCACCGCAGACCCGAGGGGAGTCGGGCTAATGACTGCCGCCGCCGCGCGTGTTCGCGACGCCACCTCCGTCTGCGAGCGGGATCGGCTCGTTCCCGATCCCGCTCAGCACTTATACCAGGCTAGCATGACCTATCACCATGCATAAAGAATATTTTGCTTTGAATTAGTATACCAAACCATCAAGCGTCGTCTATCTTCAGTCGCTAGTAAGCCTAATTTCAATTCAAGTTTTTTGAGGTGCTTATAGCCAGATCCTAAGAGATCGGCGAGGTTAAGAAACTAGGTTCTCAGTCAGGGAGGCTTGAACAACTCTGAAATTAGTAAAGCCACTGCCCATAAGATAAGTCAGCCGCTGTGCTCGCAAGCTTAAGTCAAAGATAGGCTGTTGCAACCATATGAGGGCCGATGAAAGAGCCGACCAACTACGCTCCTGATGTCATCTTAAAATAATTCGAAATCGGCCAGGAAAGACAGATCATCAATTATTCTTTTTCAGTATTAAGACTCAGGTTGAATCAAGTATACTAGGAGACCTCGATCAAACATTCAGGATGCTTATTCACAAAACAGCCTCTACATTCACGTCTTTTTAATAACAATGACACTTGTCTTTGTTTTTATAAATACGCTTTCACAAAGAAATAAACATTAGAGCCAATTGTAAGTCAGTCAAGAAGTACGTTCCGGCACAAATGTGCTTATCTGGCGGGTAATCAGGGGCGTGACTGGCGACAAGGCTACTCCAACAATGTTAACTCTACACAGATAATATTTCTTGCTTGTGGTTTACTATTTACCAATACACTTGGTTTAGTTACAATTTAGCATGTCGAATCGCTTTCGTCTTAGATAATATTGCAAAATTTTGCTTTCTTAGCTGAGTTTTTTCTATCACATCATCAGCCAGATATCGTCCAGTGTTGGAAATAGGCCTCCCCCAAAGAATTTTATTACTTTATCATTTTGAGGGGTTTGCCGTAGTCACCGCGCTTGGCATGTGGATTGGCGACAACATTCAGGTGGTAACTAGAACGCAGCTGGCGCTGCTACCCGATTTTCTGGTCCCTTAGTCGCCTGTTACGACACCCACGGGACGGTTCGGGATGTTCTTTTATTCTTTCTGGGCCGGAAATCACAAGGCCATATAATTATATATACACCGTGTAACAGAAAGAGTGAACGTAACTTAAGGGGCATATACGGTCTCCTTAAGCCTACCTATACACAAAATCTCATACCGAAATACCATCATTTTAATCTTGATCGTAAAATAATATACCATTCAATATATCGACAAGTATTTTTATCGATATAACGAACATCCGTACTAACACAGCACAGCTGATTCTGATTTACGCTATAAGGTTCATTACCCTTGCGGCTGAGTTTTGTTAGTGTTGTTCATAATGTCGGTAATCTTACTTGTTGATTTAGGTTGTCGATAGAAAAATAAATTACTAGTTGAATAAAAAATGATTATTTCTGTTTGAAATTTCGTCCATAGCTAGCCGTCCTGATACCCTGTAACCCCCTTAAGTTACGTTCACACTTTCTGTTACACGTTGTATATATATACTCTTAACTTAACTTGCCTCTCATTATACTCCTTCTATTAAATTATTAGTCTCACTAAACTCGTATGCAGGAAAAAGTGTTTCGTCGATCTATGGAGAATTATATCATCTTCTAATAGTCGATGGAGATATTGTTCTCGGTCGTTAGTCATACCAATTGAACTAATTTTATTAATATTTCATGTATTTGTAACGTAATTATTATAAAGAAGGCAAGGTAATTTTATCAGATTCAGGTTTTTTGCGTAATACTACTCTTTACTGCTTGCAACTCACTGCGCGTTGCCGACCCGTCCGGGAGTATGACCGCGACCACCAGCGTCCTCCATGACCTTTTTTTACATCCGTACTGATGAAATGCCGTCTTTGATCCTCAACCAGATGAAAGGCAAATAAAACGAATTATATATTTCGAAAACGATTAAATTAATGTGCGCAGGCCCTCTACAAAGTGGACCGACGATCTTTCAATGGTCGCGGGAAGCCGTTGGATGTGGGCAGCGCAAGACCGTGATAATAATGATTCAGAAATACAATTCAAATAAGCAGATGGAATTAAAATTCATTTATAATAAGTATTAGCTGTTCACAATAGATGAATACATGGGTACGGTTTCTTTCTTAAAAAAACATGTTTCGGTTGATTTCTAGCTGGCTCAAACTCGTGTTCATACAGTAATTAACGAATTACGTTATCAAGCACACATCACAATCCTTAATTAATAGTAATACATTGTATAAAGTAAAACATAACGTATAATGATACGTGCCATGCTCATATGCAGCATGCGGACAAGCTTTATCGAAAACAAGAAAGCTTTCAATAACTTTCTCTTACATTCGAACGTCCAACTATGTCACTTTGCTACAATTCACCACAAAATAATTATTGTAAACAATATCCGTGTTAAAATGACTTCCAATTAACTACTGGTCGTAAACTGGAATCACAAAGAAAGTTTTAAAATGTATCAATTTCGCAACTTTTTAGTAAATACAGTCGGCTTCACCAATATAGGTACATTTACAATACACATATAATTAAATACATATATAATTTTTTATATTTCCGAGGCGATTTCAATTATTTTTAATATACTTAATTAAAAAAAAAATGTCCACGTGTCTTGCTGATAATTCTGTAAGTCAATAAAATTATTTTAACCATCATATAAAGAAAATACAAAAATTAAATCTTTCCCCTTTAGAACACCATCTTAGAAAATGTATGACAATAGCACGCACAAAAAGCAAATAATAGTAAAAATCAACTCAAGATCTGGTCTAATGTCGTGTAGAAACTAAATTAGTATCTAATTTAGCAAGTTTTAATTTAGTTTAAGTAGATACCAAAAAGTTTAAATTAAAGCGGATGTTATAATTGCGTAACAGAAGAGAATTAATCACAGGTGTAATCTTTATACTCACACTCTCATAATCAGATGCGACGAATGACATCAGGATTCAATAACAATTCCTGACTTGACCCGGTATTTGACCCCGAGACTATCATCCCTTTCATAGATAATATATATAGCAAGCAGCATGACTTCCCTTTAGTATTCTGAATATTGAAAAATTGCACCTATGGTATTTTGTCCAATAAACCGGGAGCATAGCAGCAATTAAAAAAATAAAAAGGCGCTCATAGCTAGATGCTCTCACCGGTACGTAAGCGATCCGCGAGGTTAAGCAACTAGGCTCGCGGTCAGTCCATAGATGGGTGACCGCCAAAGTGGTGTAATTTCTGAGCGTCTCCGTGTTTCGAAGGGTACGTTAAGCTGTCGGTCCCGGTTGTAGTCATTAGACAACAGTCGTTAAGCCATGTCAGAGGCCTATTGGGCGGCTTGAGCAACTCTGATACTAGGGTTACCACTACACATACGATAAGCAAGCAAACAAGCAGCAGTTCACCGACCTAAATTTTAGAAAACCATCATGTTATCGCTAGCCCTGCCTCGCGCGTCGCAGTCATTGTCACTATAGTATATATTAACGCAGCTGACTGTACCTACTTAATGCCTGTGCAAGGAAGAAATAAATTAACTGCAAGATTTTTATGGACTGAAATAATGATACAAGCAATTAACAGCGGCGTAATGTTCATGTAACACAAATTTCCCTGGTTTGCCTTTTAAAATATTTATTTCTATTGAAGGAACTGAACAACAGATAAAACGAGGCTTTTACTTCTGACTTGAAACCCAGAGGCCCTCAGAGAGCCAGAGGCCCAGAGGTCCTCAGTGGGTCCTGTATATCCAAACTACTGCTTAAGTATGTACTCGCCACAAGGGCGGTGTCTCCGAATTTTGAATCAACGTCTTCCTTTCCCATTCCTATGGGGTTCGGCTTCTAGTTAAATCTTTTGCGGAGCTACTAGAACTCATTGCTGTAAACCAGATAAAGACCGACATGACAAGTTACTGTATTTGGACAGAAATATCGTCTCTAAATTTTGGATAAAGGTACGTAGAAACTAATTTAAAAATATTTTTTCTGGCATATTTGTATGATAACAAATATTTTTATTATTATTTAATTGTGAAGTTGACATGTGACTAGTGTCTACCTCATTGCTTAATAAAAATGAATCTGCATTGGACTATAAGAAATTATAATACTCTATTATGCACATCAGAGTCCTGACCACCGAGCCAACGAGCCAATATACATATATTTTCAGGAAACGACTAGGTATTATGAAACTCTGTAGCCCCGGGCAAAGAACTGATCTACGGTGTCTCCTGGGTGTCGTAAGAGCCGACTAAAAGGGTCCGGGCAGAAGATGATAGTAATTATTATTATTATTATTCATTTATTTCAGATATAAAATCCATATAGTGTTAGTATTACAGTACTTAGAATATGTTAGTAATCATAATTTAAAAATTTAATTTAATTTAAGGACCGTCCTGCTGCACTAGCTCCGCCACTATGCATACGGGTCCAGTGCATCAGGAAAGGGCTGTCCAATTTTTCAGAAATTACCTGATGAATGCTATTGGTGCTCCCACGAATTCTACGGAGCAGGGATGCTGTTCTTTGTCGCATGATGGCCTCAAAAATATCTGTGTGCGATTCAGTAAACATCCCCGACGCGCTACAAAATCGTGGCAGCCCCAACAGCACCCGGAAGGCATTATTGTACTGGACACGAAGAACGTTATAGGCCCTCTGCGTATGTCTGAACCATAGGCTGCACGTGTAGAATGTTTGGCAGTACGCTTTGAAAAGAGTAATTTTCACATCTTTCGTACAGCGTGCAAACCTACGAGCCAGCATGTTGCAACGAACCGATAACGCTCTTCGCTCCCTCTCAATATCATTGTCATCATTTAAGTCCTCGGTCAATATGTGTCCGAGGTATGATGAGAGAGATGTACAGGAGGGACAGTTCTGGGTTTCCCACCTCCGACACGGAAAACCATCGTTACGCTTTTACACACATTGTACTTGAGCCCATGTGTGGCAGCATAACTCTCGCACACAGCAAGTAATTGCCTGAGGGCAAAGACCGAGGGGGCCAGTAATGCGACGTCATCTGCATAGGTAATACTATTTATAATCTTGCCATCAATAGAGCATCCAACGCCTGTGCCACTGAGCCCCTCGATCAGATCGTTGATATACAAGCTAAAGAGTGTCGGAGAGGTTAAACCTCCCTGTCTCACGCCACACTCCAGCCTATACGCCCCCGATAGGGCACTTGCCCATCTGACCTGGTTAATTTGATGGTAGTACCAGTCAAAATACAAAATCAATATTTAGTGTTAATTCCGCTAATTGTCAGTTTAATCATGCTGGCATGCAATTTGCACCGCCCTCCCGCCCGCAAAAACGTGCACATGCAAGAAGGACAATACAAAAAACAAATTACATGCGCCAGTACGATACCCAACACGTGTTTCGGTCCTCCACGGACCATTCTCAAGGGCTGCTAACTCGTCGAGTGCTCGAAGGAGACTAAAAAGTTTTTAGTCTCCTTCGAGCACTCGATGAGTTATGGATTTCCGCAAAGTAACGCCTGATTCCATTACTTATCTACGGTCGTACCAGTATTTGAGTAGGGTAATTAGCTCAATGGGTACTGCTTTCTCCCTCAATTTCGACCATAAGATGTTATAATTAACCAGGTCAAACGCCTTTGAAAGGTCTGAAAACGCGGCATACACTGGTGTACTTCTATCAGTGTAGTACCTGACCGTGTGCTTAAGCGCCAAAACAGCGGTTTCTGTAGACAAACCGGCTCTAAAACCGAATTGTGCGCAATGTGGATTGAACTGCTCCTTAAGTCTACGCTCACGTAATGTATGTATGTACGTCTACGTAATGCTCCCAGCTCTAATGCCAAGGAATGTTGCATGTTGCTGTTAAAACCATGTGGTTAGTGAGGAATTTACTTTCCACTGCAAGATGCTTTAGTGTTATACAGGTGAGATATTCCAATGAAGTTACTGTAGCTCTTCTTTTTGCTCAGAAATAAGCTACTGTGGGGTTCTAGGCGGTTAAACGGTTTGTCCGACATTACCCATAACCTAACCCCAGACAATTGGTATGTCAAATTTCCACCCGACATAAAAATAAAGGTCTATATAACCGAACAAATACCAAATAGAGTTATTTTGTGTGGTAAGATAACCTTTTTTCGACTTATTGTTTGTGTTTGAAAGATAGTGGCCGTGACCTGGTAACAAGACACCGGCGGCACGATGCCACATATCAGAGAACAATAGATGAAAGTGCCGCGCGCCGCGTATGAGCTCTTGCTTATGGCTTTTTCGTTTTTGCCTTAATTTCCCTGCCAATTGAGGAGCGAGATAATTATGATAGGTTTTTTACTCGTGTTAACAATGGCACACTTTTCATTGAGCGTAAAACATTTCTGTTTCAATGATCTTTGTTGTTGTAGTAAGATGATGCTTAGAAGACGAGATTATTATCATCATCATATCAGCCGAAAGACGTCCACTGCTGGACGAAGGCCTCCCCCAAGGATCTGCACAATAACCGGTCCTGCGCTGCCCGCATCCAGCGGCTTCCCGCGACCCCCACAAGATCGTCGGATCACCTTGTAGGGGGCCTGCCCACGCTGCGTGTTCCGGTGCAATTATTATTATATTGAAAGATTAGATATTAACATTTGTGACTAAATAGAATAATACATCTTATGTTCGAATGCTCCATAAATAAGTATATGTTAGTACAGAAGTTGTACAATAAAAAAAAACAAAGTAGTTAGTCTTAAATATAGTGCGAGAAAAACGACAAATACTGAAGCACATAGAGTGTAAACGAGAAATAAGACATTTAATTCGACCAACATTATAGAAGGAAACATTGAGGCAAGGAGAAAGAGAGTCAGGCCGAGACATAATTCTATGGACCAGCTGAAGGAAGTTGTGAAAACAAAGCGTACAACGAATCAAGGAGGCTTAACTTAAAGGCTTACGATAGAGAAGGCTGGAAACTACTACACCGACAAGTGCACAAGTTAAGTTGATGATAAATTATATAGCACAACATACCGGACTGCATGGTAATGGTGTAAATAAAACTTAGATAACACTTCTTAACTCTTATTATATTTTTTACATTAATCTTCCATTAAATTTAAATTATACTAACCTAATTACAAAATGAGGGACATAATAATATATATATGGCCTTTGCGTCTGTTACAGACGATTTACGGCGCATTGTCTGAGAGACATTTCTTTTGGTGGCTAAACAAACCGATGCGAGAGCTACATAGTCTGCCGCCGGCCTGACAAGAGAAGATTGCGGTGGTTGGTGCCGAGCCGCTTTCATGTCGCTTCTGTCTCTTATCAGCAAGTTCTCCGAACCGGGCTTCATCACAGATCTTACGACCCTCGTTTGCGCCATTCAACTCTATTTTCAGCGAGCTTTTCCCAGCTACAGTGGTCAATTTTAAAAGCGGCCATATCCCGCTTGGTGCAGTCTTTAAAACGAAGCAGAGGTCTACCAACATCGCGCTTCGCATTAACTACCGCACCCAACAGAACACATCGTGGTATTCGAGTGGGTTCCATATGTCCCTAAGTATTATGTAACTACTCATATGTCCAATACATACAAAAAAGCTTATCACAAAGTGACATTGCCAGTCTGCAATCAAGTCGTTCGTGAAGTAACTGCAGCAAGACGTGATTATGTACCGATATAATGATTTAGCTTAGATAACACACATTTCTTGCCATCATTAACATCCATGATGATTTCATGTCAGTTATACAATCATTCTTTTAAATAACGTTATATATTGCTGAGCTTTCCATATAATTACTTAAACTACTTCAATGAAGAATAAAAGCACAAAATTTAAAGTTCAAGTTGGAACTGGAACGTAAACAACATTAGACAACTCGATTAATTTTAATAGTATTTGAGAACAACGATATTTTGTACGATGAAGCTGGCTTACTAAAATTGGTAGGGTTGTACTGACCGATACATAGAACAAAAATATTAGTAAGATAACAACATAGAAATAGAAGATAGGGTGGGCATCGGTGCCAGATCAAATAATAACAACTGCGACAATGTTTACAAAAGAGAGACACGATTGTCAGTCGCATTAGATTCTTGCCTGGGAACTACGCATGTTCACAAATGAATCATATAATTTGTCATTATCATACAATCCATTTATTTGTTGTCAATCTTATAAATAATTTTATAATAAGATTGTACTTGTACTGATACGTGTCTTTTGACATATTGATGATATTCATAGATTACACGTAACCGAACACTCATCTATATCTATAGCGTCTAACTGTCCAGTCATTCTATAGATGGGTGTTCGTGTTAACTGAGTGCTATGGATCGGTGATCGCACTTGGCTACGAGTACTTGATACAATAATCACTGGGTAATTTTTGTTTATCTACCTGCTCGACTCAACTAGCTGGATTCATTTGCCTTAAATATATAGGTTATTTTTGCAAACGCAGTCTATTTTTCTACACAGGCCCTACTAATATTTTGAAACTATGGCTAATTGGTGGTTGCGCATACAGTGCGTGTATTGTGGTATTAATGATTTGGTTTCACTTTCAAACAAATGGGAGCATGGAATGCGGGTCATGTCATGACCTGCCCGCGGGACTTCCTCCGTTATATAAATATCTATTATGTGAGAGCTTTTGTTTTAAAAGCTTTGTTACAGTAGTATCGATCCAAGGCTGTAAATATAAGATTTATTGACCAGAGACAGTCATTAGTGGCCTATTAAGCCTATCTATAGCTAAACCAAGGGGCTCAATTCAAATCAGATGTGACCAAACGTGGCATTATTGCCATATTACGGTCCTTATAAATCCTAACATATATTGCTTAGTAATTATTTATTATTGTTAGCTACCTCTAATACAATTCAATAAAGTCCTTGGCTCAAAAGTGTTGTAATTAAACCAACGGGTCATCCCCAATACCGAAAACTATAATTCCTATCTAACTGTAACCAATTTAATCTTATAAATTTATAGATAAAAGTAGTTTGTACATTTGGATTTTTTTTGACGCTGTTTAGATTTAGTTTATTTTATATCTATGTAGGTTTAATGTAGTTTTTATTTTTTACTTATATAGTAATAGCTAATATACCTTTTTTAATTTGATTAAAATTAAATGTTACTTAAGTTTTGTTTGTACATTATTCTGACTGTAATCAGTTAGACACAGATATAGTATTTCAAAAACTGTCATGAAACATAAAAAAATATTTGAGAAAATAAATAGCATATCCGGTCTAAGAAGTGCCTACGTGTGTTAAATTAATTGCGTTAAAAATGCCTAGTCAGTCACGTGAAATATAGTGCTGTATACGCAAAATCAGTAGCTGTTACAAATATCGGTTGGAAAATGATTTAAATAAACCGATTAATTTTATAAATGAGACTACCAAACAGTATATAAAAGAAAGTAATCAGCCTTGACACACACGTGGCATCAGAAAGCATGTTAAAAACCTAATAAATCTTATGCTAGGGTGTAAGATAATCCCCGGAAAATCCCCGCAATTTAGAAATGTACAGACACCAGCACATCAAGCTACCCCAATCTGACAAATTTACCCAATTGAAAGTGAACCTTATGCTTTTGTGATAAAGTTGAAAATATATAAAAGAAATTTGACAGATTGGAATAACTGGATGTGCCTAGCGTCTGCACAATTAATGTGTATTTGGGTTGTTTAAATTCAACTTTACTTTGTTTCAAAATGAGAACTTATAAAATTTACTTGTTTTAATTGATTAGTTAATAACGATATCTTTATAGTGGTAGTAAATCATTCACCGTACGGTTTCATGGTAGTTCTTAATGGGGAAAGTACCATTAATATCGTATGAATCGTGATAACTGCATGTTA
The DNA here is from genome assembly GCA_951640165.1 of Pseudoips prasinana. NCBI lineage: Eukaryota > Metazoa > Arthropoda > Insecta > Lepidoptera > Nolidae > Pseudoips > Pseudoips prasinana. Next base: position 35,913,807 of record OX621247.1, read on the forward strand.
ATACGGGATTACCTACTTGTTTGGAGTTATTGCTGTAGAGAGTTACCTGTTTAATACTATTAATGTTAACGTTTGCAGCTCTTAACGTCTCTGGTATCTTTGTGTCGAACTTAAAGCTATGCTCATGTTAGTGGATATTCTTCCTTTCTTCCCTATCTTCGACAAGCCTATTTGTTTTTTTTATGGGACTAGTCCCTCCCTCCTGCACACCACTACTACTCCTGTAAGCCAGGAACATAATTTCACACTATAAAACGACACTGAGCGGTGAGGCTTATGCATGTCTCGGGTAATCGTTTCGACTGTCTTGGATCCTGCAACAAATTTAATCAGAAATAAACAAGGTGTTGGAAAATGTACTTCCTCTTCCTATGAATATGTTAATATTTTTCGTGATACTCCAACATGTACTTATATTAGTAGTTTAATAATATTCTTACAATTATTTTATCAGTTAAATAAATAAAAAAGGTTTTTATTCACGTAGACTTTAAAAAGGCGCTTGTAAATAGTCAGAACATGTTTGTAGTAATATATAATTAATTTATTAATTTATAATTATTTCTATGTACATATAGATATTTAGGTACACGGATTGTATGAAAAAAATTACAATAAGATTCTTTTAATAATTGTAATGATATTTATGTATAATAGTGACATTTGGAATGTGATTATATTATAGCAGATTGATTTTCCATCTAATAAACCGAAAAATTAGTTTGGTTATTTCATTATATTTTTAAATTACAGCTGAAAATGTAAAAGCAATGTTCCCATTTTCTCTCATAAAAAGTGGCAAGATTATGAAAAATTCATTTAGACGTATTTTGAATAATGCTTGTAGTATTTAAGCGCTTGGGCATATATTTGCGCCAACCGTTTAACAAACCCCGTAATTACTCCGCGCAGCCAAATGAAAACTGTCACAAGGACAAAGGGTGCGTCCAAATTAATGACACGCTATTTCAACATTTCATTCATTTTTATTGTAACGAGCTAAGTTACAGACTACAGAGAAAACAACCAACTAAACAAATTTTTATTTATTATTTGACTAGCGGGGCACACCCGCGGTTTTATAAATTATCGCAGCTCCTCTCCCGTAGGAGATAGCGTGATAATATGTAGCCTATATGTTGATCCGACCTCTTAGTAATATTCATGCAAAATTTGAAGTAAATCCATGCAGTACTTTTTGAGTTATACATACAGACAAACAGACACACAGACAAAAATTCAAAAAACTATATTTTTGACTTCAATATAGATTGTAGATCACGCCCCAAGTATCCTTTTAAAAAAATATTCAATGTACAGTTTTGACTTTCCTACGATTTTATTATATGTATAGATAGTCATCAGATTCGAGCTTTTATTTTCTGATCAGAAACGGGAAAAGGGGCTTAGACCACAAAAACATTTATATTAGACTAGTTTGAAAAATATTTTTCTAATGTTCCAATCGATGTTACCAAATCTCTTGCGTCTTCTTCTGTATCTGCTGAGCTAATACTCCAGCAAAGCGTAGAGAAGTGTGACACAGATTTTGAATTCTCGGTGGTTAACCCTAAAGATATTTTGAATGCTTTCAAAAGTATTAATATGAAAACCACTAGGGATCTGTGGGGTTTATCTGTTAAGACTATTTCATCAATTATAACTATAATCGCCCCACATCTAGCTGCTGTGTTCAATTGCTGTGTCGCATCTGGCGTATTTCCTGACTTGATGAAGTATAGTAAAATTATTCCATTGTTTAAAGCTGGTGATACTTCAGATCCTTCAAATTTCCGACCTATTTCCGTATTGCCCACTCTAAGTAAAATATTTGAAAAGCTAATGCTTAGCCAGTTGCTCAGTCACTTTAATATACATAATTTACTTCATCGGAAACAGTTTGGATTCACGAAGGGTTGTTCAACTATAGATGCAGGAGTCAATCTGTTAAAAAGTATATTCGCGGCTTGGGAGGACTCGCAGGATGCATTAGGTATCTTTTGCGATTTGTCCAAAGCATTTGATTGTGTTCATCATGACACTCTTGTCAGGAAACTACACCACTACGGTATCAGGAACAAGGCTCTCGAACTTTTGACTTCTTACTTGGGCAATAGAATTCAGAAGGTCGATATAAATGGTAAAAAATCTGCGGGATCCCCAGTGGTAATGGGCGTTCCACAGGGATCGATTCTCGGCCCATTCTTATTTTTAATCTATATAAATGACTTACCCTACTATGTAAGGGATAAACATGAGATTGTTTTGTTTGCGGATGATACTTCATTGACGTTTAAAATAAATCGACAATTACGCAATTTTGACGAAGTAAATGACGCAATCTCTAAAGTTGTTCATTGGTTTAATGCTAATAATCTTTTGCTAAATGACAAGAAAACTAAAGTCATAAAATTCTCTACACCTAATGTGAAACAGGTGGCTACCAATGTACAGCTTAATGGAGCTGGATTGACCCCTGTTGAGTCAACTGTGTTTTTGGGTATCACAATTGATTCAAAACTACAATGGGGCCCACAAGTAGAAAAACTATCAGGCAAATTAAGTTCTGCTGCATATGCTGTTAAAACTATAAGACGGCTTACTGATGTGGATACAGCTAGAATGGTTTATTTCAGTTATTTTCATAGTATAATGTCCTATGGAATTCTTCTCTGGGGTAGCGCTGCGGACATTAACACCATATTTGTATTGCAAAAAAGAGCTGTAAGAGCAATATATAAACTTGGTCCGCGAGAATCTTTGAGAGAGAAGTTTAAAGAGATTAACATTCTGACTGTAGCATGTCAGTATATATATGAGAATCTAATTTATATGCATAAATATAAAGACTCCTTCTGTAAAAGGAGTGATACTCATAATATAAATACTCGATATAAGCATAACTTTGTGTTACATACCACCCGTCTCCACAAAGTAAGTAACTCTTTTATGGGGCAATGTATAAGATTCTATAACAAACTTCCCAGTGATATCCGAGAAATGTCTATGAATAAGTTTAAAAGAATTATAAAAGCCAAATTGTGTAGCAGGGCTTATTACAAAACTTCTGATTATTTAAGTGACAAAACAGCTTGGGATTGAGTCGCTCTAAATTAACACATTTAAATACAATGTAAATTTATTTAAGAAATATATATTTTAAAAAAGGATTCCTACTGAGTTTTCTGGCAGTGTTTCTCAGTAGCTGCCACGTCATGCACTGCACGGTAGGGTAAAAAAAATTGACGATTCCACACAAATGTAATATTTTAACGGAATAAACGACTTTTGAATTTTGAATTTTGAATTTTGAATTTTCGGCTTCGATATCGATTGTAGATCACGACCCAAGTATCCTTTTAAAAAAATATTCAATGTACAGTTTTGACTTTCCTACGGTTTTATTATATGTATAGATCAGTATTTAATATCACATCTATCATGGCTGACAAGGACTTAGTAGTCCAGTGCTAAGCAGTGTTTACAGTAGTCGGTCGTGTCTGTGAGAGTCGGTACCTCAGCAAGAGAGAGAAAGCGGGAAGTACTTCCACCTGACGCGAGAGCTTATGGAGAGGGGGGTGAGGCCCCTGGGATTGGGCTCCATAAGGCACGGTGACCAGTCACAAAAAGTGCTATTCAAACAAAATACAAAATCAATATGTAGTGTTTACTACGGACCATTCTCAATTGCTGCTAACTCTTCGAGTGCCAAGAGTTAGCAGCCCTTGAGAATGGTCCGTGGAGGACTGAAACACATGTTGGGTATCATACTGGAGCATGTAATTTGCTTTTTATATTCTCGAAGATGTCTGTTTGTCCTGAGTCTGGGTGTAAATTATCTATATAAGTATTTACAAAAGATAAATAAAATAAAAAAGGTTTTTATTCACGTAGACTTTAAAAAAGCACTTGTAAATAGTCAGAACATATTCGTAGTAATATATAATTAATTTATAATTATTTCTAGGTACATATAGATATTTAGGTAGGTACACGGATTGTAGGAAATAATTTACAATAAGATTTATTTTATAACAGTAACGATATTTAACTAACTTAAATTAAGTTATTGTCAAGGATCATGTGTAGGTTTAATTATCAAAATTTTTAATTTCAGCTATATTTTTACTATATATTGTCGAATGGTTCTGTCTATAGTAAGGTACGAATTAAATGTTATTATTATGGCGGACCTTGTGTTAATAACGACGGTCGCGCTTTAATGCTACCACCGGATCCAATGCGCCCCAACTGAGAAGACCCAGTGAAACCAACTCAGCGGGTGTCTCTACTACCGGTTTCAACACGGCCCAATTGAGACGCTCCGGCGGAACATACTCAATGGGGCATATACACGAGATTTGGTCCACTTACTGAAATTATTTAGCAGGTAAACACAATATATGCTCGATCGGTTGTCTGATTAAGTATGTATTTTAGGTTTAATATACTAAAAAGAGAAAATAAAAACGTCATAATAAAAGTAACATTAATCATTTTGAGACACAACCAGCTGTGCCCGCGACTTCGTTCGCGTGTTAATCAGTTTTTTTGTTTTTATTAAAATAAAAGATATTTCTAAAATAATAGTAGCCTAAGTTACTCCTTATTACATCAGCTACCTTCCAATATAAGTCCCGTCTAAATCGGTCCAGCCATTTCAGAGATTAGCCGGAACAAACAGACAGACAGACAGACAAAAATTTAATAAAATGTTATTTTGGTGTATGTACCGTATATATATTCAAATACATGTAGTAAAAACGGTTATTTCAATATTACAAACAGACACTCCAATTTTATTTATTTGTATAGATAGTTCATGTACGAGTAACATAAAAGATTACTCATGTCTATATGGCTATAAGATCCCCAGCGGACTATGTGCAGGTAGATGCCGACCGCCAAATGTCTTTATCGTCAATGTAATCCTTAGTAGTGTAGTAACCCTTAGCCATAAGTTCACGTTTAATGTGTGACTTAAACTTATTATCAGGTAGTTTAGTTATATGAATAGGGAGCTTGTTATAAAACCTAATACAATTTCCCATGAATGACTTATTAGTTTTGCTAACTCGAAAGGCTGGTATAGCTAGTTTGTCCTTATTTAGAATAGAATAGAATAGAATAGAAATACATTTATTCAACACGAACACACAAGAAATGAGTAATTACAAGGCATAATACAAACACAAAAAATAATAAATATCAAAAAAATAAACAACAAAATAAAGAGAGTACAATAGCTCCTGTATGTTCCGTCGAAAGGTCACCATCTCAGCAAAAGCTAGGTGAGGTGCACCTAGCACTGGTTTTCAGTTGGCAACCCTATGAGGGACTCACGGACGGTGGCATGTGATATATTATGTTAACTATGACATGAATTGGTATTTGTGTACGATAAATAATTATGTAACCCAGTAAAAAGGATAGAAAATAAATATAAAAAAATTGTGATAATTATAATAATAATATATATATTTATATGTATGTATATAACATATTTACGAAAAGGACATTAAATAACAAATTTTAATTAAATTAAATTATAGATAGATTTATATTTACTGATTCGAATTTAATTTGGTTGAATAAAAGAAATTCTTTAATTTTTTGCCTAAAACTTTGTATATTTCGGAGATCTCTGATGGGCGGTGGAATGTTGTTCCAGCATTTAGAGGCCGCGTATCGAAAACTGCCGCGAAAGGATGCAGTTTTATGAGAGGGGATGGCTATTTGCTGCGCACATCGTCTGTTATCTCGCTCTCGGTGGCTATTTGTCCAATTTATTTTATCATATAGGTATGATGGATGCTTTTGCTTAATAACTCCAAAAAGGAGGCAGGCCAGGTGCGATTTACGCCGTAACTTCATTTTTAGAATGAAGTGTTCGTTCAAATATGGAGTTACGTGGGTTCTTGGCGGGATGTCAAAGCAAAAGCGTGCACATGCATTTTGGACCCTTTGTATCAATTTCTCGGTTCGCGATAGAAGCCTGGGACCAAATATAGAGTCTGCGTAATTAAGTTTGGATAGGATTATAGAATCTACAAGTAGTATTCTTAACTGTTCACATAAATGTGGGCGTAATTTGTAAAGGATCTTCAATCGGTAGAAGCAATTTTGCACACAGTTAACTATATGATTTTCAAATCTTAAATGTTGATCCATGTGTAGGCCTAGGTTACGTGCCTCATATACACGCTCTATATTTTCTCCCAGTATGGTGATGTTAATAGGGGAGATCGTGGCTCTTTGCAGTTTGTCTAGTTGACCATTAGAACCGAAGATTATATATTTAGTCTTATTGGGGTTCAGATTGAGAGAATTACGGTTGGACCACTTCACTATACTTTCTAGATCTTTATTAATGGCTTCTATTGCAACCGCGGATTCCTCTGGCTTAAATGAGATATAAATTTGGAGATCATCAGCGTATACATGGTGCCTGCAATGTTTTATAGCCTTAGTTATATCTGCACTGTATAAATTGAACAGAGACGGTGCTAAAATTGACCCTTGGGGAACGCCTTTATCTAGTGCAGCCATATTTGACGTAGACGTTAGGCCATTTGAGTTTCGAATCTCCACATACTGAGAGCGGTGTGTGAGGTAGCTGCAAAACCACTGAACCGTATTTGAATCAAATCCGTAAAACGCCCTCTTGGAAAGCAGTAAGGTTAAATCAATGGAATCAAAGGCCCTAGAGAAATCTAAAAGTACTAGCAGAGTGCACATGCCGTCATCTTGCGCTGTTAATATGTTGTCTGTCACATCTAGTAGAGCTGTTACAGTACTATGATCCTTTCTAAATCCGGACTGGGTCTCAGGCAGGATTTTGCTGTCTTCTATATACTTAGTTAACTGCGTGTTTACAACCTTTTCCAGTACTTTAGATAAGAAGGGTAATATACTTATCGGTCTCAAGTCTTTAATTTCCACCGGGTTAGAATTTTTTGGAATGGGTCGTACTATGGCTACTTTCCACAGATGTGGAAAAGTTGACGTGTCTATGGATGAGTTGATTATAGCTGACAGTAGGTCAAGTGTTTGAGGGAGGCTTAACATAAACATGTCCCGTGTGATCCGATCAAATCCCTCAGCATTCGATTTTAAGTTGATTAGGACCTTAGCTATATCAGATTGTTCAACCGATTTTAATGAAAATGTTTCTAGTATTGACATTGTGCAAGTCACTCCGTTTTTTATATTTATCTATATTTTTCCGTACAAACATTATATTCTGGTATATATATTCTGATGGAACAGTAAGTATAGAAGAAGAAAAATATAAAGATATTAAATATAAAATATAAAAATATAAAGATAGATAAGAAAAATAGTATATGTAGTATATCAGTTATCTGGTTTCCATAGTACAAGCTCTGCTTTGTTTGGGGTCAGATGGCCGTGTGTGAATAATGTCCCAGGATATTATTATTATTATTTTTATATTGTCCTTCTTGCATGTGCATATTTTGCGGGCGGGAGGGCGGTGCATATTGCATCCCGACATGATTAAACTGACAATTAGCGGAATAAACACAACATATCGATTTTGTATTTTGATTGTTATGGATTTCCGCAAAGTAACGCGATTCCATTACTTGCTATTAAAGCACCGCTAGTCTGAGATACCGACCGAAGCCTCATAAAATTCGATGCGATCCATTTCTCTGTACGAGGCAGGCTAATTTAGCGATGTGACGTCACAGCCCCGCCCAGTTCCCACGGATAATGTTCGCGATTAGCGATCGTTTGCTGGATCTAATTGCACCGCTGTCGGTCACGGACCGAGCTGTTATGTCTTTATAGAACATCTCGGTGGACTACTTCCAATAGCAAGTGTTTTGGGAAAGGGCCAAAACTACTATCAAAGCATTAATTTTAGACCCAGTTTTATAGCTTTATGTCAATCACGATATGCAAGTAAAAATCTTATCAAACTAGTGTATTGTCATCGGTGCTCGATAAATTTACAAAGTTTGAATGAAATCTGACCCTTCAAAGTGAGTTGAAATCGCGCTCATAGGTTACAAACATACAAGTGAAGCTCGTATAAAGCGTGTAAAAATAAACTGAAAATCATCAAAACCTTCTTGGCTTCATAACCAGGGTGTAACAAAGTTCGTTCTAATCATAATTTTGCAAATAGGAATAAGAAACAGAAACTTAGCTTAACCCGCTTGTTACTAGAGTGCTGGGATTTGCTAGTCTCTATCGCTAGGCTCCATACAACCGATTATCTCCTTATAGCCGACTAGATATAGGTATTTCAGCTTAAATATGATACGCATAATGTTTCGCTCAATATGAACAAGTACAGTATTACACTATATGTATGTATATCCTGGGACATTATTTATACACGGCCATCTGATCCCAAACTAATTAGTATTATAGTATTTGCTAGAATACAGGTTTACAAATTGTTGATATAAATAAGTAGGTTCCACCATATTCGACATTTACGTCGTGCAAATATTTGTTTGATTACAATAAATTATAATAATATTTTTTGCCTCTCGTCTAATTTCAGTGTAAAATTATACAAATTAAATAATAAAACAATAATAGGAATATAATCATAATTAAATCATATGTCAAAAATAGTTTGGTTTGAGTCAGTCATAGTATTTACATTTAATATAGTCATCTACGGAATAAAAACATCTGTCGCACAGCCAATTATAAAGTTCATTGTTAAATTTAGTGTCAGTTAGGTTTTTTTGTAGTTTGTCTGGTAGTTTATTATAAATTTTTACGGCCATGTAATAACAGTTTTTATCACAAAGCTTGAGCCTATTCCGTGGTATTATCAATGCTTTTTGCACTACTTTCCTTCTCAATGGCGCGTTTTTGTCTTTTTCGAAAAGCTCCATGTTGTTTTTAACAAATTTACACATTTCATATATGTACAAGGATGGCAAAGTGAGCAATTTGTGTTTCTGAAATAATGTCCGGCAGGAGTCTGTCCACTTAAGATTAAAAATGGATCTCAAACATTTTTTTTGCACTATGAAAGCTCTTTGAGCATCTATAGAATTTCCCCATATAATAAGCCCATATCTTAACACAGAGCATACATGACTGTGATATACTATCAGAGCTGTCTGAGTGTTTGTAAGATTTTTAATTTTTTTCAATGCATAAATAAATCTATTTAGTTTTTTACAAACATTGTCTACTTGCTTTTTCCAATTACAAAATCTATCAATATATACACCTAAAAATTTAATATCATGGACTTCTTCAATGTCAATACAATTATACTTTATAGATAAAATATCAATGTCCTTATTATTATTAGAGTATGTCAAGAATCTCATAAATTTAGTTTTATTCGTATTCATTGTCAAGTTATTAGAGTCGAGCCAGTCAATTATATCCGATAACGCTTTATTTGTCACGGCAGCTGAGTCGTCTAGATTTTTTTCTCTAGTTAGAACTGTCGTGTCATCTGCAAATAATACTGTGAATTGGTCCGTTGAATTTGGAAGTTCGTTGACATATATGATAAACAATATGGGACCAAGTACACTTCCTTGTGGTACGCCATAATGATTGACAAGGTATGGTGACCTAAAAGTATTTTGCATATTGGTTTTTTCGCATATTTTGTTAACCTCTATGCACTGTTTTCGGTTACTCAAATAGCTTTCAAACCAAGTATAAGCTGGACCTCTTATACCGTATTGTTCAAGTTTTCGTAAAAGTCTTTTGTGGCAAACCATGTCGAATGCTTTACTCATGTCTAAAAATATTGTTATTGGGATTTCTTTTTTGTCTAAAGCATCAAGTATTTCTTTGACAAGGTTAAAACATGCCGTGGTGGTTGATTTTCTTTTTATGAAACCGTTTTGTACTTCACTGATAATATTGTGTTTGTTCAAGAAACTGAGTAGTCTAGTGCTCATTACTTTCTCAAAAATTTTTGAGAGTACTGGGGTTAAAGTTATAGGTCTGTAATTTCCTGCTTCTAACTTGGAACCTTTCTTGTGTAGGGGTTTTACTATTGATAGCTTTAAAGCATCTGGAAATGTACCTTTTTCTAGAGAGAGGTTTATGACATGTGTAAGAGGTTTGAGTAAGGAGCATATGTTTTGTTTCAGAAGTTTTGTTGTGATATTGTCATAACCCGCAGAGTTTGTATTGCGTAATTGCATCGTTACGTTAAAAATCTCTACATTATCTACAGGTTCCAGGTATATTGACTTTACCAGACGGTCTCCATAGTTATGTTTAATCTCAGAGAATTGTGGGTTCGTTGGAATAGCCATATTTATGAAAAACGTGTTTAGAAATTTTGCAATTTCATCCCCATTTGTCAATATATTAATACCGTCAGAAAGTTCTTTTATTTCATGTTTTAAGTCATTTGATTTAAGTCTATCATTTATTATTTTCCATGTTGCTTTACATTTGTTTTCTGCCCTTTCTATGTATTTTATATTTCTACTTTTTTGTATTGAAATTATGCACTTCTTAAGTATATTACTATATCTTTTATATTTTGTTTTAGTTTGAGTATTCTTGTTCTTGTAGTATGTACTTTGTAGTTTTCTCTTTATAACAAATGATTTCTTTAGTCCCTGTGTCACCCACTTTGGATTGATAGAATTTTTATACATTTTTATTTTTATTAATGGAAAACATAGATTGTAAAACAAGCAAAGTTCATCATGTAGTAAGGTAAAACATTTATTCACGTTTGTTTCCAATAAGACCTCTGAAAAGGACAGCTTACTCAGATAATAATAAAATTTGCCAATATTTTCCCTGCACATATCTCTCTTGAGTGCAAAGCGTTGAATATTTGTCGCATTCTTACGGTTTGTGGCAATGGATAAAGTTTGTCCAGTATTATGGTCGGACAGTCCTAATTCATGGATTTCACCTTGAGCATCAGTAATATCGCTTATTATATTGTCTATGCATGTATTTTGTCTAGTAGCGTCATTTATGTGTATTTTTAAGTTGTAATTGTATAAAATATTAAGAAATTCTTTTTTATTATTACTATCTCCTATCATATCTATGTTAAAATCACCACATATTATGGTTTTTGTAGTATCTTTCTTACATGTTTTATCTAGTACTATTTGTAGTTTCCTGAAAAATATTTCTAAGTCCGAGTTTGGTGTTCTGTATACACAGATTAGATTTATATTATATTGCTTCATCTTTATACCACATATTTCAAAATGTGTTTCCATTGCTATGCTACTTAACCATTCGATGTTTTCGAATTCAATATCAGGTTTCATCAAAATACATACACCGCCGCGCCTTTGGTGTTTTCTTGAGAAAGAGCTAACTAATTTAAATGAATTTATTTTCAGATTATCTTCTTCCCCTAACTTGATAAATGTTTCACTTAAGCATATAGAACCAACAGAATATTTCTTGTCATGGAGTAAACTTAATGCCAATTCAATTTGTTCTGACTTATTTATAGCGCCAGCGATATTTTGATGAAAGATAACATGAGTGAGGCCATTAGGCACGAAAAAAAGAACGGCTTTCATTAACATTTAAGCCATTGATATCAGGTTCCATAGTTGCCCGGGATATTTTTTCAGCATTTAAGTGTAATGATAAGTCCGTTTGTGTACTTTGATTTCTAGAGTATATTTCATTTGGCCCTGTTTGACCCGGTTTTAAATTGTGTTGAAGCTTATTTTTGAAATATAAAAATTGTTGATCATAATCATATTGATCAAGAAATGTGTTGATTTTATAACAAAGTTGGGATCTGTTATAATAATTTGATACAAAATAACAATCTTGACTTTGCTTACAGATTAGATTTAACATAACATTAAGTTTTAATTCGTTTGAGCAGATGTTTTTATTCACAGATATAACAATTGTGGGACAATTTACAGATTTTAAAAATAAACATAATTCAGTCATCATTTTTAGCGTATTGTAGTCATTTTGGCCTATTGATATTATTAATTTATCATCACAACAAATGTCAAATAATTTTGCACTTTTTAAAATTTCTTCTGAAGAGGCGTTTGGTTTAACAATTGATATAAACTGGTAGTCATTGTACGGGCTGCGCAGTCGAGATTTCATTATTTGCGCTGCCAGTCCACAACATTGCCTTCCACCTATTATAAATGCTCTTTTTTTAGTTTTTTCTGAGTAGTTCCGTTTTTTTATATCCTTGATTGTACCCATAGTTGACATCTTGTTTTCTTTCCATATATTTTGATTGTTTGTAGTATTATCAGAAGGATTTGTATCTACATTTCTAGGGCTTTTGGACTCGTTCGTTATTTGTTCCGAGCTTGTTATGGTTGTAGGTAGTTGTTCCGTTTGTTTAATTTTCTCTTTATTGTGTCGCAAAGATGTGTTTTTGGTGGTTTCGTTGTTAAGTATAGGCGTTTGGAAGCTGTTCGTTAGTCGGCGACGTACACTTTTTTTGGCACTTTGAGACATATTTAGTCTGTAGGTACTTATGGGACTTTTACATAATTGTTTAAGTAAATTTAATTCCTTCGTCATATTATTCATTTGCTTCATTAAATCTATATTTTCAATAATAATAGTCTCCATTTCATTTTGTGTACTTTCCAATTGAGTTTTTAATTCCTTAATTTCAGTATTTAATTCCGCTGTATACGTGGAAAACATATTGGTTGAGAGATCCAAGCTTTTTCCCAGTAAATCTTCACAAGACATTGTACTTAAATTACTCTCGTCCAAACAGTCAATAGATTTTGATTTAAATATTGTTTGTTTTCGCAGGGTAATATTGCTACTGTCAATTTCTTCCATTTTTGTTTGTTCTGTTATGCATTTAAGTTTCGATGTTCGTTGACTATGTGAGTGAGTAGTGCCCTCTGCTTACTTATTTTTAAACTTCAAGGTATTTTGTTACTGTTCGAATATTATTTATTTGAACCAGAATGTATTTTATTTCGTTTTCCACACTAATTTGGTGTTCCTCCAGTGTAATAAGTTGAAAATATATTCCAAAAAGACATGTATAGTTCCGGATTTGAACTCAGGGCCTCAAACTTTATGTCTGATATGTAACCGCTGAGCCAACTGCCAGTTACTAATGCCGGTTGAAATTAACGACTGCTTATCAGAAATGGTAAGTTACATATGTCTAGTTGATCCGTTTTTGCTAGTCATTGTCAAAGTTCAAAGTCCATTTTTAAACATGTTATTGAATGTAGTGGATTCTATGCAAAATTGGTTTTGTTTCTTTGTTTTATTTAAGAAATTACTCACATTTTCTTGATTTTCCTTTAATTATGCCAGGTATACTATTTTATCGTTGGGATGGAAAGTTTTTATGCACATTTACTATGAATTCTGTCACTGTTTTGCTAGATGATTTCGGTTCACTGTTTATACTTATTTTTATTGATAATTTTGAATATTATTTAATGCAAACACTTATATGGGTAGGTTGGAGTATACTTCACATTTATTTTCATTAGAATTGCACTCAACACTCATAATACTATTTTTAAATATTATTTTTATACGGAGCCGATGTTTACTGTAGCGAGGGTTACCCGCCGGTTCCTAAGCAGAGCTTGTACTATGGAAACCAGATAACTGATATACTACATATACTATTTTCTTTTGTAAATACATAATTATATAGATAATTACACCCAGACTCAGGACAAACAGACATGTTCATGCACACAAATATTTGTCCAGGGTGGGAATCGAACCCACGACGACCGGCGTGAAAAGCAAGCATTTGCCAACCACGCCATGCGCCAACAGGCCCGTCAAATATACAAGTACAGTAGTCACACTACACTAACTTAAGATAATCTATATATATAGTTATCTTAACCTTGTGTCGTGTGACTACTGTACTTATACTTGACAAGGACCAACTGCCGAGCTACAGAAAGTCCAAGCTAAATGTTACCAACAACTTCATATTTCATCTAAAGTTGAGTAAGGATAAAGTAAAGTTTGTCTAGTTATCTTTAATTGTAGCAAGTCTTTTGACTGACAAATATAAAAACTCGAGAGGTGTCAAGGGACACCCGGAAGGAACGAAGTTATTTCTTATTATTTATTATGTACAAAAAACCTGTATACACTCAACAAAAATAATCGTCGCGACACCACACTGTTCAATGCGAAATAGAAATGAAAATATCTGGCTTGCTTTCTATAAGAGAGAGAGAGACAGAGAAACATGCGCACACCGCACAGCTGCAAAAAGTGTCGTGACAACTTTTCGTAAGATTTTTTTCCGTCTAGCCCCCTTTCACAACGCGCGATAAGGAACTTCGTTCCAATTATATTATATTTAGGGAATTATATATAGGGAAATATCAATAGCAATAACTAATAGCCGGTACAGGTAAAGTCCAGTTCCCACGTTCGAAGTGTTATACCGAGCGGGCGTCGTCGCGCCGCTAATTATTCGCAATTATACAGCGTTGCTATGGGTCTCGGTCACGGTCAGCTTGTACATCTGCCACTTAGAACTAGGCTTCAAGACATTTTGAGACATTTTGATAAATAGGTTACTTTAGTTAAATCGAAATAGGTTCCAACCTGTTTCAAAATTTAAAAAATACAAAAACATAGTCAAAAAACCCAAGTCAAGTCCAAATTTTAATAAAATAAAACAGCCTTTTATTCCATGCACATATTAAAAAGCATTTAGTTTCGTATACTAAAGTAATAATATATATCTACTTAACTTAATTACCTGAGAGGGGTCCTTGCAAATTCTTTTAAATAATTTATATACTTATCTAACTATTATATATATATATATATATATTATTGGATATACATTATATATTATTGGATCCGGTGGTAGCATTAAAGCGCGACCGTCGTTATTAACACAAGGTCCGTCATAATAATAACGCCTTAATATAGACAGAACCATTGACAATATGTATTAAAAATATTAGACTTAAACTAGATAATTAAACTTAAACATAATCTCTTGACAATAACTTGATACGAGCTAGCTAAAATATTTTTTATAAATGTTTTAATACAATCAATACAATGTGTACCTAAATATCTATGTTACTAGAAATAATATAATGTATACAACTATAATACTACAAACATGTTCTGACTATTTACAAGTGCTTTTTTAAAGTCTACGTGAATAAATACCTTTTTTTATTTTATTTTATTTATTTATTAGCAATATGATTTTTACTAACACTTGATTAATTTACTTGCTAGTTACTACCCCTCTCAGGTAATAAAGTTAAGTATACATTATTACTTCTAAATATATTTAGATATGCGGCTTGAATGAAGAAATTTACATAGCATGCGTCTCTAAGCGAAAATCGGTTTTCTCATATTAATCTATATCTATATAATAAACTCGTAGGAAATTCAAAACTGTACATTGAACATTTTTTTAAAAGAATACTTGGGGGGTGATCTATAGTCGATATCGAAGCCAAAAATATAGTTTTTAGAATTTTTGTCTGTGTGTCTGTTTGTCTGTATGTATGTCCGGGCTAAACTCAAAAAGTACTGCATGGATTTACTTCATATTTTGCATGAATATTACTAAGAGGTCGGGTCAACATATATAGGCTACATATTATCACGCTATCACCTACGGGGGAGGAGCTGTCATAATTTATAAAGTTTAACGCGGGTAAAACCGCGGGGCACAGCTAGTATAATATAAATAAACCAATGTCTAATGTCTAAAACCCTCGTCAATAAATCTTAACCAAACTGGAACTTTCTAATACTTGCTGAAATAACGAA
Organism: Pseudoips prasinana; assembly: GCA_951640165.1. NCBI lineage: Eukaryota > Metazoa > Arthropoda > Insecta > Lepidoptera > Nolidae > Pseudoips > Pseudoips prasinana. Next base: position 35,929,560 of record OX621247.1, read on the forward strand.
ATTTATTTAGAACTACACTTGTAGCTGTCAATGTCACAATGTTAAGCAATTTAATTCTAATATCGTCCGTAGCTTAACATTGCTTACACTATAAGAAACTTGATTTAAACAGTCTGTTTTAACACATGTTTTTAAATCATAGATAGTAAAAATACTCGTAGATCTGTCACAATGAGGGAATTAAAGTAACTACTTTATGAGTTGCATATAAGATTTACATACTTACTTTTTTTTCTCAAAAGGTTTATGAATGATTCGTAATCTATTAAAAGGCAGGCCATAGGTTTTGTTAGTTCATAATACCAGAATTATTACTCTCATAAACTTTGATGCCGTAGTAATTAAATCACTTTTAACATGTTTCAGTTGACTTTCATATCGATGTTGATATTTTTTTTTTGTTTTGGACAATATCACACAGATCATCCTAACCCCAAACTAAGCAAAGCTTGTACTATGGGTACCAGGCGACGATATACATACTTATATAGATAGATAAGGACTTAAATACATAGAAAACATCCATGACTCAGAAACAAATATTCGTGCTCATCACACAAATATTTGCACTTACCGGGATTCGAACCCATAACAACCAGCTTCGTAGGCAGGAGCGCTACCAACTAGGCTATGGTGATCGTGATGGATAATAGAACAATACAGTTTTAATAAAACGAACTATCTCAGCCATATTGAGTTAAGCAATCCTATATGAAGGTATTCCTTTCTCGGATTAAACAAATCTCGCACAAAAATTCCAAATCTTAAATGTTATTAGACGACCTAAAACAACGATAGTTATCAATTTGACTATTGTGTTTTTTTTATTTTTTGTATGTAAGTATGTTCTTTTTCATTGTCAGCCGAATGGCGTCCACAGCTATACAAGGACCTCCAAAAGAACGAATGGGTTGTGGCCAACATTTGGAGGGATATGCCATATTTGCCACGCTTGGTAAACGGGATGGCGATGGTAACGAGCGCACAACACGCTGCTGCCCGTTCTTTGGGAGATATTCCCACGGGACGACTTCTACGTCGCCCAGGGCATTAGATGGGGTGGTGATATTATTTGCCGTCAGCCATTCAGCAATTCTTCTTTTCTTTGGTGGGAAACGCTTTATCCCAGTTTTGTTCTAATTCGTTAAAAAGATAACAATGACCTCCTGGTCGAATTTTAGCGATGGCGACCAATGTCTCAATGACTAACCTGCCCGGGACATAATAAAGTGCTCAAGTGCACACTTCCTATTCCTTCACTATAATTGTTACTTAAAGTTTATGGAACTAGCTATGATTTAGTTATCAATTAGTGAACCTAATTAATCTAATTAACCTTAAGTACGTGTTTAATTTAATTTTATTGTTATTATTTGTTTTTAATTTTAGAATACCACATATAGATTTGTAAACAATGTTTTATGCGTGGAGACCTATTAATGGCTCTCTGTCACGTATAACATATAAAGCCAAAATGTCGCTGAAAGCTGTTGGTCTTCCTAAGAAAAATAAATAAATAAATAAATTGATCAATAAAAAAGAAAACTGACATCTATACTAATATTATAAAGAGGTAACGTTTGTGAGTTTGTGACGTTGTAAGGTGGTAATCTCTGGATCTACTGAAACGATTAATCAAAATTATTTCACCGATAGAAAGCTACGTACATTAACGTAGCTTTCGTGTCATAGGCTATGATTCATATCATAATTTTCATTTATCCCGAACTTTTAACCCGAAGTATTACGCGGGACAAACGGGCAGGGACAAAAATCTTTATAACGCAGAACGAAGTCCGCGGGCACTGCTAGTAAATAATATTCCACAAAAATATTTGTGTCATTCTATATATATATATTATGTGAACATACTGTTTGTAAGCATTATTCATAGCGTTATCTATAAAAATCTTCATGAATAACGTTTATAAACAATTTGCAAAGAAAATATGTAACCCATTGTAATTGTCTAAAAACTAGCTCATCTCTATGCTCTACGTTGGCATAAGTATATAAGATAGGTATTATTTTCTCATATTTGGTTAACATGGGCCTATGAACCTACATAGATGTCATCATATCAAGATAAATACTCCCAGACATAGAAAAAAATATCGTGCTCATCACATAAATAATTGTCCTGGGTAGGGATCGAACTTACGACCCCTGACTTAGCAGTCTGGGTCACTAAGCACTATACCAACAAGCCAGCATGTTGCTCAATACCTTACTAATGCCCTAAGCTCTTGCTTACTAACTTACTAATGCCCTAAGCTCTTGCTTAATAGCTTACTAATGCCCTAAACTCTTGCTTAATGGTTTGGCAATACTTTAATTCTTGCTTAATAGGTTACCAATACCTTAAACATAAGAATATTATCCTTTAGTATTGCTCTACAAAACCCTGCTGTTATTATATCCTACGTTATCTGTGACTTAGATCAGGAATAGAACCCATTTGCGAGATTGCGCCGTAATTCCATACTTAAGCAAATTGTTGCGGCGCTTATTTCCTATTTAGGTAAATAGTAGGATGAACGTAAGTGCTAGGGCCTGACACACGAACATGTATTTATTTATTTATTTAAAACTTTTGCACAAATAATATTGTACATAGGCGGACTTAATGCCATAGGCATTATCTACCAGTCAACCTTTGGGTGGTGCAGAGAGACTAAGGTAGGTGCACTAAAATTGTCAAATATAAATTTAATAGATTCTTAATGTAGTTTAATTATATAAATAAACACTAGATATAACATAATAATACATACTATTTCTACATATATACATGCTATATAAGTACTTACATACATCAATTTACTTGTATACAAAAATACAATATACACCTACACAATATATAATACCTATACATACGGACATATTGATTTTCATATTGATTAGCTGATACTGGAGGTTACTTATCAGTGATGTGGTCACGAATCTTCTTTTTAAAGTTGTAAAAAATTTATTTATTTCATTTCATTTCCTTTATTGAAACTTATTTATGCACGCTTGACTTGGGGTGTAAGCTGGTGACTGTGACGAGGGTGTCACGAGAAGTGTGATCCGGCGAGCCGAACGGAAGTTGATTTAAGTTAGTGAAAATACACAGTAAGTGAAGATAGATAAATACTGACTACATATTGTGTGGACAGTGGTTGAGGCAGTCGCGCGCATTAAAATGAAAATAAAACGAGTGTGTGACGATACGACTGAAGAAAAACTTAGATAGATATACGAACCGTAACTGGCTATGATAGAAAAAATTGTGCTCGCATCTCTCTCTCTCTGTTCTCCCTACAGTAATATACGAAACTTAACTCTCTCTCTTTCTATATTCACTAACTTTTATCTCCCTCTAAACTTTCGTCGCCTCGCCCGATCACTCTTTTCGTAACGCTTTCGCCACACATTCACCAGCTTACTTTCCAAGTCAAGCGCGTGTATTAGAATATCATGACGGTATATTTTAGTAATAATCGGGATCCTTTTGACAATTAATGTCCTCCTAGCCGAATTCAGCCACGGCGGCCAGTCTCAACAGAGATTGGCGATCTGCGCGGGACATATTATAGTGCTCAAGTGTGTGCGCAAACACAGGAGCACTTTCTATTCCATCACTCTCATGATCCGATGGGACGCCTTAGCGACACGACCGGAAAGAGGTCAGGCACAGGACCGACGGCTTTAGCTGCTCTCCGAGGCACGGGGGTATAATACCGCCAACTCCCAGACTTCGGGCTGATACTGAGAATTTTTTTTTTACAGAAAAGTCCCAAAATCACCTTTGGTCCGACCCGGGATTTGAACCCAGGACCTCGTTAACTGCGGGTGAACACGCTCCCGCTAGACCAACGAGGCAGACAATTACATATAATACGGGGCCCTAAAAACAAGAAGAGCAGCAGATGAGAAACTTCAGAAGTTCTTTACAGATCACTATGACATGACCTCATTGAACCAAGGACGGTACTGTTACACGTTCATGACCTTCTATTATAAATTAAGGTCAATCCTTGCAATTATGTTCTGCAGCCATATTATATTTATTTATTTTTAAAAAAGATAACAAAATGATTATTTTACGCACTAGTGAATCTCATCCCTGTGTCGTGGGGTACTTTATAAACATATAATAGACCAACACAAATTACATCCAGACTCAAAACAACTATTTATGGGTCACACAAACAGTTGTCCGGCGCGGGACTCGAACCCGCGACACGAAGCGGCGAGGCGACTGTCTTAGCCGCTGCGTCACACGAGCAGGATGGTATAGGAAGATTACAATTTGTCGTTTTATGTGTCAGCACTTTTTATTTGACATGTGCTATGTCATCTTAAGAAATTAGGCCGATAATGATATTGATATCGCAGTATCCGTGAATAGAGATATCTACGTGACATTTATCAAACACTATTATCCTAAAGTATTAGTAATAGTTATTCGGTTGATAACTAAATAGAAAATATTAATCAGCACGTCCTATCTCACAATGGCACTCAAAACTTGTTGAAAATCAGCGCTGCAGTTACTTGATTGACTGCAGCAAAATGCTACACTAAAACCATAATATAAATCTAAATCATCGAGGGACCCAGTCAAATGCACAAAAAAGTTTCAAAATATAATTACTTAATATTATTGTAATATTAAAATCGCTATTAAAAATATCAGCATAGAAAGCTGATTTTTTTTTGTATTTTTAAATTCCAAATAATAAAATAAAAAATACTGGGATAGGCTACTCTTATAACTTAGGGGTCTAAAAATATAAAATACAACTTTTCTTAGCACCTACCAAATATGCACAAAAATTTTCAAAAGAATCGGTCAAGCCGTTTCGGAGGAGTTTGCAGACAAACACTGTGATACGAAAATACTATATATTAGGTCTTTACCTATGAAATTGCCGTTCTGCAGTACTGGCCATTTCAAATCAAAATAATTTTTGTTTGGCTAAGAATTCTAATTTCAAATTAATTTTATTTTAAAAACATGGATTCTTTTTTCCAAAAGTAGTCATTTCTTTATTGATTAGTGTTACATTTTCATCGCATTTCAATCTTTTTCGTCATCATGGATACGTTAAAAATTCGAGTAATTATGGAATATGAGTACCGTCGTGGCAGCAACGCGGCACAAGCGGCACGCAACATCAACGACGTTTACGGAGCTAACACTACAAACCAACGCACCACCTGTTATTGGTTTGCTCGCTTCCGTTCTGGAAATTTCGACCTGAAAAATGAACCTCGCGGTCGTCCGAAGACTTTGGTCGACAATGACGAATTAAAGGCGGTTGTGGAAGCTGATGATACACAATCTACGGCTGAATTAGCAGCAGCTTTCGACGTTAGCGTCAAAACAATATTGGTCCATTTGCGTCAAATTGGCAAGGTAAAAAAGCTTGACAAATGGGTGCCCCACGAACTCAATGATCGCCAGCGCGAAGTACGCGTCGAGACGTGCCTTGCACTGCTCAACAGACACACAAATGAAGGAATTTTGAACCGCATTGTTACCTGCGATGAAAAATGGATTCTGTTTGATAACCGCAAGCGCTCAGCAAGTTGGTTGGATCCTGGTTCAGCACCTAAACAATGCCCTAAACGAAAACTTACCCCTAGAAAAGTGATGGTCACTGTTTGGTGGTCTAGCGCCGGTGTGATTCATCACAGCTTCTTACCAAACGGGGTGAGCATTACTGCAGATGTGTACTGTGAAGAACTGAGCACAATGATGGAGAAGCTGGCGCATCTCCAACCAGCATTGGTCAATCGCTCGTCTCCGCTGCTCCTGCACGACAACGCGCGACCTCATACTGCACAGCAGACGGTCTCCAAGTTGCAAGAACTGGGGTTGGAAGCTCTCCGTCATCCGCCCTACTCACCAGACCTTGCGCCTACAGACTACTACTTTTTCCAGAATTTGGATAACTTCTTGGCGGGAAAAAAATTCAATACCCGAGAGGCAGTACAAAATGCCTTTGAAGAATTTGTTGCCTCCCGTCCAGCTGATTTCTTTAAGAAGGGCATCATTAAACTGCCACTGCGATGGCAAAGATGCATTGATTGCATGGGTGATTACTTCGATTAATACAAATAAAAAAATTCATGAAAAAAATTCGTTTAAATTTTTTCATACAAAACGGCAATTTCATAGGTAAAGACCTATTATTAAGAAGTATGTATATGTATAACAAAGAAGTAAATTCTAAGTGTTTGGCTGAGTAATGCGACGGACGCAAGTGTTTTTAGAGCACACAACCACTTGGACTCTCAAAGTATACACTGCAGATACTCCAATCAGGGTAGACATGATTCACAATAGGTAGGTGGTGTAAGTACCTAGTCATTATCGATGTGCAGTCGTCATCATACAGGGTGTCGTGCACATCAACTGACATTTTTTTTAAATTTTATGAATATATTTCTATTATATTCAATCATAGAACTGTCTACGAATAAGTTTAATGCATGTATGCATTTTACAAAAATTTTGGTTATTTAAGTGACAAAATTGCTTGGGATTGAGTTGTTCGAAGTCAACCCACATAAAATATAATATGTAATTAATCTTAAGTAAATTTTATTTAAAAGAAGGATTACTACTGAGTTTTTTGGCAGTGTTTCTCAGTCGCTGTCACGTCATGTACTGCACGGTAGGGTAAAAAAATGACGAGTTCACATAAATGTTATTCTTTTACAGAATAAATGTAAATCAAAATTATTAATTTCATTTATTGCCTAAAAAAACTATACTACTATACGTAGATTAGAACCTATGACCTCGTTATCTGCTTTTGAACACCACTAGACCAACGAGACCAAAGATACGCCAAATGCGATAAATATCACATTTGACAATTGCTTAACTGAATCTCCCTTGTCAGAAGTCCATTCAAAGATACTTAACAGTTTTCCTGTTAGGTACTGTCAACCCCACGTCTGTAGACACACTAACTCTTCAAAAACCACCTCTATTACTTGCGTAATAAAGATGCTCATGGTCAAGGTATATAAATTATTGTATATCGTTAACTCAACCTTTAAAATCATAAAAAGGCAAAAAACTCGTAAGTCTAGGTAAGTGGCCGATTGTGTAATGATTAACAGATGGTCACGATTCAATATCAGAATCAAACTGAATACGGTTGGAACCGATCGGATTGTCCTCACCAATATTAGCTTTTATTTGAACACTATTAAGTTTACTGTTATTTCATAATCACCTCCATTCGTGTCCGAGAAAACAGCACCAATAGAAGTTCAGAATACGAATCCAATTTGAAGGCGAGATGAAGTTACATTTAAACTTGATAAGCTGATTAGTAAATCTAATCGGTTGAACGAGATTCAATTTAAAAGTATCTCCGATTCAAGTTTTATACAAATATCTGACGCAAGCGACATAATAATGGATCGTGAGGATTAATCTTATAAAGCCATTCGGGTTGAATTTCGGGCACGGCGGGAAGAGACTAGCTAACTAGGTAGGATATATTTTAATAATTATATGGAAAAGTATTATTCCGCTTTGAAATCGGGAAATAATTAATAACATTCATAAAAAACGTAAGAGCTATGTAAATGGAGGCGACCTGATAATAAGTACGTAAAGTAGGCACATAATGAGCGCGAACACGCAACCGCGCACGACACAGACAGACGTACAGACGGACGTGATGACCATTATGCTAATATATTTAATATAATAAAATCGTAGGAAAGTCAAAACTGTACATTGAATATTTTTTAAAAAGGATACTTGGGGCGTGATCTGCTATGGATATCGAAGCCAAATATATTGTTTTTAGAATTTTTGTCTGTGTGTCTGTTTGTCTGTATGTATGTCCGGGCTAAACTCAAAAAGTACAGCATGGATTTACTTCAAATTTTGCACGAATATTACTAAGAGGTCGGGTCAACATATAGGCTATATATTATCACGCTATCACCTACGGGGGAGGAGCTGTGATAATTTATAAAGTTTAACGCGGGTAAAACCGCGGGGCACAGTTAGTATTTAATATAGGTGTTGCCTTCTAAAAGATATTGTTATATTATAATATCTTTGCAAGTACCATAATGTATCGTATGCTTACCAAACACCATGTTCACCGCACCGCACTTTGTCACAAAAAAGGTGTCACTTGCACTAAATTATCGTCTTTTTGCTATCCAACAGCTTACTATCATACGAGTCTAACTCCGAACACAATAACTAACTACTAACTTGACTCACAGGCACATTTACTATTCGCTCATTTTCATGACCCGATTATGGATATTTTCGGGGTAGGCATTTTTCCAACAGTTTGGGTCTTTCGGCTGATATGTTGAGGAAAATTCAGAAAAAAAAACTTGAGATGCGTCAAGTTATTTCTTATTATTTATTATGTACAAAATACCTGTATACACTCAACAAAATATCTGGCTTGCTTTCTATAAGAGAGAGAGAGAGAGAGAGAGAGAAACAGACAGAGAAACATGCGCACGCCGCACAGCTGCAAACTTTTCGTAAGAATTTTTTCCGTCTAGCCCCCTTTCACAACGCGCGATAAGGAACTTAGTTTCAAAAACGAGCCACTTGTTGTAAAATATTGGGTTATGTTTTTCTTTAAACAATGCTACAACTGTTTTAAGCTAGACTGATATGGCACAGGTGGCTTATTATAAATTCTACAGATTTCCAAATAAAAGAAGTTACAAAATAATTCAATAAGTACCCAGAAATTAATGATTTGGAACACTTTGTTTCAACTGAACGGGTTTCAAATCATAGCCCTGGCCCTGACCACGATAACGTGGCCGACCACATGTTCAAACAATTACGACAATTATATGAACAGAAGCCAGCACATCAAGCTACCCCAATCTGTCAAATTTCCCCAATTGAAAGTGAACCTTATGCTTATGTGATAAAGTTAAAAACCTCTAAAAGAAATTTGACAGATTGGGGTAGCTGGATGTGCTGGCGTCTGTACATATAAGTACAGACCAGTTCTTACTTTCATCTGCAATTTTACAACAGTGGGCCACGAAGGAAACTTGAGGTCAACTTTAATGTCATTTCGTCTGATTTTCTTAAATCTACCAAAACTACATACTATATAATCGCTATACTGTTTTGTTATACAACATGTAACGTAATTAACGCACATCCTCAAACATTAGAATATTATGTTGTAATCATAATACACTGATTTTTTAATTTAACATACGTATATATGCATTATTATTTACTAAATTAGTTTCTTGGAATTAAGTTTATTTTTCTTTATTTTGTTTTGAATGATGGAAATTGTATGAATACAAATAAAACTGCGATTTAAAAGTCTTATATCAATATCGAAGCCAAAAAAATACTTTTTAGAATTTTTGTCTGTGTGTCTGTATGTATGTCCGGGCTAAACTCAAAAAGTACTGCATGGATTTATTTCAAATTTTGCATGAATATTACTAAGAGATCGGGTCAACATATAGGCTACATATTATCAGGCTACCACGCTTTAATAATTTATAAAATTTTATCGTGGGTAAAACCGCAGGGCACTACTAATATTCTCATAAAATGAACCGAAATGTATGTATTTGTCTAGTGATTTATAAGAAATTCACAAGATCTTTAATTTTGCGTGTAAAAATCGATTAGATCGAATTGTGAACTAATTTGTTAGATTTTCAATGACACAGATTCTATTCAGACTAAAATAATTTTAATATTATTGTATTTATTTCTAACATATTTTCTACTGACTGTGCCCCGCAGCTTTACCTGCGTTAAACTTTATAAATTTTTTATGTTATTCGGATATATGTATAAGCTATTTACTACAAAATTTCATCAAAATTCGTTCAGTATATTTTACATAAAAGAGTAACAAACATCCACACATCTATCCATACTCACAAACATTTATTAGGGTTCCGTAGCCAAATGGCAAAAAAACGGAATCCTTATAGATTCGTCATTTCTGTCTGCCTGTCTGTCTGTCCGTCCGTATGTCACAGCCACTTTTTTCCGAAACTATAAGAGCTGTACTGTTGAAACTTGGTAAGCAGATGTATTCATCATATATGTATTCATCATAGAGACACTTCCAAAGTGGTAAAATGTGTGCCCCGCCCCTCCCCCCTGTAACTTATAAAATATAAGAGAATGATAAAACTAAAAAAAATATATAATATACCTTACCATACAAACTAACAAAGAAAATTGGTTTGAACGAGATCTAGTAAGTATTTTTTTTAATACGTAATCCGCAATTTATCTTTCACGTACAATCGTAAACCGCAATTTATCTTTCATTTAATCAACTGAAATACTTGCTGCTGCAGAACCCTTCATGTGCGTGTCCGACTCGCACTTGGCAGGTTTTTTATAATATTAGTAGGATGAAAATTATCATTAGAAGTGTCAATATTTTTGACGCAAAATACTGAGGTAAATTAGATGACATTTTAGAACCTGTCAAATATTTTTAGTAGTTTGACAGAGAGATATGTAATGATATTTAAATTAGTTTTGTGGTGTAAAAGACGAAATTGCCAGCAATATCTACCGTGGTACAATGTACTTTTACTCAATTGTTTCCATGTAAGTATTACTAAGTAATTTTAATGTTAACATCTTTGAATCGTGAGTCACGCTCTTTTTATATTTATTGTAGTTTTCAGTAAAGTTATAATGTAGCTGGTTACTTACGGATAGTGAGTGTGTGTTTTTCTCGCGTCTGGTTGAGTGAGTCACCGTTACCAAACAGACGGACAGACGTAGCGATTACACATTGTTTACTTAGGTATTCATAAAGTAAACAGACTTTAGCTACAACATACTTACATTGCGCTACGTTTTTGGGTATTTATTCAATACTTGTGCAATTAAGTTAAAATAACAATGCCGCGTTGATTTACTAACTGAAGGATTCAGTCATATAGAAACCTTGGTTTATACGTATAAGTTTCGATGCGGAATTCGAACCTCCAACCACTATAGTTCAAGCTTATCCGGATGGCTAGCACCGCTACGACACAGACGTATTACGGTCACCGTAGCCTAGTTGGTAGTGCTCATGCCTACGAAGCTGGTGGTCCTGGGTTCGAATCCCGGTAAGTGCAAATATTTGTGTGATGAGCATGAATATTTGTTTCTGACTCATGGATGTTTTCTATGTATTTAAGTATTTATCTATCTATATAAGTATGTATATCGTCGCCTGGTACCCATAGTACAAGCTTTGCTTAGCATGGGGCTAGGATGATCTGTGTGACATTGCCCCTAGATATTATTATTATTACTAAAACTATATTAAACTTCTGATAATGAAGTATGTCATTCGAATCCCGGGTAAGACCAAACAGTCAACAGATATTCTTCGGCAAGACAAGGTCAGAAAGCGTTTCAGTGTTTTCCTTGGAGGTATCCCACTCTGGTGTCAGACAGCTAGTGGTGTACGCACTTTTCCTGAAAAAGGATGTAAAGCCACTTTTCGATCTTACACGTAATCTCTCTCTGGTCTTGTTAGAATGCCATCTCACAGGATTATTAGTGTTCTCTTATTGTAATCCCTTATTATTTAGAATCTATACATATAATAAAATCGTAGGAAAGTCAAAACTGTACATAGAATATTTCTTAAAAAGGATACTTGGGGCGTGATCTACAATCGAAATCGAAGCCAAAAGTATAGTTTTTAGAATTTTTGTCTGTTTGTCTGTGTGTATGTCCGGGCTAAACTCAAAAAGTGCTGCATGTATTTACTTCAAATTTTGCATGAATATTACTAAGAGGTCGGGTCAACATATAGGCTATATTATCACGCTATCACCTACGAGGGAGGAGCTGAGATAATTAATAAAATTTAACGCGGGTAAAACCGCGGGGCACAGCTAGTGAAGGAATATAATTCAAGAGGCTTAGAATTCTTGTATGTAAGAGAAATTCAGCAGAGTATAATACACATTTCTTTATTGATCACTAACCTTTTCTGTAACAATTCGTGGTATTAAAAAAGATACTCGTACAAAGGTAAATCATATAGCACTCTTGAAAAAACAAGACAGTTATAGAAAGGCAAACATGGGTAAGATAGCCCCACCCTGTACTAGAAGCCGTTACCAATAGAAATGAGAATCAGGTAAAGAAAGTAATGAACCTACTCACCGTTCCATTTTATAACTATTGGGTCATTCTAAATTCTAATTCCATCACAAATCAATCACTTATTTCCAACAATAAGTTGAGATATTATTTGCGCACGCGTCGTGAGTGACTTGGTCGTGACTGGTGTCGTTAAATTGCTCTTATTCGGTTAGAATGTGTGTTACCGTTAGCAAACGGATCCACGGTTCTACACAATGTATAGGAATTTGTGAAAATGACGATTTAAAATACGTACCTAATCTGATCACGCATGATAGAGCTTGAGCTTGTTTGCGCTACTCTTGAGTTCTGCTCCCTGAGGTTTCGAGCTCACAACTTTAGCTTAATGTCGGTAATTTATTGACTTTACCCTTTCTTAGTGACTCGCTTTGCACATATAGTTTTGTAATCTCCTATGATTTAAGTAATATACTATTAGAGATCATAATATTAATACGTAGAGAAAAAACATTGTACCCTTTTTACGAAAATTGCACCACCGGAGGAGCGTGTAAAGAAGGAGTGCACAAAGCTAATCTTTTTATAATTATAAATAAAAAAAACATTATACACGATATCATACTTTTGACACACTGACAGTTTGTCAGTCAGAAGGACAATCTAAGTGTCAAAACTGGGAACATTATTTGACTTTATGGTCTATATATATATTCGAACAAGTACGACCTCTAGTACGATACGATACGCCCAATCGGATTATGATAGGGAAGGATTAGAGAATGCTCTCCTGTTTGTGCAAAACTATGCAGGATATAATTATACTATATAAATACATATAATAATACTATATTTTATTTTATTTTTAATTTTAGAAAACTTACAGCTAATTAATTAACTACTAATAACGTTGTATGTTTAAGTTAAGGCCAATTACAAGTTTTCACTTATACTATTTAAACAATTGTTAATTACAGGCAATACAGGCACACAATAAAATGGTGATGATTAACCATTACATTTTAAGAAAAATATTTGTTGCATAAGATCTTTTTCACTTGTGGAGCGCTCATATTAAAAGGATCAATGTCAACTCTCTGGCACGCATCATTGTACAGATGGCAAGCCCTTAACAGAAACGAGTTTTTGCAATAGTTACTCTGTGCGGCAGGAGTATGAAGAAGGTGGTATCTTCGAAGTAACGCTGACGGTACGCTCAAATCTTACTAACAAGTTCTGTAACATCGGTCATAGTGCAAGACTCCACTGTATATCCTGCACAGTTGGCTACTCTCCGTTGAGGTTGGCAGCTATAGCTGAAATTTGGTCAGGCCATTGGTCGACTGATTTGTAAATAGTCACAACATCTATTGGAGTTACCACTTGTTTTCTTGCCATTTTTAATGTCTATAGGGACGGCTCCCGGTTTAAGCTGCGTCCAGTTACCACAATTATAGGAGCGACCGCCCTTCGATCACGAAACCCGTACGGAATAAATAAACAGGATAGCAGGTGGTTGTTGTTATAAGGTTTCACTAACTGTGACAGTTTATTTATTTATTTAAAGGCTTACCAACTAAATACATACACAACATTAAACAACAACCTTTGATACAATTTTAAATCTTGCATGCATCTAAACTTAGTCTTACGTAAACTTATTACGTAAGACTAAGTAGCTGTTTTAAGTTTTATCATTCAAGATCCCAGTTGTCACAGTTGTTCTCATGACAACTGGGAGCGACTTATTTACGTGCTCCCCGAATCTCGGGCACTTCTGCGATAGCCATGTAAAATACTTTATTTTAGTTTTGAACTATGATTCGAAATCGGACATAGTGATAAGTGCTTCCGTAAGATCTTTAATAAAGTTTTCTTTCTTCTTTTGATTTTAAGTATTGTATAAAACTAAATCAAATAATGGCAAGCATTTGACAGGCAGATCAAAAAATGACTTATATTTAATTAGGTTTCAACACAGGTTTCAATGTTTTACAACGATTGTTGTATTAGACAATGTTAGACATACGGGATCGTACAGATTTTGATTGTTTTTAAAGATAGCAAACTTAATAATATTTTAAGATATGTGCGTTTTAAGTTCTTGGCGGCGATAAAGTGGGAATGCTCTGTTCCTTTCGCGCAAAATGACTGTTGGCATAGAGCTTCTACTGCTTCACTGCAAGCGACGTCATATGTTAGATAATAATAACTTTCTTTATCTAACATGACTTTTACATGCTTATAACTTTGTTAGCCTTATGGGTATTTGGCTTTCCCTCTGAGGCTTTATGTGTAATAGATCTTGATATTGAAATTTAAAAAAAGTTAGTCCGCGCCACTAATAGCAATCAACTCTATTTAGAATAAACAAAGGTAAAAGATAGAGTTAAAGCTTTTTAGATAATGTCTTCATGAAGATGAGTTAAGCGAAGGGTGACCAATAATAGGTATATACATGTATAAGATTCTATTACAAACTTCCAATGATATTAGAGAATTGTCTACAATTAAGTTTAAAAGAATTATTAAAGCCAAATTGTGTAGCAGGGCATATTACAAAATTTCTGATTATTTAAGTGATAAAAGTGCTTGGGATTGAGTTGTTCTGAGTCAACAAACATGATTGTAATTAATCTTAAGTATATTTTATTTTAAAAAGGATTCCTACTGAGTTTTCTGGCAGTGTTTCTCAGTAGCTGCCACGTCATGCACTGCTCGGTAGGGTAAAAAAATATGACGATTCCACATAAATGTAATTTTTTTACGAAATAAATAATTTTTGACTTTGACTTACCTTGTATAACTTGCTAACAGTACACAGTTAGTGGTGTTAAATATGCAATTAATCAATACAGTGCGAGATACAATAAACAATTTTTACTTTCATTGCAAATTAATTATTATTAACGAAATACGTTTGTGCTTTGTTTTATTATATGGCTACAAATACGTATTATTTTGGTTTCCGTACCATAATGGTTAAGATATACCCATATTCCGACTGATTTGAAACTTCAAGTATGGCCAGTATTTTACAACCTAACTACAAGATAACTCAATTTTAACTCTAGTAGCGGGTTGGGCCCGTAGTTGCTAGCTGTAGGAACCCTTGTGTGAACCCTGAGCAGGTCGAAGCCTTAGCTACATTTAAAAAAAAACATTAAAATATATAAAATAATACATGCAGTGCAATGTAACTTAATACATAATAGTTATTACCGTATGCATACCTGACCCTTGCCATGGTTGTTTTGTGTGTTTTGAATTGTTAATGTTCATGTTGTGGTTGTACTCATAAAAAAAATCTTTCATTTATTTATTTTAAGAGTAATTATGAGCGTACATATAGAGTAGTCGGGTATCGTACTATTAGAAAAATATTATACCTATTTAATTGCATTTGTGTTGTAGACTCTTCAAGGCCACTTATAAGTTGTCGTATAATTACTGGTTGCGGATCTCACTCACTAATGATTCATTATTAATTAATTGCGAACTTGCTATCGTTCAAAGTGCGAATAAATCTACAATTGAATTATCTTAACTAAGGTACATACAGCTCGTTAAAAATTAACAAATATAATCCGTTTATATATATAGAAACTTACGAAAATGAAAACAAGTTATGAGATTTATACTCAGAACTTATTTATGAAAACCATATTATTTTCCGTGTGGCAGGTGTCGAACCTGTATGTTCTAAAATATTTTTTGTACAATGGCTGCACTGGTTTATACGTCCATCTGGCGTGAGGTACTTTATAAACATATAATTGACAGACTCAGGGCACAGTCACACTCAGAGCAACTTTTTGTGGATTAATTAGTAATCGGTGCAGAAATCGAACAGCTGCGCCACACCTGCAGTCAAATAAAATGATTGTAAAAAGAAAAAGTCGCGGACGCGCTCGTGTCGTTGGAAATAAAATAAGATAAATAAAATCATTATCCTACTATAATATTATAAATGCGAAAGTTTTTGAGGATGGATGGAAGTTTGTTACTCTTTCAGGCAAAAACTACGGAACGGATTTTGATAAAACTTTATATTATATAGCTTACACATCCGAATAGCAAATACATAGGCTATAATTCATAAAATTTGACGCGGGTAAAACTGCGGGGCACAGTTAGTAAGGAATAAATTAACTGCACAGCGCCTGTAGATAAAATGATAGCTTTGTATTAACATAGAGCGGGTTAATAAGAGAAAGAAGTCTAAATACTTTGAAACAGGTACCTGAAGTCATTGGGGCGGTAAAATATTTCTGTAGCAGGTATTTAGTTGTGTTAAGAGTTTAGGACACGTTAAATGAAGATTTTATTTTACTTTTAGGATATTCTGATTGAACTCTACGACGCAGGGAACTTTGCGCTACAAAGGTAAAGGTGGTCAATGGACCTGAGGTAGAGTGCTAAACATGGACACGAGGGTATGCTTAACTCTTCTTGATGTAGATCTGTGGTATTAATATATCTATATCTAATATAATAATCTACTTTTAGGGACCTAGAATTCAATATATATAGTTAATTTGTAATACTATTCATGTTCCGACTATTTAGGTACTACTAATTTTTTGTCTATAAGTAAACAAATATGTCTTACTTATTGTATGGGCAGTGGTTACCCTCGTATCAGAGTTGTTCAAGCTGCTCAGTGGCCCTCTGCCATGGCTTAACGACAGTTGTCTAATGACTACAACCGGGACCGACAGCTTAACGTGCCCTCCGAAGCACGGAGACGCTCAGAAATTAAACCACTTTGGTGGCCGCCTAACTATGGACTGACCGCGAGCCTTGTTGCTTAACCTTTCCGATCGCTTACCGACCGGTGCAGCATCTAGCTATGAGCGAATGTTATTGTATATGTACCTATAATTAATGCTGAATTATGGCCTAGACGTATATTTAGATTATTTAGACAATTGTTAATTATAGTGATTATCGTTGCATTATATCGAGACAAACTTTAAATTACTAATATTTATATCACAAAAAAAATTGAATTATATAATCAAATAACGTAATTGAGATAAAGGACATTTATTCCTAATTTTAATAATTAAACTTGCAATGCCTGCAAAAGGCCACTAAGAGCGAAATTTGTACCTAATATTATTATTAGATAAGGTCTGTACAACACTTAGCCGCAAATAAACTTTTGACTTTGACTTTATTAGTATTAATAGTTGCTGAGATATTCCAGACGGGCATATGATTGGACAGTCACTCCATAAGGTTAGCTTTTACCATTTTGATACGGAATCCTAAAATCTTGACTTCATCTTACACAATCAAAATGAAGTGTAACAATTTCCTCGATGAAGTGAGATCGTACCGCGGTTCAGTTCCTCGAATTGATTGTATTGGATAATGAAGTGTCGCCGAAAGCTGGCTAATAGCATTGCGTATTGAGCGTTTACTTTCTTCACCTGAGAATTAAATAAAGAGAAACCGCCAAAATTATGCAGCCACTACGTCACTACGCACCTAGACATCAGTTCAAGGTATTATTAGTAAGCTATTAAACAAAAGGCGGGCCTGATGCGATGGCAGTGTCGTAGTTGTCCCTAGAGATATATATTTATTTTTACAAATAAATATCTTGGGACAACTAACACACTGTCATCACAAACTACGAAGAACCTGTTCTATGGCAACCAGACAACTGATAAACATACTTATGGATGTTTAAATACATACATATAATAAAATCGTAGGGACATCAAAACTGTACATTGAATATTTTTTTAAAAGGATACTTGGGGCGTGATCTACAATCGATATCGAAGCCAAAATATAGTTTTTTTGAATTTTGTCTGTTTATTTGTATGTATGTCCGGGCTAAACTCAAAAAGTACTGCATGGATTTACTTCAAATGTTGCACGAATATTACTAAGAGGTCGGTTCAACATATACTTAGGCTATTGCATTATCACGCTATCACCTACGGGGGAGGAGCTGTAATTATTTATAAAGTTTAACGCGGGTAAAACCGCGGGGCACAGCTAGTAGTTATAGATAAATTACACCCAGACAGGGAAGAAATAGTCATGCTCGTTAACAGAAAGGTTTTAGCCTGGATGGGGATTGAACACACAAGCTCAAACTTAGCAGTGACGTCACTAACCACTAGACTAATATAGTTATACTGGGCCAATTTTGGCAACAGCAGCCAATCTCAATGGAGGGTGCGCGCTAACAGTATAGTCTGTTTTCCCTCATTCTCATAATCCGATGGGAAATTCGACAGTATTTGACACTTCCGGGAAGAGAATTGGCGCAGGACCGGCAGCATGCTACCACTAGTCCAAAGAGGCAGAATATTCGAATTGCTCGAGTCGTGCAGGAGAGGGAGATGCGAGAATGCTATTTTGCGACTGTGCATTCGCAGCTCCAGTATGGCGCTGAGTTGTGGGGTCGCTCTGCCGATTGGGAGCGCGCATTTCGCATGCAAAAACGTGCCGTACGGGCGATTGCGCGAATACCGCAGGAAGAATCTGCTAGACCGTACTTTACAAAGTTTGGGATTCTTACCTTACCAGCAATAGTTATATATCAGGTAGCGGTGTATGTAAGGGTAAACCTGGACATATACACGAAGCAAAGTGATATTCACTCTTACTATACTCGCCGGAAGGATAAATTGTCACTAGTGAATAGAACACTAACAAAGTCGACTCATGTTATGGGCCCGGCAGTTTATAATCAGCTCCCAGAGAGCATAGTAACCGCCCTAACTCTCGCAGGTTTCAAGGGTCGGTTAAGATGCTGGTTAGTCGAGCGGGCGTTCTACACGTACGATGATTTTTTTAAATTTAAATAATATTGACAATAATCATCATCATCATCATCATCATTACAGCTTAAATAAGTCCACTGCTGGACAAGCCTCCCTCAAGAATCATCTTGAGGGGATATGCCATAATCGCCACGCTTGGCAGGCGGGTTGGCGATCGCAGTATGATGGTCGTAGTACTCAGAAGGAAGCTGCTTCCCGTCCTCTGGTAGATATTCCCTCGGGTCGACTTCTACGCCCCCCACGGGATGAGATGGGGTGATGATATTCTGATTCTGATATTTGTCGCCGTCACCACACAGCAGATGACTGCAGACAATAATATGTTGACTTATTTATTTGTATTATAATTTTATTTCTATATTAGGACAAATTGACAATTTATTAATTATATTTACTTTTGACATGACTACATGACATTGTTTGTGATATTATAAATTATCGATGTGAACATTTTTGACATGTAATTATAATTACCAATAAATTACTATTAACTATTATCATCATATTATCGTCAACTTCATCATCTCTAAAAGACGTCCACTGCTGGAAGTAGGCCTCCCCAAAGATCTCTATAATTGCCGGTATGGCGCTACAAGCGGTCCTCACATCGCTTCATTTTGAAGGGCCCCTGCCCCCACATTGACTTCGGGTTCGTAATTAATTCTCTAAAATTTAATTGGTTCCTTTTTATAACATGAGCAGAGATTTCAGACAATTTGAAAATGATTCCTGTTTGGTTCCATAGATGGGTGACCACCACATTTAATCTGTGATGTCTGTGACTCTACCTAGGTGATAAGTGCCCATACGATAAATAACAAGTGTATTGTTTAGAAACAGTTTGATAAATATCGTATTCCAATGTTATCTATAGGCCAGCTTGAAACACTCATTAAATAATAAATAAATTAAATTGTAAACATGAGTGGGACATATCACAGAGCGCCATCTAGCCCAAATTAAGCAAAGCTTTTATTATAACTAATAAGTGAATGGAAATAGTTTCGAAATTTAAACTTCTTTACTCAAGCTCGACTTGGGGAGTAATCTATTGAATGTGTGACGAGTGTTACGAAAAGTGTGATTAGGAAAGGCGAACGGAAGTTGAGAAGAAGATAAAAGTTAGTGTAGATAAAAAGACAGAGTTACGTTTCGTATATTACTGTAGGGGCGAGAAAGAGAGGAGCGAGCACACATTTTGTTTCTCTCACTCATAGCCGAGTAGTCTAAAGCACATTCGTTTTTTTTTTCACTTTTTTATAAATATATATACATCCTTACTAATAGTATACATGCGAAACTAAATCTGTCTGTTGCGCTTTCACACCAAAACTACTGAGCCAATTTGAATGATATTTACTACCCAGAGTAACTAGAGCCTGAGAAAGGATATGTCCTTATTCAGGCTATAGTTACTTTTGAATGCGAAAAACCGGTTTTATAGGAAATGAAACGGGGGGATGATAAAATGAATATTTAAGTTATTTTTTGCGCAATAAGCTTGAAACTTATTTTTATGCTGTTGGTTTGAATTACATTGCTCTGAACTGATTACGTGCGTAGCTCTGAATGTACCATTTAAAATACCCAGATATCCTATAACGAATATATAGGTATCACATTCAACCTTCTAAAACCAACATCGGGAAAAACTCACCGCTCAATAGGGTTTGTAGAGATATGAACTCTTTCATGATCTGAAAAAAAAAATCGATATAAATAAATATTTTTTAATTCAACGTTTGTTAAATTTTTACCCTCAAGAGTGTAAAATAACTCAAGGAATAGGGGATGAACCACACAAGATGTTGAACCCGCAAACTTTGGCTCGGAAGGCAGATCTAACTGAGTGAATGCGGAGTCTTTAGATTCACTTCAGACTTTCGGACCTGAAAGTTTTTATTGGAATCTGTCTGTGCATACACTTATTAGAGACTCTCGAGACCCTACACGCCAACCGATACCGGACGAGAGTACAACCGCGAACGCGCCGCGACACCGTCCTCCATGACCCTTTGTCGGCATTCCTATCGATGAAACGCCTTCAACTATCCTTCTTAACTACTTGATGTTGTCTTAATAATAACAAAAGGTCATTCATTAACTTGCTGACGAAGCTAACAACTTCATTAACGAGCAGTTAGTAATAGATAGGAGACGACGGCTTAGGGTTTTGTGACAGGGCCGAATGAATATAGCATAATTAAAGACCGATTTGCGCTTGGCCGGTTTTTACGAACTTGAAGCTTGGTAGGCTTAGATTAGATAGATCTATCATGAAGCATATAAATTATAAATATACTAATGCACCGCTCTCACTTATGCCCTTAAAGAAATGTAAAACTGCTTGGAATGGCTCTGTTGACTTTTTCAATACCCTACTTTTACAGTGCAGAAGTAATCTAACCCAACCTTAAAGGGGGGGATCGGTGTTAAACAAATAACTCTTTGGATGTTTTGTATCGTGCACAAATCTATAATCATTGAGCAAAATTGTAGAGATTTGAATCAAATTACAGACATAAATTACGATAGCTTATCTACAGGTCAGTGATCTACAAAGTCGAACACACAACAGACAATTGCACGATTCTCTAATCACCCATCGTGACAATAAAAATAAATGTGTCTCGCAACTGTGAAGTAAACCTGTGAACAGAACGCATCGAACAATAAAATACTTGAAATTGCTGACGACGTATAAATGCAACGTTTTGCAAAACAATTTGATTCTTACAACATTTCGAAACTTGTCTGACTCAAATATGAAAATATACCCAAGTTTCGCACAGTTTATTTAAAATGATAGAGTTGTGATTATGTATTTATTGTTTCCCTAACTAATAAAAAGGAAACGTCCTTGCGTTTCCGTTTGCGTAAGAGAAGGTATCTCAAAGAGTACAAAAGAAGAAATATATGTGGATAAAATTAAGACTTCAAAAAAGTACTGCAGTCTTTCACTCCTGATATGTTGTGACGACATCTCTAGACTGGTAAAGCATGTACAATTGATTGGTTGATTAACAAACAAAAGCAAAAGTTCCTAGACGGTTAACTCTACTACTGTATCGGGCGAAAATATCTTCGAATCAAAATTTAAAACGAGATTTTTTATTTTGGGGTCGTCTAGATTGAGGTATTACCGGAGGGTAATCGGCGATGACGTTTGACCGTCAGTCCCAGTTAAGCTCTATGAACTTCTTCTTTATAATTATAATGGTATAATTGATCTTTTTTGACTAAGATAGAAACGTAGTTGTCCACCTAGTTGATTAACCTTTTTTTACGCTTTGTTGATTCGAATCTTTTGCGCATCTTAATCCTGTACAACACGTAACAGTCAACTTTTACTTCAAAATATTACCCACCTAAAATAAATCTGCAGTTTTCTTTTTTGTATCGTAACGCGCAATTCCACCGCATAAAATGCCCCGATTCCCTCGCCTCCAATTATAATACTGCTTCCGAGTTCACACGTGCATTTTCGACGTGGAGAAACACATCGTAAATACATCTGTGTTGACGCGGTGCTAGCCATCTGGATAAGCTGGAACTATAGTGGTTGAAGGTTCGAATTCCGCACCGAAACTTATACGTATAAACCAAGATTTCTATATGACTGAAACCTTCAGTGCCGCAGGGCGTACTTTAGGTTGACAGTAGGAGTTGACATTAGGTACTATAACAATCGTTATTGTAGTGAGAAGCTTGACAAATTCTGGTTTAACAACCTTAGTTACTGGGTTCGTAAGACGTATATACTTTCCCAGAACAAGCATAACGAAATACATCGATTAGATATTTATCTAAAGCCCTGAAAAGATTTATTCTCTCGTGTTATCTCTAATCTCAAAACAGAACATTGCAAAACTACTTACATACCTATTTTCTACTAATTTATTGCCTGTAGTAAGAGGAATCTGTTTTGTAGTGGGACTGTGAACTGTGCCATCTGAATCATCAATTAACTACGTAATATGTAGAACTTCCGTCTGTCGATGCTCAGCAGAGGGCAGACCAGTATAACTTATAGACGTCGAATTCGTAGATTCGGCCTCACAGTGCATGAAACCGCGATCTCTGTTCTGTAAGGCTGATTTCAGAGTGACGCGTGCGGCGCGCGCCGGAGGTCAGCGCGTCTCAACAGCCATTTTAAGTGTACGCAACGGCGCGTGCGAGACGCGTCACTCTGAAACGCTAGCTGCCAGTAGAGGAGCTCGGGCAGCGCTGGCCGACGGCGCGCTTGAAATGCGTGACTATGAAACGCAACTACTATCTAGTGTAATTGTAAGCGCGCGCGTTTGGCGCCGGCAAGGCAGAGCCGGCGCGACTCTGAAATCAGCCTAATTACACATAAGGTGGGATACTATTTGTCATTATATATGTCATCGCCTAGTACCCCCATACTCAAAGATATTTAGTAGTATGTATAGTTTTATTAAAGCCAGATTTCTATAACTATATATCATAATTCATATTCACTACTGGCTGTGCCCCGCGGTTTTACCCACGTTAAATTTTATAAATTATCACAGCTCCTCCCCCGTAGCCTATATGTTGACCCGACCTCTTAGTAATATTCATGCAAAATATGAAGAAAATCCATGCAGTACTTTTTGAGTTTAGCCTGGACATACATACAGACAAACAAACACATAGACAAAAAACATAAAAACTATATTTTTGGCTTCAATGTCGATTTTAGAAAACGCCCCAAGTATCCTTTTAAAAAAATAAACAATGTATAGTTTTGACTTTGTCGGATGTGGGTGGCTCGTTAATTCAAAAGCCGAATAAGGGCACTCGAATTAAAATTGGTAAAAAAGTATCCCAAAAAATATTGTGCCAAATATTTTTGGCATTTGGCTCTCTATTTTTGATACAATGGCTTCCACATAAAATGTATGTTGTCGCGGACTTTTATTGCATACTCTTTAAGACGAAGTATTGAGTATTGTTTTTGACTTACTTTATACTGATGCAAACATATTGCCAAATTATACAAAATCGTCCTAAATTGCAACCTATGTGGTATGCTCATGTATAATATAACTATAAAGTTTAATTAAAATCAGTTCAGGAGTTTCTGTGTAAGAGTAACTAACATCCGTCCACCCTCACAATTCATCGCATTTCTAATATAAGTAGGATCTTTAGTATATCGATATTAAAGATCGACAACACTGTCGCATTTCTTCATCTTATCAATTACAATAACATACATTCTCCTATTATTTAAGTCTCTGTGAGAAGCAGCCATCAGTCATTGATACAAATGATCATTCGTGTTACTTTCTCCATTGCGTTACAATTAATTATGTGGAGGCAAAAGCGCTTTGTCATAAAACGTACTTGATATTCCAATATTTTGTTTTGCTTTCCAAATGTAGGATGTTTCATCATGGCAGCTGAAATAAGTCTGGACAAAGGTCTTCCTCATACGAGTATATCTCCACAGTCGCCTTGCGCTCCCCTCTTGACACACATCTAGTGGGTACCCTCATCCAGCGGCTACCTCGGTATACGGCAAGATCATCAAGCCACAATGGGGGCTTGTTAATTTTTTCAGTTCTTGGTTGTGGCTCGGGTAACTTTCTGCCCCACCAGCTGTCAGGTCCATCATCATCATCATCATATCAGCCGAAAGACGTCCACAGCTGGACAAAGGCCTCCCCTAAAGATCTCCACAATTGCCGGTCTTGCGCTATCCGCATCCAGCGATTTCATAATAGATACATAATATAGTTAAATTGCACCCAGCCACAGAACATTTGTCCTCGGTAGGGATCGAACCCATGACCTATGGCTTAGCAGTTAAGATCTCTAACCACTAGACCGACTGCACAGTATATAATTATCTTTAGAGTAATTTAATTTTCATGCGAATTGACGGAGATGGGAATGCCCGTAAGATTCTAATTGGCAGACAAAGTTTAACCGCAGTGCGTTTATGCAAAGAATATGTTTACGGCTTAATTTTATTATTATCATTTATTCCAAAATCTTTCTTATTAAATACATTTTAAAATATATAAAAAACAGAAATATACATTTTAAAATAAGATTTGCAACCGGCAGCAAGAACAGGGTCTATGCTACCGGAGGTTACGGCTCTAGAGACAGGAACTCGGCGGCTCCTGACAATGCGAGCCGTGTCCAAAAGCACCGCTTTTTGGATCTTGTACTTGACCCAACCGCCTAACGTTAGCCTCTGTAGGTTTTTTTCGAAGCTCTTTTGCTATTAATCCATTAGCAGGAACGACTATCGGTACAATGATAGCTGAGTCAACATTATTATTATTGTTATTACGGTGCGGGGAGAGCTTTGAGTTACTGTTGTGGTTAAATATAGAGTGGTGCCGTTGTCCTCATTAGTGAACTTGTAACTAGGGCGATTGGTAACACATAAATAAATAAAATAAAAATAGTTTATTTCGATATCTTATACTACTACAATTTATCTTACATAGGGGTCTCCTTTTAAGTACCTATATTAAATACTTGTGATAGGAGGCCCCGCTCTTCACAGATCGTTCAAATGTAAAAGTGAGAATACATAACAAAAGTGTGATTCCTGTTTAAAATAGCAAAAAGAAAAATATGATTTTTTTGTGGTTGCGGCAGTATGGTGTTTAAGTAAGTCTGTGTGTGTATACGTGTGTGTGTGTGTGTGTGTGTGTGTGTGTGTGTGTGTGTGTGTGTTAGGCAATAGTATGCAGTAAGGCTTCTACCTCATCATATGTCCTAAGTTTTAACCATTCGGTTAAGCACTTTTTACAGTCACGATATGTCAAAGGGTGCAAGTGTACGGTTTTATTAATTTAATTATAAAGGTAGGCGGATTGTCTTTTGTACTGTTTGTTTGCGTATGCTGTATGCGTAAGGGTAGGTGGTACTACATTTGGTGTTCTTCTTTGGAATCTATTCAGAAATATTTAAGAATACCCCGTGACTCGTGGGTTCGATTCCCACCCGCACTTAAATCTATACAATTAATTTTAAAGATAATATCTAATATCTAATCTATCTAATAGTAATATATCTAGGGACAATGTCACACAGATCATCCTAGCCCCAAACTAAGCAAAGCTTGTAATATGGGTACTAGGCGACGATATACATACTTATATAGATAGATAAATACTTAAATACATAGAAAACATCCATGACTCAGAAACAAATATTCGTGCTCATCACACAAATATTTGCACTTACCGGGATTCGAACCCAGGACCACCAGCTTCGTAGGCAGGCGCACTACCAACTAGGCTACGGTGACCGTCGCGTCGATGAGATAAATATTTAAGAAGTCAGTCCTGGTATATCCTGGTCCAGTTGCCATAGTAAAGACTCTGCCTAATTTGGGATCAGTTCTCCCAACATATTAAGATATTTGTATTTACTTGAAAACAACAGAGTTACCTACTTGAAACACAAAACTAAACATAATTATGAATATTAAAGTTTAAAAATTGCTACAAAATAAAAAACAGTGCCGTTGCTATTAGGTACTTGAACTGAATACTACGTGTACGCTAGGCCCTATCATCCCGACGTAAAAGGCCAGGTCAGAGTCATCAGTAAGATATATTAGAGACATAGAAAGCGCGGAAGGCAGTCATTACGTGTATTACGACTTATGACGATTGTTGACCTCGCGTGAGGACGGATGGACGCCTCCTACGAGCCATTAGGGCTGACGAACGCACAACGAGTTACCCTACTTACTTTTTAAAGAATTTTGGAACGAAGTTCCATATCGCGCGTTGTGACAGGGGGCTAGACGGAAAAAAACCTTACGAAAAGTTGTCACGACACTTTTTGCAGCTGTGCGGCGTGCGCATGTTTCTCTGTCTGTCTCTCTCTCTCTCTTATAAAAAGCAAGCTAGATATTTTCATTTCTATTTCGCATTGAACAGTGTGGTGTCGTGATGATTATTTTAGTTGAGTGTATACAGGTTTTTTGTACATAATAAATTATAAGAAATAACTTCGTTCCATCCGGGTGTCCCTTGACACATCTCAATCAGACTCAAAGAGGGACATTCGTAGACAATATAAATATGACATAAATTTACCCAGAATAAAAAACATGATTTATTATAAAAGTACTTAAATATCTGCTATTCGTGTATATAACCACTTACCATCTGATATAAAGCAATCAAATGGAACATTGTTTAAAACGAAATTAAAGAATATGTTAAAAGAGAATGTTTACTATAGTTTGCATGAGTTTTTTGCCAAAAAATAATGTGTTATTATTACTTAGAATAAATTAAATAGACTTGTATTGCATATCCGATATGGGTAGACTGTTGATCCTAAAAACTGTAACGTTATGATAAGACCTTATTGTACACAGTTACGCAATAAAATAATTCTTTATCTTTATCAAGTTTTTTATGAAGATTCGTTATCGCTGCCAAGAGAACAGGAGGTTCATACATAGCCCGTAGGGAAATTTCATGGAGTCGACACAACTTTTTGTTAACAATGCTGGTAGAACGTACAAGACTTAGCTCACACTTTGCAGAGTTTTAAGCTGGTTCTAAAGTCCTCACACATACTTTGCTGAACTCGCACGTAAAGTGAGAGAAAAATGTAAGCATGCCCGTATAACATCTCAGCTTAAGTTTGTATACTAATAAGTATAAACAAAAAACACTGCCATTTGATCCCAAACTAGGCAGAGCCTGTACTATAGCAACCAGACAACTGATAAACATACTTACATATTTTTAAACAACCTACGTACTATATATATATATAGAGGCGCTCATAGCCAGATGCTCTCACCGATCCGTAAGTGATTGGCGAGGTTAAGCAATTAGGCTCGCGGTCGGTCCATAGATGGGTGACCGCCAAAGTGGTTTAATTTGTGAGCGTTTCCGTGCTTCGGAGGGCACGTTAAGCTGCTGTCGGTCCCGGTTGTAACAGTCGTTAAGCCATGTCAGAGGCCTACTGGGCGGCTTGAACAACTCTGACACCAGGGTAACCACTGCCCATACGATAAGTAAGTAAGTAACTATAGATAACTTACACACAGACGCAACGAATAATCGTTATCATCGCACAAAGATTTGTTCTAGGTGGGGGTCGAATCCACGACCGCTGATTTAGCAGGGTCACTAACCACTAGGCCAATATAGTAAATTTATATCCAGGCTTAAATTAATACGTATGAAAGTCATTAAACAATGTCCTTCTGGCTATGCCATTTGCGCGGGATCTATTGTAGTGTACGAATATGTACAAAAGCCCATGATTCAATGGGACCGATTGATGACAATGATGACAACACTACCGAGGAGGCATAAAGGACTAGTGTCGGGCATAAAAAAATATAAACTGGTGAATTTCAAATTGACGGTCAACGTAGCTTAGTTGGTAGTGCTCCTGCCTACGAAGCTGGTGGTCCTGGGTTCGAACCCCGGTAAGTGCAAATATTTGTGTGATGAGCACGAATATTTATTTCTGAGTCATGGATGTTTTCTATGTATATAAGTATTTATCTATCTATATAAGTATGTATATCGTCGCCTGGTACCCATAGTACAAGCTTTGCTTAGTTTGGGGCTAGGATGATCTGTGTGACATTGTCCCGAGATATTATTTTTAAATATATAGGAAAAGCTACTGTTTTACTAATGGGGCTGAAACATTGTAATAAGCTTGATTTATGCTTGAAAACAAAGAAAAAGTGTTGTGTTTTTACAGATGACGTGATAGAGACAACCCTGCCTCACTGATGTGTGATGTGGTAAGAATCAGCGCACACGCACCGTAACGTAAACATGATCACTGTAATTATACTACTTGCCTTTTGACATCCAGTTCAACGCCTCTATTATAACTAGGTACAGTACGTAAATAGCTTATGTAACAGAGTCCTTACAGTTTCTTCACTTCTACAGTAAAAAGAGATTTATTAATGGTCACTGAATTTTGGTCACTGAATCAATGAAATGGGGCGCATTAAACGGTAACAACAGTAATGTGAGGTAAACCACAGCTTTTGATGTATTCCCGGCCGAATTTCGGCCACGGCGGCCATTCTCAATGAGGATTAGCCAATTGCGCAGGACATATTATAGTGCACAAGTATGTGCGCAAACACAGGGGCACAATGTATTCCATCACTCTTATCGATTGCTAGTTGTCCCATCGATCCGATGGGACGACTAGCGACACGACCGGAAAGAGGTCAGGTACAGGACCGACGGCTTTACGTGCTCTCCGAGGCACGGGGGTGTAATACCGCCAACTTCCAGACTTCGGGCTGACACTGAGAAATTTATTTTTACGGAAAAATCCCAACACCACTTTTTGTCGCGACCCGGGATTTGAACCGAGGACCTCATTTGCTGCGGTTGAACACGCTACCGCTAGACCAACGAGGCAGTATACCACAGCGTTTACACGCTTTATGGCCAGAAGAAGAAGAAGTAAAACAAGAAAACACTATAATGCATGAGGAATATAACAGAACTAGTATATTAAGTAGAGGTCGGGCATAGTTATAGTTTGCTCAAAGAGCAGCCCGACTGGGGAAGTACCTCCACCTTACAGAAGACATTCCTTAATTATTGACATTAATTACTATTATTTTGTTTGTTCTGAGTGTGAGTAAGGTTGCCAGAGGACATAGGGGTGGGGGTGGGGAGGTTCTGCAACAATTGTTTACGGACTCTTTTCAAGGCTGCGACGCACTTGCGGCTCCTCTGGTGTTGTGAGTGTACATGGGCGGTGGTGATCACTTACCATCACTTACCAGGTTTTTCGGCCTTAACCCTATAAGCGATCTCTTCCAACCTATTTGCGTTGTATGGACAAGAATTTATTATTAATGGATAATGGTACCAAAATGTGTACGAATTTATTGGAGAGAAGAAAATAATAAATTTAATTTTGCTCTTCATAATAGTCTTTATACGGTATAACATTTAATGTATAACCGTGTGGTTTCCAGCCCAGAAAGATTAACAGGGCCACCACATGCCATCCCGTGGGTATCATAAAAGGCGACTAAGGGATACAGCAGGTAGTCGAGCAGCAGCGCTACCTCTGAACTAGCTACCACCTAACTGCGGTCGCCAACTCGCATGCCACACGCGGTGACTACGGCAAACTCCTTCAAATAGGAACATTATAACATGACGTGACACTTAATATACATTCAGTCAAAAAAGTATCGGGAATGGATGATTTGTTTATGGTTCCAAATTCGATTTTTTGTTTTTGTTTTGTTGTTAGATTGGCACAACTGTTTTCCATTTTGGCGCGGAGTTTGAGTTGCATCTGTTATTTATATTAAATACAGCGCTGGTTTTAGTAATATCATATATAGTTTATATCGCGAATTTCATAATCGACAAAAATATCGAACAAAGAGTTTGTCTTAAATTTTGCATCGCTAATGGAATTTCGTGTTCGGAGTCACTGAAAATGTTACAGAAGGCTTACGGTGAATCGATTTTATCAAAAACTCGTGCTTATGAGTGGTTCAAAGCGTTCAAAAGCGGTCGAGATGTGATGAAAGATTTGCCTCGCTCTGGTAGGCCATCAACGTCTGCAACTGAAGTTAACATCGCAAAAGTGAAGGAAATTGTGACTGAAAATCCTCATTCAACCGGAGGGAGATAGCCGCCGAACTTTCTGTATGTCACGAGTCGATTCGTACCATTTTAACAAATCATTTGGGTATGAAACATGTTGCCGCTCGGCTAGTCCCAAAAGATCAGAATTTTCTCCAAAAACTCAATCCCATGAAAGTCGCTGAGGACATGGTAGAACGAGTCCATTCCGACCCAACATTCATGAAACGCATTGTTACTGGTGACGAGACGTGGGTTTACGAGTTTGACATGCAAACTAGTCAACAAGCTTCGGAGTAGCGCCTTCCAACTGAACCGAAACCGAAAAAACCACGCCAAAGTCGATCAAAAGTCAAAGTCATGTTGACTGTTTTCTCTGACTATCGCGGTGTTGTGCACTCTGAATTCTTAACAGAAGGTTGAACGGTAAATAAAGAATATTATTTGAGCGTTATGCGGCGTTTACGAGAACAAATTCTACGAAAAAGGCCAGATTTGTGGAAAGAAAATTCTTGGATTTTGCACCACGATAATGCGTCTTCGCACAAGGCCATCATTGTGAATTTTTGACCAAACACTCAACAAATACCATCCAGCAACCACGATATTCACCAGATATGGCTCCAGCTGACTTCTTTCTTTTTCCTAAACTCAAATTACCACTTCGTGGTACCCGTTTTCAATCGGTAGAAGACATAAAGGAGAAATCGCGGCGAGAACTGAACTCAATTCCGAAAGCAGCATTTAAAAAATGAGTTGATGAATGGATTATTCGTTGGCGTAAGTGTATCGTTTCTGAAGGAGTATACTTTGAAGGTGATAAAATAAATTTGGATGAATAACAAACATTTTGTATATTATTGATCTTTTCCCGGTACTTTCTTGACAAAGTAGTATACTAAGAGAAATAACATTGTGAGAGACTAGACCTTCATGTAAGTTTTCAAATATTACAGGTGTGTCTGTGTATTGCATGTATGCGCGAAGTCTACACTTCGCGCGATCCATGAATATATATCCCTAATACGGGCATGGTCTAATAAATAAAAATGTAATATTATGGGAATAATGTACTTCTAAAAATTAAATTAAGGCCCAGGCGTTGAAAAGTTATCGCTGTTTTAATACTAAGCGAGTTAAAAAATAGAATGCAATACATGTTTGTATTTGAGAACACTGTACTGAATGAATAGTATATAAAACTGTAACTCCAAGATAGAGCTTTCGCGCTTACAAGATCGCTATCGCAATAATATGAAAACATCAAGATAAATACGACTCTTGATAATTATCACGAAACATTATCGTTATTATTCCGAACCTGATCTAACGTGAAGATAAACACAAAGACAGAGACTTAAAAATAATCGTATACTAACGGTTCGGTTCGGTGTTGTGTGGTGACGGCATAGAATATCATCACCCCATCTCATCCCGTGGTGGGCGTAGCAATCGACCGAGGGAATACCTACCATATAACGGGCAGCAGCGTTTTTCTGTGAACTATGACCATCAAACTGCGATCGCCAACCCGTCTGCCTAGCGTAGTAATAATGGCATATTCCCCCATTCTTTGGGGAGGCTTTTGTCCAGCATGGACGTACTTTGAGATGATGAACGGTTCGTCGGTACAGGTCGAAGATCCGCGTTGAAATTCGCGACCTAGAAGCGCAGTATTCCTTATTTATCTGGTGGCCGCTATTTCCAGGTGAAACGGCGTTCAACGTTGAAGTATTGGGCTCGCGACTTCAACTAAACTTCACTGTCTCACCCTGCAACAAAAACAATTAAGGGGGTGTTGTACCAGGAAGGTGTTGAGAAATGGTTTTGCATCAGGAGGATTCCACACGGACAGAGAAAACGGTGTTTCATCTGTACCATTACAAAACCAATCAACTCTTACTAAGGGCATTCAGAAATACTTCAATGAATGGTTGTTAATTCCGTCAGATCTCATAATAATAATAATAATATCTTATCCCTATTCACACACGGCCATCTGATCCCAAACAAAGCAGAGCTTGTACTGAACCAGATAACTGATACAGGTACTTCTTATTTTTCTTTTGTAAATACATACGTAGATATATAATTAAACCCAGACTCAAGACAAACAGTTATGTTCATATACACCAATATCTGTCATGAGTGGGAATCGAACCCACGACCTGCGGCGAGAAAGGAAAGTATTTACCCACCACTCATCTATTAATCTCATGATTCTGTTCTCTGTAAATTCTACCATCTATCATAGTCATAGCGGTTCAGGAAGTAGGTACCTACCTATACATATAGATACAGAGATAGGTACAAGAGGTACTGTTCCGGACGGTACATGTCAAAATCCAATTAGCACGCGCGAACTCCACGAGACCGGTTCACAAATTCAATTATTCCGTCGAGTAATTGATAGCATTTGGATCACTAGACAAAAGTAGTGTTAGAACGGTATATTACTGGCCTAGATAGGGATCCACCTGTCTTGTTTGACTACTCTGTACTAGGTATATACTAGGTACTTGGGAGAGCCTAAGTTGTTAAGAACTAAGTAAATGTTCATTTATAGGACCATTGCACATCAATTACTATTCATCATCATCATATCAGCCAGAATTGCCAAGCTGAAGTGGCAGTGGGCAGGGCACATAGCTCGTAGAGTCGACGGCCGCTGGGGCAGAAAGGTTCTCCAGTGGCGACCACGAACTGGAAGACGCAGCGTGGGAAGGCCCCCTACAAGATGGACCGATGATCTTGTGCGGGTCGCTGGAAACTGCTGGATGCGAATAGCGCAAGACCGGCAATTGTGGAGATCTTTGGGGGAGGCCTTTGTCCAGCAGTGGACGTCTTTCGGCAATTATTATTAGTATGCTATAATTAGTTAAATAATGAACGGCTTAGTATACAATAATATACCACCTGCAGTGGGTAAGTTCAGTAATTTGTTAACGTATCGTTATTCACCTCACTACCACTCACCTCAAATGTAACTAACATGTAGCGCTACCCAGAGTTTCAAAATTGACTAACGATAGAGTAAAATGGTTCTCAACTTGGACTGCTGGACTGACAACTGGACCGACCTCCGATCAAGTTGGACCGATTTTATTATGGTGGACGTTTGAAGCCGCCGGATAACAGTCGATCATTGTGAAGATCCTTGGAGAGGCGTTTACCGCAGTGGAGGTTAGGTGGTTTGAGTTAGTTTTAAGGTTATAGCCATGGTAGATCGATATTAGTTTTAAATATTTAACTTTTAACGATTACCTTCTTACTAACATTACCAATGGGTGTTTGTCTTCAAATTGTTGATGATATAGAGGATTAATTGAAGCAGATTACTTGATCGTTAAAACCGCAAAACGACTTACCAATCTAAGTCATTAATACGCACTAGATAAATGAGTCTAATTCCCACGCACGCCCCACTAATGAGATTGGGACTAATTTCATTTCGTCTGACATTGACATCACGTGTTTAGGTATTACATTGTAACAAGATCCAACTTTCAGACCTAAATATAACCTGAGTTACCCGAAGGCTTAGTTACTACCAGTTTTTAATAAAAATATATGTGACGAAACAGACAGACTAATTCAAAATATTTTGTTGCTTTAATTACTGTTTTAAACTGTGTTTATGTAATGCAGTGAAAATGGCAAGTACAAGTGTATGTAAACACCCAAGTGCTGAATAAATTTCATTATTTCATTTCATTTGCCACATACGAAGGGACAATAAAATTGACGATTTAAGAAAAGTGTGTTTGGCTGAAAACGTGACAGCATTTATTTAATAACCAATCGCAACTCGAACCAAGAGCTCTGAATCTATCCGCTACCGCGTATTTTATCTACCGCAGGAGCCTTTTGGTATGCAATTAGAGTGCTGTGTGGCGACGACGGTGAATTTCAGAATATCATCACCCCATCTCATCCCGTGAGGGGCGTAGAAGTCGACCCGAGGGAATATCCAGAGGACGGGTAGCAGTGTCACTATGTGCCATATGACTATCTTACTGAGATCGCCAACCTGTCTGCCAAGCGTGGTAATAATGGCATATCCCTCCAAGATGATCCCTCCAAGAAGATACTAATTTGAAACTAAAAGTAAATTGTTTAGTTTCAAATTAGTATCTTCACCAATCTGTCTGTGCTCAACTTCCTGTAACGAATATGAACAAACCGCTCACCACATACTTTGGGAATGTGATCTCTGGCAAAATCAGCGTGATATTATGTTAAATAGCTTGCAACCAATATCTGGAGTAGTTTATTATACGGATCTTGTAGCAACAAGGAACAACTTCCGTGCGTTTAAGCGCTTTTGCCATACCTACTATTGGAATCAAATATAACAGCTCACTTAGGACCTTTAAATTAATCCTTGGTGCTCTTGCAGCTGGCTTCTCTAGTTGCAATTCTCTCGTTTAATGAGGCTATAGCCTCTTTATATCATTCTGTCTCCCGCTTTGCTCTGGAGGGAAGTGGAACTATTCATTTCTAACTCCTCCTTTTTTTTCTTTCTGATTAAATTCGTTGCGGGATCCAAGACAGTTAAAGCCATTCCCCGGGACATGCCTGAGCCTCACCGCTCAGTGTCATTTCATTGTGTGCCACTGTTGATCCTGGCTTACAGGAGTTGCAGTGGTGGGTAAGAGGGAGGGACTAGTCCCTATAAAAAAAAAAGATGATTCTTGAGAGACGCTTTTAACCAGCAGTGGCTTTTATGATGATGGTGATGATATAAATAGGATTATATACATATATGTGCGTACATGCTTTAGTATAGTAAAGCCATTTTTTAAGTTTTTCTACTCCCTTTTTACAGGCATCGCCTTTGAAAACCGTCGGCGCAAAGCAGCAATAATGTGTTGTTGCTATAAAACGTAAAGGCGCTTGAAAAACGCAATGTAGTTTGCCGTTTATATTCCGTAAGGCGATGCGATGGTCTGACTCCTATTGATATTGTGCTTATTCATCATGTCAGTCGAATGACATCCACTGCTGGCCAAAGGGCTCCCCAAAATTCTACAATGTATTGTGTTCATCTTTTGAAGGGATATGACATAATCGCTACGCTTGGCAAACGGGTTGGCGATAGTAGTATGATGGTCCATAGTACACAGAGAGACGCTACTTCCCCCTTCTCTGGGACGGCTTCTACGCTCCTGCGGCAAGAGATGGGGTGGTGGTATTATATACTGCCAGCCACACAGTCTATTGCCCATATTAACGGACAGATTTTTTTAATGGTGTAGGGTTTAAGAGTGTCCCATATACATTTTGTTCAAATTGAATGTTGAAAACCGGTTCTATGTTTTTATAAACAATACATTTATTTAAACTATAGATAAGATTTTTATTATCAAAAATACAATATGAACAGAAATCTTTGGACTTTACAACCATGCAATATATATACAGGAACTCAAAGCTACATGCAGAGACAATACAACTATATAAGTTTACACAAGTAGTTCCTGTCCGGGCATAGAACCCGAAACACGAGGACGCTGGTGATAGCGATGCAACCACACATGTAATCTAAATACACATGTATAGAACGTTCAAAACATTTATGAGAGGTTGCGTTGATTTAGGTGTAACCCATCTGTGTTTTAACTGTCCCATACATTAGGACGGTAGCGTGTTCAGCCACAGATATTGGGTTGCAGGGTTCAAATTTCGGGATGGGCGAAAAAGTGTAAAGTATTCTCAGTTTTAGCCCGGAGTGTGGAAGTTGGCAGTGTTATACCACCATACCTCGGAGAACACGTAAAGCGAATATGAAAGTGAAGCCAAGTGTCCACACACTTGTCTCCGTGCTTTGGAGGGCACGCTAAGCGGCGAGTCTTGGTTGTATTCAGTAGACAATATGTAGTCGCTAAGCCAAGTTAGCAACCTACTGGGCGGTTTGAACAAACCGGACACTAGAGTGATTGATTACTACCCATAAATGAAATGCGAATGAAGTCTAGGCGAATAAAAACCATTTTTATTGTTTAGGTAAAAATCGCTTGAATTTGTAAAGTTTATCAGAACATGAATATCATTACAAATCCTACTAATATTATAAACGCAAAAGTTTGTAAGTATGGATGGATATTTGTTACTCTTTCACGTAAAAATTACTGAATGGATTATAATGAAACGTTACAATAATATAGCTTATACATCAGAATAACATATAGACACAATTTATAAAGATATTGCGTGAATTGTCCAAAATATGACGATAAGTGACAAGGAAGTAGGAAAAAATCTAGCATCTGCGAGCTATTCCGTCGTGCACTGCCAAAACCGCTAGAGGTACACATCCTACTAATATTATAAATGCGAAAGTTTGTGATGTTGAGTATGCTACTCTTTTACGCCAAAACTACTTTAACGCGGGTGAAACCGCGGGGCATAGCTAGTTAACTATATACAACATGTAACGTAACTAACGCACACCCTCAAACACCCCCATAAGAATATTATGTTGTAATCAAAATACATACACTTAATTTTTAATTATCATGTGTATGCATTGTTATTTACTAAATTAGTTTCTTGGAATAAAGTTTATTTTTCTTTATTTTGTATTGAATGATGGAATTTGTATGAATACAAATAAAACTGCGATTTTAAAAGACTTGTTACTTTGACTTACGGTCCATTCCAATTCGTTTTGACTGTAGGTACAGGGTTAATATGACAGAAAATTCCGTAGCTTTAATTATTTTAGAATAAAAAATTACCTATATTAAAAATGATATAAATCGATTCAGTAAACGATTCTGAACAAACTATTTTTAGGATGTGCGTTAATTAAGTTACACGTTGTATATTTAATTCTAGGTACAAGTAGATTTTTCTATCGTGACTTATATTTGATCAAGTAGTATATAATTTAATTTAATAATGCTTTAGTTAAATAGGTGTTTCTTGAAGTTATTGTCAAATTGGTTATTTAGGGTTTTAAATATTAATCGTCAATACAGAGATCATACAATACATAGATATATCTAATATCTTGTCTAAATTTAACTATATCTATATATATATAAAAATCAATGCCACTTTTCGTTGTAATGTTATAACTCAACAACGCCTTTACCGATTTGGCTAATTTTGGTCTTGCATTATTCGTGGAAGTCCAGGGAAGGTTTATACGTAGAAAATTTAAAAAATGTCTTGAAAAAGTGTAAAATCAACATCTTTTAGCAATTTTAAATATTTTTTTGTTTGACTAAATGAACTTAATAATCATTTTTTTATTACTATGCCTTATACGTAGCGAAGCACGTACCGGGCCGCTAGTCTTGTCTAAATGGTACTGTCTATATTGAGGAAAGAATTGAATATTAATATTATGGCGGGCCTTGTGTGTAGTAAGCGCTCTACATTTAGCACATATCTGTCGGATCGGCTCCCACTCCAGCTCGTTGCGGCTTCCTATTGATATTAACTGAACGACTGCGATCTGACCTCGGAACCCATAGACAAAATAAATAAAATAAAAAGTTTTCATTCATTTAGACATTAAAAAACCACTTGTTAGTAGTCAGAAAATGCTTGTAGTATAGTGAAGTAAACATAATTATTTTTAGGTACCTACATTAGTACACAGATTGTGTGAAAACATTTAGATATAACATTTAATTTAAGATTTAGTTATTTAGCTAGCTTATATTAAGTTATTGTCAAGATTATGTTTAGATTTAATTATCGAAATGAAATTAAAGTTTTAGATCGAATTTATTACATCTTGTGTGAATGGATGACTAAATAAATAAAAAAGGTTTTTATTCACGTAGACTTTAAAAAAGCGCTTGTAAATAGTCAGAACATGTTTGTACTAATATAGTTGTATACATTATTATTTCTAGTAACATAGATATTTAGGTACACATTGTATGAAAACATTTATAAAATTTATTTTATTATAGCATTGATATTTAGCTAGCTCGTATCAAGTTATTGTAGACTATCATAGACTGATAACTATGTTGGTTAAACCGGGTGGCAATTATATTAGGATGTACCTGTGTATCTGTAACTTTTGTTATAGCGCTCTAATCAAGGACCGTGAACGTGCTCGCACAAGTAGGTACCTGCCTAGTCACTCGTCTCAAAGTACATAGGGTGTACAGTCAACGGCAAAAGAAGAGGATCGAAATCAGTTCATCAACATCGTATCAGCCGAAGGACGCCCACTGCTGGACAAAAGCCTACCCCAAGATCTCCACAATTGCCGGGCTTGTGCTATCTGCATTCAGTGACTTCAACTTACAAAAACCTTAATGTTAACCATTGAACGTGCCCAAAGAGCAATACTAAAAGTTGCAACTTTTCGACCTTACCAATACTAAAAGTTGCAACTTTTCGACCTTACCTACGTGCCTTCTGTATGAAAAATGCAACGACTTAACTGTCCGCCAACTCTTTATTAAACATGCAATTTTAAAACAACACTCAACACTCACTTACAATGCTAACCTTACTAACACCAAGAGAAGATATTATCTGCACTAGTGCATCAGAGTCTAAGTTCATTTATACAAACAGGTTGTATCATTTTCTCGGGCCATATCTTTACAATAAAATAAATAAGTCACTATCTATATATAACCTTAACTATATAAATTGTAAAAGAAATAGTCAGTAATTTTTTACAAAAGTTGACCTATGATGAGACGGAGGGGTTATTTAGTATTCTAATCTTAATTTAATTTTTAATCTTAGGTTTTTGAATTTGTATAATTAAATAAGTATTGTTTAAATTTTTAATAAAGGATAAGTATACTTTTAAGCCATTCGAACGCCTAGCGCCTGTGGTACAGGTTTAACCTAGTACAGGCACAAACTGTCTATAGGTTAGTATTAATTATTTTAAATATAAATAGATATAATTTTGTACACATTTTTTTTGAATAAATTTATTATTATTATACTTCTAGCGGCCCTCACAAGATCATCGGTCCATCTGCAGCGTGGGCAGGCCCGCTACAAGCTGAACCAAAATCGGGTATTCAATACTAATTGTCGTAAATGATGCCAAAGGCAAACGGCAATAATGTATGAAACTTTTGTACCGCTAATAAATTTCGTGTTACGGGATATTTTATGTTTTAATTGGTGGTTAATGTGATAGAAAAGGCATTTTTAATTTCTTAGTATTTTAGAACTTGGGATATAAATGTTATAGTCAGTTTTATTTTAAGGTTACGTTTGGTAATCTGTGGGTCAACCCCATGACCGTGGAAACATTGCAGTTCGAAAATCACTCTTACTGCCTAAGTAATAAAGATACTGTAAATATCAAAGCGTGTCTACTGATGTGGCGATGAAATGCTAGTGTTAACTAGTGTACCAATGAAGATTTTTACATATTATATTTAGTTGGTAGTGCTCCTGCCTACGAAGCTGGTGGTCCTGGGTTCAAATCCCGGTAAGTGCAAATATTTGTGTGATGAGCACGAATATTTGTTTCTGAGTCATGGATGTTTTCTATGTATTTAAGTATTTATCTATCTATATAAGTATGTATATCGTCGCCTGGTACCCATAGTACAAGCTTTGCTTATTTTGGAGCTAGGATGATCTGTGTGACATTGTCCCTAGATATTATTATTACCTAAACATTGTTATGGTGATGAAGTAAATGTTGTAGCTCTTTTTATAGCTTTTTACATGGATTTATTCCGAACCTGCCCCGAAAACCCTAAACGGGTCGCGAGTTAGGTTAGGAAGATGCAAAAAGCTATTATTTGTTGAAATAATGAAAAGGTCTTTATTTCCATTAATTACAAAGTTCATAACCTAGTGTACATTTGTGTGAGGTTGCGAGGGGTTATATATGAG
Source organism: Pseudoips prasinana (assembly GCA_951640165.1). NCBI lineage: Eukaryota > Metazoa > Arthropoda > Insecta > Lepidoptera > Nolidae > Pseudoips > Pseudoips prasinana. Next base: position 35,969,921 of record OX621247.1, read on the forward strand.
GTTTTGAGTGGAGGTAAATAAAACAATAGATTCTTTGTTTTTGTAACTACATTAATTTTATTAATATTATTATTAATTTATCCTTAGTATTACTTCATCTAAGAATATCTTCATATAAGTACCAAACAATAATAATTATCACATAGCACAAAGCAACATTGGGTTTATTGAGAACTTCACTCTCTTCGGATAATGCTCGTCTTCTTAGCCGGGGCAAACAAATGTTGCAATTAACACATTGCAAACTCGTCATGTTAATAAATGATAAAGCGTCCTTTCGTGAATCCACTGTCAACAGATATATATTGTAGCACGGAGGAACTGATGCTGAACTCACGTAATATCTGCTATATATAAGATTATTTGCTAAATTGATGACATGTATCAAAAAAACAGCAATAAATACCTGACAGATTGTCTTTGCCTGTCAATAAATAATAGCCATAAACAAAAAAATATTAAAGACGAAAATCGTTCCTATTCCTAATCATTAATTATTACGATTTAATGCAACTACTGTGATTTCTTAGGTATAATAAATAAGTCTATAATATTATGATTTATATGTAATGTTGTTGCTATTTATAAATAATTAATTATAATTTCGACATTTATATTATTTTACACACGGCAATTTCTGTAAACGTAACTACGTTTAGTTTACGATTTTAATACGTTTATTTATTGAAAATAATTGAAAAATTCTTTTTGATTTTATTAATTAATCCCAAGTTCTAAAAATATTATACTTACATTAAAATCAATACCTTAGTTGTCTTAACAAGTGGTACAAATTATATAGCTGAACAACAACGGAAGTATGCGATACGAATTCTGCCATCCTCTTTTGTGTGGTGGTGAAAGTGTTCCAAACTGCGTGAGTGTTAAGTGCAAAAAATATTAAGTAATGGAATCAGGCGTCACTTTGCGGAAATCCATAACAATCAAAATACAAAATCAATATGTAGTGTTAATTCCGCTAATTGTCAGTCTAATCATGCCGGGATGCAATTTGCACCGCCCTCTCGCCCGCAAAAATGTGCACATGCAAGAAGGACAATATAAAAAAGCAAATTACATGCGCCAGTACGATACCCAACACGTGTTTCAGTCCTCCACGAACCATTCTCAAGGGCTGCTAACTCGTCGAGTGCTCGAAGGAGACAAAGAAGAAGGAGTGTGTATATTGTCGAGAGTGCTGTGTTGAGTGTTCGTAAGCTATTCATACTTAAAACAACCTTATTAGCACACAATGAAACTCGTGCTTCAATCGACTACAAAACACTGCCCAACCACAGAGTTTTTAGACTCAAATTACCAATAGTCAGATCGTCTTTTGCAAAACGTTTCTTCCCTTATATTAAAATCTATCTTTACAATAAGGTTCTAGTTTCATGTGACCTGGCTGGTTGTCCTCCTTATCATATGATTCTTGTGAATTATTATTAGTATCTATGATATGATGCATTTCATGATATAATATACTCGATTATATAGTTATTAAATATTATTATATGATAAAACTTAGAGAATTCATTATATATTTATGTATTTATTATACTTATATTTTATTAGCATTTAAATTATTATTCTCTTTTCTTCTGCATACTTTTACTTTTAATAAAATGTAACTGTAAAAAAAAAATAGGTATATTTGACAAGGTACCGTGGTGGCTCACAAATTTAATGTTAACCATATAGGAAGTTGGCATCCACAATACAAGCTTTGCTTAGTGTGGAAGCCGCTGTCAATATTTTAATGTTAATATTTCACGTTAATTATTATGTAATGTTATATGTAAATGTAATGTATGCAAAATAAAGTTATTATTAGCTACTGATCCTGCCGCCCAATATCCATGATCATTCATAAACACAACCTCTCGTCCGATTTGGATCATTCACCGTTGACTGTACTTGGGCGAGCACACTAAGCTATCGATTACCCACAATTAAACACTTTACAAAAAAAATCCCGGTGCGAGAGTCGAACCTGTGACCTTCCGGCTACACCAGCCTGTTCGGATGAGCCGACAACGCCGACGATCCAGCACATGATCTTTATTGAGTCGCGTAGTCACGACCCATAAGCTCATGAGAGTGCTTCGGTACTTGAGCACACTTGTACACTATCATACAATGGACGGTCACCGTAGCCTAGTTGGTAGTGCTCCTGCCTACGAAGCTGGTGGTCCTGGGTTCGAATCCCGTTAAGTGCAAATATTTGTGTGATGAGCATAAATATTTGTTTGTGTCTAGGATGATCTGTGTGACATTGTACCGAGATATTATTATTATTATAATATACGTCCCATGTATGAAAATCGACTAAAAGGAGATTGCTCTTTGCGACAGTCGAGGATTTCAAACTAAAGCACGAAGAGTCACGGCTGACATCTGTGCTACTACACCACCTAATTTTAATAAACTTCTAGAATTGTATACCCAGTAGCATTTCGACTTGTAGGTGAAGCACGGCACCTTGCCCGCATTCCTTAACCACAACATTAGACCACATAATAATAATATAATAATAATTTCTTTATTATCCAAAAGCCTGCATTTTACAATTCAAGATGACATTCGCATTGGGGTCTCGTAATACTGGCATTGTCTGCCTAAAATGAGACCCCATACAAATTCATTTATTTATGTAATTCGTTGTTTGTGATAATAAACTATTTTGATTTTGATTCGCATCACAAACCCTAAGGCTTGTGATGCTTTTTTATTAGGGTTCCGTAGTCAAATGGCAAAAAACGGAACCCTTATAGATTCGTCATGTCTGTCTGTCTGTCTGTCCGTCCGTATGTCACAGCCACTTTTTTCCGAAACTATAAGAGCTGTACTGTTGAAACTTGGTAAGTAGATGTATTCGGTGAACCGCATTTAGATTTTTACACAAAAATAGAAAAAGTGTGAACAGAGAACCCTTCATGTGCGAGTCCGACTCGCACTTGGCCGGTTTTTTTAGTTATGTGATCGATATGTTCCTGGAAGAGTAACTTCGAATCGTGAATAACTTATAGGTATATAATGATTACCTATATGTATTCTATTTCTAACATAAATGGGCCCAAAGCCATTGAATAATTCGTTCATTTAACGTTGGACAAACTCTACGGACTACTAACACCAGAACATCTGACTGCCACACCAGCATACAATTTTGAAAACAGTGTCCCAGATGTAGGACTTAAGGTACGCATCAAAATCTTTATGGGGTTGCCAGTCACTATATTTCTTTCAATTTATAGGTTAAGTTAGTTTCTTCGGCCTGATGAGCCTTCCGTAAAATATATTTTTATTTCATTTATTTTCGTCATGTCATGTCAGTAAAGTCCGTCACAGTCAAGTCATACGTAGTCCTTGTCGTACCCCAGTAAAGCAGTGGAGACTTTACTAGAGGCTTATAATGGAGTTTTAGATTCAACACAGAATATCGAAATTCACGGCAATATAGCACTTTCCTCCACTTGTGTACGTTGTCCATGATGTTATGTCTAAAAATCCACCATATTTACACATAAAAACTTAAATTTCACCAGTTTTTGAAAATGAAACAATGCCCTGATGCGTCTTTTTCCGCGTTGCCGCGTTGGCGCTAAAAAACCTAGGAAGTTGTTTAGTGAGCAATGCGGCCAGTGATGTCTACAAATTAAGAAAATGTTGACAAAGTATCTTAGATATCTCAAATGGAAGACAAAAGATTGAGTGCCAGGGAAATTCGTTTGTCATAAAAGCTTGCAAAACATGATTGTCAATGAACTCGCATTCCGTATGGTTGCTTTTAATCGAGCAATAACTTAACTAGTAATCAGACTCAAAACTGTTAGCGACTATTTGAAGGAACTTGAGTGGATCCGGAAGATTTTTGGCATTTGGCCTGTTGGTTGGTTGGTTGGTGGCTGACTGCTAAGCCGGAGGACGTGTGTTCGATTCCCACCCGGGATTTATCTTTGTGTGAAGAACACGATTATTTGTTGTGTCTGGCCGTAATTTATCTATATTATGTATGTATTTAGGAATATAATAGGTCTTTACCTATGAAATTGCCGTTTTGTATGAAAAAATTTAAACGAATTTTTTTCATGAATTTTTTTATTTGTATTAATCGAAGTAATCACCCATGCAATCAATGCATCTTTGCCATCGCAGTGGCAGTTTATTGATGCCCTTCTTAAAGAAATCAGCTGGACGGGAGGCAACAAATTCTTCAAAGGCATTTTGTACTGCCTCTCGGGTATTGAATTTTTTTCCCGCCAAGAAGTTATCCAAATTCTGGAAAAAGTAGTAGTCTGTAGGCGCAAGGTCTGGTGAGTAGGGCGGATGACGGAGAGCTTCCAACCCCAGTTCTTGCAACTTGGAGACCGTCTGCTGTGCAGTATGAGGTCGCGCGTTGTCGTGCAGGAGCAGCGGAGACGAGCGATTGACCAATGCTGGTTGGAGATGCGCCAGCTTCTCCATCATTGTGCTCAGTTCTTCACAGTACACATCTGCAGTAATGCTCACCCCGTTTGGTAAGAAGCTGTGATGAATCACACCGGCGCTAGACCACCAAACAGTGACCATCACTTTTCTAGGGGTAAGTTTTCGTTTAGGACATTGTTTAGGTGCTGAACCAGGATCCAACCAACTTGCTGAGCGCTTGCGGTTATCAAACAGAATCCATTTTTCATCGCAGGTAACAATGCGGTTCAAAATTCCTTCATTTGTGTGTCTGTTGAGCAGTGCAAGGCACGTCTCGACGCGTACTTCGCGCTGGCGATCATTGAGTTCGTGGGGCACCCATTTGTCAAGCTTTTTTACCTTGCCAATTTGACGCAAATGGACCAATATTGTTTTGACGCTAACGTTGAAAGCTGCTGCTAATTCAGCCGTAGATTGTGTATCATCAGCTTCCACAACCGCCTTTAATTCGTCATTGTCGACCAAAGTCTTCGGACGACCGCGAGGTTCATTTTTCAGGTCGAAATTTCCAGAACGGAAGCGAGCAAACCAATAACAGGTGGTGCGTTGGTTTGTAGTGTTAGCTCCGTAAACGTCGTTGATGTTGCGTGCCGCTTGTGCCGCGTTGCTGCCACGACGGTACTCATATTCCATAATTACTCGAATTTTTAACGTATCCATGATGACGAAAAAGATTGAAATGCGATGAAAATGTAACACTAATCAATAAAGAAATGACTACTTTTGGAAAAAAGAATCCATGTTTTTAAAATAAAATTAATTTGAAATTAGAATTCTTAGCCAAACAAAAATTATTTTGATTTGAAATGGCCAGTACTGCAGAACGGCAATTTCATAGGTAAAGACCTAATATAACAATGTTTATCAGTTGTCTGGTTGCCATAGTACAGGCTCTGCCTAGTTTGGGAACAGATGCCAGGGTGTTAATTGTCGAAAGTGTAACAGGAGCAAAATAACACCACGCAGACGTTGAATCAAGGGTTTATTATCCAATTACAACGTGTAAACGGTCAAAAATCACAATTCAATCGAATCAGGTCGGATCCCAAATAAAATCAGAGAGCTATGTCAACATGAACATTGTTGTCAAATTTAAATAAAAACCAAAGCACAGAAAAATAAAGGCATGGGCCAGTACTATAAATTATGAAGAAATTATTAAAAGAGGAATGTTACATCATTTATGAGCATGTTTACAATCATTAATTAATCGAGGAATATGTTTATTAAGTGTTCTATGGTGTTTGTGTTGAGAGAGGGAAGAGCTGGCTAACAAAAGATATTTATTTTATTTTATGGATCCGAACCGGAATTACCACTTCATCTATCATCTATCAGAGTCAAAAGAAGCAACTAAATTGTGGGAAGAGAAGGTTAACCGACTCCAAAGCAATTGATTATGGCGTCCAAACCATCTTCCGAAAGGCAAATAATAAAGTCAGCATACCATCATAAAACCAGCGCTGCAACTGTTAATGTTGCAGCTAGTGCTGAGATGGGACCAATTCGGACTCGCACAGATAAGAATTAAGGACTTCTGCTTGTGTACCTTTATATATATTATTATTATTGTCTGTGTCAGTTTACTGAATAAATGTATTTTCTTTCTTTTTTTCTTCTTTCATAAGTAACTATTATTGCACGCTTTGGAGTCGTTTACGTCGTTAGAAAAGAATTATAAACCCACGTACACGGGTCAAATTCGCGTCTGTGGTTTCAAATTGCTGCCCCACTCAACTCAGGTACTTACCGTCGTGATTTGGCACCTTCGAACTTTCATCTATTTAGAAACCTTTAAAAAACATCTCTGTGGGCAGTATAGGCACTAAGTACATGGTTTTAGATTTTTAGGAATCTGTTATTAAGAACATAGATATAAAGAATAATGGCAGGGCTCCATACTAAGAATTGTCTGGGATCAAATTGAAGCGTCCCGTAATGAAAAATATGTCAAATCATATGGCGTTAGCTCCCGAATCTATAAATGAGACTATTTTCATTTGGGAAAGCCGGAAAAAAATATTTCGGTGTTTGAATTTTTAGGTTATAAATGAACGTCAAAGAACAATTATCAATAAAACATCGCAGATTGAAATTAAATCATAAAGAAATGGATAATGTGGTGTGGTCTAGGTGAAGATAAGAAAATTTACAGATAATATCAGAAACACTCAAATAAACTCTAACCCTCGGTGTAGAGTAGTATCTACTCAATTGTATGTTTATGAGAGTTAAGCGGGTATTTTTACGCATGATAAAGTTTTAAAAAATGTACTTGCCCCGTAAACACTAAAACCGAGGGTTGTATAACAACTGAGGTTTGTTAATGTTAAGGCAAATTAAAAATACATTTTGTAACCATATTTATTTTATTCCTCATTCTAATCTCGTATTATTATCAAGAAACATATTTTGATGGTAACATTTTGAATGAACCTAATTCAAAAGCAATTTGATCAGCTTTTAAAACCAAAAAATAACTCCGGCTTTTACAAGACGCAGTGAATAATTGAAAAATCGTAGAAAATTTATTAAATTTGATTCATATATATGAAATCTATGGACGCTAAAAAAAGTCCAGACTGAATTCTGCCATTGTTCTTTAAGACGATTCGTTAAGGCGATTGAGCCGTCTCGACTCGAAGGTTGTGTGAAGGTGTGACTTGTTTTTCGTACCCCATGCCCCATGAGAGCCAAGTAGTAGTGCACAAGAACCTGATTGAGGTTGATTCGTACCAGCTCGTTGGCCCAATAACTAAACACAATTATCGAAGTTGCCAGACGGCCCCAACCGATATTCTAATGGCATTCACTTTTTTTCCTTCGTTTTTTTACCATAATGTTACTTAATTGTGTTCACCATTACGCCTATAACTTTCATAATGTCAATTTACAGAGAAAATAATATGCAACACAAATTACTAGACGCAAATTAAATTTTGTGGCGAAACATATCGTAGGGGTTAACAGTAGGTAGCTGCCTAGTTGCTAAGCTAGGCAACAATGGATATTGTGCAGATCGTGATTACAAATACCTAAATGGAAGGTAGCCAGGTCATTTGTTGTATGAAAATCTGAAGGTATCAATGTAGCAAATAGTGGTATTATAAATTGCAATGTTAGTTGCAGAACATTTTTAATATTTCCTCTTATTGTATCTTCGTGGGCGTAATGTGTTCGTAAGTCACCCTGTAAGGACAGACAATTACAAACTAGAATATGTTACTTCCAGAAGTGAGACGATCTTAGATTGCAAATTAAATGTAACATAAATATTTTGGGACCATTAATACACAACATCTATTAACTATTAATTATTTGCAAAAAGTAGGTATGGCGCAGTGGTTAAGGTAGTCGCTTCATCACTATATCTACGTATCCCACGTATAGCGGGTTCGATAAACAAAGCTAATTTCTACACCTGTTTTCTTTAATTTGTTTCATAGTAAGTAAGCACACCTTAAGTAGGTACCTATTCCCCACTGTGTATGTTACACCTTTAATATCATATATTTTAAATATATAATTATTTACATTATTTTTAAGATAAATGTTAACTCGTTAAGTTCATTATAACAAAATATAACATGGATTTATTCAAGGCTACAGAGAGTACAGGCAGCTCATGGGTACGCGAGGTCCACCTTCGACCTCATCTTCACTTACCATCAGGTGAGATTGTGGTCAAGCACAAAGACATTTTGCATTAAAATATGTATATATTTGATTTCTTGTATGTTTGTTTCTTTGTAATGGTAAATGGAAAAAATAATACGATAAACGAAAATCAAATTTCTTTAATTTCTAGAAAGCTACATTGCTGATTTAGAATTTTGAAAGCTGATTTCCAAAATGGAGATGTGATATAAAAATAAAAGTCCTTATTTGGCATAAAATATACTAAGATGGTTATTATTGGCATGTTTTCTGTCTGTAAATAGATTTTAGTATTATGATATAAAACTTAAAATATTTATATCTTATCTCTAAATTGGATGTAAGTGATGGAAATTTATGTAAAAATAATAGAGAGAGAACTCTATGGTTTCTGCGTAAAGTTCCATCAGTAGGTGTTGAGAATCCAGTGTAGGAGCCATAATAGTTTCACTTATTCTTACAATGTTCCTAGAAGCCAATTCTATTAAATACACGAATAAAACAGGTCAGTAGAACAGATTTCTTCTCTCAACTAAATATTTAATACCCAAGGGTAAAACGGAAATGCTTCCGGCCATAATATATTTATGAAGTTTCTTCAACAATGGTTGCTACAGTGTAACTAATCGATTGTCGTTTATTAACGATTTTCCTAAATTTAATTACAATAATAAAAAATCAAGCTAATCTAACAAAATTATAATAGATAGGTCACCTTAACGCCTATTACACCAATTATCTGTAAGCCCCAGGGCTGCGATCCGTTAATATGTATCAATTAGATGGGTGGCGCGCGCGCTCGAGCGTGGCGGCGCTTGGGCAACCGCGGCCGCGACAAAACGGCGCGCCCAGTGCCCCGCGCGACACTTCGCCATGCGCCGCCTCGCGCTGTTGGTGCTGCTGGCCACGGCGGCCGCTGACCTCGACCCCGTCGCCGATACCCTCAACAATGATGCCATCGCCAACACCCTGCTCGCCAATGACACTATCGTTATCGACAACGACAACGGCACCGTGAGCTTCCGAGGAGTCAATGGAACTGTCATCGAACTCGACGCCGACCAAGCGGAGGTAGTCCGGAAGAAGCGAACCTTCGGCGAATTAGTGTTCAGAGGCTTAGCTGACGTTTTGGGATACAATGTTCAGAGGAAACCGCCGCAGGTCGTGTTCCCGCCCCCGCTGCCACCTGTGGCCGGGATAGACTCACCTCTGGCAGTAGCGGCAGCGCCGGCGCCACCTGCTGCCCCGGCTCCGTGCGGCACTCCAAGAGCTGCCGGCCCTCCACCCTGTGCTCGCCCGCCTCCACCACCACCGCCTCCAGCGCCCAAAGCGGCACCTCCGTGCCCCCGCCCTCGCGCTGCACCCAAAAGGAAACCGAAACCTACACAACCTCCACCGCCGCCACCACCACCCCCATGCGGTCAACCTCGAGCTAACCCCGTTACGCCAGCACCGTGCGCGCCACCTCCGCCTCCGCCTAAACAGGCCGATGGCCTCGAACGAATAACCTCCAACTTAAGACTCAACTTTAATTTTGGCCGTACTCCCGTGACTCCAGCTCCCATCGCTGCCGTCGCTCCCGCCGCCCCTCCTACTGCCGAAGAGATAGCTCAAGCTGAGGCCGAAGCCGGCTTACTGGACTACCAAGACCAGTTCGTGCCTATAGTGCCCCAGGCGGCCAAGTTACCGGCTACCGAGCCGCGCCAGCCGCGAGTGTTTGTTGACGCATTTGTCGTGCGCAACGGTGTCGCGAGACGAGTGGATACTGTAGACGCGAAACGATTCGACCCTCAGCAAGTCTCCGCTGATGATGATTACCTCGCGTATGATGACGATAATAACCAACAACAACTCGACGATGACTATGAAGACGCACAAGAGTCCCGTGACCGCGAGTCTGCAGTGCGACAGTTCGGTACAGCCGTGGATGCTTTTTGGAAAAATAAGAGGGATCAAAGACAAGAAAACCAACAACCGCGGAAACAACGGAAACCAAAGCGGCTCCCGGCTAACCATTACCAAAACGTTCATTTCGGGGATAGACTCTCAAAGGATGCGGTAGGCTATAGGGATGACACCCACCAGAGTTTACAACGAGAAAGACCAAGGTCTAATAGAATTCCACCACCTCTACAAGACACCGATGACGAAGATTTCGAATCCACGACTACTACTGAAGACCCAAGAAAGAAGTTAAAACCACGCGTGCTACCACCTACCGAGCATAACCCTAACCAGATCGATACAGTGACTGTGCGAGTACCGCCAATATATAAAGAAAAACGTCCAAGAAAATTGCACCGAGAGCGTCCGGAGCAACCAGATAGAGATGACGAAAACGAAGGCGACGATTATAGTAGTGGAGCTGATTATAATAGAAGAGACGATTATGATAGTCGGGCTGATAGCTACGGAGGTGGAGAGGACGCTCAAGATACTGACGGTCATGATTCCGCTCCAGCGCCGCAAACTGAAACCCCCCGGAGGAAACGCCGCCGCAAACACAGCCGAAAAACACGTTCCGCCGAAGAAGCTGACGAAGATGACGACGAAGACGGTTATTTCGGTAAAAAATATCCCATCTCTAATGAAGAGAAATTTTATCTTTCTTTGACGGTACCTCCACCGACTGTCGACGCGGACATAGCACGGCATGAAGAGCCCGTCAAGAGTGGTTATTTTCTCGAAGACCATGAAAGATTGAGAGAGGATCCGAGAGAGAAGAACTTTTCTTTAAAAGACCACGAAAAAATAAGGGAAGACCCGAAAGAGAGGATCCGTGACGCACCCGGAGACGACGACTCCGATCGATCTGACGAACAAGATCAGTCGGGTGAAAACGAACGCGCTGATGAGAAGGAACGCTCTGCAGTAGATCCTGAGCGAGCTGGGGAAGAAAACCGAGCCGATGAGAGTGAGCGTACTGACAAGCCTAGCCCCAGCGCAAGGGTCACAGAAACAGGTTATCAGAACAACTATGTCCACGCCCGCAATGTCCAAATAGATGATCCAGCACCCAAAATAGCAACTGTTAAAAGAAAAAGAGTAAAAGCCGGCTCCGCGTGAGCGAGCACACACGCGCCATAATTGTAATTATTATTTATTTGTAGCCCCGGCCCCTCACACATGCACTAATGTACAAAACATAACAAGTTGCCATGCTTATTTTTGGGAGATCTTACATGATGGGATCTTGTGATATTTCGCACGTGTGTGCATTTTAGCCGTGCATATGTGTGGTACCGGCATAAGACATAGGTGGCGCGTAACATTGTATAATATTAGCGCACTTCCTATGACGCGAAGATCGGTCTGTGATGTTCTAGTTATGTACCTACATGTATCTATAGTTTATACTTTTATACTTAGGATAAAATTGTATTTTATTAAGTTTCTAAATAAACAGTTTCGAGATCGATTTCATTATTGTTAGTCGGATCGAATCAAAGGCGTGAAATGATCAGGTCGGTGCAAGTAGGTGAAGGTTCCGGCCGCGAGAAAACAACTAGAAAAGGCCGCGTAGACAAGTGCAATGAGTCAATGACCCAATTGGTTTTCGCAAAGCAGCTAGAGTTGCAGCCTCAGTACTGCTGCTAATGTTGCATCTTGCATTCGGTTCGATGTTCCCAGACGCTGTCGTTGTTCTAATATTACCTGCCCTATATATTGCATACATATTCATCTTACACATATCTCTTATCTCCGATTAGGTACACTTACTTAATCTGAAAGTTACTTAACTAAACCTTTCCCTAGCGAGACTGGAAACCATCGAAATTATAATGTAACAAACTGCCGCGACTATTGCTTGGAGAGCAATACAGGTTGTATTGGATGATGTCTGGAAGAGATTGCCGACCGGCATGTGTACAATTTACTTTTGTAATAACCCTATATGCTTTGTAATAGTTGTCAATAAAGAATATTTATCTTATACTGCGTACTTGCATTTCACCTCAGTGTTGTACAATCAGCTTACCTAATTGCCATCTTCTTGCCCAAATTTCCAAACGCAAACCCACTCCCAATGACAATGGTCACCACAATCAAATTAAACTGACTTAATCTAAATTAAACCTTTCGCCGTAACCGCGCCGAATGGAAACCGATAGGTATAACAGTGTGACAATACGGTGTATAACCACGTCCAGGCTGGCACACAAAGGCTGGCCGTGACCGCCGGTGACATTGCACGATTTCACTCGCCCATGTTATGGACACGTCTCGCATAAAAACAAACAAAAAATATTTTATAGACTTTTAATCACACAAAATAATACTGAATTCGATATTAGTTTTTTGACGTACAGAAATATATAATGGTAAAGACATACAGGGTCTCGGGTAAATAGTGTCCATTCTTCTAAATGGTTGTTCAGAATATACACGTGATCATTATGCAAGTTTTTAATATCTCGCTTAGTGTTAGTCTACTAGTTCTTTACCGCTTCCCCGGACTGTAGAGACGAGATCAAGTCTTCTAGCAAAGTAAAATTACAAGCTTAAGTAGGTAGTCCAATGCAGAGTTCACTTTGGGGTTTGATAACCAACTTTTAGGGACTATTAGCGCAACTGTCGATCGTTAATAGGAAACAAAATATGAAACTGCTAATCCAAATGGGGCTCAGGGAGGGCATTTTATCTATATGCATGCAGACTAAAGGTCATGGAGGGTGATGTTGGTGGCGATCTTTCGTAGACGTACTCTAATAATCGCCGGACAATACGATACGACAATACGATCTCTCAGATTGTGTCATTGTGCCCAGGGTCACGAGAGTTTCTAACAGCCTTCAATTGACGACGGTGATTCTAGAATAGGACGATCAAATACATCCCGTATTTGACTACCGCGACAGTAAGGAACGTGGAAATCATAAGTAAAGATAATCATCACCATCACTCTCATGACTAGCGACAAGAGCAGAAAGAGGTCAGGTAGAGCACCGATGGATTACATACTCTCTCAGGCACAACAAGGTGTAGTACCGACAACTCTCAGAATGCGGATTGATGAAGGGAAATTTTCTTTACAGAAAATCCAAAAATCACTTTTTGGTCCGACCCGGGATCTCTTTATGTGTGGTTGAACACGATACACTTAGGTAAACTAATGAGGCGCTTCTATGAGTTACTCCTACAGGTCCGTAAGTAACGGACGAGATTCAGTGTCTAGGCGTACAGTCAGGCAGGAGCAGATGGGTAAGAGTGTTAGATTTATACCCCAATGCCCCGGAAGTCACTTAAAACCGTCGGTCCGGTTCCGGTCTTTCCGGTCCAGTCGCTAGCCGTCACATCGGATCATGAGATTGATGGAATACAAAGTGCTCCTGTGTTTGCGCATACTCTTGTGCACTATAACCTGTCCCGCGCAGATGGCTAGTTTCCATTGAGACTGGACGCCGTGGTCGAAACTCGACCATAAAAGTAACTGCCCTCAGCTGGGCTTCGAGCCCCAAAGGTGTGCCCTCCAGCGCGGGCCACTTGGTTTTATTTGATAAACGACTTGAACCCCGCTCGCCACTATTGTCTAGTTAAGCAGTAAAAGTCCCCAAGGCTAACTTTAAACGACATTTAAAAAATAACAGAGATAGTAAAATAAAAACTAGAGAAACCGAATCACAAGAGAAAGAGAAGACTCTTAGTAAAGTTTTTTTTATGAAAAGACATCGTCCGCTTTAGGGAATCCAATCCCTGTGCCGGGTAGTTCAAAAACATATATAATAGACGGCCACAAATTACGTCCAGACTCAGAACAACTATTTATGGGTCACACAAATAGTTGTCCAGCGCGGGACTCGAACCCGCGATACGAAGCGGCGAGGCGACTGTTTCGCCGCTGCGCCACACGTGCAGTCAAGCTTACATTAAGGTAACTCAAATGTAGGTAAAGTCAATGCTCGGTCGCATCGGTCGATACACTTTGACATAGACAGGACTTTATAACGTAAGAAATAACAGCAGTTTTCGTGTTGCACGTGTGCCTACCGACAAGCGTCGGCTGTACCACAATAATAAATTATTTACTTATCTTACGCCTGAAATGACTAGATACAATATTACAATTATTCATCTCCCTTATAACTACTTAATAATAATAAATAAATAATAACTATGTTAGGTCATTAGCCGTGTAGTTTACGGCCTCGAAATAATAACAGCCCCACTCCCCCCCCCCCCCAAACCATCTCGTGGGTGTCGTATTAGGCGACTAAAGGATACACCAGATAGTCAGGCAGCAGCGCCTCCTGTGAACTAGCTGCCACCTAACTGCGGTCACCAACTCGCATGTAAGACGCGGTGACAACGGCAAAATGGCAACGTTACAGTAACCTCTAAATTTAACACCAAAACAGACTGGCCGTTCCCCAGACGAAACTAAGCCTTTACTAATCGGGGCCATACGCTAGTGCCATTAATATATATAACAAACTACCAAAAGTTATACGAGACGAACAATCATGTGATTCTTTCATTAGACAACTCAAAGGCTATTTAGTCCAGAAAAGTTTCTATACGCTACAAGAATTCTACAATGACAGCCAGCCTAAATAAATAAATAGAAAATTAAAATTAATGCTTAGAAGGTAAAACCTGGAACCAAATAATATGACATTTTCTTTACATTCCCTTACTATTTGATGTACCTGATGACATTTAATATAGGTATTGAATGTAAAATTAATTAACATTTATTCTATTGACATGCATGATACTTTTTTATATTTTTTTTCCTCTTATTATTTAACTATGTAATACTGTAATTTTATATTGATTCTATTGTGTAAAATTAAATGATAAATATTAAGTATTATTGTAATAATTATGTACCTAATGTTGCTGTGCCCTTACAGGGTATCATGTTGTAACATAAGTAATACCATTTTAACAACATTGTATACACATGAATTGCAATAAATAAATTGAAACCTTTGTGGGAGGCCTCAGTCCAACAGTGGACGATATCAAGCTGATGATGATGTTGGGACAAGTAACACACTACCATTTGATCCCAAACTAGGCAGAGCTTTTACTATGGCGACCAAACATCGGATACACATACTTATATATTATTAAATACATATCTACAAGTCTATGGGGGCCGACACTTCTTCAGCCATAGTAAGACAATTTGTGAGAACACTTAAACCCTAGCATTTCGTTGTTCTAGTGAATGGGCGGCCCTCTTATTATTTTGCCTTTAGTTTCTGTGACTAACAATTTATGGATCTTTTAGCTGTCCGAAAAAAAAATGATTATTATTATCTATACATATAATAAAATCGTAGGAAAGTCAAAACTGTACATTGAATATTTTATTTAAATGATACTTGGGTCGTGATCTACAATAGGCTACATATTATCACGCTATCACCTACGGGGGAGGAGCTGTGATAAGAAAACTTAACGCCGCGGGGCACAGCTAGTATTATTATAAACTAGCCGTGTCCCGTATGCGTGCGTATCACAGCTCCTCCCCCGTATGCAATAGCGTGATAATATGTAGCCTATATGTTGACCCGACCTCTTAGTAATATTCATGCAAAATTTGAAGTAAATCCATGGAGTACTTTTTGAGTTTAGCCCGGACATACATACAGACAAACAGACACACAGACAAAAATTCTAAAAACTATATTTTTGGCTTCGATATCGTTTGTAGATCACGCCCCAAGCAACCTTTTTAAAAAATATTGAATGTACAGTTTTGACTTTTCTACGATTTTATTATATGTATAGATTAACTCCATTCCATTGCACAATGGTTTGTCAGTGGTGGGACTCGCGACTCAACACATTCGGGTACACTTTTATTTGCGTCAGAATGGGAGTAGAAATACTATGAGAGCGTGCTTCGGAGGACACGTCAAGCCCCCGTTGGTTGTCGTTAAGCCATTTAGTTATGTTTAGTTAGCTGTTGAGAGGCCTACTGGGCGGCTTGAACTACTCGGACATCAAGGTAACCCATACGAAAAATAAAAGAAATACTTAAATTATAAACGGGTGTAATTTTATAAAAATAATAATAATATCTAGGGACAATGTCACACAGATTATCTAGCCCCAAACTAAGCAAAGCTGGTACTATGGGTACCAGGCGACGATATACATACTTATATAGACAGATAAATACTTACATACATAGATAACATCCATGACTCAGAAACAAATATTCGTGTTCATCACACAAATATTTGCACTTACCGGGATTCGAACCCAGGACCACCAGCTTCGTAGGCAGGAGCACTACCAACTAGGCTACGGTGACCATCAAAGTCAAAGGACATAAATTGCGGGGAATTTGAATATTTTCTGAGAACCCTAGTATGAAGTAATTTTCCCAATGTTAAAATGGCCCGTATAAAATCATGATGCTTTGAAATGATTGGGACACTGGCTAGCTTGAGAGACGTTTAGTCTTCCACTTTCAAATCGTCCGTGAGAAGTCAATGGCCGCGATTCTAAGCAATACCTACACTGTGTTGGTCGAGTGGTTAGCGACCCTGATTGCTGAGCCAAAAGTAGTGGGTTCGATCCGCACCCTAGACAAATTTTTGTGTCATGAGCACAATTATTTGTTCTGTGTACGAGGGTAATTTATGTATAATATGTACGTATTTATAAATATATAATAAACCAGTTGTCTGGTTAGCATAGTATAGCTTTGCCTTGTTTAGAACTAATTATATTTATTAACTACCCTTTCCGGTCGTGTCGCTAGGCGTCCCATCGGATCATGAGAGTGATGGCATAGAAAGTACTCCTGTGTGTGCGCACTAGGGTTGTAACGGATCTTCGCCTCCGCTTCCGTTACTGCGGAAGTTCCGCATGAAATCGTATCTTCGCATCCGCCTCCGCCTCCGCAATTTCTTTGCGGAGTTATAACGGAGTTTTATTTACGGCATAATCATATATCTCTGCATCACCCAAAGGTCGACTGGCATAGAATGCCTTTGGCATCAATTCCGCCTTTGTCAACATCATCGTCATATCAGCCGAATGACGCCCACAGCTGGACAAAGGCCTCCTCCAAAGATATCCACAATTGCCGGTCTTGGGCTATCGGCATCCAGCGACCCGCACAAGATCATCCGGTTCGTGGTCGCCAATCGAGAACCTTTCTGCGCCAGCGGCCGTCCGCTCTACGAGCTATGTGCCCTGCCCACTGCCACTTCAGCTTGGCAATTCTTCGGGTTAAGTCGGTTGCTTTAGTTCGCCTGCGAACCTCAGCATTTCTCATTCGATCTCCCAGGGAAACTCCAAGCATAGCTCTTTCCATTGCTCTATGGGTGACCTTGAGCCGCCTGATAAGACCTATAGTAAGCGACGACGTCTCTGTTCCGTTAGTCATCACTGGCATCGCACACTGGTCGAAGACTTTCGAATTGAGACACCGCGGTATATGGGACGAGAAGTTATTGAGTAGCTTCCCGAATGCTGCCCAGCCAGCAGAAAACAACTTGTAAACATGGCTCAGCATTGTGATGGGTCTGTATTTTTCAAAAGGGTATTATCGCCCTTTTTGAAGAAGAGCACCACCACACCTCTGTGCCATACTTGTGGCGTTTGACCTTCTATTATGACGGTGTTAAATAACTTCTGCCGGGCCCGTCCATCATCACTAGGCGCCTTGTTGTTCTTAAGCTGTTTGAGAGTGATTCTCATCTCGCACATGCTGACGTCCGGGATGTCGTCGGTGAAGTGTCGGGTTAGTCGTGCTCTGGGATCTGAGGCACAACTATCGACAAGTGATTGGGTTCTCGTATACAGCTGTCCATGGAACCTCTCGATCTCTCCCAGCAACTCAGGTCGAGACGTGACGATTCTGCCATCCTCAGTCTTCAGCTTCGTCAGTTGGCTCTGTCCAACACACAGTTCTCTTGCTAACACTTTAAGAGCCTTTATTCCGCTCGATGGCTTCTTTAATACATTTTGTATTAATTGGGCGCGTGTCGCGAGTCAAAGACTTTGAGATCTATCTGTTGAGCTGCCGGTATCTGGTAGGATCACCAAACGTTGTCAAAACCATTTTCCGTGTTTCTTCCTTTAGGTGCAGGGTATAGTCAGAGATCTTTTTGGTTCTGTTTTTACGGCGGGCCTTGAAGACCTATGGACGGCATCTACGAGCCTGTCGTGGTATGACTCCACTTCCCCGCAATTCGAGCAGTTCAGTTCTGTAGTTCGAGCTGAAAGGGTTCGGGGTTTTCAACGTGGATGGGTAAAGGTCGGAGCGTAGACTTTATCAGTCGGGACCTCTGGAGCTTGACATTAAGGTTCAATGAGCCCCGCCTGTGATCGCTTCCGCTTTTAACCGTATTGATCACAAAGACGTCATTGAACTTCTGTCTTATCGTCGACAAAATAAAGTCTATCTCGTTTTTTGTTTTACCATCGGGGCTTACCCAGGTCCATTTGCGGTTATCCGGCTTCTTGAAAAAGGAGTTCATCATAAAGAGCCCCTCCTTCTCCATGAAGGCCAATGCAAATTGCCCCACTCTCAGCTCATTCCCGAAAAGTTTACCCAGCTTCGCGTTAAAGTCTCCCGTGACCACAGTGAAACAAGTGTTAGAGGAACGTATGGTTCTAGATATATCCTCATACATGACCTCAACCTCATCGTCGGAGTGCGTCAAAGTCGGCGCGCATACTTGTATGACCTTCAACGAATAAATTCTGAGTATAAGGTACGCAACCCTAGTCGACACACTCCCGATTTTTACTAAGTTATGGACGAGGGATTTGTGGACTATGAACTCAACATCACCTTGAGACTGTTGGTTGCCCTCCCGGAAATAAATCAAGTTCCCGGATTTCAGGATTATCGTGTCTCTTAGGACTTCAGATAATCCTATTATATTCCAATGTAACCTGCTCAATTCTTCCTCCAGTTTGATGATTTTGTCGTCGTGGGTCGCAGTGTGCGTGTGTTGTATGTTGCCAGGGCCAGTGGTCGTCAGTTTTAGTAACACGGAATCTGTCGGGAATTCGTAGCACCTTCTGCCCTGCCGAATACACTTCTGTTACCACGGCTTGGAATAACATGGCTGCCGGGGACTGGGGGCAGCGGTTTAGTTGTGTCCTTCATTTGAGGGGATTTGCCATAATCGCCACGATTGGCAGACGGGTTGGCGATCGCAATAAGATAGACACGTCCCCCCACGGTATGAGAGTGGGTGGCGATATTCTTTATGGCCGTCAGCCACACAGCCAAAAATTTCCGCCTTTTTAGTTTAGTGGAATAAGTTTCAATAAAATAAAAATAAATCATAGAATAATAATAATGCGCGAGCCACGACGCCCGTGTACGACTCAGTCGTACGGCCGAATTTTGCTTTGCAATGCAAAGTAATTGTTATTGTTTATTCAAGTCACACGAAGCCAAAAACAAGTGAGGTATGAGAAAGAGAAAGAGATTAAAAAATGATTAATATTACTCATAAATAACAGTTTTTTCACATCCACTATCACCTTCGCATTCGCATCCGTTAACCTCCGCATCCGCGGAGGTGTAATCCGTCATCTTCGCATCCGCCTCCGCCTCCGCTAAGAGGCCTCCGTTACAACCCTAGTGCGCAAACACTTATGCAATATTATATGTCCCGCGCAGATGGCTAATCTTTATTGAGACTGGCCGCCGTTGCCGAAATTCGGCTAGGAGGACATTATTATTATTTATTTAATATCGTTACAGTTCCTAAGAGAAGAAGACGGCATCTTTGCTTCTGTCAATTTTGTTTTGGTGCACAATACTCGAGGAAAATAAGCGGCACGTTCGAACCTGTGCACTTATCATGCGCTCCGGACAAGCAGTGTCATTCGTTTGTCAGTTTAATAATATAAAGATATTTGTTCTATGTCGGTTCCATGTCAAATCAAATCGGATCGCAATATAAGGTTCTAAAAAAGTTGAAGGTAATATGTTATTTTAAAAACAGTAATTTTTCGTCTTGACTTACGTATATAATAATAATAATAAAAGTATGTATTTTGTAATCTAAAATAGGTTGAATACATTAACAAAACATGACTCGCACTGCTTAGCCTATGTACATAGAATTTGGTAAGTATGCAACCTGTTTTATGGGAGACTGGTGCCTGAAGTAGGTTTAGAAGAACCTGTAGTACAGGTCACCAGGACCCCATTCCGCGGGTCGTATTACATGTATTTATGAGCTTACATTTTATGTATTACTCGCTTGCTATTCCTGAGTACAAATTAAAATTAAAAAAAAAATAAGATTTACATTAAAAGTAAGAATCTTATAAAAATAACAGTAATTTTGGCGAACTGTATTTGTGTCAGTATAGAATTATATTACATTTTATTATACGTGTGTTCTGTGTGTGTTATATGTGTGTGTGCGGGTAGGATATATCTAGAGGTGTGTGTGTGTTCCTGTGTGCGTTGTCTTTGGCGCAGATTACATAGTATAAAGATATATCCATTTGAACATTGTGGAGCCAAATACTGCGATATATTATCATTATGCGCATTGTTTTAACGAATTGTTGGTTTCGAGTAAACTAATCAACAGTTTGTCTGATAACATTGATATTACATACGATTTCCTTAGCTACTACATCCATTGCGACCACATCCATACACGCCGGTTTCTGTAAAAGAAAAAACACATTGTTAATAATTATCTGGTTCATTTCGCGCCAACAGCCTGCGGTCACAATTGTACGTGATAGTCGGAGTTATGAAGTAATAATCGATCTTGTAATAATATTATTGCACAATATCATTCCTAAAATATTGGCAACTGGCAAACGGTCACCGTAGCCTAGTTGGTAGTGCTCCTGCCTACGAAGCTGGTGGTCCTGGGTTCGAATCCCGGTAAGTGCAAATATTTGTGTGATGAGCACGAATATTTGTTTCTGAGTCATGTATGTTTTCTATGTATTTAAGTATTTATCTATCTATATAAGTATGTATATCGTCTCCTGGTACCCATAGTACAAGCTTTGCTTAGTTTGGGGCTAGGATGATCTGTGTGACATTGTCCCTAGATATTATATACATATATAATAAAATCGTAGGAAAGTCAAAACTGTACATTGAACATTTTTTTTAAAGGATACTTGGGGCATGATCTACATTCGATATCGGAGAAGAAGAAGAAAAAAAAAAAAAAAAATAGTTTTTAGAATTTTTGTCTGTGTGTCAGTTTGTCTGTATGTATGTCCGGGCTAAACTCAAAAAGTTCTGCATGGATTTACTTAAAATTTTGTATGAATATTACTAAGAGGTCGGGTCAACATATAGGCTACATATTATCACGCTGTCACCTACGGGGGAGGAGTAGTGATAATTTATAAAATTTAACGCGGGTAAAACCGCGGGGAACATCTAGTTATTATTATAATATTATTATTATTCAATGAGTATAATAAAGTGTACAGCCTAATGGTCTAGCGGCCGCGTATTACACCGCAGTAAATAAGGTCCTGGGTTCGGAAATGCTGAAAGTGTTATTAAGAATTTTCTAACAAGGCAAGACCTGTCAGTCAGGAACACACTCCTGTACTTCGCGAAGCACGTTAAGCTGTCGGTTATGCGTCTCATCGTTTTAGGGGCATGCCAATTATTATGCAAGTCGATGGACGAGATTCCAAAAACTCTGTAGGCGAACTCCAAATAAAACTAGTTACTATGTACTGAATATTCATTACTAAGGTTGACGTCTAATTAATACATACAAAATCAAACTACTTGACCTTAGACTCCGAATGAACAATGCATGTACAACGCCATCTAGTGAATCCGATGTAAACATCGAAGTAATAAAGTGCTTCGCTTCCTGGCTCCTGAGTTTGCACACATATCCTGCATCATTTGCCCTATTAACTAGTAAATAATAATTAATTATAGAAATACTATAATTCATGTAGCAGCCATTTACAAGCGCCTTTTAAAGACCATGTAAATAAATACAGTTTTATTTATGTTAGTTTTCGTTGAGATTTATCGGTGAAGTACACGCAATTCGGCCAACAGTAATATCTATTATTTAATCTTGTAATAACATTGCACGATATCAATAGAAAATAATTACAAATGACTGTAATAATGTGCGCAACTGCCAGTTGACAAAGTGAGAGTCACGATTAATCAATGTCAAGTCAGCCAGGGGCGCAGCCAATCGGAACTCACCATCCTCGGCATACGGTGCCTACATAGAAGAAGTATTTTTTTTGTAATTACTACGCACCAGGGTAATAAATCCCTGTAAAGTGGTGGACTTTACAAACGTGCAGTTTACGGATACAAAGCAGACTCAGAACAACTATATATGGGTCACACAAATACTTGTCCCGTGCGGGTGTCGAAACTGAAACACAAGGACAACGAGTTGGCGAGATGTCTGACTGGGCCACTGCATCACATGTGCAGTCAAAACACATATGTAGGTAGACATATATAGTACACGGACGGACGGAATGAGGACAAAACCTAGTAAATGCTACTCTTTATGTCTGGACAGGCGAAGTATCAAACGTATCTTTTATAATCCCGAGCTTTATAAAGCTGTGGAAAGATTTTCTTTAAATTCCGAAACGGTACCATTTAAGAAAGGATTTTGGAAGAAAGATAGATTACAAAGGTTGTACACGAGCTCTAGATGTAGTAATCCAGACTTTTTCAGATGACTTAAACTTCAATGCGACACAATGTCCAGAAACAATGTCAATTGAACCAATATGAACTAAAGGGTAAACAATTGTGCAATCGTATAAAAACGCTGCTTGATGCAAATCATCACTGAAATCACCACTGAACCATTTCTGTTCAAGTTGTTGATCTGTGTGTCGGCTCGAATACTCATTACGATTCGAGCAGTGTCACGGGGAGACTCACTTTCCTCTAGAGTTTGAGTAGCACAAAGTCAGGCAATACTAACACGGCAATCTTCGTTTCGATTTCTCATTCTTCTTCAGTGAATCGGTTCGCAATGTTACGAAGCCTGATTGTATTACGGCCTATATTCAGGTATCTTACATAGGCTAAACAGATTTACCAAAATACGCGTCTGCAAGGGGATCGGAGGGCGCCAGACCAGACGCTCATTGAGTATATACGGGAGGCACACCGGCGCGCACTAGGACAGTGGTCTGAACGCTCCATACGTGTCTATGCTATCCTGCCTCAGCACCAGGCCTGGGTGAGAAGGAAGGGCGGTTACGTCACACTGACTGACTCACATACTCACCGGACACGGGTGTTTCGGTGAGTATCTGTGCCGGATAGGTCAAGAAGCGACGACACATTGTCACCATTGCGGGAGTGACCTGGACTCTGCCCAGCACACGCTCTCCAGGTGGTCAGTCTGAGAGGCTGAGAGGCGAGTCGTGGTCGAAGAGATCGGACGGGATCTGTCCCCTCCAGCAATCATGGGCGCGATGTTGGCGGGTGACACCACCAAATGGGATGCCGTGGTCTCCTTCTACGAGGCAGTCTTGCCCCAGAAGGAGGCCCCCGAGCGGGATCGGGAGCGAGCCGATCCCGCTCGCAGACGGAGGAGGCGTCGGGGCGGCGGCGGCAGCCGGTAGCCCAACTACCCTCGGGGCTGCAGTGGCAGAAAGAGAAGTGTCCTCTACTGCGGCCACTTACAAGCAGCTCCAGGAAGACAGCGATCTGTTTGTGGCGCAGTCGCTGTGCCGGACTGACAGGAGTCGGCAATACGGGAGGGCAATCCAGAGTCAGAGGGAACGTGTTCCAACTATCTGGGATATGGCGCAAAAGGTGAGCACCGAAGGAGCACACCCACTTTCCCAGGCTCCCCCATCAGGCGCAAAGAGAAGTCCACGGCAGGTAGGTTTAGTCGGTGCCAGTCCGTCATACTCTACCGCAGACACTTTTTGCGGGTGGCATGCATAGGCATTATCCCTGTCTTAACAAAAAAAAACGCTAAACAGATTATAAATATTAGGTTAGAAAGTCTTTTCGCATTATAGTATGTATGAACTTGTCATAAAATCTCTTTGGCTATACTACTTGTATCTGGCTGGTTTTCGTATCATTGAAAGTTTAAATTTTAAAGAACATAATTCCAAATTCAAATTTGAAAATGTGTGATTTTCATTTGTTTTGGGTACTTGGGGTACTGTCAAAATGAGTAAAACTAATGAAAAATTCGATACATTTTAAAATTTTACTACAAAAAAGGTAAAATTGCAACGCAAAAAATTGGCGACGTTTATGGACCTATTGCAGTATCTGTGTGAGTAGCACAAAGGTCATTGGGCACCTTAGTATAGAAACCATACCCATGGCGGACACAAATGAAATTAGTAGAGTGTAATGATATAAGGCTCTGATTTACTATGGCATTAGTCACATTAATGTGAGCCACGGGAATCTTGAAAAATTCAAGTGTTATTAACTGATATGAGGAATATGAATAAAATGCTAGTTCATAAAAATGTTTTTATTCAATTTGATCCAAATCAAGCATAAGATCATTTAAGAAGGCAGCAGGTGCGTCTGTTGCTTCCTGATGTTTGGCCCAAGACAGATAATAAACTATGCTAGCGATATGGGCGCAGCTCCCGACAGTTCGGCGGCCGTGTATACATGAGCAGTAGTACTCTTCTATACTTTGTCGTCCGTGTTGTGTTGGGTTTAACAAAATATATGTATAGTACTGTTTCGATCGGATATGACGTGACTGGATTCGCCCTCTGATCAAAATCTTATTATCAATTAAATGTTGATGTCGATACATTTCTATTAAATAATCCCCGTTTGGTCTTATGTGCTCGTGACAATAAGACCTTGCGATTCTCAAATGGTATGAGCCCAACGTGAATAAGATCAAATCTTCATAGGTCAGCTGTGGAAAATCTTCAAAGTCTGGACTGTTTCCATCTAGAGGCACGAATGCTACTCTTTGTCTGTTCAAGTTATTTGTTGATACGT
The DNA here is from genome assembly GCA_951640165.1 of Pseudoips prasinana. Taxonomy (NCBI): domain Eukaryota; kingdom Metazoa; phylum Arthropoda; class Insecta; order Lepidoptera; family Nolidae; genus Pseudoips; species Pseudoips prasinana. The sequence continues at coordinate 35,994,972 of OX621247.1, forward strand.
ATTCTGCTAACTCATTTTCTGTATTTATATTTTGATTTATAATATCGACAAACTGATCGGCGTATATATTATCTTCATATGGCCGTCGAGAAGCGTTGATAACTGCCGCGGTTATTTTGAAATCGGTCATCATATTTCGCATCGCAACATTATAATAATGTCCTCCTAGCCGAATTTCGGCCACGGCGGCCAACCTCAACAGAGATTAGCCATCTGCGCGGGACATATTATAGTGCTCAAGTGTGTGCGCAAACACAGGAGCACTTTCTATTCCATCACTCTCATGATCCGATGGGACGCCTATGCGACACGACCGGAAAGAGTTCAGGTATTCAGGTTCGCAACATTAAAATATGTATGTCGAAATATTTTAAAATCTTTCTTAAATCGACCATTAATTGTTTCGATTACCCAACGGCACATTGTATTTAATCGAGATTTGTTAGCGTCAATTGTTGATAACTGTTCTCCTCTTCCTCTAGTTGGCGGCATGTGGGGATTATATCCACGTTCTTCAATTGCAGGGATCGAATCCCGAAAGCCACGGTCCAATAGAAACACGTCGTTAGGTCTAAGATACCAATGCCAAGCTGAATCTTCTTGCATCAGGCTGCGCATAATAGTTGCATCCGAAGTAGTCGCTGAATATGGTCCTACGACTTCTATTATATAACCGTCTGTACTCTGTACATACGATCAGAAAAGACTTTACCAGGTTGCGGAATTTGTGTAGGCTGTAGGTTTTTCTTTGGAAAAGGAAATTCGCACTCTTCTGAAGGTAAATATATGTTCCGTCGAACACAAGAATAGCTGCCGGTTCAGTTTGGCTACCACCAAAAATATGAGTTGGGATACGAAGATTTCGGGCCACCACTTCTTCTCTAGTTATATGATTTAAACCCAGGTAACGTGGAACAAAATCTTCAGTTAAGCATTCTCTCGCTGTTTTTAACTTCCTCTCTAATGTTCTTCTAGATATTTGGAATTTCGTAGCTAAGCGCTCATAAGATTGACCAGTTCTTATTTTAGTCAAATACATTCCTAAAGTGGTAGCAGGATGATCAGACCTGTTACGAAGAGACGGTGTTTGGTCTAAAATAGTCATGAACTGATTTTTAGTTAAAGCCGTCCAAAAATGGAAGTGGTTGTCATCAATTGTATCAATATTTTCAAAATCCATTTCAGACCTGCTTTTTAATCCCCATTTATACAAATTGATTATGTCAAGTACATGAGCATTATTAAAGCTTTCATGTATTGTCGGGGCATTCACAAGTTCTTCCCAATCATTTTGAACTAAATGCGGGTGGCAAATTCGTGCAAGTTCTGGTATGTATAAATTGTGATTGTGCAACAGATAGAACTTGGCGTAGGTTGGCACGATGTGTAGTCATACCTCTGCAGTTTAGAAAAATACAGCGTCTCGCTGTATTTGATACACGTCTATATCCAGTAACAGTAATAAAACCAGGACCTTGTTGATCCCCGACTTCTATTTGTTGGACCGCCTCTCCAACTTCTCCTTGATTTGCGCCTTCTTGTATTGGCTCGGGTGGCACATTATCTAATTGCTGGTTTTGCAATGCTCGATCATATCTCTGCCAGCAAGGGTGGCATATAGATCTTGTACCGTCAAACGAAATCTGAAACAAGATAAAACATTCTGCACATATATATAAAAACTAAACACCTAACAACGAGATTATTAGAAAGTAGTTTCGAAAAGTCATTTTTATTGCACTGAATACCTTAATTGCTGTTCTTAATGCATAAACTATAAGTTCTCGAACTTTTGTAAGGTTAACTGGTATAGGTAAAATAATTAGCATTATGTTTGCTTCTGTACAATAATAGTTAAGATTGTGTAAAACAAAGCATAAATAAATAAACAATAAATCGGTCGATAAAGACTCGCTTCCTACCGCTCTGCTCCTGCCTGTTTTCTTAGTAAATAGATAGATAGACGGTGTACTGACAGAGTACTTACCTCACGTGGTATGATTTCTTGTGATAACAACACTACAAGATCCCGGTACCTTTCGAGAAACACTCCATTAAGACAGTGTTTTCTTCGACGTAACACAGATCGATTGCACGACTCACAACTGTTTTGTCTTTCCATATCAACGAAAATCCAATCCAAAAGCAAGTAACCAGAGTCTATAAAACACGCTAACGTAGTCGATAAAACAATAAACAAAACAAATCAGATAAACGTACAGGTCACAACTGATGGGATTTAGTGTTATTGAAACAACTGCATTCGATTAATTATGATTTATTACTCTCCTTAGGAATGAATAACATAGTTTTATATTAGATCTATTACACACACATACTACTAGATAGATACTAAGATACACACATACATATTACTACACCTCACCTCAGGGGTGAAAAGAAAAAAAAAAAAAAATGTTGTAACAATATTTTTTTTTTTTTGTATAAATTTTATTATTGTATATAAAAGTTTTATTATTGTTATGTTATATATGGTTTTGTTTTATTTTTATGGATTACATAAGGTTTATTATTTTTCATAATTTTAACATTAACACCTAAATCCTCCAAAACAACAAATGGGGATTTAGTGTTATTGAAACAACTGCATTCGATTAATTACGATTTATTACTCTCCTTAGGAATGAATAACATAGTTTTATATTAGATCTATTACACACACATACTACTAGATAGATACTAAGATACACACATACATATTACTACACCTCACCTCGGGGGTGAAAAGAAAAAAAAAAAAGTTGTAACAATATTTTTTTTTGTATAAATTTTATTATTGTATATAAAAGTTTTATTATTGTTATGTTATATATGGTTTTGTTTTATTTTTATGGATTACATAAGGTTTATTATTTTTCATAATTTTAACATTAACACCTAAATCCTCCAAAACAACAAATGGTCCAAGCCATTTAATATCTAACTTACTTGCTGTTTCATTTTTAATTAATATTAATTGTCCATTATTATATGTTACATTATTGACATATTTGTCATAAGAAGACTTACGATTCTGCTTACTTAATATAAGGTTATTACGAGCATCTTGTTGTGCTACTTGCAACTTATATTTAAGGTCTAAAGGATAGCTTTCTGGGTTATATAAAGGTTCTATGCATTGACTTACTCTAGATGGTATTACACTAGGCCTACCAAAAACCAATTCAAAGGGCGTATATTTTGTTTCCGTATGAACCGTATTATTAAAACTATAGCACCAAAATGGTAACCAATGACTCCATGTATCTTTTTGACCATTACAATGTATTCGCAAAAATGCTCCTAAATTTTTATGTGTATTTTCAAGTGCACCGATAGATTGGTGATGATATGCTGTAGAAGTCAATTTATTTATTTCTAAAATTTTACATACCTGTTCCATTACTGAAGAAACAAATTCGGTTCCACGATCTGTCGCCATGGCATTTGGTATTCCAAATCTTAAAATAAAATTATCAACTAAAGCTTTTGCTGTACTTACGGTTTCCTTATTTTTTAAAGGATAAGCTTCAATAAACTTGGTTAATTCGCATTGTATTGTTAAAATATATACGTTACCTTCAATGTCTTTCTCAAAAGGACCTACGACGTCAAGATAGATCTTTTCAAAAGCATATGAAGCCGTTGTAGTTATCTCCATGGGCGCCTTGATATACCTACAATGCTTCATTTTTTTACATTTAACGCATTTAGCTACAAATTCTTGTACATCAATGTCTAAACCAGGCCAATAAAATTTTCTTTTTATATTATTGGTCATTCTACGCACACCTGCATGTCCCGCTGTGGGTAGTAAATGAAAATCTTGTAAAATATAGTTTCTTTCCTCCTTATTATCAATTCTCCTAACTCCTCTTAATACAAAAATTCGGGGACCGGTCCAATTATTATTATCTTTAATTCCTCTTAATAAATCTTTTATAAAGTCTTCATATTCTTTATTTCTTACTATGCATAGTTCATTTATCTTTATATATTTGCAAAAATCATCTAACTTAGTCACAAATTCGTCTCGCGTAAATTGTGCTCTAAAGTTGAGATTAATAAACAATATTTTCTTATTCTTATTGTAAATAAAGCATTCCTTTTCTTCATTTATATTATTTTGAGCTCTTAATTTTTCTAATTCGTCACATCCCATAAAAGTCATTTCCACAGTATTACTAGGTATTTTTAGCACCTCAACTACTCGTGGTTGATCAGGCCACGCCTCATTGGGCTTGCTACAACTAGCTTTTATAGTTTGGTTGTCAAATTCTAAACGCCTTTTTTCCGCTCTTGTCATTACTAGTATGATTTCGTCATTCATTTGTTTTAAACTATCTGATGTTATAATTATTCTAGATAACGCATCAGCAACGCTGTTGTCTTTGCCCCTTATATATAAAATTTTAAAATTATACTCTTCTAATGCTAATCTGAATTTTAAAAGTCTACTTGATGGATCTTTCATTGAAAATAAATATACTAAAGGTCTGTGGTCAGTCATAATTGTAAATAATTTACCATAAACGTAAGGCCTAAAATATTTCACTGCCCACACAATGGCAACTAATTCCTTCTGAATGGTGGGGTAGTTAAGTTCAGCTTTATTGAGTGGTCTACTTGCGTATGCAACTGGTTTCATATTTTTATTGCATAACACTGCGCCAATGGCTGTGCCAGAAGCGTCAGTTTGTATAACAAATTCATTATCATCAGAAAAATCTGGAAAATCTAAAATTGGTGGTGTCATTAACTTATTTTTTAATTTTTCAAATGATTTTTGACAATCGTTAGTCCAAACAAATGGTTCAAATTTACGAGTTAACTTATTTAATGGGCACGTTATGTCTGCAAAATTTTTAATAAATTTCCTATAATAGTTACAAAATGCTACAAATCTTTTCACTTCATCTGTGTTAGTTGGAATTGGGTAATTTTGTAAGACTTTAACTTTTGATGGATCGGGTAAAACTCCATTTTCAGATACAAGATGGCCTAAATAAAGAATTTCTTACTTCAAAAAGCTACATTTATCTGGATTCAATTTTAAGTTAGTTTTTCTTAACCTTTCTAACACGTCTGTCAAATTTTTGTTATGAATATCTAAATTTCTACCGAAAACTACTAGATCATCTAAGTATATGAAACATCTATCATGAGTGAGTCCAGACATGGCTACTGACATTACTCTACTGAACGCGCTGGAACTGGTCTTGAGGCCCATAGGTAATCTCTTCATCTTGTACTGGCCAGTGTTTGTAGTAAACGCAGTAAACTCTCTACTTTCTTTATCTAAAGCTACTTGGTAATATCCTTGATTAAGGTCTAAATGTGAGAAATAGATAGAACCCGAAAGAGAATCTAAAATCTCTGTAATGTTCGGCAATGGGAATTTGTCGTCTACAATACAGTCATTTAATTTCCTGTAATCGACAACTAAACGCCATTTCTTTTCGTTATCGCTTTTCTTTGGCACCAGCAAAATAGGACTAGACCATTCGCTTTTCGCCTCTTCTATAATATCATTGTCAATCATTTTTTGAATTTCCTTATCCACCTCATTTTTTAATGAGTGTGGCAAACGATACTGTTTCACATAAACCGGACTTGTGTTTGGTTTTAAAGTAATCGATTGCTCATAAACGTTCGTAGTCGTTAACTTATCACCGGGTAAAAAGAACACATCTGAATACTTAGAGCATAATTGTTGAATAGAAATGCGCTCTTCTACATTTAAATGATTTAATTTTAAAATATCTAATAATATTTTTGCTCGCTTTAAATTATTTTGATTTGATTTGAAATTGCAAATATGATAATCCTGAATTGAATGCATCTCTGGTTGAAACATTGGTAAAGATATACTATGTTCATTGCTGTTTAAAATTTTTACCGGTACTCTATTGTTTTTTATTCTACTAATACATCCAGCTAAAAACACATTTTCTGCCAACTGCTTGCTAGGGATAACACAATCATTATTGGCTAAAGCATTATTTAAAAGTAAATAGTGAATTGATTCACTCCGTGCAGGAATATGTAAAACTTCATTCGAATAATCGACCGTATCACGAAGTAATAAAGAATATTCCATTCCATATTTAGAAAACGTTATTATATTTCTTACCAAATTAATATTCGTCATGTAATGACACAGAAAATCTAAACCTAATATTCCATCCGCCTTTAAAGGTATGGTATCAAATACATGAAGTTTGATATCAAAATCAACACAGTGTTGGTCATCACGATGAGTCAATGTGAGATTAATAAATCCTTATGACTGAATCTGACCCCCAATACCATTTATGATAGTTTCGTCTCGAATGATGCAACTGTTGCTAGGTACAGCATCTTTCTTTATGACGGATAATGATGCTCCAGTATCAACCAACCAAAAGTATCTTCTATTACCATTATACAAAGTCAAAAATTTCGCTTTACCACTTAGCGCTAAAATGTTATGTTTCAGATCGAAAAAACTGCATTGGATTCGTATTGGAACTTACAGACTCATTATTGCTAGACTGATTTGAATAAAACACTCGATGTGTATTACCCTTACCACGATTCTCGAACCTCGATCGATTTTCACTCGACGTTTGATGAACTCGTCCTCGCTGTGTGTTATTGTACGAACTTGTACCATTAGTACGGGCATGATAATATGAATTATTACCGCGAAAATTTCCTCTGGCAAAATTGTTAAAATTACCTCTAAAGTTACCTCTTCTGAAAGTATTAAAATTATTTGAATTCTGACGATAATTATATCGTCCTCGTTGTCCACGAGACTGTTGACCGAAGAATTGGCCTTGCTGGAAACTATTAAATTGAGACTTACCTCGTCCACGATGAGAAAACTGCATGACATTTTCACCCGTCGAAGATGATGCCGATGTCAACTCTTCATCCTTGGCGGCCTGAATCGCGTCTTTCAAGCTGTCGTAATTACGCGCTGCGATTATTGTGCTGAGCCGGGAATTACTTAACCCATCTGCAAATCGTTTAATGGCCATTTTCTCATTTAACGGTTTTAATACACCATAATTTTCAGAATTGCCATTTGCCTGAGCTATGGTTAAATTGGTGAATAGTTTTTCTAATTCGGTACCAAACTGATCTATTGTACGCCAACCCTGAGTTGTACTCTGTAACCGTGATTGTATAGCAGTGAACGATTTTTTAGGTAATAAAGTGTCTTTTAATTGCTTAATCAACTCTGTTACCGACTTGTAATCATCACACATGCGTAATTTTGCATTTTCGGACAGTCTACTTTTTAAAACGAATTTAATCAGTAATAATTTTCCCGATTCCGATAACATATCGGCATACATTTCTACCGAGTCAATGATACTTTTGATGTTACTTTCATTACTGTTCATAATCGGAATCAAACTACAGGCCGTTTTTAAATCGAACTCCATGATTAAATCTGGGTTTGAGCTAGTTTCACAAAAATCACTTCCACTACTGTCGATATCAGAAACTACTTTATTTTCGGAACATAAATCAATAATTTGTAAATAATAAGATTTTATCCCATTTTGTATTAAAATTAAAGATTCCAAAATTTTTGATTTTGAGCCTTGTTCTGAAGACAAAAATTGAATTATTTCCTGACTTCTATTATAAATTTCCTTAGTCTCTTCTAATCTATTTTTAATAACATTTCCTTTAAATCTTAATTTTCCTTTCTTAATTAAATATTTTCTTATACTCTTAAGTTCTTTTAAACATTCAAGTAAATCATCTTCCATTACCTTACAATAAATACATAATTACTTAAAGAATACATACCACAATCTCACTAAGTCACAGTGAGTTACCGTAGTAGGTGTTGTAGAGTGTAAGTCGATCCACGATACATTGAGACGATTAATGAGCAATTACAATAAATTGATTTGGTATTACTTTAAACTTAGAGTCTATAGAATAATTATTTGGATGTCCATTATTGTTGAGGTTAATTTTAAAATAAAAAATGACGCATTAATACTATACATTAAACCGCACTTTATCGCACTTTTATAATAATTTGACGCACTTAATTCAACTAATTTTGGCTGCCGCACGAAATACTATTTACTTAGGTATGTCTCTCATCGGGATACGTAGGTCGCGCTCGCGCTCCTCTCCACGTACATCTCTGGACCGGTTAAATGATCGCCGAAAATTATTCTGCATTATTTGGTCTCTGATCCAAGTATGGTGGCATTTCCTATACTGTTTTCATACGAAGTATAATGCACCTAGACCCAACAGAGTAGCGATGATTATGAGGACAATGCTGATACTTGACATATGCAGCTTAAACTGCTCCACATCTGCATTGTTTGAACCCGCAGCATTCTGGTTCAAAAATATCTGCTCTTTTTCATAGTTTGAACGGCACATTTTATACGATGATTTTAATTCGCGCACTATTTAACAAAAATATATGTTAAATAAAATATATAATATATACTGTTCATAGTTTACACTTATTTTACATGCCGCATCCGAAATTAACTTCACTTTCTTGATTCATTGTTCGATTCATTTGGAGCCGTAACACTATACCGATACCGTATTCGCGTCGCGAGCCCCAAATATGGCACGGGTCGCCATGAGGGGATTTAGTGTTATTGAAACAACTGCATTCGATTAGTTATGATTTATTACTCTCCTTAGGAATGAATAACATAGTTTTATATTAGATCTATTACACACACATACTACTAGATTGATACTAAGATACACACATACATATTACTACACCTCACAACGATAGCTAACGAAGGACTGCGCAGAGGGCGGTGAGTCAGTGCGCGAGCGCAACAAAACTAGTTTGGCCTAACTAATGTGCGAAAGAGACAGCGTATACATGCCTCTCGGCTCATCAGTGCACCATGCTGTATGCTATCGAAATTCTTTTATGCCTTTGATGGAATAAAATCCTCTGAAACCGTTTGTTTTTTTGTTTTAAATAAATAACTATATACAATGAAAGGTCATATTATTCCCCTTAGTTTAAAACTATTTTGATTAATGTCCGCCACTCTTCGCAAAGCGGGTCAGATACGCCCAATGACCTTTGGTTTAAGCGTTTTTAATCCGGAAATTTTGATGTCAAAGATGCACGTCGCTCTTGTCGCCCTATTGCGGATAAAATGGATGCCATTTTTGAAAAAGTGGAGCAAGATCGGCATATCAGTAGTTACGACGTAGCTGAAGAACTGGGAATAGACCACAAAACAGTTTTGGCGCATTTGAAATAAACTGGGTACACAATAAAGCTCAATATTTGGGCACCACACGAGCTCACTGAAAAAAACCTAATGAACCGTGTACTCATTTGTGATTCTTTATTACGACGTAATGAAATCGAACCATTTTTGAAGAAGCTGATGAAAAGTGGATCACGTAAGACAAGAACGTGTGAAAAAGGTCGTGGTCAAAGGCCGGTCAGGCTTCACAGACTATGGCGCAACCCGGGTTAACTCGCAACAAGGTGATGCTATGTGTGTGGTGGGATTGGAAGGGCATTATTGACCATCGATTCTGATCCCTACTGCGAACAACTGATGAGATTCGAGTAAGAAGTTGAGGGAAAGCGGCCGGAATTAATCAACAGAAGGAATGTGGTTTTTCATCATGATAAGGCTAGACCTCACACATCTTTAGCCAATCAGCAAAAATTAAGAGAGTTTGGCTGGGAGGTGTTAATGCATCCGCCATATAGTTCTGACCTTGCACCTTCAGAATTCTACCTGTTTCGGTCTCTTCAGAATTCTTTAGTCAGTGTGAGGTTAATATCACGAGAGGACTGCCAAAACCACTTGTCGCGGTATTTTGATCAGAAGTGTCAAAGTTTCTATAGCAATGGGATCATCATCATGTCTCTACCTACGAGATAGCGCGCCTCATGCTATGGCTGACCTGTGCGTGGTGTCTCCGCACGTGCTTGTTGAGGGACTGCTTGTGCTGGTAGGCGGCGGCGCACAGCGCGCAGGCGTGCGGCGGGCGCGCGCGGGCGTGGCGCGCGGCGTGGCGGCGCAGCGCGGCGCGCGACGTGAAGCGCTGCGCACAGCCCGGCCGGCTGCACGCGTGCGCGGCGCCCGCGTGCGTGGTCATGTGCGTGCTCAGCTTGTTCGTGCGGAAACGTTTGCCGCAAATCGGACAGATGTAAGGGAGAACACCTTGTGCAACAAATGATACAGAATTCCTTATTAATATCCCAGTTTTGCCCAGTAAAAAGATGGCTAGCTCCCTCCTCATCAGAAATTGAGAAAAATACGATCAGATTAACAGTTGGATGTAATGATCTGCATACATGAGAAAATTATATTTAAAAAAATGTGAGCCGTCACGGGACGCCTGGCAGATGTGAAACATCGACATTATTTTGTAAAAGTAATATGCAGAAAAGAACATATTGTGATAGGAACTAAATATGTCATAATCTACATATATAAATAAAAAGAGAAGTTCTGACTGATTGACTGACTCATCAACGCCCAGCCCAAACCCTTGGACCTAGAAAACTGAAATGTTGTATAAATGTTTTCTTTTTATAATGTAGACAAGGAAAAAGGAAGGATTTTTCGAAATTTAACCCCTAAGGGGGTAAAACGGGGGTGCAAAGTTAGTATGAAATTTTGCCGTATTTGAAGTTAAGGGCATGAAAATTGGTACTTGGCCTTCCAGTTAAAAATAAAAAATGACGTGTTTTAGGATTTTTGGAAATTCCACCTCCAAGGGCGAAAAATAGGGGATGTAAGTTTGTATGAAAAATGTGTCAATTTTTAAGTTAAATGCATGAAAATTGATATTTGGCATCTCAGTTGAAAATTAAAAATATATATTTCAGAATTTTTGAGCATTCCACCCCTAAGGGCGTAAAATAGAGGATATAAGTTTCTATGTAAACTGCGATTTGAAGTTAACGCACGAAATTTGGTATTTGGCATTTCAGTTAAAAATTTAAAATATACACTCGCGAGCAACCAAATCGACTCAAGCCTTGTCGGCGCACACATACATTGATACAACTAAAATCATGAATGGAAATTATTAAAATGATATGTCATTCGAAAGCTTAAGATGTCAGCTTTAATTTGATATCATTATCATTGAAATCCATCCATCATTTTTGAAATAAATGATGTCTGAATGCAAGAGTAGGAAAAACGGGAATTTAGGAAAAAGGGTATGTGTCTCGTATTTGACAAATTAAACAAAAAAAATTAAAAATAAAATTATTTTATTTAAATCAGTATTTCGTATTGCCCCCTCTAGCCCTAATTACATCCCGCAGTCTGTTTTTCATGGACCTTATCAATTTTTTGACATTTTCTTGAGGAATGCCGTCCCACTCCTCTAATAATGCTGTCTTTAGCTCGTCTACGCTTGAAGGGACTGGATTTCTGGCCCGAACTCTTCTTTTAAGCTCGTCCCATAAGTGCTCGATGGGATTCATGTCAGGACTGAGCGCAGGCCAGTCCATCGTGCGTAATTCGACCTCTTGCAGAAACTGTCGAGTGACTCGTGCCGTGTGGAAGCGGGCATTGTCGTGCATTAACACGAAGTCTTCACCGACAAACCCTGCGTAGGGCACAACATGATCCAGTAGAATGTCGGTGATGTACCGATCAGCTGTTAGCCCGCCTCCTCGGCCGCCCCCAGGCACGAAAACAAGTTCGGTTTTTCCCTCTAAAGAGATACCAGCCCACATCATGCAGGAACCGCCGCCATATGCCACTGTTTCAGCGAAACAACATTGGGCAAATCGTTCTCCCGGACGCCTGTAGACTCGGCCTCTCCTGTCACTGCCATGCAGACACATTCTGCACTCATCAGTAAACAGGACCGATCGCCATTACGCAACGCTCCAATTGAGATGCTCTCGAGCAAATTGAAGGCGCGCTTGTCGGTGGCCTGCAGTCAACTTAGGGCCCGTCGCAGGTCTTTTTGGCGTCAAGTTGGCTTCCTTCAAGCGTCTTCTCACTGTCCACTCGCTGACAGCCACTTGTCGTACACGTCTCAGTTCTTGCTGCACATCAACGCCCGTAAGGTGTCGATTGCGCAGCGAGGTTGAGACAATGAAGCGGTCGTCTCTCTCTGAAGTGCACCGGTGGCGGCTCGTTCTTGGTCTCCGATTGAAGGCACCAGTCTCTTGGAACCGTCTGTATACTCGGGATACAGAAGACTGGCTCAAGTGGAGCTGGGCAGCGATTGCTCGCTGACTTAACCCTTGTTGCAACAAGGCAACAACTTGAGCGGCTTCTTCTGGTGTGGTATCCATGGGTTAGCGAAAACAAGGAATGCAATTTACGGAGATGTGTACCGGTCAACCTGTAACAAGCAACTGATAAGATAAACCGGAAGTGGGGGGTTTTATAGCGGGAGCAGGTAGCGCAAGTCGTGGATTCCTAAAGAGGTAATTTACGCTGACGGCCAATTAAAATGTGTCAATAAATCAGCGCTTAGTTTTTTTTAAGGTATTGATGTTAATTGAAAGCCTAATTCTTCAGCTTTCGAATGACATATCACTTTTGTAATTACCATTTATCGTTTTAGGAAAATCAATGTATATGTGCGCCGTCTAGGCTTGAGTCGATTTGGTTGCTCGCGAGTGTATATTTCGGGATTTTTGGGAATTACAACCCTTAGGGCGTAAAATAGGGGATGTAAGTTTGTATGAAAAAATGAAACATTTTGGAAGTTAAACCCATGAAAATTGGTATTTGGCCTTTCAGTTAAAAATAAAAAATATATATTTCAGGATTTTTGAAAATTCCACCCCGAAGGGCATAAAATAGGGTATGTAAGTTTGTATAAATAATGCGATAATTTTGAAGTTAAACGCATGAAAATTAGTACTTGGCCTTTCTGTTAAAAAAACATAAAATATTTATTTCAGGATTTTTGGAAATTCCTCCCCGTAGGGCGCAAAATAGGGGATGTAAGTTTAGACTGACTGACTGACATATCAACGCATAGCCTAAACGGCTGGAGTTAGAGACTTGAAATTTTGACAGTAGGTACTTTTTATGACGTAGGCATCCACTAAAGAAGGGTTTTTGAAAATATCACCCCTAAGGGAGTAAAATAAGGGACGAAATATTTTATGAAAATCCGTCATTTTTTATGTTAAAGGCTTTGTTATTTGGCCTTGCAATTAAAAACTAAAATATATATTCTAGGACTTTTGAAAATTCCACCCCCTAGGGCGTAAAATTGGGGATGTAAGTATGTACGAAAAATGTTACAAGTTTTAAGTTAAACGCATGATAAATTAATGCTATTTGGCATTTTAGTTAAAAATTAAAAATAAATATTTCAGGATTTTCGAGAATTCCACCCCTAAGGACGACTAAAATAGGGGATGTAATTTTGTATGAAAATCTGTTATTTTTTATTTTACGCATAAAAATTGGTATTTGGTCTTTCAGTTAAAAATAAAGCAATACATGTTTTTTAATCAAAATTCAGGGAAAAAAAGTAATCCAAAACATATATGGACAAAACGCAAACAACTAGATGGAAAACTGCGGTCACTGAACTGGTTATAGGGATGCCAATCACAACTAAATCCCAACAACAAGATGCTGGTGTACAAAACTACCATAAAACCAATCTGCAATAAACTGTGGGGAACGGCCAGCAACAGCAGTATAGATATCCTGGAGAGATTCCAGACCAAAGCTCTGAGAACAATGTTGGGCATCCCTCATTGTATAAGTAATAGATACATATACCACGACCTCTGCCTTATAATAGTTCGGCAGGAAATAGCTCAAAACAGCCTGAAATACCAGGAGAAACTGACCGTCCACGTAAACAAACTGGCACACGCTCTGAGTGGAGAAGGCGCTCTTCAGCATACCCGGCTGAAAAGAAGTGACATACTGAACCTACATAAAAGATTTACCACTTGACATCAAGGGAATCGTATGAAATGAATTTTCATACAAGTATGGCTTTCGAGGAAAACATAAACTGAGAGATCAACAAAAAAGTGGCTTATTGTTGAAAAACAGATTGCCATGAAGCAGCAAGATCAAAAAAAAAAGTAATTTAAATTAAAAAACGACATTTTAATCAAATTGGGATAAAAACGATTTTATCTTAAATTCGAGTTAGCGTAGTATAAATTGTTGGTATCGAGATGATCGCACCAAAAAAATGTATTTATTTATTTATTAAATATTAAGGAAGACCAACAGCACATAAAAACAGTTATAAAAAGCTAAATAGTAATTGAAGGCCAATTACAGGTCTCCACGAATAGACAGTGGTATATGTTATACATATTATTATGTGATCAGTTTAAATTAATTAATTTAAGTCGAAGTGTTAAATTTAGAGAAAAGTCTAGGCTGAGTACCCGTCTCACTGTTTCAGTTTTATTGACAAATATGTCAAGATTAAAAGATTTTATTTGTTTATTTAAGAAATTGCTTGTTCGCCATATGAATGCATTTTGACAATAGTTTGTTGATACTAACGGAAGATGAAATGTTTTATGATATCTCACTGCCTTTGATGGAATATTAAATGAGACTCTGTTCAGTAAGTCAGAACAATCAATGTCACGAGATATTATTCGAAAAAGATATGTTGAATCAGCTATCTCACGATGATTAGCTAGGGGCAAAATATGAAACTTGGCACATAATTCCAAATAGCTCTCGGATCTATATGGATATTTAACGCGATAGCACAAATATTTAATAAACTTTTTCTGTACTTTTTCGATACGAGTTATATATGTATTGTAATGAGGATTCCACACTTGGCTAGCATACTCAAGTATGCTGCGCACAAAAGTACAGTATAAGATTTTGTATGTTTTTGCCTCTTTAAAGTTACCTGATATCCTCATAACAAATCTCTTTTCACAATATTATTAATATGTTCGTCAAACATTAACTTGGAATCGTGTGTCACACCTAAATCACGTATAGTATTAAGCTTCAAAAACTTATGACCCTTAAGGGTGTATTCAGAAAGGATATTGTTCTTTTTCCTGCTATACGTTGTTACTGTACATTTGAGGGGGTTAAGTTACAGTTTATTGAGTGTGCAGTACTCACCCAATCGATCTAAGTCATATTGGAGCTCATCGACGTCCTTTTCTGTTGAGATAGCCTTATAAACTTTCATATCGTCGGCAAAACATAAAAGATGAGAATGATGTAAGCATTTATCGAAATCGTTCACAAAGATCAAAAACAACAGTGGTCCCAGAATAGAACCTTGAGGAACACCACTAGGAACCGTTACCCAACTGGATATATAGTTATTGATCACAACCAATATCATTTTAATTCTCTCTACAAGTCTCTACAATTTTGTAACTAGATGGCGTTAATATCGTTTCAGATCGCGGAACTTATGTGGCATATCGGTTACAATAAATAAATGCTTTACATAAAAGGTAGCCCAAAACTAAATCAATAGATCTATGATCTGAGTCTAGATGTACTTTTGTCCGTCTATTATATAATATCTAGGGACAATAATATCTAGGGACAATGTCACACAGACCATCCTAGCCCCAAACTAAGCAAAGCTTGTACTATGGGTACCAGGCGACGATATACATACTTATATAGATAGATAAATACATAGAAAACATCCATGACTCAGAAACAAATATTCGTGCTCATCACACAAATATTTGCACTTACCGGGATTCGAACCCAGGACCACCAGCTTCGTAGGCAGGAGCACTACCAAGTAGGCTACGGTGACCGCCTAAATTTCACCCAAAAATATGCACACATCTTAATTTTACCGCTTTACAAGTTTATATTTCTGTTAGAAGATGGAGTAATCATCGTTTTAGATTGCGCTATGGTTTCGTTCACAAAATGTGATTTTCGACTAATCAATACCGTGGTCGCAACCTTATCTAATTGGAGTTAGCCTTTGTGATTAATGCATCGTTGATTATTATTTTACTTTATTTGATTTACTGGCTGTCTTTAAGGACAATTGATATGTATATGTATTCTTTGATTTTTGGTTGATGATATCGGGTCCTTAGCAAAGTAGTCTTTAGTTTCTTTCTTAGTTGGGTTATTTATAGGTTAGGTTTTCTTAAATTTAGAAAGTTATATTATTTCGATTAAGCTAGAAGTAAGTAGTTACATAGATCATTCAAAATTGTCGTGGACGAAGTCGCGGGCCTGGTGCCTAGTGATAAAATAAAAAGTCGATTGCGCATGGCGACGCGTCGCCACACCGTACACACTACTATTGTATAGCGTGGCGACGCGTCGCCACGGCAAGCATCGCCACGCCAGAAATCTGTTTTACGTGCGGCTATAGATGTTTCACATCAAATATTAGTTTTTTTATTACTTAGGAATGAAAAAGCATTGTTAAGGAGTGAATTTGCACAGACATTCGCTGTGTTCTTCAGTCAGATTATGGAGATACAGAATCTCACGCTGATGCAGATTTAGCTATTCAAACGCCAGCGTGGTTTTTGATGTGAAACATCTATAGCCGCACGTAAAACAGATTTCTGGCGTGGCGACGCATGCCGTGACGCATGCGCAATCGACTTTTTATTTTATCATTATGACATATTTAGTTCCTATGACAATATTGTGATGTAGGTGATTCTATATTTTATATTAATAACTCAAGAGGGTATGTACAACTTGTGTGTGTGAGCCAGTCTCTCAATAAATCTGTTACGCGATTGACGTGGTTTTACTGCAGCCGATTCCCGTGGGTTCCCCAGTGTCCAGAGACTTCTCAGTGGCGACGATTAAACGGTTTCGCGCGTGTACATTAATATTTCAACCGGAAAGTAGAAAAAGTGCCGTGGGTTTTATTGTGCGAACTGTGCTGTTACGTAACGGACTAAATATGGCGGTTGGAAAGATCGGTGCGGTTGACTTAACGAAAGACAATTGGGACACCTATGTGGATCGATTAGATCAATATTTTATTGCCAATAGTGTAAAATGTGAATTAAAAGTCGCAACTTTAATTACGGTTGTTGGCAATAGTGCATATGAATTGATGGTTAATTTATGCACGCCGGTTAAACCATCCACAAAGACTTATGCGGAACTTGTAGCGTAATGAAAGGTCACTTAAACCCCAAGCCAAGCATGCTCGCTGAAAGGTTTAAATTTCGACAACGGATTCAAAAACCAGGTGAAAATATCGCGACGTACTTCTCGGAACTCAAAAGGCTGAGTAAAGATTGTTCTTTTACGGCGGACAGTTTAAAAGAAAATATGAGAGACCAATTTGTTTGCGGCTTGGTAAACGATGACATTCGTCAGAAGTTGTTTACGGAAGACGACAGCATCACTATCGACAGAGCGTATAAGCTGGCATTAGCGATAGAGGCGGCCGAGACGAATGCGGCGTTAGTGGAAGACGGTACGAGAAGAAGGACCGCCAACGGTGCAGCGGTTGCGGACTCCGTACCCCTGCATAAGGTCGGGCACGAACGCGGCGGCGGCGGCAGGAGTAGGGCGTTTGGAGGCGGCGCGGCCGCTGGCGGTGGCGGCTATCGGCCGGCCGCGAGGCGGAACACTCGCTCGACGCGTGACGCACGGCAATCGGTCGGCGGCGGTTCGAGTACCACAAGCGGAGCGGGTTACAACTTGCTTCGAGCGGGCGCGCAAAATGAGGAATGCAAAGTCTGCGGGTGCAGACACAATTCGAACACGTGTAAATACAAACTTTATGTGTGTCGAATTAGTAATCAGGAGGGGCATTTGAAGAGAATGTGGGCGAAGTTGGCCAAGAATAATTCCTTACATAATATGCAAGAAGACGGGCGTAGCAACGACGACAAGTGTGGCGCTTACTCGGCGGATAGCGACAGTGATGAGGTAATAGTACCTATTAATCGCTTATCACTTGGGCAGTGTAAGCCTATTATGATTTCTTTAAGAGTGCACGGTTGTGACTTAAAAATGGAATGTGACACAGGGAGTGCAATATCGTACATTAATTACCAATTATATAAGAAAATGTTTTCTAGCTTACATATTAAACCCACTAAGTTGGTTTTAAGATATTACACGGGTGAACTTGTTAACCCGGTAGGTGTCATTAGTTCAATTGTTCAATATAATAATACAAAAAAAAAATATTGGATTTATATGGTATAGACAATGGAAATACAGTTTTATTAGGTAGACAGTGGATGGCGGAGCTAAATATATCCGTGTCGGCTTTGCATTATAATAAAGTTAAAAATAATAATTGGAATTTCGATCAGGATTTTAATTTTTCGGCATTCAGTTCCAGATACTGTGAGGTGTTTACGGACGGTCTGGGGCGGTTCACGGCAGGACAAGTGAGCATCCACGTGCGCCCGGGCGCGCGGCCGGTGTTCATGCGCGCGCCGGTTGAGCGCGCGCTGGAGCAGCTGGTGCGCGACGACATCCTCACTCCCGTCCAACACTCAGACTGGGCAACACCAATCGTGCCGGTCGTCAAGAAAGATGGTACGATTAGAATCTGCGCTGATTTTAAGCTAACATTGAATAAAGTGTTGGAAGTCGACCGTTATCCATTACCTAAGGTAGAAGATCTTTTGTCTGGTTTGCACGGGGGCGAAAGATTTAGTAAAATCGATTTGTCACAGGCGTACCTACGCCCATTTTGAGCTGGATGATACTAGGAGATACACGGTAATTAACACACACAAAGGGCTTTTTATGTATAAACGATTAGTGTATGGGCTGTCGTCGAGCCCCGGCATATTTCAGCGGTGTTTAGAGCAATTGTTTATGGATTTACCCCACGTGGGAGTATTTCTAGACGATATTATCATAACAGGAAAAGACACACCGGAACACCTAGATAGCCTACATAAAGTTTTTGAACGCCTGAAGTCCCGTGGCTTAAAAGTAAATAAAGAAAAATGTTCTTTCTTTGTGGAATCGCTCGAGTATTTAGGGTATGTTGTAAGTAAGGAAGGTGTTCACACGTGCAAAGAAAAAGTAGAAGCAATTGTTAAAGCGCCGATACCAAGGAACGTATCTGAGTTGAGGGCTTTCATTGGGATGGTGATGTATTACGGTAAATTTATAAAAAATGTAAGTTCGATCCTTACGCCGTTGTATAATTTGTTACGTGCCGGGGTGAAGTACGTATGGAGTGACGCTTGCGAGGTTGCCTTTGTGCGGGTAAAGCGGGCGCTGAGCACCAGTGAAGTGCTTGTGCATTATTCCCTGGAGCTGCCGCTTGTGCTGACGACAGACGCTAGCGCCACGGGGATAGGCGCTGTCATCTCGCACATCACGCCGACCGGCGATACGCGTCACGAACGCTTAACTCCGCGGAGAGAGCGTACGCCCAAATAGACAGAGAGGCATTAGCGATTATATACGGTGTTAAAAAATTACATCAGTACTTGTACGGTAGGAAGTTTACCTTAAAGACAGATCACAAACCTTTAACATACATTTTTGGCAATAAAGTTGGTATTCCGGTTATGGCAGCTTCCAGGTTGCAAAGGTGGGCAATAATATTAACAGGTTATTCGTATGATATAGAATATGTTACGTCCGCCAAAAATTGTGCCGACGCATTGTCGCGACTGCCTCAACCGACAGATAAGAATAAAATCGGGCGTGAATATTATACCTATTTAAATTTTGCAGAAAGTTTTTTGCCAGTGACGAATGATGATGTGCGAGTAGCAACAGCGCGGGATCAGGTACTTAGCAGAGTGATGGTTAGCGTACAGTCGGGGTGGCCGTCACATTGCACGGACGATGTGATTAAACCGTACTTTAATAGGCGACACGAATTATATGTGAAACGGGGTTGTATTATGTGGGGCTACAGAGTTGTAATACCACCGTCTCTTCGGAACACGATTCTAAAAGAGCTTCATGTTAGTCATATGGGCATAGTCAAGACCAAGTCGATGGCTCGAAGTTTTGTGTGGTGGCCCAATATAGACGCGGACATCGAATCGACGTGCCGCGCTTGCGAAACATGCGCGATGGAAGCAACTGCGCCGCCGCAGGCTGCGCCACGTAGCTGGCCGTATTTAGCCCAGCCGTGGACTAGATTACATGTAGACTTTTTAGGCCCATACCAGGGAAAAACATTTTTTGTAATTATCGATTCCAGCACAAAGTGGATCGAAATTTTTGAAATGAATAAAACGAATGCCGCGGCTGTCATTAAAGTTATGAGGTCGTTATTTGCGCGATTCGGGTTGCCATTGGAGATAGTATCAGACCAGGGCCCACCATTTACTATGGCGGAGTTAGGGGAATTCCTTAAATTTAACGGTATAAAGCAGTCGTATTCCCCAGTTTATCATCCAGTATCAAACGGGGCAGCAGAAAATGCAGTCAAACTATGTAAGCGAGCAATAAAAAAAGCAATCCGAGATGCAGTAGACATGGACACAGCTTTACAAACATACCTACTAGCTTATAGGAATAGTATTCAAAGCACTACAGGGGAAAGCCCCGCCATGCTGTTGCAGCGGAGATCGTTGCGTTCTCGGTTGGATCTTTTGCGCGCAGACCGCGCGCGCCAGGACCGGGTGGAGGAGGTGCAGCGCCAGCAGATTACGAGTTCGGGCACCGAGCCGTTACAACAACACGCTCCTGGCGATACTATATGGGCCAGGAACTACGGTAGCAAAGACAAATAATAATAATAATAATAATGTATTTATTTATCTTTTTCACAAAATGGTTAAAAGGAACGGTAGTAAACCAACAAGGTTCGCGTAGGTATGTAGTAAACAGTGATGATGGTCGACTTCTCACTAGGCATATTGATCAAATTAGGCACAGAACTCGACGTTCAAGTATAATGTACCCAAATGTAATGACCGACGGACAAGGCAGTGAGGGTGTCGTTGAGCGGCAGCAGCAACAGTTGTCTCCGAGAATAGCGGAGTGTCGAGGGTTTTTGGGGGGACGGGTAATGGTGAAGTAGGTGGCGAGGACCCAGTAGTGAGTGACGCAGCGGATACATCAGTCACTATGACCTCACCAACCCGTGGTACACCATCGTTGTCATCGCCGACGACCGCGGCCGACGCCAATTCCGTGAGCCGTTCCATCCGTATTCGTAAGAAACCGGTTAGATATGGGTTCGAGTTTGATTAGATTTAAGAATTCATTGTTTAATATTATTGGACATAAATATGTAAAAAATAAAAAGTTTCTATAGAGATAACTGTAGTGTGTAAAGTTAGTTATAGTTATGTTTAAGTTAGTGTAGTAAGTAGTTAATGTTAAATTGCATCTGTCTGTATTAGTTATATACTTGTAGTTTTAGTGTGGAGGTGTGATGTAGGTGATTCTATATTTTATATTAATAACTCAAGAGGGTATGTACAACTTGTGTGTGTGAGCCAGTCTCTCAATAAATCTGTTACGCGATTGACGTGGTTTTACTGCAGCCGATTCCCGTGGGTTCCCCAGTGTCCAGAGACTTCTCAAATATGTTCTTTTCTGCATATTACTTTTACAAAATAATATCGATGTTTCACATCTGCCAGGCGTCCCGTGACGGCTCACATATTTTTTTATATCAGAGGGCGACAAACGAGCAAATGGGTCACCTGATGGTAAGTGATCACCACCGCCCATGGACACTCGCGACACCAGAGGAGTCACGAGTGCGTTGCCGGCCTTTAAGAGTCAGCAAACAAGTGTTGCCGACCCTTCCCCCAACCCCAATGAGCTCTGGCGATCTTACTCACACTCGGAAACACAACATTAAAATTATTAATGTTATTATTAAGGAATGTCTTCTGTGAGGTGGAGGTACTTCTCCAGTCGGGCTGCTCTTCGGGCGAATGAACGCTATGCCCTACCTCTCTAAGATGTGGAGATAGTTGACCCACACGTGTCCATGTGATGCCCTAGCCCGCATAAAGCCTAAGCCATCGGTGGATCCACATGGGGTAACTCTATATATTGTAAAGGACTGCAAAATGTGTAATCACATCCTCTTCTGCACCTTTCTAATCTATATCTAAAAGACAAATCATATCCGGAGGATCGACATCGATGAGTATGCTCAAGAAGTCAGGCGAGCAATGTAGGCCCACTGCAGTTTATCGATATGATCAATGATCTTCCGGAAGTAGTGCACGGCACAGGTTGCTTGCTTTTTGCCCATGATCCTAAGCTTTTCATGCCAATCACGACCGAGGACGATTAGCACTGACTTCAAGATGACATTAATCGTATTGTGGAATAGAGCCTCAACAATAAATTGCATTCAAATGTTACATCATAGAATGTTATGTCCTTTAGACGAGCAGCGGCACCGTTACATTACGCATATAACATGCTAGACAAGACCATTGTTCCGGCCATACCAGCAGGCCAAAATATTGGAATCATTAAAATTGTTGGTTCTTAATACCAGACTAGAACAGAGAACTAGGAACAGGCAGTTTGTCGTTTTATCGGCTCGTAATAACATCCTAAATATTTACCAGTCTGGCCTTTGGAAAAGTCTCCCAAAAATTTTACATTCTCCCCTGTACTTTGGCGAAACAGTGAATCTTGAGTATTTACTTGACGTTTATAAATCTGTTTTTACATATTTTTTTGATTTTTTGTTTACTCTACCTATTTATATACCTAATACATTAAAAAACTTATGTCATTAGTTTAGTTAGTTACCTTTTTGAATAAGAGATGGCGTTGTACCGTGACGGCATATTTTTCTGAATGGCGCTGTTGAGATTTTCCTACGAAACATGACCTCCGCGGTACTTTGTGCAATAAATTGTCTTGCTCTGGACACACGTGTTTTATTTTATTTCGAGATATTTTTGGGCCGTTGTACAAACAGCCCAAATGTATATCGGACTAGCGCATCGTCCGTACCTACTTTAGCGAACTTTCATTACCGTCAAATATCATAAACATGTTGGATGATGTCTATAAACTGTGCTTAATAAATTTATTTGACATCAAAATATGTTAAAATAAGAAAAAAATATTGTTGTAATTTTTTATCAAAGTTGAAATGGTCGTCGTTAAAAATATTAAAATCGTTAACCTATTGCTGACCGTATTTACTATGAAATTTTGGTCTTATTCGAAAGTTTGAATAAGCGGTATCTGGCATCTGCATTTAGGCTGAATTTATAGTAAATAAGACATATTTCAGCGACAGAAGGACAGACGCTGTTAACCATAAGGGTTTCTTTCTGGCTTTATAGATCCCTAGATATGAAAGACCAGTCAGGTCAGTACCTGTGTGTATCCTAATATGGTCGCTGAGTGTATTCTTGCTGGTGAACTTCCTGCCGCAGTCACTGCACTCGAACGGCCTCTCACCTAGAACACGTAGAAGTATCCTATTATGATAAGATCGTCTTTATCAAAAGCTTACTCATATTTACACCTGTCTTTGTTCAAAGTCAATAAAGCTTAATAGAGCGAACTGTTCATAAATGTTCATTATTTTGGTCACAACTAATAAGCTATGAATACTTTTAGGTTGGTGAAATTTATCACTCCAACACATTCTGGAAGGAATTTGAGAGTCGTCCAGAGCATAGTGCGATATTATTAGAGGGTAGATATTACCTACCCTCGGGTCGACTTCTACGCCCACCACGGGAAGAGTTGGGATGATGATTTTCTGATATTCGCCGCCGTCACCACACAGCACATTATTTTAATTATACTAATAAATTACTTAGCCAGTATTTACCACTGAAACTTAACCCTAACTTGGTCAGTATCTACCACTGAGATTTAACATCAACTTGGCCAGTACTTACCACTGTGCATCCTCATATGAGTCTTCAGATTGGTGCTAGAGGTATAAGTCTTGCCGCAGCCGCGCTCCGGGCACACGAGGCGGCGCCGCGGCAGGCAGTGCCGCGCGGCGAGCCACTGCGATATCGTCCTCGCGCCGCACGTCACGCACGACCACTCCCGGTCGCCGCTGTGCCTAGTTCTGGAAGTAAAAATATAATCGTTGTATGCTTTGCATTCCAGAATCTTCGAGAGAGACAGCTCAGAGGCAGTATAGTTCATTTAGTGCATAAAAATATCGATTCCTTCTGCAAAAGGAGCGATACACATAATGTAAATACTAGATATAAGAATAATCTCATATTGCATACTACCCGTCTCTACAAAATAAGTAACTCCTTTATGGGGTAATGTATAAGATTCTATAACAAACTTCCCAATTATATTAGAGAATTGTATACGAATAAGTTTAAAAGAATTATTAAAGCCAAATTGTGTAGCAGGGCATATTACAAAATGGCTGATTATGTAAGTGATAAAAGTGCTTGGGATTGAGTTGTTTTGAGTCAACACACATGATTGTAATTAATCTTAAGTATATTTTATTTAAAAAAAGGATTCCTACTGAGTTTTCTGGCAGTGTTTCCCAGTAGCTGCCACGTCATGCACTGCACGGCAGGGTAAAAAAAATATGACACTTCCACATAAATGTAAAATTTATACGGAATAAATAATTTTTGACTTTGACTTCCGTCTTGAATTTTGTATACGGATCTATAAAATTTTTTTTTCACATTTGAATATACTATAAATGGTTGAAATGGTGGATTGGTATTGATAGTCCCAACTTTGAAAAAGTTTAGAACAAAAATAAATAGATAATCATATATATAGTCACGGTTGTGTCTTGTTGCAACGCGACTTGTTAACATGCCGGTCGGTGTTTTTATTTCGAGTGACAAGTGACAACTATAAGAAAAAAAAAACTTGTGTTTACTTATGTACACGCGTTAGAAGTTATACTTCTTAATATACAACTTGAACATAGTTATCAATTTTCATACCACCTAGAACTAACTTCATGCTGTTAAATTTTTTGGTGTCGGTGTGCGCGCGCATCGTAAAAATTCACTCTCATAATTTTTCTCCATCGCGCCAAAAGAAGTATAACTTCAAAAATCATGTTGTATTGTTTTATATCACACCTTACTAACAATATTTACCATTGGTACTCAATATATGAAAAAAATAGATTGCCCAAATATTAATCCCAATAAGAGTTAGATACCTGAAAGATTGATTATTACTAATATACAGGTTGGCCGAGGAGCTTTTACTTTTAAACGCAAAATTTAGATACTTTATGATGAGTAGTATTCGAATCAACCCCATGTATGTTCTACGATTTTGCGTTTTTTTGATAGGTACTTTGAAAATATATGAGTCCTAAGCTCCAACCCTAATTTTGAAGTTTCGAATAAATTCTAAGTCAGTTCTGCATTGATTAGATAAACCATACTTTTTAGGGTGTTAGGGTAAACTATTAGATAGATAGATAGAATACTCTTTATTGTACACACTTAGACAGAAAGAAAATTGGATATAATATAAAGAACATAAGGTACAATGGGCGGTCTTATCGCCTTAAGCGATCTCTTCCAGACAACCTTTGGATGGATAGGAACTGAAAGTAAAGTAAACAGTAGCAGGAGTGCAACAAATAAATTATACTAAGGAACTGTGATAAATATATTGCATACCAAAAACTTTGACTTCATAATTAACGTATGTTAGTAAACATATTATACACTAATTATATACACACATATAAGGTTAAACTATTCTGATTAGTTATCACAAAGAAACGGAACCAGAAATTTACGAAAAACGTCATTCAAAATATTCTCTCTCGAAAACTGCGCATAATTGTAGAACATACATCGGGGTGATTCGGATACTCCTCATCATAAATGGATGCAGGATGCCCTGGGGGGATGGAGGCCCTGCGTTGGACTGGATACGTTCGTATCTCGACAATAGAACACAATGCGTACAAATCACAAACATCGATAAAAATAATAATTTAAAGACATACGAGTCTACATATCTACCAAACAAATACGGGGTTCCACAAGGAAGCGTGTTGGGTCCTCTTTTGTTTCTTTTTTACATTAACGATTTACCACAAATAACTATCCACAAAACTCTATTATTCGCTGATGATATATCCATAGTAGTTAAAACTGACAAAGAAAAAAACACAAGTGACCTTCAAATTCAAATTAATGATACAATTAAAACGGTAGCAAGCTGGCTTAAACAAAATAACCTGCAAATAAACACCAAAAAAACAAAATACATGCGTTTCCAAAAACAATATAGAAACCTTACAAATAAATTAATTATTAAATATAAAGAAGAACCCATAGATGACACGGAAAATGCAGTCTTTTTGGGAATAATAATTGATAAGTACCTAAATTGGAAAAAACATGTTGAGAAAATATGTAACAAGCTTAATAGCTTTACATATGTTCTCAACCGATTGCGGCGTGTTACTTCAGAAAAAACTACCATAATGGCTTATCATGCATATGTGGCTTCGACTCTGAGGTATGGTTTGCTATTATGGGGTAATTCAACAGACGTTAATCGAGCCTTTATTGCTCAAAAAATTGTATACGAGTAATTGTGGGAATACGTCCATATGAATTTTGTAAGCCATACTTTCATAAGCTGAAGTTGCTAACACTTCCATCAATGTACATTTTTGAAATTTGTATGTTTGCTAGACAAAACTTGCATCTCTTCTCGACTGCAAAAGAATCATTCCCACGGTCAGTTAGAAACCCGCAGAGACTGGTATTGTCGCATATTCCGAATACTGCACTGTATCAAAAAAGTTGTGTGGGTATGGCCATTAAATTATATAATAATATTCCAAATTGTGTAAGAGAGTCAACGTCTCTAAACATATTTAAATGCAGATTATTTAAGCTCCTGTTACAATATAGGTTTTATAGCGTCAAAGAGTATTTAGACTGTAAGTTCAATGACATGTAATTGATTATAAACAAGTAGGTATTGACATTATTATTATTAGAATTCTGTTTGTATTTTTTTGACATTTATTATTGTTTATTTTGTTATTAATATGATTATGTAAATTTAACATTAGGTATTTGAGTATGACATAAATGAATTTGTAATTTTTTTTTGCATGCCAAACTGGCGAAACATGTATGTACCTACCTTATTTTTCATGACCATCTGTAACCATTTACCATGTTTCATGTGAATAAAGAATTGAATTGAATTGAATAAAGTATCTAAATTTTGCGTTTGAATGGCCACCCTGTATAATGTACTCTGTGGATTGATATCCTGCATAAGGTCACCTATACACGGTGTAACATGATTAGTTTTGCCTACGAAACTGTACAACGTGTAACACATCAGCATGCATAATACACAAAAGTAAATATAGACTCCCCATACAAGAATAACGATCAGCTGATTTATATAAGTTCTTACCTATTTACATTACTTATGTATACAAGGACTATTACATTTTAATTTTATAGCATTATTCGCAATGCAAAGCGAGACTAGTTTTTGAGACTAGTTACACAAGGATTGCAAGGGAAAGTCTGCATAGTTAATATGACTGCACGTGTGGCGCAGCGGCTAAGACAGTCGCTTCGCCGCTTCGTGTCGCGGGTTCGAGTCGCGCACCGGACAACTATTTGTGTGATCCATAAATATTTGTTTTGAGTCTTGATGTAATTAAGTACCCCGCAACACAGGGATTAGATTCCCTATGTGGGCGTGGATAAAAAGAAAAACAGACATTCATACAGAACAGTAAAGTGAACTGGCTGTGTGGTGACGGCCTCAAAGAATATCGTCACCACCTCTCATCCCGTGGGGGGACGTAGAAGTCGTCCCGAGGGAATATATACCAGAGAACGGGCAGCAGCGTTCTCCTGAGTACCATGTCTATCCTACTGCGATCGCCAACCCGCCTGCCAAGCGTGGCGATTATGGCAAATCCCCTGATATTAAGGACACAACCAAACCGCGGCTCCCAGTCCCCGGCAGCCTTACTATTCCCAGCCCTGGTAACAGCCGTGGTTGCGGCAGGGCTAAGAAGGCAGGGGGCAGGGGGTGCTAAGAATCGCCGGCAGATTCCACGTTATCAAAAACGACAACCTCTGGCCCTGGCAACGTATAACACACGTACACTGCGGTCCGACGAGAAGATAACCGAACTGGAGGAAGAACTGTGCAGGTTACATTGGGATATTGTAGGATAATCTGAATGCCGAAGAGAGGGGGAGGACTCGATAACACTAAAATCCGGAAACCTGCTCTATTACCGGGAGGGTGACCAACTATCCCAAGGTGGTGTCGAGTTCATAGTCCACAAATCCCTCGTGAACAACCTAGTGAAAATCGAGAGTGTCTCGACGAGGGTTGCGTACCTTATACTCAGAATCACCAAGCGGTATTCGTTGAAGGTTATACAGGTATACCCCAACCACGACACCCACTTCGACACACTCCGACGAAGCAGTCGAGGATATGTCTGATGTATCCACGTCCAAAACCCCGAACCATTTCAGCTCGAACTGCAAAACCGTTTTGAATGCCTATCAGACAGCGAGGAAGTGCACTCATATTATGACAGGCTCGTAGAAGCTGTCCATACGGCTGGATCTAAGGTCTTCAAGGCCCGTCGTACACACAGAACTAAAAAGATCTCTGACTTTACCCTGCCTTTATTATTATTATTTATTATTAACTTATGGAAGAATGACTGCAAATGGTTCTGACATCCCCAGATATCGGCAGCTCAACAGACAGATCTCAAAGTTTTTGACTCGCGACACGCGGCAATTTAATACAATTAATATTAAAGAGGCCATCGAGCGGAACAAAGGCTCTAAAGTGTTTGCAAGAGACCTGTCTGTTGAACAGAGCCAACTGACGAAGCTGAAGACTGAGGATGGTAGAATCGTCACGTCTAAACCTGAGTTGCTGGAAGAGATCGAGAAGTTCTACGGACAGTTATATACGACAACACAGCCACATGTGAAAAGTCATGCCTCAGATCCCAGAGCACGACTAACTCGACATTACACCGAAGACATCCCGGACGTCAGCCTGTACGAGATTAGAATGGCTCTCAGACAACTCAAAAACAACAAGGCGCCTGGTGATGATGGAGTTACAGCAGAGCTAATGAAGGTGGTTGGTACACCAATCCTACGGGCCCTTCAGAAGTTATTTAACTCCGTCATACTAGATGGTCAAACGCCACAAGCATGGCACAGAAGTGTGGTGATGCTCTTCTTCAAAAAGGGCGACAAAATCCTATTGAAGAATTATAGACCCATCGCACTGCTGAGCCATGTTTACAAGTTGTTTTCAAGGGTCGTTACGTACAGTCTCGCGCGCAGGTTTGACGACTTCCAGCCTCCCGAACAAGCCGGAAAGGCTTTAGCACCATAGACCACATACATACGCTGCGGCAAGTTATACAGAAGACCGAAGAGTATAACCCCTATAAGAGCCACTGTGCTTAGCGTTTGTGGACTATGAGAAAGCCTTTGATTCTATCGAAACATGGGCCGTGCTGAGGTCTCTCGTAAGGTGCCAAATCGACTACCGGTATATCGAGGTGATAAAGTATTTGTATGAAAACGCCACTATGTCAGTGCGACTCCAGGACCAGAACTCGAAACCTATTCACTTGCAGCGAGGCGTGAGACAGGGAGATGTTATATCTCCAAAACTGTTCACCGCTGCATTGGAAGATGCCTTCAAGCTTCTGGACTGGAAAGGCTTTGGCATCAATGTCAATGGCGAGTACATCACTCACCTTCGATTTGCCGATGATATAGTAGTTATGGCTGAGACCATGGAAGACCTCGGCACAATGCTCGATGACCTCAGCAGAGTCTCTCAACAAGTGGGTCTGAAAATGAACATGGATAAGACGAAAATCATGTCAAACGTCCATGTTGCACCCACTCAATTGAAAGTTGGCGACTCGGCACTCGAAGTTGTAGAGAGTAGGACCGACCATCCAACTAGGTAGGTACAACTTCGAGAAGGAGGTCAATCGTAGAATCCAACTCGGCTGGGCAGCGTTCGGGAAGCTACGTAATATCTTCTCGTCCCAAATACCGCAGTGTCTCAAGTCGAAAGTATTCGACCAGTATGTGTTGCCAGTGATGACTTACGGAACAGAGACGTGGTCGCCCACTATGGGCCTTATCAGGCGGCTAAGGTCACCCAAAGGGCTATGCTTGGAGTTTTTCTGCGAGATCGAATCAGTAATGTTGAGATCCGCAGGCGAACCAAAGTAACCGACATAGCTGTAAGAATTACCAAGCTGAAGTGGCAGTGGGCAGGGCACATAGCCGACGGCCGTTGGGGCAGAAAGGTTCTCGAGTGGCGACCACGAACCGGAAGACGCAGCGTGGGCAGGCCCCTACAAGATGGACCGATGATATTATGCGGGTCGCTGGAAACTGCTGGATGCGAATAGCGCAAGACCGGCAATTGTGGAGATATCAGTCATTGTCCAGCAGTGGACGTCTTTCGGCTGATATGATGAGGATGATGATGACGATGAGTAAAGTGTAGATGAACGTGGTTCTATGTTTTTAACTGTAATTCTAATGTTATGTCGACTCTTTACATAATCATATTAATCATAGTACCTCTCATGTTATTATTATTGTGCCAAATAAGGTGAGCCTCCACATTACTGTCCACTGATTACAATACTTATTAGGAAGGCACCTCATACGCACCCAAAACATATGTATTCTTTGGACTTGACTTTACTTTCACTTCAAACATGTTTCACATAATGAACCAGACATACCTTGTGCACTACATCATCGTTGGCAAACAGTTGGACTATGGCTGGGTGGTATATTACTATGTATTAAGTGTAGTTTTTATGGCATCAAGCCATTGCATAATGTCATAAAATACTGCCTAGTATGGGCTGTTTCACAAAATTCCTTTAATCTTTTAAAAGTTATATTTGTGTGGAATTAATCATTTTAAAAAACCAGCAGGAATCATTTTAAAAATATATATTTCTTAATATAAATTTACATTGTATTAAAATGTGTTAATTTAGAACAACTCAATCCTATCCAATTCCATTCAATACTTCACTTAAATAAACAGAAGATTTGTAGTAACACACATATTGGCTTTTAAAATTATTTTTTTTTACTTATTTTCAGACCTTTTTCCTATATCACTGGGAAGTTTGTTTGAGAACCAAATAAATTGCGCCCTAAAGAAGTTACTTATTTGTGGAGATATGTAGTATGTAACACAGGTTAAAGCTTATATCTAGTATTTTTATTATAAATATCACTTATTCATCCTTTTACAGAAGGAATCTTAATTTTTATGCACATTCGATTAGTAGATTTACATATATAATTATACTCACATGTTACAGTCAAAATGTTAAACTTCTTTGTGAAAGACCCTTGTGGACCAAGTTTATATAAATCTCTAAGAACTCCTTTCTGCCATATAAGTAATAATAATAATATCTGGGGACAATGTCACACAGATCATCCTAGCCCCAAACTAAGCAAAGCTTGTACTATGGGTACCAGGCGACGATATACATACTTATATAGATAGACAAATACTTAAATACATAGAAAACATCCATGACTCAGAAACAAATATTCGTGCTCATCACACAAATATTTGCACTTACCGGGATTCGAACCCAGGACCACCAGCTTCATAGGCAGGAACACTACCAACTAGGCTATGGTGACCGTCAAAATAAGTATGGTGTTAATGTCTGCAGAGCTACCTCAGAAAAGAATTCCATGGAACATTTAATCTAAGAACTTCAACTAACAAACTGCAAATTTATGTCATACTAAAGTTCATTATGTACATAAAATAAATAAATCATTATCTACATTAAAGAAAATATTTAGAACCATGAAAAATTGACTTTAACTAGGCATATACTTTATACATTTGGTATACACATAGGCATAGAGACCTATAGTTTAATGGCATGGACAAACTCACAACCAGTAAGAGAGTGGGAGCATGACTAAAGTTTCCTGACTACATGCTGTTACATATATAAAATAATATAATGTGTCTTTGTCCTATGGGCAGTGGTAAATCTGGTGTCAGAGTTATCCATGCCCAGTAGGCCTCTAACATGTTACAAAAACAGTTGTCAAACAACTACGACCAGGACCGACACCTTAAGTTGACCTGTTCCTTTTGCCGGCCTATCTATAGACTGATCATGCACTCTGCATTTGCCGTACTTCTACAATCACTTACATACCAGTGAGACCACTATATGTTACATGCATTTATAATCAAACCAGGGGCTCTACCGGCTAAGTCAGCGAACATCGATTTCTTAAATGGTGTTCAGATAAATAAAGGTTAAAAATGACTTAATCAATCGTTAAATTGGCTTAAATGAGCACATGTGTCGTCATAAATAGTCCTGAATCGATTGTCAATGTTGAAGCTGATTTAAAGATTGATTAAGTAATTTTTAACCTTTGTTTATTCGAACGCCATTTTAGAAATCGATGTTCAGAGACTTAGCCGGTAGAGCCCCAGTTCTAGCTGAAGTTGACAAGAAATACATAAATTATTATTATGATAATTTACATTATTCTACTGGTTTCAGCAGAAAGATTTACATTTATCATCTAACCTGCTTCTTCCGACTGTATTTAATAAAGGATAGCAGAGTATAACTCTTCTTGTCCATAGAAACTGAGTTTAGTCACAAATATTAATGTATGAATGAGGATTGGTTGTCAGTCAATGATTTTAGGCACTTAGCTTAAGTCACTAATTGCTAGCTAGACCGGATACAGTAGAACTTGTGCTGTCCATACTATATAGGTTAATATTAGTCATGGCCAGTAGCCTAACTCCTTGTACACCCTTTGCTACACTCCAACCCATCCATGCATGTTTAAACCAAACAAGCTGCTTAACCATCTCAGTATATATATGAAAACTTACTATAATTATGTGCATAAAAATATTGATTCCTGCTGTAAAAGGAGCGATACACATAATGTAAATACTAGATATAAGAATAATCTCATATTGCATACTACCCGTCTCCACAAAATAAGTAACTCTTTTATGGGGCAATGTATAAGATTCTATAACAAACTTCCCAATGATATTAGAGAATTATCTACGAATAAGTTTAAAAGAATTATTAAAGCCAAATTGTGTAGCAGGGCATATTACAAAATTTATGATTATTTAAGTGATAAAAGTGCTTGGGATTGAGTTGTTCTGAGTCAACACACATGATTGTAATTAATCTTAAGTATATTTTATATTAAAAAAGGATTCCTACTGAGTTTTCTGGCAGTGTTTCTCAGTAGCTGCCACGTCATGCACTGCATGGTAGGGTAAAAAAATATGACGATTCCACATAAAAGTATTTTTTATATGGAATAAATTATTTTGACTTTGAATTTAAAATTGAATTTGTTACTATTAATGGAAGTAAACCCCTTGGAAATTGTATCAATTGCTTACAACATTAGATTTTATTATTTATTGAATTATATACCTATACCTAAAAGTCTATATATACTTACAAGTGCAATTTTAAATTGAATTTCCTTGAGAACTGTTTCTGGCAGGAAGGACAAGTGTATGTAGCCGGTGGGGCCCAATGTTTGCAACGTCTCTTAGATCCACACTCATCGCACTTTGGGTCTTCAAAAACATCAGGCTTAGAACTTTCCTTCACATTACTCTCAAGGACAACTTCTTGGTTATTTACAACTCGATTCTCATCGAATAATGATACTATTTCTATTTTAGAATCACCATAGTTCGTAACAATTTCTTCTGAAAAATTTAAACCGTGCGAAAATTTACCGGCAAGAATCTCGTTGGATTTCTCACATTTTTCTATAAATCTGATGGTAGTATCTAGTTCCGCTAAACAGTCAAGGCATATAAAAAGAGGTCCAGCATCATTTGCTTCTACTTTCATGCCTATTTTATTAAGTTTTTCACTTGGATTTAAGCCTGTTCTGTTAACAAACAATGAATGCAGTGTATCTTGTTTACTAAGACATATTCTGCAAAGGGATTTATCACTGCAGGGGTCCATTATACTCGTGAGTTTTAGTTAACTAAAGAATAATCGGTTTGATTGAAATCCTTAACTGAAATCTAGAAAATATTTAGATTACTCTTGTACCGATAAATTGTGTTTACAAATACGTTTTGACAAATTCAGTTTTTTTTTTCTTTTTCGCCCTATTTGGGCAGGCTAAGATCAGAGACCATACCGCCTCGTCTTAAGTTGTAATAATTATATTTCAAAGTCATGTCCGTCACGTCCGTCACAGTCAGGTCATAGTCCTACCCCAGTAAAGCAGTGGAGACTTTATTAGAGGCCTCTATGGAGTTTAGGTTTCAACACGGAAAATCACAATTCACGGCAATATCGCACTTTCTAAAAATCCACCATATTTACACATAAAAACTCGAATTTACACCAGTTTTTGAAAATAAAACATAGCCTCGATGCGTCTTTTTCCGCGTTGGCGCCAAAAAACTCTTGACACGTTCAGATTCATTTCGATCATGACATTTTTATTTCGCCCTGTTTGGGCAGGCTATGATCTGTGACCATACCGCCTCGTCTTCAGTTGTAATATTTCTATTTCAAAGTCAGTCACTCATGTCCGTCACGTCCGCCACAGTCAAGTCATGTCCTACCCCCGTAAAGCAGTGGAGACTTTACTAGAGGCTTCTATGGAGTTTTGGTTTCAATACGGAAAATCACAATTCACACTTTCCTCCAGATGTGTACGTTGTCGAAGATGTTATGTCTAAAAATCCACCATATTTACACATAAAAACTCGAATTTACACCAGTTTTTGAAAATAAAACATAGCCTCGATGCGTCCTTTTTTTTTTGCCTTATGGCAATCTGCTGGTTTGTCCAGCAATTTCTGCCAGTGTCATGTAATGACTACTCATGGGAATCCAGAATGCAATTAATCAATATTTGTTGTAAATTGTACAATTAAGGCGTTAATATGGACCCTGGAACAAAAGACAAACACAAATAAGTATTAGTTGAATATAATAATGATATGTAAAACAAACAACAATAGAATACTTAATATTTATTATACTACAACTTTATCGTGTTAGAAAAAATAAATTTAATAAACGCAACAATTATATGGGGATTTGGAAAGTAATGCATCCTTTTACGCGTTGGCGCCAAAACCCCGATCATGACATTTTTTTTTTTTTTTTTTTTTATAATTTTTGCCCTCTTTGGGCAGGCTAAGGTCTGTGACCATACCGCCTCGTCTTCAGTTGTAATGTTTCTATTGCAAAGTCAGTCAGTCATGTCCGTCACGTCCGTCACAGTCATGTCCATCACGTCCGTCACAGTCAAGTCATAGTCCTATCCCAGTAAAGCAGTGGAGACTTTACTAGAGGCTTCTATGGAGTTTTGGTTTCAACACGGAAAATCACAATTCACGGCAATATCGCACTTTCCTCCACTTGTGTACGTTGTCGAAGATGTTATGTCTAAAAATCCACCATATTTACACATAAAAACTCGAATTTACACCAGTTTTTGAAAATAAAACATAGCCTCGATGCGTCCTTTTCCGCGTTGGCGCCAAAAAACCCCCGATCATGACAGAATTCTGACATTTGACGTTGGTTCTTTCAGTTCAAAAATGTTAGACAATTTTTTTCTAGGAACAGTAACAGCAAAGACTACTATAGTATACTGGCTAACAGAAACCTATACAGTCGTAATAAGTTGTGTTGTGACCATAGTGTCTTTTACCTATACTTAGTTATTATCTCGAATATCTATAGATTATGTACATATCCGATCTGAAATAGGAGTAGATTTCTTTACCTTCTAGAAAATTTAATATAATTACTCAATGAGGAATACCTACTACCGACACAAAAATTAATTTTTACTTTGTATATTCAAACTTTTTATTTAGGTAAATACATACGTTAGCAAGTAGATACTTTTTGGCTTTTTGATAAGGCAGGGGGAATGACTACGCATGTCATCCGCAAAAAGCTACCTGCCATGCCCTGGACTTCACTTGGCGCCTGATGGGGCAGCCCCGGGAACGCGGCTTTGCTGTCGCAGATAGATATGAGAAACAGATTACTTATAAAAAAATAATTAAGCACTATTAAAAAAAATACCTAATATATAGCACTAACACCCCAATCTAATGAGTAAATCACACGATTTTCTGTCTGTTCGAACATAACGCAAAAGCTGTTGAACGGATTTGAGTAAAACTTTGAATTGATTGAGAGGTTGTCTGGAAGAAACATATACGTATGTGGTAGCTATAAGACCACCCGTTGTTTAATCAACGATACGTCAATAGGCTTTTAGTAGGTAGTGTAATGTAATGAAATATAATATTATAGATTTCTTTGTCAATTAGTTAAAATAGGTATACGTGTGCGAATATTGCATAGGTTGCAACTTGAACTTAGGTGCTGCGTAATTAGAACATTATTGTACTTTATGTTTAATATTTTTGGTATTCAATAAAATGACTCTGAACGAGTAAGATATGTTTTTATTCACAACACCTGAACACCCAGCATATTACATGGCGACCCTTGCCTTTGGCACCGTCTAAAGAACATATAAATCAAGATTTCAAGGAAGAAGATTACAATATAGAAGATTTCAAGACATACCATGGGAAAATCTGCGTCAAAAGAGCAAGTTGTGATCGCACAGAATGCCAACGGACAAGCTTCTGCAACGACATCGCAATACCACACAGAACGCTTGGAGTCCATAGAATTCTTGGTCACCATAGCTATAGTTATATTATGTATCGCCGTTGTATACTACGTCCTCAAGAAATGCAACAAGCACCACGTACGCAACTTGCAACGAGAACTGAACAGAAATAACTTGGCCACTATTTCTCGTGCTGACCTGACCACGACTGCCGTATAACAAGAAAGAAGAAAGAAGGTTTGGAGGTGTCCAGGGTATAGCCCGGCCCAAACCGTCAACACACGTAACTGCAGCCCAAGTCATCAGCAGTGTCGCCACGAGGTACACAACGCCACGTCAGCGCCAGCCCAACTGCTCACCAGCCACGTGCTTGTACCGGTCTACGCGCAGTCCAACGTAAAGGTTATGTTTTATTAGCTATTTTATCTTTAGAAGTATGTAATTTTCATTTTTCTTAACCTATATTACGTAAATAGATATGCATTTTTATTATCTAGTTAAATATTATGTCTAGTTTGATTATACAGTTACATGAAATCCGTAATTCGTTAAATTATCTTAGAGATTATTTAGTTAAATTAGGACCTGAAAGAAGGCAACTAAATCTTGGTCAGACAAAGATAAGTGAAGCGAAAAAGTTGTATTCCTCCTTTGAAAGTATTTTGTCTCTGTTGCACTTAGGAATAGAACGCAAGGAAATTAGTACAAGTGATATCACTGCTATTCATAAAATAATAAGCGACGTACATATTTTATATAATAAAATAATTACTTTATCTACTTTTGAAGAGGCTAAGCAAGTCAAAATGTCTACAAAAAAAGAATTTGACTTAAAAACTGCAATTTCATTGTTGCCAGTAATGTCTGGACAGGAATCTGTTACTAAGTCACTCATTGATTGTATTGAGTTGTATAATAAAATGATCCTAGATTCGTCATCGCAAGAATTAATTAATTTTGTTCTTAAAACTAGACTTTCTGAAAGTGCAAAATTGCGTATGAGATCGACTTACGACACCGTCGATAACCTTTTAGCTGACATGCATAAATTTTTAATACAAAATAAATCCCAGGTAGCATTACAATGGAAATTACACCAGTGTAAGCAGGGTAATCGTTCCATTGAGTCATTTGGCAATGAATTGGAAAAATTGTTTGTTAATTTAACTATTGCCCAATCAGAAAATAGCCCCAATTCTTACGATGCTTTCAAAACCACTAATGAAAGAATTGCCATAAAACGTTTCGCAGACGGTTTGAGTGACCCCAGATTGAGTACCATTATAGCGGCTAGAAATTTTCAATCTTTACCGGAAGCTATCAGGACTGCCATGGACGAACAATCCTTGTCTTCGTCATTCCAAATTATGAACATTAAGCGTCATAGTTACTCCAATCGCGGGCATATAAACTTTAATAACCGTTTTCGAGGACATTACAATAATAACTATAATCCATTTAATTACAACCACGGTAACGCGAGATCACCGGGCGCAGCGTCGGGTAACATACCGTCGCATCGCGGACAGTTTAATCGTGGCCGCGGTAGAACTTTTCATAGAGGTCAAAATAATTACGGCATTAAGTCAAACAGACCCTCTGTCCAAGTTCAGCACACTACCCACGATGAGTCGACTAGCAATACCAGTTCGCGCGAAATTGTAACTCCCAATGTCGCAACGAACGATTTTTTTCGTTAATTCGCAAAATTTTATTTTCAATTTTAATAATAGTAGTACTGTAAGATTTTTAGTGGATAATGAAGTGATTAATCTTTTAGTTGATAGCGGAGCCAGTCTTTGTGTACTAAAGTACGAATGGCTTAGTAAAAACCGTAAGTTGTTGCAACAATTGCGTAGTGATAGAATAAGCATTAGAGGCGTAAGTGGTAGGTTAGAGTCAGAAGGCTACATTTTTCTAAACTTATTTTATAATAACGAAGTATTTAGTGAAAAATTTTATGTTTTTAAGAATATGTCTTGCACTGCAAATGGAATATTAGGAGATAATTTTTTACAGCGTTATGAAGCAATTATTAACTATAGAGATAGTATATTACAACTTTATAAGAATAATAAACATATTCCTATTGAAATTCATTATAATGCCAGGTATAGACATTCGATACCGCCTCGGTGCGAAGTATTAAGGTTCATCCCAACTACGTCGACATGTGACTGTGTAGTTTTATCAAAAGAAATCCAGCAAGGAGTTTTCGTCGCTGGTATTATTTCGCAACCAAATAATGGTCGCATCCCGTTAAGAATATTAAATACTACGGATAACGAAGTAGAGTGTGATTTTCAAGATCTTACTGTTTACGACATAAATAACTTTGATATTTGTAATTTTTCGGAAAATACAAATAGCGTAAATCGCGTTAAAACATTATTTGAGTTATTGAATTTATCGAATATGAACTCAGAGGAGAAACGTAGCATCGAACATATTTGTGCAAAATATGCTGACGTTTTTCATCTTCCAGGTGACAAATTAACAACCACAAACATAATGACACATACAATAACTTTAAAAGACAACGTTACACCCACTTATATAAAGCCTTATAGGATTCCTCATTCCCTGAAAAAGGAGGTGCAAAAACAAATAGATGAAATGTTAGCAAACGATATAATAGAAGAAACCACATCGGAGTGGTCCAGCCCAGTCTTGCTAGTCCCTAAAAAGTCGGATAGACTTAATGAAAAGAAATGGAGACTAGTTATTGATTACAGACAGTTAAATAACCAAATTAAGGATGATAAATTTCCGTTACCAAATATAACAGATATCTTAGATTCTCTGTCAGGTAGTATTTATTTTTCAAAACTGGACCTTTCACAAAGCTATTATCAGTTATCATTAGAGGAAAATTCGCGAAAGTATACAGCATTCAGTGTAAACAAAATGTACCAGTTAGAGTTAGATCCAAACTCACGAAAATACACAGCCTTCACTACTGATAAAATGTATCAAATGAAGCGTTCACCTATGGGTTTGAAAACATCTCCCAGTGTGTTCTCAAGATTGATGACTATTGCTATATCAGGTATTAATTATAAAAAAGCCTTTATTTACCTTGATGACTGTGTTGTGATAGGAAAAACGATGGAAAATCATAATAAAAACTTAATTACAGTTTTAGAACGCTTACGAAAAGTCAATTTAAAATTAAATCCAATAAAATGTGAATTTTTGCGCACTGAAATAGTATATTTAGGTCATAGAATAACATCACATGGCATTCTTCCTGACGACAGCAAAAGTAAGGCCTTGTGCAACTATCCGGTGCCATCGAACTCAGATGACGTCAAGCGCTACTTAGCATTTGCTAATTATTATAGACGTTTCATACCTAACTTTGCTAATATTGCGTACCCATTAAATAAATTATGTAAAAAGAATGTAGAGTTTAAATGGACGTCCGAATGTGACAAATCTTTTCACGAGTTAAAATCTGCTTTAATATCACCGCCCGTATTGCAGTATCCTGACTTTTCGGAAACGAATATTTTTCAGCTGCGAACAGATGCTTGTAAGACTGGATTAGGCTCGGTTTTGTCTAATAGTAATGGTCACGTAATTGCTTACGCGAGTCGTAACTTAACGTCCGCAGAAAGTAGATACCCTATAATTGACTTAGAATTACTAGCTATAGTATGGGCAGTAAGGCATTTTAGACCATATCTGTATGGCAGAAGGTTTAAAATCTTTACCGATCATAAGCCATTAGTATATTTATTTAGTTTAAAGGATCCCTCTAGTAGACTTACGAAGTTTAGACTGTATCTTGAAGAATATGACTTTGAAATTGTGTACA
Source organism: Pseudoips prasinana (assembly GCA_951640165.1). Lineage (NCBI taxonomy): Eukaryota > Metazoa > Arthropoda > Insecta > Lepidoptera > Nolidae > Pseudoips > Pseudoips prasinana. The sequence continues at coordinate 36,035,378 of OX621247.1, forward strand.
TCCCAGGGCGAAATAATGCAGCTGCAGACGCATTAAGTCGAATCCCTATGACAATGACCTGTGATGATTTAAAATCTATTGGAGAACAAGTAGTTTCTGTACTGACGAGAGCACAAACAAAAAAGTTAACGTCTCAGATATCTACTGATAACAATAATTTGACTGAAGAATGTTCTACCAGTAGCAGGCCTGATCAACCTGAGACTGTGGAAATTCTTAAAAAACCCAAGGATGTGATAGAATTAGTTTTTATAAATGACAAAGATTTTAGTAAATTGATTTCTCACTGTTCTGGGATAGAATACTGCATCTATGCACCTTCGCGTTGTACTATATACCTAAATACTCGATCGTTATCTACCCCGTCGGAGTTAGCGAGAGACTTAGGATCGTTGTGCGAAAAAGAAAATATAAATGAAATATTAATTATTAAGAATAGAGAAAATGCAACAAATATAAAAATACTTGCAAGTCATATGAAAAAGTTGCAAATTAAGTTACCCAGAATTTTAATTACAAGAGATATAATTAAAATTTTTAATCACGAGGATAAAAAAATAATATTGAATGACTTTCATTTGTTACCCACTAGTGGACATGCAGGGATAAATAGAATGATAGGCAATTTAAAAAGATATTACTACTGGCCAGGTATGACGAATGATGTCATTAATTACGTAAAAAAGTGTCAACAATGTCAATATAATAAATTCCCTAATCGTCTTGTAAAAGAGCCGATGGTTATAACAAATACTGCAAGTTCAGCATTTGAACGTGTCGCGTTAGATATTATGGGTCCATTACCGACTGATATCAACAATAATAAGTACATCTTAACATTGCAATGTGACTTATCTAAATTCGTAGAGGCATATCCCATGCAGAGTAAGGATTCCGAATCAGTAGCCAGAGTCTTCGTTTCGAATTTTATTTTGAGATACGGAGTACCTAAACAAATCATTACAGATAAAGGTACAGAGTTTTTGTGTAATATTATGGAAAATGTGTGTAAAATATTAAAAATAGAACATTTAAATTCCACACCTTATCACCATGAGACTATAGGCTCATTAGAAAACAGTCACAGACATTTAGGCTCATACCTATCTTCGAATTCAGTGTGATAGGAATAATATTGATTGGAGTGATTGGTTACCATTTTGGTCATTCTCTTACAATACTACAGTGCATTCAGAAACAAAATACTCACCATTTGAGTTAGTGTTTGGTAAATGTTGTAAATTGCCGTCAGATTTTGGAACTTCAGTTGAACCTTTGTATAATTACAATGATTACCCAAAAGAAATGAAATATCGTCTACAGCGAGCACAATACGATGCCCAGCAGAATTTGTTAACAAATAAATTTAAAAGAAAACTTATGTATGACAAAAAAACTTACTCCATAACTTACCAAAGGGGTGACCTAATTCTTATAAAAAACCAAACAGGTAATAAACTTCAAAACATATATAACGGTCCCTATGAAGTTATTGAGGAAGTTTCACCTAATGTTAAGATCTTAAAGGATAATAAAGAATATATTATACATAAGAATAACACTAAAAGGTATTTTAGTTAGCATTAAGCTTTTATTGTATTCTTAATTGTTATAAATAATTTTAAATATATTTGGTTTATATAAAAATACTTATATGAAATAATTGGGTAGGTATAATATTTTAAATTTGATATTTTGTAAGTTTTTTTTTTCTCCTTAAAAAGGGGAAGGTGGCAACAGACATTTTTCGGGGGAGTTGTAATGTAATGAAATATAATATTATAGATTTCTTTGTCAATTAGTTAAAATAGGTATACGTGTGCGAATATTGCATAGGTTGCAACTTGAACTTAGGTGCTGCGTAATTAGAACATTATTGTACTTTATGTTTAATATTTTTGGTATTCAATAAAATGACTCTGAACGAGTAAGATATGTTTTTATTCACAACACCTGAACACCCAGCATATTACAGTAGAGCAAGTGTATTCAGTGATATGACGTCCACTGTACCTACATTTATTACTATTTTAAGTCGAAAAAAAATAAGATAAGATTACTTCATAATCTACAGCAATATATCACAGGAAATATGAACACAAAATAAATAATAAAAAATTGCGTAGTACCTAGGTACCAACTTTTACATTTTTGTTTAAATAACAATTATTTTAACAAGCGTATACCGTATCTTCTCTGCCGTACCTATATATCTTGCACAATCGGTCACATTAGTCTTCGACTTACTTATTTTAAATTCTGTATGCCTAATACGTACATGACGAAAATCTGGCAGCCTGTCGAATGTCAAAATTTAACCTAAATGACGTTATATGCCTAAGTACTTAGCTACTTCAATAAAATAATAATAACCTACTTATCTTACGGAAACCGAGCGTAAGCTAAGATTTCGTTACCATGGTATTTTTAAGCAAGTGGGTCACGTGATGGTAAGTGATTTATGGAACAAAATTAACCTGCCACTGCACTACACTAAATTAAACTAAACTTTCTTAAATCTTTAAAAATTACATTATCGCAAAGTTTACTTCAAGCTTAACTCCGAGAATAATAAATTGGAACAACCAGCATTATTTCAACCTATGCCATCTCTATTTATTACTGTGGGCGTTTCACTAGGGAGATGTTGATTAAAAAGAATACCCAACAAAATTGATTTGCACATTTGCATTTTTCGAAATTATATTTAGTTTTGGAGATGGAGCGATACACACACTTAATTAAAATAATACATTATCTGTTGCTGAAAATTATGCTACGGTGGATCATGATAGGTTGTCGAAATTCATCATTCTCTTTTAACACATTCTACGAGAAATGTTGGCACCGTCTATCGGTTTAAGCTTAACAATTACTCGACTGACATGTCCGCGGTAACTTATGTGTAAGTATGTTGATATCAAACTGTAATCGAAATAATTATTGATTAAATTTCTGAACTCGATATTAACTAGTTATGTAACAAACGCCTACCTTTGTTTTATTAGCAAGCGTCAAATGAAAAAGATTGCGGGTAAATAAAAAATAAATAAAAAATAAGATGAAACAAGATCTTAATTCGCTTGTGTTATATAGGTACTATTGATTGTTCGATAGCATTGTCGACTACTAAGCTAGTAACCTTAGCAGACCATAGTGCAGATATTATCACGTTATATTTGACATCTTGACGTAAATACAACATTGGCGAAATAAAAGAACCAGCACTACAGAAAGTATCGCTGAATATTTGATTTTAAATCAATCATTCACCGATACTTAATGCGAGCTGAAAAAAATAGGAGGCGGTTATAACTTAACTATAACTTGGTTAACTTATTGTAATCTGTGACATTATGTAGGCTTAACCTTGTATCGTTTACGTGGAATTCTTACTGAGGAAGTTAGAGCGTTTAGGTATTTGCTTATATTTATGGAAAATTTTGACGGCATAGAATATTATCACCCCATCTCATCCCGCGGGGGGCGTAGAAATTGTCCGAGGGAATACCTACCAGAGAACGGGCTGTAGCGGTTTTTCTATTAACTATCCTAACCATCAAACTCCAATCGCCAACCCATCTTTCAAGCGTGGCGATTATGGCATATCCCCCCATTCTTTGGGGAGGCTTTTGTCCAGCTGTGGACAACTTTGGCTGACATGATGATAGAAAATAAATCACAACAGTATTAACTACAATAAATTAGTTAGCGGTGAGCAGTTATGAGGTTTTTAAACCATTACATTACAATAACTCCCATATAGATATTTAGGAACACCATGTACTAATTAATCCAAAACGGTACAGCGAGGTATTATGCCATGTTTACATAGAAGCATTACCTTAAGCACATCAGTCTTACCATCTTGGATACCTACTATTGAGGAAGGAGACGTTTTTATTGCCTTTACATATTTTTCTAGGCACTTGATTTTATTTAACCTAAAGGAATGTTACCAATTACGCGAAATCTTTCTAGGTAACTTTAATGTAATTTAAATAGTTCAGCGGCGACTGATAATACTATAAGAAAAAAAAATGTGTTTATTAAGTATCCATTCTAAATTTAAATTATTGATATCAATGATTTGAAGGCGACAAAATCAACTAATACCTATAAGTATGGGTTAAGACATCAGATGATGGTCCGTCGTTTAATTTTTTAGGTGGTCACTCCTGTTTATACTAGGAGCTGACCCCTATAGAAACGGTAAAAGTTAATGTAGAAGAAATAGGTCCGAAAGCTATTGTTTAGTATTTTAATCTAGTGTTTCGTATAAATTATTTCTTTATGATTAACAATGAGCGCAGATAACGCCAAGTGTCAGGAGGAAGTATTTCTTACATCATTTTGAATATTGGTCATGCAAGTATCAGATCTCTTTAAAGATCTAGTATTGTAAGTACTAAAGTAGGCTTCGACCCTAATTCCGCAGCTGACTCTGTGCATAAAGTTAGCTCGAGTTACGCAAGTGATCTAGCGGTGAGAGCCAAGGAAAGTGATCGCGGTATATTTGGTAACACATGGGCGTGAATGGTTTACTAATGTCCTGTGGATACAGGGACGGACTTTAAATATGTTTGACGAATTCAATAGTATGATGAACAGCTTCCTTTTCGAGACAATCTATAATATAAAAATGAATCGCTGAATGTGTTGCTACGCGCTAATCTCGAGAGCAGCTGATCCGATTTCGCTAATTCTTTTTTTAGAATATTCCTTGAAGAACGTGGTTTTTACAGAATAAGATGCCTGAAAAAGTCTAAAAACAACACTTTTCTATACTCCCATACAAACGATTCGTTAGTTATGATGATACTTAAAATGTTAATGAATGATAAATGAATGGATTGCTCTTTCATCCATTGACATTAGCTTTATGCACGTTTTGCAGTGTTCATAAGTTCGTGGAAGTTCAAAAATAAACTGTGCACTAGAGCCTCAATTTGACAAAAACGATTTGAAAAGTATTCTTGATTATAAACAAGCAAACTACATTAAGTTACCTATTAACCAAGCCAGCGAGCTCTCTTCTCTTAGCTCTCTCTCTCTGCTCTTAGCTTACTACCGCCGGTAACACTTTCTTTCTGAAGGGGAACATTTTAACCATAATTAGTCATGGCTATGCTCTTTTGAAAATCCTGCTATTTTTCAGCGTATAAAAGTTATTATGCAGAAAAACAGCAACAAACACTTGATTTTAAAGGCGATCGTACGTGTTTAAAATTACGACTATAGAGAGCAAAGTCATGACTAATAATGGTTCATATCGTTAAAATATGTACGATATGTATAACGATTTTTTGGTGCACCACAAGGTTGTTTAAACTGGGTGATAGAGGACTACCTTTCATCTCTAACTTTATTGTTAGTTGTCTCTTGAATATCAAAAGAGAGTGAGGGAAAACTATGTGTACATATATTGAAATTCTAAGGATTAAGTTTAACGTTTAAGAAATAGCTAAAGTAAGACGATTTGAGTACAAACTGAAAAATATTTTATCGAAAAAAATTTCTGGACAAAGGCTTTCGGTTGATATGATGATGATGATGATGAAATTTATCTGTCTACTAAACGAATTTTGTTAACTTAGTATAAAAACAAAATACAGCGCCATAGCCACAACAGCTAACACCGAATACAACATTTATAGTAACCGCATAACAACCTTTACACACAACTAATAAAAACGTATTCAATCGATTATTCATTAATATAATCCGCCACTGGTTTTGGTACAATTTTCTCTCGATTACGTTTCTTGACCGATTAGTATGCGTATGCGCACACCTGTTACACAGGAATGACGGCAGCCACCTACGTGCTGCCTATAGCGTACCGTTCACCTCCAAATTCACCTCTATTAATAAGAGTTAAGGTTGGCTATAGAATGAAAAGGAATCGGAAGAAGAATTGAACTGCATTAATTTAGGAAAGCATTATCGCGTAAGGACGAAGTTCGCCAGCGTGTCCGGCAACCCCGAGTGAAACCTGAACGCTGGCTACATACTAATTTGATTATGTTTTAAGTTATAAGTATGGGTGATAGTCTACGAAGACAATCGGTTTCTGAGTGGTAGTCGCGCCGACAGGGCGACCGCATCGATATGCAACTTACATTTGTGAGTATCATCGTTGTGGAAATCTAAGTGAAAACTTGTGTTATCGTTAGTGCCTGTATATGGATTGTGATTGGTGTGAAACATTCAAATAATGGTGCGTGGTGTCTTTCAGATCGTGGTATTGTGCGCGTGCGTCTGCGTGGCGCTGGGAGATGTCACCCACGTAAAGGCAGCCAAGACGAAGCTGATCAGAGGCCTGGCTAGGGCCAAGCATCACAAGCGCGGCGTGTTAACATCCATCCCACCCTTCAAACTTGGCTACGATATTCCAGTCGTAACCCACTCACTTGTCAAGCCACTAGTCGTCTCGTATCCACCTTCATCTGCAGTCACGGCTGTCAAAGTGCCTCTTACTCATCCCTTGACCCGTTATCCTGTGCCTGTTGGACATAGGGTCCCTGTACCTCATCCTCACTATGGTCTCAAATTTCCTCATAACACAAAGAACGTAATTTTGCCCAATCCAGACCATCACTTCCATCATCACCATCACCACGTAGAACCTAAGCCAGTGATTCCTGTTGTACCTGCTGCACCTGCACCCGTGCCCGTACCTGCAACTCCTATTTTCGCACAACCAGCCGCAACTGTTCATGCACATCCAGTTCCAGCGCCATCTCCTCCACTAATTTTGCAACCAGCACCAATCCCTGCCCCAGCTCCTGCTCCAGTATTCCAAGGGCATGCTTTTAACTTTGTCCCTCAAGAACACGTGCATTTTAAACATGCAGTAGCCGCTGCTCCTGTGCCACTTGCACAAGCGCCTTTGACCCCACTTCTGCCATATGCTTCCCAATACCCGTACGTTCTTCGTCCTGGTAACGCTGCACAAACTTCTTTCTTCGCAACATATCCTAGATATCCTTTGATTAACAGTTACCAGGCTCCACTGTTTCCCCTAACGCCGGCTACATCTGTCAATCAAGTAATCTATGAACGTCCTCAGGTACATCCTCACTTGCACTTGGTACCACAGGGTGCTGGTCAAGATGGTGTCGTCATTGAGCCACAAGGTGCACCTGTGCCTGTAGAACCAACTTTACTGCACCAAGGATCGGCAGAGGTGCCTCATCATCATTTCCATCTCCAACCTACACAGCCGACGCTGCATCTTCAGCCACAACCTGGCGTACACCTACAACCTGATGTTCATCTACACCATGACACTCATCTTCAACCTGTGGAGCCCGACGTGCACGTTCATCAAGGTGGACACCTCCAACCTGTTCAACCTGAAGTCCATTTGCACGCTGCTCAGCCTGGAATATTGCCCACACAAACAACGATCCACGTGCAGCCAACTCAACCTGGTATCCATCAAGGTCCTATTGAGCACGATGGCTGGTCACCTGTCCCCGCTCAACCCCACGACTTTGCGCCAGCTCAGCCAACGCCGCATTTTGGACAAGAAGCCCATTTCGGGCAAGGTCAAGACGTACACTTTGGACATGACGCTCATCACCAATTCACCCAGGAGCAAGGAACTCAAGTATATGAGCACCACACCGGTGACAGTCAATACCACGACTATCAGGAGCAGCTTCAGCACCACATACAGCAGCAAATCGAGCAAGCGCAATACGAACAGCATATTAACAACCAACAGCATCAAATAGGTCAAGATTACGGGGTACCTGGCCAAGACTTTGCTCATCACGGACAAAACTTCGGGCAGCAGGATTTTAACGAGCAAGGACATGACTTTAGCCAACACGGTCAAAGCTTTGGTCAGCAAGATTTGAATCAGAACGGACAGGGATTTGCTCAGCAGGATTTTAATCAAGTACAAAATTTTGGACAACAAGATTTAGGTCAACATGGCCAGGATTTCAACCACCAAGGGCACGATTTTAGCCAACAGCAACCGGCTGCTGAATATGGTGTTCCACAGGGTGCAGAAGGAAGGAGCTCGGAAGCCGATGACGAGAATTTATATCACAATCATATACCATTGAAATTGCAGCCCCCGCTTGAGAGGCCGCTCGAACATTTCCGATAATTTAGAAATGTTGTACGCATTTAGCTACCTCGACGCGTGTACCGAAAGATGATTTTTAATGAGTAACGAATATCTGTCGAAATTCAAATAACTAATTTTACGTTTGTTGCCATAAAAATAGCTCACTCTTATCAACAGATACGATTGATCTAAGTGTAAGTTAAGAATAAGCAGAAGGCAGATAAAACTCGTAGATAATATAGTCACAAACTATCTACGAATTCTTTTAAGGCATTTAAATATATTGAGATTAATGTCGTGGATAATGACTTTGGTATAATTAATCTTTTGGGAAACTGTTTAACAGTTCTATTTGATAAAACAGAACCACCTCATATTAATGTAAGTATCAAATTCAGATCACAGCCGTGTTTAAATTTAAAACTTGACAATATGGTAAAACGATAAGTACTGACCTGGATGACTATCCACCTAATTTATTTTCTAAGAGATACGATCTCCCGCCTACAATTTTTAATCTCTGACAACCCTTTTATACGACAAATATTTTAAAACTGTTAGCCAGAACACATTTAAATATATATTTATATAAAGACATTCGTAGTTGGATTAGGATTTACTAAGGTCCTTTTGCATTTAAAACCGAGTTTAATAAAATTAAGTTCTTTTTAGACTTTGAGCTGAGTTTAGGTCACGCCGATTAGGTACACCGACTACATTTGATCGCGTTATTTCAAATGAAGTTAAACTCGAGAAAAATCTGGTTATAATCGTGTCCATTACAAAAAAAAACGTTGTGTAAAGCATTCACGTTGAGATGCTGCTGCCCGTTCTATAAATATTCCCTCGGGACGACATTTGAACGATTCTATTAGATGGAGCGGAGATGCATGTCGCCTTAAGTCATATAGCACAACAGAAATCTATTGCAATTAATTGACGGAAAACAATGAAACAGATCTATAACGTGTTTACACCAGGATAACGGCTGAATCAGGCGTTCAGGAATTATACTTCGTTTAGCTTGAAATGAGTTACTTTTTTATTCATGAAATGCTAACTCAGTTATTCGCGACAGCAAACTGATCAATTTTAGCTAATGGTAAAATAAAAATTAAACACGGCTGGGTATGACGACTTTAGTTTGTTCTTTGTAACCAATAGTATTACTGATTAATTTAATTTTTGTGTACAAATATTGAAGTATATAAAACCAATAGTAAATAGATCTTTTGATGTATACTAAGTAAGCTTAAGAGATACACCTAAACAAGTGTTAGGTGTCACTCGATGTCGCTGTGTATTTCTGTGGTTTTATAGATCGTTGGTGTATTGCCTACTAATTTAATTAGTTAAGTTAATTATTAACATAGTGTAGGAAAAGCTTTATTTATTTTTTTGTAATATAATATATTTGGAATGAATTGTTACTTTTATTTGCGCTCATTTAAAAGCCTTTAGCAGCCAGCTCATTAAATGGGTACCTACAGAAACTATTCATTAAAAATGAAAACCTTGCAATGGAGTAATTGCACTATTAGTAGTGTAGTTGCACCTATTATTCCATTGATTGTGAACAAATTTTGATATTTCTTTTATTCGATGTCAAGCTTTCAAAATAATATCTATTCATATATTTACCTCATTAATTGTTCAAATTGTTAAAAACAGTAGTCATTTTTATGGTTTTTAAAACGGAATTATAAATAACTACATTGAAAGTAATAGAAGTCAATTTTGTGCCTTCTTCATACTGCAAAAGTAATGTCATAAAAGTTGCCCTTTTGTCCCATCGCTCCTGTGCACTTAGTGTGACATGTCAGTTCAGGAAGATTCATAAATGGTGGGTTCTGTATAAACTGAAAAAAAATACGAAACGGAAGTTTGAGGATTTCAGTATCTAATTCACACGTCTGCTAGGGGATTGAAACAACCTCTCATTAGAGTATCATTTGTCTAATTTACCTATGACCTAATCATACAGTATAATTCAAAAATTCAAAATTCATTTATTCCGTAAAAAAATTACAGTTATGTGGAATCGTCATTTTTTAAGAATTCTAACCTACACGGTGGGTACCCTGCACGGTAGGGTACGTGCAGTGGTAGCTACTGAGAAACAATGCTAGAAAACTCAGTAAAAAAGCTTTTGAAAAATAAAATATACTTAAGATTAATTACAATTACGTGTGTTGTTTTGTCACTTGTTCACACTGTTCACAGGGCATATTACAAAATTTCTGATTATTTAAATCAGAAATGTTGTAATATTTACAAGCCCTGCTACACAATTTGGCTTTAATAATTCTTTGAAACTTATTCGTAGACAATTCTCTAATATCATTGGGAAGTTTGTTATAGAATCTTATACATTGCCCCATAAAAGAGTTACTTATTTTGTGGAGCAAATGCAATATGAGATTATTCTTATATCTAGTATTTACATTATGTGTATCGCTCCTTCTACAGAAGGAATCGATATTTTTATGCAAATGTAGTAGGTTTTCATATATATACTGAGATGCTACAGTTATAAAGTTAACCTTTCTCGGGCCAAGATGATAGATAGCACTTACAGCTCTTTTTTGCAATATAAATATGGTGTTAATGTCAGCAGAGCTACCCCAGAGACAGAGAGACATTACACTATGAAAATAACTAAAATAAACCATTCTAGCTGTGTCAACATCAGTCAGCCGTCTAATAGTTTTCACTGCATATGCTGCAGAACTTAATTTGCCGGACAGTTTTTCTATTTGTGGGCTCCATTGTAGTTTTAAGTCAATAGTGATACCCCAGAACACAGTTGTTTAATCTAATCTCCTAACACTTATTCGTCAATAATAAAAATATTACTAAGTGTAAGTGTTTCAATAATATTTTGTCGTGATACCTTTAATTACTGCAATGTAATTTAAACGGTTATATTTAAAGTACATTGTAGTAATTATAGGTTCCAGTTTCATAACATCTATAAGATTATTTAAATGTACCTATTTACCACGAGATGTGTCAACGTAGTTAAATATAAGTTACAATAGTTTTTAACACAATTTTAATCAACGGCATGAATTGTTTGTCAGAAGATCTTGTAGTGTATATAAGAAGTATTACCAACTTAAATTCACCAAGTATTATGCATATGGGAATAAATCGAGGGTAGATGGGCAATACTATAAAAGAGCGATGACGAAGGTGAAAGGAGTTGGTCGAAGGATTGGGAAGATGGAGGCAAGATTGTCTACGGACTAAGAAGATTATATGTATGAGTGCTCAAGTTTGTGTCTTATTTATACCTTAATTGGAATTAACCTTTTACAGGCGATAGTTGGGTTTTTCTGCTAAGACCTGAATTCTGGAAGTTGGCGGAGTAACACCCCCGTGCCTCGGAGAGCATGTACCTACAACCTTCGTTACACTAACTGAACTCTTTCCGCTCAGCAGTGTCAGCTACCTGTCCATCAGATTATGAGAGTGTAGGAAAAGAAAGTGCTCCTATGTTTGCGCACGCACTTGTGAACTACCCGCGGAAATTACTAGTCTCGTTGAAAAACTGAAATTCTACCAGCAGGGCTATAATAAAGTAAGTCGCATTAACAAATAAAAAATCCCAGTGCAAACTAATGTAGATAATAGAAACTAGTAGTATTTGGCAATACCTCAGTCGCATGACCAAAGTGGGCCACACGTGTGCAGTGTATTCGTAGGTACATGTGTAGCCGGCACAGGCGCGGGCGCACCCCGCCCAGTCACGGTAATGACTAGAACACCTGCGGCATGACTTAGCGTAGCGTAAACATACTAGGTGGGTAATTATTAAGTCGTTATTGTTCGGTGAGGCCCTATGCCTTTACCATCCCAGTTCCCATTGACGACGGCGTCTCTTACTTGTAGCTAGCGGGCACTCGGACCTTCATATACAACATGTAATGTAATTAACGCACACCCTCAAACACCCCAATTAGAATATTATGTTGTAATCATAATACATACACTGAATTTTTTATTTAACATGTATATGCATTGTTATTTACTAAATTAGTTTCTTGGGATAAAGTTTATTTTTCTTTATTTTGTATTGTACGATGGAATTTGTATGAATACAAATAAAACTACGCTTTTAAAGTCTTATTACTTTGACTTACGGTCCATTTCAATTCGTTTTGACTGTACAGGGTTAATATGACAATAATTTCCGTAGTTTTAATTATTTTGGAATAAAAAATTACCTTTATTAAAAATGATATAAATCGATTCAGTAAACGATTCTGAACAAACTGTTTTCAGGATGTGCGTTAATTAAGTTACATGTTGTATACATCGCTTATCGGTTTTTCTCATATTAAGGCAAAATATGATTTTATTATATATTGTAGAACAATAAAATCTCTAGACCGACACTATTATGGAGAAAAGACTGCCGCAATGTAGATATTTAATTTCTGCTTCATTTATTTTGTCAGGAGATCAGAGATATTCGGGATTGTATTAAAAATAAAGAAGAAGCCCTTTAGCGTGGATTATTTAGAAGGTAGTATTATTTGCTAGACGGCATGTTGAGCCCCCGCTCGCTACATTTTTCCGATGAAACAGAGAAAGCCTGTTAAGGTAACTGTAAACGTCATATTAAAAGTATAAAAGATCAGAAAGAATATTTGTGAAAAATAACTTAGTATAAACTAAACACATCAAAAATAAAGTGATTTATCTATCAATCATTAGGTTATATATTGTTAATTTATAACAATCAATTAATGATTAATAGCTATAATTGCTTTACAAAAATAAAATGACGTCCTACCAAAAAAATAAATGTAAAGTGAGAGCCAAGTTAATTTTGAGCTTGAATTAGGTACACCTTGAATGAACACTCAACACAGCACAGGGCACACGTATAGATGCTTTGGTGGTGATATCAAGAACGACGCATTATTGAAAAATTAACTTGGCTCTTATTTTACATTTATGTTTTTGAGATGGATGAGTAAACACAATAATGATTTAAAAGAAAAGGTCAAACATTTATTTAGAAGAACGCACACGCTTCAGACATGCTAGTGAGATCGTGGCCTAAGTCGTAAGGATACTCGTCCATATTAACCGGGCCTGGACACAATGAAGTTTCGAGAAGGTTTCGAGTCAGACGTGCATGAGCCAAACGTCAAATCACAGTATGCTACAGTAAGACACTATATCCACTTACTAGCGAGGAGTGCCCAGTTAACAGAACGTGCTCCCATTCATAAAACTTGTCAACTACTTGTACGTACATATCAATTGCAGGATTGCAAGGCCGATAAATGGTTATTATTTCTTACTATGATAATATGCGACCATTTACTTAACCATACAGATGATTTCTATTTAGGATAAGCCATAATATATGGACATTATTATAAAGATCAAACATTTCTTCCAATTGTTAATGTTCTTCTGAATCCAGAGTCATTCTGATGTATGAAAGGGAAAGAAAACAACACATCCCTATGTAGGTGTCTATGCCTTAGATGGGTAAAGTGATGCAGTATAGTATTTTTATTTGTTAAAAGAATTAATTTGCTTTTCTAATAATATTCGCACTATAATACCAGACCACGCTCTGGCGCGGGCTTGGCGTTACGTATGTTTTCCAACCGCAGTGCCGGGCCCGCTCAAGTACGGAATATATTTATTTTATTTTAACTAATGTGTAAGACGCTAAATAAAAACCAAACACAGTTTACAATTTGGCACACGACCCTCATATTCAGGCTGGCTGTGAAGCTGTTAAGAAAACAATTGTTAAGAATACTCAATGAAAATTTCAACTGTCACGTATTACGTTTCATTATATAGAGCCCCCTGGCGGTCACACGGAGAGACAGACGGTGAGTGGAGTCTGTAATAGGGGTCTGTTGGCGGCCTTTGGGTATGGTACAAAGAAGTCGTTCGAAAAACAATTATCATTGTTCGTAAAATCTTCGACCGCTATTACATATTTGACGGTCACCGTAGCCTAGTTGGTAGTACTCCTGCCAACGAAGCTGGTGGTCCTGGGTTCGAATCCCGGTAAGTGCAAATATTTGTGTGATGAGCACGAATATTTGTTTCTGAGTTATGGATGTTTTCTATGTATATAAGTATTTATCTATCTATATAAGTATGTATATCGTCGCCTGGTACCCATGGTACAAGCTTTGCTTAGTTTGGGGTTAGGATGATGTCATTGTGTGACATTGTCCCTAGATATTATTATTATTTATTATATGTCATTAAAAACCTTGATTTTCTTTGTCGACTTTTCTATTCTGCCTCTTATATGTACCTATGTGGGTCACAAGTTGAGGTGTATAACTACCACCACATAAGTGGGTAATTTGGTGACAGATCTGACGTTTACCGGACGGCCGCGGCGCAATATCCTGACCGGTGGCAGGACACCATTAGAAAGGAATGGCCACGTAATAGGCTATTATTTGCAAGGCTGTTGAAATAAAACTAGCTTGCGCATAAGATCATTTCCATAGAAGCTAGACTTTCTAAATAATAATGATGATGCCCTCTAGGTCAAATTTCGGCAACGGAGGCCAGTCTCAACGGAGACCTACCATCTGCGCGGAATGATTATAGTGGTATACCTACCCTTATGATCAGATGAGTTGGACTAGTCGACTGGACTGGAGAGAGATAAGGATCAAAGGTAATATGTGCTCTCCAGGCTCGGGCACGAGGCAGTAGCGAGGCAACTACTTAGGGCAGTCGTCTCAGCACCACCACACTTAATTTTATATACATAATGGACTTGTGCTTGTCCTGATGGAAGCGGAGGTACAGTTTTGGGTGGTCCGAGAGACGCGGTGACATAATAAACGAATGTTATACATACGAGATATTATTATGTATTTAAGAGAGAAAGTAGTAGGGAGACCACTCCACAGCTTAGCCGTACTAATTCAAAAATACGTACGTATTTTTCTACCAGCTAAGTCGCCGAACATCGTGTTCGTGAATGGCGTTCAAATAAATATAGTTAGTTCTTAGTTCTTTATTCATTAACAAATTACATTGTGTTTGAATACATTTTATGCTATAATAAACTCTTACATTACATTATTACTACATTACATACATTATTATTAATAATATGATTAAATTTGTGACCGCTGAAACACCAGAAAAACCAACATATACAATAAAATGTGTCTAAGATGTCAAGAAGTAAATATAAATATAATCAGATAATCTAATATATAATTCAATATTAACATGTCAAGAAATTCATAATAAATAACATCTATTCCAATCTGCAGTACAAATACATAGTCAATATAAAACAAAAATAATAAAATAAAATATAACAGTAAACTGAAATAAGTGACTCTATTTAAACAATTGAAATCAAAAACTCTTAAGGCTCCAGAGTCAATGCTAAGATAAGGTTTAGACTTTTTAGAGATCATTTATCGAATAGAGACACTTTTCGATCAGAAACGCCTTCAATTTCCTCTTAAACTCCTTAGCATACAATTCAGATTTTAATTCAACCGGGAGCCGATTAAACAGTTTTACCGAATTATAGTGCGAACTCTGTTTTACTACATTTTTTATTTAATCAATCGTTAAATCGGTAATCTTTAAATGGGCCGGAATCGATTGTCAACGTTGAAGCCGATTTAACTATTGATTTAGTCATTTTTAACCTTTATTTATTTAAACGCCATACACGAAAACGATGTTCGGCGACTTAATCGGTAGAGCCCCAGATGGAATTCCAACGACAATTTTGCACCCATAAATGATGGAATGCCTTCGAAAATGTTGCACCCATAAATGATGGAATGCCAACGATAATGTTGAACCCATAAATGATGGAATGCCAACGATAATGTTGCACCCATAAATGATGGAATGCCAACGACAATGTTGCACCCATAAATAATGGAATGCCAACGACAATGTTGCACCCATAAATGATGGAATGCCAACGACAATGTTGCACCCATAAATGATGGAATGCCTTCGAAAATGTTGCACTCATAAATGATGGAATGCCAACGACAATGTTGCACCCATAAATGACTTAAATTTTACAAATTACCATCTACATCTAAACACTCTGAAGTAAGTTACGCACCAGCCTAAAAATCTTTAAAGTAACAATTCTGGTATCGACCGGCGTTTACCTTGTGGTAATAAGCTATGAGTTTTGTCGCGGTTTTGAAACGGTTCGATGAACATAGGATGTGCTCCAATATCTGTCTCAGTAGAACCTAATACCTACAGGTGTATTAAGCAAGAGTATCGCAAACACGCTGCTTCTGGAAACGTGGCTAAGTTTACAAGTGCATTCTTACGCGCCCAATACGGCTAATACAGTCTACACGCTCCAAATTAGCAACGCTAATAAATGTTGTAATTTCCTGATTGACAGTCGGAAAAACCATAATAAGCAACAGCCACCACTTATAATCAAGCTGATTATGAGTGGTGGCACCACAGGTCCTTTCCCTCATGACAGGTAGAGCATAGCGCGTATCACTCATAACTCACGCGCAGAAACATAACAGTAGTATGTTCCTAACTAGTAAATGCAATTATTTGGAGCGTTTGATGTAAGTTGAGGGAGGTACTTAATACGTGTGGCCGTCGGTAAACAATATCACCACCCTACCTCATCCTATGGGAGCGTAGAAGTCGTTCCAAGGGTTATCTACCAGAGAACGGGCAGCACAGTCTCTCTGTGAACTCCAACATGGTGCGATCGCCAACCCGTCTGCGCAGCGTGACGATTATGGTATATGCCTCCTAATGTTGGAACCATCTCCATTGTCGATACCTTTTGGGAAGGCCATTGCCCAGCAATGGAAAGACGTTGTTCGGCTGAAATAATGAAGGGAGTTACTTAGTTATTCCCAATCTCTTCTGGCGAATAACTTTACAGAAACCATTCAAAATCTGGAACGATTTTTGTAACTTACTATATAAACACATAGTGACTTACATTACAGTATTCATTTTTTAGGGTTCCGTAGCCAAATGGAAAAAAACGGAACCCTTATAGCTTCGTCATGTCTGTCTGTCCGTCCGTATGTCACAGTCACTTTTTTCCGAAACTATAATACCTGTAAACTATAGTACCTTGAAACTTGGTAAGTAGATGTATTCTGTGAACCGCATTAAGATTTTCACACAAAAATAGAAATAGAGCAATAATTTTGGGGGCTCCCCATACATAGAACTGAAACTCATTTTTTCACTTTTTTCATCGTACCCATACATGTGGGGTATCTATGGATAGGTCTTCAAAAATGATTTTGAGGTTTCTAATATATTTTTTTCTAAACTGAATAGTTTGCGCGAGAGACACTTCCAAAGTGGTAAAATGAGTGTCCCACCCCCGGTAACCTCTAAAATAAGAGAATGTTAAATCTAAAAAAAATATATGATGTTCATTATCATACAAACCTCCACCGAAAATTGGTTTGAATGAGATCTAGTTAGTAGTTTTTTTAATACGTCATAAACTGTAAACCGCAATTTGCCTTTCATTTAATCAACAGTAAACATTTATTTCAGTAATTAAATTAAATAAAATGAAATTATAAGCTAAAAATTAGATAAACTACGATACACTATTTACCCTAAAAGGCGTCCAATAATCCCTCCGCATCGCTTATGGGAAAAGTGCCCAGAAGGCTGGCCGCATTGCCACGCTGGATGGCAATGCTGATCCTCTGACCCAAGAATAGACCAGCCCTCTGAACATGGGAAGCGTCGATCAAACGTTTAGCTATTTCCCGAAATATTAAATGTGCGCTTGGGCCCCATGGTCCTAAGGTTTCTACCCCAAACGGCTCAAAAACAAAATTTGCTGCCAAATTTGTGTATTTGCGCCGTTTAAAGGTTTCCGCCAAAGCAGCAGCAGCGCCTGCAGAACCCGACGTATGGGGAAGATGGGAGGGTGCAAGGGTGTCGACGCATGTTGCGTCCCACACCAGGGGCCTACCCATCTTCCACGGAACCAATGACATACCATCGGGTCTCTTTCCATCATCACGTGCCAAGCCGCTCGGTTCTAGAACCGCTGGGACGTCAACGCTGGAAAGAGCCCGACGGATTATATCATTGATGCTACTGTGGCGTGAGATTCTGCCCGCGCTACGGCAACATGACAGACCATGGCGTCCAAGGTGATCGACCGCTTCCCCACACCTACAACGATGCGGAGCAACGCATGAGACACCCAGACGGAGGCCGGCAGCGCCGCGAAAAGTACCGTTGTCCAGCATAGTACCTATGTTGGGCGACGGTAACACCTGTAACCATAAACCCGACTCCCATTCTCCCACAGCCAGTAGACGGGCGCGTTCCGCGAGGTTCGTGCATGTATTTATGAGATTATTACGCACTAACTCGCAAAGCGGCTGGTCCCACTGTTTCTGGGAGGACGGGTTCGTGGGTAGGTCAGAACTTGAACAGGTCATTTTCCAAACGTTTATGGCATCAGTCAAACACCTTACCTCTGAACTAACCTGAGTAGGTGAAAGAATTTTACCGATTAGTTTCTTGGTAGAGTGGACCGAGGACAGAAACGCTGGTAAGCTAACGTTGGTAATTTTGCGGATGCCAAGGCCGCCCATGCGCACAGGAAGAGTAGCTTGCGCCCAGGCACGGTCATCCAGGTCTAAATTTAAAATTGAGCATAGGGTGTCACGTAAAATTTGGTCAACTTTTCCAAGGAGGGCCGAATGTTTCCATAATTGACAAGATCGTATGACGTATGTAAATTTGGGAACAAAACAGCAGTACCGAATCAATGTGTATGATGAATGTGAGTTTAGTTTAGAAAATCGTTCAGAAATATCAATAAAATTTTGAATTTTTTCGTCTATGAAAGGTAAGAACCCCTCTTCCAGGATGGGAGACCCCAGGAGGCGTAACGAGTTTTTATTTAGGATTTTGATATCTGGGGCTATATAATTAAATTTAGAAGTTATAGTGTTTTTATTGACTTCGTTTGTTATAAAAAGTTCGCATTTTGATGGGTTAAGATCAAGGCCGATGGATATGAATGATTCTTTTAGGAAAATTAGGTCATTCAAGACAGTTACAGCATTACCTCCTAGGGTCCCATCATCTAAATACCATGCGTTAAATTTTGAATTTAGCTGCCGAATTATTGAGTGTATGGCAAGACTAAAAATGACCGGTCCGAGAGGGTCACCTTGTTGGCATATAATAATTTTGTGGGATAACGGTAACATTGCCAAATAAAATCATAAATTTCGGGGGTTTCTTTTTGCACCTCGGCCAACAAGGTATCCCTATTTACAGACTTAAAGGCGTTCTTCAGGTCAACCTTAAGGACACAGCCCCCCTTGGAGCCAAATCCGAGCTGCAGGGGCTGGAAAACGGATGAAAGCTTTCCATGTACGTGTTTGCAACATAATTTGGCTGCCATACGACGGAAAACGCATCCAACAGCAATGGGGCGGATGCCACCATCGCGTTTGTAAAGGGCACAGAGGTTCGCCCCGTACAAAACATCAATAATGGATCCGCAAACATTGCCGCTAAGCATTAAGTTAATCATGGCCGTAAGTTCCTGCAAAAGTGATTCGCCAGCGACCCCCATGGATGGATTAATCAGCTCTTGGAGATGCTGAGGGGTCAAACCATCAAGGCCGCCCGCGGAACCACTCCGGAAGGAAGATACGGCCACTGACACTTCCCGGGCAGTTACAGATAAAGCTGTTTCACTAACGGGTGGTGCTGGAAAGTTGAGGTCATCTGCTGGCACCGGATGCTTGCACTGCAGCGCTCCAAGTGTGTCCGGCGTGCAAGGGGCCACTACATCACTGCTAAAAAGAAGCCTGGCGGCGCCCCCGATGTCACCTTCGCCTAATTTGGTTTGAACATAATTATATAAGGTTTTTGAGTTGTTATACCGTATTCTAAAGTTATCAACATCAAAATTAGCTTGTTGATCGGTGTCGTAGTGGGAACAATTATTTTTTATTTCGGTGGTTAAATTATTTTGAGGATTATTTGATTTTTTTGCGTGCAAAACTCTATAGGCAAAGGTGAGCAAATTCCTCCAGCTGTGTTCATTGTTGTCCCGAAGAACAATGCGAATGCACTGAGCTAGGGTTTGTGCAACTAATTGCCTAGCTCCTCTAGGGATTCTTTTCACTAGCGGTACAGAATTTTTAAGATTGCTTAAAATTTGAGCTAGTGAAAGTCGCGAATGGGTGTTATTGGAGCATGCATTTGGGCTATTGCTGTTATTGGGACTAGGGCTCTGAGAAAAATTTGGTGGTTTGTGTTTTTTGCCTAAATGTATATTTAATCCCCGACGAGTTTTAAAAAGTTTTAAATTTGAGCAAAGGGGGCACCTTACCGGAGCATCGAGTGATGAAGAGGCAGGTTGACCTGTATCGACGTCACTGCCATGACCCGCTGACATACTAGATTACACTTATACACTGTTTTTTTATTTTAATGTACACATTACGGCACAAAAACACCTTATTCTAAGTACAAGAGATTAAAATATTTGCACAAAAAAGTAATAAAATTTGTAAACAAATACTAAAAAAATATCAAAATATCGTCCAATCAGTAGTAAGGGGCTCTCTCTCACTCTTCAATAAACTTTACGTTTATTGGAAGTCAATATTCTTTGTAGCCAATAGTATCCGTATTGACCCGTCGCCATGGCTACCGCGTTACTCAGCGACGAGAATTTGATGATGCCGTCAAAACACAGCTGATATTGAATATAAAGAACATTTATAGATAAAAAAACTGCGCGGCTTGTGAGCCTTGTGAACACCAACACAAACAACAATAGTCTGGCAGTACAGGTTCACCGGGGACCGCTTACGAGGGACCTTAGGGGCTCCACAATATATTTTTATATTTTTAAATCAGTTTGTCGCGTTACGTCGTTGTCGTGTAATATAGTTCATTCATTATTTAATCAACTAAAATAGTTGCTGCTACGGAACCCTTCATGGGCGAGTCCGACTCGCACTTGGCCGGTTTTTCTATTAGAAACAAACTGTTGTTTTTGCGCGTGATGAATGCCAATAAATCATAAGGTTGGCAACATGTGAATGATGCTTAGTTTAATTAATTGCTAGCGTAATAAGTTAAGGTAACTCTTTACATTGGAAAGCAGTTGGAAAACAAGTGCACAGTTCGCCTACTGAGGTGTGCAGTACCTATGTACTTGTTTGGTAGCTTCGTTGTGAAAAAACGTGTTTATTAAACAAGTTTAAGGAAAGGATAAGCAAATAACTCCGACTCAGTTTATTTATTACTTGGATACTTAATCCTAATATTATATATGCGATCTATTTGCCGCTCTTTCACGCCAAAACTACTGAACCGATTGAAATAAAATTTGGTTTACAGATAGCCTAAAACCTGAGAAAGGACATACTTAGGCTACTTTTTAATACAAAAAGGGTTGAAAGGGGGGAATGAAATGTTTAATTTTTATAGCTACAAGCTTGAAACTTATTTTTTAGGCTGTTGATTTGATTTAAATAAATATGACATTCAAAGTTTATGAAAGGTTTACCCTCAAGGGTGTAAAATAACAATAGGGAATAAGTTTGCGACAGCTATATTAGAGATATTCTGATGTAAAATTTACAGTCATTACAAAATGTGCATACGATGTCGCGGACACAGCTAGTTATATATTAAAGAAACGGTATGTTACCGTCAAACTCATCTAAACACAAACTTATTTGAATTTCATTCTTACTTATTGGTACTAGTCAAGTCATTATTAGGCAGTGAGGTCTAACACAATTGAGCGTACGATTGTAAGAAATTATACCGTGCGCTGTCTTCGCACAATGTTGTAATAACCTTAAACGAATAACAAGAGAATATAGTCCTGAATATTTTGAAATTTAAATAAAATAATGTAATAAATATCCAGGGTATATCACAAAACGCCATCTTCTAGTCCAAACTAAGCAAAGCTTGTACTATGGAAACTAGGCAATGGATAGAAAAGATATTTGTTTTGTGTGAGGACCTAACTCGCAACCATCGGATCAGAAGGTAGGTCCACTACTAAATGCGCCACGTCGGTTGTTAAAACAATATCATAGAGGTACATTTAGAGAAACCCAGCAAGTGGTTTGCTGATGTGAGAATGACAGGTTGTACCAGCTCGCCATACAAACAATGCAAGCAACGTGATGAATATTTTAAAACCAAAAAAAAATATAGTAGTATGAAACCCATTATAAAAGGAGGGGAATATTATAAAAATGAAAGGAAAAATAATTTACGGGCGATCTGAGGTCGGGAAGGGGATGGGGGTGAGTTTTTAGGGGTAAAAAACGGTTTTTCTCGATTTCCGGAAAAATTTAAAGTCCTATCCAAAATGTCAAATGGCAAAGTTGTAAGTTGTGTTTTTTCACATAACCTCAAAATTTATGTGAAAAATTAACCAATTAACCAAAAACCAAGTTTTTGGTTTTTTATTTTTTACAATTTTTTTTCTTTTTTAACGAAATTTGGAGAAAACTTACCTTTTTATGTCCCAAATACGCTGTAATTTATTTGATTAAAAATATTTATTTTTTCACCTTATTTTGAATTAATAAAGTCAAAGTCAAAGGTACTTTATTCCGTAAAAATTTTACATTAATGGGTTCGTCATATTTCTTTACCCTACAGTGCAGTGCATGACGTGGCAGCTACTGAGAAACACTGCCAGAAAACTCAGTAAGAATCCTTTTTTAAAATAAAATATACTTAAGATTAATGACAATCATGTGTGTTGACTCAGAACAACTCAATCCCAAGCTTTTTTATCACTTAAATAATCAGAAATTTTGTAATATGCCCTGCTACACAATTTGGCTTTAATAATTCTTTTAAACTTATTCGTAGACAATTCTCTAATATCATTGGGAAGTTTGTTATAGAATCTTATACATTGCCCCATAAAAGAGTTACTTATTTTGTGGAGACGGGTAGTATGCAATATGAGATTGTTCTTATATCTAGTATTTACATTATGTGTATCGCTCCTTTTACAGAAGGAATCGATATTTTTATGCACATATAGTAAGTTTTCATATATATACTGAGATGGTACAGTTAGAATGTTGACCTCTTTGAACTTTTCTCTTAGAGACACTCTCGGGCCAAGATTATAGATAGCTCTTACAGCTCTTTTTTGCAATATAAATATGGTGGTAATGTCAGCAGAGCTACCCCAGAGAAGAATTCCATAGGACATTACACTATAAAAATAACTGAAATAAACCATTCTAGCTGTGTCAACATCAGTCAGCCGTCTAATAGTTTTCACTGCATATGCTGCAGAACTTAATTTGCCGGACAGTTTTTCTATTTGTGGGCTCCATTGTAGCTTTGAGTCAATAGTGATACCCAAGAACACAGTTGATTCAACAGGGTCCAACCTAGCTCCATTAAGTTGTACTTTGGTTGTCGCCTGTTTCACATTCGGTGTAGTGAATTTATATATCGAATAAACACCCTAATTTTCAATCGAAAACTCACCCGTCAAGATATCAGCTTTTTTCAAAAAGTTGGTATGTTTTCTGTTCGTTGAAATATCTACTTTCCGATGGTGAAAAAAAATATATATATGTTACTATAGTAAATCTTCTCAGAAAATGCAAAAAATCGAAAAAAACTCGAATTCGATTTTTTTTAAATTATTATAATTAATTTCATCTAAAAAAATGTGATAGCTGCAATTTGTTTCAATTAAAAAGTTGATTTACTTAATGCTAATTACATTTATGTCATAGAAAATCTCATTATATATAAATATAAATGTTAATAGTACAATTAAATGTAGATACTTTATTCTGATTACGTTATTCATTACAATATTTTTAAACACATTAATCTTATCGTTCATAAATACCTACCTTATCTTCAATTCTAATCACTTATCCATTAGTTTTTGTCTTTTTGGCATTTCTTCATCGTTAGATTCGTCAAACATCTCCGATTCTAGTAGATTTTCGAAATCGTCATGACTATCACCTTCTTCTAACATTATTTTCAGACTGCGTTGGTTCTTCATCCACATTTTCTTCTGAATCCTCAACTTTCTCGTAGGTTTCTTCTTCAATATTGGAGCAATTTTCAGAACCATGACAGTTTGAACATAAATTTGTGCATTTTAAACCATGATTTCGGCAACCACATTTTAAACTGTTACATCCAGTTTCACAGCTGCAGCATGAGCAATATTTCCAGAATTAATTCTTTTTGTGTAAATTTGGGCATAATTCCACGTTGAAATTGCTTCCAGCCCCAATCTGTTGCTGTTAGTTCGTTACCCAACCAAGTTTCAAGCTGATAATATGCCATGTAACAATGTTGTTCTGCTGCTCCTTCTGTGGGTGGGAGGTTTGCCAAAACGATTTTGGCTGATTTTCATGTATATTTCATATATTTTGAATATCTCTGAAAATAAATTGAAATGTATAAAATATATATGAAAATCGGCCAAAAGTTTGTTATTAAAAATATATTTACGATGTATATTTAATATATTTTTAATATATTTTTTATGTATTTTGAATTTTTTTTTTTTTCATGGGATTAATTAAATTTTTTTGTGCAAAATTAAGGATATTATTATTAGTATGTATTATGACCCGCCTAGCCCCTTCCCCACTTCTCCATGAAATACCTTTTGATGGCTACTATTTATTTATTAGTAAGTATATAATTTATTTTAAAATAGTTATAAATAGACATCTACGCATATAATTTAAAGAAGATTCGACAACTTTCTCCAAATATTGTAGATGTCTTATTAGTAAATATTAATTTTATTAACTTATTTGTTTGTTAATTGTAGTAGTATATTTTTATTTGTAATTTTTTTTTATCAATGTAACATGTAATCTAACGTTTTTCGAGTTATTTAAGTGTTAATTTTAATAAATAGCTCTAATTTTTTTTAATAATTAAATAAAATCGAATTTGAGTTTTTTCGATTTTTTGCATTTTCTGAGAAGATTTACTTAAGTAACATATGTATTTTTTTTCACCATCGGAAAGTAGAGATTTCAACGAACAGAAAACATACCAACTTTTTGAAAAAGCTGACATATTGACGGATGAGTTTTCGATTGAAAATTAGGGCGTTTTTTCGATATTAATTCAAAATAAGGTGAAAAAATAAATATTTTTAATCAAATAAATTACAGCGTATTTGGGACATAAAAAGGTAAGTTTTCACCAAATTTCGTTAAAAAAGAAAAAAAATTGTATAAGATAAAAATAAAAAACCAAAAACTTGGTTTTTTGAATTATTCACATAAATTTTGACGTTATGTGAAAAAAGTGTACCTAAATACAAAAGTTTTAGATCTTATTATTACCTACAACTTCGCCATTTGACTTTTTTCGATAGGTCTTTTAGTTTTGCCGGAAATCGAGAAAAACCGTTGCTTACCCTTAAAAACTCACCCCCATCCCCTTCCCGACCTCAGATCGCCCGTAAATTATTTTTCCTTTAATTTTTATAATATAATGGGTTTCATCCTACTATTATTTTATTTCACATTTTATTATTTTTAAAGGCTTCTACCCTGGTCTATATCGACGTATTATCGAGTAGTATTCGCAGGCGTTATTGCGCATGGCAACTTGACCTTGAAAATTGTGGCCAGGCAACTTAATTTTCCGTAGCTGAAAAATATATATTTTATTAATTTGGATTAAGACAGAGATTTGCTCTAACGAGTACCTACTAGTTATCTGGATTATTAACTGCATTCAAACTCAGAGCTTAATTTAGATTTCTGACAGGCTAGGTATCACAATACCCTCGACATATCCTGCTCAATGAATTGATCTTTGAACCAATTGGCATCGCATGGTTCTTGTGCTCAGGCTGAAGCCTAATTCCCCTGTGGGTAAATCAGGCCCTAGAAAAACTTATAAAAGTCACCTCTTTATATGAATAAGACTAATGTATGTATATATTAGTTTCCTCAGCGCTACGACCTGTCCTTCTTTAAACGAGGTTTAAGAGTATTAATCACACGACAGCTTCGACAAGCAGCGTTTTGCTGTGCCCCTGATATTGCGAATGTTCATGAGTAGCGTAGTAGTTACCACTTCGGGTGGACCGCTAGCTCGTTGCCTCCAAAACACCCTGGATTAACACATAGGCTATAATTTATTATCACACTAATACCTATTATAAAGACGAAAGTTTATGAGTGTGTAACTGTGTGAGTGTGTATGTTTGTTACTTCTTCACGTCTAAATGGCTGGAGCAATTTTAATAGATATTAGTATGGAGTTAGCTGATACCCTGGATTAACACATAGGCTATAATTGATAAAGTTTAACGCGGGTAAAACCGTGGGGCACAGCTAGTAATTTATAAAGTTTAACGGGCGTAAAATAGGGGGGCACAGCTAGTAAATATATACATATATGTGATGATCAAACGATTAACTTTAGATTATATCTTGATAAAATAACCACCGCAGTTAATATGTATAGATGTGTCATTGCTATTTGATCGAGGATGGGGCTGTTACTCTAGTGTCTGAATAAAACTCCTATAGCTACAGGCTCCATGGTTTCCTGAACATAGTACACGTTAAGTTATCACGTATAATATATTGTTACTCATTGTCCTATTAAAAACCATCACTATCAAGCTAGTAAGTATTTTAAATGTGATAAATATGTTTGGATGTTTGTTACTTTTTCAAGCAAGAAGGAATAAACAGATTTCGAATGGCAATAGCTTATAACCTAAATGAACAAATTGTGTAGCAAGACATATTATAAGTTTCATACTATATTCAGAATAAAATTAGAAGGGAATCAGTAGATTTAATTCGATGCATTTAGATACTTAAATTGTAAAAAGAAAGTGCAACTCACAAAGATCGTGACAAATGAAAATCCGTTGTCTAAAAAGTTCCCTAGGAAGTTAAGAATTGAAACATTGTCTATAAAGGAGTTTATTACATTTGTATGAATTTTTGTCTCTTAATAAGTACTATACTTATTTTTAATAACATAATACTTAGCTGTAGGCCACCGGTACAACACCATAGATTTAGCGCCTAATCAAGCGTAATAGCAATATCAAATAAGAGTTTTGCCTTTATTTTGTTGTCGGGTACTAAAACTATTGTTATACAACACTAAACTTTTGTCGATATTAAGTATTATTGCCGCGATATTATCGTTGTAAAAAATGGAGAGAAGCAAACGGAAGTAATTAATGGCCACCGTGAATTTCAATAATTCAATTTAATAAGGACACTACGACTCGGTGACCGGCCAGCCTGACATCAGAATGAATGATCAATCTTAAAATATTTTT
The DNA here is from genome assembly GCA_951640165.1 of Pseudoips prasinana. NCBI lineage: Eukaryota > Metazoa > Arthropoda > Insecta > Lepidoptera > Nolidae > Pseudoips > Pseudoips prasinana. Next base: position 36,062,821 of record OX621247.1, read on the forward strand.
TTTTCTTTTAGAAAACTTTGGAAGTAATTGTTAGGCTATAGAAAGCTAATAGAAGCAATAGGGAAGCAATTGTTAGGCATAAATTCAACGTTAAATACGCCTAGTGACGTTCATCCTGATGGAGATGATTATGACTGTAAACATTTGTACTACAATAAAGAGCTAAATCGCCGGTAGCACCGCGGGGCACAACTAGCAATAAATATAAATTCCTAAAATATATCTGTTTGTTTGATTGTTACCTGGCCATTACCATTGAATCATTCTGTCTGTCATTTAGAACATAAAGTAGACCATGATTCGGAGAAAGGTAAAAACCAAAAAAAATGCAAAATCCGGCAATTAGTTCGTTTGCCAACAGTACCTACCTACCATCCACGTTAACAAAGCTTCAAACTGCTGCTGCTGCAAACGTTACAAACTCTCGTGACACAATCCCATATTCTTATCTGCCCTAACCCTGAGTTTGCTTTCGTATCAAATGAAATGCCTTCTTAGATCCGTACTCAGACGAGCGATGGACTTTTATGAGTGTTAACGTAACGTAAAGTAAAAGTCACGCAATACAACCCTAAAAACCACGCCTCTCATATATCTCCACGTCAGTGACTGCCCTGAGCCGAGGTTAGCAATCAGAGGGAATTTTACTGCGAATTACTTAGTTTGTAGTTCTATGCATGGCCCCCGGCGTCGGGGGTAGAGTGAGAAGTGTCCTCTACTGCCGCCACGTGCAAGCAGCTTCGGGAAGACAGCGATCAGCGATTTGTGACGCACTCGTTGTGCCGGAATGGCAGGAGTCGGCAAATAGGGAGGGCCATCCAGCGTTCTCCAGGGTACGTGTCCCGACCATCGTGGACGTGGCGCAAAAGGGGGCACCGGAGCAGCATACCCGAGATCCCGGGGCTCTCCTTATCAGGCGCTAAGAGAAGTCCACGGCTGGTAGGTTTAGTCGGTGCGAGTCAGACATATCCACCCGAAGACACCTTTTGCGGGTCGCATGCACGGGTTGTCCCTGGCTTACCAAAAAACGCTACTTTCCATTTTCCGGTTAAGCATTGGAAACCTCCTAGGCCAGCTCCAGGTAAACGTAATGTAAAGGAACAAAAATCGTAACAAAAGCTTTTTTTACATTAGAAATCAACATTACGTTATATTAGTTAACAATAGAACATGCAATATCAGTACACATTCTCGATTAATTTACGTAAAGAACTGAACAATGTAAGTCTCACGAGTTTGAATCATTGGCTGTGTTGGTGGGACTCGCGAAACCTATGCGCTAAGGACATTAGCACTGAGGAAATAAGGATAGAGTCGTGTGATACGCTACGCCTTGCGCTACACCCATATTGTAGTGCAATATTAATATATAATCTCAATGCCATTCCCCAGTACTCTTATCAGTCGATCGCTAATGGTACGGTAAGGGCTATTATGACTTGGAGCTAGTATACAAATATTGTTCGGCATCGACGACCACAATCAGATTTTTAAAGCAACCCCCCCCCCCCCCCTTATAGTTAGATGCTAAGACGCAACCATTGCTAGCTCTCATTAGTATCTACTTTTATGAATCTAAGCACCACATGCCGAGGATACCATAAGCCGAAGTAAAGGAACATATTTCTACGAAGAAATGTATTTCCGTGTCCAAGATGCAACTCTTTGACACAGAGTACAGGCACTCAATCACAGATAACTGAAAGAGTATACAAGCGGTCCTTACTGGTGACGATCCTATCGTTACTAAGCTTATTTGTTTACCGACTTGGTGATAGAACTAATTAATATAAACTTTTAAACAACACTCAAATGTAACGACATTAAAAAGTTTAAAAAAGTATTCTCATTTTCCGAGTCACTCATAAGTGTTTATTCGACTACACTTCGAATACTTATAACTTTATCGTCATCATCAGCCTGACATCGTCCACTGCTGGATAAAGACCTCCCACTAAGGTTTTTATAACGTTGTCATTTGGAGGGGTAGGCCGTAGTCACTGCACTTGGCATGGTAGTTGGCAACTGCGGTTAGGAGGTAGCCAGTACTCAGGTGGAGCTACTACTCGACTACCAGTGCCTCTAGCACGAGTTCCTGCAGTTTACTTACTCAATCACACGTACAGTTTCGTCCCATACATTGAGCACCAGAGTTTTAGTTCTTAATAGTTTCCGCGAGAGGCGCTGGTGCTCAATGTATGGGAGGAAACTGTACGTGTGACGGAGTAAGTAAACTGCAGGAACTCGTGCTAGAGGCACTGGTGTAGCTTTCAGTAGTTTTTTACGATACCCACGAAATGGTATCGGGTGGTTCTGTTATTCACTTATCACTTATTGGACACAAATTCCATCGCCTGAAGTCTGTAATACTAAAATTGCAACAATAACTGCTTATTAGGCATTGTACTATCGTTAAGACGTCATTCACTAATAATTGATTGTGCCCCCATATCCTGCGATTATTGTGACTATGAACGTTTGGTCGGCTTATGTGTGTCAAGCCTAAGTCAGTATGCATTTGTAAGGCCATTGTTTTGCGCTTTAATACCATTGTGGACGTTTGAAAGGATAACTATATTTAAAAGACAACAAGAACTTTGATTTCAGAAGAAATACTTAAGATACTCACTTACTCGTAAATTCTATTAGGTTAACATCAGAGTGTTCAATCGCAATCTCGGGTAAGATTCCGAGATCATGGGACATGGCGCAAAAGGAGAGCACCGGGCAGCATACCCGCGTTCCCGGGCTCCCCCTATCAGGTGCCAGAAGAAGTCCACGGCAGGTTAGGTTTAGTCGGTGCGAGTCCGACATACCCACCTGGTTTTCCGGGTGGCATGCGTAGGCATTACCCCAGCGTTATCAAAAAAATCTAAATCGTAGATCAGAATTAAATGTGTTTTTGGTTAGTTTGCATTATTTTCTTGGTGCCGTTGAGTATATAATTCTGGGAATGGTGACCTAGGGCTGGCTGCGGTTTCTCAACTTTCTTGAGAGTATCGCGACCGGCAGCTTGTAAACATTAATCTCTTTGAATGGAGTGCCAACGCAACGTCTCCGCCGGCCCAGCCATTTGTAAGTGATAGTCGAGGTGTCTATAAGCTACGGTGGCGGCATTTTGCTTATTGGATGACTTAGTGGTGTACCGACTTTAATCGTTTGTAGGTTATCTTTTACAAAAATCTATCTGCTGACTACCAGTTTCATTTGTTACGGCTAGCTTCTAAAAATAGGGCGCTGTATATTTCTAAATTAGAAAAAAATGTTATTGGGACTAAGCACTGACTTCAACATCGAATTTACGTAACTTCAGTACCAACTTCAAAATCATTTAAGTGAGTTTTGGAGTCAAAGGTTCACAGACGCCAGAGCAATCAATGTCCATATACAAAAAAAAAACTCAGTAGCTGCCACGACATGGACGACATGGTAAGGTAAAGCAACTTAACTGTATGAGTGTTATATCAACTGCCATCTAGCCTAAAAACCCAAAGAGCTCCAGTAATCAACAGAGTTCTTGGGTTTTGTGGGTGAGAACACTCGGAACACATTTTGTTATACACAAAGATTGTTTGGTTCGTGAATTGGACACTTACGTCGACAAATTCAAGTATTGCGTAATAAAGGAAATCTATATCGGCGGAAAACCGCATTATATTGCTTAACTTCAATCTAGTTCACACACCAACACGAAGGCACCGTCTCGATGTGTGAACACGGCTTATAAGTACTGGACTACATTCTGAGTCCTGTATGTTTGCTCTTTGCACAATATTCCAACAAAAGCTGAACTTTCAGCCTTGACCTAGCGATAATTATGGTAACATAATTAGCACTAATCGCCTCATTTTAACACTTTCTGTTATATCAGAGTTTGCGAAATGCCTATAACATAAACCCACAATGATTAACTTTTATCCTTTAAAAAGACAACGCTCGCACTAAGGAAACAAGTCGGGGGAGTTTACACTGCGTTAGGATTATATTATCTTTGCACACATACAATTGACGGATAAAAAGCATACTTAGGCTGAGAACAACTTATATATATGCTTTAACAAAATTTATATTGACCAAGGCAGAGTAGCTCGGTAACTTATTACTGCGCCACTGTGCAATTAATTCTGCTTTTTAGGCTTTCGGCTTTTACAAGTATCTTCATAAACTTTCATCGTGAATAGATCTCAATCCACTTTTGAATTTCCCCTTACGTGATGTTCCTACTTTGAAATTATTCTGTCCTTAAGAAGCATTCAGGTCACCTGATGATGTGTATGCACCTAGCTTGCATGTCCTGAGTCGCGTTTCAGTCCTAGGAACTTTTTCACATCTTTTGAAATAGGACTTCTTTACGCACGCTTGACTTGGTGAGTAAGCTGGTGAATGCGTGACGAGAGCGTTACGAAAAGTGTGATCGGTAAATGGAAATTGAGAGTGAGATATAAGTTAGTGAAAATAGAAAGCGAGAGTTATGTTTCATATATTACTGTAAGGGCAAGAGAGAGAAGTGCGAGTACACATCTTCTTTCTCTCATGGTTACGTTGCGTATACCTTAGTTTTACTTTAGTCGTTTGATATTGTCATGTGCTTTGCGCTCTTTTTTAAGATAGCACCCGCACGGTGGATACAAGTCCTCGTATCACATTTGACTCTGACTCAGATTCAAGGCTATGGGTCACACAAATAGTTGTCATGCAATCGAACCCAAACACGTAGGCGCTGAGGTGGTAACGAAGTGACTACACGTGCAGTATATGTTATAGCTAGTAGTAGGCTATAAGAAAAGCCAGAATAAGCGGCGGCAAATAATTTCACCACCACATGTCATCTCGTGTGGGGGCGGAGAATTCGACCCGGCAATATCTCCCAAAACTCGGGCAGCAGCGTCTCCCTAGGTATCATGACCCTCATACTGCGACTGCCAACCCGTCTGCAAGGCGCTAGGCGTGGCCTTTGGCTAACAGTGGATATGATTTAGCTGACATGATGATGACATGATTTCCTTTCTCCTCTATTCTTCGTCCACGAAGTCAATTGGAGGAAATAAAAAATTGTCTGTGGGACTTTTTTATTTCCTCCAATTGACTTCGTGGACGAAGAATAGAGGAGAAAGGAAATCGGGACAGACCAGGAAGAACTAACTGGATTCGATAAATCGATAAAAAGTGAAAGTCGGGTCGCATTCAGAAGTCGAAGCGATTGCATCGGTACTAACTTATGTATTTAGCCAAAAATATATTCTGATCTAATTTAGAACAAAACAACGGCGAAATGCATTGCCAATAACAGAAAGTGCACGTTGTTACACCCCCGTGGCCTCTCTCCGGTCGTGTGGGCTAGCAAACTGTGTTATCCCACCGGAACATTACAGTGCACATGTGATGGCGCACACATTTGTACACTTATAATATGTCCCGCACATACGGCTAGTTTCTATTGAGATTAGCCGCCATGACCGAAGCCGGACCTTCGTCCATCGTTGCATTGATCTTCAATTTTCTGACTATAGTAGTTAGTAACCCTGACTGCTAAGCCAGAGGTTGTGGGTTCGAATCCCACCCGGGACAAATCTTTGTGTAATGAACACTATTATTTGTTCTGTGTCGGGATGTGATATTTTTTATATGTATATATTTAGAAATATATAAGTATGTTTATCAGTTGTCTGGTTGCCATAGTACAGGCTTTGTCTAGTTTGGGATCAGGTGGCAGTGTGTTAATTGCCTCAAGATATTAATATTTATTTTTAGTCGGCCAGGAGGACATTATTACTATTATTGAAACACAGACATCGATATTAATTATTAATGTTTTGACCATCATAGTCATGTGCAGAGTGTAGATAACCAACATTTGTGTAAACGTTTTTTAGGGTTCCGTAGCCAAATGGCAAAAAACGGAACCCTTACAGATTCGTCATGTCTGTCCGTCCGTATGTCACAGCCACTTTTTTCCGAAACTATAAGAGCTGTACTGCTGAAACTTGGTAAGTAGATGCATTCTGTAAACCGCATTCAGATTTTTACAAAAATAGAAAAAGAACAATAATTTTGGTCGTTGCCATACATAGAACTGATACTCAAATTTTTTTTTTCATGGTATCCATCGTTCCCAGACATGGGGTGTCTATGGATAGGTCTTCAAAAATGATATTGAGGTTTCTAATATCATTTTTTTCTAAACTGAATAGATTGCGTGCGAGACACTTCCAAAGTGGTAAAATGAGTGCCCCCCCCCCCCCTGTAACTTCTAAAATAAGAGAATGATAAAACTAAAAAAAATATATGATATACATTACCATGGAAACTAACAACAAAAATTGGTTTGAACGAGATCTAGCAAGTAGTTTTTTTTAATACGTCATAAACCGCAATTTGTTTTCATTTAATCAACTGAAATACTTGCTGCTACGGAACCCTTCATGTGCGAAGCCGACTTGCACTTGGCCGGTTTTTTATATCGGTTGGCGTCGGGAAATGGTGAGTCAATTTAATCATCCATGAAAACAGAATATAGTGCATGGTTTCGAGAGAGTCCCAATAGAAAGAAAGAACTTACGATTTATAAGTACGATGAGAAACTATATTTCAATAATTAAACCTAAACATAATCTCTTTGACGATAACTTATTACAAGCTAGCTAAATATCATTTCTAATATAAAATTAATTATATAAATGTTTTTATACAAGCCGTGTACCTAAATATCTATGTAACTAGAAATAATTATGTATCATCATCATCATCATTATCATATCAGCCGAAAGACGTCCACTGCTGGACAAAGGCCTCCCTCAAAGATCTCCACAATTGCCGGTCTTGCGCTATCTGCATCCAATTATGTATACTTAAATATATTACTACAAACATGTTCTGACTGTTTACAAGCACTTTTTACAGTCTACTCAAATAAAAACCTTTTTTATTTTTATTTATTTATTTTATTTTAAGGAAAAGATGCATACATGCATCGTTTTTAAAATAGTAATTATAATAAACTTCTATCAATAATTTTTGTCACCTTTCTATATCTAAAGTATGTGTAATTAGTGTTTGCCTAAGTATATCCGACGACCTACAGTTATGTCGGTTGACAGTCCAATTAAAGCACTGTGTCGCACTGTGTCACGCGGTGTCTCAGCTACTACGTATTACTCTTTAGTACTTTAGCGTCCTTGGTGTAGTGCCGTTTTCCATCTAGCCCGAAGTATTACCTGTGTGGCCGCACGGGGGCACTAGGGACGGTTATAAGGTGCGCGCGCGCAGCCTAGGGACTAGTGTTTGGCTAACTACACATTAATAATGAAGGCTACTGTAAGTAATGCTTAATTTATTTTTGACTATTTTAATTATTATTATAAGGATTTCTTGAAGAAACTTAGATATGTTTAAGTGAAATTTATAATAAATTTGTTTAGCTTATCCTTTCTCTACATTAACTAAAACTATTTTTTAACTGGCTACAAAAGAAAGAGGTTATCAAGTCAACTGTTTATTATTTTTTGTATGTTATGGGATTGTCCTGTTGGTTATGGACCGACATCTTTTCATTCTTTATAATCGATAGCCAATGCCTATATGCCACTAGTGGACCGAACTTAACGAGCTCTTCCTAACGTACTCATATAATTAAACAAATTAAACAAATTTTTGCTTCCCGTCTAAACGCATCAGCTGGTTGTGCGAAGTTAATCTTTCTTTTTGTATATTTTGCATGTCGCTTTGCTACACGTTGTTCAATTTTAAAAGTTACGTTGTCTATTTATGTTACACCTAGTACATTTCGATACAATCGTTTGTATGGACGAAACGTTGAAGTCGGTTTTGTAGTTTTTGTTATAGATCCGTATATATCCGTATGTTTGGTATCAGTGAAATTCTTTAAATTATAGTTAAATATAGAATACAAATATTGTTTAAGTAAGGTATATAAAATATATAACTTTAATAGATAAAATAATCCGAAAATATTTCCTAACAACTAGTGGATCCAATTTTGCTGAAATCAAGCTTCTATATCATTATATCATTGTTCGGTTGAGTAAATAAGGTTAAACATATTATTATCCCATCCTTCAGCCATTTCAGAGGCCGAGTGGCTTAAACAACTCTGACACCACAGTAGCTGCCCATACGATATAGAAGTAAGATTCTATCCCTATATGTCCCAACTTTTTAATTAGTAAGGGAGCATATATGTCGAAAATAAATTCTAGTTTCACATTCCCATTCTAAATGGTAAAATTTGTGAGTGTGAGTGAGTGTGTTTGTTATTCCTTCTTCCACTGGAGTCGAGTGGAGATAAATTATATTCTTAATTAAAACCAAGGCTACAATAAATGTTAAACCACGGGTAACGTCGCGGGCGCAGATAGTGTTATATCAATTATATTGGAGCATACTGTAATTTTCCATGATTGCATTATACTGTACTACTGTTATGCAGTTTGGTAGTAGTATTTTTGTTTATAACGTTCTAAATAAGCGCTTTTTTTTTACATTTTAAGATTATCCAATACATATTCATAGTTACGTTCGTAGGGTAGCCGTTTTCCGTGGCCATAAGCATAATCAATTATTTTGGTAAAGATATTTCTTTTTGACAGTTTAATAGTTTGGTAAAATTAAGTACCCGTCAAAATTTTAAATATTAGAAATAAAGTTTTAGCGTCAAACTTGTGTGGAATAACATAATATGTCGGTGTACTTGTGAGGTATGGTTTTAGGAATTATTCCCAATTATCGGTTGCAACACCGCAAGCAACAGCTAACGGTATATAATACATTTTGTAATGTCCTAATTAAGTTCTATCAATAGATAGCCAACACGGCTTCATAAAAAGTAGTTAATGTTATATAAGTAAATATCGCAACCTCTAGATTCTAAAGGATGCTAGAGGTGGCTAGAGGATGATGGAGAATAATAACATTCAATGTCGACTATAGTAATTGTGTTGTTTAAAGACTATTACTCGGGATCAACAGTTTAGTTTATCAGAGTCCTATTGGGCAAATTTAACAATGTTTCAGAATAAAGATTTTTAAGTCAATGTACAGTGTAAACAAATGTTGGGAAGTCTAAATAAATAAAATATGATAAAATATGTATGTCGCGAGATTTACCTGTGTAGTAAACAAGTATAATTAGAAATTGATCAGCTAGATATTAATTTTTAAAATATTCATACTAAATAAATACGAGCACCTGCATACTTTAATCTCGCGACACGATTTTAGCCGCGTTAAACTTTATAGTCTATTTGTTAATCCAGGGTGTCATCTAACTCCATACCAAATCTTATTAAAATCGCTGCAGCCGTTTTGACGTGAAGAAGTAACAAATATACACACTCACAAACTTTCGCCTCTAAGTATTAGTGTGATTATTTATTGATAAGGCAGGAGTTTAAACAAGGATTACACATCTCAGTACGATTACATAATTCCTACTTTTGGATTTTACTCGTTCAAAGTACCTATTTACTTGCCCTATACCTAATTTAAACGCAAAAGTTGACCGTTCCACAATCGGATTGAACCCGCGTCCTCACGACTTGCCGCTTGCCACACCGAGGTGCACGATCTAGTTAATGTGCGCTTGATTTGGACGGGGCACTGTTTCGTGACCAAAGCTGTGATTTCAATTGGAAGGGACGAAGGAGAACAAAGTTAACGACTGCACCTGGATAGGTCAGCCTATGCGAGTAAACGAAATACATACATATTCAAATTATACATATTATATTCGGAACGTAACATCAAATTAAAAAATCTCATGCATTTGTAATATTTTAGTATATAAGTTTTCTTTCTTTCTATATCGTATGGGCAGTGGTTACCCTGGTGTCAGAGTAGGTTCACGCCGCCCAGTAGGCTTCCGACATGGCTTATCGACTGTTCTCTAATGACAACTACTGGGACCGATAGATTAACGTGCCGAAGCACGGAGGCGCTCTGAAATTAAACCACTTAGATGGTAACTCATCTATGGACTGACCGCGAACTTAGTTGCCGAACCTCGTCGATCGCTTACGGATCGGTGAGTGCAGCGCCTTTAGAATATTATAAGTTTTGAAGAATATTCTGTTTAGAAATATCCACCATTTAATAAAAAGAAAATTTTAGTAAGAGAATTGTTTCTATGGCACCTGCATGACTCTGAATAATGAAATAAGCTGTGTTAGTAAGCCTTAAATGATGAATATAATACCTGTATCTGAACTTCAAAAATGGTAGATTAATATATAACATTCGATAGTTTGTTTGTTTGTTATGGAGAAACTCAAATATACCTAACTGTTTTTTTAAATTTATTTCCTATAATATAGAAAGCTTAATTAACAGCGAATGGCATAGGCTGTATTTTTATCCGAAAATTACAATAATATAGGAAAAATTTCGCACCTTGGATATGTACGATAAATTTGCCTATAAAAGTAAAAAGTAAGTATATGACGTGCGCTGCGAAAACTTGATGATACATAAAATAATGTACCACATATTTAGTACTCATCATTGATATATAAAAACACGCGTATAATTGACATTATAATATTACTAATTTATAAATAGCTATACGAAACACTCAGATACAGATCGTAATAAAAAGATTGTAATATACAGGTAACATATAACCTAAATCAAAGATTTTTTGTTCCAGTTGTGCATTCTCCTGTGCGTGGCGCTGGCCTCTGCCGCAGACGAGAAGAAGAATGAGAAGAGAGGCTTGCTAGGCCTCGGCTACGGCGGCGGCTACGGCGGCAGCTACGGCGGCGGCTACTACGGCCACGGCCTGGGCCTGTACTCCCACAGCGCGCCGCTCATCTCCCACAGCGCGCCCATCATCTCCCACAGCGCGCCGCTGGTTAGCCACGGCTATGAACTCGGGAGCTACGGATTAGGCCACGGGATCGGATATGGCCATGGGATCGGCTTAGGCCATGGATACGGCTTTGGCCATGGAGTAGTCGCGTCAGCTCCCATTGTCTCACACAGTTACTCCGCCCCCCTACATTACGGTTCCCCCCTGCTCGGATTGGGCCACGGCTGGCATTGAGTTTAAGTTCTTATGTTAGTGCCAAATTAGTATTTGTGTGATGGTGGTTGTGATTGGATGAAAATTTTAATTTTTGATTAAATATGTTTGTGTAATAACTATTGTTTCACTAAATTGCCTGTTCTTACCACTTTTACTTGCTTATAATTTATCGCTGGTCTTTGCAAGGATGCAATTCACGGATAGAACGCATACTCAGACTTTGGACAACCATTTTTGAGTCACACAAATAGTTTTCCTGTGCTGTAATCAAACTCACAATACAAAGGGACCGACCGAGTGGTAGCGAGTCGTCTACTGTTACCTCTGCACCACATGTGCCGTCAAATTATAAAAGTTGAATTCCGTAAAAACTATATATATAAATAGGTTGACATTACTTTTGCCCCAACCACAATATCAGGCCATGATAAATTTGAATACTTATTTATTAAATTTATAATAAAGACTCGTTCTAATTGGGCAGTTGACGCCAGGTCGCGTCGGAGTATGTCTTCTCTTTATTACGAAGGTCAGTTATCGAAGAATAAGTTTACCCACTAACGTAGTGCCAATTGTACACATATCTTATTTTAGGCGCAAGTCGGTACTAGTTTTATGTGCATGTTGACTAAGTAGCTGGAAATTATCTACTAACTATCTATTCATCAAATTTTATTAAAATAATCTGTTTTACACTGATACCTCCTCACTATAATTTCGTTCTTATACGGGCTACCAATTACAAATATATTTTTAATCAACATCAAGATAAACACAAAACACATAAAATCTTCATTTCCTATCTTTTGCACACCAACTGAATTGACCAGTTCATGACTTCTCTTCTCCTTTTTCTTCCCGCTATTCGGCTTCGTTATTGCCGTTAGCGTTAACGTACATATCTACATATATTATATAAAACTGTGAACATTACCTCCATAAAGTAGCTTCAGAGCATCTTTGGGGTGGTTTTAAAATGTAAAATTGCAATACAGCTTTAACAGGGTAAAATTTTCTCATCGCGTCATATGCCTGTTTTCCTGTATTGGACACACAACCGAAGTATGAATCTTCCAAGATAATCCTACAGCAGTCTTAATAATTATTATTAGCTTGATTCATAGGAATGAGATTTCTTACTAAACAAAATTGGAGCCCGGCCCAGAACTAGAATTCTTATCAAATAACATTTCGCAGTAACTCAATTCCTGAGCATATATGTAGTCTTACTTTTCCGCAATCTTACACCGCAATCATTTCTCATAAGACACATATTAATTCATTGACCGCGATATCAAATTATTCCCCAACCCGTTTATCTGACTCACCGGTAGATGGCAGTGTCGCAAGCGGAAGCGGTGCACCGGATGGTGTAGGGTGTCGTAATATGGCGATCGAATCTAGTAGTTAAGTAGTTAAAAGCAAATGCGAATGAAATTAAGTTATTTATGAATTAATTTCTACAAAGTTGAAATATTCCTGAGGATTAAGTTACTAAGGACTTTAGTCACTATTCCTATGTATTATCACAGGCTAAAATAATGAATAGTGATTATATAATTAAATAGAACGCGTATTTAACCGAGAATACCAAATGCGAACAAACTTTTCATAATTCCTGTATCAGGGAGCTCAGAGTACGAGGATGACGTAGAACCTTCCTTACCACGCCATTATGTCACGAACAAGTTATCTGGCAGACAGAATTGAACAGCTGTCCGTAGTTAAGCGTTAGTGTTTATATGTTATCTTGTGGAACAATCTAGACTTACCTACTGCTTTGAATCATATCATTAATTATATCCTGGGACATTATTTACACACGGCCATCTGATACCAAACTAAGCAGAGCTTGTACTATGGAAACCAGATAACTGAAGTTCTACTTTTCTTTTGTTTATACATACTAATATAGATAATTATACCCAGATTCAGGACAAACAGACATGTTCATGCATACAAATATTTGTCCTGGGTGGGAATCGAACCCATGACCTCCGGCGTCAAAAGGAAGCATTTGCTGTTATGGTGGCAGCTTCGTCTGAGAGGAAGTTTTAAATTATGTAGACAAGTGAAGTTACGTCGGAGCTGTTGGTTAGTAGTGTACAAAAACATATGAGTGTGTAGGATAGTAGTATAGGATATAAGTTACATACATACATACATAGACTCACGCCTGTTTCCCAGAAGGGTAGGCAGAGACAACGGATTTCCATTTGTGACGATCTTTGCATACTTCTTTTGCCTCGATTACTGTCATTATATTCTTCATACATGCTCGCCGGTTTAGGGTACTTCTGACCTGCCCTTTCTTGAGAACATCTCCAATTTGGTCAGAGAATGTTCGACGTGGTCTTCCCCTTCCGGTTGTCCCATTCACACAGGCCAGGTATACTTCTTTTGTCAATCTTCTTTCATTCATCCTTTCTACATGGCCAAACCATCTCAGCATGCCTTTTTCAATCTTTGTGACTACATCCTCTTTCACACCACAACGCTCCCTTACATCAGTATTTCGAATTCTGTCTCTCAAAGTCACACCACACATACTTCTCAGAGCTCTCATTTCCACTGCATTTATTTTACTTTCATTCTTTTTCTGCCATACCCAACTTTCACTTCCATACATTAAAGTTGGCACTAACACTCCATCGTGCACGGCTAGTCGAGCCTTCTTTGATACTTGCCGGCTACTCATAAAGGCGTGTAGTGCCCCATTCACTCTGTTCCCCGCATTTACTCTTCTAACAATATCTTTTTCATATTTCCCATCTCTCGTAAACAAAGTTCCCAAATATGCAAACTCATTCACCTGTTCGACTTTCTCTCCTCCAATCACAATATCACACGTTGTCGTGTATTCATCCCTCTCAAATACCATTACTTTCGTCTTGCCTACATTCATTTTCATCCCTTTCCTTTCAAAAGATTCATGCATACTTGTTACCATCACCTGCAACTCGTCCGCCGATCATGCAAGTAAAACTTGATCATCAGCGTAAAGCAGACATTTGATGAGTAACTCATTCATCCTTACACCGCATTCACTTTCTTTCAAATCTTTTAAACAGCTATCCATGAATAGGTTAAACAACCACGGTGACGCTACACATCCCTGTCTAACACCCTTTTGGATGCTAAACCACTCGGTGTATGACCCGTTAATCCTCACGCAAGCTCTGGAATCCCTATAAAGAGATTTTAGTGCTTGAACAAGGTTGTCGTTCAACCCATACATGGACAGTACCGACCATAGTTCACTCCTCAACACTCTATCGTAGGCCTTTTCTAAGTCTACGAAGGCACAGTAAACCTTTTGGTTCTTGCCCAAAAACTTCTCTACTATGCTTCGCAGAGAAAAGACCTGTTCCGTGCATCCCATTCCTTTCCGAAAACCTGCCTGTGCATCCCATATTTTCGCATCGGTTTCTTTCACAACTCTTTCAACCAATACTTTTGCATACAACTTACCAACGACGCTGAGTAGACTAATGCCCTTATAGTTTTTACAGTCTTGCCGTGAGCCTTTCCCTTTGTAAAGAGGTACGATGACAGCCTTGCACCAATCACTTGGCACTTGGCCGGTGGTATAGCATAAATTGAATAGGCTGCACAGCTGACTCGCTATGACGCCATGTCCAGCCTTCAGCATCTCGGAAGTTATCCTGTCATACCCTGGTGACTTACCTGATTTCATACCCTTAATAGCTTTCACAATCTCATCCATACCAATGTCATCTTTATTATAAGTTTATAAGTTATTATAATATATTGTACATTAACTTATACTACTATAACTTATAAAACTGTATCGTGTGGTATTGCCCCAGTCAGTCTTGTTGAAGCCTCTCATTAGTCCCCATACGAGTCTTGACGACGTCTAATGACTGTAACCAGACCATCAGCTTAATGTGCTTTTCAAAGCACGGATCTGCTCAGAAATTAAATGACAAGTTCCGCATCTATAAACTGACCGTGTGCCTAGTTGCTTTACCACATCGTTCACTTATGGACCGGTAAAAACAATAAAAACCTCCAACATTATAAGAATAATATGTTTATTATTACATAGTGTAATATTTTTCTTCTGATTTTGCATGTCAATGTAGTATGAGATAGGAAGTGATCTTAGGATCACTTCCTATCTCATACAGCCCCAATTATCAAATGTAGGGCGTATTGCACAGCACATTGTGAGAAAATTGAAATTGACATTCCATATCCGTCATGTTATGACGCTATAACATACGGAATGGGAACACAAAGCTACAGCCTCCATACTAGGACACTACACTTACGGCTCTAGAGCAAAAACTGGGCCTATTTGGACGGCGCCCGCGCTTGCGACACACAAGTGGCGCTGCCCTGTCTATGCATCTACTGTTGGCTATTTAACTCCTGGTTGTTGCGCTCACCTATTCCTCCACGAGGAGCTGTGTGTGAGATCGATCCGTATTTTATTATTATTTACCGCAATAAAATTCAACTAACTTTCATTTAAAGTTAATAAAACCATACAACAAAAATAAAGTAAAAAAAAAACTTTACAAAATACGAATATGGGGTTAATAATAATATTCTGATCCCAAACTAAGCAGAACTTGTATAGGCACCAGCAAATCTAGTTACCCCAATTGTCAAATTTCCCCAATTAGAAGTGAGCCTTATACTTTTGTGATAAGGTTGAAAATCTATAAAAGAATTTTGCCAGATTGGGGTAGCCGGAGGTGCTGGCGTCTGTCTGTACTTTTCTTTTGTAAATACATAATTATATAGTTATTCCCAGTCCCTGACAAAGGGCAAACGGATATGTTCATGCACACAAATATCTGTCCTGTGCGGGAATCGAACCCATGACCTGCGCCGTGAAAGGCAAGTACGAGTATCTAGCAACCACGGCAACCGGCTTGTCTAACAACGTCTATCGACATTAGTTCTTCAAGTAACTGAATAGCGTGTGGTATTTTTCATCTGCAACCCTTTAAAATCTTAAATCTCTCGATAGAATGAACCGATTTGGATGAAACAAAGACTTACTCAAAGTTTTACTCCAAGTTGCGTTTTTACATTGGTTTCGTAATTTTTGCATGTGCGTGCACACACAAACAGATTAAAATTCCAAAAATGTTGATTATGGGTTCTGTTGGTCAACCTTTAACACCCTGGCTTTTTTCTTTTTGATTATTTTAGGTGTACATAAACGAGTTTTCTATAGAATATAATTATTTGTAAAATTCTATAACAAGCTTCCCAATGATATCGGGTAATTTTCCACAAACAAGTTTAAAACGAATATTTCAATTATGAAGTAACATACAAAATTATGTATTTCTGATTACTTCTAAATATCTGCCTATCCAATTTAAGAGCTATGCTCTTCCCGGTAGAGCTTCCTCCATTCTCCCCTATTAAAGTTACATAGTTATCTCGATTATTTAGGTGATAGAATTCTTGCGATTCAGTCGTTCTATAATTAAATAAAAATAAAGTTAAAATTAATTTCGTTTAAAAAATGATTCCTGCTAAGTTTGTGTACAGGTTTTCCGTAATTGCACGTCATACATTGCACGGTACCGAAGTAATGTAATTATTATATAATTAAAATTTGATTTAATATCATTCGTGAATTGAATTAGTTTATTACGGTAGAGGATCCTGGTTCCGCAATGAACACCATACATACTTCAATTATCGAAGTCTCAGTTCCGCTTAGTGCTCTGTATATTTGTAATGTAGATCCGTAGTAGTAGATAACTAAAAGTGCAGTAAATTCTACAGACACCATTATTAGACTTATTAATGTGTCACAGTAACTGTGTCACAGGGAAATAGTTACTTTGTGAAAGTTTGTTGCCCATTATGTAACACAACATTTATTAGTGTGTATACATATCTTATTCTATGTTATTAGGGGGTAACATAAGTAGTGGGGGAAACATAAGGAGCGCCATCCAACCATGGAACTGATTCAATTAAACATAACCCGTTTGTGAAATAATATAAAAAAATGTGTGCCGTCACGGGACGCCTGGCAGATGTGAAACATCAACATTATTTTGTAAAAGTAATAGGATGCAGAAAAGAACATATTGTGATAGGAACTAAATATGTCATAATGATAAAATTATAAAAAGTCGATTGCGCATGGCGACGCGTCGCCACACCGTACACACTACTATCGTATAGCGTGGCGATGCGTCGCCACGCCAGAAATCTTGCGGCTATAGATGTTTCACATCAATATTTATTTTGGTTCCCCACACAGAACCATCATCTGATCGTTATTCTTTTATGGGAAGTAGTATATTTGTGTGTATTTGTTAATGGCTACTGCTGTGTGGTGACGGCATAGAATATCATCACCCCATCTCATCCCGTAGGGGCGTAGAAATCGTCCGAGGGAATACCTACCAGAGAACGAACAGCAGTGTTTTTCTGTGCACTATGACTATCAAACTGTGATGCCATGACCATCGAACGCACCGGATTGAATTCTGCTGGTGATTTAGTATGAACCTTCGAAAGGAGACCAAGACAACCAATCCTAATCCTGGTAAATACGTCCATTAGGTACGTAATATCAGTTATCGCCACATTGGGGGCTCATAGTTGTCGCTAAGCAAAGTAGAGTGTTCCAACTAAAATTAACGTCTTAGGCTGCAACAAGGCAACACGTTGTGATATATAATACTTAGGTATAGCATATATTCTCACAATACTGTACAGGCACCTAATAATGATCAGTTTAGATTGTAAGACAGAGTGTAAGGTCAAGCTGACATTTGGTGAGGGCTAAAGGGCCGCCGATCGAACGCGCAGAACATCTGACTGGTACCTACTACGTGATTGCGTTATATGTAAATTATGTTTTGATTTAGTTTAAATCTGTATGCCGCTGTTAACAAGTTGAGACCAATTAATTTTGTAAGGGCAATGTCAAATTGCAACATATCATTGGCGCTCAGACAGTTATGACTATAACGTATAATAAATAATGTCTCCTGATCGATTTAGGCAACAGCGGCCAGTAGCAATGGAGTCTAACCATCTGCGTGGGACGTGTTATAATAATAATAATAATAATAAATCTTTATTTCAGACCAAAAGTCCATACAACAAGGTTTACATAAAATATGAATAAAATAGAATAAGGCATTATCTAATTTGAGCGCGAATATACGCTTTTAGGATATTGGAATCCTGTTTATCTGCAATGACTTTTAGGACGCTGTTAGAGCTGCCTCGTATCCTGGTTATCATTGACGTCAGTCTCTTGCGTATGATGGCATGAAATCCATCTATTCTTGCTTCAGCAAACATACCGGAGGCACTACAAAATCGAAGCATCAACGCGAAGCGAAGCAATCGAAGAATCAACATCCTAAATCCATTATTATATTGGACACGCAGAACATTAAACGATCTCAAAGTATAACCGAACCACAGGCTGCACGTTATAGTGCACAGTCAAGTTATATATATATATGGCCTTTGCGTCTGTTACAGACGATTTACGGCGCATTGTCTGAGCGACATTTCTTATGGTCGCTAAACAAACCGATGCGAGAGCGACATAGCCTGCCGCAGGCCTGACAAGAGAAGTTTGCGGTGGTTGGTGCCGAGCCGCTTTCATGTCGCTTGTGTCTCTTATCAGCAAGTACTCCGAACCAGGCTTCATCACAAATCTTACAGTCAAGTATGTGCGCAAATACAGGGGCATTTTCTATCCTTCACTCTTAGGATCCGATGACGACCGGAAAGAGGTCAGGTACTGGACCGATGGCTTTACGTGGTCCTCTACGTAGCACAGGGGTGTGATACCTAAACTCCCAGACTTCGCGCAGATACTGCGAAAATTCTCAAAATCACTTTTTGGCCCAACCCGGATAGGAACTCAGGACCTCATTATCTGATTGAACACGCTGCCGCTAGACCAACGAGTCAGTATAGCGCAGTGGTAAATGAAGTCCCTTCGTTACTACTGCAGCGTTCACGTGTTTGGGGTTCAGATCCCGCACAATATTTTTTCAAAGACAGCGCCCACACTAGGGAATCTAATCCCTGTGTCGCGGAGTACTATACAAACATATAAGAAACGGATACAAATTACATCCAGACTCTGTACAACAATTTATGGGTCACACAAATAGTTGTCCGGCGGGGGAATCGAACCCGAGACACGACGCGGCGAGGCGACTACGCGACTGTCTTAGCCGCTGCGCCACACGTGCGTGTATTTGTGTATTAATAATAAAATAATAGGCTATTATTATTATAATTAGATATTATTTATTATTAATAATATAATAGCTTTATTAATAATAATATTCTAAAAATAATTATCTTGTAAGCTGTACTATGGGTACCAGGCGACGATATACATACTTATATAGATAGATAAATACTTATATACATAGAATACATCCATGACTCAGAAACAAATATTCGTGCTCATCACACAAATATTTGCACTTACCGGGATTCGAACCCAGGACCACCAGCTTCGTAGGCACTACCAACTAGGCTACGGTGATCGTTTACTAGTAATAGTAATAGTTTACGGGAATCTTTTATATCCATGAATTTCCCTTTTTGTAAAGTCCCTCGCACGCAGTACATGGCTTAAGTCCGTAGCGTAGGAACCTTTTTATCATGGGTTATAATAATTTTGTTCAGTGAGGAGAGCGAACTCATAATATGAAGTCACCTTGTAGCGAGGTGAAGACCTTATCATATGACGGGCCAGTTGACGGGTTGGCAAATACTTGCTTTCACGCCCGAGGTCGTGGGTTCGATTCCCACTCAGGACAGATATTTGTGTGCATGAACAGTCTGTTTGTTCTAAATCTGGGTGTAATTATCTATATAAGTGTGTATTTACAAAAGAAAAGTAGTCTGATTTCCATAGTAAAAGTCAAAGTCAAAAATCATTTATTCCGTAAAAAAATTACATTTATGTGGAATCGTCATATTTTTTACTCTACCGTGCAGTGCATGACGTGGCAGCTACTGAGAAACACTGCCAGAAAACTCAGTAGGAATCCTTTTTTTAAATCCTTTTTTTCCAACTTCGAGTAAGTCTCGGCGCAAACGGACGCGTTCACTGCTTTTACAAAAATATTAATTAATTTTAAAGTGACCAAGTATTCAATAGTGTACTTTATCTTAAGAGTATAAAGCTTAATTTCATTTGTGAGTGAACCTACACTGCATTCCTTTCTTATCGGATCTTACCACAGACTTCAAGCAAAATAGACAAGAATAAAACAATGTCACGTGAAGTAAAAAATACCTCGAAGTCAATTCCAGTCGACCCAGATATATCCGAGAATAATACAAATTCCCGTAGGCGAGGGAATAAAAATGAATTTGCAGAGGCTTTTGAGCAATTTGGAAATAAAATGATGGCAAAATTGGATGCATGGAAAGAAGAATTCAATCAAGACCTGCACAATATAAAGGATACATTAAATAAATTAAATGTGACGTCTACAGAATTGAAATCTGAGGTTAATCAAATCAGAGAAGAAAATTTGTCGATGAAAAATTCCGTGACAATTCTAGATAAGAAACAGGTTATCATACAGGAAGACGTAACATCTTTAAAGAACTCCATGCAGTTCCATAGTAAATCTCACGATGAGCTGAAGAATAAACTGGAATTATGTTCGAAGCAGTTGCAATCCATCAGTACCATTAAATCCGAATTAGAAAACATTAAAACTCAAAATAAAAAAATTTCATTCGAAATTAACCAGAGAGAACAACGAGATCGCTTGCTAAATATTGAAATTATTGGAATACCTGAATGTAAGGACGAAGACCTTATTGAAATTATTTTGCAACTAGGAGTGCACACATCCACAGATATGGCGCGCGATGATATCATACATGTGAATAGAATTTCCCCACTTTCCAACATTCAGGGCCGACCCAAAAATATAGTGGCAAAACTAAGCACTCGCCAGATTAAGGACAATTTAATTTCACAGGCTCGAAAATGCCGCCTCACCACCTCCAATTTGAAGATACAAGGCAAAAGTGTTCCTGTCTTTGTAAACGAACATTTAACCATATTGAACAAAAATCTCCTTAAAAAAGCAAAAGTCATTGCCAGCTCCAAAGAATATCAATATACTTGGACAAAAAACTGCAGAATCTACGTAAGGAAGGCAGCTACGCTACCTGCAATCCAAATCAAAGAGGAAGAGGATCTAAAAAAAATCATCTAGCTTCAATATTTAGCTCTGACAATATTTCGGTATTACATAATAGTTTTATTACTTGTTTTCAAATTTTTACTAATGTGTTTAAAGTTATATGTCATAACTTTATTATTCTAATGGGATTGTTTATCCACTCTATGAGTGCTAAGGTCTACGCTTTGGTACGCTTTACTCGTGCAAAGTGTTTGTGTGCGTGCAACTTGGGTGTGATGGGGATACGCTTAATGAAGGTGCGAGATTTAATTATTTTACTGTACTTTTGGTCATTACAAACTTGTCACTCGAGTATTCATTTATTATCTCATGTTATCTCAAAATATCGCATTTGCCATATATTATTAATTGGTATCACTGTAGATATAAATAAAAGTTGCGTATTATGTTATAAATTGCAATACACCGGGCTTCACATTCTCGACATATTATTTATATGGTTATATCTATTATTTTCTAAAACGACATATATACACCCAATAAAACACAACAATGTCGTAACTCGTAACAGTAAACCCTGGCGAAGCGTATCACGTTTACCACCTTGGGATAATATATTGCACAGCTTTACTAAGTTGTCACAACATTTTTTAGCAAGATACCTGCAATTAACTTTTATTAATATGTTATTATCACACTTTAACAAGTTTTACCATTATTACCTTATCCTTCTAATAGAATATAATATAATAAAGCAGTGCATTATGTTACTACGTTCGTTGGAAATAATGCAATTTGTTTCTGTATTATTGTTTTTGTACAGTTTAATAATTCTTAGACGTTCCTCTAGTTACACTATTAAGTACCTACTTAATTTATCATAATGGCACCGTGTAATTTAAAAATTTACTACCAGAATTGTCGTGGATTAAGGACTAAGACATTGCAATTTCAACAAAGCATATTGAGCCACGACTATGACCTAATTATCATTACAGAAACTTGGTTACATAGCGGAATTCTTGATGGAGAATTATGTGACGATAAGTATGACTTGTTCCGTAATGACCGCGACCTGGCTGCCACTGGTAAGGCCACTGGTGGGGGTGTTATGATACTGTCGCGACACAGTCTTGGCGCTTGGTGTACCCAACATGAACCCACTACTTCAGAGATACTTACAATCGTTATACCAGCCCGAGCGTTGTCTTCAACTATGAATCTTTATGTTAGTGTTATTTATATCCCTCCGAATGGGCACCAAATACCATCAGACATAGATTATGTAATAAAAAGTGTCACGGCAACAGTTACCCAAAATACTCAATTATGTAATTACTTATTGATGGGTGACTTTAACTTATCGTGCATAAACTGGTATCCTAATGGACCTATATTTCAGAAACAAGGTTCTGTGGAAGTCCAAACTGCTGGTATGCGCTTGGTAAACGAACTGAGTTTTTTAGGCCTTACGCAATACAATACATTGCTAAACCAAAACGGTAATACTCTAGATTTGGCCTTCTGTAGTCTACCATTAAAAATAAAAGAATGTTTATATCCCCTTACAAAAATAGACATTTCACATCCTGTGTTTACTGCGGAGGTTCTCGACCTAACGTGTACCCCTTTTACGGAATTATCTATACCCAAACCTAACTATAGAAAAGCCGACTTTAATATGTTAAACAAATACTATGTTGGAATTGACTGGCTATCGGTTTTAAACAAAGATTCAATGGATAATGCCATTCATGTTTTTTATACTTTAGTTCAAGAGGGGATTAGCAAGTACGTTCCATTGATTCCTTACACAGGTAAACGAAAATATCCAATATGGTATAGTAAGGCATTGATTAAAATCATAAAAGAAAAATCTAGGGCACATTCACGTTGGAAAAAATACAAGAACCTTCGTGATTATGACGAGTTTGCATTATTACGAGCTAGACAACATCTTGAACAAGGTAAATGTTTTGACAAATATGTTAAGGTAACCGAGGACAGTTTAAAATCCAGACCAAAGAATTTCTGGTCGTATGTAAAAACATTGCGAGGAGGTTCTAATTACCCAAAACAATTAACTTACAATAATGTAAGCTCTTCCGATGGCCAGGAAATTTGTGAATTATTCAATGTTTTCTTCCACAGTGTGTTCAGTGTACAATCTAATAATAACGACAACATTTATTTAAATGATGCTGATGCATTTTCTGCTGATACAATCAACAGCTTACAGATCACTCTGGCAACTGTGGAGAGATCATTGAACATCCTCAATGTTGATAAGGGACCAGGATGCGATGCTATTCCTCCAGTCTTCTGGAAAAAATGCTCAAAATCTCTAGCTATGCCAATACATATTTTATTTAATCGGTCTCTAAAAGATAGCATTTTTCCAGAGGTATGGAAGAAGGCACACATTGTTCCTGTATTTAAGAAAGGCTCACGTACTAAAATTGAAAACTACCGGGGTATCTCTATTTTAAACACTTTAGGTAAAGTATTGGAAAAGCTAGTATATAAGGCCATATATCCGCTTATAGTAGCTGGAGTAGCCAATACGCAACATGGATTTCTTCGGAATCGGTCCACCATTTCAAACTTGGCATGTTTTTCAAACTATCTCCTAAATAATATTGACAATGGAGGGCAGGTTGACGTGATCTACACTGATTTTGAGAAAGCTTTTGATCGGGTAGACCACGTCATCCTGCTCAATAAATTGTTTAGATTGGGCATACGTGGTGACTTATTGAGATGGATAGAATCATATCTCCACAAACGATGTCAAGCGGTAGTGATTGGTGGCTATAGGTCGAATTTTATTAACATTCCAAGTGGTGTACCGCAAGGTTCACATCTAGGACCCTTATTTTACAATGCTTACTTGTTCGATATTAAAGATTCTTTTATAAACTCAAAACACTTAATGTACGCAGATGATAAAAAAATATTTTGCAAAGTCACTAATATTCATGATTGCGAAGCTATTCAAGCAGACCTTTATAGGCTTAGTAATTACTACAAAATAAATAAAATATCAGTCAATATTAATAAGTGCCAAAAAATTAGCTACTCTCGAAAAAAACATCCAATACAGTTTACATATAACTTTGATGGGACCATTATAAGTGAAATCAATACAGTTCGCGACCTAGGTGTTGTATTTGATTGCAAATTATCGTTTTCAGAACACATAGACTTCATCACCACAAAAGCATTTAAAAATCTGGGATTCGTGCTAAGAACTTGCAAAAAATTTAAAAATATTGAGTCTCTAAAAACTATTTACTACGCTTATGTGCGTAGTTCACTCGAATATGCAAGCCCTATCTGGTCACCGATTTACATCATTTATACAAGTCAAATTGAACGCATTCAAAAAAAATTTGTCAATCATCTAAATTATCGCCTTCGAAAACTCCCAATATCTTACCTACAAAGTTGTAGCTCGCATGCCATGTTAACTCTCGAAGAACGGCGCAAAGTATTAGACATGTGCCTGCTATATGACATCCTCAATGGACGCCTTGACTGCCCCGAGTTGCTGTCTCAAGTGACATTTAACACACCTCTCCGACGAACTCGTCACACTCCAATGTTGCACGTACCCCATCACGCTACGAATTATGCCCAAAATAGTGTGCTAACCCGAATTGCTCGAACACATAATGCAACCTTCAACGAAATTGATACCTTTTCTTGTTCAAAAAATAATTTTAAATCCCTAATTATAAGCACTATAAAAAACAAACGACTAAGATCTAATAATCCTATTTGAATTTGTATGTATTCAGTCTTACTTTAGAATGTATATTAATAAATTAAAATTAACTATGTATAACTAACAACATTATATTTTGCTTTAAAATCATTGGACATCGATGTATATCACTTCATTTCTCGCAATTAATACCTACTTAATCGAGACTACCTGCTGCATACAATAGTACTGCTACATTAGTGTGCAGTAGTCTTGATGTAGATCTCACCACATCAATGTCTGATAAATGATTGGTCTCAGCATTATATTTTATGTCCGTTTTTAGCCAACTACACTATTAATGTTAAACTAAGGAAAACCTGTCATTGGCCTTCTCTTTATATTGTATCCTGTAAATTGTGTTATTATCTGTATCGCTGTTGGTTTTCTTAATAAACAAATAAATAAATAAAAAAATAAATAAAATATACTTAAGATTAATTACAATCATGTGTGTTGACTCAGAACAACTCAATCCCAAGCACTTTTATCACTTAAATAATCAGAAATTTTGTAATATGCCCTGCTACACAATTTGGCTTTAATAATTCTTTTAAACTTATTCGTACAATTCTCTAATATCATTGGGAAGTTTGTTATAGAATCTTATACATTGCCCCATAAAAGAGTTACTTATTTTGTGGAGACGGGTAGTATGCAACATGGGATTATTCTTATATCTAGTATTTACATTATGTGTATCGCTCCTTTTACAGAAGGAATCGATATTGTTATGCACATATAGTAAGTTTTCATATATATACTGAGATGGTACAGTTAGAATGTTAACCTCTTTGAACTTTTATCTTAGAGACACTCTGCTCCCAAACTAAGCTCTGCTTAGTTTGGGAGCTGATGACCGGGTGTGAATAATGTCCCAGGATATTATTATATTACAAGCATCAGAACGTCATCTGTCGCTTTTCTGCTGTCTCTTATAAAGTCCTGCAGTAACAAGCGGGTTAACCTAAATGCCTATGTCAAGCGACCACACATCCTCATACTAGCCTTCCCCTGCCTTGCTTAACCTAGCTATTACAAGTGTCAGTACGCACTTCTCACTAGTCTGCAGTCTCTTATAAACTGTTGTGTGTTTATACGTATAACAAACGGGTTGCATCATACGTGCAGTTTAGACATTTTTTTATTTCTTTGAAAAAGACAACGCCCGCACTAGGTAATCTAATCCCTGTGCCACGGGGTACTTTAAAAACATATTATAGACGGATACAAATTATATCGAGACTCAGAACAACTATTTATGGGTCACACAAATAGATCCCGACACGAGGCGACGAGGAAGTGCCTAGTCCTACAAATTGATGGATAAAAGCTCCCTGACTTTTGCAGTATAATATTAGCCAGGCGTTTACTGCTCAACTTAATATGCTACTTTGGGTGATAATACAACCATGTAAGTCTTTATTGCCTAAACTATGATATAAATTTATACGGAAGTATTAAAACCGGCAGGTGTGGTGTTTAACTGTGGGATACTATGTCAGTCGAGCACGTTATACCAATCATTTTATTATATTTGACTTTCATGGTAATACGACACAGAAACCAACTTTTTGTTCAAATCTGTGGCTCTATGGCTACGGGGCATTATTGGCTAGAATTGTAGGCAAAACCTACTACTAAACCACACTCTACTAATATTATAAATGTAAAAGTTTGTGAGTGTGAATGGATGTTTGTTAATCTTGCATCGAAAACCTGGCGAACGGATTTTGATGAAACTTTATTACTTACCACACTAATATTATATATACTCGTATGTGGGGTAAGTAATAAAGATGATCAAATAAAAAAAAATAATCAAATATAGTAAAATTATTGGTAATGGTAGAAAGTTTGTGAGTGTGTATGTTTGTTACTTCTTCACGTCTAGACGGCTGGAGCGATTTTAATAAAATTTGGTATGTAGTTAGCTGACACCCTGGATTAACACATAGGCTATAGTTTAGAAAGTTAAACGCTTGTAAAACCGCGGGACGCAACTAGTTATCAATAAAAAGCTTATTAAAACATATCATTCTTAAAGGTTTTGAGACATGAACACTAAAATAAATAGACAGAGAAATTAGACGCATTTGTAATGTGGTTGTGAAATAATGAAAAGAAGTGTTGATGAATTCTTAACATTATGGAGGGTTGAAGAGGACATATATTGGAAGACTATACGACATGACGCTTTTATACGAAACATATAAGGAAAGTATAGAGCCGGGATATCAAGGATAACTTCAATTGGATAGATAAAGAACTTTAGATCTCAATGAGCTCAAATTTTAAACATTTCCTCATTAATGCTATGCCAATTGGTAATTATCTTATTTCTCATACTCTATTACTCACATTTTAATAAATTGCTAGCTGTACTCTGCGTGCGTTCCAATGCCATGCAGTGGGGATATAGTGACCACCACATTTTGAACTCTATTAGCTTATAATAAGGTCCAAAACCAATTAATTAGAAATATACCTACTGCTTAGTAAAGGGTTAAAGGAATGATACAAAATATAAAAAAAAAATTTGAACTTATATTTGTCAACTTTATATTTATTTTGCTTTTTATTGAAGTTCATAGGGAACATACTCACAATCATTAAGATTTATATTGATGTAGAAAAAATAGTACCTAATATAGGTATGTTCAGCAGCGATACAGATGCTTAAACTAAGACGCCAGCACATCAAGCTACCCGATCTGTCAAATTTCCCCAATTGAAAGAGAATCTTATACTTTTGGGATAAAGTTGAAAATCTATAAAAGATATTTGACAGATTGGGCTAGCTGGATGTGCTGGCGTCTGTAGAAGAAGACTTTTCACCACAAAAAAAATCGTAAATTAGTTTATCCTTTTTATTTTATTTTTTAGCTGTGTGGCTGACGGCACCGAAAATCGTCATGACTTAAGACCATCATAATGCGAGAGCCAACCCGTCCGCCAAGCGTGGTGATTATGGCACATCCCCCTCTTGGGGAAGGCTCTTATCTAGCAATGAACGGCATTCGGCTGATGATGATGATGTTGATGTACATTTTGCTCCGCGAAAGGGGTTATTTAATATTGTTTACTGTGAATAGTCAGGGTCTGATTAGTTCATTATTACTTAGGAGTATTATGATATGGGCAACTTTGTTCCCATGGAACCACTTCCAAGTACTTGGCTATTTATTAACTAGCTACTTGAGTCACTGCTTATTTTGCGTATAAAAAGTTTTTCGAACTAGTACAGTTAATGCACTTACCATGGTACTGAACATGCGAAGAGAGTTTCATGGGTACAATAATTTTAATAGGACTTAAGGCAAGCTTTGGAATTAGCCAATTTTGTAAATTGAATTTCAACAGACACTATAGCCAATTTTCGTCTCTCAGTACACGATAGATTTGCACGCTGTGGGAGGAGGGGGGGGGGGGCTGTAATTGTGCCAACTTCCAGATTTCAGGCTGCTACTGGGTTACTTGTTAGAAGTTTTTAAACTTCTTGGTCTGACACGAGATTTGTACAAATGACCTCATTATATATAGTTGATAACTGGTTAAATTTATTTAAGTTCTGTGTGTTGTAGATTAGTGTGTTTTATTTTATTTAATATTATTTTATTATTTAATATTATTGATTGTTTATTGTATTTATGTAATTGAAAACTGCTAGTTATAAGTGAATTGTATTTCGAACACAATGTGCAATGTAAAATTTATATATATTTTTTAGCTATCAAAGTTAGTTTCACGGGTCTTCAAACCAATCCTGATTATGAGAGACAGTTGGGGAGGATTAATACGAGGATTAATTTGTTCTAGAACAAAGTGTCACCTTGATGTCCATGACCCATGCCCCTGACATGACCCCTGCATAATGAGCTCATTATATCTATTAATAGAGTTTATCACTCTATATGTACCGAATTGTATCTGTTGTGCAACGAACTTCAAAGGTTTCGTCAGGGATTTACGTAATATCATGAATATTTCCCTTTGGTAGTATAAATGCGATCGGAAGCAGTAGGGGGCATCAAACTCGTGCTACTCTTGTGACTCATCACACGGACAAACATGAAGCTTTTTGTGAGTAATTATAAATATATTGTTAATTTTGGGAATTAAATTATCTTCTTTCATTATCACTAAATAGTCCCAGACTTCCGAGCAGGAACTCCGTTACATAATTTTCTGTAGTATTATGGTGTACTGCTGTGTGGCTAACGGGAGAGAATAGCGCCACCCTATTACATCCCATGGGGGTGTAGAAATTGACCCGAGGGAAAATTGTCCCTATAAATTATAAAAAAAACAACTCCATTATAGAAATCTTTGGGAGAAGCCTTTGTTCAGCAGTGGCAGTTATTCGGCTGGTATGATGATGATGATGATGACTATGATAGCTCCGCCAAGGATTAATCCACTGCGATTACAATATAGGCAAGGGGCATATGACTTGATTTACCGAAGGGTGTCTTATTATGTAGGACGTTCAACGTGTCTAAGTTAAACTACTTATTATATGCCTCATCTATGCCTTGACCGCGTGTCTATGGACTTAGCCTCGCCAGTCCTTTTACGTTACGTTGCGAACTGGTGCCCCGGTTGGACGATGTATTAAAATTGTAGTAAAAATAATGTTTATTTTTGGGCTAACTGTTTCGCTACATCTTTGCTAACTTATTACAATACCTATGTTAGTAGTGCGGTAAAACATGCGTTCTGTTTACTTGGTTTCTGAGTCATCCGCTTGTTACTAGAACGAACGAAATATGAGGATATGTGGTCACTCCATATAGAAACTTCACCCGCTTCTTACTGGAGTACTTTAAATGGCACAGAAGGCTAACTAAAACAGAAATGACTATCTTTTGTTGCAGTTGGATCATGTTACAGTGTAAATTAAATTTAGCAATTTAATTTCAGTGTTCATTCCATTGATAGGATGAAATTTTCTTTTATTCTACATTAGTTTACTTTAGAAAATATTCATCCAGGTTAAACATGACATGTAATCCCAAACTAGACAGACCCTGTAGGTAACCAGATAACTAATAAAAGTACTTATATATTTCTATATAAATACATACATATATAAATAAATTACACCCAGACACTTACAAATAATCAAAGGTTTGTCCTCGGTGGGGATCGAATCCACGACCTCCGACTTAGCAGTCAGGGTGAGGTCAGTCAATTATTCGTTTTTGATAAGGTAGCAACATTTAAATGTTAACTCGTTTGCACCCACGGGAAACTATTTACCCATTTTACAGTAAATTTAATGAATTACTTACTCAAATATTTAGGAAAGGTTACTGGAAATAGCAGCCTGGAAATTAAATAACTTGAAATTATTTTAAGTGGTAAGGAAGTACGGAAATCATCATGTCCCCTTGATACTGCCCGATCCGCCCGCATACTGCAGGTATCATTTCCAAAATTCTTACTAAAGCACAGATAAAGAGCCGCACAGTATTACCATAAAGTTATAGTTTTTTTATTACCAAACTTCATTTTAAACCAATGAATCATGTTTACTTGCTAAAACTTAAAATCAAATATTAGCTCAGGATCTATATTAAAAAATGCCGGCCGAAGTGGCATATTTCATATTTATCTAATAATTTACATATATTTTTATTTGACCTCATCTCTGTTTCATTAATATGTATATGCAATAAAATATTGATGTTGATTTGATTTGAGGATTGTGCAACTTCTAACTTGCATACCTAAATCAGTTAGTTACGTAACTAACTTTATTTATGTTAAAAGAAGTTGCAAATAAAATAACTTATCCACACCTCTTTCCAACGATTCAAACCAAAGATGATGATAATAGAATGAAAATTTTCAAAAAATTGAGTATCAATCTGGTGACATAATCCAGCCTACAAAACTAATATAATAAATAGTCTTTGCCAGTTACAACCTGTTTGTAGAATTCCATCAGTTTACTTCAGCGGCCCCCTGAGCTGTGTGCCAATCCCATAAGGGATATTTTTCATTGAAGCTAAGCTATTATTAGTCTCTTCAATTTGCCTGTGCCTTCAATTTTTAATATAATAGTACTTCATTTTAAAATAATAGTCAAATAACTTTTCAACATTTTATGCGATAAAACAGAGACTCAAAACTCTAGTTACTTTAATATTGTAGACGACTATTTTTATGTATTGTGAGTTTAAAAAGTACAAGTGCATGTTAATACCCAAGTGCTGAATAAATTTCATTATAGTTATTACCGGCGTAGCGCTCTACAGCGATCAGCCAATCACCATGCTCGCAATCATAGACTCGTGTGTTTCTTAAGGATTTCATAGGTCGAAAGCTGTAGAGATATGAACCTTTGTCATGCTAGCTACGCTGTAGTACACTACGGTAGGTACTAGTCAAAGGTTCTAGTAAAACAAAGGTATGTCTCTTCAAATTAATCCGTTGTATAAAAAAGAAGACAGCAGCAAATCGCTGGCCAGCGATAGCAAAAATTTACCATATAGTCGATTATTGGATTAAATAAACCTCTTTCTGTAACAACTGTATGCATAAAAGCAAGTGACAGTAATTTTATTAATAATTAAAACATATATCAACCTCCGACCTTTGGCTCTGACCTAAACACGAGTTATTTATATAGACCTTCACAAACTATTTGAAATAACTATCTTAAATTGTCCTGGCCCACATCATGCTTCACATCAAGAGTAAGAGATATTGAAAATGAGGAGATTCTCGATTTTACTATACGTTCTATTTGTATTGTATAGAGGTTCAAAACACTTCAGTTCAAAGAATAAATCACTTTGTATTAGATAACTATTAGAAATAGCAAAATATGTCTAAAACTATGAATATTTATAATTAGTATTTAAAAAAACCTTAATTAACCAACTAGACAACAACAACAAATTCGCTATTCAACAAATTATTACGATTTTAAATTAAATTATATTTGACCAAATATAAGGCCCAATCTTATAATTTATTTGTACCAAGAACTAAATAAATATAGTTATCTTGTAATACTACAATTATTCATTGTCTGCTTATTTATAAACGCTTCTTAAAACCAATGTGAGTAAAAAGCGTTTTAAAGTAATTCGTAAACGTTCGTTTCACTGAGTGGCGAAAGGTGGAAATAAAATTGATCCCAGGATTCGGCAAGTGTTCTTATACTCTGCCGTGTAAATGTTTACTGTGAGATAAAATAGTTGTATTTTTTATTTACAGGTATATACAGCACTGCTGGTAGCGAGCGCAGCTGCGGCTCGTGACAAGCGCGGAATCTTCGGTGAGCCCGGCGGCTTGCTGACTCCCAGCCTGCACTCGTTTGGCTCCTCCCTGCACGCTCCAATACTCTCTGCACCACTGCACTCGGCCGCACTGCATGCACCCCTAGCGGCACCTTTGCATACATCACATATCCACTCTGCACCACTGCTGGCCCCATCGTATTCCTCGTCGCTGCACGCCGCTCCCCTCCTCAGCTCATCATCCTTACACATATCCCATTCCCCTTCTCTATACGCGCCTCATGCCCCTATCATAAGCTCCGCCCCAATTTTGCACTCTTCCTCGATAGGACATGCTCCTTTACTCCATTCTGCCCCATTGAGTGCCCATGCTCTTCATCATTCCCCATTGAGCTCGCATTCTTTACATGCTCCTCTAAGCTCCTCCTTGTTGCACTCAGCTCCATTACTGAGTTCACACCACGCTCCTATTATCCACTCTTCGCCATTGTTAAGCCACTCGTCGCTCCACGCGGCCCCTCTGATCTCCGAGCCTCTCCACCTGAGCCACGGCCACCACCTGGGCCACCACTCGCACCACTCTAGTCCCGTCATCGTCAAAGTAATTAAGGCACCACCACGTTATGCTTCTGGCTGGTGGTAGATAACTACCGATCTACGTAACATCGTAATTATGTAAATAATATTTATGACGAATTAAATAACATTATTTCATGTTTAATATCCATTTTATTTAGAAGTAAGTACAGTACTAAAATAAATGTAGCTAAAGGATGACAAAAAGCTAAGGTCAGAGGTTAAATCAAGACCTCTATATTTTAATTAAAAGCGCTGTTACACACAAGCGATTATCCTCACGTAAATATAACAATTGTATATAAACTTAATGTCACCGGAGCAGCCCAGATGTTCAGTCTCCGTGTTGTTACTTTAAATAAAACAGCAGCCAGCAAGCAGTCCCTCAATGTATTCTGTCAGCTAGCTGGAACGGGTTCGAAAGGGAGCTGCCTCAAGAGGAATATATATAAATGAAAATAAAAAATAAATTATGCGTTGATAAGAGATTATTACTTTTTTACAGCATGTTCTCCCACTGCAAAACAAAATATTAGTATCTTTATATGCCCATTGATCTATTATTCTTGACGATCGAAATAAATATGGATACCAATATAATAATAATAAGTATATCTTGGTACAAATAACACACATCCATCTGATCCCAAACTAGGCAGAGCCTGTATTATGTTATACAAACAACTGATAAACTTTTTTATATATCTTTAATTACATACATACGAGTATTATAGATAAATTACAATTATTTATCGAACAATAATTTATCCTGGGAGAGGACCTAACCCACAACCTCTGGTTTATAAGTCAGGGTCGCTTAGATCTACATCAACAGGCCAGGCATAAACTTCTTGCAGCCTTATTTACCACCGACAGTATTTGAAACCGGAGTAGCTGACTGTGACTCAATTTATTATTCCCTCATTCTATAAAGCCACCCAAAAGGCTACAAGAACTCTATTAATATATCATTTATTTCCACGTAGATAAACAAAGAGACAAATATAAAAACTTGAGAACTGTCAAGGGACATCCGGATGGAACGAAGTTATTTCTTATTATTTATTATGTACAAAAAACCTGTATACACTCAATAAAAATAATCGTCGCGACACCACGCGAAATAGAAATGAAAATATCTGTCTTGCTTTCTATAAGAGAGAGAGAGAGAGACAGACAGAGAAACATGCGCACGCCGCACAGCTGCAAAAATTGTCGTGACAACTTTTCGTAAGAATTTTTTCCGTCTAGCCCCATTTCACAACTAGTTGCTAGTTACAGTTATGGCCATTTTAACTAATAACACTTATTTCGATACATGCAAGTCACCAAACTGCGGTCGCCAACTCGCATGCCAAGCGGGGGTCTACTTTAAACCCCTCAAAGTGGCAACTTCATAAAAACCTTTGAGAAAGCCTCTATACAGCAGTAGATGAAACCAGACTGATAATGTGAAGGCTCCGAACTAAATCTTATCTTTTAATACTCTTTATACTAAATTAAATTAAATTCTAAATTGTAAATTAATAGCTTCACTATGATTCTGAAGGTGACTCCTGAATATAATTGAATTTTGATCCCATTTTCTTTTTACATTATTTCCAATAACTTGTATAGTATCACTTACAAATAATGCTAGTCAGTTTCTAACACTTTGGTAGCCAAAGTAAGATTTAACTATTATATGCCAGATGGAATATCAGAAAAGTTATACCCATTAGATGAAGAGGAAAAGTGGTTGCATAATTGTCCCAATAATTACTAAATTATTGTTACTTATGCTATACATACGTATTTGTAGTTACGGTAACAAACAAAACCTGCCTCTCTAATAAACATCATAAACATTGAGCGAAAAATAATTGTTAAAATTATTATTTTACGAAAATTGTCTTACTGTGATATGTCATTGTTTACAAGCAATTAGTTGATTACATAGTGATGCGGGAGAAATAACATATTTGATTCCAAAATATGCGAACAAGCACGTGCCCCACCCAAAGTTAAGTGGTTACCGTTGTCTGTGACGCTTTGAACACAAATGTTACTCTCGCATTGGCAAGCATTCATCCTACCAGATGAGCGCTTATGTCTTTACCGTCGGCCAGGGACACAACATTACCATAATAAGGAGGTATCATGTATGCGGATGAATGCATTTTTTCTTATAGAAATTAAACTGTGGTGCATTCAATATGTATTCTGAAAGAAAGTTTTTTCATAGTCCAGATAATTAATATCTTGGGACAACTAACACAGTTCTATCTATTCCCTCACTAGGCAGAGCCTATTCTACAACCAGATAACTGATAAACATACTTATATAATTCGAAATACATAGGTACATTCTAAATTCTAGATAAATATCACCCAGACTGAGAATAAATAAACATGCTCATAGTGCAAATATTTGTCGTGGGCGGGGATCGAACGCAGGACCTCTGAAGTAGCAGGGTCACTAGACTACGAGGTCAGTTATTTTGATATAGGTACAGAACTATGTCCAAAAATTCTTCACCTCGTTCTAACGTCAACACTAATTTATTCGCGGGCGGGATTTTTTTTAATATAACTGTAAGACTGCGAGAATTGAAATTCCTGAGTGAATAGCGACAGGAACAAAAAAACAATGAACCGTAACATACTTAATATTTTGTGCCCTTGTCGTTACCCCTGGATTTATATTAAGCTAGTTTTACTCGTAATAGATTGGGGGATGTTAAATCGATATAGTCAGCGCCCAGTCACCTTGGTTATTATTAAGGGATCCAGTTGAGATAAGTTATATCATTATCATCATATCAGCCGAAAGACGTCCACTGCTGGAAAAAGGCTTCCCCCAAAGATCTCCACAATTGCCGGTCTTGCGCTATTCGCATCCAGCGATTTCCAGCGACCCGCACAAGATCATCGGTCTATCTTGTAGAGGGCCTGCCCACGCTGTGTGAATAATATCCTGGGATGTTATTCACACACGGCCATATGATCCCCTCTAAGTTAAGAGTAAAGTGGTGTAGAAGCACTACGTTACAAAAATTGCCACGCTATTCAATGAAAGTGTACCACATTCCAAAAACCTTAAGAGAGTTGCCTCTACGGCTGTTTATAGGCCCAAATTAAAATTCTGGCTCCTTGGTAAGTGTTTCTACACATTAACAACTATATACAAGGTACAATCTCTGTGTTAGTAAATTAAATATGAAATAGTTATGTTTGAGTTATGTATAATTTTTGCCATTGTGTCTGTATAACCATACATATCTACAATATGTATGATTAATAAATTATTCGCATGCATTCTAAGCGTAAATATGTCGGGAACCAATATTATGTACCTACCACCATATGTAACCACATCTTAAGCGAATAAAGATCTGATCTTATCTATCTTATCATTTAACAACCAGCTATCGATAAAAGTGTATAAAGAAAACTCCTATAGGAATATGAATAGCAATAGACAACCGTACGCAGTGATATTTTTTCTCGAAACGGATCTTATATTATTGCAATGGGCTAGCCTGCTAGATAACCTGAGATGCGAGGTAATTTACATAGATGACACGTATATATATCATTAGTTATATCATAAGTTGTCCTGATCGAAGTATCTAATAAATGTGACGTAGTATTGAAAATGAAAGTAGAGCTATTAAAAGTAAAATCATACGTAAAGTTTGAACATGCAACAAAGTTCAATTTGTCTTGATAACAATCGCTTTGAACCAAATTTAAATGCGAACATTTTTATTAAATAAGGAATCGTTCTTATTTATGACGCTGTAGTGTCTAACATAAATCAATGAGGGCTACCGCGTAACAATTTGCCGCTAGAGGCGCTAGCATCGCGGCAGGTCTACGAAACGTCAAAATACACTGTTTTTGTACGGGTTACGCTGTTTATTAATAAAAACTGCGATTATAACAAAAAAATTTGGTTTAAAACTAAATAAATTACAAAATGAGTAACAGCTCGATGACTGTAATAAATATTTCAAAAAATATTTAAAATCCTGTTAAAGTGTTATGTCATAAATAGCATGCCGCAGTGTTGTGCGGGGGCTGCACAACACTGCGGCATGCTATTTATGAAACACTTTAACAGGATTTTAAATATTTTTCGTAAAAACATTCGTCGTGTCCACAATAACAATGATTTTGATCAGCTATAGTGGACCTTCCGCGACAGTGGCGCCGACTGGTGAGCACAAAAACGGTAGCCCTCATTAACATGATATTCATTTGGAAAGACAAAATAAATACATTTTAGAAGTATGATATAGACTTTCCGTGTGGTTAAGAGGTTGTAGTAGTCTCTTCGCTACTGCCTTCGTGCCCATATTATGTTACGGCTGCTTGATAATAAGTTGTCCCCTAGTCTATTAGCTCACTATAATTCTACCGTCTAGAACTACCCAAGGGTCACAGGGTATATGACTACTAGATATTAAATATATAATACTATTAAAGTATGTAGTACTATTAAATACTAACTAGAGCGCAGTGGCATTCGACCCCCAAAGGTCAAATGCCAGCGCGTTCATAGTTAGTGTATAGTCCACATTTCTTTTTAATTGGGAACATGCCGTTTTTTAGCAATTTCTTTCGTTGTCATGTCATGGTTACTCATGTAATTTGAAGACATTTTTCGGGTTCGATCCACATGATAATTATTTGTACCCATTTACAGAAGTACAGAATTAGGGTGTGTTTTTAATCCGTGTATTGCAAGTTTGTAATAGATTCCGCGAATTAGAGTTAGTTAGATGTCTATAGTGCAAACGTTGTCATTAATAAAATAGTACTAGTACAAGCAAGAAATCAATTTGGAAATCGAGTAAACTAAATGATGTAATTACACATTGGCCGCCTGCTTTATATCGTAAATGACTGAGTATTCATGTCTAATTGCGACACGCTATGCTATTAATCATCACATTTTTAATGCAATAGATCATACTCTAAGTGCACGAGTTATAACTTCTTGTTGGCCTTACACTTTATGTTTGGGAAATATATTGGCTAAGTCATTTCCTATTCTTTAACTAATATATTCCGTGTTTTGCTGATATTACGAATCGTTCAGAAAAAAGAACAATAAAAATCAAGTTATAGAATAACTTGATTTTTTATCCAATCCCTTGCCTACACCATTTTTTAAATTGGTATGTCGTAATATTTGATTTTACAACGGGTTTCGGATTCGATTATTTCTTTTTTGTACAACTCTACTATTAGAATGAGAAATCTACTATTTAATTAATAGTGATGCTAATTAAATGCTAAAATTGTATTAAGTAGTAATTTTAATTGTAATGTATATAAAATTACAATAATGTAGCAAAATGTTTACCTATAAAAGTCTATATTTGTCGTGAAATACTAATGTCTCTTTCTATCAACGCGTGTGAAGCTGAATTTTCCCGGGAACTGTTTTATAAATTTAATTTATATATTAAATTAAAATTAATTAGAAAGATCTAATTCTCTAAATTCTACAATGCGACGCCTTAAGCTAAATGAAGTAGCAGAATTTGAAACTTCCCAATTCGGTTAATCTGTGACTTAGCGGAATTAACAATAAATATCAAAGTTATACTTCAATCATCTAGTACTTAAGGGTTGAGGACATTTGTTTTGCTAGTTCATTTTAGTTCATCTAAACAGGATTCCGGAGCGGTGTGCTCTATGGGTGATTAATTTACAGTGCAGACATGTTCTCATTAGGGGTCACGGTAATCAATATCCGAGCAAATAGAATATTAAATTGGTTTGAGTGTTTTTATAGACTCAGTAATAAATTACTCTTGTCATTTCAAGTTACCTACTTCCTTCTGCAATTCAAGATATTTGAACAAAATGTATCACACATAAATAATATACGGTCACCGTAGCCTAGTTGGTAGTGCTCCTGCCTACGAAGCTGGTGGTCCTGGGTTCAAATCCCGGTAAGTGCAAATATTTGTGTGATGAGCTCGAATATTTGTTTCTGAGTCATGGATGTTTTCTATGCATTTAAGTATTTATCTATCTATGAAAGTATGTATATCGTCGCCTGGTACCCATAGTACAAGCTTTGTTTCTTTTAGTTTGGGGCTAAGATGATCTGTGTGAAATGGTCCCTAAAAAAATATCACACATTAATCACTGGCTCTAGTCACAAAAAAAGTTATTAGTCACTAAAATGTATAAAATAATTGCTGATTAAAGATATTTTAGCTGCGATAGTTTTATACTAACGTGTAGCAGGACTATTGTACTTATTAAAGAATTAGTTGACGCGAGTACGATTCATAAGTGAAAAAAAGCAAATACTGATTAATAATTATCATAAAGTGAGATCAAAAGCTTACCTAATCTTAATAGACAAGGAAGTTACTTAGTATAACAAAAAATGTATGTTTATTAGAATCAATTATTATTTTGAAATAATCATAACTTAGTTTAGTAAAAATCGATTTCATCTTAACAGAATGAAAGGTTCATTTATTGCACACCATATGTCAGAAAAGTTGTTACAGTATTGGCAACAGGTTTTCTACCGTTTGATAACAAAGGAAAAACTGGTATGGTATGGTAACTCTTAAACTAATAAAATTACTACTAGAAACCTGCATAATATGTACTGAACTTCCTAGTGCACACAAAACCCCGTCTTAGTACCTAAGTATGCTCAGTCATCTTTGTTAGACTTCTCCCTATATCCTCAATTCCACCGAGGGCAAGGACGTCTTCAATGAATTATTTTATTTTGTATACGAACGTATATTTTATTAGAAATAAAGTAATACTATATAATAGGTTATTCCGATGAACGTAGTCTCCGCTATTTTTTATATGTAATGAAGTTTTTCTTCAATTGAGCTGTCACACCTGTCACTTGTACTGTGCGATGTTCACACGATGGCATGTTTTAAGACCAGCGCCGCTTGATGGCGTTATATGCATAAACAATCTTAATACATACTATTATGATTAACTCTATTACATAATAGTTGTCAGTCTTAATAACTACTCTTAGGGAGTACCAAACTGGGAACACAACACTAGGTAAGTGTAAATAAAAATTATTATCAATAAATTAATATTACCAGCACTAAAAAATGTAAAGCAACGACAATATTTGGAAAACCTTAATTTGATGATTGAGCTCCAGAACCTTAGACGATATTGCAGATGAAATATCTATCTCAATAGAAGACCACTAATTTATGTAACTAATAAATTAGTTGTCTAGTAAATCTGATTCTAGAGTTATTTATTCGACTCCTTGTAACTCCACAATCGAGTTAAAGAATTAAAGTTAAACTCTTCTGCGAATACCTACTCAAATTACGCAAAACTTCTATGATTGATATACTATTGAATTTAAAATATCAAGGTCTGAATTAAAATTAAAGCAGGGAATTACTAGAAACTTGCATCAAATCGAGTAAGTTTTATAAAAAGAACTGAATCGACTTAGTTATTTAGAATAACTTAAATTTTTTAGCTTTATCGCTTTTATTTACATAAACTTACTGACTGTGCGATTATTTGTATCTGTGTGTGCAAAGGTTTTCGTTTGCGCATTTGTTGTATATTATTAGCTGGATACACTTTAAATCGTCACTTTTTGATATCCCGACCTTCTCAATAACCGTCCAGCTAAAGTTCGAACTCCAAACGTATCTAAGACCTGCATAACACCCAGTTGTAAATATACCTATTCTTGCCGTAGTTTTGAATATTTATAACTAGTATTAAAGTTTTAATTATATCTTAGTATATATATTTTGTGAAAATTCCTTGACTTGACTTGATAACTAATCAGTTTAGAATATATAATACATATAATATCCACTGTAGAAGCAATGACTGTACTATCCACGGATTCCTCATGCCGCAGCTTCCCGCGACCCTTACGAGATAGCCGGTCCACCTTGTCTACCTAGTCTTGTATTAAATGGCCAATAATTAAATATCGATTCCAATTAAATAATTTTACTACATCATTTAATGGCATCATTAAACACAGGTATACTAACTGCAATAAAACTACCTAGTGTTTAAATCCCGTCTTAATAAAGGGTAATTAATAGTCACAGTTATATATATTATATCCAGTC
Organism: Pseudoips prasinana; assembly: GCA_951640165.1. NCBI lineage: Eukaryota > Metazoa > Arthropoda > Insecta > Lepidoptera > Nolidae > Pseudoips > Pseudoips prasinana. The sequence goes on from OX621247.1 coordinate 36,103,722, forward strand.
AAATATTTCAATTTTGAGCCGTACGCAATGGTCAGTCTCGCTATAGCAGTGTATAACCATAGGAGAAGTTTGGGGTGGGATCCCCACCTTATCCCTACCAGGCGACGCCCTATACCCAAGGCAATTTTTTATTTTTGCCTTTTGAATAGTTTTCTTAATATGTGGGTTCCATGTGAGCTTTTGGTCAAGGAAAACTGTATCTCGCTGCCGTTCATTACTGAAGGGGCTAATTTGTCTAGAGCCCTCTTTCGAGTAAACGGTACGATAACTGTTTTGTCAGCATTTACGGATAGTTGATTCGCTCTACACCATCGATTGACAATGTTAAGAGCGTTCTGCATCAGTGATGACAACAAGCTTTGACAGAAACCTCGTATAATCACCACAAGGTCATCAGCGTATCCCAAAGTGTCGATTCTTTGTTCTGCTAGCTTGTATAAAAGCTCACCTATTGCTAAGGTCCACAGGAGTGGGGATAGTACACCTCCCTGTGGGCAGTCTTTCGTTGTTGCAACCTCCAAGGAAGTTCCATGCAGCGAGACCAGAGCTTTACGATTTGAAAGCGTTACTTTTACCCAATTGACAGTTGTTTGATCAATGTTCTTGTTGGTTACTCCATTGACCAACGTGCCTGTCGGGGTCTTATCAAAGGCGCCTTCAATATCCAAGAAAGCACAGAGTGCTATCTGTTATCCTTCAGTGATCTTTCGACCCTGTCTGTCAATTGCAGCAGGGCGGTTTACGTAGACCTGCCTCTACAGTAATCGTGTTGAGTACTGTGGATAGGCTGTGACTTTAGTCCTTCCTCCCTTATGTACCTACCTGTCGAGTATTTTCTCCATTGTTTTCAGGAGGAAGGAGGTCAGGCTGATTGGCCTGAAGGACTTAGGGGGCAGTACTTCTTGCCAATTTCACTTTTCAATTAATCAATATTTTTAAGCACAAGAGCTACTACAGCCTTGGTATATACATATATATATATATATATATATATATATATATATATATATATATATATATATATATATATATATATATATATATATATATATATATATATATACATATATATATATATATATATATATACATGTATATACCAAGGCTGTATTAGCTCTTGAACTTAATTTACCACATATGTTTTCTATTTGAGTGTGAAAGATGGACCGATACTGAGTGGAGTGAGAGGGATGCACAGATAGCGCATCTGTGCATCCCTCTAATTCTAGATATACAAATATTTATTAAATGAAAAAACTTAAAACTATAAATGATTAGTTCAACGAGTTTTTAAGAATAACACGTTATTTTTTTATTGCAGAAATTTCTTTTACGTGGTGTGCACGTTGATTAAGTTTTGATCGTTATACTAACTGAAACTGCCATGGGTTGAAATGCCGCGTAAAGCAAAATAACCAACAAATCACAGTAAATTATCACTACCGTACAAATTTACCAAATTCACTCCACACGTTTTGGAGTCCATATGGAAAATACCTACAAATATCGATTTATATATATTTATCGATTTATATACGATATTTATATGATTTTATTATATATATTTCAATGGCATAGCTGAAGTTATAATTGTAATGATTTATGTTGTATGGGAGTGTCATCGTGTAGTCGACGCATAGAATAAATAGACTACACAGAAGGTTTACTTTGACAATTCACGCGAATAAATAGACAAGAACAAAGCAATAAAGTTAGCTTGTACGGGCGTTGCATACCATAATTTTATTCACCACTGTATACACTTAGTTAATAAGAAATGTTAAGGAGGTATAATACATTACAGAGAAAATCCTGAGGTCATATAAAATCATGCTAGTGACTGTCGTCCAAAAAATAGCAAAGAAAACAGTTAGACCGTATTATTAAGCCAGATACCATAAGACTCTCTCTCTATCTATATATCTACCGGCACTTTCAAGATTATTTTTTGCACTTTTCTCTCTTAACTTACTTCACTAGACCAGTCTATTTATATTTAGTATTTATTTCTTAAGTTGCTACCCCCCTGACACTCTTTTAATTAGTCTTTTTGCTGATTTTGTCCATCCTAAGGTTGTCTGGAAGATATCGCAGTTAGCGTTAAGACAGCCCATTGTACTATATTTAATACAACTGTTTACTTTAGATGTAAATCTTGGTGTACAATAAAGAGTATTTTGTATTGTATTGATGAAGCTACGTCTTATCTTGGAAAAAAATAGTTATATCATTCGGTTTACAATAATTTCGATATATATAAAAGTATATACATAGTCATAAGTAAGTCAGTAGGTTAAACCCTATATAGTAAATAAAGTTATTCTGGTTCAATTTTGGTCAAGGCAACCATCTCCAGGGAGACTAGTCGTTCATGTGAGAAATATTTTGGTCCACAAGAACTTGCGCCAACACATGTGCAGTATTATTTCCTTCACTTTCATTATCCAATGAGACTATAAGGGAGGCGCAAGCGCAGGACCATAGGCAAAAGTTACTTATGCTTTGTACAATAACGCGCCAAGTTTATGCCCATCTATACGAGTAGCTGGCTATTATGATGTCTGTGACCTACTAATGTATACAACTATTACAATATCAATGCATCCTAATCAATGAGGCATCGAAGAATTCTAATATACATAGCTGGATTTGCAGAACAAATAACGAATAAAGTCGTTCATAACCATCAATGGTTGATTTTGAGAATATTAAATACCTCATTTTCAAAAGAGGCTTGGCTCCCCGATGCGACAAGACACAGACTAAAGTAAATGGGTCTAGGTTTGTAGTAAGACCATTGATTTGGTCTGTACTTAGAAGTATGCCAACTCGTCTATGACAAGTTTTATTAACGACAGGGGAGTGTTAGCTGCATATATAAGGATGCGAATGCATCTCGGAAGGCACATCAAGTGCAACATCTTCAAAAACAACAGCGTGCAACATGAGGCTTCTGGTAAGTTTATCATTTATATTTTACTAGCTGTGTCCCGCGGTTTTACCAGCGTTAAATTTGATAAATTATCACAGCTCCTCCCCCGTAGGTGATAGCGTGATAATAATAATATGTAGCCTATATGTTGACCCGACCTCTTAGTATGCAAAATTTGAAGTAAATCCATGCAGTAGTTTTTGAGTTTAGCCCGGACATACAGACGCACAGACAAAAAATCTAAAAACTATATTTTTGGCTTCAATGTCGATTGTAGATCACGCCTCAAGTGTCCTTTAAACAAAATATTCAATGTACAGTTTTGACTTTCCTACGATTTTATTATATGTATAGATAATTAGGTATTTTATAAGTAAACAATGATTTACTCAATGATTTGGAACACCAGCATATAGTTAAGGTTAGAGATTACAAAAGTCTGGTAAGCTGAACATTTATTTATACTATCATTGGCATACATTCGGTGATCAATAGACCGTCTGCTGTAGTGTAGGCGGTGACCCTGTGACGCGTGCCACAGCCCATATGACATATTTAGCAAGGTTTCTAAAGGGTAGGCAATTCAAGCGCAGCATGGGTTGGCTTTAATTTTTTTAGAAATTCTCCTACACCAAGTAATCTAGCCATAATTGAACGCAAAACAAAAGCTGCAAAAGACCGTATCTGTCCAATGAGGACAACATATTGGCGAAGTTACTGTAGTAGCATTGATGAACGAACATCAAGTTCTGATATGTGGAAACGCATGGGCTGGATGAAAGGAGTCAGTTCATCCAGATGGAGCTAGAGAAAGATGGAGCTTCTCTCTAATCTTGCTCCAGACTTAATCTACCCACAGAGTCAACATTTTAATTCAAATAACATGCTACTCGAGGCAAATTTTACCTTACAAGAAATGTGTAACTGTTTTAAGCGAAATGATACAGCATGTGCAAGCAAGTGCATGCGACTTATACCACAGTGACCCCTGATAATCAGATGCACCTCATGTTCTCCTCTCTTATTCTGATGAGCTCGGGCAACCGTACAATATTAACACAATATTGCTTTTACTAAAACTTCTTCAGCGGCCAGTTGGTCAAGTAGTTAGTGACCCTGACTGCTAAACCAGAGGTCGTAGGTTCGATCCCCACCCAGGACAAATCTTTGTGTGATGAGCACTATTAAGTTCAAGTTCTTTATTGCATTAATGTGTTACAATAGATGTTAATGTACATAATTTGTGTCAAACATGAACCCTGTTAGGGTGTAGCAAATACATTTCTTATAGTTACCAATCTTAAATTATATAAAAAGTAAAAATAATAAGTTTAAATATATTTCAAATAAATTTAACATTATTAATTACTATGAATATCATTATACAGTGGGAATTATTAAAAAATATTTATTCTGTGGCTGGGTTTAATTGTTCTTTACTCGTAATATATATATATATATATAGATATATATATATATAGTCTAGAGGTGTGCAAGGATCGTTACAAATGGAAGTCCGTTGTATCTGCCTACCCCTCTGGGAAACAGGCGTGAGTCTATGTATGTATGTATAAGTTGTCTAGTTGCCCTAGTACATGGCTACTGAGTTCTGGCAGTGTTTCTCAGTAGCTGCCACGTCATGTACTGCACGGTAGGGTAAAAAAATGACGATTCCACATAAATGTAAAATTTTAATGGAATAAATAATTTTTGACTTTGACTTTGACATGCTCTGCATAGATAGATAGATAACTCTTTATTGCACACCAAAGACATAACTTAGAGCAAAAAAGATTACATTAAAATGGAAATAGTACAAGTGGCGGCCTTATCGCTAAAAGCGATCTCTTCCAGGCAACCGATGAATGGACCAGAACTGTTAGTGAATAGAAAGACGGGGGTAGTAGGTGGTGTACAGAACAAAAGATGGCTGAATATACCGAAGGTAAATTCAATGGCAGTAAATTCAATTGAATATTACATAGTTAATAAAATAATATAAATAAATAGGTATATAAATACAAATATGAATAAATACAAATAATGGCATTCCGATTAGCTCATTCAGCGTGTTGTCAGATAATGTTCTTTTAAGAGCTTTTTAAACACATCAAGTGACTGGGCCCGTATTACCGACACAGGCAATGCATTCCACAGACGAGCAGCTTGCACGGTAAAGGATTTATCATAAAATGTAATGGAATGTATTGGTATTTTAAGACGTAAGTTTTCTGATGATCTCAGACTTCGTGCAAAAAACTCGAAACTCGAAGCGTTCTTTAAGATAATTTGGGATTGAATAAAATACTATACAGGAGAGAAAGAATGTGTGTATTCCGGCGAAGGCGTATAGGAAGCCACTTGAATTTGTACGAAATTCAGAGACATGATCATATTTCCGTAATCCAAAAATGAAACGTATACAGAAATTTTGGAGCTGCTCAAGTTTATCAAGTTGATCCTCCGTGATATCGAGATAACTGCATCAGCATAGTCAAGGATTGGAAGGAGAAGAGATTGGGCAAGTGCAGTTTTGGTGGCAATCAGCAGAAAGTTACGAAGACGTCTTAGAGCGCAGGAGACGCAAATAGTTTCTTGCTAGTTTCTTTAAGTTGTGGAGTCCAAGATAAAGTCGAATCTATGTAGATTCCCAGGTTCTTTACTTGATTACTAAAAGGTACCATCAAACATAACTTTTGGAATTTGTGACCAGTTAATCGTTGAAAGTTTTATTGAACTGCCCACAACAATTACTTGGGTTTTAATAGGGTTCACCATTAGCCCGTATTTTTTACTCCAACAAGCTATCCGACCAAGATCTTTGTTAATACTATCTATAGCTTCAGATAACTTCTCGACTGGTGCCTGAGTAGTGCATAGTTTGATATCAGATGACAGTGTGTTCGTTGTCCAAGATATTTGTTGCTGCGGCCAGTTGTCTAGTATATAGAGCGGTAGAAAGCTCTTTTCTACCACTTTTAAAGTTCCTACTGCTTAACGCTGCCCAATGATGAAGTCTTGGGTAACTAGAGCCCAAGCTTACGGATATTTTCATACTTATCGTATGGACAGTGGTTACCCTAGTGTCAGAGTTGTTTGAGCCGCTCAGTAGGCCTCTGACATGGCTTAATGATTGTAGTCAAATGACTATAACCGGGACCGACAGCTTAACGTGCTCTCTGAATCATGGAGAAGCTCAGAAAATTGAATCAGTTTAGCGGTCACCCATCTATGGACTGACTGCGAGCCAAGTTGCTTAAGCTCACCGATCACTTACAGATCAGTGGGAGCAGATGCTTTGTATGCTACATACTTTGTATTAGTTAACTAGCTGTGCCCCGCGGCGTTACTCGCGTTAAATTTTATAAATTTTCTTTGCTATAAACCTCACGGAGCCCGAGACCTTTCCAACGAATGCAAAACCGTGGAAATCGGTTTGTGCGTTCTGGAGTTATAGCGTCAGAAAGGAAAACCCGACTTATTTTTATATAGTAGAATATAATATCACTCACGCGCTCATAGCCTACTGAATGAGCGCCTAAGCGTACGATTGAAATTGCATAAATCTTCACATAAATATGTATACCAAGCAAAATAGAGCGATATTAACGAATACAAATTATGTGGTACTGGTTTTAGTGACTTTAAATGTGAATTAAAAATAATTTAATACGCCAAAACAGGTATGTGGCACCCTGTGTGCGTATCTAATCTCAACTTGGATGGTATTTTTATTGATTGGAAATAGTCTAATCGTGTTTTGGGCTCAGACAGTATTTTTGTACTTGGCCACAGCGATTGTGGAGGCACGCAGGATAGCCCTAAATACAACAACAAATTTTGTAAAAAATTGTAAAAATTCGCTCAGTTATTCTATCTTCTAGGCATTACTTATAGGCCACCCATACTGCTTCACTCGTGCAGCCAATTTACGAATATGGGATACTGAATAATGGGACATTATTTCAGTAATATTTTACAACTTTCAGGTCGTTATAAAACACTAAAAAGATCCCCATCTGATTAATAAATTGACTGCACGGGTTACGCAGTTGCCCAGTGACACAGTTATGGTAGTCGCCTGACCACTCCCACACAGGACAAATGTTAGGAACCATATAATATAGTCTTGAGGTGCTTTATGTCCAGGAAATCCATCTTTGTAAATTACTCCGTGATACAAGGTGCCTTTAAGTTGTTTTTAGGATTCCGTACCTTGAAAGGAAAAACGGAACCCTTATAGGATCATTTTGATGTCCGTCTGTCTGTCAAGACCCTTTTTCTCAGGAACGCGTGGTGGTATTAAATTGAAATTTATATCAAATACTCTGGTCAATAATACCTTTACGCTGTAACCTACTCAAACTTTTATGTCAACGCAATAAAAAGAAACAGCAATTTAAACCGCATATTTTAAACTCGTAACTACTCGCAAGGTAATCAAAATCTAAAGGGTACTTCCACTCGACCTAGAATCATGAAATGTGGATTAAAGCAATGTATTGTAGTACATATAAAGAAAAAATTCCGAAAGCCTTGAATTTATAGATACAGCACATATTTTATTAGCTTGCGTTTGTACGGAACACGCGGTGCGCAAATCTGACTTGCACTTGGCCCGATTTTTCCCTATTCTTAACTATACCAGTATATTATTATTCCGGTGAACCTCTCTCTTACGCTTAAAAAACACCTAAAATAATGCTTTGACAGCGAAGCTTGTAGTTCCACAAGATTCGCGCAGTACGTAGCATATGCTCCTAACAAACACATACGAGCATGTGCGCCGTAGTTTTTAGATTACGATAGTCAACCACTTAGAGCAGGTGCCTTATGCGTATCAACCGGATGTGAGCCAATACATAAATAGCATCTTCATCAATTTAAACATTTTGAAGCAGGCTAGTGGAAAACAGGTCTAATTTTTTTTCTTCTACTATTTTTATATGTATTTTGAAGGCCATGGACTTGTATTGCAGTGAAAACTTCCTTAGGCGCGTTGAGCACTTTTTGTTTAAACAAAAATTGTGGAACTCGGGTCATCGTCACGTAACGCTTCCCAAGAGCTATATGTAAACTGTGTAATACCTATATAAACTTTTTGGGTGAAAAAAGGAATGCACGTGTGGCGCAGCGGCTAATACAATCGCCTCGCCGCTTCGTGTCGCGGGTTCGAATCCCTCGCCGGACAACTATTTGTGTGGCCCATAGATAGTTGTTCTGAGTCTGGATGTAATTTGTGTCTGTCTGTTATATGTTTGTAAAGAACCCCGCGACACAGGGATTAGATTCCCTAATGCGGGTGTTGTATTAAAAAAAATGGGTAACTTGTGTCATTGTCACGTCACGCTTGAGCTAAATGTATATCTAACATATTGGTGCTATTTAGATTAGAAGTATAAAAATAAATTTTATTTCTATCAGCAGTCCCCAAAGACTGCCCCCCATGTTTCTTTTTTGCATCCACCACTTTTGTCAGGATGGTTATAGTAACCATAGTAATCTATACATATAATAAAATCGTATGAAAGTCAAAACTAAAAGGATACTTGGAGTGTCGTCTACTATCGAAATCAAAGCCAAAAATATAGTTTTTAGAATTTTTGTCTGTATGTATGTCCGGGCTAAATTCAAAAAGTACTGCATGGATTTATTTCATATTCTGCATGAATATTAACATATAGGCTATTATCACGCTTTCACCCAAGGGGGAGGAGCTCTGATAATTTATAAAGTTTAACTGTGTAAAGTGGTAAAACCGTGGGGCACAGCTAGTATGTAATAAATAAGCTCTCGCTTCATACAGATAAACGTTCATGTCGGTAAAGCGGCGACTATATTTGGGAAGCTAAGTACGACAGTATGGCATAATGATTTGCTATTATTTAGACCAAGATGATAGTCTTTTAGGCTCCCTTATTATCTAAAGAATACTCTTGTATGGAGCTGAGACGAGGACGTCATATGCGAACGTCGATGTCGTATCGGTTTTTTCAGTCACCGAAGACGATGTTTTTAGACAGTTTTCTGTAAATCGTCTGCAATAGACGCAAATGCAGGACTGTTTACTTCAAGAAGGATCATATTATATATAGGTGATAAAAGAAAAAACATGTTATTCTACTGCAGCAAATGAATAAATGTTTTTGTTAAGCTATTGCATAGCTTCTATCGCAGGCTTTGAGCGTGGGGATTGAATCCAGAAATTCCGTAACGAAAAAAACCTAACACCCCCTAATCCGACCGCCATCTATCGATAAATACCAGAACTTTTAATGACTTTTTGAAATATCACGCTTGTCTCTTTAGTTCAGCAACCCGCCTTTAGGTGGCATTGGTTGTATTGGAAAACTACCGTAATCAGCTGTTTGTGAGAAAGTATATAGGTGTATAGGTATTTATCATCTACGCACAACAGTGAATATCTGTACTCGTATAATTTGTGTACAAAGTGTTTTAAATATGAATAAACAAAGTGCATTTATTAATGAAGAAAGTCACGAAAAAGTAGTGAAAGAAAATGAGTTAGTACTCTATATACATTCATTTTATTATTATTATCACAAATGCAATATTATTAAATAAATAAATAATTACAATTGCATAAGTTGATAAAAAATGCTATGCAATAGCTTTACCGCGGCAGTCTCCGAGTGCCACACGTCTTTTTTATTATGATCCCGTATCCTCTGTATATTTATCATGCAGGAGTTATGCCTCCTGCATGATAAATATACAGAGGATACATCCGAGTATATTTACAATTTAAAGCGATCACTATACACATAACAAATATAAACTAACAGGTCTCCGTTACCAGTGAGTCTATTTCGCCTTATTTGGATAGTGCGTGGCCAAATACATTGTAATGTAATTATGTACATGAAGTAAACATTACGCGATGTGAAATCAACTGAGCTAATCTAGATCTCTTTCTGTATTGCATTAAAGAGCTCCCCTGACTTGGCATCAAATAATATCAATGCATAATCTCGCCGCAACACTTCGTGTGTGACATTTCGCAACGTAATCAGAATTATACTGGTAATGTCGCACTTAATTGGCCAACAAGCTGCAATACAAACATGTTGGACATTGCAAACTGACCTAATTTACCTATGGATGAGTACTCACACGTCAAATTATTGATTTTAAAATATTGTATTTATGTGTAATCGACAATGGAAGTTGCTGCATGCGACAAAAGGACTGCTATTGTGGAGATCCTTGAGGAAAGCCTTTGTCCAGCAGTGGACGTCCTTCGGCTGATATGATGATGCGCAGGCTAGGATATTTCTGGTAAACTAAGAATCAAATCTAGAAGTTAATACAATATTATAGAAATGGCCACGATAAAAATAGATTCTATATTTATCAGACAGTAAATTCTTGTTTTCTAATATCGCTTTGACAAAGAACGAATCTTAGAAAGCAGTATTCTTATTTTATTTTGTTTTATATGTGACGAATCAAAACGAGAGTAGGTATTTCTTGTTTGTTAACATATCTTTTTCTATGTTAGTAACTAAACACCGTCCCTTGCTTTGATACGATTTCCCTCTAACAACAATATAGTGACGAGTCATTAGATATAAGATGTGCGCGTTGAAGTCTTTTGTATTGACGCGCCGCGTTTTAACTTCACAAGACAGTTACAATTTTTCTTTCTAGGGAATAACTGTATATGTCATTATGAAGCTTTCACAAAAAGTTAACTGATTTTATAGGCAGTGTTGTATATACAAGTAAACAATATGAAAAATATCTTGCTGGTCAAACGTCCGTAAAAGCTTGGCACTCTACGAATATCAATTCTGTTTTTTCAGGTAACGCTCCTCCTATTCTTCCTGGCGGTGGCCTATAGCAGTCGCTACTATGGTGGATGGGGAGGTTGGAGTGGACCCATAATATCCTCGGGGGGCTGGAACAGTGGATGGAGGAGCTATCCCGTCATATATTCAGGAAACAGTGGGGGATGGAGTGGAAGGTACAATGGATGGACTAGTGGCTCTGGATGGAGGTCTGGTAGTGGCTGGTGGTGATCTGGCATATCAGAAGAATAATTAACTTTATAGTCTACATCACTACATAATTGATAAATAAAAGTATATTAATATAACAAATAAATAAAAGCAGTAATTAAAAATTGTTTATTTTAGCTCATCGAAATGACTCATGACACGATACGTCTTAATACATTAGCTGAGGCACAGGTATTATCATCATAATACACAATCGTCGCGTCACTACATCCGGAAGGGAAGGTAGTCTTTAAAGCAAAACATCGTAAGAATCTTCAATTTAGTACCAAAATAGTTAAAAGGAACCCGGCCGTGTGACTCACCCCGTCCGGCCGCCTGCTGTAGTGGCATATCTAATTTTCTGCTAATGCTTGCAACTTGAAACTAGGATGTTGCCCATATTGCGAGTAATTTTCTTTAAAAAACTAATGTTTCAAGAAATGTTGTTTAAACTCTAATTACAAGTATCGAAGTCAACCTCAAGTCTGGTATAATATGATAGGCGTTTATTTGCAATTTCATCAACATCTGCCTATGAGACACAAAAAATGCCTCTATTTCCTAAGTGCCGAAAAAAAAAATCTGATTCGTTATTCATTGTTGTTTACTACTCGAGTACATAGTATAGTATACAGGAAAAATAGAGTGATTGTTCTACCTAGCACAGTGTATTCAACAACAGATTTTGCGACACAAATATCGACATTTCTGTGCCGCATGCCGCGGAGGGTTCATCAAGTGTCGGTCTTGCAGATGACCTGTTCATGAAGCTATCGGTTTCCCCGTTCTATTCTATATCCTGACAGTGAGAGAATAGAGAGTACGTCTATAAATGTGTTACTTGGATAAGTTTTATTGCTATCACATACATTTGTTCTGGAGGACATTGTATTTTGCCAAGTTTTCACATTACACCGTGAAATATATGGATATCAAATAGGAATTCGTTCGTTTGGCCTTACACTTAGGATTTGGTTCAGTATTACAACAATAATAAATGCTAAGGCACGTGATGGTAGCCTTTGTACCATTTAAGTAATCGTAACTTTATTGGTAAATATTATTCGCTTCATGTCTTTTTAATGGGTTTTACGATTTCGTAGTTTAGCATATTTGCGTCCAATTTGAATCAATTTTAATACACCTATAAAATGTAATCAAAGATCCTAACTACCTCTCGGCGAGTTTCAAAATCTTTAATTAGAGGTTATATTTATTCTTATCTATGATGATGTCAAAAGTAAGCCCAGATATTACTAAGAAACACAAGCAGAAGGTCACCTGTGTTGTGTATTATGTGGGCAGTGGAATTAAAAAAATATGGCTGTTTTATAATAGTTATTACAAAGTTAGACAAGAGAAATACGTTAAGTGATACTTAATTTGTGACAAGAAAGAGGGGATACTACATACTAAGAGTTGAACTAACTCAAAACGAGTTATTCTTAACTCCAATAACGTGAAACTTGTTATTTTGCACGCGCACGGCTTCAATTCCCATAAAAGATTGAACTCTGGTCTTTGGAAACGGATTAAGTAACCGTAAACGAACATAACCGGAGGCCCTTTTAATTAATTGACAGAAACTATATCGAAGCTCAAACCCGTTTTATATAGATCACACAAAGTGATCGTCGCAGGAACCAAATCCAAACACGAAGGCGGCAAGGTAATAGTGAGGTGGTTACATTAACCACTGCGCCACACGTGCAATCAAACTTCAAAGATGTCATCATAACTCCAAATAAAAATTTAATTCACGGCTATGAATTTTTAAACAGTTTAAATGTTGTTGAAGTCGATCAGCTGGTGTATTTAAGCTATGAACTCACAGATAGTGAAGAAAGACATCGTCATTGAATGAATCTGCAATGTCTAATTAAATGTATTTATTTACAAAATCAATACATTCACTTAGATGTCTAATTGAAATAAGTCAAACCAGATTGTTTAGCTGCTGGGTATGCTCAACTGGCTAAATGATTGTTTGTTGTTCAATTCATAAAGATCGCGTAAACACCTCAGCATCCAATTACCTACTCTAAATATGTTTCTCAGTTCGCTGTCACGTCATACATTGCACGGTAGGGTAAATGTAACATAGCATAATGAAAACATTAAGTCTGAATAATATGTGTTATGACATGTAATATGTTTCATTAAGATTGAAATTAATTTTTAAACTAGGTAAAAATGATATAAAATAATTCAATTCAAATATTTTATTTCAGATAAAACTATCCATATAATGTTAGTATAACTTAGCCTAATGTTAGTATCAATTTTATTCAGGATTAATTAAATTAAGGGTGTCTGGACTGTTACCCACCTGTGTAAAAGGGGAGAGTCCCAGCGGTCGGAAACACATTTAGGGCGCCATTGGAGGAGAAGTGCAAGCGCTTCATCATGGTGGCGCAGCGCCTCCTCATGATCGCAGCGAACCCGTCGACGCACGCCTCCGCGAACATCCCTGACGCGCTACACCGCCACGGCAACCCCAAGAGCACCTTGAATGCGTTATTGTACTGTACGCGCAGGTCGCTGTATGTCCGTTGGGTATACTTGGTCCACAGACTAAGCCTTATATTCATCTCATTATTTTGAAGGCTACTTTTCTGAAGTTTCACTTCTGCCGGGTGTGAATTGCATACACACATTTTTTTATAACTATATTCTATAACTGGATATTTAAAAGTGAAGACCTGTAAACGGTCTGTCTGCTGCTTATAATAATGATAGTTTTTGTTGTTGTTTTTCCAAATAAATAAATACATTTTAATGGAATAACTTCGTCTTGAATTTGAAGTTCACATCGCGGCTACATCGTAACTTGTGCGCGCCTAAATGCCGCAGAACGTCAACGTGAGCTTACATAGTATCGTTGGTAATTGATACCCAATGCTACTAACATTTTGTCTGATCACGATACAAACGAACTTAGTTAATATTTACTCACACTAAAAGTTTTCCCAACCGTAGACACACAACCTCGTTATCTTTTCATCATTCAACACATTATCATAATACTATGCACATCTCATTATTCAATAATCGCCATTTTATTATTTTCGGATGTAGATTATTCGCAATAACACATCAGGGACAACGTCTTGAGCGCTAAGGTAACGATTCAAATTAGTAACCTTTTAGGAGTAATCCTTGTAATATATTTGCAATGTTTACCTCAAACTATAAATGTCTATGTAATGTATATCTTTCCTCATTGTAACAACTAATTTCTTAATTGGTCTTAAACATTATATGAGAATCCTGCTGTGTGCACTTATTGAGTAACTTGCAGCATTTGTGCAAATGTTGCTACAATCTGTGAAACCAACTGAAACCAGAGGAAACGCACACTACTTATTTAAAGTGTGTGATCACTATCAAAAAGCTTGCACGTATGATCTTAAGCAACCAGGAACAACTTCCGTTGAAGCGCTTTTACCTTATATATTATTGGAATCAAGTCTACCATCTCACTTAGGACCCTTAAAATATGTACCTTGGTACTTTTGTAGCTCCCTTCCATTTTTGCATATCTTTTTTTTATTTATTTTATGTACACACAGAAAAAAAAGCACGTATACAAAATGAAAGAATAGTACAATGGCACTGCTTATTTCTAATGAAATATCTTCCAACAGGCCCGCGTGAGGAGATATAGTATGAAGAAGGGATTGTGTGTAGGTTATTCTAAAGACTAAATTAAAATCGTTATATTTCTTTATCTCAGGAAAAGATAAAATAAAAATTATTTTCTAACCCCTTGCTTTTCTAAGTCTTCCTTGGTTTTTCACGTTTAAATCGTTGTGGGATCCAAGAAACGTGTAGTGATTCCCAGCGATTGTCTGAATATCGGTGATATTTAGCCCATCGCGGGGAATCTAAGAGTTTTACATTGTAATTGTTGAGTGGAGTTCACATATTGAGAGAAAGTAAAGTGTAGGATGATACTATAAGAACACTGATTTGATTTAACCCAAAGATTTATGAGAATCCGACAGATTGAGCCACGCAGTATGTTATTAGTTGCCGAGGTCATTCGAATTAAAAGTTACGACCGCATGTAAATTACTGGAACATATGATTAATGTATAATATTTTATGATATAATATTTTATTCTATGTTATTGACATTTAAATCGATTCTATACCGGATTATAACTTAATTAAATTTTCTATTCATGCGCAGCATTTTTATACTCAGTTTTTCAAATGAATATTCATTGTAATAATGGGATATCCATTTCAATGAACTGTGGTTGGAAATAACCTTAGGAATTTGATTATAATGAAGTTTGGATACTGATGAAAATTAATATGTACCATAGACTTAGCTTTCGAGACATACCTCCGAGATCGATCTTCTATATAAACATTATGTACTGTAAGCACACTCGCAGCTGCAAGAGGTATTTCTATACGGGATCTAGGGAGATCTTCTCAATGATAACACATGTATTCACAAACAATCACTGATTTTATTTTAAAATAATTATATTAGATTCACAATGTTTACTTTAGCACACCATTTTTATAACTATTGACAAACATCAATCAAACGTAACACCATGCTTTTTATTTGATTCGAATTCTATTCTCATTTTAAAAGCTATGTTTAGTTATTTTAATAAAATGACCAGAGCTACTAGCTATCTTGATAAAAGAGGTTTTATTCAATAGGAGGGCAGGTAATATCATTACATCACCCCCTCCCCAAAAAAAAATTTTGGAAGTCTTGAAACACTTCCAAAATTCTGTTACCTTCCTACATTATAACTGTCTACCTATGTTGGGAGTTATCAAATACATAGGTGCAATAAAAAAGAGTAGAATTGAACCCAGGACCCACTGAAAGTCTAGCAAATGGGAGTATGAGTCCGACTTGCTCAAAGTATAAAAAAAACCAACCAAAAATTATACTTTCAAGGCCCTAATTCTACTTTCCTAACACTAGCTAAACACTACCTAATTATAGCTATCCTAGCTAAAATAAAATATTAGTCAACCTTCACACACAAAAGCTTCAATGATCATACTTGGTCCTATCACCAAGTAAAAGTACAGAAATAAAAAAAAATGAAAATAATTACAACTTTTAACCATTTAAATAAATCATAAATTAATGATCTGAAAATAATTATTTTAAAAGGGCAAACTTAATTATAACAACTGGTTAAAAGTTTAATCCAAATTAAATTATTACAACAGTTGACCGTTCAACTAAATTATTAATTATAATCTGAAATAATTAATTAGAACGAGTGGTTAAAAATTAATTGAAGCATGTATAAAAGTTGGCTAATCGCTATCCTATTATAAAACCTAACTGCTAAACTATCCAAAATAATTGATAACAAAAAGATATTAATCTTATCAATCAAGGATGGGGTTCCAGAGAGTCAGGACCATGATGGAAGATCATATACCAACCAAGATTAATGAAAAATAAATATCTCATTTATACCAATTAACCTACCCTATCATCTATTTGTCCCCAGACATGAAAATAAAAGTGTTAGGTAGAACAGAATACCCATCAACATCATGGAGTCCATGAGGTTCTCCCACATCTATCGGCTACTATGTGCTAGATGTGTGATGCTAATGAATAATTAAATTCTATCACCCACTCTTAACTATTGACGGAAATATCCCCTTAATCTACGCTTCACCCATTTCCTAACTCCCTATCTCTACCTGGATATTTACTTCTTGTAAATCCCGTTATTCATTTTCCGATCTTCCATCATGTCCATTGTGGTTGTACTGGAACACCGCCCCTGGTCATCGTTGCTCTCGTACGTTTCACATGAAAACAAAATTTATGCGAGAAAGTATATTCATATATTTGACAAATAAAATAAAATTGTAATTATAAACATTCTCATCAGTAACATAAGTAAACGGCTTATCTATTCTACCACTGCCATAACAACAGCAATAAAACTCACAGTCTTATCGCAGCGCCATCTATCGGGTCTATTAACAAATCTAAGTCATCGAAAGACATTTGATTGGATGCAAAAAAAAATTATCCAAATAAACATAAAATTAAATTATTGTTACTAAAAAGAAAAAAAAAATAGATAGGGCTTGGTAGTAGAATGGTGAATTTAAAGTTTTATTCAATTTTCAAATTTTTTTTTTTTTTTTTTTTTTTTTTTATTAAAGGCAAATATTTAGTAGTGGTTCACCCTTAAACTTAAGGTAAAAAAAAAAATATTCGCCAGATATTCATACAAAATTTTTATGCGAATCGGGCCAGCCGTTTCGGAGATGTTTGGTCGCAAACACAGTGACATGATAATTCCACATTTTTGATGTAATCTATAAATATTGTGTGTTTTCTGGCATAAACAACATAATAACAAGACTTGGTTAGTCTAGGAGGCTTTCATTGCTTCTCCAGACAATGAACATCCTGTGTGTGTGCCCCAAAAACGACTCTTTTCAGGGTAACACCTGATAATCATGTAGCAGCGCCACTTATACATCATCACCACCAATAAAATAAGTCATAAGTGTGATGATTATAGTCAATCATAACCAGTATTAAAATTATGAAAATATTTGGGCTACGCCCATGTCCAGCAGCGGACAACATTAATATTATAATTTTATGCTAATCGTACAATGTTAAATAACAATAACGGAACAAATAAAATAACTCTCATTAGACATAGGAGCCCAGCATATCAAGTATTTATTCAAATCTCCCTTGTCTGGAATGATTTCATCCGATTGATATGTACTGTGTCGGATCTATTCCGTCCAGGCTTTCGCACCACATAAGTGACATCACTTACACGTCTAACCACCACCCATGGCCCTACAAATAACCGTTGTAATTTGAAGTTCTTACCAGAAATTCGTCTCGGAGTGTACAAGAGCACCAGATCTCCCGGCTGGAACTCTCGCCTTGACGCTCGCCTGTCGTGGCTGGACTTCTGTTTCTGCTGCGCCTGGGTTATGTTGTTTACTGCTTGTGTGGCTAGGTTTTCCAAAGCAATTCTTTTCTCATCTACAGACATATAATTATGTACGTTATTTGTTGACAGATCCATATCTAACACTGTGCGTGGTTCTCTACCATACATGAGTAGATGTGGAACAATTCCGGTGGAAGCCTGTCTACTGGAATTGTATGCATACGTTACCAAAGGTACAAAGTGACACCAATTTCTCTGGTCAGCAGCAACAAATTTAGATAACATAGATAATAAAGTTCTATTAAACCTTTCGACTAATCCATTAGTCATTGGGTGAAACGCACTTGTTAGAACTGCTTTAGCTCCAAACAATCTGATGACTTCTTGTACTATATGGGCTGTGAACACCGTCCCTCGGTCGGAAATTATCTCTCTAACGCCTCCAAATCTGCAAAAAATCTCTTCAGTCAAAAATTCCATGATAACATTCGATGTCGCTCTAGGAACTGCTTTACACACCGCATACCTAGAAACATATTCTAAGGCCACTATAATAAATTTGTTACCTCTATCTGAGACACGAAAAGGACCCAAGACATCTATCCCCACCTTTTCCATCATACTGGTAACGGAGATAGGCATCAACTCAGCAATTTTCTGCGTTCCTTTTCTCTCCTGACAAGGAATGCATGTGCGAATATATTTTTCAATTTCTTTATCCGCTCCATACATAAAATAACGGACCCTGAACTTACCTAAAGTTTTAGCCAGCCCCAAATGGCCCCCTAGCCATGGGTCGTCGTGTATCTCTTTCATAACGTCCTGGAACAGAGATTTTGGAAGGACAACCACCTCACGTACCGAGCTATTTCTATATACCCGTTTATATAAAAGACCATTATTGATATAGAAGCCTCTATATTCTCGACCCGACTGTAAAATATTCATAATTCTAATACATACATTATCTTGCCGCTGTCCCTCCTGAAATGACACAAATTCTATTTTAAATACCTCTAAACCGTCGTCCATAGGTTTCTCCTCATCGACATTAGAGTCCTGTCTTATTGATAATGGATTTCTACTCAAAAAATCTGCCAAAATATTATCCTTACCTCTGCAAAAAACAATTTCAAAATTCCATTCTTGTATCGCCAGGGCCCATCGTGCTAATCGACCCGATGTGTCCTTTCTTGACTGCAACCAGCACAATGCTTTGTGATCTGTGGCTATCTGAAAAGAGGAACCCCAGAGATACGTTTTAAAATATTTTAACGCCCAGACTAGAGCTAAACACTCCTTCTCCGTAGTCGAATATCTGGTTTCCGTTTCCGATAACTTTCTTGAAGCATAAGCTACCGGGTGCATTTGCCCCTCATGACTCTGCAATAATGCTGCTCCCAGGGCACCGTCACTGGAATCAACCATTATACGAGTCACCACCTTTGGATCTGAGGAAAAATAACGTAATATTGGAGGATTACATAAAATTGTCTTCACTTGCTTAAATGACCGCTGACATTCAGTTGACCAATCAAATTTGACTCCCTTCTTTAATAATTTTGTCCAAGGTAAAGTGACTTCTGCAAAATTCTTAACAAATTTCCTGTAATAAGAAAAAAGACCTAATAATTTCCTTACATCCTTGGTGTTTTTGGGTGCTGATACTTCCCGAATAGCCTCCAATTTGGTCGTGTCTGGCTTAATTCCTTCTCTCGAGATATGGTAACCCAAGACGCAAAGCTCCGTTAAACCAAATTGACATTTCGATGATTTAAATGTCAGATTCGCCCTTCTGAAACGTACAAATAATTCTTTTAATGCTTCTAAAAATTCATGGAATGTTTCACCGTAAACTATAATGTTATCTACATAAACTATTGCGTTTTTGAAACGTAGATCTCCTATAACACGATCCATCATACGCTGAAACAAAGCCTGACTCGATTTTAAACCAAAAGGAACTACGTTAAAGGAATATAACCCTGACGCCGTGATAAACGCTGTTTTATGCTTCCCTTCTTGTATACTAGTTTGCCAATAACCGGAATTCAAATCTAACTCCGCAAAGAATCGAGCCTTAGATAAATATCCAATTAGATCATCAATTGCTGGAATGGGGTATCTATCTGAAACAATTTTTTTGTTTAGCTTCCTATAATCAACGCAGAATCGCCATGAACCATCGCTTTTCTTAACCAAGACGACCGGTGAAGCATAAGGGCTATTTGATTCTTCTATGACACCCAACTCCAACATTTCTTGAACCTGTTCATCAATGATTTTACGCTGGGCTGGTGAAACTCTGTAAGGTAGAGAATTAACAGGTTGCTCGTCCGTGGTTTCGATATTAACTTTGATAATATCACAGCGGCCCAATCTGTTCAATTTTTTAAAAGAAAATATGTCTATACTACTATTCAATAAATTTACTAACTCTGCCTTATGCTCCGACTTCAAATTTTTGCCCAAAACAAAATTGCATTCGCTTTCTAACGAGAAGTCAATTGTGTTTTTCAATCCTGAAAAATAATTATAATCACTACGTGATAAATCTACATAGTTTTTTTTCGTAATGTCTGTCACAGCGGATGATTGACATTTGACATTGCTGTCAGAAAAAAAAGAAGTACAAATTTCTTTTGAATTAAGATTTTCAGAAGAAGCCCGATTTTTTGTTTTTCGACCAAATTCTACGCTGTCTTTGCCGATCGTGACCTTACCTTTTGAAAAGTCCATAATAACGGCATACTTGCTCAAAAAATCTTGACCTAAAATTAAATCACAAGCTAGATTTTCTACAACATAAATATTAATATTAAATTCTTTATCAACAATATAAAAATTAAACTTAGCAGTTCCTGCCGTATTAATGTGCCTGCCGTCCACCCCTCTTATCACGCCGTCTGCAGCCCCTGATAATTGTAAATCCAACCGACATGCTAATGTACGTGACATACAAGATATTGTGGCTCCTGTGTCTAAGAGAGCCGTAAAGGATAGGGTCTTACATGAAACATGCAAATAAGGCGCTTTATCTCTATTATTAAAACAAAAATTCAATACTTCCCCCGTTTGAGTGCCATTTTCACACGTCGCTACGTTCTGCTGACTGGAAACGGCTGCCTGATGCGTGACGTTCATGGCCGCCGAGGTTCGTTTCCCTCCTGGCGCCGTACATCTTGAGTGAGGGGCTGTCCTCTCGATCGTAATGCATACGGTGAACGTTCTGCTCTCGCATGCATGGGCGATGTCGTGTAGTGTCTCATACTACCTGATGGGGGTGTGTAGAATCGATCTTCATTATTTGAAGGCATCATATCTCCCCTACCTCCCCTATTTTTTTGGGAATGATCCACCATAATCGGTATATTGGTTTGTTTCAAATCGCTCATATTATAAACGTCTTTAAGCTGCATGATTAATTTTTTTAATTCTTTTTTGTCCTGTATCAATGATGTGGCCAATTTATTTCTGAAGAAGGGTCCTGATGATTTTATAAATTTTATTATAAATTTTTTTTCGTCTTTCATTTCTGCTCTGTATGCCAATTCTTGTAATCTATAAAAATATTCGATGATGTCCTCTTTTTCGCCTTGTTTTGCTAAAAAAAATCGTTCTACGTAGTCCACTATCGGTGGGAATTCTTCTAAGAATAGCTTCTCAACTTCGGCAAACTCTGTTGCTGTCTCTTCTATAGTTTTGTAAAATGATGACGCCGGACCTTGTAGGAAAGACGGGAAAATCGCAATTTTTTCTTCGTCTGTAAATTTTTTAATAATAGCCAATTTTCGAAACTGTTTTAAAAATTCTTTTGAATCCTGTTCTATGCCATTGAATAATTTTACTTGAACGTTTGTCGATTCCATGGTTTCTTCTTTTCTTTTTAGTTTTCTTGTTTAATCTCTCTCCCCTTTGAAAACTTCAAAATCTTTTCAAATAACCAAAGGCGCCTCCACCATGTAAGCACACTCGCAGCTGCAAGAGGTATTTCTATACGGGATCTAGGGAGATCTTCTCAATGATAACACATGTATTCACAAACAATCACTGATTTTATTTTAAAATAATTATATTAGATTCACAATGTTTACTTTAGCACACCATTTTTATAACTATTGACAAACATCAATCAAACGTAACACCATGCTTTTTATTTGATTCGAATTCTATTCTCATTTTAAAAGCTATGTTTAGTTATTTTAATAAAATGACCAGAGCTACTAGCTATCTTGATAAAAGAGGTTTTATTCTATAGGAGGGCAGGTAATATCATTACAGTACTATATATGTATGATACTTCTTTATAAAAATAGAGATTTGAGGTGTCGTCAGAAGTAACATTTTTAAAGCTAAAGTCAAAATTAAGCTTACTAAAAAACAGTATAGTATAGAACAAACTGAAACAAGTATCATCATCATATCAGCTGAAGACGCCCACGACTGGACAAAGGCTTCCCCCAAAGATCTCCACAATCGCCGGTCTTGTGCTATTTGCATCCAGCGATATGAGAAACGTAACAAGTATATTGATATATTTATTTCAAGTAAGTAGGTTTTTATTGCATGAACAGGTAGTTTGAATTGATTTTTCTATGAAATGACTTATGTAATTTCTATCTAAGGCTGTGAATCCTGCAACTTGATTGAATTGAGTTTAAGGTGGCCACTTAGGAGGTGACTAAGATCCATTTTTTTTGTTATGTCGGCTTCCGTCTGCTGCACTGTTTTGTTTTCGCTGTTTATATAGCTCATTTTTTTATAACCATCAAAATCTTATATTTAGCATGATTTATGTCCTGCTGGTTGTATTTCGGCCACGGCGACCAGTCTCAATGGAGACTAGCCCACTGCGCGGGACATATTAAAGTGCACGGCGACTAACGAAACGACCGGAAGGAGGTCAGGTACAGGGCCGACGGCTTTACGTGCTCTCCAAAGCACGAGGGTGTAATACCGCGAGCTCGCAGACTTCAGGTTTTTTTTCTTTTCAGAAAATCCCATTATCAATTTAAATAAATAAATAAAAAAGGTTTTAATTCACGTAGACTTTAAAAATCGCTTGTAAATAGTCAGAACATGTTCATAGTAATATATAATTAATTTATAAATGCATGCTTTATATCTAATGTACCTAAAAAAAATTATTTCTAGGAACATTAGATATTTAGGTACACGGATTGTAGGAAATAATTTACAATAAGATTTATTTTATAACAGTTACGATATTTAACTAACTTAAATTAAGTTATTGTCAAGGATTTCAGGCCCAACTCGGGATTTGAACCCAAAACGTCATTATCTGCCATTGAACATGCTACCGCGAGGCCGACGAGTCTGTCATCTACTTAGTTGATTGCCCACTCACGATCAAGTCTCATTAAAACAAACGTCATTTACGATATAATTACAAATGGGTAAGAAGTAGCAATAATAATGGTGCCTGGCTATATTTAGGCTTCGGCGAACAATGAGCTATACTATAAGCTAGACTATTATGCGGGACAGACACACATTTGTGTTATAAACAAAAGTGTGTGCTGAGACATATGTGCAGAGTTATCATCATCATCACCGCTATGGTCTTTTTTACTAGCCATAAAAATAGAAATACCATGTTTTAGCCCCACTTGGAATTTTAACCCAGGACTTCATTATGTCGAACATGCTACCGCTGGGCCAACGTGAAATGAAGAACAAGTGAAAAATGCACATACTGATTTATCATAATCCCCTTTTGACCTTGCCATAGTTGGGTAAATACGGTGAGTCACAGATACTACTGTTGTGTTATAAAAATCTCTCAAAATGTAATGCTCATCGTACCCAGTCAACATTACGTCACAGACAGTGCGCGGGAAGTTGTGAAAGTGCAAGCGTATGCGGCGCGCGCGCAGCTCTGTTTCCATCACTGTCAAGGTCACGGACATCAGAAGGAGGACGCGCGAGGGAAAGGCTTGAAAACGTCATTCCGCTGTATGACCAGATATGGATGGTATTGCGTTCGTTTATTTTAACCAGCTAAATAAATGGTAACAAGTTTCTTTGAAATATCTATCATTGAACCTCCACAACAAGCGGCAGTTGCTAGCTTTTGGATTGACTGGGTATACTGGCCAAAACAACGTAGTCAAGTACCTCGTTGTTTGACGTATTAACGACTTCAACCACAGACAATGAGGTCTTGGGTTAATATCCCGAATCCGGAAACGCAGCGTGGACCGGTCACTGGAACCCGCTGAATGCGGGTAGGGCAATTGTGGAGATCTATGGGGAGGCATTTGTCCTGCAGTGAACGTATTTCGGCTTATAAGATAATGATGACTCATATTAAAAAAAATATATATGCTGATGCACGCATAAAACCGCACTTTACCAAAAATTGTAATAAAGTTATAGACAAAAACATTTATTTCCCTCAAGCTCCAAAAACAACTCCTGCAAGATGAACGAACGGTGGGTGCATTTACAAAATTAACAAGTCACACAAAATCAACCACGGGCGAGAATTATCTGTAAAAAAATATAAAGTAACCACACTGACAGCAAGCCGAACAGATACCGCAAGCAGCAACCATTCACGAGTATGTTGTATGGACAGGCTTTGTTTTGCTACATACATACATACAAAATAAGAGAAAAAACGATTCGATGTTTATAGAATTATTGAAATCTAGCAGTAGCTCTTGCCAGCTCACCGCGTGTTGCGTGCCCAAGTACAAAAACGGGTATATCAATGATAGCATTCATAACCTTACATGGTTAAAATTGATGTTTTTGTTATCGTACTTTATGTTTTAACAGACAAGTTTTGTTGATTTTATTCCAAATTAATTCAGTCGTTAAATTAGATCGCGAAACTTAACCTCGCAAATAAATAAACGTGGTATTTCTTAATTAACAAACATAAAGTTAAAATGTGCCGGCCATTTATTAAATCATCAGTTTCAAGGCCCAAACGGAGTGAATCTGGAGCAGATTCCACTTAAATATATCTAATACTTACGAGTTAAGATTTCACACAAAATTCAAAAGCCAAGCCTCTTAAGCAAAGCAGTAATGTTAAGCGGCCAATATTACTACATTACTTTGGGGGTCAAATGTTACCGCACCCGTAAGTTTTTAAACCCACACGTGACCTGGGTGGCACTAAATGGTAGCAACATTTAACTGAGGTTTGCCCTTTTCCACATTTTGACCAACATGTGTGTGGTATTTTCTGTTAGGTAATCATAACTTCACCCGCAAACTCTCTGAACTCACAGCTTAAAATAGACTATCTCGCTGGCGTACCGTCGCGTCGTGCCGTCAAAGTTCTAATAGCACTAAGCATAAAGTTAACCCGCGAGTTATTGCAAATATGGATATAAAAATGAATAGTGTAACTTTACAGTGAACTTACCAGCTCACCTGCTCGCGTGCCTGTGTGGACCGCGAGCCGACCCTCATAAGGATGGAAAAAAGCAAGGAAGATTGTATTCTGATAATATGTATTACGAGTCCCAGTGCTCGACTTTTATGTACCCCTTACAAGACCACGTTAAAGGTACTTTGGGAGTATATACTGTTTACGATTACATTACAAATTACCATACTTTAGTGAAACCGAACTACTGAGCAAATATAAAGGTCAAATATTTGAACTTTATGTTGACATCAATTATTGAACCACTTATTTTAACGTCAACAGCTTGCGAAAAAGAATTACTTAACCTGTTATGAATACTGAAATGTGAACATCTGTGACCATTGTACTGGTACACAAGCATTCTACATGCTGCTATCCAGTAGCTCTCACCGGTCGCTACAAGATCAGTGAGTCTATTGATCAGTCTTAAGATAGGTAACAGCTAAAGTGATTAATTTTCTCTGAAATTAATGTTAGTACTGCCCATACGATAAAGGAAGGAAAGTATTCTAATTCATGTTTGAGTACATGTTTATTTCTTCTTAATTGAAAACAAACTCCGATTTTCAAAACTGCTGTTTGATAACTCCTTGATACCACAGCATGACTGATGAGGTATTCTCATCTCGGTCAAGGTATTCTAAGGTCATCTCGTTTTACCTTTCGGAACATTTACTAATTATCTTTGTCTTTGTCATTTCACAAAATATTTTAATGAAAATAGTTTTATTAGTTAGAGGATATCTCTGTGCATTTTACTAGTGTATCGGGACATAACAAGCGTTTCTTATTTTGATATTATCTTCACGAATGATCAAACTACACTATTAGTATTTTCGAACTCGCATTCACTTTTTTCCTCGTTAAAAATTAAAAGCTATTAAATTATTTGTAATAACACTTCGGTTTAATAGTCATATTCAGACCTCTGCACTGTAAACTGTTGTGTGCCTCAAAATAGTCGTCTTTGCAAAATGGCAAGATGAAATTGTGAATCCCCTTCTAAAGGATACAACCATTCAAGCATGAATCACGACTTCGATTTCATAAACCATAAATGCAGAGGGCAGAGGTGTTCGTTTACTGCCTTAGACATTATCAAACCTTTTTTGAACAAGACAAATGCGGCAGTTAAGATGTGCCTTAACATATCTGCAACGGCAACTATTATTTAAATGGAAAAAGAAAAGGTTAAAATTTTATAGCTGAATTATATTCCCCATTAGCTTTACAAACAGCACGCACAAACGCACGTTTTTTTTCATTACGGAAATCGATCATATATGTATACTCGTACCTATGGCCTAGGGACAGTGCCGGGGGATGTCAGAATCGTACCAAATAAAACGCAGCGGTGGCCTGTTCTGTTTATATGAAAGGGCACCGGTTATTCCTACGGAGCATGCCGGTACATGTCCTATGTGACACTGCGTCCGCAGCTCCTCTGTGAAGAAATATACCTTCCCCGCAACTAAAGCGATGGCTTATGACCACAATACACTGGCATTCGTATCGAGGTCACCAAATGGACGCAACGATACCCCTCTCACCACACCCTTGACCTTAAATAGGGGGGTTGCTTAGGATCAAGGGTTTGGTGAGAGGGGTCTGGTTGCGGTGCCTTTAACATTTTTAGTCGCTTCTTATATTTTGGAGTGTTTCTGCTTGTTTATAATAATTATTAAAATTATAACGTTTAAAAAAAATAAAA
This sequence comes from Pseudoips prasinana, assembly GCA_951640165.1. Lineage (NCBI taxonomy): Eukaryota > Metazoa > Arthropoda > Insecta > Lepidoptera > Nolidae > Pseudoips > Pseudoips prasinana. Next base: position 36,130,729 of record OX621247.1, read on the forward strand.
GCCCCATAATCTTTTTTGTCATTTTTTCGATGTTTCGACCAAGTTTCATATATTTTTTACAAAATCCGCCTTGTTATTGGTATTAGCCTAATCATTGTGATTTATGGCCCTTCCAAGGTCATCGACTCCGGCGCAAGCCAAACTTGCCGCGTCAACGAGTAAAAATAAAATATTGGCTATTTCTCTATAGCATATACATATATATACATATATGATTATTCTGCATTATATTATTCAATTATTTATCTATAAGATATTAAATCTCAGAATTTGGGCAAATTGGATATACCCACCACCAGACCACCTAATAATAATACTATTGACATTTATTACTTTAGTTTCTATATTTATGACTTGTATTTTTGTATTAATTAAAAATAGCTTTAGGTTCAGATTATAGCCTTGTATATTATTAATTAAAGAGATATTCATACACAAAGTCACTTGTTTCTTTGATAAATAAAATGATATGAGAAATTCCATATTAAATACTAGCAAGCTGCCCTATACTTTGCATGGATGTTTCATACATAAATAGATATAAACTATAATAAAGCCAGAAGAATCAATCTATACGTTTTAGTGAAAACTGTATCAAAATTGACGGAGTTATTTCAGAGTTTATCACAAACATACAGCCAGACGGACGCGAGGGGTCTTTGTTTTATATTATTTTGTGATTTGTGTTTTTCGAGCAAGCAACGTATTATGAATACTTCGAAATACTATGAAGAGCGAGAGCGCGACTAGCCCAGGCGGGGTGTGGCAGCCACTGAATAGGCCCCTGCGCAGGAGCCGCCGACATGTACTGCAAGTAAAAGGAGCACGTAAATCCCGGAGTGAACCGCCTGGTGTGGTTCTATATCGACAGCAATTCTTATGCCTAGAGGGCGCTTCTTGTGTATTATATGCATAGCATATATGTATATGCACAAAATTATGATGAATCTTAGTTGCGGTGGTAGCATTAAAGCGCGACCGTCGTTATAAACACAAGGTCCGCCATAATAATAACATTTAATTCGTACCTTAATATAGACAGACCATATTTAGTAGAACTATAGCAAAAAATTTAAAATATTGAAAATTAAACCTACACATGATCCTTGACTATAACTTATTTATTTATTTATTTATTTATTAATTCTTGTACACACAAAACCTACAGTAAATAGATAAAAGTGCGAAGAAATGATTAGTACAAAGGTGCTGCTTATTTCCAAGAAATTTCTTCCAGCAGACCCGCGACAGGAAAAATTTTACAAAGCCATAATGATGTGTGTAGGTCTATAATACACATACATACTAATAATTGCATACATACTTAAATACATATAAATATTATATCCAATTTAGACTTAACAATAAACTAAATACTAATAATACATTCTATGAGGATGAAATAGAAAGATAGTGATTTTTCACTAGTCTTTTAAATGTGTCAATAGTTTTGCAGTTTTGTATATTTGGCGGAAGAGAGTTCCACAATCTGACTGCATGAACAGTAAAGGAATAGGAATAAAAATCTGTTTTATGGATGGCAAGTTTTAGGACGGATTTCAGATGAGATCTACACAGAGCATCACTTGGATATTTAAAGGAAAACCGCTCTCGCAGATAGGACGGGGACAGAGGATTGTGAAGGATATTGAAAAGGAGGCACAATATGCGAGTGTTCCTACGAAATCGAATAGGAAGCCACTTGAGGTCTTTCCGGAACTTGGAAACATGGTCGAACTTTTTCAGTCCATATATAAACCGAATGCATAGATTTTGTAGACGCTCAAGTTTATTTAGAAGCTCTTCGGTAGCGTCTGGGTAGCAGGTATCAGCGTAGTCTATGATGGGCTGTATCAGGGTTTGGGCAAGTGAGATTTTAGTTTTCAAAGGTAAAAAGTTTTGGAGGCATTTCAGCGAATGGAATGTATAGTGCACTTTTTGGCTGACATCAGCGACATAAGCTTTCCAAGACAGGTCATTAGCCATAGTAAGTCCGAGGTTTTTTACTGTGTCTGAATAAATTATAGGAATACCATCAAGATTAACTGTTGGAAAAGACGAAAGATTAATCCCGCTGCGCATATTCCTACTGCCTATGATAATGGCCTGGGACTTCGCAGGATTTAATAGAAGTCCGTGAGACCTAGCCCAACAACTGATTAGTCCCAGATCATGATTCATGACAGCGATGGCAGCATCAGCATCCTCACGATTAAACGACCGATATAGTTGCAAATCGTCTGCGTAGAGATGGAAGTTTGAGGAGATGCCTCTGGTAACAGAGTTGATGAAAATGGAGAATAATAAAGGAGAAAGAACGCCACCCTGAGGCACACCCGCACTGAGCTCACACCAATCAGAGAAGGACTCATCAAGGCGTACACATTGCGTGCGACCCCGAAGATAAGAGTCAAACCAGGTTAAGGCGGACGGAGAAACGTTGAATGAAGAGAGAATACCGAGAAGGATGTCAAAATCGACAGAATTGAATGCAGTACTAAAGTCAAGGAGTATAAGGACAGTTAAGAATTTATTTTCCATGGCCCAACGAATGTCATCAGTGACTTTAACAAGAGCAGTTACCGTGCTGTGGCCAGACCGAAAACCAGATTGAGAAGAGCTAAGGATACGGTTGCTAGAAAGAAAGGCAGACAGCTGGCTATGGACAATATGCTCCAAAACTTTAGAAAGGAAAGGGAGTATAGAGATGGGACGGTATTGGGATGGTGTTGATGGATCAGAGACTTTAGGCAACGGGATGATATGTGCTTGTTTCCAGGTAGTGGGAAAATGGGAAGAGAGTAAGGAATAATTGAACAGGTGCGTAAGAATAGGGAGTACAGTAGAAAGGACAGGTTTAATCATTTTGGAGCACAAGTTGTCATGTCCAGCAGAAGTTGAAGAAATGTTAAGAAGTGATTTTTTGACATCCATCTCAGTAACAGGGGTAAAATTGAAGGAAGGGTCATATGAAGTCCGGGCCTGTGAAAGTTTTACTAAAGTATTAGATTTGACAAGAGTATTAAGAGTGACAGGGGCAGCAGAAAAATGTGCGTTAAGAGCATTTAAATCTACGTTTTTACAAGCCTGAGAGGGAGATTTGCCTATACCATTCGATTTGAGAAATTTCCACACAGCGGAAGAATCCCGATTATCGAGAGACTTGTAGAAATGGCGCTTCTTAGCATCACGACACAGACGATTGCAAGCATTACGCAAAGATTTATACCGGGCTAAGTTAGCCTCCGAAGGACTCCGCTTGTATCTTTTCTTGGCTTTATCCCTACGAGCCATTGAGTCTTTTATAGAATCATTGATCCATGGGGCAGGGTTGTGTTTAATCCTAACTCGCCGTTTAGGGGCATGTTGATCATATAAAATTTGGATATTAGTGTTGAATGCATCCACCTTATCTTCAATGTTAGGAGCATCATAGACGTTACTCCAATCAATGCTATTGGCATCCCGCTGTAATGCCTCCAAGTCAATACCTTTGAAATTGCGAAGAGAAAGGAAATGAAGTTTACGTTTAGGGCAACGAATTTTAAAAGACAGATAGATCAAGTCATGATAGGAGAAAGAGGCAGCTAGTTGACCGTGAGTCGCGACACGGTCAGCAGAAGAAACAATCATGAGATCCAAAAGGGATGGAGTGCTATTAGGGGCATAGTGAGTTTCCTTGAGTGGTAGAATATGAAGGTTAATAGAAGACAGAAGTGAAAGTAGCTTAAGTGATCGATGATCATTTTTGACCAGGCATGTATTAAAATCGCCCATTAGGACCACGTGATCGTAATTAGGGCACAGGTTGTTAAGCAGGGAGTCGAGAGAGTCAAAGTAGTCAACTCGTAGGTTGGGGCTGTAGTATACTCCAAGTAGCATCTTGGTATGATGGAAAATGATTTCCAAGAATAAATGCTCAGCAGATCCAGTATATTGTGAAGGGGAAGTGCTGATAATTCTGTATGGAATATCAGCTCGAAGATATATAGCGACACCACCACAACCTTTCTCAGTTCTGTCGTTTCGAATTAAAACATACCCTGGGAGTGCCACGAACACAGATTGAATAGATGGTTTCAGAAAGGTTTCAGAAATTAATAGAGCATCAATAGGGGAACTGCTAAAAGACGCTAGAAGTTCAGAATAATGACCGGGAACACTCTGCGCATTGATATGAGCGACGTTAAGATTTTTACTGTAATCGGATAGAACAGAGGACAACTGATCATGCAGTGTCAGTACATCAGAATGGTCACTATCTGCACTGAAGAAACTGTCTGAAGACGAGTGACAGGAAAAAAAACTATCATCGAAATTAATAATTTCATCCATCAAATACAAATATACATATAATTATATAATATATAATGTAAATAAAATAATTAAAACTAAAATAAAAATATAAATACGTCACTAAACTCTCCCACTCGCTGGTAAAATAGAAGAAATAACTTATTTTTAGTTTAACTGGTGGACAATTTACTAATACTACTACTTATTGTTAAACAAACTTACAATCATAGAGGTAACAAACTCTCTGCATGCACATGGCACATAACTTAAACACAATATGTAACAATATAATACCGAAATACATCAACAAATTAAAAAAATATAACAATAGCAAACAAAACTTAAACATGATACGCATAATATGACACTTTTTATTCGGATACTTAATTTGAAGATATTATGAACAACGAAACGCAGATGTCAGTATGAAATATATTTGACAGATGTCGATAATCTGTCAAATATTTGATGTTTACACTGAGTGCCTTCGTTTCATATTATAAATAATTGGAATAGAAGCAAAATAAATAAAAGGGTAATTGCAAATATACAAGAAGGGCTAAGATTACATAGGGTAGGGTGGTAGCCAATGAACCGCGTGTACCGTATGAACCAGCGTGCCTACAGGCAGTACGCAACGTTGCCAGCTCCTGCAAAAAGCTCATAAGGACACGCTTGCCATGCTGCTCAGTTTGATCTAGTCGCCGGCCGCCTGTCGCTACAAATGAACAAGTGCGCCGCGTCCTTGTGTTTTGTATATCAAAAACGACGGAAAAATCGTGAGTTTCTTTTTGTAATTACTTTATTATACTAGCTCTTATTAAACTATGAGTAAATTGTATGTGTAATGAGGGTCCTTGCGCTTGTTTGAGACTACTTTTTGAAATGACTTCTAGAAGGTTATTGTGTAAAAAATGGCCTTACATTTCCTGAGAAGGGATGGGTACGCAGTGAGCCACATAGACTGGGTAAACAGTGAACCACGGTTCATTGTGTACCACATGTAAGTGGCGCTTTGCGGGATTTGCTTTAATAATGCTTTTGTGTAGGTAACACTGATTATATGGCCATGGCATATAACCCATATAAACAGGTGGGGATAATATTCCAGATAACCATTTATCATTGAGTACCATTTGTTTATTTCAGCGTGGGTCAAAACACACTAGGATAGCAAACCCGTAAAAAGGGTTATCACATGGAAGCAGCTATTAAAAACGGAATAACGCACGGACATTTGTCGGGGCTGAGCAGGGCAGCCGACGCAGCAAGTCTTCCCTATCCAACACTCAATGAAGATACATTAAGGAATATCGGAACAATCCGTCATGTAGATTGGAGCCGCATTACGATCCAAGCAATTTTTTTTAATGATGTATAAGAAGACGGTATTATAAGTATTTATTGGATTGTGCACATACATTTTATGGCCATATGACGGAGGACGAGCGAAATTATTATTGTTGTAATTGTTAAGTATAAATTGTGATTTACACTTAATAAAAATAAAAACTGGTTGTGATCTGATAACAGTAATATTACTTAGTGAGTAGGTACAAACTTTGATGTATTTTGTTAACATTTAAGACTGATTTGAGGTTTAAAAATAATTATGAAGCTTAACAAACAACAAAACTTACAACTGTGTTAGTTATTTTCAACTAAAAGCAATCAATTATCGGTTTCTCTATTACAGTGATTCATTGTGTACCACCTGGATCATTCGGTCCTACCCCCCGATTCATCGTGTACCCCATCGGGTACAGTATGAACCATTTACCTTGCTTTTTAAAAATCGGTATCAAATAGGCAATAGCAAATATTTTTCAAAATGTTTAATGCAATGTGGTAGTTTATTAAATTACCTATTTGGTAAGATAAAAATATGTTCTTGGACTGCAATAACCACCTTGCTAGAGATCTTCAAACTTTTGGTGGTTCATTGGCTACCACTCTACCCTACCTACAACGCTGTAAAAAGTGCCATATTCGTATAATGCGACGAAATACAGGAGAGCAGAGAGTAATACGAATGTTCCAAGTTTTGATGAGACAACTATCACTATTGTTTTCGAGTTCTACGGGCTTTGGTACCTTTGGCTGCTTCGGTAGATGCAGGAGGAGCTGGCTGTTCTGTGACCAAAGGGGGTGTCACATTCAAGGGAAACTGCGAAATCAAAGCTTCGAGTTCTCTCATTGTTTCGATCTTCCGACGCGAATTTGCCGGTGTCAGAATAAATATATAACCAGAAGATGACCAAACGTTCTTCATCTGGAAATGTCTGCGTGCGGCTGTGAAAACTTGATGTCTAGTCTGAGTTAAAAACTCTGATATAGTGTAGCCGCTGCCCTTAAGAGTAGTTTTACTATCCCATACAAGATGTCGATGCTCCATGCTACGAAACCGGATGAGTATGGGACGAGGTTTCTTTGAGGCATTGCCCAAACGATGACAGACCTCAATGTTATTGGCTTCAATGTCAGTCAACTGCATATGGTTGGTTAACACATTCATGGTGGTGCAAGTTAACTTCTCATCATGATTTTCTGGTACCCCATGTAGTAGAAGGATCTTTCTTCTCATAACTGTTTCGTGACGGTCCAAGCCCAGAGAAAGGAGGTGCAGTTGTTCCTTGAAATGTTTAATTGTATTCAGGAAGAAGGTCTTGAATTCCATGAACTCTGATGTCAGGGTGCCTAAGTCTGCAGATACAGATGGTCCAGTGCTAGTCAAGGCATTCTGGAGTTTTTCTTCATGAGACTGCATGCGGGTGTTCATCAACTTCTCAAATGCCTCAAAACTCTTCTCAAATTGGCCATCCATATTTTAAAGTGTGTGTTAAAAGTTTGGTGGTTTTAACTAAGTGAGAAATTATAAAATAGCAAGTTGGGGTGAGTTTAGCAACAGATTAATCCATAAATTATGGTAATCAGATTAGAGATACTATTTTTAATTGTAAAATCAAATAGGAGCACTATCTAAGATGACTATATTGTATGCCTACCCACACAGAAAAAAAAAAAAAAAAAAAAAAATTTGAGTTAGCTAAATATCGTTACTATTATAAAATAAATCTTATTGTAAATTATTTCCTACAATCCGTGTACCTTAATATCTACATGTACCTAGAAATAATTATAAATTAATTAAATATTATTAAAAACATGTTCTGACTATTTCGAAGTGCTTTTTTAAAGTCTACGTGAATAAAAGCCTTTTTTTATTTTTTTTTATTTGGGTTTGACTAGAGCAAAGTAAGTCTCATCGTCTCAGGTTAATATTTATTACTTTTCGAAGAGTTCCGAGAACATAGAAGGCGGAGCTATTCATACATTATATACCCAACAAATGTACTCTTAAGAATTAAGTTACTTCCACCGTGTTCACTCTTACTCCTAACCGGGATACACCTGAGACCGCATTGTTTGTGCCTAGACTAATAAGACAGTCATTTAATTAGATTGTTTATCAAACCAAGTAACTAAACTAGATTATAGACTAATTAATTAATTCAGTACCTCTTTAGGTATTCACAATAACCTTGGTCTACGTAATTAAGTGCAGATTAACATGATCTTGTCACGAGGTCTTTAGTTTTTTCCTTTTCAATGCATTTTTCCAATCCTATTATCATACACCAAAATTTCGACTGTTATGTCTTTTTTTTATACATTATGTATACGACCAAAGTTTGTTAGTCGGCAGTACAATAATTTTACATGTTGCAAGTAAATAACACTAATAGTTGGAAGCTTCATCATCAAACGGGTGAAATGCGTCAACAGCTTATTATGGAGAGCCAGTTATCTTACTTATTCTCTCATTGTGTCTCACGGCGTTTATTTATTTTATTTTCTTGGAGAAAAAATCACTAATTTACTAAATAAAAGAATATTTTTTAAATATATTTTTGTAAATTTGGCAAATTAATCTGGCATAAAGAATGAAGAATTTCCTCTGTGAAAGAGAATCGCGTAGTATTAAAGGGGTCCACAAAAGTATATTATATTATTTTAGGTATCACCGCACGAGAATGCGTTAATCTGTCGTTAAATGTGAATACATAATATCGAGACGAGTTGGTCGTCACAATACCTGTTGTAGAGGTCATTCATACTATAAAATAGCATATTTTGTTAACATAATTCACCTCCAAATGCGGTACGTATAACAAAATTAACAAAACACTTTTAAAGACCTTAATCAATACATCAAAATAAGAAAACTATAGGACATGAAGTTCCTAAAAAAATAAAACATTTTATGAAAACCTTTATTAAGTAGAAAGAATAACCAATGAAGCTGCCTATAGATAGACGGTAGAAAGAGAGATGATAAATAGAGAATAAGTTTTTAATTTCGGAGTATTTCCATGCTTTGGAGGACACGATAAGCATGCAAGCATATGTAGTCTTAGGCGACATTAGGTGGCCTCAAAGCCGTACTGGTCATAACGACTAAAATCAAATCTTGCAAGTCTTTGTAGGACTCAATTATTGTGATTGAATTCAGATTCCGATTGCAAAATTGTGATTGAAAGCATTATACTAAGGACTGTGTATTTTTAGGGTTCTAGAGGTACTCATCCGGTGTTAAAACTATTAACCCCCACTGTGATTGCTGTACCGATTTTTGTAAATATGGGACGCATTTAATGCAGCAATAGGAACAATCGCGAGTAACATATTTACACAAGATTATAATAATAATACTTACATACTTATCGTATGGGCAGTGGTTACTTTAGAGTCGGAGTACGCTCCGAAGCACGGGAAGAATCATAAATTAAACAACTATTTTGATTTGGTTGGTTTGGAGTGGTGAAAGTATTTAGCTATGAGTAATAATGGTCAGAACGAAAGTCTTATTAAATAAGTTATATCTCCTTATAGTTCTACATTTAAATCGGTCTCTACGTTAGTCATTAAAAATGTAATATTGAGGTGTTAGTTATACCACCTTAATATTACATTGTTAATAACTAATGTCCTGATATTTGCTAACGCTTTCTGTAACTCTATGACAATTAAACTCACTCTTTCATTCATCATCCATACTAATCGAATGAATGTATGTATGTTTGCAAATCGGTGCGTCAGTCTACCAAAGCGATATGTCTATCTTGGAATGGATGAAATAAATAACTTATAGGAAACAGAAATTCTACACTAACATTCACTACCTTAAATATTTATGGTTAATTTTGTTACACAGCATATAAGTTACATAATTAAGTAAATCAAACAAAGTTAAAGAACCTTACTAATCGATATGATGGTCCCGATTAGCAATGTAAATGATATATTCTGGTTCCCGAGATATGTTAGCACGCGTAAATTAATTATAAGAAATGCAAAATGAAATCATGAAACTATAATTCTAAAATATTACCTTACTTAGGCTTATATGTTATGCTACAGAACAAATTAATAGAACGGGCTCTAGATGTGCTATGCCCAGCTGTTTGTTACAAGATATATAAATCCTTTACAAAGTTTATATTTTCAAAAATGGGAAAGCATAAATTTAATCGTCCGGCGGGTCTCGAACCTGCTCCATCTACCGTAAGGGAAGCGTGTATCGTTTGTAGCTTAAAGCAGAGCGCCTACCCCGGAATGGTAGATGGTGCAGGTTCAAGACCCGCCGGACGATTTTTATGATTTCCTATTTTTGAGATTAGATAAACGATTTGCATTGCGAATAGTGCTATAAAATTCAAATTTAATAATTTGGAAAGTATTATCAATATGACATGATCTATCACATGCAACTGTGAACATATCAGTCGGCCATACCTACATCCTCCGGAAGGGTGTTAGCAAGGGAATCGTAAAATTTGATCTGCCAGCGTGTATCGTTCGTAGCTTGAGCTAGCTAGCTGAGCGCCTACCCTGGAATGGTAGATGGTGCAGGTTCGAGACCCGCCGGACGATTAAATTTATGATTTCCCATTATTGAGATTAGATAAACGCTTTGCATTGCGAATAATGCTATAAAATTCTAATTTAATAAAGTTATAATTGAGTTGGACAAATTATTGTAATTGTTTGAATGTATTTATTAACCTCATGCTACACAACATGGATAAAATAAAACCAGCGTGTTCGTATGTAGTATTTAGTTCTGTCTGTTGTCTGTGCAGAGGAATTGTTCGATATTTTAACACGTTCCTTTACAGAACCTCTCGCATAATTTTTTTCCATAAATGTTACGCGATTTTTAACTGTTTTGATATATTTTTATTCCATAGCGGGCGCTTTTAAGATTTCTCTTTTTTTAAATCGATGTTATAAAGAAAAGTTGATGGTTATTCCATATGCAAAGCTGGGACCTGCATTATTAAATAATTGCTGGTTGAAATAACATACAACGTTGGTATTCGGAGATCACTGCTTTGGACTTGTAAAGCTGGAAGCCTGGAGTTTAGCCAATATATATTTACGTGATAAATTCTACTCGATTGACAATCAATTCCGAGATAAGTTGAGTTGAGAAAAAGAATAGACATATTAATTATACAGATGTGGAAAATTAAAGATGTACTCTTGGCTCGAAAACGGGCAAACCATCATCTTACTTTGTATTTTGTCGTATCCAAGCAATCGGGAATTTAGTACTTTGATTGCTATTCAATTGCAATTTTGTGTTCTGTATCGCTGATACATCGTACAATGTGGCAAATAAAGATAATTTTGTTTGCGGTTCCTGGAGAAAAATTGTATGCAATTGCATTTAAATGCATTTATATATATAAAAACATTATATTAATGGATACTTTTGATATATTGTGATATACATCCTAACATACACACACACTCACACACAACTCACACACACATACACACTCACACACACACAGTCTAACTCGTTTATGTAACTGTACGTTGACAATAATTAAGTACGCATCTATTATGGGGGGGGCCTGGAGTGCTAAGATACAGGCCTCGGCTTAGTTTAGACTCCAGATCTCCCACGAATTACATATTATGCTCTATAGTTTGTCAACACTATTTTTGTTAAAATACGTTGTAATTTGTTGAGATAAAAATAAAACATTTTTGTATTTTGTAATTACTTAAAATAAGTACCAAATTAAAGCTTTTTAGCTACTTACGCGTACATGATAGGAAGTTTAATTAGTACCGGTAGGGTAAAAAAAGAGAATTCCACATAAATGTTACAATGCAACTAAGGGATACACCAGGTAATCGGGTAGTAAACGGGCTGGTTGGCGTGGTTGGCAAATGCTTGCTTTTCACGCCGGAGGTCGTGGGAACATGTCTGTTTGTTGTGAGTCTGGTTGTCATCTATCTATACATATAATAAGATCGTAGGAAAGTCAAAACTGTACATTAAATATTTTTTTTAAAGGATACCTGAGGCGTGATCTACTTTCGATATCGAAGCCAAAAATATAGTTTTTAGAATTTTTTTCTGTTTGTCTGTATGTATGTCCGGGCTAAACTCAGAGAGTACTGCATGGATTTACTTCAAATTTTGCATGAATATTACTCTTAGTAATATTCAACGGGTAGGGGGGGGGGGGGTCAACATATAGGGTACAAATTATCACGCTATCACCTACGGGGGAGGAGCTGTGATAATTTATAAAGTTTAACGCGGGTAAAACCGCGGAGCACAGCTAGTTATCTATATAAGTATTTATTTACAAAAAAAAATAGTATACGTAGTTTTTATATATATCAGAGGGCGGCGAACGAGCAAGTGGGTCACTGATGGTAAGTGATCACCACCGCCCATGGACACTCGCAACACCGTCGGACACAGGAGTCGCGGGTGCGTTGCCGGCTTTTAAGAGTCAGCAAACAAGTGTTGCTGACCCTTCCCGCCACCCCAATGAGCTCTGGCGACCTTACTCACACTCAGGAACACAACATTAAAATATGAATGTTATTATTAAGGAATGTCTTCCGTAAGGTGGAGGTACTTCCCCAGTCGGGGTGCTCTTAGAGCGAATCATCGCTGTGCCCTACCTCTCTTGACTTTATATATGTAGTATATCAGTTATCTGGTTTCCATAGCACAAGCTATGCTTAGTTTGGGATCAGATGGCTGTGAGTAAATAATGTCCCAGGATATTATTATTATTATTAGTAGCGCTACCTGTGCACTAACTACCACCTAACTGCTTTCGCCAACTCGCATGCTAAGCATGGTGTCTACGGCAAACTCCTCTCAATGGCAACATTGCAGAAGGCGGATATCAGGCTGATGCTTATGCTTTTTATTAACATATATAAATTACCCACGGTAAAGTTAGGATTTCTCGACCGAAAACAGCCATCTACCCTCGCTCTACACTACTGCAGTCTTACTTGTAATAGGATGTCGTGCAAAATATCTAATCTCTGTTAAAAATTAGCTGACATTCAGAAACACAATGAAATATTAGTTTAACCATTGGGTGTACTGAATAATATACAAAATGACGTATATTATTTAATACACTCCGGCCGTCGAATCTACGCTATCTAATAAAATTAAATACTTGCCACTAAAACCCCGAACTAATGTAATTAGGTATTCCCAATGCCTAAACTAATACATATTTTATTATAAACTACAAACATTAGAATATTTTAATATCGATTTGTGATTCTGAAACGTATCGAACTCATCGCATGTAAAGTTCAAGGCCGTCGAATATATCAGGTCAATGATGAAGACTAATTACTACCTTATTAAAACAGACGACGAATGACATTCTTCAGACTCATAGGTCACGCCACTACGGCCCTGTAGCCGCGGGTCAACATTTTGTCTACGGCATACCCGACCAGCCTCGTTGGTCTAGCGGTAGCTTGTTCAACCGCAGTTAATGAGGTCCTGAGTTCAAATCCCGGGTAGGGCCAAAACGTGATTTTGGGATTTTCCGTAAAAGAAAATTTCTCAGTATCAGCCCGAAGTCTGGGAGTTGGCGGTATTACACCCCCGTGCCTCGGAGAGCACGTAGAACTGTCGGTTCTGTACCTGACCTCTTTCCGGTCGTATCGCAAGTCGTCCCATCGGATCATGAGAGTGATGGAATAGAAAATGCCCCTGTGTTTGCGCTCATACTTGTGCACTATGATGATGATGTCCTCCCGACCGAATTTCGGCCACGGCGGCCAGTCTTAATGGAGACTAGCCAATTGCGCAGGACATATTATAGTGCACAAGTGTGTGCGCAAACACAGGGGCACTTTCTATTCCATCACTCTCACGATCCGATGGGACGCCTAGCGCCACGACCGGAAAGAGTTCAGGTACAGGACCGACGGCTTTACGTGCTCTTCGGGGCACGGGGGTGTAATACCGCCAACTTCCAGACTTCGGGCTGATACTGAGAAATTTCTTTTTACGGAAAAATTCCAAAATCACTTTTTGGTCCGACCCGGGATTTGAACCCAGGACCTCATTATCTGCGGTTGAACACGCTACCGCTAGACCAACAAGGCACTATAATATGTCCTGTGTGTATGTATAGTTGATTAGTTCATCATTATCATGATTTCCTCACGTTATAAAACAGGGCCTCGTAAATAATACTGTGATTTGTTTCTCATAAACATTACGTATTATCTTTGAATATTACTTTAAAAGCGTTATGGACATCAGACAGAAACGTCTTGTTTTATGAGTTGAATATCGAAACAGTAAACTTTTCTTTTGGCATTCAGAAATTGCTTTTATTTATTCATTGATTCTTATGGATATGCTAGTGTAGAAGTTGTTCGATCAGCCAATAGGCCGCTGACAAAGCTGCACTGCTCTTCTAATGATTGCAGCTGAAATTAAACCACTCTTTGCGGTCACCCATGTGTTGTCGGGCTCCAAGACTAGTTATTTCTTGTAAAAGACTGCAAACAAACACACGGCGCTAATGATTAGCCATTATCGTATCTTAGGACGCTTGCGACACACATAGCATCACTTGTGGCACCGCCCCTCTTTCACAGCTCGATGACCTCGGGTGAGCTTACTCTCCCCCAGAACCACAACATTCCCACATTTGAACTTGTCGTAGAACGTAACTTTTTTAAGAGTGGTAGGACGCTCTTAAAAAACCTAAATGTTGATCTCTTAATTAGGTACAATATCTAAACCAAACCAATCCATAATACTACATTTTCGTGTTTATACAGACTCAACAACGCCAAATATTTGTCTCGTTAACATGCACAAATAGTTTCGGTGAATGATGATTCCGTGACAGAACGCACACAACCAGTGTCCTTGACAATCAGTAGTCTAGCGATCATCACCAATACTCATCAATTGACATAATGACCACGCGACGTATTTGCATATGACTCCTTAGTACGTGTATGTTCCTATGGATTTACCGAGTAAATGGGTATTTTGCGTTGGGGAATACATAGTTTATTGCAGGTTCCCACGATATGACTAAGTGTAATACATAGTAATAATCGCCATGGTCAAATTGTAGCCTCTAATTTGAGAGACTAGTCATCTATGCAGAAAGAAAAGTCATCACGACCGGATAGAGGTGAGTATCAGAAACAACAGCTCTAAGTACTGTCTGAGGCAGAGGGGCTCAGCACCGCCACATACTGACTCCAAGCTGCTACTTAGATTAGTTTTTTGAAACAGAAATTGCATTAACACTTTTCGGTCTCGGGATTTGCAACCAGTACTTCATACATAATGTGTGGTTGAACATGCCACCACTAGAAGAAAGAGTTAGAAATAAATAAATATAGCTTACTTCGGTATCGGTATATGTATGTATTGGGACCGTGAGGCGTGTTTCATCACAACTACGGAATGGTGACCTGCTCTATACAGCGACAATAACAAGAACTTAGTGTAGTAACGGCTCCTCTAGTAGAGTCGGCCATCGTCTTCACTCTACTATCGCGGTCGGCATTCAGTAAGCCACTAACTAATGGCAAATTCAAATTCTAAATTCATTTATTAATCGTAGTTTTTTTTACATATTCGTTAGCAATAGAAAAATGAACTAGCCATCTGAGATTTAAAAATATTATGAGGAACCAGGAACCGAGATGATTAAGGCCGTTTTTAAGGTCGTTTTTTTATGATTTCGACTTTCTGAAATGATTACTATTAATTTTTCATACTTGCTATAAGCACTTATTCACGACGAAAGGCGCCTAATATGCACTTTGAGGTATAGAATTAAATATCTCAATCGACCAAACCAAACCAAACCATAAGAAATTGTAGTTTATCACAATTCGATTAGAGACTTGCACATGTGCAACCTACTTGGCAGATGATGACGTTCAGATGTCTAAGCACGCTCATGCAACTTCATTTGATAATCATTAAAAGTTACAACTTACCTGATTTCATATTTTCAAACAGCACCTTCAAAAGTGCAACAATATTACATGACAAGCTTAAGTACATCCGTGCTGTATAATTAAAGATCTACCTGCAAATTGTGATAAGAGTAGATTTTACTACAAAATAATATATTAGAGGATAACAGTTATCACCGAAAATCTGTAGAAGATATTCCACGGGTAGAAGTTGAGCATAATAAATAATAATAAATATCTTGGGAGAACTAACACACAGCCATCTGATCCCAAACTAGGCAGAGCAAGAACTATGAACAGACAACTAATAAACATTCTTATAAAATAAGATAAGACACAGAACAAATGATGGTGCTCACGACATAAATGGTCCTGGGTGGAGATCGGACCCACGAGCTTTGGTTTAGCAGTAACCACTAGACCATTAAGACTAGTCAAATATTAATAATCTGCAATTTTTTTTCCATTATTTTTCCGTACATTTCAGAAGAGTTTCTCAAGCTTACATTGACGTGACCATAACAAACTAACCACCAAGTAAGAAAAAAAAATTAAAATACTTCCGCGGTTCCCACAAAACTTGCGACATGTGTGGCATTACGCATACGTTGCTGACCCTTCCTTCCTATTCTCAATAATGCTATTACCTGAAGTGTTCTAAATGATTAAATACCAATCACAGATCTATTCACCTGTACTTAGAATTAATTATGTACCAAAATATTGTTTAATTTGCAAGCGATTTTTAAGGATTTGTAAATAAAACCCGTTTTTAGCTATGTGCTACCCAGGAATCACGGGTACTGAGGTCTTCGGACGCGGTAGCTTTCTACCAGGAAAATATGTTCCAGTTTCCACACAAAAATAAAAATATATTATGTAATTATTTATGTTTTATTGGTCTGTAGGTACTCTATTTGCTACTTACAACGCTAAGTTGATAATTATTAGTTATTCCGCCCACGCATTGTCAAACAAAGCAGCGGCAACAACGTTAATGGCTGGAGTTACCCGTTCGGATCTGTGAGGCGTGTGCTCAGTTATGTTGTAACGTGACATTTGGGTCTAAGTATAGAACTGGCTTACATATTAATTACTTAAAAGAAAATATAATTAATACTTTAATGACATAAATTAATAAATATGTTACGGTCACCATAGCCTAGTTGGTAGTGCTCCTGCCTACGAAGCTGGTGGTCCTGGGTTCAAATCCCGGTAAGTGCAAATATTTGTGTGATGAGCACGAATATTTGTTTCTGAGTCATGGATGTTTTCTATGTATATATGTATTTATCTATCTATATAAGTATGTATATCGTCGCCTTATACCCATAGTACAAGCTTTGCTTAGTTTGGGGCTATGATGATCTGTGTGACATTGTCCCCAGATATTATTATTATTATGTTAAAAAAAACCTTTTGGGAGAGCTGGAGTCTGTACTAGGCTTAAAACCTGTATAACAAATCTCCACCCCAAGTTTTTAGTTATTTATCTTCGTCAGATAATGTGTTCACCTAATGAATCCCATGTGTTCGATATTGCCAAGTTGTTTACAAAAGGTTTGATGAAAATATTGGATCAAATAAGTTGAATCCTTTATCGAGGCGCGCAAGTTTCGAAAGAACGGAATTAATACTCAATTTACTTCGATAAAAAACTTTCGTTGTAAAAGTATACAACAACCATCACCCTTAGTGGTAGAATATATTAGTTCGTCTGGTTCAACGCCAATTTCACGTCTCATTCAATAGCCAAGCAGTTTTATTGAGTCACATCAGAGCAAGTCCCTGGAATTTAATACATTTGTGTGCTTCATCTTAGACCCTTCCCATACTTAGCATCAGTTAAGACTAAGGTTAACCACATTAAACTATTAATGTATAATTCTCAATTTTGTATCTTTGTATTTCATATTTTGACTAGTTACAAGTGGCCGAGTGCCAAATTAAACATCCTCTCCGCTCTATTGGCTAACGGAGGAAGGAACTAAGCAATATCCGACAACACTAATTATATACTAACATGTAACGTACAATATTATGAGGAAATACTTGTGAATTACTTCGCTATCGGTTATTGTGCATAGAGCTCACAAGATATTTGATAAAGGTCCGCTCCAACCTATTATGACATAACATTATGCGGCACGTCTACAACCCTTAATTAAACAACCTAAAGTATATAATCTAATCCCTTAGCCTCCTTTCACTTCCACTTGGGTTCACTCGGGCTCAACAGTCTAAACAGTTAAGCAACCATATCTCCATATCTATCATTAACTTGAATTGAACTATTTTCTCAGTGGCTGATGGCATTGGGACAACTCCATTGTGGAAATCTTTTGGATCCTTGCACCAGTGGTCGTCATTCGACTGATATGAGTGCCGAACTATTGCATCATTTCGGATCTGCCTGACCCCTCTTCTGCAAATGAGGCTATAATTAGAATATTGTCAACCTTACCAATATTTAGGTATACAATTCCGATAGTTCATTGCCTTTTATAACGATGGAAAAGTTTTAAGTGTGTGTTTCTAATTTTATTTAATCCATTCAGTTTAGTGATTGAGATCGCTCCTAGTGGAAAGACCGACATTTGTACAATCTTGTGAAACGTTTTTAACGGGTCATTTTAAAACATTGTATAAATGGTGGCCTTATAACTAATTTGTATAAATTGTATGTGCTATAGCAGGTTACTTACTTGTAAATTATAATATCTTAGGACATTATTCACACACGGTCATCTGATCCCTAACTAAACAGAGCTTGCACTATGGAAACCAGATAATATACAACTTATAGTATTTGTCTTTACATACTCATATAGATAATGACACCCAGACTCAGGGCATCTATATTGGAAAATGGCAGCTAGTTATGTCTATAAAGAATTATCAGATTACGATTTGTCGATGGTATAATGTAAATTATTAAGATTGCGTAAGTTTATATAACGTACCTGGCTACACATATATACAATTAATACTAACTCTACATAGTTACAAAGAGAAGGACATACATCCAAATAGAAATATGCCTACATGGGCATAGGACAAACGATAACTTATATGAGCTCAACTGAAACTCTTTTGTACTAACTTGATGAATAACTGGTGTGGTAATTTGAAAAGGTGGGCCACGCCACGTGTGGTTTATGTATTAGCTTAAGGACAACAATTTAGGCAAATAAGGAACTTGTTATTTACATTACAAAGTACAGACCTCGTAGCGCCGCATACTCACCGCCAAATTTAGGAAACGGAACGCGTTGACTACTGAGGCTAAGTATTTCTCACACAACATTCCGCGTGACAGCTAAACGGGGTCAAAGGACTACCTCCCTACAACGACAGGTTAAAAGTAGTTTATAAAATTGAATATGAATTACTAATTGACTAATAATAAGAGATACGACAACAATAGTTGTTCGCTCACAGGTTTCAAAAAAATGTAAAGCTTTAAATATTAGCACTCGTTATTTATGAAAAGTTGCCTATCAAAGTGCCCTTTTTATAAAAGCTCTGTTAAATACCCTCTAATGACAAGACAAGACTGATATTCATTTTTTTAAATTTCATTTTGTTAGGTTATCCAACAAAGGTTACATTATGCATATACTCAATAATTTCTACGGAAAAAATATCTTGTGCATATTTACTTACAGGAAATCATGAAATGCGAGGAGTATATAAACAGCAAAATAATAATATGAGGATTCAATTCAAAAACTACAAATTAAAACATATCATAATAAAAAAAAACTTGTGTGTACTTATGTACATGCGTTAGAAGTTATACTTCTTAATATACAACTTGAACATAGTTATCAATTTTCATACCACCTAGAATTAGTTCTAGGTGGTATGAAAATTGATAACTATGTTCAAGTTGTATATTAAGAAGTATATTCATGCTGTTATTTTTACGATGCGCGCGCATCTGCGCGTAAAAATTTACTGTCATATCACCTAGAACTAACTTCATGCTGTTAAATTATTTGGTGTCGGTGTGCGCGCGCATCGTAAAAATTCACTCTCATCATTTTTCTCCATCGCGCCAAAAGAAGTATAACTTCATAAATATACAAACATGAAGAAAACAATGAATTAGTGCATATTACTAACAGCATTACATAAACAATTCAACTATAAATTAAACTATTGCTTCACCGCAATAGTGCAATGTTGTAGTAGTACATGTGTTTAGGGCATTAAAAATAGACATATTTTGCAGTATCTAAACCACTTGCAAAATCTTTAAAAACAATAAATGAAAACAATATGCTTGCATATTTTTACGCCGTCACTAAATATTACTATCCAGAAAATATGGAATTAAAGTAACAGCATCTGAGCGTAGAAATATAATCACCAGATCTCGGACTATAAGAAGTAAATAAAATAATAAATAACTTTTGACTGTCCGTTTTATAGTTATGAGCCTAAGAGAATTTCTCGTAAGATAATATTAATTGCTTATTCAATTTATGAGTTTTATATATTTAACGTACCTTTAGGTCCTCAAGAATTTATTTTTTATGTAAATATAAACACTATCCGGCTGGCAACCTAACGTTTCTCGTAATGGGTTATTTGCTATCGTAAAAACCGGCCACGCTCTCCTCTAGACTCTAAATATAACACTAAATGAGGTCACGTTATGTGACACGCTCATACATAGCTTACATAACATCTCACATTTTTCCAGAAGATGTAGGCAGATGTAGGCAGGGGTGTATTATACCACCACAGTGCCACCACAAGGGTGCAACGGAGCTAATCTTTGGTACCTACTAGATTTCACGATATCAAGTTTTGAGCAGTTGACTGCCAATGCTACTCTTACAAGTTGGTCTAGCGGTAGCATGTTCAACCGCAGATAATGTGGTCCTGGGTTCAAATCCCGGGTAGGCCCATAACGTAATAATGGGATTTTTCAGTAAATTTATTTTTTAAATATCAGCCCGGAGTCTGGGAGTGTGCGGTATAATACCCTCGCGCCGGAGAGCACGTAAAGCCGTCGGTCCTATTCAAGATCTCTTTCTGGTCGTGTCGCTAGTCGTCCCATCGAGAGTGATGGAATAGAGCATACCCCTGTGTTTGCGCACATACTTGTGCACATTAATATCCTGCGCAGTTGGCTAGTCTCCATTGAGACTGGCCCCCGTGGCTGAAATTCGGCGGCTTAATACAAAAAAAAAGGCTTAAAAGTTTAGTTTTGTTTTTAGGGTTCCGCAAAAAAACGGAACCCTTATAGATTTGTCGTGTCTGTCTGTCTGTCCGTCCGTATGTCACAGCCACTTTTTTCCGAAACTATAAGGACTATACTGTTGAAACTTGGTAAGTAGATGTATTCTGTGAACCGCATTATGATTTTCATACAAAAATAGAAAAAAAACCCTAAAAGTGAAGGAAATGACTCCATACATTCCTGGGCCCAGGTGGAGAGTCTGACATGTCGAAGATCTGGCACGTTTGGATCCCCCGCGCCCCATGCAGTCACTACAGTCGAAGAAAACCACAAATAAAACATGGAAGATACGTGCGCACTTAAAACGAAAGACAATGAACGAGTGACAGTCAAAGAGTATGTAAAGGCTGTCAGGCAGAGAAGTGTTGCCCGAAGAATAATTAAAGGAATACGATCCGCTATGAATCCATTCCACGAAAAACACTTGTCACTCGATTTTCAAACATATTCTGAGATTTTACCAATTTATTCTTAATCGATTGCGAATAATTCATCATTATTTTATCGATTATTTCGTTTCATAACATAAGTTTTCTCGCTTCCTAGATAGAAACATGATACCATATTTTGTGATTTCCTTTAGAAATAATAACGGTTTTTTTTAATTCACATTTCAACTAGTTAACTGCTGGGCCCAGAAGTTTCCTTCTCCTTTTGGGAGTTCCCCTTACTCTCAATTTTTTTTTTCGTATTACCCATACATATGGGATATCTATGGATAGGTCTTCAAAAATGATATTGGGGTTTTTAATATATTTTTTTTCAAAAGTGAATAGTTTGCGCGAGAGACCCTTCCAAAGTGGTAAAATGTGTCCCCCTCCCCCTGTAACTTCTAAAATAAGAGAGCGATAGAACTAAAAAAAAAATATATGAAGTGGATTATTTTGCAAACTTTCATTCAATCAATTACTACAAGAGCTTAAGTCTACCGACAGCATTAAGCCCCAAACGCAACTGAACGTAGGTAACTGATTTAATATACCTATCGCAGAATTCTGTGTATAGAGATAGCAGACTTCAGATTATAGTATAATGTTGTTTCCTAAACAGAATCCTTTCTTAATGAAATTTATTTGCACTCTTCAGCTTACGTAAAAATATAAAAATATCATTGGGTACAACGCACAACGTTTTAAAACAGCAACGAAATCTTCTTTTTGTGATGTACATCGGTCAAAGTCAAAGTCAAAATAACTTTATTCCGTAAAAAATTTACATGTATGTGGAATCGTCATCTTATTTATTCTCTTAGGGATATGCGATTTATAAAAATTCTAACATTGAAATTACTCACTTTGCTCTACGACAAAATCAAAATAAATAAATGGCGCAAAAACTTCTTGTAGACATGTCAGCATGCCGTACGAAGCGCTTTGCTTCTTCTATCATAATACGCACGGCTAATCTGTGGAACTTCCTCCCAAACGACATGTGTCCAGACTCATATAACATGGGTTTCAAGGGTAGAGTCGATACGGGGCAATACGAAATACTGATTTAAATAAAATAATTTTATTTTTAATTTTTTTTGTTTAATTTGTCAAATACGAGACACATACCCTTTTTCCTAAATTCCCGTTTTTCCTACTCTTGCATTCAGACATCATTTATTTCAAAAATGATGGATGGATTTCAATGATAATGATATCAAATTAAAGCTGACATCTTAAGCTTTCGAATGACATATCATTTTAATAATTTCCATTCATGATTTTAGTTGTATCAATGTATGTGTGCGCCGACAAGGCTTGAGTCGATTTGGTTGCTCGCGAGTGTAGATAATTAAACTTAAACATAATCTCTTGACAATAACTTGATACGAGCTAGCTAAATATCATTGCTATTAAAAAATAAATTTTATAAATGTTTTAATACAATCAATACAATGTGTACCTAAATATCTATGTTATTAGAAATAATAATGTAAACAACTATATTACTACAAACATGTTCTGAGTGTTCTGACAATTTACAAGCGCTTTTTTAAAGTCTACGTGAATAAAAACCTTTTTATTTACCAATATTTATAAGACTTTCTCTTATATTTACAGTATCTTCCTATTCACATAGGTGCATGTTTGTTTGACTCAACGTTTACTATTATTATTGTTACTTTTAATTAATCTCTATAACCACGTCTACTACTACGGTGACTAATAATAAAAGACAACTAATAAATCAAAAGAAACATCTAAATTAATTAATTCCCCAAAAAACGTCCAGCCCTCTCTCTGGTGACGGTAGAGATGTAAAATGACTGAATATGACTAGCCACAATTGTCATAAACCTTAAATGACCGGTCATTTACTGTCAAATTCAGTCAATTTGACTCAAATATTATTGTCTATTCTCGGCTACCACCCAATTATTTATTTATTTAGGTACCCAATTTATATGCAAGTTTAAATGACGCAAAGTTTTATTTTGTATTATATCATGAGAGGATAAGACGATATCAAAGTCGATGAGTCGCGAGGTGATGCGACGTTGCCATTTTGTCTTAATTGCACGCATGATTAGAAATGTAAAATTATTAACACTAGGTATATAATAATACAATAAGCCATGAAAATGCCTTTTTGTTTCAATTTAGAAGTTGTAGACTTTTATCAAGGACAAAAACTTAAAAGGTACTAAAATATTACTGAAATCAAATTGACTGAAAATGACCGTTTTTGACAGTTAATGATCATTTTTGACCAATTTGACCGTAATTGACAGTCAGTCTAATTCAGTCACTTTAGTCATTTTCAACACTAGGTGACGGTAAGCGTCGATCAAGCGTTTTGCGATTCGACGGACCGGACGTTAATCGACTTTTATTAACTTGATACAATAAAAAAATAAATTAGGTTCATAAAATGTGTGTAAAAAATTCTTAGGTGTGGTAAATTCAGATCAGAGTACCTTAACAAATTTATATAAAGACAATATAAAAAACCGAGTGTGCTTTATATCACACGACTGAAGTAAAACTTAGATATACGAAACGTACCTAACTGACTGCGAATGAGAGAAAGAAAATGTTTGCTCGCACCTCCTTCTCTTACCCCTACAATTACATACGAAATGTAATTCTATCTATCTTCGCCGTTCTGTCTTTATATTCTTCTACCTTCGTTTACCTCGACCGATAAAACTTTTCGTAATGCTCTCGTCACGAATTTCATTCTGCTTACTACTGATCCAAGCGTGCGTACTTCAAAAACTTGCTGTATCGTTATCTTCCTATATGCGTAGTTAATGGTACGCCAGCTTAATTACATCACCATAATTAGGTCACCGTAGCCTAGTTGGTAGTGCTCCTGTCTACGAAGCTGGTGGTCCTGGGTTCGAATCCCAGTAAGTGCAAATATTTCTGTGATGAGCACGAATATTTCTGATTCTGTTTCTGAGTCATGTATGTTTTCTATGTATTTAAGTATTTATCTATCTACATAAGTATGTATGTCGTCGCCTGGTACCCATAGTACAAGCTTTGCTTAGTTTGGGGCTAGGATGATCTGTGTGACATTGTCCCTAGATATTATATTAATTCATAATCTTTATTAACACAAATATATGGTATAGTTTATTTGAAGTCCCTGTGTACGGTGCAAGTACATGATTTAATGTTTATTTTAGCAAACTAAGTTAGAATAGGCCCGCGTTGTTGCATTTTAATCGCAACCTACATTTGGTACTTAGTGCAGGCAGCAGAACATTTTTGTACATTTTTCAAATTAGTGTTCATAAAGAGGTGGTTTGATTCGGACGACTTGCATTTTCATTAAGATTCATCCCGTTGAACATTCACTGACACATGCATACATACATTTAATTGCACTGACACTAAATGAACGGTTAACACACCGTACACCCTGGATCCTGTGCTAGGTTCTTAAACCTGTGTTACAGAATTCAGAACAGGGGTTCTGAATTCTGTAACACAGGTTTAAGAACCTAGCACAGGATCCAGGGTGTACGGTGTGTTAACCGTTCATTTAGTGTCAGTCGAACAGGCATCTGATGAGTACGCACGGTCCATCTTCGACCACATCTTCACTTACCATCAGATGCGATCGTGGATAATACCAACTACAATACGTAAGTAAATAAAAATTACATCTTGACGCACGTTTAACTTATAAATCTTGACAAAGCCTCTAATATACTCCATAAAAAAATGCTTACGCAACGGTAAGCTCTCAATACTTTACTATAATAATAAAAAAAACGAACCCAAACATTATTCACCTTGATCTTATAATTGCGATGCATTTATTCGCATATTGACCTACTAAGCTTACATTGTAGATTTCGCTTCATATTGCCGCACTGTACTAACTCTGTTTACTTGTTCAGTGTAATTTTGTGTGTTTCAGTGAATGTTTGTGCCCTACGGAGGAGTACAGCGAGTATCTTAGGTTCGGTGCCGCTGACGTCACGTTACATACGAAGCTGAGTATATAACGCGCGTGACCTCGGCCGCTCTCCACTCATCACCGCCGCGGGTACAATACAACATGAAAGCCATCGTGAGTACATTGTTTGTTAATTATTAGTAGGAAAGTGTTCATTTTGACTTATACTGTAATTAATAAAATAATACGTGTTCACATAATTGTCACTTCTTGGATCTTCTTGGATTGGAAAATCAGGCAATCGTTATCAACCTTTCCAATTTGGAAACATTTAATTTGTTTCTGGCGGAATCCAACAAGTCGCTGTACTGATGCACACGGTTTGCTGTTTGTCAAAATTGATCTGTACCATCTTTTCGTTCAATTACGTTCTATTTTAACACAATATTTGATACAATAGCGCTTTATCTCATCAGCATCATAAAAGCTCCCCTTAAGAAACGCATAATAAACCAAGTACCAAGACCGTACAAGTTTTTGTGGATCAGAGTGCCTAAATCCAGTGCAGTGTTTATTAATAAAATAGCTGTTGTAAAACAATTATGATTCAATGTCAGTCGCATCGTCTAGATTAGAATCTCTTCAAGGATTATTATAATTTGTAGTGAATTAAGCATTTAATGTCAGTGTGTTATGTAATCGGTTACAGTGATGCGCTCAGCTGGTCAGCGATCATACACAATTGTCAACGGCTCAGTTCACTTGTGGACGAATTTCTCTCATAAAATTTGTCAAGAATAATTGATGTTTTTTAGATAAATTAGACTAAATTATCCAAATTTTATTACAGGTACTTCTCTGTGCCCTAGTGGCTCTGACCGTTGCCAAGGAAGACCGCCCAAAGCGCAGCTTCTTACATGGCCTGGATGGATTAGCCAACTCGTGGACCGGCTACGGAAATGATAATAAGGGGTACGGCAGCGGCCGCACTACCTACAGCTCGGGCAGCTCCGGCTACACCGGTTACAGCTCGGGAAGCAGCGGCTACAACACCTACAGCACTGACCACGTTGGCTACACCGGGAACACCGGCAACACCGGCTATGGCTCTGGCTCTGGCTACACCTACACCGCTCCGGCAGTGCAGCCAGTCGTGCAGTACGCCTCGGCCCAGCCATCGGTGAGCTACTCGTACCCTTCTAACAGCTACGCCTCAGCCTCCACTTACACTGCCCCATCTGTGTCTTACGGAGCCCCGGCCGTGTCTTACGGCGTTCCTGCGGCCACCTATACGGCCCCAGCGACATACTCGGTCCCATCGACCAAAGTCGTCACAGTCAACAAAGTTGTAAACGTACAACGCGAAGTCACCGTTCCCCAAGTTGTCAACGTGCGCAAAGTCATCACTGAGCCTAAGGTCATCACTGTGAACCAAGTGGTCCCCGCCACGGGCTACACCGGCTACGGCAGCTACAACGGCTACGGTAGCTACGGCACTGGAAACTACGGCACCGGAAACTACGGCACCGGATACGGATCTACGGGGGGCTCCTACGCCTCAGTAAACGCTAAAGCCGACCCCTGGTGTTGAATCTAGTCTGATCTATAAATAATTAGTGTAATAAAAAGTGCCAACTTAGTAAATAGTCTTATGGACATTGATATACCTGTTGATAACCACATTTGGTAGTCAGATTGTTGTTCTGATGCATCAACATTCCCCTTATAATCTAGACTATATGTAAAGTGCAAAAGTTCACGGACATTTACTATTTATTCATTCTGTCTGGGTTTGCTTAAAATCCACAAAGAATTTATATGACCAAGTTTAATGTTTGGTATACCCAAGCATTAAACTTGGTGTGCTTAGCTAAAACTGTTAAATAACTTTGTAGATATACATAAATATCAACTACAAAATTGTCTACAAATATCCGTCACAAGCAATGCCAAAATGTTGTGTTGAATAAAAGTTGTGAATAAATTTGTGTGTTGAAATTATTTTTAAATCGCCAAATTGATATAACAGCTATTCGAACATTTGATTCGGAATCTCTATAAGATAACATCAGATGTATCTAGTTTTAGCCAAAAAAAAACAATTAAATATTTCAGTTCCGAAGCAAAATAAACAATAATCAATTTTAATATATTATTATGCTTTCGGAATTAATGATTAATTATTGCTGGTCAAGTGGTCAGTGACCTTGACTGCTAAACCTAAGGTCGTAGGTTCGATACCCTCCCAAGACAAAGCTTTGTGTGATTATCACGATTATTTGTTTTGTGACTGGTTGTATTTTATTCTTAACTATATTATGTGTTTATGTATAAATATATAATTATCAGTTGCTAGTTTACCATAGCACAGGCTCTGCCTAGTGTGTGAGGCAGTGTCTTAGATGTTCCAAGATACGAATTTATTATTATTATTTAATAGATATCATTTAATAGATATGACGCTCACCGTAGCCTAGTTGGTATTGCTCCTGCCTACGAAACTGGTGGTCCTGGGTTCGAATCCCGGTAAGTGCAAATATTTGTGTGATGAGCACGAATATTTGTTTCTGAGTCATGGATGTTTTCTATGTATTTAAGTATTTATCTATCTATATAAGTATGTATATCGTCGCCTGGTACCCATAGTACAAGCTTTGCTTAGTTTGGGGCTAGGATGATCTGTGTGACATTGTCCTTAGATATTATTATTATTATACATTATTCATATTGAAGATTTCTAAACAAGTAATAATACATAACAAATGGTTTGGCATAATATCTAGAAAATTTGGAAAAGTAGCAGTGTAAAATGGTTTCTTTTTTCAAAAATGGAAAGTCATTTCGAACCAGCACTCTCTACCAATCCGGGGTAGGATCTGTGCACTATATTTGCGATCCGCGTTACACCCTGTCATATCAAATTTAGGATGCCCTTACCTCTTTTTAATCTCACTGTAAATTTTATCATACGATATATCGAAATCTACCTTATATGATATGATAATATAAATATCCTGGGACATTTTCACTCACGGCCACTTGATCCTAAACTAAGCAGAGCTTGTACTATGGAAAGCTGAATAACTGCTTATAACAGGAGATAACTGATATATTACGTATACTACTTTTCTTTTGTAAATACTTATTTATATAGATAGTTACACCCAGTCTCATCTCATCAAATATCAGTCCTGGGTGGGAATCGAACACACGGTACGGAACCTGCGACGTGAAAAGCAAGCATTACCATAAACGGCAACCGGCCCATCACCGTATCATGTATAATATAGTAACAAAAATTACTAATATTAATTATTGTAATTATTAATGAAAATTTAAAACAAAACTAGATTAACTTTACTTTAGACCTAGGCTCTAGGGTACAAATGCCAGAAGGCTGGCCCCATTGCCAAGATGGATGGCAAATTTGAATTTTGACTGCACGGGTGGCGCAGCGGCTAAGTTAGTCGCCTCGCCGCTTCGTGTCGCGGGTTCGGGTCCGGCGCCGGACAACTATTTGTGTGACCCATAAATAATCGTTCTGAGTCTGAATGTAATTTGTGTCCGTCTATTATATGTTTGTAAAGTACCCCGCGACACAGGGATTAGATTCCCTAGTGCGGTTATTGTCTTTAAAAAATTGATTATATATAATAGGTCTTTACCTATGAAATTGCCGTTTTGTATGAAAAAATTTAAACGAATTTTTTTCATGAATTTTTTTATTTGTATTAATCGAAGTAATCACCCATGCAATCAATGCATCTTTGCCATCGCAGTGGCAGTTTATTGATGCCCTTCTTAAAGAAATCAGCTGGACGGGAGGCAACAAATTCTTCAAAGGCATTTTGTACTGCCTCTCGGGTATTGAATTTTTTTCCCGCCAAGAAGTTATCCAAATTCTGGAAAAAGTAGTAGTCTGTAGGCGCAAGGTCTGGTGAGTAGGGCGGATGACGGAGAGCTTCCAACCCCAGTTCTTGCAACTTGGAGACCGTCTGCTGTGCAGTATGAGGTCGCGCGTTGTCGTGCAGGAGCAGCGGAGACGAGCGATTGACCAATGCTGGTTGGAGATGCGCCAGCTTCTCCATCATTGTGCTCAGTTCTTCACAGTACACATCTGCAGTAATGCTCACCCCGTTTGGTAAGAAGCTGTGATGAATCACACCGGCGCTAGACCACCAAACAGTGACCATCACTTTTCTAGGGGTAAGTTTTCGTTTAGGGCATTGTTTAGGTGCTGAACCAGGATCCAACCAACTTGCTGAGCGCTTGCGGTTATCAAACAGAATCCATTTTTCATCGCAGGTAACAATGCGGTTCAAAATTCCTTCATTTGTGTGTCTGTTGAGCAGTGCAAGGCACGTCTCGACGCGTACTTCGCGCTGGCGATCATTGAGTTCGTGGGGCACCCATTTGTCAAGCTTTTTTACCTTGCCAATTTGACGCAAATGGACCAATATTGTTTTGACGCTAACGTCGAAAGCTGCTGCTAATTCAGCCGTAGATTGTGTATCATCAGCTTCCACAACCGCCTTTAATTCGTCATTGTCGACCAAAGTCTTCGGACGACCGCGAGGTTCATTTTTCAGGTCGAAATTTCCAGAACGGAAGCGAGCAAACCAATAACAGGTGGTGCGTTGGTTTGTAGTGTTAGCTCCGTAAACGTCGTTGATGTTGCGTGCCGCTTGTGCCGCGTTGCTGCCACGACGGTACTCATATTCCATAGTTACTCGAATTTTTAACGTATCCATGATGACGAAAAAGATTGAAATGCGATGAAAATGTAACACTAATCAATAAAGAAATGACTACTTTTGGAAAAAAGAATCCATGTTTTTAAAATAAAATTAATTTGAAATTAGAATTCTTAACCAAACAAAAATTATTTTGATTTGAAATGGCCAGTACTGCAGAACGGCAATTTCATAGGTAAAGACCTAATATAAAATAGTAATATTTGTGTACGAGTATGCAAATTATCCATATTTTGCATACGTGCAATTCAGGACTCGGTATGGTTTGCTGATAACCAGCCGCAGGCATACTTAGCAGTAAGTGCTATAAAACTAAAGTTTAAGTAAGTAAGTAAGTAAGTAACTCTTTATTGTACACCAAAAAATCTATACATATAATAAAACTGTAGAAAAATCATTTTTGTACATCAAAAATAAATCCGAAAAAAATAGCCAGGGTATTAAAGAACAACCAATAGAACCCATTTCCAGCATTTTTAGAATTTTTGTCTGTTTGTCTGTTTGTCTGTTTGTCTGTTTGTCTGTTTATATGTTCGGGTATCACGTAAAATATACGAAAGCAATGTAAATAACTTTTATACACAACGATTGAACGTAACTTGAGGTAACATTTAGTTTTTGTTTTAATGCAATCGGTTCAGTCTATCAAAAGATATTACATTTTAAAGTAATCATGGAGAAAAATAACACACATTTCGGTACTTCAAGATGAACTAATGTTTATAGTTGAACTAAACTGTCCGATAGATGTCATTGTGCATATTATGACATCTCTTTACTGAATGAACTAGGTTGATAGTTGATTTTTGTTTCGATAGATGTCGTTGTGCATTTCTTTTGACTCGCGGTGTTAAGATTTGCCCGTGTTTGCTGATTGCATGAGTTACGTAGGGTTTTGAATGTTCTAAATTGTTTCGAAATAAGGTCTTGGTTGCCTAGAAGTATGTCGTTGTCCAAAATTGGTTATTAAAAAATCTGTTTTCTTTGGGCAAATTGAATTATGTAGAAGGTTGGATTTGTTATAATTTAATTTTAAATAATTGATAGTTGATTTTTATTTCGATACATGTTGTTGTGCTTGGTAGTTGATTTTATTTCGATAGATGTCGTTGTGCATTGCTTTTGACCCGCGGTGTTAAGATTTGCCCGTGTTTGCTAATTGCATGAGTTACGTAGGGCTTTGAATGTTCCGAATTGTTTCGAAATAAGGTCTTGGTTGGCTAGAAGTATGTCGTTGTCCAAAATTGGTTATTAAAATATTCTGTTTTCTTTGAGCAAATTGAATTATGTACAAGGTTGGATTTGTTATAATTTAATTTTAAATTATAATGTCAATCGATCGAAAGTTTGTGCTGTCGATTCGTTTGTAACGCGAATGTACAGACGATTCGAGTTTTATTGAGCCTGTCCGATTGAATGTATTTGAATGTAGTAAATTAACCCGGTCTCTCATAATTTTCTCAGCACAAATCTATATACCTACCTATGTAAAAGAGGAAACTGACTGACTGACTTATCAACGCACAGCCTGAACGGCTGGGGTTAGAGACTTGAAATTTTGCCGGTAGGTACTTTTTATGACGTATGCATTCACTAAGGAAGGGGTTTTTGGAAATACTAACCCTAAGGGGGTAAAACAGAGACTGAAAGATTATATGAAAATCCGTCATTTTTTGAAGTTAAAGGCATTGAAACTTATATTTAGTAGTTCAGCTAAAAATAAAAATAAATATTTTAGAATTTTTGGAAATTCCACCCCAAGGGCGATGGGGGATGTAAGTTTGTATGAAAAGTGTATAATTTTTTAAGTGAAAAGCATGAAAATTGGTATTTGGCCTTTCCGTTAAAAATAAAAAGTATGTATTTCAGGATTTTAGGAATTTCCGCCCCTAAGGGCGCATAATAGGGGATGTATGTTGCGTGTGGGTATACCTATAGTGGTTCTGAGGAATTTGAAACCACCTAAACTTTACAACGGCACGAGGCTTCAAGTCAAAACTTTGCATCATGTTATAGAGTCTACTATTATGCCTGGATCCACCCAGGGAGAAACAGTGTTCGTGTCACGTATTCCGTTAGTGCCAAATGATCTCCCTTTTCAGTTTAAAATACTGTAGTTCGTTATAAAAGTGTGTGTCGCGATAACCATCAAGAAATCGCAAAGTCAAACTCTCAAGTTAGCTGGAATTGACTTGAGGAAGGCGGGCAGGTTCACGTGGCGTGCTCACGTGTGAATTCATTCCACAGTCTGATCCATGTAGAGCGAGCACCTACGTCTTTTGCTGAGCGCCGTAAAGTGGATGATATTGAACATCCCACATACCAGGCCGCTTGCCGAGCACGCCATTTATTAGTTGGAGGTCAGCATTGGGACGACGCTCTAGCGGAAGCATGCGTGAGCGATAGTCCACATCGCTTGCGACATTTGTTTGCCATCTTATTGACCTTTTGTGCGTTATCGGACGCTAAATAGTTATGGCAAAAGTACCATGACAAGTTTGCTGAAGATTTTATGAGACATGTACAACTAAATACTGATGGACAAATTAATGACAGGGTACGTGAAAATTGTCACAACAGGTCCTTATTGGCTATTCAAATGATAGTTATAAGTATAGGAGGGAACCCGATCAGTCAGAGGCTGCGAAAATGCACAGGAGTTTTCCAATTTATTGTTAAAAATAGGCGATGGCACATACCCCGTACAAGAAGATGGAAAAGTTATTATGATTGGTAATCTCTGATCTTACGTTACATCACAGCAGGAGCTAATTTCTTCTGTGTACGGAGTTACCACAAACATGGGAAATCAAGCCGGTTCTTGGCTATGTCAGCGAGCTATTTTGACTCCCCACAATGACCAAGCTGCGGCAATTAATTTCAAAATATTGAGTCATGCGTCCGGTAATAGTAGAGAATATAGCTCAATAAATACATTTCTGGAAGAAGATAACGCCACGCACTACCCGGTAGAATTTTTGGATTCCCTCAGCACACCCGGACTTTCAGCCCACAAAATAGTTTTGAAAATTGGTGTACCAATAATTCTCCTCAGAAATTTATGTCCTCCCAAACTTTGTAACGGCACTCGGCTCAAAGTCACAAATCTGCAACATTATCGAAGCTGAAATATTAACACGTTGCGGCGCCGGTGATATTGTTTTTATTCCAAGGATACCTATAATTCCTAAAAACTTTCCTTTCTCTTTCAAACGAGTGCAATTCCCAGTCAGTCTCTGTTATGCCATGACGATTAGTAAAGCTCAGGTCCAGACATTATCCGTTGCGGGGGTGGACCTAGGTATTGGATGCTTTTCCCATGGTCAACTATACGTAGCTCTTTCACGCGTAAACTAACCCAATAACGTTTTTGTGTACGCTCCAGATGGTTCCACAGGTAAAATAAAGAAGCACTAAATTAAATAAAAAAAATATTTTCGGTATCCTCCCACAGCGCTTTACACTAAAAAATACATTGGTAAGTTCCGACATCCACGCGAACGAAGTCGCGGGCACAGCTAGTAATACATAATAAGAACTTTGAGTATGTTAAGATTGTACAAATGGCGGCCTTATCGCTAAGTGCGATCTCTTCCAGGCAACCGTTGAATGGACCAGGAGTAAAGAAAAGGCATTTGGGTATTTGTTGGCATAATTAGCAGAAAGGATTTTTTTTTTTTTTTGATTATTTATTTTTCTTGTGATGTTTTTGTACCATGGGTACTTTTAACAATAAATAAATAAATACATATATATATATATATATATATATATATATATATATATATATATATATATACGGCAGGCCATAGGAGAATAAGATATACAGTAATTTAACGTTAAAGAGAAAGATAGTAACTCTTCACCATTTTCTTAAATCAGAAGGATTTTATTAATTCAGAAGGTGTTATCAATATGATAATATAATCTATCACTTAATGACTGCCTCGTTGGTCTAGCGGTAGCGTGTTCACCCGCAGGAAACGAGTGATTTCGGGACTTTTCTGTTAAAAGAAAAATTTCTCAGCATCAGCCCGAAGTCTGGATGTTGGCGGTATTACACCCCCGTGCCTCGGAAAGCACGTAAAGCTGTCGGTCCTGTACCTGAACTCTTTCCGGTCGTGACGCTAGGCGTCCCATTGGATCATAAGAGTGATGGAAAAGAAAGTGCTCCTGTGTTTGCGCACACACTTCTGCACTATAATATGTCTCGCGCAGATAGCTAATATCTATTGAGACTGACCGCCGTGGCCGAAATTCGGCTAGGACAACAATACTGTATGAGAAATAAATTATCTCGTAGGTACTTAAAACGGTAAAGGAAAACATCGCGGGAAAGCTGCATGTGTGAGGTTGCTACAAAAATTTTGTTGATTTAACCATTATTGAAATCAAAATACAAAATCAATATGTAGTGTTAATTCCGCTAATTGTCAGTTTAATCATGCCGGGATGCAATTTGCACCGCCCTCCCGCCCGCAAAAACACTACATATTGATTGTGTATTTTGATTGTTATGGATTTCCGCAAAGTGATTCTATTACTTATCATTATTGAAATATTTCATAAAAGACTGGCCCGTTCAGTGCACTAGAAAAGTAATTTATTTTTAATAGATTGATTTTTGGTTTCCGCTAATACTCTTAACAATATGGAGACATAAAGCCATTGACCTATATGTATTCTACTAGACGCGCAATCCCATATTGAGAATATGCTAAAAATTTTGGCCGCCGCGCGCGCGCCCCTCACCTCGCGCGCCGGACTGGGACAGAGTTTTTATTCGAAACAGCGTGTCTAGTTATACATATAAGTCAATGCATAAAGAAGAACGTTTTATTCATTCCAATTTTGAGTCATGGTGGGAGATATATTTGGGGGATCGTGTGAAGTGCTCGCACATTTCAAGCGTTACTTTTTGTATAACAATAATGTAGTAGTTAAGAAGATCCTCGGATAAGAATTGTTAAAGAAAAGCTTCAAAATCAGAATGCTGTCCCCCATTTCAAGAGCGACAAAGCTTGTCCCTAGGTACAATTGATAACATAAACATTCTCAGAACGTCATAGTCATATATATTTTATTTAGTATATTAGTAAGCGAACTAGATTTAAATAAATAGTCTAGAAATTACTCCAGCGATATTTCGCTGATTCAAATCTGCAAAGAAGGCGACAGTCTACAACTTAGAAGATTGCACATCACATAAAAAATAGCCCAAAACAGAATAAAAAAGCTTGTTAAACTAATATTGAGGTCACAGGACACAATATGTATACGATTCTATAACAAACTTCCCATTGATATCAGAGATGTGTCTACGAATAAGTTTAAAAGGACTATAAAAGCCAAATTGTGTAGGTAGCAGGGCTTACCAGAAAACTTCGGATTATTTAGATGACAAAACGGCATGGGATTGAATTGTTCTAGATTAACACATTTAAGTAAACAAAATATGATTTTATATTAAGAAATAAATATTTTAAAACAGGATTCCTACTGAGTTTTCTGGCAGTGTTTCTCAGCAGCTGTCGCGTCATGCACTACACGGTAGGATAAAAAAATTGACGATTCCACACAAATGTAATATTTTAACGGAATAAATGACTTTTGATTTTGAATTTGAACAGCATCGCAGCGGCCGCACCTTCTTACACCACCACACCGCACCGGTGTCAGGATCGGGAACCCGTTCAGGTCTGCTAGGTGCCTATGGAATGTTTGATTCACTGCTTCACGACACTAATCCATCAGCCCAGAAACTATTCTTGAATTCTCCACAACAGGAACACCGTAATTAACTTAAATAATCTATTATTTGCGATACGATACAAAACTATGTTCACAGGGCACGCGCTGAACGTAGACAGCCCGCGTGGGGTTCACGCGCGTTCCATATTCAAAAAGACAAGGGCGACAAAATATTTATATAATACTAGCTGACCCGGCAGCCTTCGTACTGCCTCATCGTCGATAAGTAAAATACCTAAACTTTTGTTTTGGAAAACATTTATATGAAAAAAAGTAAAGGGCTGTTTTTAGGGTTTTGCCGGCAACTATTCGAATATTTACTCACCTTTCAAACCTTCCCTAGACCTTCACGAACATTTCAAGACCAAGATAAGATAAATCCGTTGAGCCGTTCTCGAGTTTTAGTGAGACTAACGAACAGCAATTGATTTTTATACATATAGATAGATTAGCGTTACAATATCCGTGAACTATCAGTTCCGTCAGGTAAAATTAAGATGTGATATTATAAAAACCGCGACTTTCCTAATTTTTTATTTTCATCATTGTTTGTATTATTTTAGAATATAGGAAAAGTGCACTTTGGTTTCATTTTATTATTTTTAATAAGGTTTCAGTAAACAGTAAAGACTTTGCAAAGTCGATGTTAAACTATGTCAATTTGTTTCTCACCTCTTCTCTGATAATTATTTTTTCAATATCTACTTGCCTAATTTTTACTCAGGCATATTTTTCTGTTCCGCTAATGTGTATTATGAAATTATATTATATAATGTATTGTGGCAAAACACTAAAGTGTTTTAGAGATATGCATTATTTGGGATTTTTTATAATAATTTGTCTTTGCGTACCTTTTTGACATCTTCATGATCTTTAGGCACGTATATATCAACGCTTTAAATGAAGAATATATTTATACACCTATATCTATTTCTATTACGAATAATGCTATAAAATTAAAATTGAATAGTTTGGAAGATGTTTTCAATATGATATGATTTTTCATATGCAACCGTGTACAAATCAGGCGGCCATGTTTCTAGGAAACCAAGATAACACCGACATCCTCTGAGCGGGTTTTACCTATGACAAGGGAATCCTAAATTTGATCTGTCAATGTGTGTCGTTCGTAGCTTAACATAGAGCGCCTACCCCGGATTGGTAGAGGGTTCGTGACTCACCAAATGATTAAATGATTTCCCATTTTTGTGATTATATAAACTATATTTTTAGATTCGAGACTAGCAGTTAGTCCCATATACTTGGTTAAAATCCATATAATAAAGCAGTTATATTATTTTATGTTGGCGTTACAAATGTGTGGAAATAAGAATAAAACGGTATATATCTGTTCTTTGTCGACACAAACTAATTTATGTATTTACTTATGGGAACTCTACAGCTATTTTAATAAATTGCAAGCCATTTTACAGTACGATTACACGTAGCCTATTACAAAAAAATAAAATTCCATTACAATGTTAGATGGACACAACCTTAATTAAATTATATGTAACTAATTAGTCTCTAAAATCCAAGATATCTAATAAGTAACTTCTATTATCATTTTGATTCTAATCCCAGTGACATACATTTCTGATAAGTTCGTGAACAATGTTGGTTTTTTAAATATTTTAGACTAAGAAAATACCAATTTTGCTTAACTTGACATTGTAAGTCTGGAGCAATCGTGGTGATACAGTAGAGTGGCTACCATAGTTTGTGCGGTGATATGGCACTGAAAATAGTATTTCTGATACGAATTGTTTGAGTGTTGAACCCGATAGATGACAAAAGTTCAGGACAGTGGAGTACACCACCTTTTTTTTGTTAAGGCAGGGGAATGCTTACGCACGCCACCCGTAAAAAGTGTCTGCGGTATGTCGGACTCCCACCGACTAAACCTACCTGCCGTGGACTTCTCTTGGCGCCTGATGGGGCCCAAGGAACGCGGATATGAGTATACCACCTAAAATGTCAAAAAGGAAAAACATGTCTATCGACAAAAGGTAGCAATTTATCTATACATACAGTCAAAACTGTACATTAAATATTTTTTTAAAAGGATACTTGGGGCGTGATCTACAATCGATATGGAAGCCAAAAATATAGTTTTTAGAATTTTTGTCTGTTTGTCTGTATGTATGTCCGGGTTAAACTCTAAAAGTACTGCATGGATTTAAACTTTAATAACTATATAGAAAATAAGTAGATATTAAGGCGTCAACATCCTTGTTAAAGACAAATTATTGCCTACTTTTGATTCTGATTTATTGATAAAAAATTAACATACTATTAGTGTGACCCCATGTAATTGTTCAATGTGTGAATTTTAATATGCACGAGTAAAATCCTCGCAAACAACTATTCCTAAAAAGGGCTCAATATTTATCGACGATAAAAGATGACTGAATTCGATTTTTTCTATTAGTATCTAATAGAAAATAAATTGATCTGACTGCCTTATTGGTCCCAACTCGGACCCAAAAGTGTAGCTCCTGCAGCATAACATACACTATTACAGCCGCTGGTACTGAGCCGTCTTGTTACTGAGTTATCTTGAGTCATTTTGAATCGCCGCCTCATCACGTTCTGTGATTTTGGAGGGAATAGAGTTATCTCATTCTTCCTCATCTACATATTCATGTTTATTAAATATCTGCGGCCATTAATATTAAGGTTATTCAAAATTTGCTCATTTGATGAATATTATCGCATATGAGGCCTGTGTGTGGACATTTTTGCGTCATGAAGATGCTCGTGGAGTAAGTATATAGAGACCATCACTGAACACACCGATATCATTCGTTGAGTTTCCGTCAACAACACACAACTAAACATGATGAAGACCCTGGTGAGTAGCGGCACAGTAATGTGCTGCCAGTGCAGTACGTGAGCTTGTAGTGCAGTGTTATATATAATCACTTATTTTTTCTCATCGTAGGTTCTGGTATGCGCTCTGGCGGCGGTAGCGTGCGCGGGCAACATCCGCGAGAAGCGCGGCTTCCTGCACGGGTTGCACTCGTACTCTGCGCCTGCCGTCAGCTACTCGGCACCCGCCATTAGCTATTCGGCTCCTGCCGTGAGTTACTCTGCACCCGCCGTCAGTTACGCAGCACCAGCTGTCAGCTATTCAGCCCCCGCTGTGAGCTACTCTGCACCCGCAATCAGCTACTCGGCCCCCTCCTTGGGCTACTCCGCGCCTGCTGCGAGCTACTCGGTCCCCGCTGCCGCGGTCAGTTACTCCGCCCCTGCTGTGAGCTACTCCAGCCCTGCCATTACCTACTCGGCACCTGCAAGCCGCGTGGTCTCCGTCAACAAGGTGGTGAACGTGCAGCGCGAGGTCTCCGTGCCGCAGGTGATCAACGTGCGCAGGGTCATTAACGAACCGAGGGTGGTCTCCGTCAAGCAAGTGGTGCCCGCCTACTCTTCCTCTGCCAGCTCCTCACTTTCCTCTGGCTCCAACTTCTACGCGCCCACCGCGCAGTACGCCAGCGGCTGGTAAACACTATCCACAACACTAAGAGAAATACTAGTCAACATTTATTTACAACGTTAATTTATTACATTCCATGTTTTATTTAACTCAAAAATAAAAATATAACTATTTTATTTGAGTGCATCATTTATATAACTTCTGCTACTACGTCACAATTAATTGTATTGATAAGTACATATATAAGCGAGTTCTCTTTACAACTCGAAGATCTCTTTACAACCTTGCGACTTTTGGTATTCACTTTAGAGTTTAACTGGGAAGAGATATTAACAACTGTTAAATTGTTACTTTATTGCTTGAGCAGGAAAAATAAAAGCAGGAATAGAGCGATCTTGTCACTGTCCCGTCTTAAATTCCAATGGATAGCCTAGGAGTTTGACGGCAGTCTAAAAGTTAGTCTGTTAAGTGGAGTGTAGAGAGTGTAGGAAATTCCCTGATTTTAATAGAGACCTAGATAATAGATAATCTCCTTTGATTTTGTTAAATAATAATAACGTTACATTGGGAGCGTGGCTGAGAATAATAAAATGTAGTCTATCGATAGGATTCAGGATAAATCACTCAGACCTTGATCCTTAAGCCACGGTTATTGAAAGGAAGCAAACGCATTTTTCATTCCTTAAGATAATTAGACTAAACTTCAGTAGACTTCAGAAATGTGCTGACACTTTGTAGTCATAGGTGTATGTTATGATAAGAGTTCCAAAAACTTAAAAGAAAATCCCTTATAGCAATTTTTTCACCACTAGAATATTCAAAACAAGTGAAGGAACCGTTGCTACAGAAAGTGTTGGATGATGTCAGTAACGCACAAGGTATACATGCACCGCAGATTATCGCCGCCTTTGATTGTCCGGCCAAGAAGTGAATGACACCTATGCTAACAGTAAAATAATTATAAAAAACTGGCCAAGTGCGTGTCGGATTCGCACATGAAGGGTTCCGTAGCAGCAAGTTTTTCAGTTGATTAAATGAAAGCAAATTGCGGTTTATAACGTATTAAAAAAAACTACTTGCTAGATCTCGTTCAAACCAATTTTCGTTGTTATTTTGTATGGTAATGTATATCATATATTTTTTTTAGTTTTATCATTCTCTTAATTTAGAAGTTACAGGGGGGGGGGACACTCATTTTACCTTTTTGGAAGTTTCTCTCGCGCAAACTATTCAGTTTAGACAAAAATGATATTAGAAACCTCCATATGATTTTTGAAGACCTATCCATAGACATCCCACACGTATGGGTACGATGAAAAAATTTTTTTTGAGTTTCAGTTCTATTTTTGTGTAAAAATATTAATGCGGTTCACAGAATACACCAAGTTTCAGCAGTACAGCTCTTATAGTTTCGGAATAAAGTGGCTGTGACATACGGACGGACAGACAGACAGACATGACGAATCTATAAGGGTTCCGTTTTTTGCCATTTGGCTACGGAACCCTAAAAAGGCTATTATGACAGATGCATTGCCGCGCCATTGGACTTACTGACGTATAGAGTGGCTTAGCGGTGCGGACGCAGAACAATATGGATAATAATATTGAAGGTTTAAAATTACTTAGAAATCAATCAAAACACTACTAGCGCTGCAACAGTTGATAGTGCTGAAACGGGATCTATACAGATTCGGATCTAGATCAATTCTAGGTCCTCCACTCTCTATTTTATTTTACAACTGATTACTTTCCGGCGTATCGAGAGAGTTGGGGCGAAAACTCATGTCTCTCTACCACGTTCGTCACCACGACAGCTAAACTGGTTATCAGTTATCAGTTTCTAGAAAATCTAAATCTAAATGATAGCATTAGAAGAAATCTAGCTAATGCAATATGATATGAACCTTGGTAGTATGACAGATAATAGAGATAAAATAAATAAAATAAAATAAAAAAGGTTTTTATTCACGTAGACTTTAAAAAAGCGCTTGTAAATAGTCAGAATATGTTTGTAGTAATATAGTTGTATACATTATTATTTCTAGTTACATAGATATTTAGGTAGGTACACATTGTATGAAAACATTTATAAAATTTATTTTATAATAGCAATTATATTTAGTTAGCTTGTATTAAGTTATTGTCAAAGAGATTATATTTAAGTTTAATTATTAACCGACTTCCAAAGGAGGAGGTTCTCAAGTTCACCGGTATTTTTTTTTTTTTATGTATGTACACCGATTACTCGGAGATTAATGATCCGATTTACGTGATTCTTTTTTAGTTTGATGCGGAATAGTTGCCATTTGGTCCCATAAAAATTTTATATAGATTGGCCCAGTAGTTTTCATTTTATGGACATTTTTGTGTGAATTTTTTTGTTTAAGTGGACGATGTAATTGTCTTTGGCACAGACGTTTGTAAATCTTAGCTAGACAAGCTAGACTCACCCTGTTCAAGTGTGTCTTGGCATGAACATAAACAACAATTTCAGACGACTAGCGTTTAATACGCACGAATAAGCTTTTTTTTTGGAAGCGCATGTAGGCGCACCTTTTAGCACCAGCGTATTTTTTATGTACGTACACCGATTACGCTGAGATTTATGAACCGATTTACGTGATTCTTCTTTAGTTTGATGCGGAATAGCTGCCATTTTTAGGGTTCTGTAGCCAAATGTCTTTCACAAAGGTTCTTCTTGATTTGTCATGTCTCTATGTCTGCCCGTCCGTATGTCACAGCCACTTTTTAACGAAACTATAAGAACTATACTGTCGAATCTTGGTCAGCAGATGTATTCCGTAAGCCGCATTAAGATTTTCACACAAAAATAGAAAAACAAACAATAAAATTTGGGGGTTCCCTATACTTACTTAGAACTGAATTAAAAAAAAATCATTAAACTATACATGTGGGGTATCTATGGATAGGACTTCGAAAATGATATTGAGGTTTATAACATATTTTTTTCTTAACTGTATAGTTTGCGCGAGAGACACTTCCAAAGGCGTAAAATGCGGGGGGCATGTAACTTCCCCCCCCCCTGTAACTTCTAAAATAAGAGAATCATAAAACTAAAACAAATAGATGATGTACATTACCATGCAAACTTCCACCGAAAATTGGTTTGAACGAGATCTAGTAAGTAGTTTTTTTTATGCGTCATAAATCGTAAACCGCAATTTACCTTCCATTCTATTCTATTCTCAAATACTTGCTGCTACAGAAACATTCCGCCTTTCACGGGCGAGTCCGACTCATTATCTAATCAATGATAAATAAGACCTAGGCTATCAGCCCTCTGCTCAGTAGACTCGTTGGCTAATCGATCATTAATAAGACCTAGTCTTCATAGACTCATACCCTCTGTTCAGCAGACTAGATGGCTATTCGATCATAAGATCATTCGATTCATAATAAGATCTAGCGTATAAGCCCTCAGCACACAGACTCGTTAGATAGATGGTCATAAATACGGCCTAACCTATACGCTTGCTGTTCAGACTTTCATAAATCTTAGCTAGTCTAGACTCGTACTGTGCAAGTTTTCTTAGAGTGAACGTAATTTTATGTAGTTTTTCTTACTTTACAAACGGTCTTTTCGATCATTCACTGTCACCCACAAGAACGCGAAAAAGAGTTTCGATTTCGTTATCGTTTGTTGGGATCTATAGTTTTGAGGCGCACGGCACCTTTCGAAGTCCTAACCATAGCTAGACACTAAAAAGTAACAAATAAAAAAAACTTCGTTTAAAAAAACCGACTTCATAAACTAAAAAGTATAAAAAAAATATCTTAATAATGATTTAATTTAATACATCACTTATAATATGATATTAATGAAATAATATAATTTGTATGTGCTGCCTATTGATAGGTTTGAAGTCGGTGCCAAGCCCCGAGCAAAATAAAAGTTAATATTACATACAGCTTTCATACTTTGTGATGAAATTCCTACACTAACTATTAACCTAAGTAAATAAACTTAAAGAACAATATGAATTAATATGAAACTGTATCATAAAAATATATGACGACTGTCAACGACGTCGCTTGTTTGTGTAGAAATACGAAGCTATCCCGCTGAAAGTAACGCGCGGCGAGTGTGGTACCTACTATTACATTTGGCTTGGCATCGACTTCAAACCTATCAATAGGCAGCACATACAAATTATATTATTTCATTAATATCATATTATAAGTGATGTATTAAATTAAATCATTATTAAGATATTTTTTTTATACTTTTTAGTTCATGAAGTCGGTTTTTTTAAACGAAGTTTTTTTTTCAAAATTTATAGTTTTAGCTATATTTTACTACATATTGTCTGAATTATTTATTATTATGGCGGACCTTGTGTTAATAACGACGGTCGCGCTTTAATGCCACCACCGGTTCCATTGCGCCCCAACTGAGAAGCCCCAGCGAAACAAACTCAGTGGTTTCATCTACTACCGGTTTCAACACGGCCCAGTTGAGACGGTCCGGCGAAACATACTCAAGCGGGCATGAACACGGGATTTGGTCCACTTAGAGTAATTATTTAGTAGGCAAACACAATATATGCTCGATCGGTTGTCTGACTGCTTATTATTTTAGATTATATTTAGGTATACAAAAGAAAAACTTCGAAACAATAACATTATTCATTTTGAGACAGAGTCGACGATTTTAAATTAAGTATATGATAGCAATCATATTACAGATAGTTCACGCACCTCAGCAGATCAGTCATGTCTATATGGCTACAAGATCTCCAGCGAGCAATGTGCAGGTAGGCAGTGAGAGCCAGACGTCTTTGTCATCCATGTACTCTTTAGTGGTGTAATAACCCCTAGCTATATATATATAAATCTAGCAATGTTGCTAATCATTTTCCATTTATTGGTAAATGAAGTGTTGGAGGTTTTTTTTCAAATGGATGGAAATATATTATTGCATTGGAAACTTTTCTTTCGTTATATATCACTCTACTCGTAAAAACAATATGCTATTAAGAAAATTTTCCTAATTAAAACTCTTCGATTCATTTTAAGTGTTTATTAATGAATGGCTCCTACATTTTATACTAAGAATTTCATAACAAGGAGTCTAATACATATAAATTTTCATTTATGCAATAACAATTTTAGTAAAATAAGTAATGGAATCAAGCGTCACTTTGCCCCTCAATAAAATATACACATGCTAGAGGGATAATATAAACAAACTATATATATGCCAGTATGATACCAACACGTGTTACAGTCCTCCAAGGACCATTCTAAGGGAGGGTATATCGTTGTGTGTCGGAATGCTACTAAATCTCTTTTAGTCCCAAGCACTAGATGACTTAGCATCCCTAAAACTTCATATTCATTTTGTATTTAGACTTTTTTTTTATATGATAGCAACCCAAACAAGCAAGCGGGTCACCTGATGGTAAGTGATCACCGCCGCCATGGACACTCGCAACACCA
The DNA here is from genome assembly GCA_951640165.1 of Pseudoips prasinana. Classification (NCBI taxonomy): domain Eukaryota; kingdom Metazoa; phylum Arthropoda; class Insecta; order Lepidoptera; family Nolidae; genus Pseudoips; species Pseudoips prasinana. Next base: position 36,175,334 of record OX621247.1, read on the forward strand.
GAGGAGTCACGGGTGGCGTTGCCGGCCTTTGAGAAAGAAATAGGTTCGCTTTTTGAAAGTTTGGAAACGTCATACCGGATCGGAAATATTTACTATATTTAAAAAATGTAATATTTTACTGTTATGTAATTATATTTTTCCTGAAACACAAAGAAACCCTGAGTTGAAAAGACAACACCTTTGATTTGAATCTGTACCGCACAAAAATTTAAACAGGGATTATTTGTAAAAGCTTGGTGTAGCAAGTTTTGCGATCACGTATGTACAAATTGTATCCTGTTGATAGAGTTATTTATAGTTACTATCATCATCATATCAGCTTTATGATGCCCACTGATGGACAAGGGCTTGGGCCAAGAATAAAGGATCGAGGAAGCGAAGGAAAAATGGGCACGAACATCACACACAATTGTTGTGATGTTCGTGCCCATTCTTTTTTAAATATTTCCTAAGGATGGTTTCTACATCCCGCGGGATGATGGTTCGGAGGTTATATATGTTACCGTCCGCCAATATTATGTGATTATTATTTAACCAAATCAAAGGCGATTATCTATTATCTAGGTCTCTATTGATTGGGATTTTCCCACATTAATGATTTTTAAAAATCTCTACTAGACTTAACGGACTAACTTTTAGGCTCCCTTCAAATTCCTAGGCTACCTATTGGAATGTGGGACGGGACAGCGAGAAGATCGCTATTATATATTCGTGCTTTCTTTCCTGCTCAAGCAATAAAGTAACAATTTAACAGTCGTGAATACCTCTTCTCAGTTAAACTCTAAAGTGAATACCAAAAGTCGCAAGGTTGTAAATATATCCTCGAGTTGTAAAGAGAACTCGATTATGAATGTACTTATTAATACAATTAATTGTGACGTAGTAGCAGAAGTTATATAAATGATGCACTCAAATAAAATAGTTATATTTTTATTGTTGAGTTAAATAAAACATGGAATGTAATAAATTAACGTTGTAAATAAATGTTGACTAGTATTTCTCTTAGTGTTGTGGATAGTGTTTACCAGCCGCTGGCGTACTGCGCGGTGGGCGCGTAGAAGTTGGAGCCAGAGGAAAGTGAGGAGCTGGCAGAGGAAGAGTAGGCGGGCACCACTTGCTTGACGGAGACCACCCTCGGTTCGTTAATGACCCTGCGCACGTTGATCACCTGCGGCACGGAGACCTCGCGCTGCACGTTCACCACCTTGTTGACGGAAACCACGCGGCTTGCAGGTGCCGAGTAGGTAATGGCAGGCCTGGAGTAGCTCACAGCGGGGGCAGAGTAACTGACGGCGGCAGCGGGGACCGAGTAGCTCGCAGCAGGCGCGGAGTAGCCCAAGGAGGGGGCCGAGTAGCTGATTGCGGGTGCAGAGTAGCTCACAGCGGGGGCTGAATAGCTGACAGCTGGTGCTGCGTAACTGATGGCGGGTGCAGAGTAACTCACGGCAGGAGCCGAATAGCTAATGGCGGGTGCCGAGTAGCTGACGGCAGGCGCAGAGTACGAGTGCAACCCGTGCAGGAAGCCGCGCTTCTCGCGGATGTTGCCCGCGCACGCTACCGCCGCCAGAGCGCATACCAGAACCTACGATGAGAAAAATAAGTGATTATTTACACTGCACTACAAGCTCACGTACTGCACTGGCAGCACATTACTGTGCCGCTACTCACCAGGGTCTTCATCATGTTTAGTTGTGTGTGGTTGACGGGAACTCAACGAATGATATCCATATCCATAGCGCCACACTCTATATACTATGTACGAACTCGAATATGTCGCAAAAACGTCCTTACTCCTCCCCATAATGAATTAAATTAATGTTATGTTAACTAAAGAGGACATCTTGATGAGGCCTTTGAATAATTAGATAATATATACATTATTAATTCATAGACTCATTTTAGCACGCGAATGTGATTAATATGCTATTTTCTAATTAACTTAGTAAGAAACTAGTATTGTAGAAGCCTTAACCAAGCGATCTTTAACAACATGTCATGATCATATAGCTCTGAGTGAAAACCTCGTATGTAGTCTAATTTATGCCGTATACAATATTTAGGATGTATGTACTCGTACATGCAGTCAAATATCTGTCCTGGATGGGAATCGAACCCGCCATCTGCTGCGTAAAAAGCAAGCATTCACCCACCACGCTAAATCGCAAAACAAACTTGTGGCCTATTTGATGGAAAGTATCTACCTCCACAGCCAAGCTGATTACAGATCGCATAAATTGTTCTATTTTCCAAAGAGAACGCCGTATTAGGGAAGAAAATTGCTGTGTCCCGGAGAATTTTACAAATAATTACGTCTTTGTATATCTTATGTCTACTACGGCAATTTTAGTCAATGCTTTACGCTATTCGTCTCTAAATGGCATCACGCATCAAGCTGTTTTACTTTGTTCCGTTGTTGCATGCAGCAGTGAAAGCTCGAACAAGAGTTGGAGCTGTTTCGCACTACGTCGATCCGAATCAAGAAAACTCGGGTCGTATTCGGATATTGCTTTTCTCACTACCTGTAAACAAATTCGGTGTTTCAGTTCGAATCTATTGCGTAAAATATCATACAAATTGTTTTTCAGAGCGTGTTTCGGAAGCAGTGTGCAACCTTACTTAAAAAAGTGACAAATAATATCTAACTGTTGATGTACATGATGTACTTGATGTACACATGGCCGAATGGTTTTGACCGCATGAGAGATGTTCGTAATATAAACCCACGCTGTAACTTTGTATGTCTCTGTAACGCGAATTTTTGTAAATTCTTTTGGAGAAATAAATGTCTGTAAACGTAACCGCTCTTACTATAGGTATAGCGTTTTTTCACTTAAAGACCTAATCGAGTAGAGAACTCCTCCGTGTGACAGAATAAATGAAATCGAAAAAAAATATGGTATGGTCTTGTCTTGTCTACACTAACCACGTAAAGTACTCTAATAATAAGAGGGCTAAGCGCGTTTACGTATAATACGCAAAGTCAAAAAAGTTACAATAAATATATGAAAATTTAGTTTTATAGCATTATTTGCAATTTAAAGTGTAATTCTAATCTGAAAAATGGTAAATCTGCCAGTGTATATAGTTTGCAGCATCGTAGCTTAACGGAGTTTAACGGCCAGACGATTGGTCAGATAGATGCATAATATGTATTTATCTTAACAAACTATTCTATTGTTTGAGTATGAAGTTTTTGAATAGTATGAACCTATTGTCTGAAGTGTAATATGCTATCAGCCAAAACTTATACCAGAGGATAAGCAATTGTACACCAAGACATCTCCGTAAAAAAATACACTATATACCTAAATAATTGTCATGAGTAATTTCTCATAGTTCAAGAGCCCACGACGGCCAGACCTACGTTATTTTATAAAAGCTGAAAGTTTTTCTGTGCATATCCCGTATATAGATAAGAACGATCAGCGACTGGCGATGGAGCGATGGAGTTTGGGTGATGGTTACTTTGGCAGATAATAGGTAGTAAAGGTGCATAAAGTAGAACCTAAAATTCGTTTAAGTATAAAAAAATATATATATTCTTCAAGATATTTTCACCAATTGCCGGACACTTACGTTGCTACCCCCCGCCAGACACCTCTAAACTTTAATAAATTATAATTATACTTTTGTTATATTATCTATACATATAATAAAATCGTAGGAAAGTAAAAACTGCACATTGAATATTTTTTTAAAGGATACTTGGGGCGTGATCTACAATCGATATCGAAGCCAAAAATATAGTTTTAGACTTTTTGTCTGTGTGTCTGTTTGTCTGTATGTATGTCCGGGCTAATCTCAAAACGTACTGCATGGATTTACTTAAAATTTTGCATGAATATTACTAAACGGTCGGGTCAACATATAGGCTACATATTATCACGCTATCACCTACGGCGACTTCAAAGATGGAGGTTATCGTATCGTCTGTATATTTTTAGTATAATAATATCTTTATTGATTTAAACATATGAAAAGTGCCTAAACCACTTAACAGCAATAAACTAAAATTACGAGTACCTGCAGCGTTGGGAAAGTCTTGCCCCTCCAATCCCCGTGCTAGGAGTGAACCTGTGTTACGGGTAGATCTGGGATAAACTCGACCAAACTCTTGCAGCTGACACAATTATGAGCTTATAAAGTAGATTTTAATTGATCTACTGTGCGTCCTAGGCGCGCCTATCATATGAGGACAGTATATTTGATATCCAATCTCTCCATTCTTTGTGAAACGAATTTGATAGCTTTTTTAAATCTATGGGAAATGCTTTCATAACGAAAGTTGTAGGGCAAAGATGAAGTCGGTTCTTTTTTACAACAGTAATTTTTCTCTGAATGTGTCTATTTAAACTAGTTTTTGATGATATATCTCAAAAGTAGACAAGGACACCTTTCGATGATTTAACGATTGTCTATAAACTTGATCTGCTTACTCTTAACTCTTTACGGGTTTGAGAGAAACAATACTAAATAGTGAGATAAATTATTTTATTGAATTAAATACATGACAAATGGTAATAAATTACTGTTAAGTCCTGTCCAGTGTTCACTAGGAGGACCATCACCAGCCACTGGCGTACTAAGCGGTGGGTGCGTAGAGGCTGGAGCCATAAGCGCTCGCGTAGACCGAAGAGCCGACAGAGGAAGAGTAAGCGGGCACCACCTGTTTGACCGACACCACCTTCGGCTCGTTGATAACCTTGCGCACGTTGATCACCTGCGGCACGGAGACCTCGCGCTGCACGTTCACCACCTTGTTGATGGAGACGACGCGGCTCGCCGGTGCCGAGTAGCTGATGGCGGGAGCGGAGTAGCTCACGGCAGGTGCTGAGTAGCTCACGGCAGGTGCCGAGTAGCTCACGGCAGGTGCTGAATAGCTCACGGCAGGTGCGGAGTAGCTCACGGCAGGTGCTGAGTAGCTTACGGCAGGTGCCGAGTAGCTCACGGCAGGTGCTGAGTAGCTCACGGCAGGTGCGGAGTAGCTCACGGCAGGTGCGGAGTAGCTCACGGCAGGTGCTGAGTAGCTAACGGCAGGTGCTGAGTAGCTAACGGCAGGTGCGGAGTAGCTTACCGCGGGTGCGGAGTAGCTTACCGCGGGTGCGGAGTAACTCACCGCGGGTGCCGTATAACTTGTGATAGGTGTGGAGACGCTAGAGTGCAACCCATGCAGAAAGCCGCGCTTTTCGCGGATATTGCCCGCGCACGCCACCGCCACGAGCGCGCACACGGTCATCTGCAACGAGAATATTCATAATATTATAGAGAAACTACTCTTTGCTACTAGAACGAATAATGCACTATTGCAACATTGCCGTGTCACTACTCACCAGGGTCTTCATCATGTTCATGTTGTGTGCTGCAGACGGGAACTCAACAAGTGGTAACCATCTCGTCAGTGACACACTCTATATACTATGACCGAACTCCGATATGTCACAATAATGTCCTTACACAACCCCATAATGTATAAAATTAACTTTATGCTAACTAACGTCAACATTTGAGGCCTCTGAATAATTTAATGAGATGTATTATTTTCAATCAATTTACTTTAAATATTTGTTAACGCCGTATGTAAATGTGCAGGTTGCGAATGAAGAGCCCTGCTTGCCTGCGCACATGTATCTTATATTTAGTTAAGTACATACATACATAGACTCACGCCTGTTTCCCAGAGGGGTAGGCAGAGACAACGGACTTTCATTTGTCACGATCCTTGCATTCCTCTTTCGCTTCGTTTACTGACATTATATTCTTCATACATGCTCACCGGTTTAGGGTACTTCTGACCTGACCTTTCTTAAGTACGTCTCCGATTTGATCAGAGAATGTTCTACCAGGTCTTCCACTTGCGGTTGTACCATTCACACAGGCCAGGTATACTTCTTTTGTCAATCTTCTTTCATTCATCCTTCCTAAATGCCCAAACCATATTTAAGTAATAATACTAATAATATTTATTGACACCAATATAGTCATTTTTACATTTCAGTACAATGTTTAGAGCCTTATAGGTACATAATTATTACAATACCTAGTAGTCGAAAACTGACTCCCAAGCTAGGCTAATTTACCTGTATTTCGGTATGCAGTGTTTAATCGTGTTTATTGACACACATTCGTTTTAAATTACTTTTAGGAGGGTGTCACTGCGCTGTACCTACATATATGTAAAAAATTGCGGTAAAATAATAATTTTTAGTTATTTAATAGTAACAAAATGTATGTATTTAGCTTTTTTGATGAAGCCATGTACTGAACTTTATGTCTACTTCTATTTTGGTTTAGTCTGAGATATTAAATCTTTGTATATTTTGTCGTATATTTTACATACGCGTCGTAAGTAGTCATGTAAAAGTTTTAAACAATCTGAATTCCTATCAACTGTCCTTACTGGTCCTTAAGCGATCGGCGAGGAATAGGCACGCAGTCAGTCTGTAGATGGGTGAACACTAAGCAGTTGAATTTCTTAGAACCTACTTTTGAGAGGACACGTTAAGATGTCGATGTTAGACAACAGTAGTTAGCAATGAGAAAGACCGACTGGACGGCATTCAAAACTCTCGCACGGTTCATAAGAGAAAGAAAAGACATAATTGATATTGAATTGGAACTATGAAGTAGGTTTTATGATCGTGGTGCTATATTTCGTTTATGTGCCCATATAATACAACTTCCAAAAATCTAATTTTTTATCAAGAGTTTCATTATTCTAGTTTCTTGTCATAGATTTAAATTCAAGCCTAGAATAATCCTAGAACAGCATTTCAAACCACGCCTTTAAATCGGATATGTTTAGAATGATCGAATGAATGTATGAGTTTTCCGTTCCGTTTCCATTTTCCAATAGAATAAGGATAATAAGGTATGCGTAAGCTCGTAAATTGCGAAACATAGACTTCTTCAGTGACATCTGATTCGAGCTGTCACTCGATCTAGTATAATATTTAATATAATTTCTTAATAGTCTCCTCAAAAATAAAAGATTTTAAATGGTACAGATAGATATGAATGAAATTGGCGGGCCTGTGGACGTAGTTGGAAAATGCTCGGCCTTGGGTTCGATTCCCACCCAGGACAAACATTTGTGAGCATGAACACGTCTGTTTGTCCTAAGTCTGCATTTATTTATCTATATAGTATGTATTTACAAAAGATAAGTAAGTATATGTAGTATATCAGTTATCTGGTTTCCATAGTACAAGCTCTGCTTATTTTGGGATCAGATGGCTGTGTGTGAATAATGTCCCAAGATATTATTATTATAGTATCGATACTCACGGGCTAATGTATTCATGTGATGCTATCGCAGTATCACATTATGCCTATTGATTATTTATACGATTGATGACATGATTAATTATACATTTTGATACTAAATATTAAAATGTAGAGCAATCAATTTTAGATTTCCCAGGGCCTTGCAAGGACATACTTACGTCATAATGATACTCGCATAGTATATAGAGTGTGTCTCCGAATTGATGGGCATCATTCATTTCGTGACTCCGTCAACAACAAATAGTTTACTCGACAAAATGAAGAGCCTGGTGAGTAACAACAGTCAATTGGCAGTAAAGCAGAACCTGAGCCCATGTTAGAATGAAAGAAAGGAAAATTAAATAATAATAGTTTCATAATGTAATGTAAATAATTTTCGTATATGTTTACATACATACATGCCTGTTTCCCAGAGGGGTAGGCAGAGACAACGGATTTCCATTTGTCACGATCTTTGCACACGTCTTTTGCCTCGATTACTGTCATTATATTCTTCATACATGCTCGCCGGTTTAGGGTACTTCTGACCTGCCCTTTCTTGAGAACGTCTCCGATTTGGTTAGAGAATGTTCGACGAGGTCTTCCCCTTCCGGATGTTCCATTCACACAGGCCAGGTATACTTCTTTGGTCAAACTTCTTTCGTATATGTTTAAAAGATTTTAAACTTTTATTTATAAATAACATTATAATAATTTTTAGTTCCTAAAGATATATTAGCTATTACTATATAAGTAAAAATTAAAAACTACATTAAACTTACATAGATATAAAATAAACTATATCTAAACAGCGTCAAAAAAATCCTCATCGCTGTCGGGAAACGTACCCAGAAGACTGGCAGCATTGCCACGATGTATGGCAATACTGATTCTTTGACCAAAATAAAGGCCAGCCTTCTGGTCACGTGAAGTGTCAATGATCAATTTTACAATATCCCGAAATAGGGTGCGCGCATTTGGACCCCATAGGCCAAGCGTTTCGACCCCAAAAAAACCGAATCAGCGAAATTTAGGCTACCACACATATGTAATGTAAACAATAACAGTGCTATCTATACAAATAAATAAAATTGGAGTGTCTGTTTGTAATATTAAAAAAACCGGTTTTTACTACATAAATATGAATATATATACGGTACATACACCAAAATAACATTTTTTACAATTTTTGTCTGTCTGTTTGTTCCGGCTAATCTCTGAAACGGCTGGACCGATTTTGACGGGACTTTTATTGGCAGGTAGCTGATGTAATAAGGAGTAACTTGAGCTACTTTTATTTTGGAAAAAGTCATTTATTTTACTAAAAAAAAAACAAAATAAACTAATTAACACGCGGACGAAGTCGCGGGCACAGCTAGTCAGCAATATATTAGTTCGTAATAACTGCAATATAATATCTATATATACAAATAAATAAAATTGGAGTGTCTGTTTGTAATATTGAAATAACCGGTTTTTACTACATAAATATGAATATATATATACGGTACATACACCAAAATAACATTTTTTACTATTTTTGTCTGTCTGTTTGTTCCGGCTAATCTCTGAAATGGCTGGACCGATTTTGACAGGACTTTTATTGGCAGGTAGCTGATGTAATAAGGAGTAACTTAGGCTACTTTTATTTTATAAAAAGTCATTTATATTACCAAAAAACAAAAAAAAAACAAAATAAACTAATTAACACGCGGACGAAGTCGCGGGCACAGCTAGTATAAAATAAAATAAATTAAGAAGTGTCTACGAGCCCTAAGCTCAAAATATCATTATAGCCTATAGAGAATGTAGGATGGATTTTGAGCTTTCAACCATAGTGTGTACCCACTGTGCAATGCACACACGATCACATGATAATCATACATTAAACTACATTGTTTTATGAATTTATGAAGTAAAACTTATTTACGCATGCTTGAATTAAGTAGTAAGCTGATGAACGACGGACAAAAGCATTACAAAAGTTGTGATCGGGCGAGGCGAGTGAAGTTGAGAGTGAGATATAAGTTAGTGAAGATAAAAAGAGCGAGAGCTACGTTTTGTATATTACTGAAGAGGCAAGAGAGAGACGTGCGAGGACATTTTTTTCTTCCTCTCATAGCCAGGTACGTTTGATGTTTTACTTGAGTCGTGTAGTCTAAAGCAGTTTTTTTGTTCGCAGTTGGTAGTATGCGCACTTGTGAGTATGGCGTGTGGCGGCAATGTTCGTGAGAAGCGTGGCTTCTTGCACGGGCTCCACTCTGGCTACTCCGCGCCGGCCATTAGTTACTCAACCCCCGCCATCAGCTATTCGGCACCTGCTATCAGCTATTCGGCACCCGCCGTGAGTTACTCTGCGCCCGCCATCAGCTACGCGGCACCTGCTATCCGCTACGCGGCCCCAGCTGTGAGCTACTCCGCACCCGCTATAAGATACTCGTCTCCTGCAATTGCCTATTCCGCACCCGCCTTGAGCTACTCCGCTCCCGCCATCAGCTACTCGGCACCGGCGAGCCGCGTCGTCTCCATCAACAAGGTGGTGAACGTGCAGCGCGAGGTGTCCGTGCCGCAGGTGATCAACGTGCGCAAGCTAGTCAGTGAGCCGCAGGTGGTGTCGGTCAAGCAGGTGGTGCCGACCTACCCTGCTGCGACCACCTTGTACTCCACCGTGGCCGGCTCCAGTCTCTACGGGCACTCCGCACAATACGCCAGCGGGTGGTAATAGGCGCAGAATGTCACTCAACATCACCAGTACGCCTTAACACATCAGTCAACCCTCAAAACTTAATTTATTAATATTATTCAAATCGTATGTAATAAAAGAACACGGCCGTATTTTTTAAGATGATGATTTTGATTTAATTCATAAAATGAATATGTAAGATAATACAATCAATGACGGCAAGATAACTATTGAAAAAAGCAAACCAAATGAATATTTATAAATCTGCAGACTACTTCAAAAACTGCACTGAAACGATATACAGAATCGTTTCAATACGGTTTTTTTGAAGATGTTGTATTTGTCAGCTCGTCTCAACAGCAGAGCGTCTACCCCGAAGTATTAAAGGGTGCTAGTTTGAGACGACAGGTCTCGAATGACGATTTAATTTTTGATTTCCCATTTAAAAAATAAATTACGCTTTGCATTGCGAACAATGCAATAAAAATAGAAATCTCCTAGTATAACTCTTGAAATAATAATCCAAAAAACCAACAATTCATAGTATTAAAATGCCCATATTGCTCGTTGATTATAACAAGTAGGTATTTAATTCAAATTACTTGTGTGTCACTCGTGAAATGACCTTAGACCGAGGTCTGTGGTCGCTCATAACTTCTGCGGTTTTATTAATAAACCTCAAAAATGAAGAGCATCATATATGTATATATTAATATTAAGTCCGTATGGCCGTGGCGTCACAGGTTCCGGCTTCACCCAACTTATTTGAAATCTAAAATCTAGGTATAAACTATCGTAGTTCAGAAAATCTGTTCTGCCGTATATAGAGATTAATAACATGTTTTCATTATTTCCACTTTAAGTAAGCTTTTAATTCAATCTTACCAATTCATAAATTGGTGTCAAACAAAATAATTAATTCTGTTATATTTTATATTAATATTATATTTTATATATGACTGATTCGTTGGTCTAGTTGTAGCGTGTTCAACCGCAAATGCGGTTCTGGGCTCAAATTCTGGGTCGGGGCAAAAAGTATTTTTTTAGAATTTTTCTGTAAAGAAAAATTTCTTAGTATCAGCCCGGAGTCTGAGAGTTGGCAGTAATTTCATACCTCTGTGCCTCGGAGAGCACGTAAAGTCATTGGTCATATACCTGACCTCTTTCCGATCGTGTCGCTAGTCGTCCCATTGGATTATGAGAGTGATAGAATAGAAAGTGCCCTGTATTATCCACCCACTTGTGCACTATAATATGTTGTGCGAAGCTGGCTAGTCTTTATTAAGAACTGTTGAAATTTTCGACTAGGAGTTGAGTATCACCGTATTTGACGGTCCCCGTAGCCTAGTTGGTAGTGCTCCTGCCTACGAAGCTGGTGGTCCTGGGTTCGAATCCCGGTAAGTGCAAATATTTGTGTGATGAGCACGAATATTTATTTCTGAGTCATGGATGTTTTCTATGTATATAAGTATTTATCTATCTATATAAGTATGTATATCGTCGCCTGGTACCCATAGTACAAGCTTTGCTTAGTTTGGGGCTAGGATGATCTGTGTCACATTGTCCCTAGATATTATTATTATCTATCTATACATATAATAAAATCGTAGGAAAGTCAAAACTGTACATTAAATATATTTTTTAAAGGATACTTGGGGCGTGATCTACTTTCGATATCGAAGCCAACAATATAGTTTTTAGAATTTTTGTCTGTGTGTCTGTTTGTCTGTAATGTGTGTGCGGGCTAAAATCAAAAAGTACTGCATGGATTTACTTCAAATTTTGCATGAATATTACTATGAGGTCGGGTCAACATACAGGCTACATATTATCACGCTATAAACTACGGGGCAGTGATAATTTATAAAATTTTACGCGGGTAAAATCGCGGGGCACAGCTAGTATTTTATATAACAATCTGAGAGGCTCCGACTCAAGAATCGAAAACTATATTAGACATACTGCAGTTGTAAGTAAAGCGATTAATGTTTTACCGTTTATGACGCAACTTTCTATTAGTTATCTGTTGAGTGGATAAACCTGAGCTTCATCATCGCATAGACTAAATATGAATCCACAGTACAGTACTGTGATATTTTTATCTTTTAGACACAAGATTCACTGTCAGTATAGGCTGTAGTTAATTCTCCGGCATCAAAAGTAAGAGTAGCAGCCCAAAATACGGAATCACACCTTTACTTAACTAAATCATATTACGCCATTTGTAAAAGTATTATTACTACAACTATAACAGAGGATGTAGTGCATTTGCAACATCCAGTGGGCATGTAGAGTCGCAGCTGGACCTTGCGAAATCATGTCTTATATTTAATAGGCAAGTCTCACTTGAGGCTAGCTATCTGCGGAGACATATGTGCGCAATCATGACATAGGTGCACTTTTATAATCCGACTAGCTGTGCCCCGCGGTTTTACCCGCATTAAACTTTATAAATAATAGCCTATGTCTGCCTCCAGGGTCAGCTAAATCCATAACAAATTTTATTAAAATCGCTCCAGCCGTTTAGATGTTTAGAAGAAACAAACATACACACTCACACTCACTAACAAGCTTTCGCCTTTATAATATTAGTAGGATAAGATGAGTTAGTCCACTCCGCCGGAAATTCAGCTATTAGAAACAACATAACCTTAACACGTCTTCATCTTGAAGTCCATATGAGAGCTCCATTACTATTGGCCAGTTACCAGTACTATTATCATTTAAACCGTCAAGCTATTCAAAAAATTCATTAAAACCAATAAACATTTTGTTAGAGCTAATATACTAACCGAAAATTACTAAATTACACCGACTAAAAGTTATAAGTTCCATCGAGAGACCCAAAACCCCCTAACTCCGAAAACCCTTTCAAGTACTAAGGCTCAGTAAAAGGTAGTATGACTAATAGCAGCGGCGAGTTAGGTTACACAACTGTTTACAAACAACGTGTTCTAAAAGGACGCACCTCCGTAGTGCTCTAGTGTTTACGCTGCGTTACGGCCACTGACTCATTCAACAGTTCTGATTAAAACTCGTTTGTTCAAACTATATTTCTCAAGTAACATTGACATTTCGAGAAAAAACACCTCTCACTACCCGCTGCAATGTTGTATTATTATGCTGTAAAATGTAAATGATTTGGAAAATAAAATCCCTTTCTTCAGAAACTATAAATAGCAACTTTGTATTATAATACGAATAAATATTTCGAAAAGAAAGTGGCAATATTCGATATGTTTACTTTAATAGTATAAAAAGCTATTTTGTATTATAATTCGAATAAATAATTATTGAAAAGAAAGTATCCCATTCTGATATGTTTACGTTAAATACTATAAATAGCTTTTTTGTATTATTATGCTAATCGATATTTTGGGAAGGTGAGACGCAGTTCCGATTTGTAAACTTCAAATAATATGAATAAAAAATAAATAAAAATCGTTTATTTTCAGGCATCGACGGCCCATAGCATGTTAGTAATCAGTACAAACTTAAAAACTATGTTAGTATGTAACACTTAGACACACATAGGTACAAAAATAACAACACAAATACACAATAAAATAATAAACAGCCAAGATTAAAGAAAAAAGTAATTTTAGAGAAATTATCTTGTGGAGCGTTGGAGAAATTGAAATGAAGCAGTCTAACAATAATGTTGGTTAAGGTACTTGCTCGCTTCCACCTCGGCACCAACGTGTTTCGGGTTCCGTCGTGTCGCCCCTACAATTATTAGTGTGACCAATAGGTATATAGTTGTTCTGATTCTGTGTGCTTTATGAATTTTATACTTGGAAAGTCAAATACAATTAATAAAACAACAAAAATGTTTTAGTAACAGAGCGTTTGATTTTACTAATAATGAATCTATTTATTTCATAAATGCGAGTATTATAGAGCTTTATTCGAAAAATCTGTCACTTATATAAATATATAATAGTAATATAAGTGTCTGATAATAATAGAAATAAAAAAATAAACATAATAATAGAAGCATATACCTATATTATTATATTCTGTTTAGGGGTCATAGCGGAAAATCTTTATATAAATCTTGCATCATAAAAGTAGACAGAATGCGGAAGGATCTATCTTGAATCAATATAGATGATGGATTACAGCTGAGAGTCATCCATAACAAGTGGTTCGGCGAGCGGCCGGCCGGCGCGCACCCCTCGCGTCGAGGCGGGCGCAAGGACGCGCGTGCGCTTACTGCAACGCATCTCACTTGTATATAACGCGCCGCAGCTCTGCAGCAGTATCAGTCACCTACCACTCACTACCCTGCCAACATGAGAGCTTTTGTGAGTACTCCTATTCATACAAGTATTGTTATTGTGAAGTTTTAGTGCAAAAGTTCGGTTACGTTCATCGACCCGTTGCGTTACCTACAAAAGTTTAGATAAAATCATAATGATATGATGGTTACCTGGATATTCATTTCATATAATATTTTTGTCATGAGGTTCACAATTAGCCTAGGAGGCCTTCACTCAACCTAAGCTAGCCGTAGGTTGCTTACATGCAAAGAGCATGTTGGAGGCACTAAGAGCTTAGCCCCTGGAAGGTACCTCCAGAAGTATAGATCTAATGGTGGGGATTCCGGGTGGAGACCGTCTCGAGTTCCCTGAGCCACCACAAGAAGCATCGTGGATGGGCTACCGTGGTGGTTTTAGAGGGTAACCACGGAGACTCCCACATACCCTGCCCGATCCCCATCGGAGGGGACCTATGAACGGTTTCCACCATGTAAAAACAAAAATAAGGCGGCTTCCCCTGTTTTATTTGCAATAGTGGTGAACGAGTGTTCAAGCCACCTAAAAGTGCTAGGATTTGGGACCATGAGGGCCTGCTCCATCGGCACATACTGGTTCTGATCATGAGACGTTTTATGCTTGTCCCATTGAGAATCGGAGGAGGTATTCCATCGATATGAATGGGAATGTTTGTAATTTTGAACGCGGTGCGTTTAATAAGTTTGACTTATTATATGTAGGTTAATCAAAATGTTAACGCATGGGTCGTTGGTCATGGACGACGGTGCTTACAGAAGTAAAAGATCGGGGTGATTTTGTCTGCCGCGAATAATATAGTATTGTATCTTGTTATGCATGGGGTATACAACTCTGCCTATGGTAGTAGCTAAGGACTTCGGTAAGGTTGCATGAAAAGCTTCTCTAAATTCTAATCCTGCCTACATCAAAATACCCTCTGGTACTTGTCAGAATGTTACCATGCCATCCCACCGTTAATGCCAGTGTCGCGAGTATAATAGATATGATTTTGTAACAGTAATTTACGGGACGGTCGGCAACTGAATAGGAAATGTTATAGTGGACAAGTAAGCAAACACAGATCAACTGTCAATGACATCGAACATGACAGAGCGAGCAGGCATAGTATGGACGATTTTCAGATCTCATCGACGGACAGGGACGGAACATTGCCAACCTTCTGGTTGCTGCTGGCTAAGCCAACAAATACCATGTTTATATGCAATTGTAAAATGTATTCAGATCAGAGGTTTTAGTATTTGATTGGAACATAACAATAATATTATTTTTGTTTGCAAACAGATTGTCCTCTGCGCCTTAGTGGCGACGGTCGCCGGTGCGCCCAGTGAAGCCGCCCGCGAGAAGCGCAGCGGCTGGAGCGGTGGCTGGAACAGCGGCCTCAGCAGCGGCCTCGGCGGCGGCTGGTCCGCGCCCGCCGCGCGAGTAGTCTCCACACAGAAGGTGGTGAACGTGCAGCGCGAGATCTCCGTGCCGCAAGTTATCAACGTCAGGAAAGTGGTCTCCGTCCCGCAAGTGGTCACCGTCAATAGATTAGTATCTACTGGCTACTCTGGCGGTGTCGGTGGCTACTCCGGTGGATACTCCGGTGGTATCTCCAGCGGTGGTTACAGTGGCGGTTACGGCGGCGGCTATTCCAGCGGGGGTTACAGCGGTGGTTACTCAAGCGGTGGTCACGGCGGTGGTTACTCCAGCGGTGGTCACGGCGGTGGTTACTCCAGCGGCGGATACGGCGGTGGTTACGGGGGTGGTTACTCCAGCGGTGGATGGTGGTGATCGTGCTGAATATTCTAGTCAATGCAGCAGTTATATGTGATTTTATCGTTATTTGTTTGATTATTTAATAAACTTATTATTTACATCTAAAATACAGTTTCATTACAAATATTTTCCACGACACGACGCATAATGACATTGATGTGATTGATTTAATTATGTCTTCCCTACTCCCGTTTGATCAGTACAGTACAGTACATATACAAATAACCTTTCATCCTAAGTATAATATTAATCAAGTGAAACTATTCTCATATCATAGATTTGAAACTAGAGCTCACTTTTGTTGCTGACCCTTCCCCTCTCCGATGGAGTCAGGCGACCTTACTCACAACCAGGACCACAACAGTAACATACTAATGCTTAATCCCTTAACTGTACTGCGTCAAGAGAAGGTACTTCCTCAGTCGATGGAACGCTAGGCTGTATCGCACTTAAATAATTATTTCGTTTAGCGCTACCCAGGGGCGGCATGTGGGGTAGCCCCATAAGGTATACATACTTATATTAACACCAACCCAACACCAGATTCTTTTGTTCATAATCTGTTAGAATTATTCTTTACATTTATATACACTCATCAACAGAATCTAGAGATTTTTAATATTTCATTAAATATCTAAAAGTCTATGAACAATTTTCTGATATGCATAGATAGTAAATTAAACAATTATATTTTAAGGTCTTTAGTATAATAAATAATTTAATTTCTTCTAATAAAACTGTTAATTTCAATTAAAATTGTTAAAATCTTATTATATCCTATTATTAATAATCAGTGTTGCCACCTCTTATATTAATTACACGTCGACATCGATTGTTCGTATAAAAAATTAAATTGTCAATTGGTGGCTGCGGTATGAGGTCCCTTATAATTCTTTGCAAGTGTTCTTAAAGTTCCAACTCTCTCAAAGCTTTTCATTGCAACATGGCCCAGGCATGCTCGATAGGACTTAAGTAGGGCGACTGTGCCGGTGAATCCAAAACTTGAATATCGTGGTCTTGGAGTGAGGCCGACAGGCCTGCTGTGCCGTATGGGAAGGAGCGCATCGTGCATCAGTAGGGATTCCTGACCGATTTGGATTCTAGGTGAGACAATAACAGGCTCCACTACCTCGTCGTGGTATTTTTGTGCAGTCATGCTGCGTAGGATCCAAAGAAGCTGGGTTCTTCCGCCAAAACGAATTCTTCTCCACACCGTCTTTGGTATGAGGAACTCCTGAGGGTATCGTAGACGTAACTCTCCCTTAAGATCTCCAAACGTATGTTTTTTGGATCTGTATAGAACTCAAATCGGGACTCATCTGTGAACAGTACCATAGACCATTGTTTGTGACCAAAAAGCATGTTAAATACTCCTGAGCCCACGAAAGCCGCATTTGTGACGTAGCAATGCTGGACCACGTAGGTCACGTATTACAAATCGGCAGTCTTTCTTTATTATCGTGTTCATAAGTTTAATTAGCAGCATCCGGTTATGTTTCGATGTTGTCAATTGTCATGTTCATCAATTCAGAGCTTCTGCAAGCACCGTTTATACCGAAAAAGAGAGCATCCTCTAAAAAAGAAAAAAAATCGGCGTGACTCACAAATTAACACATCATTAATAGGCATTAAATTATATCAATGACCGGTACACATATTGTTTAGAGTAAATATTTAATAGAAATACTTTACAGGGCAATTAGAATAACTTCAAACATGTCGCAAGTAGTTATTCTACTTAGCCGGCAATGTCCTTCTATTAATTACTTGCACTTAACAGTGTTTATACCGGTCATAATGTGTCAACGTCTAGACCATATACTTAAAACTTACCTTTGTTGCTAAATATTTATTTTCACATGCTACATTCAAAACTGTTTCGTCTTTTTACTCAAATAACCATTTCATAGCTGATGCTGCTATGATGTTAATTGATGTCCACTTTCTGCTTGTTATTAAATATACCTTTTAATACTGGGAGCACAGTAAGATCTAAGTGCGACCTTGAGGCTGAGATAAACAACAGAATCAATGTTGAAGCTGCAGCATTCGGTAAGCTTGCTAGCAAGGTTTTCCGTTCACATGATCTAAAACTGGCGACCAAGATCTCGGTCTACATGGCAGTCGTGCTGCCTAACATTCCATACTCTGCCGAAACGTGGACTGTATATCGCCGGCACATCCGAATGATCGACCGCGTCCACCTCAGATGTCTATGCAAGATCATGAACATCCGATGGTCTTATTATATACGAAACACAGAAGTGCTGCGTAGTGCCAATGTGAATGGAAATGAGGCTTATCTCATGCGATGACAACTTCGATGGTGCGGTAATGTGTCACGCATAGCAGAGCAGCGAATGGCTAAGCGCATCTTCTACTCGGAATTAGAGGAGGGCAAGCGAAATCATGGTGGACAACTTCTCAGGTACAAAGATGTGCTTAAGCGCCACATGAAGAACTGTGGCGTAGCCTTTTTAAGTGCTTTGTTCCAAAGCAAAGTCGACTGTTTCGAGTGTCGAAGGCGCGCTGAGCTGGATGCCAAGCGCAATGAATTGAAAGCCAGACCACCTGCGGTGAATAACTACAATTATTACAATGGTGTGCTCACATACCCGCACTGTGCGAGGATTTTTCTTATAAAATTGGCTACATTATCACTTTTTAACATTGAACATATAGACGGCAATGAAGATGTTCAATTTTTTTTTAAATCACCTGAAATATGTGATACGGTAATGAATCTCTCCGAAATAGGTTAAAAGCACAGTTTCAGACAATTATTTTACACGTCTTTGATTCCTCTTCTAAATAAAGATTTCACAAGCTTTTAAATATTTATCCCGCGACTTTTGCGGCATAACGTAATGAACAAATTGTTAATAACCATATGCCGTAAAAGTCGCGTCACAAATTTGCAGCTTTATTATACTTCCTGGAGTTGAATTCATATTGCTATTGCTGTCTTTTTCCATTTATTTAACTTTTCTTTTGTTCAATTTTAAGTATTACAAAATGCGTCCTAATTGTTTTCTTGTTCACCCAGTCGCTTTAATTCGGCCGATTATTATTTTGAGCCAGTATCATTCTGATCTAATGCATTCGTGTTATATTAAATTTAATGGGATACATTAAACCTCTGTGCTAAATTTATATTTAAATAAAAAATAATGTATATAGGAAAAACAGTGCAAACATACATTATTTTTTATTTAAATATAATATTTCATATAACATTTCTACACTGTTTAGGTTCTAAGCAAAAAATATGTACTTTGTGTAGGGTTGCCAACTATACAGTTTTTCACTAAATTATACTTTTTACTGTTGAACAAAAATAAAATATACAAAATACTGTTTACAATTATTTTGTCAGAGGGCGTTCACTGTTCAGTGCAGCGCAGCCACAAACATTGTAAATTAGTAAGTTGTGCGAGAAGCTGTAAAAATATGTAACAAGATAAATAAAATTTTTCATTTTTCTAAAATATCTACTGTTTAATGTTCTTCATAGACCTGAGTGTACTTTATTTCTAGTAAAAAAACGTTGGCAATCCTAACTTTGTGATCATTGCTAAGTAATTGAGAGAGAAATTCGATAAATAGCAATGTTGTATATTATTGTATATATAGGTAAGTACTAATAATTTTTTTTAGAAAATAAAGTGCTTTATTCTGATATGTTTACTTCAAAAACTATGCGTAGAAATTTTAGAGAAATTGAAAATATACTGTCTAATAATAAGTTTGGTTAAGGTGTTTGCCACGTATTTGCTATGGAAAATCGAGTGGCAAATGTTTGACCAAAACTATTATCACTGCATATTTTTCATTCTCCGAAGAATATCCGATTTAGATGTCATAGCGGAAACTTTTATATAAATCTTGCTTAATAAAAATAGACATAATGTTCCGCATTGTGTACTTTTTATGTATCTTGTTGTATGATCATGATGATGTATCTTGTATCAATATAGACGAATAATACAACTGAGAGTCATCAACGACAAGTGGTTCGGCGAGTGGCCGGCCGGCGCGCACCCCTCGCGCCGAGGCGGGCGCAAGGACGCGCGGGCGCTTACTGCAACGCATCTCACTTGTATATAACGCGCCGCAGCTCTGCAGCAGTATCAGGGACAGTCGGTAGCTCCATGCGCACGCGCACATCTCGCAACCGGAAGCTCGCCAACCGCAAGAGATCTCGCTCGGGCCCACCACCTCGCGCTTTGCGCGACACTGCACCCCGACCTCTGGGTCGTAGGGCCGCGAGGGAAGCTACTCCCCATGAAGATTCCTGCTGAAGAAAACTTTTTCTCCAACTACCCTCAAGATCTCTTCATATCATGAAGAAAAACGGGAACTCGCCAGGCCCCGCACAGGGTCGGACGAGCGACGCCAACACCTCCAGAGAACCCAGAGCGACGGCGAAGCCTGGGCCCTCACCGCCGGGAACCGGAACGCGCACGTTCGTCCGTTCCCCACCGCGCGACCCGCGTATCCCCCCCTCCGCGAGAGGGTGGAAACCGTCCGCGCCCGTAACCGCTCCCCAGCCGCCTGGGTCGAGTGCCACCACGCGCGCGCCTCCTCTGGTTAGCCCAGAGTCGAGTGCCGCCCGATCTTCGTCGCGCGCGCCTCCTCTGGTCCGACCGGAGTCGAGTGCCGCCCGTACCGCGCCTACCCGGGAAGCGATAACCATTGCCCCCCGCGACACCGCCACCTCACGCAGTAAGGGAAGAAGCGGCACCGTCCGCCATCAACCTGCACCGACGCCGCCCACGCCCCGAGCGTCAGCTACTCGCGCCGTTGTACCGTTAGGCACGCACGCGTCAGCAGCCCGACCATTCGTGGCCACCCAGCCGCCGCCTATCCGCCCGCGCGTCCCAGAACAGACGCCTACGGACAAGGCCAAAACCCAAGATACCCTCCAAAAGGGAAAGAAAAACATAGACGTACCCTCGAGGACGCCTACCCCCGTGGATCGGCGCCCGATCGACACCGCACGCGGCATCGACGTTGCCGATTTCTACGAAACCACAGACATCCAGGAGGGGGGGGAAGAACATCGCTTCACCCCCTCAGCCCTCCCACCGATGGATTCCCGTCCGTCTACCCCCCTCAACACTCCGTACTCCGACAGGATATCGGCCTCCGCCGAATCCCTGCCGGACTCGCAGCTGTGTGGGCTGGAAGAGGACTACCCAGACTCCGACTCTGAGTTCGACGAAGCAGAGGCGCTAGCCGAGGCATTCGCCGAAATAATTGAGATGGAGCTAGACCCCCCCACAGGCGGGGACAAGAGAGAACGAAGCTCAGAGGATGAGGACGACCCTGCCAAACGGCCGCGAGTTGCCCCACCCCCACCGACACCCTCAACCTCCTATGCTGCGGCCGCAGCAAGGAAGCCAACCCAACCCGACAGGGAACCAGTTCACGTCACCGATAAGGACAAGAACAAAAAGCCAAAGGCCCAGCTACCCACCGCTGGACAAAAAACCAAGAAGGTAAAGTATCCCCCGCTAATCGTCGAGAAGTTCCCAAATTGGGCAACCCACATAAGGGCGCTCAAAGACCAACTGGGATTCACCCCCCACGTGCGCCCCTACCAGCAAGGGATACGATTCACCCCGGAAGAGGGAGAGGAATACAGGATAGTGCAAAGATACCTCTGCAAACTGGAGAAGGAGGAAGGCCTGTCCTGGCATTCCTACTCCCTCCCGAAAGAGAGAAACCTTAAAGTAGCCATCAGGGGGCTACCGGTTCACACCCCGATCGAGGAGATCGAGGAGGCGCTACGCGAACTCGACATCGAACCTGAGTTCGTACGACCCATCCGCGCCCGGCAAGGCAGACCCGGGTGCATATACTACGCCTTAATCAAGAGGACTCCAGACACGACACCGCGAATCTACCTCATAAACGAGTTTATGGGCATGCCCGGTGTCGTGATCGAAACATGGCGCGGAAAGAAAGGCCCAGCCCAGTGCCACCGCTGCCAGAAGTTCCGGCACTCCTCCCATCAGTGCCACCGCCCGCAAGCCTGTGTGCGCTGCGGAGGTGCACACACTGCAAAGGAGTGCCCGGTCCCGAGGGATCAGCCGGCCCGCTGCGCCAACTGCGGCGAAGCTCACCCGGCAAACAGCCCAAGATGCCGAGTATACAAAATCGAGCTCCGTAATAAGAGGGCGGGCACGGTCGCCGTTAGCGACAAGTCCCGACCAATAACGGAGAAGACTAAAACACCCATCCCACAGGGAGAAGCCCCGTCGGGGTCGCTAATGGCGACCGCAAACGACCCTAGAAGCCGCGGGGGCCATCCAAAGCCCCGCAAAAACAAGAAGAAAAAGAAGCGTGAACGGAAGCGAGACACAAACTCGGCTCCCGTCCCTACGATACCAAGCAGCGACGCACAACAGCCCGCCGCCACACCACTGATAGCCGGACCAGTGATAACAAACGCATCTCCTCCCCCGCAACAGGCGGAGCAAAGCAGAGCCGCACCCGCGCCATGGGCCCCGTCCAACATAGCGGAGCTCATCCGCTTCGGAATGCAGCTCTTAAACGACGCGAATACAGCGATCCAGGCTGGACAAAACCCCCTCCCGATCATCATGGGAGGACTTGTCCATCTGGTAGCCTCCCAGATGGGCGGAGCAAGCACCGCGGCATCGCCCACTACCAACAACGTGACTGTGGACCCCCTGGGTCTCCGGTCATAGCCGACACCCTACCCCAAAACTACCCCCATAGATCAGGGGTAGTAGGATTAGCACCCCTCTCCTGTGTCAACGCTGTCGGTCGCTGGTCAGCCTCGCTGGGCCTCACCATAGGTGTCTCACCCGGTGTGGCTTGACCGCCCGACGGCAAGAAGAAACACGGAAAGGGGCTGCCAAAGAAGCTCACAACAGAGGACACGGCAATCAAGCTATGACCAGCCCCCTCGGTGTCGGGGGGGATATAAACTAACAAGATCCAAACTCCCAGGGATCACACACAACGACCGTCCCGTTTGTCAACGGGACGCGATTTGATACCTCCGGAAAGTGGGCGATGCCCCGGAACGGAGTCCTCCGCCCTCGTGAGAGGGTGCGAGATGCCTCAGCGAGCGAGCAGTATCAGTCACCTACCACTCACTACCCTACCAACATGAGAGCTTTTGTGAGTACTCCTATTCATACAAGTTTGTTATTGTGAAGTTTTAGTGCAAAAGTTCGGTCACGTACATCGATCCGTTGCGTTACCTACAAAAGTTTACAGAATTACAGCCACGGTGGCCAGTCTCAATGGAGACTAGTCATCTGCGCAGGACATATTATAGTGCTGAAGTGTGTGCGCAAACATAGCGGCACTTTCTATCCATCACTCTCATGAACATCGGTTTCAATCATTTACATTGCTAGTGACGACTCTACGTGCTCCCCGAGGCACGGGGGTATAAGTCAGGACCTCATTGTCTGCGGTCGAGCTAATAATAATATATTGGCGGGCTTAACCTGGCCGTCTTATTGGCCGTCACCTGAATATTAATTGCATATATGTATATTATTGGACAATAGTAACATGGCCAACTGTTTGGTTGCTGCTGGCTATACCAACGAATACCATGATTTTACGCACTTGTAAAATGTATTCAGAACAGATTTCTTATCATTTGGTTGGACATTACAATAATATCATTTTTGTTTGCAAACAGATTGTCCTTTGCGCCTTAGTGGCGACGGTCGCCGGTGCGCCCAGTGAAGCCGCCCGCGAGAAGCGCAGCGGCTGGAGCGGTGGCTGGAACAGCGGCCTCAGCAGCGGCCTCGGCGGCGGCTGGTCCGCGCCCGCCGCGCGAGTAGTCTCCACACAGAAGGTGGTGAACGTGCAGCGCGAGATCTCCGTGCCGCAAGTTATCAACGTCAGGAAAGTGGTCTCCGTCCCGCAAGTGGTCACCGTCAATAGATTAGTATCTACTGGCTACTCTGGCGGTGTCGGTGGCTACTCCGGTGGATACTCTGGTGGTATCTCCAGCGGTGGTTACTCCAGCGGCGGTCACGGTGGTGGTTACTCCAGCGGCGGTTACGGCGGTGGTTACTCCAGCGGTGGTCACGGCAGTGGTTACTCCAGCGGTGGATGGTGGTGATCGCGCTGAACACTCCGGTCGATAGAATTACACATAGCTGTTGCATACAGTTGTGTGTAATTCAATCGTTATATGTTTGATTATTTAATAAAGGTTTTATTTATATACAAAACACAGTTTTTTACAAATATTTTCCTTGATACAACACAAAATTACATTGATGTGATTGATTTATTTATCTCTTCCTCACTTCCGAATGATCAGCTTGCAGTACATGACAGGGACGGTCCATAAAATTTAATTACCTTTATCTATACATATAATAAAATCGTAGGAAAGTCAAAACTGTACATTGAATATTTTTTAAAAAGGATACTTGAATCGTGTTCTACAATCGATATCGAAGCCAAAAATATAGATTATAGAATTTTTGTCTGTATGTATGTCCGGGCTAAACTCAAAAAGTACTGCATGGATTTACTTCAAATTTTGCATGAATATTACTAAGAGGTCGGGTTAACATATATGCTACATATAATTACGCTATCACCTACAGGGGAGGAGCTGTGATCATTTATAAAGTTTAACGCGGGTAAAACCGCGGGGCACAGCTAGTAATATATAAAATACAAATAATGAGCCTATTTTAAAATTATTAAAACCCTAATAATTATTGTGTAATATCATGTCTTTGATATAATAGTATTATCTATACATATAATAAAATCGTAGGAAAGTCAAAACTGTACATTGATTATTTTTTTAAAAGGATACAAGATTGAACTACAATCGAAATCAAAGCCAAAAATATAGTTTTTAGAATTTTTGTCTGTTTATCTGTTTGTCTGTATGTATGTCCGGGCTAAACTCAAAAAGTATTTCATGGATTTACTTTAAATTTTGCATGAATATTACTAAGAGGTCGGTTCAACATATAGCGTACATATTATCACGCTATCACTTACGGGGGAGGAGCTGTGATCATTTATAAAGTTTAACGCGGGTAAAACCGCGGGACACAGCTAGTTGACAATAAAACATGTTTATACATTCAGTCAAAAAAGTATCGGGAATGGATGATTAGTTTATGGTTCCAAATTCAAATTTTTGTTTTATTTTTGTTGTTGTTAGATTGGCACAACTGTTTTCCATTTTAGCGCGGAGTTTGAGTTGCATCTGTTATTTATATTAAATACAGTACTGGTTTTAGTAATATGGTATATAGTGTGTATTGCGAATTTTATAATGGACAAAAATATCGAACAGAGTTTGTCTTAAATTTTGCAGCGCTATTGGAATTTCGTATTCGGAGTCACTGAAAATGTTACAGAAGGCTTACGGTGAATCGACTTTATCAAAAACTCGTGCTTATGAGTGATTCAAAGCGTTCAAAAGCGGTCGAGATGTGATGAAAGATTTGCCTCGCTCTGGTAGGCTATCAACGTCTGCAACTGAAGTTAACATCGCAAATGTGAAGGAAATAGTGACTGAAAATCCTCATTCAACTCTGAGAGAGATAGCCGCCGAACTTTCTGTATCTCACGAGTCGATTCGTACCATTTTAACTAATCATTTGGGTATGAAACATGTTGCCGCTCGGCTAGTCCCAAAAGATCTGAATTTTCTAATGGTAGAACAAGTCAATTCCGACCCAACATTCATGAAACTTATTGTTAATGGTGACGAGACGTGGGTTTACGAGTTTGACATGCAAACGAGTCAACAAGCTTCGGAGTGGCGCCTTCCAACTGAACCGAAACCGAAAAAACCACACCAAAATCGATCAAAAGTCAAAGTCCTGTTGACTGTTTTCTTTGACTATCGCGGTGTTGTGCACTCTGAATATTATTTGAGCGTTATGCGGCGTTTAAGAGAGCAAATTCGACGAAAAAGGCCAGATTTGTGGAAAGAAAATTCTTGGATTTTGCACCACGATAATGCGCCTTCGCACAAGGCCATCATTATGAACGAATTTTTGACCAAACACTCAACAAATAACTTTTTCCTAAACTCATATTACCACTTCGTGGTACCCGTTTTCAATCGGTAGAAGACATAAAGGAGAATTCGCGGCGAGAACTGAACTCAATTCCGAAAGCAGCGTTTAAAAAATGTTTTGATGAATGGATTATTCGTTGGCGTAAGTGTATCGTTTCTGAAGGAGCATACTTTAAAGGTGATAGAATAAATTTGGATGAATAACAAACATTTTGTATATTATTGATCTTTTCCCGGTACTTTCTTGACAGAGTAGTATAGTATCTTTATAACGTGCAACTTGATATTTACTACGAACGGAACAATGACCTTCCATCCTAATTACAATATTAATCGAGTAAAGCTCTTTTTGATCTTGAAACAGGAACTTACTCACTATTGTAATAAGCTATGCAACTTAACTAGCACTTGTTACTCAAAACTGTTGCTTATAATATTACACATCCAAGTCGGCAAACAATTGCACGGCCCACCTGTTAATGAGAGGTTGCCGTAGTCCGACACGTTCGCGACACACGTGACACGTTGCCGACCCTTCCCCTCCCCAGTGGCCTCTGGCGACCTTACTCACAACCAGGACACTAATGCTAATAATAACACACTAATGCTAATCCCTTCAGTGTATTGTGTAAAGAAAGGTACTTCCTCAATGGATGGATCACTATGCTGTATTGGACTTAAATATATAAGTCTACCCTTTATCGCCACGCAGAGATGTCATGTGGGGTAGCCCTGTTAGATATATTCCAGCTTATTAACACCAACTCAACAGGAGTCATTAATTTGCGCTGGAAGCACGTATGACATTAACGTGTTTTAAATATTTAGATGAGAGAATTTGGGAATGGGCATGAGTAGAAATTCCTGACCCATTTAGATTTTTATGGGACAATGCCAGGACAACCTGCTCGTGGTATTTTCGTGCAGTCATGCTGCCTTGCGAAACGAGTTGGGTTCGTCCGCCAAGATGATTTCCCGTTCAAACCATAATTTTCCCGCCTTTGTATGAGTGGACCTCCTGATGCGCTGTAGACATAATTCTCCCTAAAGTTCTAATCTAATGTATCATTAAATCTCAAAAGCAAAGGGAAATATTTATAAAATAAGGTGTCAATATACTGACAAAAGTGATAAGAAGCAATAAATAAGATAACCAGAAAGTAATGTATCTTCTAACTTTACTTTAATTTTGTCTTTATAACTAATGAAAATAAGTTTTCGAGTGTTTATGTATATGTCTACATGGAGATATGAATAATACTTGCAATTAAAATATATAAGACAGACAGAATGTATGAATAGATAAGTATGTTAAGAAAGGAAAACAAGGTTACAGACAAAAATGGAATATAAATATTATTATTAAAACATGACACATAAGGACTCGGATCACACCGACGCGATTGCGTCGTAGCATTTCTCGCACACGTAGCGGTCTTCGAGCATGAAGGCCAACTTCATGCAATCTCCTTCGCACGGTTTGGTCGCTCACCAGCAGCCGGTGCCTTCTTGGATATAAAGGGTTCAGGAAGATCACCTGCTAAGTTGCATCGCTCTGATATTTGGTTGTCGTTTAGAGGCATCGATCCTGTCTCTCCGTAGTAACACGAAATATACCCGTGTGTCGTTTTTAAACAAACAACTCTCACTACTCACAGTATTGTTTTATTAAAATGCTAATAAATTCAGTAGAAAAAAAAGTGAAGTAGATTACGATATATTTACTTTATAGTCGATTGATATATCGAGGTCATAAGTGCATTATGGTACAAGGGTGATGGTGATTATTACCGCTGAGGCGCCATTGATCTTAAGAGAGCCGAGGAATCATCAATACACACGTGTATCAATACGACGTTATTCAACACATTTTTGAAGAAAATAATTAATAAATAACTATAGGTACTTAATTTCAACAGTGAAAACGGGTTACGAATTTTTTTTTTGCAATAGCGGGATGTTTTCCTATGCGCGCGCATCTAACAATGGCGATCGGTCATAGATTAAAATAATGAGTTTTTTTTTTTTTACTTTTCGTCCATAGCGTTTTAGTCACGTACAAAATGGGGAATCCAAGGTTGCTTTATTACAGAGAAAAAAAAGTAATATTAGAGTGAAAGTTTTATTTATGAAAAGCGTGCAAGTTGAAATTAACTATTTAAATACGAAGTTTCATGAAATGAGCAAGCAATAGGTATACTTTAATTTATTTGTACTATAGAATACGAAATTGTTTGTATCAAAACGTTTTTAAGAACAAAAATTTTATTGGTTGAGTAATAAAATTTAAAAAAATCTATAGCTTTTTTTTCTTACTTGCGTGTCATTATGTGTCTAATTGTGGTGAAATAGAAGAAAAAGAGCTATTTTATGAGAAAGTGTATTGAAAAGTGAGTTATTAATGCACGAATGTTATGTTGGTGCTACATTAACACGAGTGCATTAATTACTCACTTAAGCAAGGTGCGTAATCTAGCTATCTTTTCCTACCGTGATAAAATATACCTAAAAACATACTTTAAACACAGCAGTGAAATTTTGATTTTGACTTGAAAAACTTATCTTAGTATTTGTTTGGTTTATTTGTGAAAAATCATTATAATTATCAGAATCAGACAATAGATGCGGACTCAATTCTAATTATTTCCATGAAAAGTAGACGGACGTGGTGATATTCATCGGTGTAAATCAATTGATTCCGTTATGATTTTACATTTATTTTGTACCGATTCCTTTATGCAACCTTCTGCAACCTGATTTCCATCCACCATGACGCTTGAGCGTAAACAAATTATTACCGGAATCAGCTAGCAGTATTGCTAACGTGTGGGCTATCGTATTTTGTAGCTGCTTCAGTTATACTAGCTATCTAAAAATACAATTTCCCAAATTTGCTTTCTATTCTAGTAATTTAAGAAAAACCGCTATGTGTAATATTAGTTGGAAGCAGCGCCATGCATTTCTGCACTACATTTAAAAGTTCGGCATTACACATTGGCAGTCTTTCTTTGTTACCGTGTTCATAAGTTTTATTAGCAGCATATGGTTATGTATTTCGATGTTGTCAATTGTGATATTCATTACTACAAAGCTTCTGCAAGCGCCGTTTATAACGACTGAAGATGAAAGCAAGTTGTAAAAAAGATTAAATGTTTACGTCACACACAAATGAACACACAATTTATAGGCATTCAATTATATTAATGGCCGGAATATATATTGTTTGGGGCAAGTATTTCATAGAAATACATCGCCGGGTAATTAGACTAACTTTAAACATGTCGCAAGTAGTTACTTAGCCGGCAATGTCATTCTATTAAACAGTTGCACTGAACAGTGTTTATACCGGTCATAATGTGCCTACGTCTAGATCATGTACTTAAAATTTGCCTTTGTTGTTAAATATTTTGTTGCTATGATGAAAATGTTTCTATAACCTGAGCTGTGAGTACTTTCGACTTTTTACTCATATATTATTCTTTTAAATCCACGCTGTGTTACGTGTTAATGGTGCTTATTAACATAGAATAAATAGTACATAATGAAAATTATCTCATTTTCTGGATATCTCACTGAAATATGTTAAAACGCACTTTCAGACAGTGATTTTACGTCTTTCGTTTCCCTACTTAATAAAATTTTTATAAACTTTTAAATATTAATTTTCGTGACTTTTCCATTTTTTTCAAATTTATTATAAAACTTCCTGCTAAATATGAAATGTCAAAGATTTAGATTTCAACCTATTTTTATAATGAAACAGTATCCTTTTATTTAAAACTTAATGGCATACATTGTGCCTTTGTTTTAAATTTATATTCAAACAAAAATAAAAAAATAGTGCATTAATAAAATATCATGCTATAATGACATTTCATATAATATTTCTGCACTGTTTTGATCTTAAGGAGAAAATGTGTTCTTTGTGATCGGTTTTGTATAACATTACTACGTCATACGATATCTAATAATTTTATATTATAATGCAAATAACTTGGAAAACAAAGTACACTATTCCGAAAATATGCAGTCTGATAAATGTTGCTTTAGCTTAACAATATAAAAAGTTTCAGCTGCAACTATGCAGCGGAAACTTTTTTTATAAATCTTGCATCATAAAAATGGACAGAATGCGGAAAGATGTATCTTGTATCAATATAGATGATGTATTACAACTGAGAGTCATCCACAACAAGTGGTTCGGCGAGTGGCCGGCCGGCGCGCACCCCTCGCGCCGAGGCGGGCGCAAGGACGCGCGTGCGCTTACTGCAACGCATCTCACTTGTATATAACGCGCCGCAGCTCTGCAGCAGTATCAGTCACCTACCACTCACTACCCTACCAACATGAGAGCTTTTGTGAGTACTCCTATTCATACCAGTATTGTTATTGTGAAGTTTTAGTGCAAAAGTTCGGTCAAGTACATCGACCCGTTGCGTTACCTGCAAAAGTTTACAGAATTACAGCCACGGCGACCAGTCTCAATGGGGACTAGTCATCTGCGCAGGACCTATTATAGTGCAGATGTGTGTGCGCAAACACAGCGGCACTTTCTATCCATCACTCTCATGAACCGATGGGCTAGCGACACGACCAGAAATAGGTTAGGTACGGGACTGACGGATTTACGTGCTCCCCGAGGCACGAGGGTTTAAGTCAGGACCTTATTGTCTGCGGTTGAACCAATAATAATATATTGGCGGGCTTAACCTGGCCGTTTTATTGGCCGTAACCTGAATATTTATTGCATATATATTATTGGACAATAGTAACATAGCCAACTCTTTGGTTGCTGCTGGCTAAACCAACGAATACCATGATTTAACGCACTTGTAAAATGTATTCAGAACAGATTTCTTATCATTTGGTTAGAACATTACAATAATATCATTTTTGTTTGCAAACAGATTGTCCTCTGCGCCTTAGTGGCGACGGTCGCCGGTGCGCCCAGTGAAGCCGCCCGCGAGAAGCGCAGCGGCTGGAGCGGTGGCTGGAACAGCGGCCTCAGCAGCGGCCTCGGCGGCGGCTGGTCCGCGCCCGCCGCGCGAGTAGTCTCCACACAGAAGGTGGTGAACGTGCAGCGCGAGATCTCCGTGCCGCAAGTTATCAACGTCAGGAAAGTGGTCTCCGTCCCGCAAGTCGTCACCGTCAATAGATTAGTATCTACTGGCTACTCTGGTGGTGTCGGTGGCTACTCCGGTGGATACTCCGGTGGTATCTCCAGCGGTGGTTACTCAAGCGGCGGTCACGGTGGTGGTTACTCCAGCGGCGGTTACGGCGGTGGTTACTCCAGCGGTGGTCACGGCAGTGGTTACTCCAGCGGTGGATGGTGGTGATCGCGCTGAACACTCCGGTCGATAGAATTACACACAGCTGTTGCATACAGTTGTGTGTAATTCAATCGTTATATGTTTGATTATTTAATAAAGGTTTTATTTATATACAAAACACAGTTTTTTACAAATATTTTCCTTGATACAACACAAAATTACATTGATGTGATTGATTTATTTATCTCTTGCTCACTTCCGACTGATCAGCATGGGACGGCGGGACGGATCCAGTTGGCTCCGGACACTTGTCGAAGGTGGTAGTGCTACACATCGTAATAAGATTTCTAAATTCTAGTGCAAACAAAAGTCGTCTTTAATATAGTGCATTTAGTGTTCCTTATCAGTTGCCCATTGGAGGAAAAGACCCGATACATAGAAACAGTTCGTCTCTTTTTCGCGTCGCTGATCTTGTCCGTGGCGGTGGGGAGTGCAACGGTATATTCTTGTCCTACTCGAATTACTTTTACCCTATCGAGAACCATGGATGGAGACGACTGTGATAACAGTAGTCGGCGTAGACGCAATCAGCCGAAATTACCAATGGACCCAGGCCACGACGCGAAATCTCAAGCTAAATGGAATGACAACCTCAGTGATCTTATCCGTCGTAGTGTGTCTGAGGCGGTAGGCACCGCTATATCGAGCGAGTTATCGAAGATACATTCTACGCTATCTGATATTAACCAAAACATTCTAACACTGAAGGAGGATAACATAAATATCAACAAAGCTTTGCGTGAGACCAACTGCAAAATAAACGAAATGGAGTCTCGATTTTCTGACTTGGAGGACAGAATGATAGTTTCTGAGAAACACATTGATGGATTTTCAAAGCTACAGTCAGAGATTGATGCGACGTCGGTAATTATTTCTAGCTTACAGTATGAGAACGATGTTCGTGAACAATATGCTAGGATAAATAACGTTGAAATTACCGGTTTACCAGTTTTGAAGGATGAAAACTTGATTTCTATTATACGCAACATATACACGGCAGTCAAGTTACAATTCGAGGAGAATAGCATCGATAGCATCCATCGTGTGCGTCGTTACATAGTTGGTGAAGGTGATGTGAAGGGCGACCGGGCGGCATCAAATACTCGTTCACCGGCAGTTATTGTGAAGTTTACCCGCCGCATTTACAAAGATCAGCTGTTGTCGGCTACCCGTTCGTTTAGAGGTCTCACTACAGCTACTATAGGGTTATTTGGCCCTGCCAGCGACGTGTACCTTAATGACCACTTAACGCCTGCCAATAAACTACTGCTTAAGCAAGCCCGAGTGTTAAAGAAAGAGAATAAACTTGCATTTCTGTGGATACGTGATTGTAAGATCTTGGCACGTAAAACAGCCAATTCAAAGGTCATGCTAATTAACAATAAGTTTAACTTTAATAATATTAAGTGACTTTTGTTAGTTATTTGGATATCCATCTATATGGTGAATTATTTGCTTCTTAATTGCCCTGTATTTAAGGTCTGTTGTTGCTATGATTACTCATTGGTACAGAAAATAATACATTTAATCACTACTGTGTTTAAAATAATTATAATATTTTGGTTTTCTGATATTTTAATACAAATGAAGTACAAACTATTGTGTCACTATACAAAGTTCAAATTATTGAAATTAGTTCATGTAATTAATTTTGTAAAGTTCTACTCTGAATACACTATTATAATTTTTAGGTTATATTTATATTTAAATAACATGGGGACAGCTCGCTTGCGTCTATTAGGTTTATTTTATTTTAATCTTGGTAGTTATGCCATTTTTACTCACTTTGTACATCTTATAAAAACAAACTATTTTTGTAAGTGTGATTTAATGTTATAATGTCTTTAAATACTTTAAATGGCTACTATCAAAATGTTAGGGGCCTGCGTACAAAATCTCATAATTTTTTTTTGGCGGTTTTACAATCAAATTTTGATTTTATCTGTATAACAGAAACTTGGTTAACATCAAATTTTTATGACCGAGAATTTTTTGATGATAGGTATATTGTTTATCGTAACGACCGGTGTCCCTTGTCTCGCGGTGCGGTGGAAGTGCGTGGTGGCGGGGTAGCTGTGGCCGTGCGTCGCAAGCTGCAACCTATGCGCCGGGACTGGCCAACTCCACCGCCCTCCGCCGCCGAGTGCATTTGGATTGCCATACCACTATTACAACATAAGAGCAATTATGCTAAACATTTAAATATCTGCTGCATTTATATTCCGCATGGTTCTTTATACAAAGATGCCATAACGTATTTTTTTGATGTTTGTGGTCATATTTTAGTGGAAAACCCTAATGATATTTTTTTATTAACTGGTGACTTTAATATTTCCGAGGCCCAATGGTCAATTGCTGACTGTGCGGACGTGCTCCTCAATGATAGTAGTTGTTATTTTACAAAATTGTTACGTGAATTTATGTCTTTTTCGAGTCTAAAACAATACAATTCAATAGTTAATATTAATGATCGAATTCTGGATTTGGTCCTTTGCAATGAAGATTGTGCTGTGCTTTCTAGTGATAGCCCACTAACACCAGAAGATCCACACCATAAGGCCCTTGAAATAGAACTAAAATTATCCTTTTTGCCCACACTAAAACCGGCTCCCGTTTTTGTATATAGTTTCCGTGATGCAAATTATAATGAAATTAACTCAGAGTTATCTAAAACTGATTGGCAAGATCTCTTCTCTAGTCTTTCGGTAGAACAATGCGTAGACAAATTTTACAATTTATTGAATAGTTTAATAGAAAAATTCGTACCGCGACGCCCTCAGCGCACATATAATTCTAAGCCTCCTTGGCATATTCGGCCACTTCGTAGGTTACTAAATGAAAAGCGAAAGTTTCATAAGCTGTGGAAAACATATGGAAACCCTTTAGATTACGACAGTTTTAAATTTTTAAGAAAGAAAGCATTAAAATTTGAAAATGAATGTTATAATAATTACATAAATTTCTCTGAGACTAAAATTAAGACACACCCTAAATTTTTTTGGACTTATTTTAAATCTATATTCTCCAAGACTGGTCTGCCACAACTTATGAAGTATAAGGGAATATCTTCGACAGATGGTGACCAAATATGTAATTTATTCAACGAACACTTTCATTCGGTGTTCGAAATGTCTACCATGGTCTCCACTGACTTACAGAATCTACCACCGTGTAATGATGCTATGTTTGACATAAACAATATTTTATTTTCCAATGAATTAGTATGCAAATATCTTAAATCAATAGACATTAATAAAGGGGCAGGACCTGATGATGTTCATCCTATTTTAATAAACAGATGTGCATCTGCATTGTCAATACCGCTTACTTTACTTTTTGTGAGATCGTTGAAAGAGGGCTGTGTACCTGTTATCTGGAAACGAGCGTTGATTACGCCGATTCCAAAAGGAGACAATTCTGAGGACATCGAGAAGTATCGTCCTATTTCCAAACTTTGCCAGTTTAGTAAAATTTTAGAGAAAATTGTCAGCGATCAACTGTTTAAAGCTGTTAGTCGGCATATAATACCGAACCAACATGGTTTTTTTAAGGGGCGTAGTGTAGATACAAATTTGTTATCTTTTACTGAAATTATTCTTGATGCTCTTGACAGTAATGCACAAATTGATGCGGTGTATACAGATTTTTCCAAGGCGTTTGATAAAATTTGTCATAATACCTTGCTCCTCAAGCTTTGGCGGCTTGGAACACATGGCGATCTCTTTCGTTGGATAAAGTCTTATGTTGAAAATCGTTCCCAAGCTGTGGTATCTTGTGGTTATATCTCTAATTATAAATTTATCAGCTGCGGCGTCCCGCAGGGATCTCATCTGGGACCACTTTTATTTATTCTATTTATAAATGACTTAAGTAAAAATTTATCTAATTCAAATCAATTACTCTATGCTGACGACACAAAAATTTTCCGAATCGTCCGAAACCTAGAAGATTGTAACTTGTTGCAAGAGGATCTCAATGCATTTGAGATCTATTGTGATACTAGCAATTTATTTTTGAACCCAGATAAATGTTTTGTCATTAGTTTTAGCAGAAAGAGATCAATCCTTAACTACAATTATAGACTTTGTAATAAAGAACTGACACGAGTATCAAAGATACGTGACCTAGGTGTTATATTGGACTCAAAACTTACTTTTATTCCGCATATCGATGCTATGTTAGCTAAGGCTTATAAACAGTTGGGTTTTATCTTACGGGTCAGCAAGCCTTTCCGAAAAATATTAACCTATAAAATTTTATATAATAGTTACGTACGGAGTCATTTAGATTTTGCTAGCTCTGTTTGGCGGCCATTTTACAATAATCATATTGACAGAATCGAGAGGGTTCAAAAGAAGTTTGTAAGGGCTCTTGACTATCGTACTGGTAATAATTATTTCGATTATGAGACTTCTCTAGAAAGGTATAATATCTCACCTTTGAATAACCGCCGTGATTTAACTGACGCTATGTACCTCTATAAAATTTTAAATAATTTTGTTGATGCACCCGCATTATTACATGCAATTAACTTTAGAGTACCTCATAGACGTGAACGAGCTTGTCGTAGAAAACATTTATTCTTTATTCCCGTAAGTAGAACTTGTTATGCTCACAATAGTTTTATTAGAAGATCTTGTAGATTGTATAATGTAAAGTTGTCTAACGTTGATATTTGTAATGAAACCTTATGCGCATTCAAGAAAAATACTTTTAAGTGTATTTCCTGTATTGAACTGGAATGATATTGCTAGATCAGATTAATCTTTACAAGCAAATAATCTCATGTAATTGTAAGTCTAAATGAACGACTGAAATTTTGCACTTGATTGTAGTTTATACTAATCGACCAAGTATTTTTTTTTCTTTATGGATATCATTAAGGAAACTAAAGGTCTATAATTATAATATATTTATTCTGTAAGCATATATTTGTATGACTGTTTGTTTCTAAATAATAAATAAATAATATATAAAATACAAATAATGAGCCTATTTTAAAATTATTAAAACTCAATAATGATTGTGTAATATCATTACTTTGATACAATAGTATTATTGACAATAAAACATGTTTATATAATATCTTTATAACGTGTAACTTGATATTTACTACGGACGGAACAATGGTCTTCCATCCTAATTACAATATTAATCGAGTAAAGCTCTTAGTGTTCTTGAAACAAGAACTTACTGACTATTGTAAAAAGCTATGCAACTTAGCACTTGTTACTAAAAACTGTTACTTACAATATTACACATCCAAGTCGGCAAACAATTGTACGGCCCACCTGTTGGTGAGAGGTTGCCGTAGTCCGACACGTTCGCGACACACATGACACGTTGCCGACCCTTCCCCTCCCCAGTGGCCTCTGGCGACCTTACTCACAACCAGGACCATAGTAACACACTAATGCTAATCCCTTCAGTGTATTGTGTAAAGAAAGGTATTCTGCATTGCACTTAAATATGTAAGTCTACCCTTTATCGCCACGCAAAGGTGTCATGTGGGGTAGCCGTGTTAGGTATATTCCAGCTTATTAACACCAACCCAACACGAGTCATCAATTTGCGCTGGAAACACGTATGACATGTTTCGTGCAGTCATGCTGCCTTGCGAAACGAGTTGGGTTCGTCCGCCAAGTCGATTTCCTGTTCAAACTGTAATTTTCCCGGCTTTTTATAAGTGGACCTCCTGAGGGCGCTGTAGACATAATTCTCCCTAAAGTTCTACAAACGCATGTTTTTCATGAATCCGAATGTAACCCAGGTTGAAATTAACGGGTTTTAAATATTTCAAACGAGTTTTCTTAGAGATTATTTTGGCCTTAAACAGTAAGAATTATCATTTACTCTACATTTATATATTATACATACATCAACAGAATCTAAGGATATATTATATTTTATTAAATATCTAAAAATCTATGCAAAACTTTATGATATAGTAAATGGATGCTAGGCTATTTTATGGTCTTTAATATACCTAAAATAAAAAAAACATTTCATGCTTAATTTTATGTTTTAAATAAAAATGTGTTTTTTTCACCGTAGTTTGATAACTAAAATACTTAATTTATTCTTATGAAAGTATTAGTTAAAAAGTATAATTGAAAAAAAAAATACTAAATCTAATTATTTATAACTAGTGTTGCTCTCTCTTATATTAATTACACATCGACATCGAGTGTTCATACGCAATGTGTTGCTGCGGTATGTGCTCCCTTATTCTTTGCAAATGTTCGTAAAGTTGTTGCTCTGTTGCCGCGTTGTCTAGTTCGTTTTTAGGGTTCCGAAACTCAAAATTTTATTTTCATCGTACCCATACATATGGGGTGTCTTCAAAAATGATATTGAGGTATCTAATATCATTTTTTTCTTCCGAGCTGGTAAAATGAGTGCCCCCCCCCTCAGTTTCTTATTTTAGAAGTGAGTTTCTTATTTTAGAAGTTACAGCTTCTAAAATAAGAAACTCACTTCTAAAATAAGAAACTCGCTTCTAAAATAAGAAACTTCAAACTAATTTTCGTTGTTAGTTTGCATGGTAATGTACATCATATATTTTTTCTAGTTTTATCATTCTCTTATTTTAGAAGTTACAGGGGGGGACACTCATTTTACCACTTTGGAAGTTTCTCTCGCGCAAACTATTCAGTATAGAAAAAAAATATATTAGAAACCTTTATATCATTTTTAAAGACCTATACATAGAAACCCCACATGTATGGTTACGTTGAAAAAAAAATTTTTTAGTTTTTGTTCTATGTATGGGGACCCCCCAAAATTATTGTTATTTTTTATTTTTGTGTAAAAATCTTAATGCGGTTCACCGAATACATCTACTTACCAAGTTTCAACAGTACAGCTCTTATGGTTTCGGAAAAAAGTGGCTGTGACATACGGACGGACAAACAGACAGACAGGACGAATCTATAAGGATTCTGTTTTTTGCCAATTGGCTACGGACCCTAAAAAAGTAAGTAGATACTTTACAGTAGATTGATACATCGAGTTCAATAGTACATTATGTTACAAATGTGTAATGTTGGAGATTACCGCTGAGGCGCCATTGATCTTGAGAGTGCCGAGGACGGTAATCATCAAGACACACGTGTATTATAAAACTTTTTTTTTTTTATTAGGTATTCCAAAAAGCTTACACTATGCATACAGATTACATTGCCACGGTAAAAAGATCTTGTGCATCTTCACTTACAGGAAATCATAGCATGCGAAAAGTAGGTATACAGTAAAGAAGTTAAGTTAATTTTCAAACTAAAATTAAAATGACTTAAAATGTAAGGAAACAAATTCAAACTAATATTATAAAATTACAAACAATAAATTAAATTAGTGCACAGAATATAAACAATTTTATAAATACAAATAAAATTTTATAAATACTGCGAAAACTTGCTGGGTAGGGTTCGACTTGCCGTACCACGTCAGAGCAGCCGAATCAGTAACAGACGAACATTCGCTGTACCATGCTGTAAAACTAACATGGGTCAACACTCTCCCCTATATCGTATGCTTTCAAGTTACAACAACATACGACATAACTTTGATATATATCACGGCACTCTTTCATCTGCTAAAATAAGAGTCCGCAGGGCTCTTGAATAAAATGTGTTGTTACTATTTATGGTCGTTTTTGTAAATTTTAAATGTCTTGTTTAAGTTATAATAGTAAGTACAGTAGTTTAAGTCAAACAATTTATGTCATAAATTATTTTATATTTTAAATTAATGTTAAGTGTATATACCTAGTTTTAACATAAAATTGCATGCTGTGTTCACTACTTTAGGGCATACAAATTGTATAATATTATTTGATGTAAGATTCTTTTGATTGTTATATTGTATTGTCCGATTTGTGAACCGTAATAAAAAAAAAAAAAAAGTATGTAGTGCAATGTTCCAATAGTCTTAACTTAGGTGAGCTCTTAGGAGGCTTTTAAACTTGCTAAGTGAATTATTGAATATGTCTATATTTTCTGAGGCGGCTAATATATCATTATATTCGTCAGATATTCTGACAACAGATTGATTCGAATGTTTGCCTAGATTGGTCCGACATCGGGGGGGCTCTTAGTAAAGAGCAAGGATGACGCGGAAGGCGGCTGGGAACATTAATATAGATTCTCTGCAGTACATCTGGACAGTCTATCCCATTGTTAAGCAGCTTGTATAAGAATATCATATCTACCATTAACCGACGAGATTCGAGAGAGGTGATATTGAAATGGTTAAGCCGTTCTTCATAAGAGCGTTTAGTTCTTGCTACGTTAGCCCGAAACGCTAGATGGTGCACTAGTTTCTTTTGAACTCGCTCGATTCTCGCAACATGGATCATATACGAAGGATTCCATACCGTGCTACAGTACTCGAGTTTACTCCTAACGTAACTGGAGTATAATAGCAATGTTGTATGTGGGTTTTTGAATTCTTTAGAAGAGCGCAGTACGAATCCGAGTGACATATATGCTGATCATTGAGTCAAATTGGTTGGTAAAGCGCAAGGCGCTATCTATTTGCACCCCTAAGTCTCGTATCACTTCCACTTCAGTTAAGGGTTTGCCCTCAATCTTGTACGAAGAATGAAACTTATTGCGTTTTCGGGTGAATTTGATATGGTGACACTTATCATGATTTAAAAACATTTTGTTATCCTTGCACCACTAATTTAATGTATGTATATCGGCCTGCAAAAGTTGCATATCATTATCACACTACACTTCAATACACTTTTGAAGAAAATAATTAATAAATAACTATCATTTCAACAGTGAAAACGGGTTGTGAGTTTTTTTGGCAATGGCGGGAAAAATTAATCTGTTTTTCTATGCGCGCGCATCTAACAATGGCGATCGGTCATAGACCAAAAGAATGAGGTTTCTTTTTTTGACTTTTCACGCATACCGTTTTAGCCACGTACAAAATAGGAAATTCAAGGTTTCTTTATTACAGAGAAAAGTTTTATTTATGACAAACGTGCAAGTTGGAATTAACTATTTAAATAATACGAAGTTGCATGAAATGAGCAAGCAATAGGTATGTACATTAATTTATTTTTACTATTGAAAAGAAAAATAAATTGTATCATAACTTTTTTAAGAACAAAAAATGTCTTATGTGTTATTAGAAGTTGAACGCAGGGCCATGCATTTCTACACTACATTTAGAAGTTCGTCACGCATTAATAATTAGCAGTCTTTCTTTGTTACCGTGTTCATAAGTTTAATTAGCAGCATCTGGTTATGTATTTCGATGTTGTCAATTGTGATATTCATCAATTCAAAGCATCTGCAAGCACAGTTTATGACGAAAATGACAGCAAGTTGTAAAAAGATTAAATGTTGGCGTCACACATAAATGAACACATAATCTAAAGGTATTCAATTATATTAATGGCCGGTATATATATTGTTTGGGGCAAGTATTTAACAGAAATACATTGCCCGTTAATTAGAATAACTACAAACATGTCGCAAGTAGTTATGCTGCTGAGGCGGCAATGTCCTTCTAATAAACAGTTGCACTGAACAGTGTTTATACCGGTCATAATGTGACTACGTCTAGATCATGTACTTAAAACTTACCTTTGTTGCTAAACATTGAGTTTGTATATCCTGAGCTGTGAGCACATTCGACTTTTACTCATAGATTATCTTTTAAATCCACGTTGTGATTCATATTAACTGTGCTTTTAACATTTAATAAATAGAACATAATGAAAATGATTTCATTTTCTGGACATCTCACTGAAATACGTTAGAAACACACTTCCGTACAGTGAGTTTACGTCTTTCGTTTCCCTACTTAATGAAATTTTCCTAAACTTTTGAATATTAATTTCCGTGAATTTTCTCTTACTTGACTTTTTTTAATTTATTGTAAAACATTTCCCGCTAAATATGAAATGTCAAAGTTTTAGATTTCAACCTATTTTTATAATGAGCCAGTAACTTAATATTTAAATCTTAATGGAATTAAGCATCTGTTGTAAATTTATATTCAAATAAAAATAAGAAAACAGTGCTTTAATAAAAAAATGTGCTATAATGACATTTCATATAATATTTCTGCACTGTTTTGATCTTAAGGAGAAAATGTGTTTTTTGTGATCGGTTTTGTAGTTAATAACATTACTACGTAACACAATAACTAATAATTTTATATTATAATGCAAATAAATGACTTTGAAAAGAAAGTACACTATGCCGATATATTTACTTCAGGAACATCAGACAAAAATATGCAGTCTGATAAATTTTGCTTAAGGTAGTTGCAGCAGAAACTGTTTATGTAAATCATGCATAATAAAATTGGACAGAATGCGGAAGGATGTATCTTGTATCAATATAGGGTACACCTGAGAGTCATCCACAACAAGTGGTTCGGCGAGTAGCCGGTCGGCGCGCACCCCTCGCGCCGAGGCGGGCGCAAGGACGCGCGTGCGCTTACTGCAACGCATCTCACTTGTATATAACGCGCCGCAGTAGTTTGTAGTTTTATTTGCTAGGCCGGTTAGAGCCCACGCTCACCCCTACTGCCCGGTGAAGCAGTAAAAGCCGTAAGGCTAACTGCACACGTCACGTTAAAAAAAAAAAAATGCAGCAGTATCAGTCACCTACCACTCACTACCCTACCAACATGAGAGCTTTTGTGAGTACTCCTATTCATACCAGTATTGTTATTGTGAAGTTTTAGTGCAAAAGTTCGGTCAAGTACATCGACCCGTTGCGTTACCAACAAAAAATCTTAGATATACTCATGATAATGTCCTCCTGGTCTAATTACAGCCACGGTGGCCAGTCTCAATGGGGACTAGTCATCTGCTCAGGACATATTATAGTGCAGATGTGTGTGCGCAAACACAGCGGCACTTTTTATCCATCACGACTCTACGAGCTCCCCGAGGCACGGGGGTATAAGTCAGGACCTCATTGTCTGCGGTCGAGCTAATAATAATATATTTGGGGGGGTTTAACCTGGCCATCTTATTGGCCGTAACCTGAATATTTATTGCATATATATGTATATTATTGGACAATAGTAACATGATTTTATGCACTTGTAAAATGTACTCAGAACAGACTTCTTACCATTTGGTTGCAACATTACAATAGTATTATTTTTGTTTGCAAACAGATTGTCCTCTGCGCCTTAGTGGCGACGGTCGCCGGTGCGCCCAGTGAAGCCGCCCGCGAGAAGCGCAGCGGCTGGAGCGGTGGCTGGAACAGCGGCCTCAGCAGCGGCCTCGGCGGCGGCTGGTCCGCGCCCGCCGCGCGAGTAGTCTCCACACAGAAGGTGGTGAACGTGCAGCGCGAGATCTCCGTGCCGCAAGTTATCAACGTCAGGAAAGTGGTCTCCGTCCCGCAAGTGGTCACCGTCAATAGATTAGTATCTACTGGCTACTCTGGCGGTGTCGGTGGGTACTCCGGTGGTATCTCCAGCGGTGGTTACTCCAGCGGCGGTCACGGTGGTGGTTACTCCAGCGGCGGTTACGGCGGTGGTTACTCCAGCGGTGGTCACGGCAGTGGTTACTCCAGCGGTGGATGGTGGTGATCGCGCTGAACACTGTGGTCGACTGAATTACACACAACTGTATGCAACAGTTGTGTGTAATTCAATCGTTATATGTTTGATTATTTAATAAAGGTTTTATTTATATACAAAACAAAACAGTTTTTTACAAATATTTTCTTTGATACAACACAAAATTACATTGATGTGATTGATTTATTTATCTCTTCTTCACGTCCGACTAATCAGCATGGGACGGTCCATAAAATTTAATTACCTTTGTAATATATAAAATACAAATAATGAGCCTATTTTTAAATTATTAAAACACTAATAATTATTGTGCAATATCATTTCTTTGATAAATAATATAATAATATAATAATATAATAATAAATAGTAATATTGACAATAAAACATGTTTATATAACGTAAAAGCTCCTATTAACGACCCCCTAAAAAGTGTACTCTATTAACGATCTAAATTTTAAATCACTCATATTAGACATAATATAGGGTTCCAGAATGTGATACCTTAAAAATTAGTTATTTATTTTAGTTGGGCAGCAAAAAGAG
The DNA here is from genome assembly GCA_951640165.1 of Pseudoips prasinana. Lineage (NCBI taxonomy): Eukaryota > Metazoa > Arthropoda > Insecta > Lepidoptera > Nolidae > Pseudoips > Pseudoips prasinana. The sequence continues at coordinate 36,218,828 of OX621247.1, forward strand.
TAAAGTTTATGTGTGTAAATAGCCAGTGAAAGAAATAATTTGACAATGAGTGGGACGCACCAGAAATTGACGCACGTTTCATAGTGTCGCGTCTCCGGCCACGTAAGTACACCTAAATATTACTTAAGGAAAATAACACACTAAGAATGGATTGGTCTTCTTGCTATCACACTACAACTGTAACGTATATATTTGTTTTCTTAATTAACTCTTGATATAATACTTCTTATTGGTTTTTGTGTTATAAAATTATGTTTTAATTTAAGGCGGTAATAGAACCCGAATTACAAAACTTGATTCTAATAACGACCCATGGCGTTGTTAAATTTTGAGAACATTTAGTATTTTTAAACAATATCTATTATAAACTACCTCATGCGATTTTACTTTTTTCTTGTTCAATTCTTAAAATTATTTTACTTCGTTAGCTCTATTAACGACACAGCTATTTCTTAAAGTTTTTGTGTAAAACTCGATTCAACGTTAGACAATATCCCTATTATTATAACGATATTATACTGTAAATAACCATTATTATCTGAATTAAAGACTAACTGAGACTAAAAATATAATATAGTAATGAGATCGAATTTAACAGTATTCCATAAAACGGACATTTTATCTGTTTATTATTAATTTTATTGGTCGCTAATAGAATATTGATTCCTTCATACGTGATTCTTTTACCGACTCACAGATATGACGATATTTTTGGTAGTATTACAGTACACAAAAACAAAATGTATATTTTTCACAAATTGGCTTATTTCTTGCTAACGTGACGTTTTGAGAGATTTTGTCACATGCCATATTATTAATGTAAATAATATTTGCTATCCAGCTTCATTCATGACTTTATGGCAGTGGCTATATTTCATATGTTTTCAAATCAATGGGACGGAATGAGGGCCATGTAACTTTTTAAATCTTCTTTCGAAGAATTAAATTCTATATCGTTGATTAATGTCTCTCTCTCTCTTCTCCTAGCCTTATTAATCCCAAGCATCTTGGGGTCGGCTTCTGTATTGAGCGAATTATTAATGTGTTATTATAAAATTAACCTATTATAGAGGTATTTTGTGATTGTATTACAGATAAAAATATTTTTGTTATTGATTTATAATATATAATTAGTATGTAGGTAATGAAAAAGTAAGCTTTTAATTATTTGAAGACTGTTTTCTGAGATTGGTTACATTTTTAATTAATTAATTAACAAAAAGTAAGTTCTCCAAGCTTTGCAATAAATAAATATGTTCATATTATAATAATAGTTATCTCATAACTATTGTTATTATATAATATATACCTTAAAAAAACATTTTTTATTTTATTTAATAGTAGAGAAGAAGTGACATCTTCGTAGCGGTCGGTAAAAGAAGCGGAAAAATCGGTAATAGAATCTTGCCGTATACTATGGGTCGGTAATAGAATCAACTACTCTTTTGGATTAAATAATTATTTAGTAATTATTGCGTTATTGAACATTGAATTTAAGTACTGAATTGCAAAGAATACTTTGTTGAGATTAAATAAAAATTATAACATCTTTTCTAACATAACAGCTCATATCTATTTTTTTAAGTGAATCCTAAGACAGCTAAAACTGGCGATAATAGGAGCTTTTACGTTAATATCTTTATAACGTGCAAGTTGATATTTACTACGAACGGAACAATGATCTTCCATCCTAATTACAATATTAATCGAGTAAAGCTCTTAGTGCTCTTGAAACAAGAACTTACTATTTTAAAAAGCTATGCAACTTGGCACTTGTTACTCAAAACTGTTACTTATAACGTTACACATCCAAGTTGACAAACAATTGTACGGCTCACCTGTTGGTGAGAGGTTGCCGTAGTCATAATTAGACATAATTCTCCCTAGAGTTCTCCAAACGCTTTTTCTGAATCCGGGTGTAACCCAAACCGGGACTCATTTGGAAACAGCACCAAAGACCCCTTTTCATGACTAAAGACCATGGTAAATGCTCTCGAACTCACGAAAGGCGATCGTATTCCTGTACTTCTGGGGTATACGAGACTGATGAGGACTTTTCTTCAAATGCCCTGTCTGTGAACTTGAAAGATTTATTGTGGAACAACTACTTAGTGCCCAGTTTGCAAGGGAAACGTGAATGTTATCATTATCAAATAAAGAAAAAGGGAAATAAATATTTATAAAATAAGGTGTCAATTATACAGACAACATTGATAAGAAGAAATAACTAAAATAAACAGAAGGTACAATGCATCTTATAACTTTACATTGTCTTTGGCACTTATTTAAAAAGTTTTCGAGTGGTTATGTATATATACTTACTATATATAAGTTTACATGTATTGGATTTATAAATATAAAATGAGCATTGAAATGTATTGTAAGATTGTACATAGAGATATGTTCAATACTTGCAAATAAAATATATAAGACAGACAGAATGTATGTACATAAATATTAATTAAGTATTCTTATATCAAGTTAAGAAATATATATAAGTAATTTAAATAACATTAAGTTCAGTAAGGAAAGTACGTTACTAACAAAAATGGAATATAAATATTATTATTAAAACATGACACATAAGGACTCAGATCCCAGAACTTGATAAAATCTCCTTCGCACGGTTTGGTCGCTCACCAGCAGCCGGTGTCTTCTTGGATATAAAGGCTTCAGGAGGACCACCTGCTAAATTGCATCGCAGTGATATTGGGTTGTCTTCTGGTAGGCATGTAGAGGAATCGATCCAAACACGAAATTTACCGTTGTGTGCCGTTTGTAAAAACCTTCATTTCGAGAAAAACACCTCTCTCTCTCACAGTTATGTTTTACTATAAAGCTAATAAATGCTGTAGAAATAAAACCGGCCATGTGCGAGTCGGACTCGCCCATGAAGGATTCCGTAGCATCAAGTATTTCAGTTGATTAGATGAAAGCAAATTGCGGTTTACGATTTATGACGTATTAAAAAAACTACTTGCTAGATCTCATTCAAACCAATTTTCGTTGTTAGTTTGCATGGTAATGTACATCATATATTTTTTAAGTTTTATCATTCTCTTATTTTAGAAATTACAGGGGGGGGGGGTCACTCATATTACCACTTTGGAAGTGTCTCTCGCGCAAACTATTCAGTTTAGAAAAAATATATATTAGAAACCTTAATATCATTTTTAAAGACCTATACATAGACACCCCACATGTATGGGTACGATGAAAAAAATATTTTTATGTTTCAGTTTTTATGTATGGGAACCCCCCAAAATTACTACTCTGTCAAGAAAGTACCGGGAAAAGATCAATAATATACAAAATATTTGTTATTCATCCAAATTTATTTTATTACCTTCAAAGTATCCTCCTTCAGAAACGATACACGTACGCCATCGAATAATCCATTTATCAAAACATTTTTTAAACGCTGCTTTCGGAATTGAGTTCAGTTCTCGTCGCGAATTCTCCTTTATGTCTTCTACCGATTGAAAACGGGTACCACGAAGTGGTAATTTGAGTTTAGGAAAAAGAAAGAAGTCAGCTGGAGCCATATCTGATGAATATGGTGGTTGCTGGATGGTATTTGTTGAGTGTTTGGTCAAAAATTCGTTCACAATGATGGCCTTGTGCGAAGGCGCATTATCGTGGTGCAAAATCCAAGAATTTTCTTTCCTCAAATCTGGCCTTTTACGTCGAATTTGCTCCCTTAAACGCCGCATAACGCTCAAATAATATTCTTTATTTACCGTTCGACCTTCCGCATTCCGGTAAGAATTTAGAGTGCACAACACCGCGATAGTCAAAGAAAACAGTCAACATGACTTTGACTTTTGATCGACTTTGGCATGGTTTTTTCGGTTTCGGTTCAGTTGGAAGGCGCCACTCCGAAGCTTGTTGACTAGTTTGCATGTCAAATTCATAAACCCACGTCTCGTCACCAGTAACAATGCGTTTCATGAATGTTGGTAGTTGCTATGTGGGTAGTCCCGATAGAAGAACAGCTGTTTTTATTGCTCTTATTGTAATTCGTTTATAAATAAAATACAATATTTATTTATACTTTTAATGCCAAAAATAGTAAGATAACAGACTTCACCTACCGGGCAAGTGTTTTCACAAAGTTTCAAGCACATAATAACGAAATTATCTATTACTACACCATGGATACCGTCAAGGCCATAATCGACATGCGAGACGTACTTTTGAAGCAGATGGCGGATTTCAGAGCAGAACTTCAAACTACTCCAGGCTCAGGTAACACAGATCTAGCGAACAGGTTTACGAAGTTCCAAGACTTCGTACTCCAGCTTCTTGAAAGTCTCCAGAGCCAAATCAACATGTTGGCTCGTGACACAGACCGTCTGGAGATGCGTGGGCGGCGAAAAATCCTGTTATTGCACGGTATTCAAGAAGAGAAAGATGAAGATACTGCTGCAGTAATAGTAAACATGGTGAAAACTCAATTAAAGATGACAGATTTCACTGCTAACTGCATCAAGCGTTGTCACAGGATGGGGCGTAGTACCGGATCAAAAAAACCTCGGCCTATAGTGTTCAAGCTGCAGGATGTATCACTCCGCGACCGTCTTTGGTTTGGGAAGACAAATCTCATAGGTTCGGGTGTCACTATGTCAGAATTTCTGACTGGGGCACGGCACCAAATTTTCATATCTGCGAGGGAGAAGTGTGGCGTTACGAACTGCTGGACATGGCAGGGCAACATATTTGTCCTTGGAGTGGATGGACAAAGGCACAGGATCCAATCACTATCCGACTTAAACAAGTTCGGCCAGCATGAAGTTATTGTACCGGCAGCAGGAACCTCCGTGAATCTAACGACCAGGGCAAGACGCACAGCGGCAAACAAAAAGTAATCTCCTTTCTCTTCTGTTTTCGAGCTCTAAATTCCGCATTTATTCATTCTTCGTATATTTGTTTTGTTCTATACCGTCACAACCTCTGACTAATACTTATTTAATAAGTGGGCAGGTTGACAAATGCAGTGTAGTAAATAATCGCAAGCAGTGTCGGTATTGAGTGGCATAGTGGTGTACCTACTCATAAAATTGGTATGCCTAGTATACTAACTTGATGGGTGTACTCGATATGAATACTCATATAGTTAGTATGATAGTAATTACATTTAGTTGTTTCAAAAGCCCTTGTTTGTAACATAATCTAGTATGCGAGGTGACGGAAGACAATCCTAATACTTTCCTGTATTTATTTTTTGTTTGTTTTTGATCGGTTTTGTAAACAGTACCCCTATCACAAACAAAGTTGTTTAAAATTCTAGCCGGCAAATCGAAATCACTTGGAACTTTTAACCTTAAATGTTAACATATAAGGCTGAATTTTTATTTTCTACTGCTAACAATTATTAAAGAAAGACCATTCACGAGTTGGTCGTGATACGGGTACTGAGTGCCATTTTTATTTTTCGTTTTGTGTGCTTTTACGTTTCCTTATTTATTTATTTTTTTAATTGATAGTATGTTAACACATGACCGGTGGGTGAATCAAAATTTATTCGGTATAGAATAATAAGTATATAGTTACCCAATTCATTATATATTATATTACTATTTATTTACCGCATCAAGGTATAATTATATACATATATAACTATAAATAGATACATATATACATACATATAAGTTATCGCATATCTGACTGCAGCCATGAAGATGACAGTTTTTACTCGCTAAGCAGTGATGACGATAGCTTTAGGAGCTTACCATCAATAGCTGATACTCTTTCAATGCAGTTTTCTGATGTACCTAGGAACTTCAATGTTGTTCACATTAACGCCCAAAGTATTCCGGCTCATTTCTCAGATATGCTGGCAAATTTTGACTGTAAGGATCTCCACGCTATTCTTATTTCAGAATCCTGGTTAAAGCCTTGTCTTCAGACTAGTTCGTATTCCCTCCCTGGTTTCAATTTAATTCGGAACGATCGGACGAATGGTGGTGGTGGCGGAGTTGCAATTTATCTCCGTACTCACATATCCTTTTCTGTGGTTAATATTTCAGCTCAACCACCCCCATCAGGTTCTGGAGAATATCTGTTCATTGAAATTAAGCTTCACCATTGTAAAGTCTTACTTGGTGTCTACTACAGTCCCTCGCTACGTGTAAACTTTTCTTCATTTGAAAAACTCTTGGATAACCTCCTACCGTCCTACAGTCACGCCGTAGTCATGGGGGATTTCAACACTTGTCTCTTGAAAAACGATCACCGCTCCTCTTCACTTCAATCTCTGCTTCAATCTAATAAGCTTTTTATACTCCCTTCTGGTGCAACGCATCATTTTCCTAACTCTTCTCCTTCCCTTCTCGATCTTATCTTCGTATCTTCTTTACAACATGTCGCCAAGCACGGACAAAGTTCAGCCGACGCTTTTTCTCATCATGACTTAATCTATCTATCATACAAAATTCGCCCCCCTAAGGCAAAACCTAAAACTCTACTGCAACGCAATTTTGGTGGTATTTTGGTAAACAAACTTCGAGAGGATGCCACCAGCATTGACTGGACACCACTTATTGCAGCCAACTCAATAGATGAAAAGGTAAACTATTTCACAACAGTTCTAATAAACCTATATAATGTACATGCTCCTGTTCGAGCCATTAAACTAAAACATATCGCTGCGCCTTGGTTAACCGACAACATAAAGAAACTATTACACAAAAAAGCCAACGCTAAATTTAAGCTCAACAATGCGCCGTCTGATCATCGACGGAACAAATATTTAGTTATTAGAAATCACTGCAATAAGGTGTGTAGAGATGCACAACGCCAGCATATTCACCAATCTGTTCAAAATGGAGATCCAGCTAAAGTCTGGAAATTCCTTAGGTCCATGGGTGTCGGAAAATCACGGCATGACGCAGCTCCCAGAAATCAAGATCTCAACACGCTAAACCAGCACTTCTCAGCTTCGTCTAGTTTTGATAGGACAGTTAAAAATGGTACACTCAACTATCTATCATCTTTTCCGACACCTAACTATCCACAGTTTGTTATATGTCAATTTTCGGATTGTGATGTTAAGAAGAACGTACTATCAGTCACGTCCAATGCTATTGGTAGCGACTGCATCAGCCGTAACATGATCCTACCCATCCTTGACGAAATCCTGCCCATAATCACACACATCCTTAATTATTCCGTCTGTAGCGGTACCTTTCCATCTTCGTGGAAAGAAGCTCAAATTACCCCTTTGCCTAAAATATCCAATCCTGTATCACCATCAGATTACCGTCCAATTTCTATACTTCCTTTCCTATCCAAAGTTCTTGAACGTCTTATTCACAGCCAACTAAGTGTCTTCCTTAACAAGAACAATCTCCTCAATCCTTTCCAATCCGGTTTTCGTCCAGGTCATAGTACTACTACATCTCTGATCAATGTTACGGAAGATATAAGGTCTGGCATGGAAAATGGAAATCTTACAGTGCTTGCATTGTTAGATTTTACTAATGCCTTTAACACTGTCGATTTTGATATCCTGCTGGCCATTCTTCGTTCTCTTAACATATCTCCAACGGCAATTGACTGGTTTCGCAGTTACCTGTTTGGCCGTCGACAGCGTGTTCGCATAGAAGACACTTTCTCTTCTTGGTGTTGCACCAATGCCGGCGTGCTACAGGGTGGCGTTTTATCTCCGTTACTTTTCGCAATATTTATCAATGCTATATCTGATCAATTGACTTCCTCATACCACCTTTACGCAGATGATCTTCAGATTTACTCTCAGGCACCACCTGAAAAGTTGTCGGAAGCCATTGAAATAATTAACGCAGATTTGTCTCGCATCAGTAAGTGGAGCATGAGATATGGCTTGAAGGTGAATCCAGTGAAGTCTCAAGTCATTGTAATCGGCAGCTCTCGAAAGTTTTCAAGAATCGACTGGCGCCAAACTCCACAAGTTACCTTTGATGGGATTATTATACCTTACGCTAAGAAGGTAAAAAATTTGGGGATTTATATTGATAACACTCTGTCTTGGGGTCCGCAACTTCAAGAACTCAGCAGGAAATTATTCGCATCAGCCAGCTACCTGCGACGCCTTCGTAACTTTCTTCCTACTGCCACCAAAATTGCTCTTGCCCAGTCTCTTCTTCTCCCCATTCTTGACTATGCCGACACCAGCTATCTTGATCTCACGGAGGAACAACTAGATAAACTTGAGCGACTTCAAAATTTTTGTATACGATTCATATTTGGTTTACGTAAGTATGATCACGTCTCCGAATTTCGTACTAAGCTCAAGTGGCTACCTATTCGCTTTCGCCGGAATACTCACATTCTTTGTCTTCTTTACAGGATCCTGTTCAATCCATCAACTCCTTTCTACCTTAAAGAACGTTTTAAGTTCCTTCACACAACACACTCACGGTCCCTGCGTTCATCAGAAAATCTGCGACTGAAAATACCGTTACATACAACAACTTTTACGGATAAATCGTTTACTATCCAAGCTGCCCGTCTATGGAATGCTCTACCTGTACACATTAGATCAGCGCAGTCTCTTTACAGTTTTAGAAATAAGGTGAAAGAGTTTTATCTTAAACTCAGTAATTAATAATATAATTGCTGCATTTAGTTCGTTTCTATATTTCTATATATATTTATAAATATGTAAATTTGTTTATGTATTAATATTATCTACTCATATATACTTTGTGTATGTGTATTTAGTTTATACGTATTCATATGCAATTTTGTAGGTTATCTTATTTCCTTTCTGTTCTGTACACTATCTTATACCCCTTTAATATCCAAATAAATTTTGGTTCATCCAACTGAATGGTTGCCTGGAAGAGATCGCTTTTAGCGATAAGGCCGCCTATTGCATGAACATTACTATTATTTATTTTAATGATGTATTCTATATGACGAAATAAAGTGTACTTATTATTATTATTATGTTGGGTCGGAATTGACTCGTTCTACCATGTCCTCAGCGACTTTCATGCGATTGAGTTTTTGGAGAAAATTCATACCCAAATGATTAGTTAAAATGGTACGAATCGACTCGTGAGATACAGAAAGTTCGGCGGCTATCTCTCTCAGAGTTGAATGAGGATTTTCAGTCACTATTTCCTTCACTTTTGCGATGTTAACTTCAGTTGCAGACGATGATGGCCTACCAGAGCGAGGCAAATCTTTCATCACATTTCGACCGCTTTTGAACGCTTTGAACCATTCATAAGCACGAGTTTTTGATAAAGTCAATTCACCGTAAGCCTTCTGTAACATTTTCAGTGACTCCGAATACGAAATTCCATTAGAGATACAAAATTTAAGACAAACTCTTTGTTCGATATTTTTGTCCGTTATGAAATTCGCAATACACACTACATATGATATTACTAAAACCAGCACTGTATTTAATATAAATAACAGATGCAACTCAAACTCCGCGCCAAAATGGAAAACAGTTGTGCCAATCTAACAACAACAAAAACGCAAAAATTTGAATTTGGAACCATAAACAAATCATCCATTCCCGATACTTTTTTGACTGCATTGTTCTTTTTCTATTTTTGTGTAAAAATCTTAATGCGGTTCACCAAATACATCTACTTACAAAGTTTCAACAGTACAGCTCTTATAGTTTCGGAAAAAAGTGGCTGTGACATGCGGACGGACAAACAGACAGACAGACAGATAGACATGACGAATCTATAAGGATTCCGTCTTTTGCCATTTGGCTACGGAACCCTAAAAAAAGTAAGTAATTACATTACAGTATTTTAGCGCCATTGATCTTGAGAGTGCCGAGGACGGTAATCATCAAGACACACGTGTATTATAAAACTTTTTTTTTTTATTAGGTATTCCAAAAAGCTTACACTATGCATACAGATTACATTGCCACGGTAAAAAGATCTTGTGCATCTTCACTTACAGGAAATCACAGCATGCGAAAAGTAGGTATACAGTAAAGAAGTTAAGTTAATTTTCAAACTAAAATTAAAATGACTTAAAATGTAAGGAAACAAATTCAAACTAATATTATAAAATTACAAACAATAAATTAAATTAGTGCACAGAATATAAAAAATTTTATAAATACAAATAAAGTAGTGCAATGTTCCAATAGTCTTAACTTAGGTGAGCTCTTAGGAGGCTTTTAAACTTGCTAAGTGAATTATTGAAAATTTTCTGAGGTGGATATTTCATTATATTCGTCAGATATTCTGACAATAGGAGAGTGTTTGCCTAGATTGGTTCGACACCGGGGGGCTCTTAGTAAAGAGCAAGGATGACGCGGAATGGCGGCTGGGAACATTAATACAGATTCTCTGCATTACATCTGGACAGTCTATCCCATTGTTAAGCAGCTTGTATAAGAATATCATAGCTGCCATTAACCGACGAGATTGGAGAGAGGTGATATTGAAATGGTTAAGCCGTTCTTCATAAGACCGTGTAGTTCTTGCTACGTTAGCCCGAAACGCTAGGTGGTGCACTAGTTTCTTTTGAACTCGCTCGATTCTCGCAACATGGATCAGATACGAAGGATTCCATACCGTGCTACAGTACTCGAGTTTACTCCTAACGTAACCGGAGTATAATAGCAATGTTGTATGTGGGTTTTTGAATTCTTTAGAAGAGCGCAGTACGAATCCGAGTGACATATATGCGGCACTGATCATTGAGTCAAATTGGTTGGTAAAGCGCAAGGCGCTATCTATTTGCACGTTTTCTGGTGAATTTGATATGTTGACACTTATCATGATTTAAAAACATTTTGTCATCCTTGCACCACTGATTTAATGTATCTATATCGGCCTGCAAAAGTTGCATATCATTATCACACTACACTTCAATACACTTTTGAAGAAAATAATTAATAAATAACCATAATTTCAACAGTGAAAACGGGTTGTGATTTTTTTTTGGCAATGGCGGGGAAATTAATCTTTTTTTTTATGCGCGCGCATCTAACAATGGCGATCGGTCATAGACCAAAAGAATGAGGTTTCTTTTTTTGACTTTTCGCATACCGTTTTAGCCACGTACAAAATAGGGAATTCAAGGTTTCTTTATTACAGAGAAAAGTTTTATTTATGACAAACGTGCAAGTTGAAATTAACTATTTAAATAATACGATATTGCATGAAATGAGCAAGCAATAGGTATGTACATTAATTTATTTTACTATTGAAAACGGAATTTTTTTTTATCATAACTTTTTTAAGAACAAAAATAATGTCTTATGTGTTATTAGAAGTTGGACGCAGGGCCATGCATTTCTACACTACATTTAGAAGTTCGTCACACATTACAAATTGGCAGCCTTTCTTTGTTTCCGTGTTCATAAGTTTAATTAGCAGCATCTATATAATAATAAGAATAAGAATAATTTATTTCCCACAAAAAAGTGCACAATTTACACATAAATTACAGCATTTAAATGGTGACAAAAAATAGAATTGAACTGGCTATGTATTTCGATGTTGTCAATTGTGATATTCATTAATACAAAGAATCTGCAAGCACAGTTTATATATTTCAGTTTTATGTCAAAAAATCACAATCACCACTCGTGCCTATACACCAAACATTTACGCTATTAATTTAGTACCTACTGCGTATAATGAACCAAAATAATTTGTTGTGCACATAGATTTATAAGTGATTCAAATTCCGCGTCTCTTTTTATTTTTTTTTTCTTTCATCTGACATATGACAGTCAGAATCCAAGAGTATGTAAGGATGACAGACAACTCGCCTCGATTGATAACATAGATTAAATAATTAATGTATATTGTGCAATAGTCGAGTTAGTCTTAATTAGTTTGTTTTTGGTGTGTCCAAATAAATGAAAAACGTGTGACAAGAATGTCGACATAATCACAAAATTAAATTTATCTTCATTTTATATACTGTGTATGTTACGTATTACAAATTAGTGTTTGTAGTTTGTAGTTATTAATATTTTTTTATTTTATAAGTCTCGATAATCCACATATTATAGTATTTAAATTAGTTGTAAGCAAGATTACTAGTGTTCAGATACTTTTTAAATTGAAATGCGAGCTGTACTGATACATGAATTGTTATTATTTACCTGGTCCCATCAGAAAACCAGCGCTGCATCAGTAATGTCGCAGCTAGTGCTGAGATGGGACCAATTCGGACTCGCACACATAGCCGTTAAAAACTTCTTTATGTGTACCTATATATTATTATTATCTGTGCTTGTTTACGGAATAAATATATTTTCTTTCTTTCTTTCTTTCAAAATGACAGCAAGTTGTAAAAAGATTAAATGTTGGCGTCACACATAAATGAACACATAATCTAAAGGTATTCAATTATATTAATGGCCGGTATATATATTGTTTGGGGCAAGTATTTAACAGAAATACATTGCCCGTTAATTAGAATAACTACAAACATGTCGCAAGTAGTTATGCTGCTGAGCCGGCAATGTCCTTCTGCCGGCAATGGTCATAATGTGACTACGTCTAGATCATGTACTTAAAACTTACCTTTGTTGCTAAACATTGAGTTTGTATATCCTTTTGAATACACGCACTTTCGAATACAATTAAGCACAGTTAATATGAACCACAATATTAACTGTGCTTTTTAACATTGAATATATAGAACATAATGAAAATGATCTCATTTTCTGGACATCTCACTGAAATATGTTAAAAACACACTTTTGGACAGTGATACTACGTCTTTCGTTTCCCTACTTGATAAAATTTTCCTAAACTTTTGGATATTAATTTCCGTGACTTGTCCATTTTATTGAAGTTATACTTCTTTTGGCGCGATGGAGAAAAATGATGAGAGTGATTTTTTACGATGCGCGCGCACACCGACACCAAAAAATTTAACAGCATGAAGTTAGTTCTAGGTGGTATGAAAATTGATAACTATGTTCAAGTTGTATGTTAAGAAGTATAACTTCTAACGCGTGTACATAAGTACACACAAGTTTTTTTTTTTAATATATTATAAAACTTTTCAAATATTTAAATATGAAATGCCAAAGTTTTAGATTTCAACCTATTTTTATAATGAGCCAGTATATTTTTATTTCAAACTTAATGGAACACATTAAGCCTCTGTTTTCAATTTATATTCAAATAAAAATAAAAAAACAGTACATTAATAAAAAATTATGCTATAATGACATTTCATATAATATTTCTGCACTGTTTTGATCTTAAGGAGAAAATGTGTTCTTTGTGATCGGTTTTATAGTTAATACAATTACTACGTAATACGATAACAAATAATATTGTATTATAATGCAAATAAATGACTTGGAAAAGAAAGCACACACAAGTATTTCGATATAATAGGTCTTTACCTATGAAATTGCCGTTTTGTATGAAAAAATTTAAACGAATTTTTTTCATGAATTTTTTTATTTGTATTAATCGAAGTAATCACCCATGCAATCAATGCATCTTTGCCATCGCAGTGGCAGTTTATTGATGCCCTTCTTAAAGAAATCAGCTGGACGGGAGGCAACAAATTCTTCAAAGGCATTTTGTACTGCCTCTCGGGTATTGAATTTTTTTTCCGCCAAGAAGTTATCCAAATTCTGGAAAAAGTAGTAGTCTGTAGGCGCAAGGTCTGGTGAGTAGGGCGGATGACGGAGAGCTTCCAACCCCAGTTCTTGCAACTTGGAGACCGTCTGCTGTGCAGTATGAGGTCGCGCGTTGTCGTGCAGGAGCAGCGGAGACGAGCGATTGACCAATGCTGGTTGGAGATGCGCCAGCTTCTCCATCATTGTGCTCAGTTCTTCACAGTACACATCTGCAGTAATGCTCACCCCGTTTGGTAAGAAGCTGTGATGAATCACACCGGCGCTAGACCACCAAACAGTGACCATCACTTTTCTAGGGGTAAGTTTTCGTTTAGGGCATTGTTTAGGTGCTGAACCAGGATCCAACCAACTTGCTGAGCGCTTGCGGTTATCAAACAGAATCCATTTTTCATCGCAGGTAACAATGCGTTTCAAAATTCCTTCATTTGTGTGTCTGTTGAGCAGTGCAAGGCACGTCTCGACGCGTACTTCGCGCTGGCGATCATTGAGTTCGTGGGGCACCCATTTGTCAAGCTTTTTTACCTTGCCAATTTGACGCAAATGGACCAATATTGTTTTGACGCTAACGTCGAAAGCTGCTGCTAATTCAGCCGTAGATTGTGTATCATCAGCTTCCACAACCGCCTTTAATTCGTCATTGTCGACCAAAGTCTTCGGACGACCGCGAGGTTCATTTTTCAGGTCGAAATTTCCAGAACGGAAACGAGCAAACCAATAACAGGTGGTGCGTTGGTTTGTAGTGTTAGCTCCGTAAACGTCGTTGATGTTGCGTGCCGCTTGTGCCGCGTTGCTGCCACGACGGTACTCATATTCCATAATTACTCGAATTTTTAACGTATCCATGATGACGAAAAAGATTGAAATGCGATGAAAATGTAACACTAATCAATAAAGAAATGACTACTTTTGGAAAAAAGAATCCATGTTTTTAAAATAAAATTAATTTGAAATTAGAATTCTTAGCCAAACAAAAATTATTTTGATTTGAAATGGCCAGTACTGCAGAACGGCAATTTCATAGGTAAAGACCTAATATTTACTTCAGGAACATCAGAGCAAAAAAGTATGCAGTCCGATAAATTTTGCTTAAAGTAGTTGTAGCGGAAACTCTTTATTTAAATCTTGCATCATAAAAATGGACAGAATGCGGAAGGATGTATCTTGTATCAATAAAGAAGTAGGATACAACTGAGAGTCATCCACAACAAGTGGTTCGGCGAGTAGCCGGTCGGCGCGCACCCCTCGCGCCGAGGCGGGCGCAAGGACGCGCGTGCGCTTACTGCAACGCATCTCACTTGTATATAACGCGCCGCAGCTCTGCAGCAGTATCAGTCACCTACCACTCACTACCCTACCAACATGAGAGCTTTTGTGAGTACTCCTATTCATACAAGTTTGTTATTGTGAAGTTTTAGTGCAAAAGTTCGGTCAAGTACATCGACCCGTTGCGTTACCTACAAAAGTTTACAGAACTACAGCCACGGCGACCAGTCTCAATGGAGACTAGTCATCTGCGCAGGGCATATAGTGCAGATGTGTGTGCGCAAACACTGGGGCACTTTCTATCCATCACTCTCATGAACCGATGGGCTAGCGACACGACCAGAAATGGGTTAGGTACGGGACTGACGGATTTACGTGCTCTCCGAAGCACGAGGGTTTAAGTCACGACCAATAATAATATATTGGCGGGCTTAACCTGGCCGTCTTATTGGCCGTAACCTGAATATTTATTTCAAATATATTATTGGACAACAGTAACATAGCCAACTCTTTGGTTGCTGCTGGCTATACCAACGAATACCATGATTTTACGCACTTGTAAAATGTATTCAGAACAGATTTCTTATCATTTGGTTAGAACATTACAATAATATCATTTTTGTTTGCAAACAGATTGTCCTCTGCGCCTTAGTGGCGACGGTCGCCGGTGCGCCCAGTGAAGCCGCCCGCGAGAAGCGCAGCGGCTGGAGCGGTGGCTGGAACAGCGGCCTCAGCAGCGGCCTCGGCGGCGGCTGGTCCGCGCCCGCCGCGCGAGTAGTCTCCACACAGAAGGTGGTGAACGTGCAGCGCGAGATCTCCGTGCCGCAAGTTATCAACGTCAGGAAAGTGGTCTCCGTCCCGCAAGTCGTCACCGTCAATAGATTAGTATCTACTGGCTACTCTGGTGGTGTCGGTGGCTACTCCGGTGGATACTCCGGTGGTATCTCCAGCGGTGGTTACTCAAGCGGCGGTCACGGTGGTGGTTACTCCAGCGGCGGTTACGGCGGTGGTTACTCCAGCGGTGGTCACGGCAGTGGTTACTCCAGCGGTGGTCACGGCAGTGGTTACTCCAGCGGTGGATGGTGGTGATCGCGCTGAACACTCCGGTCGATAGAATTACACACAGCTGTTGCATACAGTTGTGTGTAATTCAATCGTTATATGTTTGATTATTTAATAAAGGTTTATTTATATACAAAACACAGTTTTTTACAAATATTTTCCTTGATACAACACAAAATTACATTGATGTGATTGATTTATTTATCTCTTGCTCACTTCCGACTGATCAGCATGGGACGGTCCATAAAATTTAATTACCTTTATAATATATAAAATACAAATAATGAGCCTATTTTAAAATTATTAAAACTCAATAATGATTGTGTAATATCATTACTTTGATACAATAGTATTATTGACAATAAAACATGTTTATATAATATCTTTATAACGTGTAACTTGATATTTACTACGGACGGAACAATGGTCTTCCATCCTAATTACAATATTAATCGAGTAAAGCTCTTAGTGCTCTTGAAACAAGAACTTACTGACTATTGTAAAAAGGTATGCAACTTGGCACTTGTTACTCAAAACTGTTACTTATAATATGACACATCCAAGTCGGCAAACAATAGTACGGCCCACCTGATGGTGAGAGGTTGCCGTAGTCCGACACGTTCGCGACACACATGACACGTTGCCGACCCTTCCCCTCCCCAGTGGCCTCTGGCGACCTTACTCACAACCAGGACCATAGTAACACGCTAATGCTAATCCCTTCAGTGTATTGTGTAAAGAAAGGTATTCTGCATTGGACTTAAATATGTAAGTCTACCCTTTATCGCCACGCAGAGGTGTCATGTGGGGTAGCCGTGTTAGGTATATTCCAGCTTATTAACACCAACCCAACACGAGTCATCAATTTGCGCTGGAAACACGTATGACATGTTTCGTGCAGTCATGCTGCCTTGCGAAACGAGTTGGGTTCGTCCGCCAAGTCGATCTCCTGTTCATACCGTAATTTTCCCGGCTTTTTATAAGTGGACCTCCTGAGGGCGCTGTAGACATAATTCTCCCTAAAGTTCTACAAACGCATGTTTTTCATGAATCCGGATGTAACCCAGGTTGAAATTAACGGGTTTTAAATATTTCAAACGAGTTTTCTTAGAGATTATTTTGGCCTTAAACAGTAAGAATTATCATTTACTCTACATTTATATATTATACATACATCAACAGAATCTAGGGATATTTTATTAAATATCTAAAAATCTATGCAAAACTTTATGATATAGTAAATGGATGCTAGGCTATTTTCAGGACTTTAATATACCTAAAATAAAAAAAACATTTCATGCTTAATTTTATGTTTTAAATAAAAATGTTTTTTTTTTCACCGTAGTTTGATAACTAAAATACTTAATTTATTCTTATGAAAGTATTAGTTAAAAAGTATAATTAAAAAAAAATACTAAATCTAATTATTTATAACCAGTGTTGCTCTCTCTTATATTAATTACACATCGACATCGAGTGTTCATATGCAATGTGTTGCTGCGGTATGTGGTCCCTTATTCTTTGCAAATGTTCGTAAAGTTGTTGCTCTGTTGCCGCGTTGTCTAGTTCGTTTTTAGGGTTCCAAAACTCAACATTTTATTTTCATCGTACCCATACATATGGGGTATCTATGGATAGGTCTTCAAAAATGATATTGAGGTATCTAATATCATTTTTTTCTTCCGAGCTGGTAAAATGAGTGCCCCCCCCCCCCCTGTAACTTCTAAAATAAGAAACTCACTTCTAAAATAAGAAACTCACTTCTAAAATAAGAAACTTCAAACTAATTTTCGTTGTTAGTTTGCATGGTAATGTACATCATATATTTTGTCTAGTTTTATCATTCTCTTATTTTAGAAGTTACAGGGGGGGACACTCATTTTACCACTTTGGAAGTGTCTCTCGCGCAAACTATTCAGTATAGAAAAAAAATATATTAGAGACCTTTATATAATTTTTAAAGACCTATACATAGAAACCCCACATGTATGGGTACGTTGAAAAAAAAATATTTAGTTTTTGTTCTATGTATGGGGACCCCCCAAAATTATTGTTTATTTTTATTTTTGTGTAAAAATCTTAATGCGGTTCACCGAATACATCTACTTACCAAGTTTCAACAGTACAGCTCTTATGGTTTCGGAAAAAAGTGGCTGTGACATACGGACGGACAAACAGACAGACATACAGATAGACATGACGAATCTATAAGGATTCCGTCTTTTGCCATTTGGCTATGGAACCCTAAAAAAAGTAAGTAATTACATTACAGTATTTTAGCGCCATTGATCTTGAGAGTGCCGAGGACGGTAATCATCAAGACACACGTGTATCATAAAACTTTTTTTTTTTTTATTAGGTATTCCAAAAAGATTACACTATATTACAGGAAATCACAGCATGCGAAAAGTAGGTATACAGTAAAGAAGTTAAGTTAATTTTCAAACTAAAATTAAAATGACTTAAAATGTAAGGAAACAAATTCAAACTAATATTATAAAATTACAAACAATAAATTAAATTAGTGCACAGAATATAAAAAAATTTATAAATACAAATAAAGTAATGCAATGTTCCAATAGTCTTAACTTAGGTGAGCTCTTAGGAGGCTTTTAAACTTGCTAAGTGAATTATTGAAAATGTCTATATTTTCTGAGGCGGCTGATATATCATTATATTCGTCAGATATTCTGACAACAGATTGATTCGAATGTTTGCCTAGATTGGTTCGACATCGGGGGGCTCTTAGTAAAGAGCAAGGATGACGCGGAAGGCGGCTGGGAACATTAATACAGATTCTCTGCAGTACATCTGGACAGTCTATCCCATTGTTAAGCAGCTTGTATAAGAATATCATATCAGCCATTAACCAACGAGATTGGAGAGAGGTGATATTGAAATGGTTAAGCCGTTCTTCATAAGACCGTGTAGTTCTTGCTACGTTAGCCCGAAACGCTAGGTGGTGCACTAGTTTCTTTTGAACTCGCTCGATTCTCGCAACATGGATCATATACGAAGGATTCCATACCGTGCTACAGTACTCAAGTTTACTCCTAACGTAACTGGAGTATAATAGCAATGTTGTATGTGGGTTTTTGAATTCTTTAGAGAAGCGCAGTACGAATCCGAGTGACATATATGCGGCACTGATCATTGAGTCAAATTGGTTGGTAAAGCGCAAGGCGCTATCTATTTGCACCACTAAGTCTCGTATCACTTCCACTTCAGTTAAGGGTTTGCTCTCAATCTTGTACGAAGAATGAAACTTATTGCGTTTTCGGGTGAATTTGATATGGTGACACTTATCATGATTTAAAAACATTTTGTTATCCTTGCACCACTCATTTAATGTATGTATATCGGCCTGCAAAAGTTGCATATCATTATCACACTACACTTCAATACACTTTTGAAGAAAATAATAATAAATTACTATAATTTCAACAGTGAAAACGGGTTGTGATTTTTTTTTTGGCAATGGCGGTAACAATTTATCTATTTTTCTATGCGCGCGCATCTAACAATGGCGATCGGTCATAGACCAAAAGAATGAGGTTTCTTTTTTTGACTATTCGCACATACCGTTTTAGCCTCGTACAAAATAGGAAATTCAAGGTTTCTTTATTACAGAGAAAAGTTTTATTTATGACAAACGTGCAAGTTGGAATTAACTATTTAAATAATACATAAATTTATTTTTACTATTGAAAACGAAATTATTTGTATCATAACTTTTTTAAGAACAAAAATAATGTCTTATGTGTTATTAGAAGTTGGACGCAGGGCCATGCATTTCTACACTACATTTAGAAGTTCGTCACGCATTACAAATTGGCAGCCTTTCTTTGTTACCGTGTTCATAAGTTTAATTAGCAGCATCTGGCTATGTATTTCGATGTTGTCAATTGTGATATTCATTAATACAAAGAATCTGCAAGCACAGTTTATATATTTCAGTTTTATGTCAAAAAATCACAATCACCACTCGTGCCTATACACCAAACATTTACGCTATTAATTTAGTACCTACTGCGTATAATGAACCAAAATAATTTGTTGTGCACATAGATTTATAAGTGATTCAAATTCCGCGTCTCTTTTTATTTTTTTTTTCTTTCATCTGACAGTCAGAATCCAAGAGTATGTAAGGATGACAGACAACTCGCCTCGATTAGTAACATAGATTGAATAATTAATGTAGGTATATTGTGCAATGGTCGAGTTAGTCTTAATTAGTTTGTTTTTGGTGTGTCCAAATAAATGAAAAACGTGTGACAAGAATGTCGACATAATCACAAAATTAAATTTATCTTCATTTTATATACTGTGTATGTTACGTATTACAAATTAGTGTTTGTAGTTTGTAGTTATTAATATTTTTTTTATTTTATAAGTCTAATAATATAACCACATATTTTAGTATTTAAATTAGTTGCAAGCAAGATTACTAGTGTTCAGATACTTTTTAAATTGAAATGCGAGCTGTACTGACACATGAATTGTTATTATTTACCTGGTTCCATCAGAAAACCAGCGCTGCATCAGTAATGTCGCAGCTAGTGCTGAGTTGGGACCAATTCGGACTCGCACACATAGCCGTTAAGAACTTCTTTATGTGTATATATTATTATTATTATCTGTGCTTGTTTACGGAATAAATATATTTTATTTCTTTCAAAATGACAGCAAGTTGTAAAAAGATTAAATGTTGGCGTCACACATAAATGAACACATAACTTATAGGCATTAAATTATATTAATGGCCGGTATATATATTGTTTGGGGCAAGTATTTAACAGAAATACATTGCCCGTTAATTAGAATAACTACAAACATGTCGCAAGTAGTTATGCTGCTGAGGCGGCAATGTCCTTCTAATAAACAGTTGCACTGAACAGTGTTTATACCGGTCATAATGTGACTACGTCTAGATCATGTACTTAAAACTTACCTTTGTTGCTAAATATTGAGTTTGTATATCCTTTTGAATACACGCACTTTCGAATACAATTAAGCACAGTTAATATGAACCACAATATTAACTGTGCTTTTTAACATTGAATATATAGAACATAATGAAAATGATCTCATTTTCTGGACATCTCACTGAAATATGTTAAAAACACACTTTTGGACAGTGATACTACGTCTTTCGTTTCCCTACTTGATAAAATTTTCCTAAACTTTTGAATATTAATTTCCGTGACTTGTCCATTTTATTGAAGTTATACTTCTTTTGGCGCGATGGAGAAAAATGATGAGAGTGAATTTTTACGATGCGCGCGCACACCGACACCAAAAAATTTAACAGCATGAAGTTAGTTCTAGGTGGTATGAAAATTGATAACTATGTTCAAGTTGTATGTTAAGAAGTATAACTTCTAACGCGTGTACATAAGTACACACAAGTTTTTTTTTTATATATTATAAAACTTTTCAAATATTTAAATATGAAATGCCAAAGTTTTAGATTTCAACCTATTTTTATAATGAGCCAGTATATTTTTATTTCAAACTTAATGGAACACATTAAGCCTCTGTTTTCAATTTATATTCAAATAAAAATAAAAAAACAGTACATTAATAAAAAATTATGCTATAATGACATTTCATATAATATTTCTGCACTGTTTTGATCTTAAGGAGAAAATGTGTTCTTTGTGATCGGTTTTATAGTTAATACCATTACTACGTAATACGATAACTAATAATTTTGTATTATAATGCAAATAAATGACTTGGAAAAGAAAGTACACTATTCGATATATTTACTTCAGGAACATCAGAGCAAAAAAGTATGCAGTCCGATAAATTTTGCTTAAAGTAGTTGTAGCGGAAACTCTTTATTTAAATCTTGCATCATAAAAATGGACAGAATGCGGAAGGATGTATCTTGTATCAATAAAGAAGTAGGATACAACTGAGAGTCATCCACAACAAGTGGTTCGGCGAGTAGCCGGTCGGCGCGCACCCCTCGCGCCGAGGCGGGCGCAAGGACGCGCGTGCGCTTACTGCAACGCATCTCACTTGTATATAACGCGCCGCAGCTCTGCAGCAGTATCAGTCACCTACCACTCACTACCCTGCCAACATGAGAGCTTTTGTGGGTACTCGTATTTACACAAGTTTGTTATTGTGAAGTTTTAGTGCAAAAGTTCGGTCAAGTACATCGACCCGTTGCGTTACCTGCAAAAGTTTACAGAATTACAGCCACGGTGGCCAGTCTCAATGGGGACTAGTCATCTGCGCAGGACATATTATAGTGCAGAAGTGTGTGCGCAAACACACTTTCTATCCATCACTCTCATGAACCGATGGGCTAGCGACACGACCAGAAATAGGTAAGGTACGGGACTGACGGCTTTACGTGCTCCCCGAGGCACGGGGGTTTAAGTCAGGACCTTATTTTCTGCGGTTGAACCAATAATAATATATTGGCGGGCTTAACCTGGCCGTCTTATTGGCCGTAACCAGAATATTTATTTCATATACATTATTGGACAACAGTAACATAGCCAACTCTTTGGTTGCTGCTGGCTAAACCAACGAATACCATGATTTAACGCACTTGTAAAATGTATTCAGAACAGATTTCTTATCATTTGGTTAGAACATTACAATAATATCATTTTTGTTTGCAAACAGATTGTCCTCTGCGCCTTAGTGGCGACGGTCGCCGGTGCGCCCAGTGAAGCCGCCCGCGAGAAGCGCAGCGGCTGGAGCGGTGGCTGGAACAGCGGCCTCAGCAGCGGCCTCGGCGGCGGCTGGTCCGCGCCCGCCGCGCGAGTAGTCTCCACACAGAAGGTGGTGAACGTGCAGCGCGAGATCTCCGTGCCGCAAGTTATCAACGTCAGGAAAGTGGTCTCCGTCCCGCAAGTGGTCACCGTCAATAGATTAGTATCTACTGGCTACTCTGGCGGTGTCGGTGACTACTCCGGTGGATACTCCGGTGGTATCTCTAGCGGTGGTTACGGCGGTGGTTACTCCAGCGGCGGTTACGGCGGTGGTTACTCCAGCGGTGGTCACGGCAGTGGTTACTCCAGCGGTGGATGGTGGTGATCGCGCTGAACACTCTGGTCGATTGAATTACACACAACTGTTGCATACAGTTGTGTGTTTGATTATTTAATAAAGGTTTTATTTATATACATAACACAGTTTTTTACCAATATTTTCCTTGATACAACACAAAATTACATTGATGTGATTGATTTATTTATCTCTTCTTCACTTCCGACTGATCTGCATGGGACGGTCCATAAAATTTAATTACCGTTATAATATATAAAATACAAATAATGAGCCTATTTCAAAATTATTTAAACCCTAATAATTGTGTAATATCATTTCTTTGATATAATAGTAATATTGACAATAAAACATGTTTATATAATATCTTTATAACGTGAGATATTAAAGTCGACAGCCAAGGACCCAAAAAAATACAAGATCAAACTTAAAATAATTTATTTTACTTATCAAGGAATTACAATAAAATTATATGAACTAAGTTAATTAGGTGACGACCGTTCGATGGTTGAGTAGGAAGTGGCCGGTCCCACGGAGCCGAGGAGTGGGCTTCGGGTGTCCGGTACAGCGGTGGTCACGTTGCTTTCCGGCTATGCTGATTAAGCGCCTTCGATTTGCGAAGTGTAACAATGGGGTAAATGCTAGTCAGCGGTTATAGTGTGCTATGCATATGTAACACGTGCAACTTGATATTGACTACGGACGGAACAATAATCTTCCATTCTAATTACAATAAGCTCTTAGTGTTCTTGAAACGAGAACTTACTGACTATTGTAAAAAGCTATGCAACTTAGCACTCTTAACTCAAAACTGTTTCTTATAATATTACACATCCAACACAAACAATTGTACGGCCCACCTGTTAATGAGAGGTTGCCGTAGTCCGACACGTTCGCGACACACATGACACGTTGCCGACCCTTCCCCTCCCCAGTGGCCTCTGGTGACCTTACTCACAACCAGGACCATAGTAACACACTAATGCTAATCCCTTCAGTGTATTGTGTAAAGAAAGGTATTCTGCATTGGACTTAAATATGTAAGTCTACCCTTTATCGCCACGCAGAGGTGTCATGTGGGGTAGCCGTGTTAGGTATATTCCAGCTTATTAACACCAACCCAACACGAGTCATCAATTTGCGCTGGAAGCACGTATGACATTAACGTGTTTTAAATATTTAGAAGAGAGAATTTGGGAAGGATCGTATCGTGCATGAGTAGAAATTCCTGACCCATTTAGATTTTTATGGGACAATGCCAGGACAACCTGCTTGTGGTATTTTCGTGCAGTCATGCTGCCTTGCGAAACGAGTTGGGTTCGTCCGCCAAGATGATTTGCTGTTCAAACCATAATTTTCCCGCCTTTGTATGAGTGGACCTCCTGAGGGCGCTATAGACATAATTCTCCCTAAAGTTCTACAAACGCATGTTTTTCATGAATCCGGATGTAACCCAAACCGGGACTCATCTGGAAACAACACCAAAGACCCTTTTGGTGACCAAAAACCATGGTAAATGCCACCGGGCCCACGAAACCCCATCGTGCTCCTGTAACTCTAGGGTAAACGAGATTGTTGAGCTTTATTTTTCAAATGCCCCGTCTTTGGGCTTGAAAAATTTAATGTGGAACAATTACTTGAGTGCCAAGTTTGCGAGGAAAACGTGAATGTATCATTAAATCTCAAAAGCAAAGTGAAATTTTTATAAAATAAGGTGTCAATATACTGGCAAAAGTGATAAAAAGCAATAAATAAGATAACCAGAAAGTAATGTATCTTATAACTTTAATTGGGTCTTTGTAATTAATGCAAAAAGTATTCGAGTGTTTATCTACATGGAGATATGAATAATACTTGCAATTAAAATATATAAGACAGACAGAATGTATGAATAGATAAGTATGTTAAGAAAGGAAAACAAGGTTGCAGACAAAAATGGAATATAAATATTATTGAAATTAACCAAGTTGAAATTAACTATTTAAATACGAAGTTTCATGAAATGAGCAAGCAATAGGTATACTTTAATTTAATTGTACTATTGAATATGAAATTGTTTGTATCAAAACGTTTTTAAGACCAAAAATGTTATTGGTTGAGTAACAAAATTAAGAAAACAACTATTGCTTTTTTTCTCACTTGCGATTAATAGCAATGAAAAAGTCAGTTTGATTACAGGTGTCATTATGTGTCTAATTGCGGTGAAATAGAAGAAAAAGTATTTTATGAGAAAGTGTATTTAAAAGTGAGTTATTAATGCACGAATGTTATGTTGGTGCTACATTTACACGAGTGCATTAATTACTCATTTAACCAAGGTGCGTAATCTAGTTATCCTTACCTACCGTGATAAAATATACGTAAATAAAACTTTAAACACAGCAGTTATTACAAGTGAAATTTCGATTTTGACTTGAAAAACTTATTTTAGTACTTGTTTGGTTTATTTGTGAAAAATTATTATAATTATCAGAATCAGACAATAGATGCGGACTCAATTTTAATTATTTCCATGAGTAGACGGATGTGATGATTTTCATCGGTGCAAATCCATTGATTCCGTTATGATTTTACATTTATTTTGTACCGATTCCTTTATGCAACCTTCTGCAACCTGATTTCCATCCTCCATGACGCTTGATCGTAAACAAATTATTACCGGAATCAGCTAGCAGTATTACTAACGTGTGGGCTATCGTATTTTGTAGCTGCTTCAGTTATTCTAGCTATCTAAAAATACAATTTCCCAAATTTGCTTTCTATTCTAGTAATTTAAGAAAAACCGCTATATGTAATATTAGTTGCACGCAGCGCCATGCATTTCTGCACTACATTAAAAAGTTCGGCATAACAAATTGGCAGTCTTTCTTTGTTATTGTTTTCATAACTTTAATTAGCAGCATCTAGTTATGTATTTATATGTTGTTAATTGTGATATTCATTAATACAGAGCTTCTGCAAGCGCCGTTTATGACGACTCAAGATGAGAGCAAGTTGTAAAAAAGATTAAATGTTTACGTCACACACAAATGAATACACAATTTATAGGCATTCAATTATATTAATGGCTGGTATATATATTGTTTATATATATATATAAGTATTTAATAGAAATACATCGCCGGGTAATTAGACTAACTTCAAACATGTCGCAAGTAGGTATATACTTAGCCGGCAATGTCCTTCTATTAAACACTTGCACTGAACAGTATTTATACCGGTCATAATGTGACTACGTCTCGATCATGTACTTCAAATTTGCCTTTGTTGTTAAATATTTAGTTTCTATGATGAAAATGTTTCTATAACCTGAGCTGTGAGCACTTTCGACTTTTTACTCATATATTATTCTTTTAAATCCACGCTGTGTTTCGTGTTAATGATGCTTATTAACATTGAATAAATAGAACATAATGAAAATTATCTCATTTTCTGGATATCTCACTGAAATATGTTAAAAACGCACTTTCGTACAGTGATTTTACGTCTTTCGTTTCCCTACTTAATAAAATTTTTGTAAACTTTTGAATATCAATTTCCGTGACTTTTCCATTTTTTTAAATTTATTACAAAACGTTTTCTGCTAAATATGAAATGTCTAAGTTTTAGATTTCAACCTATTTTTATAATGGAACAGTATCTTTTTATTTAAAACTTAATGTAATACATTGAGCCTCTGTTTTAAATTTATATTTAAACAAAAATAAAAATACAGTGCATTAATAAAAAATCATGTTATAATAACATTTCATATAATATTTCTGCACTGTTTTGATCTTAAGGAGAAAATGTGTTCTTTGTGATTGGTTTTGTAGTTATCTTATCTTTGATGGGGTGTACTTGCGTACAGCACTTCGATCCTGCAGGATCTTTTGTACTATCACCCACTGGTTTTTATTCTATCCCTAGAGCCCTGAATGAAGTCTTCACATAATCCAGTACGCTTCTTAGGGGTAGATCCTTGTAGTCTCCTGGTTCTGGATATGCCAGCCCCAGGATGGCCATTTTGTGTCTTGCCAATGCATCGCATTTGCATATTATATGCATAATTGTTTCATTTTCTTTCCTACAGGTCCTGCAGATCGGGCTATTCGACAGTCCCAATTTGTGTAGGTGATAGTTGGTACCATAGTGGCCCGTGAATACTGCTACTATCAGACGTAGCTGGTTTCTGCTGCCAAAGTTTTTTGGTTTTGTAGTTAATAATATTACTACGTAATACGATAACTAATAATTTCATATTATAATGCAAATAACTTGGAAAACAAAGTACACTATTCCGAAAATATGCAGTCTGATAAATGTTGCTTAAGCTTAATAATATAAAAAGTTTCCACTGCAACTATGCTATGAAACTTTTTATATAAATCTTGAATCATAAAATGGACAGAATGCGGAAGGATGTATCTTGTATCAATAAAGAAGTAGGATACAACTGAGAGTCATCCACAACAAGTGGTTCGGCGAGTAGCCGGTCGGCGCGCACCCCTCGCGCCGAGGCGGGCGCAAGGACGCGCGTGCGCTTACTGCAACGCATCTCACTTGTATATAACGCGCCGCAGCTCTGCAGCAGTATCAGTCACCTACCACTCACTACCCTGCCAACATGAGAGCTTTTGTGGGTACTCGTATTTACACAAGTTTGTTATTGTGAAGTTTTAGTGCAAAAGTTCGGTCAAGTACATCGACCCGTTGCGTTACCTGCAAAAGTTTACAGAATTACAGCCACGGTGGCCAGTCTCAATGGGGACTAGTCATCTGCGCAGGACATATTATAGTGCAGAAGTGTGTGCGCAAACACACTTTCTATCCATCACTCTCATGAACCGATGGGCTAGCGACACGACCAGAAATAGGTTAGGTACGGGACTGACGGCTTTACGTGCTCCCCGAGGCACGGGGGTTTAAGTCAGGACCTTATTTTCTGCGGTTGAACCAATAATAATATATTGGCGGGCTTAACCTGGCCGTCTTATTGGCCGTAACCAGAATATTTATTTCATATACATTATTGGACAACAGTAACATAGCCAACTCTTTGGTTGCTGCTGGCTAAACCAACGAATACCATGATTTAACGCACTTGTAAAATGTATTCAGAACAGATTTCTTATCATTTGGTTAGAACATTACAATAATATCATTTTTGTTTGCAAACAGATTGTCCTCTGCGCCTTAGTGGCGACGGTCGCCGGTGCGCCCAGTGAAGCCGCCCGCGAGAAGCGCAGCGGCTGGAGCGGTGGCTGGAACAGCGGCCTCAGCAGCGGCCTCGGCGGCGGCTGGTCCGCGCCCGCCGCGCGAGTAGTCTCCACACAGAAGGTAGTGAACGTGCAGCGCGAGATCTCCGTGCCGCAAGTTATCAACGTCAGGAAAGTGGTCTCCGTCCCGCAAGTGGTCACCGTCAATAGATTAGTATCAACTGGCTACTCTGGCGGT
The DNA here is from genome assembly GCA_951640165.1 of Pseudoips prasinana. Taxonomy (NCBI): domain Eukaryota; kingdom Metazoa; phylum Arthropoda; class Insecta; order Lepidoptera; family Nolidae; genus Pseudoips; species Pseudoips prasinana. Next base: position 36,247,206 of record OX621247.1, read on the forward strand.
GTCGGTGGCTACTCCGGTGGATACTCCGGTGGTATCTCCAGCGGTGGTTACTCCAGCGGCGGTCACGGTGGTGGTTACTCCAGCGGCGGTTACGGCGGTGGTTACTCCAGCGGTGGTCACGGCAGTGGTTACTCCAGCGGTGGATGGTGGTGATCGCGCTGAACACTCTGGTCGATTGAATTACACACAACTGTTGCATACAGTTGTGTGTAATTCAATCGTTATATGTTTGATTATTTAATAAAGGTTTTATTTATATACAAAACACAGTTTTTTACAAATATTTTCCTTGATACAACACAAAATTACATTGATGTGATTGATTTATTTATCTCTTCTTCACTTCCGACTGATCAGCATGGGACGGTCCATAAAATTTAATTACCTTTATAATATATAAAATACAAATAATGAGCCTATTTTAAAATTATTAAAACCCTAATAATGATTGTGTAATATCATTTCTTTGATATAATAGTAATATTGACAATAAAACATGTTTATATAATATCTTTATAACGTGCAACTTGATATTTACTACGGACGGAACAATGATCTTCCATCCTAATTACAATATTAATCGAGTAAAGCTCTTAGTGCTCTTGAAACAGGAACTTACTATTGTAAAAAGCTATGCAACTTGGCACTTGTTACTCAAAACTGTTACTTATAATATGACACATCCAAGTCGGCAAACAATTGTACGGCCCACCTGTTGGTGAGAGGTTGCCGTAGTCCGACACGTTCGCGACACACATGACACGTTGCCGACCCTTCCCCTCCCCAGTGGCCTCTGGCGACCTTACTCACAACCAAGACCATAGTAACACACTAATGCTAATCCCTTCAGTGTATTGTGTAAAGAAAGGTATTCTGCATTGGACTTAAATATGTAAGTCTACCCTTTATCGCCACGCAGAGGTGTCATGTGGGGTAGCCGTGTTAGGTATATTCCAGCTTATTAACACCAACCCAACACGAGTCATCAATTTGCGCTGGAAACACGTATGACATGTTTCGTGCAGTCATGCCGCCTTGCGAAACGAGTTGGGTTCGTCCGCCAAGTCGATTTCCTGTTCAAACCGTAATTTTCCCGGCTTTTTATAAGTGGACCTCCTGAGGGCGCTGTAGACATAATTCTCCCTGAAGTTCTACAAACGCATGTTTTTCATGAATCCGGATGTAACCCAGGTTGAAATTAACGGGTTTTAAATATTTCAAACGAGTTTTCTTAGAGATTATTTTGGCCTTAAACAGTAAGAATTATCATTTACTCTACATTTATATATTATACATACATCAACAGAATCTAGGGATATTTTATATTTTATTAAATATCTAAAAATCTATGCAAAACTTTATGATATAGTAAATGGATGCTAGGCTATTTTATGGTCTTTAATATACCTAAAATTAAAAAAAAACATTTCATGCTTTATTTTATGTTTAAAAATGTTTTTTTTTTTACCGTAGTTTGATATCTATAATACTTACTTCATTTATTCTTATGAATAATTATATCTCTTGTTGAAGTAAAATTAAAAAAAAATACTAAATCTAATTATTTATAATGAGTGTTGCTCCCTCTTATATTAATTACACATCGACATCGAGTGTCCATATGCAATGTGTTGCTGCGGTATGGGGTCTCTTATTCTTTGCAAATGTTCGTAAAGTTGTTGCTCTGTTGCCGCGTTGTCTAGTTTGTTTTTAGGGTTCCGAAACTCAAAATTTTATTTTCATTGTACCCATACATATGGGGTATCTATGGATAGGTCTTCAAAAATGATATTGAGGTATCTAATATCATTGTTTTCTTCCGAGGTAGTAAAATGAGTGCCCACCCCTGTAACTTCTAAAATAAGACACTTCAAACTAATTTTCGTTGTTAGTTTGCATGGTAATGTTCATCATATATTTTTTCTAGTTTTATCATTCACTTATTTTAGAAATTACAGGGGGGGACACTCATTTTACCACTTTGGAAGTGTCTCTCGCGCAAACAATTCAGTATAGAAAAAAAATATATTAGAAACCTTAATATCATTTTTAAAGAACTATACATAGAAACCCCACATGTATGGGTACGATGAAAAATGGTTTTTTTAGGTTTTTGTTCTATGTATGGGGACCCCCCAAAATTATTGTTATTTTTTATTTTTGTGTAAAAATCTTAATGCGGTTCACCGAATACATCTACTTACCAAGTTACAGCTCTTATGGTTTCGGAAAAAAGTGGCTGTGACATACGGACGGACAAACAGACAGATAGACAGACAGAACGAATCTATAAGGATTCTGTTTTTTGCCATTTGGCTACGGAACCCTAACAAAGTAAGTAGATACTTTACAGTAGATTGATACATCGAGTTCAATAGTACATTATGTTACAAATGTGTAATGTTGGAGATTACCGCTGAGGCGCCATTGATCTTGAGAGAGCCGAGGACGGTAATCATCAAGACACACGTGTATCATACAACTTTTTTTTTTTATTAGGATTTCCAACAAAATTTACACTATGACACTATGACACGGTAAAAAGATCTTGTGCATCTTCACTTACAGGAAATCACAGCATGCGAGGAGTACAGAAAAAAAAGTTAAGTTAATTTACAAACTAAAATTAAAATGACTTGAAATTTAAGGAAACAAATTCAAACGAATAGTATAAAATTACAAACAATAAATTAAATTAGTGCACAGAATATAAACAATTTTATAAATAAAAATAAAGTAGTGCAATGTTGCAATAGTCCTAACTTAGGTGAGCTTTTAGGAGGCTTTTAAACTTGCTAAGTGAATTATTGAAAATTTCCCTACTTACTAAAATTTTCCTAAACTTTTGAATATTAATTTCCGTGACTTTTCTCTAACTTGACTTTTTTTAAATTTATTATAAAACTTTTCCCGCTAAATATGAAATGTCAAAGTTTTAGATTTCAACCTATTTTTATAATGAGCCAGTAACTTATTATTTAAAACTTAATGGAATTAAGCATCTGTTGTAAATTTATATTCAAATAAAAATAAGAAAACAGTGCTTTAATAAAAAAATATGCTATAATGACATTTCATATAATATCTCTGCACTGTTTTGATCTTAAGGAGAAAATGTGTTTTTTGTGATCGGTTTTGTAGTTAATAACATTACTACGTAACACAATAACTAATAATTTTATATTATAATGCAAATAAATGACTTTGAAAAGAAAGTACACTATTCCGATATATTTACTTCAGGAACATCAGACAAAAATATGCAGTCTGATAAATTTTGCTTAAGGTAGTTGCAGCAGAAACTCTTTATGTAAATCATGCATAATAAAATTGGACAGAATGCGGAAGGATGTATCTTGTATCAATATAGGGTACACCTGAGAGTCATCCACAACAAGTGGTTCGGCGAGTAGCCGGTCGGCGCGCACCCCTCGCGCCGAGGCGGGCGCAAGGACGCGCGTGCGCTTACTGCAACGCATCTCACTTGTATATAACGCGCCGCAGCTCTGCAGCAGTATCAGTCACCTACCACTCACTACCCTGCCAACATGAGAGCTTTTGTGAGTACTCGTATTTACACAAGTATTGTTATTGTGAAGTTTTAGTGCAAAAGTTCGGTCAAGTACATCGACCCGTTGCGTTACCTGCAAAAAATCTTAGATATACTCATGATAATGTCCTCCTGGTCTAATTACAGCCACGGTGGCCAGTCTCAATGGGGACTAGTCATCTGCTTAGGACATATTATAGTGCAGATGTGTGTGCGCAAACACAGCGGCACTTTCTATCCATCACGACTCTACGAGCTCCCCGAGGCACGGGGGTATAAGTCAGGACCTCATTGTCTGCGGTCGAGCTAATAATAATATATTGGCGGGCTTAACCTGGCCGTCTTATTGGCCGTAACCTGAATATTTATTGCATATATGTATATTATTGGACAATAGTAACATGATTTTATGCACTTGTAAAATGTACTCAGAACAGACTTCTTACCATTTGGTTGCAACATTACAATAGTATTATTTTTGTTTGCAAACAGATTGTCCTCTGCGCCTTAGTGGCGACGGTCGCCGGTGCGCCCAGTGAAGCCGCCCGCGAGAAGCGCAGCGGCTGGAGCGGTGGCTGGAACAGCGGCCTCAGCAGCGGCCTCGGCGGCGGCTGGTCCGCGCCCGCCGCGCGAGTAGTCTCCACACAGAAGGTGGTGAACGTGCAGCGCGAGATCTCCGTGCCGCAAGTTATCAACGTCAGGAAAGTGGTCTCCGTCCCGCAAGTGGTCACCGTCAATAGATTAGTATCTACTGGCTACTCTGGCGGTGTCGGTGGGTACTCCGGTGGTATCTCCAGCGGTGGTTACTCCAGCGGCGGTCACGGTGGTGGTTACTCCAGCGGCGGTTACGGCGGTGGTTACTCCAGCGGTGGTCACGGCAGTGGTTACTCCAGCGGTGGATGGTGGTGATCGCGCTGAACACTCTGGTCGATTGAATTACACACAACTGTTGCATACAGTTGTGTGTAATTCAATCGTTATATGTTTGATTATTTAATAAAGGTTTTATTTATATACAAAACACAGTTTTTTACAAAGATTTTCTTTGATACAACACAAAATTACATTGATGTGATTGATTTATTTATCTCTTCTTCACGTCCGACTAATCAGCATGGGGCGGTCCATAAAATTGAATTACCTCTGTAATATATAAAATACAAATAATGAGCGTATTTTAAAATTATTAAAACCCTAATAATGATTGTGTAATATCATTTCTTTGATACAATAGTAATATTGACAATAAAACATGTTTATATAATATCTTTATAACGTGCAAGTTGATATTTACTACGGACGGAACAATGATCTTCCATCCTAATTACAATATTAATCGAGTAAAGCTCTTAGTGCTCTTGAAACAAGAACTTACTGACTATTGTAAAAAGCTATGCAACTTGGCACTTGTTACTCAAAACTGTTACTTATAACGTTACACATCCAAGTTGACAAACAATTGTACGGCTCACCTGTTGGTGAGAGGTTGCCGTAGTCATAATTAGACATAATTCTCCCTAGAGTTCTCCAAACGCTTTTTCTGAATCCGGGTGTAACCCAAACCGGGACTCATTTGGAAACAGCACCAAAGACCCCTTTTCATGACTAAAGACCATGGTAAATGCTCTCGAACTCACGAAAGGCGATCGTATTCCTGTACTTCTGGGGTATACGAGACTGATGAGGACTTTTCTTCAAATGCCCTGTCTGTGAACTTGAAAGATTTATTGTGGAACAACTACTTAGTGCCCAGTTTGCAAGGGAAACGTGAATGTTATCATTATCAAATAAAGAAAAAGGGAAATAAATATTTATAAAATAAGGTGTCAATTATACAGACAACATTGATAAGAAGAAATAACTAAAATAAACAGAAGGTATAATGCATCTTATAACTTTACATTGTCTTTGGCACTTATTTAAAAAGTTTTCGAGTGGTTATGTATATATACTTACTATATATAAGTTTACATGTATTGGATTTATAAATATAAAATGAGCATTGAAATGTATTGTAAGATTGTACATAGAGATATGTTCAATACTTGCAAATAAAATATATAAGACAGACAGAATGTATGTGCATAAATATTAATTAAGTATTCTAATATCAAGTTAAGAAATATATATAAGTAATTTAAATAACATTAAGTTCAGTAAGGAAAGTACGTTACTAACAAAAATGGAATATAAATATTATTATTAAAACATGACACATAAGGACTTAGATCCCAGAACTTGATAAAATCTCCTTCGCACGGTTTGGTCGCTCACCAGCAGCCGGTGTCTTCTTGGATATAAAGGGTTCAGGAGGACCACCTGCTAAGTTGCATCGCAGTGATATTGGGTTGTCTTCTGGTAGGCATGTAGAGGAATCGATCCAAACACGAAATTTACCGTTGTGTGCCGGTTGTAAAAACCTTAATTTCGAGAAAAACACCTCTCTCTCTCACAGTTATGTTTTACTATAAAGCTAATAAATGCTGTAGAAATAAAACCGGCCATGTGCGAGTCGGACTCGCCCATGAAGGAATCCGTAGCATCAAGTATTTCAGTTGATTAGATGAAAGCAAATTGCGGTTTACGATTTATGACGTATTAAAAAAACTACTTGCTAGATCTCATTCAAACCAATTTTCGTTGTTAGTTTGCATGGTAATGTACATCATATATTTTTTTAGTTTTATCATTCTCTTATTTTAGAAATTACAGGGGGCCCCCCCCCTGTAATTTCTAAAATAAGAGACGTCACTCATATTACCACTTTGGAAGTGTCTCTCGCGCAAACTATTCAGTTTAAAAAAAATATATATTAGAAACCTTAATATCATTTTTAAAGACCTATACATAGACACCCCACATGTATGGGTACGATGAAAAAAATATTTTTATGTTTCAGTTTTTATGTATGGGAACCCCCCAAAATTACTACTCTGTCAAGAAAGTACCGGGAAAAGATCAATAATATACAAAATATTTGTTATTCATCCAAAGGAGACGGGGATTTCTGGGCCTGACTGTAATAAGTTGAGATAGATAGATAGATAGATAGATAAACTCTTTATTGTACACCTTAAGAAATAATACAAAAGCGACAACATACAAATTATTATAGTACAATTGGCGGCCTTATCACTAAGTGTGATCTCTTCCAGGCAACCTAGGTAGTGAAAGGAGAAAGGAGTTACAGAGATGGGGCAGTTGCAAGTGTACAAAGTACTTATTATAAGGTACTATTTGTACCATACTTAAAACTATTTATACCTACTTACTAATTATATGTACATTCATAATAATAATACGTGTCATTATGTGAACTATGTAGTACTCAAATAGTGATCATTAACAAGTCTTTTGAATGTATTTAATGATTGTGCACGCCTAATAAACAATGGCAACGCATTCCACAAACGAGCACCTTGTACAACAAATGCGTTATCGAGAAACTTTGTGGAGTGCGTCGGTATTTTTAACCGCTGATTGTTAGTGGATCTCAAGGCTTTCGAATGTGATTCATGTAGGAAAGAAAAACGATCTTTCAGATAAGAGGGAGTGGAAGGAGTAAACAGAATACTGTATAGAAATGACAGAATATGAGCATTCCGGCGAAGTCGTATAGGTAGCCACTTGAGTTTTTTGCGAAATTCAGAGACATGATCGTATTTGCGAAGACCAAATACAAATCTTATGCAGACATTCTGGAGACGCTCAAGTTTATCCAGTTGGGCTTCAGTAAGATCAAGATAGCTGACATCTGCATAATCTAGTATCGAAAGAAGAAGGGACTGGGCAAGTGCAATTTTGGTGGGAATAGGCAGAAAGTTTTGAAATCTTCGCAAAGATCCCACTGACGCATAAAGTTTACACCCAAATTTTTAACAACTCGGTTTATTTCCAATATACTCCCGTCAAAGATAACTTGAGGTAGTTGAGAACAAGAAATCTTTGCCATCATCCTTGAGCTTCCAACAATAATTACCTGAGTCTTAAGGGGGTTAACTTGTAAACCGTACGAACGACTCCATTCATTAATACTAATAAAATCTTTATTAATGATACTAATAGCATCCGAGAGCCTATTAAGCGGGGCCTGTGAGTATATCTGTAGGTCATCTGCATAAAGGTTGAGATATGGTTTAAAAAAAGCGTTACATTTTTCTATTTCAAACTGTAAAAAATTGACCCAATTTACAATCTGGAAAACGAGAAATCCCAAAATAAGTTTAAGTCACGAATTAAATTGGTTGTTGATTACTATAAACTCTTGCACCAGATAACTGATTTAATCATAATAATTATTAAATACATTAACATAATGTCAACAGTAAAAAATTAAATATCAACAAAATAAATAGAAATCATAACATTGGTTATCGTTTAAATCGATTTATTAGTTATTGGCAACTATATTTTTAATCTATGCTGACAGCTGGCTCATAAGGCCGAAGAAGCCAGAGCCGAAAACATTATCAAAAAAAATCTATGCTGACAGTGACTGGTGACAGATTTTGAATCCTAATCTATGTTATACTCGTTTCTTGTATCGTTTAGTGCGTGTGTGATTTGAGTATTTTTTTATTGTTTTGTTTATATATCCCTCGACAACTGCATTCTCTCTACGGACTTCTGATATTGCTTAACGTGTACGACTTTTGCTAACATACTGGACACGGATAACTATTAAATAGCAATCGCTCTTAAAAATCAGCTGTTAAGTATAGGTTGGTACATAACCTCTCTATTAAGTACTAAATCTTTTATAACTCTGCTCACAGATTGAAAAAATCCATGATTTTTTTTGTGATTGGCTGATAATTTATAGACCCAATATTTGAAACCACTTTTATCTTTTTACATCCTAGCCCAATATTGTATGAGTAGGTTTCCGTCTCCTTTATTTTATTACCTTCAAAGTATCCTCCTTCAGAAACGATACACGTACGCCATCGAATAATCCATTTATCAAAACATTTTTTAAACGCTGCTTTCGGAATTGAGGTCAGTTCTCCTTTATGTCTTCTACCGATTGAAAACGGGTACCACGAAGTGGTAATTTGAGTTTAGGAAAAAGAAAGAAGTCAGCTGGAGCCATATCTGATGAATATGGTGGTTGCTGGATGGTATTTGTTGAGTGTTTGGTCAAAAATTCGTTCACAATGATGGCCTTGTGCGAAGGCGCATTATCGTGGTGCAAAATCCAAGAATTTTCTTTCCTCAAATCTGGCCTTTTACGTCGAATTTGCTCCCTTAAACGCCGCATAACGCTCAAATAATATTCTTTATTTACCGTTCGACCTTCCGCATTCCGGTAAGAATTCAGAATGCACAACACCGCGATAGTCAAAGAAAACAGTCAACATGACTTTGACTTTTGATCGACTTTGGCATGGTTTTTTCGGTTTCGGTTCAGTTGGAAGGCGCCACTCCGAAGCTTGTTGACTAGTTTGCATGTCAAATTCATAAACCCACGTCTCGTCACCAGTAACAATGCGTTTCATGAATGTTGGGTCGGAATTGACTCGTTCTACCATGTCCTCAGCGACTTTCATGCGATTGAGTTTTTGGAGAAAATTCATACCCAAATGATTAGTTAAAATGGTACGAATCGACTCGTGAGATACAGAAAGTTCGGCGGCTATCTCTCTCAGAGTTGAATGAGGATTTTCAGTCACTATTTCCTTCAATTTTGAGATGTTAACTTCAGTTGCAGACGATGATGGCCTACCAGAGCGAGGCATCTTTCATCACATCTCGACCGCTTTTGAACGCTTTGAACCACTCATAAGCACGAGTTTTTGATAAAGTCGATTCACCGTAAGCCTTCTGTAACATTTTCAGTGACTCCGAACACGAAATTCCATTAGCGATGCAAAATTTAAGACAAACTCTTGGTTCGATATTTTTGTCCGTTATGAAATTCGCAATACACACTACATATGATATTACTAAAACCAGCACTGTATTTAATATAAATAACAGATGCAACTCAAACTCCGCGCCAAAATGGAAAACAGTTGTGCCAATCTAACAACAACAAAAACACAAAAATTTGAATTTGGAACCATAAACAAATCATCCATTCCCGATACATTTTTGACTGCATTGTTCTTTTTCTATTTTTGTGTAAAAATCTTAATGCGGTTCACCAAATACATCTACTTACAAAGTTTCAACAGTACAGCTCTTATAGTTTCGGAAAAAAGTGGCTGTGACATACGGACGGACAAACAGACAGACAGATAGACATGACGAATCTATAAGGATTCCGTCTTTTGCCATTTGGCTATGGAACCCTAAAAAAAGTAAGTAATTACATTACAGTATTTTAGCGCCATTGATCTTGAGAGTGCCGAGGACGGTAATCATCAAGACACACGTGTATCATAAAACTTTTTTTTTTTATTTTGTATTCCAAAAAGATTACACTATGCATACAGATTACATTGCCACGGTAAAAAGATCTTGTGCATCTTCACTTACAGGAAATCACAGCATGCGAAAAGTAGGTATACAGTAAAGAAGTTAAGTTAATTTTCAAACTAAAATTAAAATGACTTAAAATGTAAGGAAACAAATTCAAACTAATATTATAAAATTACAAACAATAAATTAAATTAGTGCACAGAATATAAACAATTTTATAAATACAAATAAAGTAGTGCAATGTTCCAATAGTCTTAACTTAGGTGAGCTCTTAGGAGGCTTTTAAACTTGCTAAGTGAATTATTGAAAATGTCTATATTTTCTGAGGCGGCTGATATATCATTATATTCGTCAGATATTCTGACAACAGATTGATTCGAATGTTTGCCTAGATTGGTTCGACATCGGGGGGCTCTTAGTAATGAGCAAGGATGACGCGGAAGGCGGCTGGGAACATTAATACAGAATACAGATTCCCTGCAGTACACCTGGACAGTCTATCCCATCGTTAAGCAGCTTGTATAAGAATATCATATCTATCATTAACCGACGAGATTCGAGAGAGGTGATATTGAAATGGCTAAGCCGTTCTTCATAAGACCGTTTAGTTCTTGCTACGTTAGCCCGAAACGCTAGATGGTGCACTAGTTTCTTTCGAACTCGCTCGATTCTCGCAACATGGATCAGATACGAAGGATTCCATACCGTGCTACAGTACTCGAGTTTACTCCTAACGTAACTGGAGTATAATAGCAATGTTGTATGTGGGTTTTTGAATTCTTTAGAGGAGCGCAGGACGAATCCGAGTGACATATATGCGGCACTGATCATTGAGTCAAATTGGTTGGTAAAGGGCAAGGCGCTATCTATTTGCACCCCCAAGTCTCGTATAACTTCCACTTCAGTTAAGGGTTTGCCTTCAATCTTGTACGAAGAATGAAACTTATTGCGTTTTCGGGTGAATTTGATATGGTGACACTTATCATGATTTAAAAACATTTTGTTATCCTTGCACCACTGATTTAATGTATGTATATCGGCCTGCAAAAGTTGCATATCATTATCACACTACACTTCAATACACTTTTGAAGAAAATAATTAATAAATAACTATCATTTCAACAGTGAAAACGGGTTGTGATTTTTTTGGCAATGGCGGGAAAAATTAATCTGTTTTTCTATGCGCGCGCATCTAACAATGGCGATCGGTCATAGACCAAAATCATGAGGTTTCTTTTTTTGACTTTTGGCGCATACCGTTTTAGCCACGTACAAAATAGGGAATTCAAGGTTTCTTTATTACAGAGAAAAGTTTTATTTATGACTAACGTGCAAGTTGAAATTACCTATTTAAATAATACGAAGTTGCATGAAATGAGCAAGCAATAGGTATGTACATTAATTTATTTTTACTATTGAAAACGAAATTTTTTGTATCATAACTTTTTTAAGAACAAAAAAAATGTCTTATGTATTATTAGAAGTTCGACGCAGGGCCATGCATTTCTACACTACATTTAAAAGTTCGTCACGCATTACAAATTGGCAGTCTTTCTTTGTTATCGTGTTGATAAGTTTAATTAGCAGCATCTGGTTATGTAATTCATGTTGTCAATAGTGATATTCATTAATACAAAGCATTTGCAAGCACAGTTTATGACGAAAATTACAGCAAGTTGTAAAAAGATTAAATGTTGGCGTCACACATAAATGAACACATAATTTATAGGTATTCAACTATATTAATGGCCGGTATATATATTGTTTGGGTCAAGTATTTAACATAAATATATTGCCCGTTAATTAGAATAACTACAAACATGTCGCAAGTAGTTATGCTGCTGAGGCGGCAATGTCCTTCTATTAAACAGTTGCACTGAACAGTGTTTATACCGGTCATAATGTGACTACGTCTAGATCATGTACTTAAAACTTACCTTTGTTGCTAAATATTGAGTTTGTATATCCTGAGCTGTGAGCACTTTCGACTTTTACTCATAGATTATCTTTTGAATACACGCTGTGGTTCATATTAACTGTGCTTTTTAACATTGAATATATAGAACAAAATGAAAATGATCTCATTTTCTGGACATCTCACTGAAATACGTTAAAAAAACACTTTCGGACAGTGATATTACGTCTTTCGTTTCCCTACTTAATAAAAATTTCCTAAACTTTTGAATATTCATCACCCAAATCTATTGGTGACTATTCCCTATACTAACATACATAATTTAAAGCCTAAAAGTAATATAATATACAATTTTTATAAAGCTGATTATTGTAAAATTAACTGTAAGTTAAAACATGTAGATTGGCAAGAGAAATTTTCTACTTGCGGTAACGTTAATGAAATGGTGTCTGAATTTTATGAAATAATAACTTCGTTAAGGAATGAATTTGTGCCAAAGCGCCTTGTGGCTAAGTCAACTCGTCCTGTGTGGTTTTCTAAGAATCTAGTTAAATTGTTATCCGAAAAAGATAAGAGCCGAATTAAATTTCGTAAATATAAAAACCCTAGAGATGAATTAGAATTTAAGTTACTTCGAAGTAGATGCCACAAACTTTTCGATAAGTGTTATAACGATTATAAACATAAAATAGAAAATAATATAGTTCATAATCCAAAAGCATTTTGGTCATTTATCAAAAGCAAACGTGATACCAAATCATGTACACCTGGGATAATGAACTTGGATAACACGGTGGTGGAAACTGGTCCCGACATAGCTAACCTATTTGCGCGACATTTTTCCTCAGTTTATTCTAATAACAATGATGATATCCCGATGGAGAATCCAGCTGATATTAAAAACCCTGGAAATCGCGTGGTCTCTAAATTAATATACACAGAAAGAGAAGTTTTAAATAAAATAAGAGGACTTGATGTATCTAAAGGGGCAGGACCCGATTCTTTTCCACCGCTTTTTGCTAAACGGTGCATGCATGCTCTTCTAGCCTTACCTCTAACCTTGATTTATAATCGATCTCTCACAGATGGAATTTTTCCTGAAGTATGGAAAAACGGTCGCATAGTTCCCATTTTTAAAAAAGGAGATTCAGCTTCTGTAAAAAACTATCGACCAGTATCAATACTTTCATGTTTTGCAAAGTTGTTCGAGTCCCTAATATTCCCAGCAGTTTCCGGGGTCATTCATGACCGTATATCTGACTGTCAGCATGGATTTATACCCGGTCGCACAGTTCAAACCAACCTGATTGCGTTTGTGTCAGATATATCTCAACAAGTTGATAAAAGGCTACAGGTAGACGCAGTTTATACCGATTTTAGTAGCGCCTTCGATAAGGTAAATCACTTATTATTACTAAGAAAACTAAACGCTTACGGCATCAAAAATCCACTCCTACAGTGGTTTCAATCTTATCTACAGAGAAGACTCCAGGAAGTAGTTATTAATGGCTATAAATCTGCATGCTTTTATGCCACCTCCGGAGTTCCACAAGGTTCCCACTTGGGACCGATACTTTTTTTGGCTTTCATCAATGATATATCCTCTCATATAAATAACTGTATGTTTTCAATGTTTGCAGACGATTTAAAGATATATAGGTCTGTCAAATCAGGCAATGACAGCAAGTTGCTTCAAAATGATCTGGATAACATATATAAATGGTGTCAGTCAAATTGCATGACTCTCAATATTAATAAGTGCTACCATATTAAATATAGTAGATTAAAAAAACCACTTGTTACTAAGTACGAGATTGGCGGCGCAGCCCTAGTTGAGGTAGATGAAATACGTGATCTAGGAGTTATTATTGACAAGGCTCTTTCATTCAAGTCACATATCAATACAATAGTATCCAAAGCTGCAAAAATGTTAGGTTTTTTAAAACGAACAACTAAAGGCTTCCATAATATTACAACAAAAATTTTATTGTATAACACGTTGGTACGCAGCCATCTCGAGTTTGCCTCTAGTGCCTGGAACCCGTATTATTCGGTACATTCGCAGAGGGTGGAGGGTATCCAACGATCATTTACAAGGCATCTTGCTTTCAACAATCACGGGTTCTCACACAGACAACCATACAACCAAAGACTATCATATTTTAAAATGATAAGTCTTCATAATAGAAGAGTGATGTTGAGCATGGTTTTCTTGCATAAATTAATTAATGGGAGTTTGAATTGTAGTGACTTAATATCAAGCGTGTCGTTGTCAGTGCCTTATAAATACCCTAGAAATCGCATACAGAGACTATTCTTCGTTCCGACGGCCAAGACTAATCTCGGCTCACAATCTCCTTTGGCACGAATTTATTCCGACTATAACTTTTTGTCTCAAAAAATTCCTGATCTCGATATCTTCGATGATGGCATATCAGAGTTCATTAATAGAATAACTGATTACTTTAATAATAATATTATGTAATATATATACCGTTCACGTTACTATTGATTTATATTTGTTTGTTTAGCTCCAAATTATTTAGTTTAATTTAGATTTACGTATAAATTGTCGTTACTTACAAAATTAGTGCAAATGCTATGTACGCCGTTATTGTGATGCATATCAGACAATGTATTATAGATTTTATTTAACTGTGTACTTATAATATGTGTCATGTGGCAGTACTTTAATAAATAAATAAATAAATATTAATGACAGTGAATTTTTACGATGAGCGCGCACACCGACACCAAAAAATTTAACAGCATGAAGTTAGTTCTAGGTGGTATGAAAATTGATAACTATGTTCAAGTTGTATATTAAGAAGTATAACTTCTAACGCGTGTTACAAAGTACACACAAGTTTTTTTTTTATTATTTATTATAAAACTTTTCCTGCTACATATGAAATGTCAAAGTTTTAGATTTCAACCTATTTTTATAATGAGCACTTATCTTTTTATTTAAAACTTAATGGAATACTTTGAGCCTCTGTTTTAAATTTATATTTAATAAAAAATTGGGCTATCATGAGATTTCATATTATTATATTTCTGCACTGTTTTGATCTTAAGGAAAAAATGTGTTCTTTCTGATCGGTTATGTAGTTAATAACATTACTACGTAATACGATAAATAATAATTTTATATTATAATACAAATAACTAGGAAAAGAAAGTACACAATTCCGATATATTTACTTCAAGAACATCAGAGAAAAATATATGCAATCTGATAAATTTAGCTTAAGCTTAGTAATATAAAAAGTTTCCGCTGCAACTATGCTATGAAACTTTTTATATAAATCTTGCATCATAAAAATGGACAGAATGCGGAAGGATGTATCTTGTATCAATAAAGAAGTAGGATACAACTGAGAGTCATCCACAACAAGTGGTTCGGCGAGTGGCCGGCCGGCGCGCACCCCTCGCGCCGAGGCGGGCGCAAGGACGCGCGTGCGCTTACTGCAACGCATCTCACTTGTATATAACGCGCCGCAGCTCTGCAGCAGTATCAGTCACCTACCACTCACTACCCTACCAACATGAGAGCTTTTGTGAGTACTCCTATTCATACAAGTTTGTTATTGTGAAGTTTTAGTGCAAAAGTTCGGTCAAGTACATCGACCCGTTGCGTTACCTACAAAAGCTTAGATATACTCATAATAATGTCCTGCTGGTCTAATTACAGCCACGGTGGCCAGTCTCAATGGGGACTAGTCATCTGCGCAGGACATATTATAGTGCAGATGTGTGTGCGCAAACACTGAGGCACTTTCTATTCATCACTCTCATGAACCGATGGGCTAGCGACATGACCAGAAATAGGTTAGGTACGGGACTGACCTTATAACGGTTGAACCATTAAATAAATAAATGTATTTCATATACATTATTGGACAACAGTAACATAGCCAACTCTTTGGTTGCTGCTGGCTATACCAACGAATACCATGATTTTATGCACTTGTAAAATGTATTCAGAACAGACTTCTTATCATTTGGTTAGAACATTACAATAATATTATTTTTGTTTGCAAACAGATTGTCCTCTGCGCCTTAGTGGCGACGGTCGCCGGTGCGCCCAGTGAAGCCGCCCGCGAGAAGCGCAGCGGCTGGAGCGGTGGCTGGAACAGCGGCCTCAGCAGCGGCCTCGGCGGCGGCTGGTCCGCGCCCGCCGCGCGAGTAGTCTCCACACAGAAGGTGGTGAACGTGCAGCGCGAGATCTCCGTGCCGCAAGTTATCAACGTCAGGAAAGTGGTCTCCGTCCCGCAAGTGGTCACCGTCAATAGATTAGTATCTACTGGCTACTCTGGCGGTGTCGGTGGGTACTCCGGTGGTATCTCCAGCGGTGGTTACTCCAGCGGCGGTCACGGTGGTGGTTACTCCAGCGGCGGTTACGGCGGTGGTTACTCCAGCGGTGGTCACGGCAGTGGTTACTCCAGCGGTGGATGGTGGTGATCGCGCTGAACACTCTGGTCGATTGAATTACACACAACTGTTGCATACAGTTGTGTGTAATTCAATCGTTATATGTTTGATTATTTAATAAAGGTTTTATTTATATACAAAACACAGTTTTTTACAAATATTTTCTTTGATACAACACAAAATTACATTGATGTGATTGATTTATTTATCTCTTCTTCACGTCCGACTAATCAGCATGGGACGGTCCATAAAATTGAATTACCTCTGTAATATATAAAATACAAATACTCATTATTTGTATTTTATTACATATTTTAAAATTATTAAAACCCTAATAATGATTGTGTAATATCATTTCTTTGATACAATAGTAATATTGACAATAAAACATGTTTATATAATATCTTTATAACGTGCAAGTTGATATTTACTACGGACGGAACAATGATCTTCCATCCTAATTACAATATTAATCGAGTAAAGCTCTTAGTGCTCTTGAAACAAGAACTTACTGACTATTGTAAAAAGCTATGCAACTTGGCACTTGTTACTCAAAACTGTTACTTATAACGTTACACATCCAAGTTGACAAACAATTGTACGGCTCACCTGTTGGTGAGAGGTTGCCGTAGTCATAATTAGACATAATTCTCCCTAGAGTTCTCCAAACGCTTTTTCTGAATCCGGGTGTAACCCAAACCGGGACTCATTTGGAAACAGCACCAAAGACCCCTTTTCATGACTAAAGACCATGGTAAATGCTCTCGAACTCACGAAAGGCGATCGTATTCCTGTACTTCTGGGGTATACGAGACTGATGAGGACTTTTCTTCAAATGCCCTGTCTGTGAACTTGAAAGATTTATTGTGGAACAACTACTTAGTGCCCAGTTTGCAAGGGAAACGTGAATGTTATCATTATCAAATAAAGAAAAAGGGAAATAAATATTTATAAAATAAGGTGTCAATTATACAGACAACATTGATAAGAAGAAATAACTAAAATAACCAGAAAGTATGGCACTTATTTAAAAAGTTTTCGAGTGGTTATGTATATATACTTAAGTTTACATGTATTGGATTTATAAATGTAAAATGAGCATTGAAATGTATTGTAAGATTGTACATAGAGATATGTTCAATACTTGCAAATAAAATATATAAGACAGACAGAATGTATGTGCATAAATATTAATTAAGTATTCTAATATCAAGTTAAGAAATATGTATAAGTAATTTAAATAACATTAAGTTCAGTAAGGAAAGTACGTTACTAACAAAAATGGAATATAAATATTATTATTAAAACATGACACATAAGGACTTAGATCCCAGAACTTGATAAAATCTCCTTCGCACTGTTTGGTCGCTCACCAGCAGCCGGTGTCTTCTTGGATATAAAGGGTTCAGGAGGACCACCTGCTAAGTTGCATCGCAGTGATGTTGGGCTGTCTTCTGGTAGGCATGTAGAGGAATCGATCCAAACACGAAATTTACCGTTGTGTGTTTGTAAAAACCTTCATTTCGAGAAAAACACCTCTCTCTCTCAAAGTTATGTTTTACTATAAAGCTAATAAATGCTGTAGAAATAAAACCGGCCATGTGCGAGTCGGACTCGCCCATGAAGGATTCCGTAGCATCAAGTATTTCAGTTGATTAGATGAAAGCAAATTGCGGTTTAGTATTTATGACGTATTAAAAAAACTACTTGCTAGATCTCATTCAAACCAATTTTCGTTGTTAGTTTGCATGGTAATGTACATCATATATTTTTTTAGTTTTATCATTCTCTTATTTTAGAAGTTACAGGGGGGGGGCGTCACTCATTTTACCACTTTGGAAGTGTCTCTCGCGCAAACTATTCAGTTTAGAAAAAATATATATTAGAAACCTTAATATCATTTTTAAAGACCTATACATAGACACCCCACATGTATGGGTACGATGGAAAAAATATTTTTATGTTTCAGTTTTTATGTATGGGAACCCCCCAAAATTACTACTCTGTCAAGAAAGTACCGGGAAAAGATCAATAATATACAAAATATTTGTTATTCATCCAAATTTATTTTATTACCTTCAAAGTATCCTCCTTCAGAAACGATACACGTACGCCATCGAATAATCCATTTATCAAAACATTTTTAAACGCTGCTTTCGGAATTGAGTTCAGTTCTCGTCGCGAATTCTCCTTTATGTCTTCTACCGATTGAAAACGGGTACCACGAAGTGGTAATTTGAGTTTAGGAAAAAGAAAGAAGTCAGCTGGAGCCATATCTGATGAATATGGTGGTTGCTGGATGGTATTTGTTGAGTGTTTGGTCAAAAATTCGTTCACAATGATGGCCTTGTGCGAAGGCGCATTATCGTGGTGCAAAATCCAAGAATTTTCTTTCCTCAAATCTGGCCTTTTACGTCGAATTTTACCGTTTGACCTTCCACATTCCGGTAAGAATTCAGAGTGCACAACACCGCGATAGTCAAAGAAAACAGTCAACATGACTTTGACTTTTGATCGACTTTGGCATGGTTTTTTCGGTTTCGGTTCAGTTGGAAGGCGCCACTCCGAAGCTTGTTGACTAGTTTGCATGTCAAATTCATAAACCCACGTCTCGTCACCAGTAACAATGCGTTTGAATGTTGTGTCGGAATTGACTCGTTGTACCATGTCCTCAGCGACTTTCATGCGATTGAGTTTTTGGAGAAAATTCATACCCAAATGATTAGTTAAAATGGTACGAATCGACTCGTGAGATACAGAAAGTTCGGCGGCTATCTCTCTCAGAGTTGAATGAGGATTTTCAGTCACTATTTTCTTCACTTTTGCGATGTTAACTTCAGTTGCAGACGTTGATGGCCTACCAGAGCGAGGCAAATCTTTCATCACATCTCGACCGCTTTTGAACGCTTTGAACCACTCATAAGCACGAGTTTTTGATAAAGTCGATTCACCGTAAGCCTTCTGTAACATTTTCAGTGACTCCGAACACGAAATTCCATTAGCGATGCAAAATTTAAGACAAACTCTTGGTTCGATATTTTTGTCCGTTATGAAATTCGCAATACACACTACATATGATATTACTAAAACCAGCACTGTATTTAATATAAATAACAGATGCAACTCAAACTCCGCGCCAAAATGGAAAACAGTTGTGCCAATCTAACAACAACAAAAACACAAAAATTTGAATTTGGAACCATAAACAAATCATCCATTCCCGATACTTTTTTGACTGCATTGTTCTTTTTCTATTTTTGTGTAAAAATCTTAATGCGGTTCACCAAATACATCTACTTACAAAGTTTCAACAGTACAGCTCGGACGGACAAACAGACAGACAGACAGATAGACATGACGAATCTATAAGGATTCCGTCTTTTGCCATTTGGCTACGGAACCCTAAAAAAAAGTAAGTAATTACATTACAGTATTTTAGCGCCATTGATCTTGAGAGTGCCGAGGACGGTAATCATCAAGACACACGTGTATCAAACAACTTTTTTTTTTTTTAGGTATTCCAAAAAGATTACACTATGCATACAGATTACATTGCCACGGTAAAAAGATCTTGTGCATCTTCACTTACAGGAAATCACAGCATGCGAAAAGTAGCATAGGAAATGTTAATAAACTAATTGAGTCATATCTAACCAACCGAAAACAAATCACTCAGATACGTAGAATAAATCCCGACACTAATATTGAGACTCACTATAAGTCAAGAGTGCGGTCTGTTTGTCACGGTGTTCCCCAAGGCACAGTCTTAGGCCCATTCTTGTTTATAGTATACATAAATGACCTTCCCAATGTTACCAACCACTTTGTAAATATGTATGCCGATGATAGCTCTATTCTACTCACTTATGACCCTTTTGACAATAATATAGAACATGACATTAACAGTACATTGGTTTCATTAGTTAACTGGCTGACATCAAATAAATTGACAATTAACCTAACAAAAACACATTTAATTAACTTTAAGCAACGAAATAATGACCCTTTAGATATTGACATAAACTATTTAGGCCAATCAATTAAAGAAACTCAATCCACAAAATTTTTAGGATTGACATTAGACAATAGACTGACTTGGAAGATGCACCTTAGTAACGTAGTACAGAGGTTAAACCAATTCTCTTACGCTCTCTATAAATTAAAAAAAGTTGCAAGTGTTACAACACTTTTAACGGCCTATCATGGGTGTGTCGCGTCAATTCTCAGATATGGCGTTATGTTTTGGGGGAACACCACTGGTAAGCAAGACGTATTTGTAGCCCAAAAAAGGTGTTTACGATCAATGTTTGGGCTAATGCAAGATGAGTCATGTAAACCACTCTTCCAGAAACATAATATTCTTACATTAACCTCCATATATATAATATTAGTGAGATAGCAAATTTTGTCAAACATAATCCTGCCTCATTTGATTTTAATCCCGCTGGTAGTCGCCGTGAAGGTACGTTACGGAAAAATATAACATGTAAGACACGCCTTATGAGAATAAGTGTGTATTGCATGGCACCTATTATTTATAATAAAATTCCGCTAACCATAAGAACCATAAACAACAAAAATCTGTTTAAAAATACACTCAATGGTTTTCTGGCAAGAAAAGCGTACTATGACATAAATGAATTTTTAAATGATAAATTATATTAAAACAGGTTGACATTCTTTGAATATAATTATGTATTTTTTTTTCTTCAATTTAATTTTAATTCTTACTGACATTTTTTATTATTTTAATTTCAAGTGTAACTGTTATTGGCAGGTTTCGCTGTATTCGGATAATGTTGACATATTGTTTTAATATTCTTATTTTAATGTTAAATTATAATTTAGAAATGTTATATTATTATTTAGTATATTATGTTATTATTAAATTACTAATTTTCATACGCCATAGGTAAAACATGGCGTACATCACAATTACTGTACAACTGTAAACCTAACCCATGTTTATGAAAAATAAATGAATATGAATAGTCTTAACTTACGTGAGCTCTTAGGAGGCTTTTAAACTTGCTAAGTGAATTATTGAAAATGTCTATATTTTCTGAGGCGGCTGATATATTTTTTTTTTTTTTTTTTTTTATTTATTTAAAGGCTTACCAACTAAATACATACACAACATTAAACAACAATCTTTGATACAATTTTAAATCTAGCATGCACCTAAATTAAAGGAAAGCACGGCATTCTTAAGTTTACGAAAGTACATCATTAAAACTAAGTAGGTGTTTTAAGATTTATCATCCAAGATAACAAATTGTAAAAAAAAAAAAAAAAAAACATGTTTTTATGTTTGTTTTGTTTTGTTTTGGAACAAATTTGGAACTTTGTTAGTTAAATAATGCTATTATACATTATTATTAAATATTTTTTTCTTAAATAAATATAATTTGCTAGCGAAAATATCAAGGTCGCAACTGTGAAATAATTCATTGCATCTTCTGAGGATATAAGAAATAGGTGCATTGTAACCGTAATTGTTTCGACTGTATTTGATTGAAAAAGGTTTATAATTATGAATTCTAGCGGAGGGTCTGGGCACATTTATATCCAGGTGACCCACCAAATCTGGACAATCTACCTTTTGCGTAACTATCTTATGTAAAAAAGTTAAACCTAAGTAGTCTCTGCGCCACTGTAATGATTTCATTTCGAAATGGCCTAGTCTCTCATCATAGTGTTTAATCGATCTTCGAACACCAGCTATAGCCGAAAGCCTTCTTAAAAATCGTTTTTGTACATTTTCTAGACGCTGAATATTGTATTGATAAGTAGGATACCAAAGGATTGAGCAGTATTCAATATGGCTGCGTACAAATGCAAAATAGAGGGATTTTAATGCAGGCAACGACCAAAACTTTTTAGTATTGCGATTAATAAATGACAGCATCCTTAAGGATTTATTGATAGTATTATCAACGTGTTTATTGAATCGTAGTTCAGAGTCGACCAAGACACCCAAGTCCCTAACCTCAGTTACAGTATTCAGCTTTGTTTTATTTATTGAATAGGTTGTACAGAATTTATGTTTTTTACGGGAGAATATATATATCATCATATTCGTCAGATATTCTGACAACAGATTGATTCGAATGTTTGCCTAGATTGGTTCGATATCGGGGGGCTCTTAGTAAAGAGCAAGGATGACGCGGAAGGCGGCTGGGAACATTAATACAGATTCCCTGCAGTACATCTGGACAGTCTATCCCATTGTTAAGCAGCTTGTATAGGAATATCATATCTGCCATTAACCGACGAGATTGGAGAGAGGTGATATTGAAATGGTTAAGCCGTTCTTCATAAGACCGTTAAGTTCTTGCTACGTTAGCCCGAAACGCTAGGTGGTGCACTAGTTTCTTTTGAACTCACTCGATTCTCGCAACATAGATCAGATACGAAGGAGTACCTAAATATCTGTAATAAGTAACTAGAAATAATGACTGTATTACTACAAACATGTTCTGACTATTTACAAGCGCTTTTTTAAAGTCTACGTGACTAAAAACCTCTTTTATTTTATTATTCATTATATACCGTGCTACAGTACTCGAGTTTACTCCTAACGTAACTGGAGTATAATAGCAATGTTGTATGTGGGTTTTTGAATACTTTAGAGAGGAGCGCAGTACGAATCCGAGTGACATATATGCGGCACTGATCATTGAGTCAAATTGGTTGGTAAAGCGCAAGGCGCTATCTATTTGCACCCCGAAGCCTCGTATAACTTTCACTTAAGGGTTTGCCTTAAATCTTGTACGAAGAATGAAACTTATTGCGTTTTCTGGTGAATTTGATATGGTGACACTTATCATGATTAAAAACATTTTGTTATCCTTGCACCACTGATTTAATGTATCTATATCGGCCTGCAAAAGTTGCATATCATTATCACACTACACTTCAATACACTTTTGAAGAAAATAATTAATAAATAACTATCATTTCAACAGTGATAACAGGTTGTGATTTTTTTTTGGCAATGGCGGGAAAAATTTATTTGTTTTTCTATGCGCACGCATCTAACAATGGCGATCGGTCATAGACCAAAAGAATGAGGTTTCTTTTTTTGACTTTTCGCACATACCGTTTTAGCCACGTACAAAATAGGGAATTCGAGGTTTCTTTATTACAGAGAAAAGGTTTATTTATTACAAACGTGCCAGTTGAAAGTAACTATTTAAATAATACGAAGTTGCATGAAATGTGCAAGCAATAGGTATGTACAGTAATTTATTTTACTTTTGAAAACGAAATTTTTGGTATCATAACTGATATAGAACAAAAAAATATCTTATGTGTTATTAGAAGTTGGACGCAGGGCCATGCATTTCTGCACTACATTTAAAAGTTCGTCACGCATTACAAATTGGCAGTCTTTCTTTGTTATCGTGTTGATAAGTTTAATTAGCAGCATCTGGTTATGTATTTCGATGTTGTCGATTGTGATATTCATTAATACAAAGCATCTGCAAGCACAGTTAATGACAAAAATGACAGCAATTTGTAAAAAGATTAAATGATGGCGTCACACATAAATGAACACATAATTAATAGGCATTCAATTATATTAATGGTCGGTATATATATTGTTTGGGGCAAGTTAATAGAAATACATTGCCCGTGAATTAGAATAACTTCAAACATGTCGCTAGTAGTTATGGTGCTGAGACGGCAATGTCCTTCTATTAAACACTTGCACTGAACAGTGTTTATACGTAGATCATGTACTTAAAACTTACCTTTGTTGCAAAATATTGATTTTGTATATCCTTTTGAATACACGCACTTTCGAATACAATTAAGCACAGTTAATATGAACCACAATATTAACTGTACTTTTTAACATTGAATAAATAGAACATAATGAAAATGATCTCATTTTCTGGACATCTCAATGAAATACGTTAAAACACACTTTCAGACAGTGAAATTACGTCTGTCGTTTCCCTCCTTAAAAAAATTTTCCTAAACTTTTGAATATTAATTTCCGTGACTTTTCCATTTTTTTAAAATTAATTATAAAACTTTTCCTGCTAAATATGAAATGTCAAAGCTTTAGATTTAAACCTATTTTTATAATGAGCCAGTATCTTTTTATTGAAACTTAATGGACTTAATGAAGGATGTATCAAATGAAATGAAATTTTATTCAGCACTTGGGTATTAACATACACTTGTACTTGTCAAGGTCACAATGCAGTACATAAACATAGTGGATAGTACAAGTTACAAAAAAATAATAATTTGTCAGTCCGTGCGGTTTGTTTTATCGTATATATTTTCTGAAATCCTTAAATAAATAACAAGTTACTAATCTATTATTTTGAAATTTAGTTCTACTATATTAAAATTAAAGAATGGAAGACTAAAGCAAACAGACGAAATTCTAAATGATGGTGTGATCACATGCACGGGATCACCGATCACGCGTTAATGGGCCAAAGCGATCGTCGCCGCTGAGGAACCTGCCCTAGCTAGCCTGCGGCTTTCTCTAGCTACCTAGGTGGACGACCCGGAGAAGAAAGCCACAAAGAAACTCCGGGCTTGCTTTTTTCGTCTTCTTTTGCTTTCAGTTTACGTTTTTTTTTTTTAATGTCATGTAGTTTACTTACATTGTGATTGGTTGTTATGTAAGCTAATGCACGCACAGAACCGTTGTCATCCAGTATATCATAATAAAATAAATAAGCAATAGCATTCAATTTCACTCAATCACTTAAAATATGCTCTTGCTAGACGAAAAAACGGTGGGTGCATCCGCGTACATTTACAAAATTAACAAGTCACACGAAGTCTACCAGAGGCGAAAAACAAAAAATATGAGTACCCCAACAGCAGTTCGACCAGTTACCGCAAGCAGCACCCGTTCACGAGTATGACGTGGGGGCCAGCCATCGCCTCCCTATCTTGTATCAATATAGACGTAGGGTACAACTGAGAGTCATCCACAACAAGTGGTGCGGCGAGTGGCCGGCCGGCGCGCACCCCTCGCGCCGAGGCGGGCGCAAGGACGCGCGTGCGCTTACTGCAACGCATCTCACTTGTATATAACGCGCGGCAGCTCTGCAGCAGTATCAGTCGCCTACCACTCACTACCCTGCCAACATGAGAGCTTTTGTGAGTACTCCTATTCATACAAGTATTGTTATTGTGAAGTTTTAGTGCAAAAGTTCGGTCAAGTACATCGACCCGTTGCGTTACCTGCAAAAGTTTACAGAATTACAGCCACGGCGGCCAGTCTCAATGGAGACTAGGCATCTGCGCAGGACATATTATAATTAGTGCAGATGTGTGTGCGCAAACACTGGGGCACTTTCTATCCATCACTCTCATTAACCGATGGCTAACAACACGACCAGAAATAGGTTAGGTACGGGACTGACGGATTTACAGGCTCTCCGAGGCACGGGGGTTTAAGTCAGGACCTTATTATTTGCGGTTGAACCAATAATAATATATTGGCGGGCTTAACCTGGCCGTCTTATTGGCCGTAACCTGAATATTTATTGCATATACATTATTGGACAATAGTAACATAGCCAACTCTTTGGTTGCTGCTGGTTAAACCAACGAATACCATGATTTTATGCACTAGTAAAATGTATTCAGAACAGATTTCTTATCATTTGGTTAGAACATTACAATAATATCATTTTTGTTTGCAAACAGATTGTCCTCTGCGCCTTAGTGGCGACGGTCGCCGGTGCGCCCAGTGAAGCCGCCCGCGAGAAGCGCAGCGGCTGGAGCGGTGGCTGGAACAGCGGCCTCAGCAGCGGCCTCGGCGGCGGCTGGTCCGCGCCCGCCGCGCGAGTAGTCTCCACACAGAAGGTGGTGAACGTGCAGCGCGATATCTCCGTGCCGCAAGTTATCAACGTCAGGAAAGTGGTCTCCGTCCCGCAAGTGGTCACCGTCAATAGATTAGTATCTACTGGCTACTCTGGCGGTGTCGGTGGGTACTCCGGTGGATACTCCGGTGGTATCTCCAGCGGTGGTTACTCCAGCGGCGGTCACGGTGGTGGTTACTCCAGCGGCGGTTACGGCGGTGGTTACTCCAGCGGTGGTCACGGCAGTGGTTACTCCAGCGGTGGATGGTGGTGATCGCGCTGAACACTCTGGTCGATTGAATTACACACAACTGTTGCATACAGTTGTGTGTAATTCAATCGTTATATGTTTGATTATTTAATAAAGGTTTTATTTATATACGAAACTCAGTTTTTTACAAATATTTTCCTTGATACAACACAAAATCACATTGATGTTATTGATTTATTTATCACTTCCTCACTCCCGTTTGATCATGCAGTATATGACAGGTACATTTAATTACCGTTTTATAACAGAAATGATATACAAGGATCGTGACAAATGGAAGTCCGTTGTCTCTGCGTACCCCTCTGGGAAACAGGCGTGAGTCTATGTATGTATATAACAGAAAAAATATTAATACGAATAATATTAATATCATCACCGTACTTGAGAATTATTTGAACCTTAATAATAATTTTTTAATAATTTCTTTGAAATTACAGTCTGAGACCTCATTTTTAGGTTTTTCGCTAATATCTTTAAAATGGTACGTTTTAGCAAAAAATGTACGAGTGAAATGAAAGCTTATAAAATCGCTATGACTTTGATTATCAACTTTATACTGAAGCTTCAGTTCTTAATGTTAGACAGCTATACATACTGCAAATTGTCCTAAAAAAACACAAATCTGTACTCCAGTCAGCAGAATACTCGCAGTTAATTCAACGCCGTATTTACAAATGTCCACAAGTCGGAGTTAAAACAAGATTTGCACAACATATGCAAGAATTTATGCTTAGCTTCATATATAATAAAGTAGCAAAATTTTGTGATATCAAAATGTGTAGATTATATCAAGTAAAGAAGCTAGTTAGAAATTGGTTGATAACCTTATCTTATTCCGAAACTGAAACATTAATTAAAGTGGTATCATAGCTCTTATTCGTAATTATAATTTTACCAATTTACCTCAAACACACTCTCACACACACACACACACACACACACACAGACGCGCACGCACACCTCACACTTATGTTTTTACATTTCTATTATTTTAATAGTGTTATCTTTTAATATTATTAATTTCGTCTATTAATTGTTTACTTTGATCTTATGTATGTTAACCTAAGTAATGGAACTTATGATAAAAAATATAAATTTTAATATAGGTACTACCAACCAACTTGGGTTGCTTTTGTTATTTTAGAATTGGTCTCCACGAGACAGGCTCGACCTAGTGTGGAGGTCATAAGTTAATGAAAGATATTTCCTTTTTGTAACAAAATTGTAATTTCACTGATATATGTAAAATAGTTAAGGAATATGTAAATAATTTTGGTAAATACATCTTTATCTTTATCTTTATCTTATCTTTATGTATAACTTTTTCATATTTCCATCCGTTTATGAGCTACACGCTCCAGAAATATAGAAAATTTAAGTTATTCAGCGGAACTCTTCCGGATGCCCTGAGAAGTTTAGGACACCTGATATGCTTTTGGAGGGAGGTGTCCTGGAAGGAGTGAAGGCTGCCATGACTCACGTACAATCGGGACTAAGTGCGGAAACCATACCCACTAGCATATTACAAGAACAAGATGATAATGAGTTATTCAGCGTGATGACCTAATCCTGATGCGAAAATTATCTCTAAGTTTATTTTTACATAAGCTGGGAGTACTTCCACGTGGTGACGGCGTTTTTTTGTAACAGCGGATAACTGAAGTTAGGCGGGAAAAATCATCATGAATATTGCTATTCGCTCAATGCTCACTGTGGGAAACGCAACCTTACTGGCGAAAACTGCAAAATGACGATCAATGTATGAATGACTAAAGATGAGATACAAAACATACAAAAAATTCTTTTCTTACACTAATTTACCGGCTACGACACAACATAAGCAACGTTTAGAAGAAGCAAGGTGGGTTACTGTAAAAAGTATTTAAATTCGGAAATTATTAGGGAAGCAGCAAAGATTTTTTTGCAGAAGCTGGGAAGGTGTGCTTCCTGAAATAGTATGGCGCACCAGCAAAAGTGACCCTTCTCAATCAATACAGCTTCCAGTCATTCATGAAGTCATTAGCAAAAATTAAGCCCGATATCAGCTCCCTCCCGCCAACTGAGAGAGCAGCTAAATATGATTCCTGGCGCGCAGTGCAGCAGTGGCTCGAGAATGAGCTGACCCTCAAGTGTGGGGTGGAAAATTGAAGGCGATATCTTGGCGCCAAGAACAACAGAAGATCTACGCCCGAGATTTTACTAAAATCCATATTTTGTCGCTGCACCACACAAGGATTGTAGCAGCAGCAAATGTGGATGTCGTAAAGCTATGCTGAAATGTTTTTCTGCGTGCCTTTATTGCCAAGGAAAATGCTTCAACGGCGTCTCTTTTAGCGAGGAAGACATCGAGAATGACGATGAAGATGATTTAGAGCCCTCTCAGCAAGAACCACTTACCACTGAGGAGGGCGAGGAAGAAGATACCACAGAAAACGACCTTTTGCCAGGACCTCACGACATAAGAGGATAAAAATGTGAATAATTCACAGAATTGGACTTAGATACGAATATTTTAAAACTTTTTTTTGCACTTTATGGGATTATGGAAAAGTATATTCAATTAAAGTTATAGATAATTTTATAACCTTTCATTTCATGTTACAACATTTTTTGCTAAAATGCGCCATTTTTGAAATATTAGTGAAAAACGTAAAATTGAGGTGTTTGTCCCCCACCCCTCATCAGGACATTTACTATGTTTTCTCTCTAAGTACTCTGAACAAGTTTCTGAAGAAATTGCTTAGGTTCCCGCTCACGCACTCTACAACTACTTTATTGATTAGACTATAAAATGGTATCAGGGAGCTGTTCTAATGATTGATTAGGCGGCGGGTGGGTCAAGGAACTCTTCAGTTTTTAGTGAAAAAGTCTTTATACTTGTGTTAATAATAGTATTATTTTCATTCGACAAAGAACTGATATTGAAAACTTTAGTCGACGAAAATTAATATAATTTTATAAATTGATGTTGAATGTTTTAAATATTCTTTAACGTTTAGCCTGTGTGTGGGTTGTGGTTTCGAGATTTAGTAATGTAACACACACTTTTAAGCCCCTCTCTTCTGAAATAAAAATAAAAATACTGCGTAGTTTCTGTAGCTAATAATAAGGCTCCTGAATTTTGTGTACGGGGGTAGGAGGGGCAATCTCCACAAAGAATAAAATATAATTGCAGGAGTATATACTCTCTATTCACTTCACACGCATAATCGCATAATGTCAGAACTTATTATAAAACTGAGGATTTTCTGATCAAAGAATGGTAAAGTAACCTCTGGGATTTTTTATGAGAAGTTGTAATAAATCTTGAAATATTCTGCTGAATAAATAGACTGAACTGTATTTGCAAAAAATGAGAGCACCGCGAACTTTACTACGAGTCAACTGCAACTGGTTGTGAGTGCAGTCTGACATTTGTAACGATTACACATTAGTACATTGCCTCTTTATTTTATTACGTCATTAAAAAAAGTTACGAGTATTTAAATGCTTCAGTTTTGCTAACGATAGGGTTTTTGCGCGCAACAATAATACTAATTGTATATACCTACAAAGGGCTATGCTTGGAGTTTCCCTGCGAGATCGAATCAGAAATGTTGAGATCCGCAGGCGAACCAAAGTGACCGACATAGCCGTAAGAATTGCCGAGCTGAAGGAAGTGGCAGTGGGCAGGGCACATAGCTCGTAGAGCCGACGGCCGCTGGGGCAGAAAGGTTCTCGAGTGGCGAACACGAACCGGAAGACGCAGCGTGGGCAGGCCCCTACAAGATGGACCGATGATCTTGTGCGGGTCGCTGGAAATCGCTGGATGCGGATAGCGCAATACCGGCAATTGTGGAGATCTTTGGGGGAGGCCTTTGTCCAGGAGTGGATGTCTTTCAGCTGATATGATGATGATGGTGATGATGATGATACCTACAATCTTATTAGAAATATCACTGTTTTTGGATATTTAGACTTATGTCAGATTATACTCTAGAGTTACTTCTCCGGGTCGTCTCGCTCAGCTCCGCCTCGCCGGTGACCTGTCATCGACCTGTGATCTGTCATCCTTTCCAGCCAGTGATAACATGCTCTTGGTAGATTCAGTATTTTTACTTCAGAGGCCTCTGAGCTATGTTGTGTTTAAGAAGGGTATATGACGAATGCCGCTTAGTCAAGCAGTAGGGTGTTCAAACGCAGATAATGAAATCCTGGGTTCAAATCCCGGTTCGGGCCACAAAGCGAATTAGGGATTTTTGTGAGGAATAATGCATTTGCAGTACCATAGTCCGGGAGTTAACAATATTCACAGACCCGTGCCTCGGAAAGCATGTTAAGGCCTGTACCTGACCTCTGTCCAGCCGTGTAGCTAGTCATCTCAACAATCATGAGAGTGATGGAATAGAAAGCCCACCTGTGTATGCGCACACACTTGTGCATTACAATATGCCGCGGCGGCTGGTGTCCATCGACACTGGCTGCCGTGGCCGAGACTCAAGTAGGAGGACAGTATTATTATTATTAATTGTCGCCTAAATTAAACCACTTGGTTAGGAGCTTTCCGCTTCCGCCAACTACGCGGTGTCTTCAATTTAACAACATTGTAGTTATTTTTTTCATTCGACGGGCCTGTAGGCGTGGTTAGCGAATGCTTGCTATTCACGCCGGAGGTCGTGGGTTCGATTCCTACCCAGGACAAATATTTGTGTGCATAAACATGTCTGTTTGTCCTGAGTCTGGGTGTAATTTATCTATACGAGTATGTATTTACAAAATAAAACTAGTATATGTAGTATATCAGTTATCTGATTTCCATAGTACAAGCTCTGCTTAGTTTGGGATCAGATGGCCGTGTGCAAATAATGTCCCAGGATATCTCAACAAGTGATTTTTAATAAATTTCATTATACTATTACTGTTGAGGTGCTATTATTTTCCTCTCTATATACTAAAAATGTAATGTATATAAACATAAACTGGCTACTTCAGTTCATGCAACATAGATCCATTAGTATTTAGTAACATAAGACTTAATTACGTATTCAATTATAAGCACTGCCGGCTATTTTACACTAATTAGATTGTATACATATAAATTATGTACAGACGCCAGCACATCAAGCTACCCCAATCTGTCAAATTTCCCCAATTGAAAGTGAACCTTATGCTTTGGTGATAAAGATGAAAATCTATAAAAGAAATTTGACAGATTGGTGTAGCTGGATGTGCTGGCGTCTGTACAGTATTAGCCCATACACTCGTCGTAAGTAAACCGATATGTCATGCTTCTAAAATACATTTGAATTAACTTTCAAGAAATAAATAAGTTTTGACGTTCCAAGGAACGGGGAATTAGCATACGCAGTGCATTTTAGTAAATTCATTTCTTAAGTATATACAATTTTCTTAAGTAATATAGAAAGCGTACTTTAAAATAGTGGACGATACTTAAGGAGCTCAATAGGACAGATAGACTGAAGTGCAAGGTGTTACGTCTTCCGTGTAACCGGAGCTACTTTACGTTCTGGGTATATGGAATTTATAGCTAGATGAGTCATGGGATGGATCTACGCTTATTGAGAAATATCGTTACTGATATATTTTAGAAATGCCTATTAGCATACAAAAATTACAAAAATATACAAATATTATTTATTTCTCTTCACAAATAGTGATGATAAGTAAACGATTAATACTTAATCTAAACTGGATGAGTTAGGAGTGTTTCCGTGTAATTATAGTTTATTTATTTATTTTAAACTTTATGCACATAGTTACGTGCAAAGGCGGACTTAATGCCTGAGCTATTTTCTCCCAGTTTAGGCATAGTAGCTATTTTTTTAGTATGAGGGTATAGGTTTTTGTTTTGAGATGATAAATCTTTACTTCTTTATTAATTTTATTGTATAGATGGTTACCAAGGAATGAGTAGAATCTTTGCGCAAAGGTTGTATTAACTCGCGTAGGTGGGCAAACTGAGTAGGTTTTCCGTTTATTTTTTGTGACAAAAGGGTCATAGGAAAGTTGAGTATGTCTTTTGGTAATAGTGTGTAGGATAAATAATTCCCCACTTTACAAAGATTATATAGGTCAACAGTTGGATAGCGGAAGGGAAGAAATGAAAGCACTTTCTATACCACCCGTTGGGCTCTCTCTAGATTGAGCAAGGACGTCTTTACTGAACCTCCCCGTGTTGCGATGCAGTAAATAAGAATCGACTGACACATGGAGTAATATACTATTTTTAGCACAACAGTATCCGCTACATGTCTAAGATTTTTAAATAGGTAAATAAATTTACGAGTTCTAGAGGTCAGTAGGTTTATATAGGTTGGAACGAGAGTTTTCAAATAAATTCACTAATGATGAGTGCATGGCCTAGCCTCCTGCTTAATACTTCTGTAAGATAAGTATAGAAACCCAATACTATGCCAATATATATCACCTATGTCGTATGGGATAAATATGCCAATGTTTATTCTATTTTATAACATAGAAGTTAATTAGAATTAGAAGTTAAAAATAATTAATTCATTTAGTAGCGAAGATCCCGGACATGTATAAATAGGTAAATAGAAAATCTAAGTTAACCATATACAATTTACCTTATTTAAAGGCATGCTTATACTTCAGCAATAACTTTTCGCTATCAAATATTCTAAAAGTAACAGAAGCCATAAATTATTTAATAGGAAAAAAAAACACTACAGATAGTCGCTATAGCCAGTTGATCTGAGTAATCGATTGACGATTCTAAACATATACGAGTACGTTAGTTTTCTTATTATGACGTTCATAATTATGCTAGGAGGCGTTCAGTGTTGACTAGAAATAAGCTTAAAAACGCAAGTAACCCCCGGCAGGGAGCACACCCTTTGGGGTTACAACCTCAGTTGAGGGCGGTGACTGACGTAGAGATCCGCATGAGCCGCAGCATGGTTCGGTAACCACATACCTAAGTGGTTTTAATGTTTGACCGTCTCATTATGAGCGTTGGTTCGGTCTACTGGCAACAGTCTGTAAGCCATAAACTAATAAACCTATTGGGCAGCTTGAACCACTCTGACGCCAGGATTACCATTACCCATATAAATAAAAGTCATACTTTAATTTACTTTATTAAAGACCAATGAAAAGTTGCCAAGTTGGTTTTGATTACAAACCCCATTGACGAAAGTCAAGAATATCTGTCTATCGAATTCATGTGTAAGACTCATTAAAGTGATACCGATACAGCTCAAATTACAGCAATTGCGCCAGTTATGTTCCCAGTGCGTACTCACGCGCACCTCATATGAGCGACACATCGCCGCAACGCAATGACGCAAGTAACATTTTGTTTATTTGTCACAGGTAAGGTTAAATGACATATTATATCACATTACTACGACAACGCGACGCTGTTCTCTATTACGCAAACTCAAATATACCACGTACTTACCATACCTATGCCTCTAAATAATAATCACCAAATCTCGTGTATATGCCCCATTGAGTATGTTTCGCTGGAGCGTCTCAACTGGGCCGTGTTGAAACCGTGGGTCTTCTCAGTTGGAGCGCATTGGATCCGGTAGTAGCATTAAAGCGACCGTCGTTATAAACAGAAGGTCTGCCATAATAATAATATTTAATTCGTACCTTAATATAGACAGAACTATTCAAACAATATGTAGTAAATATATAGCAAATATTTAAAATTTCGTTGATTAAACCTACACATGATCCTTGACAATAACTTAATTTAAGCTAGCTAAATATTATTAGGTACTATTATAAAATAAATCTTATTGTACATTTTTTCATACAATCCCTGTACCTAAATATTTATATGTACCTAGAAATAATTATAAATTATTTATATATTACTACAAACATGTTCTGACTATTTACAAGCGTTTTTTTAAAGTCTACGTGAATAAAAACCTTTTTTAATTACTTTTTTATTATTATTTAATCTTCAATTGCCCGTAGCAATTACTGCTTGGGACTTGTTGCTACTCTAGAAATACATCAGTATTCAATTTACATCATCTGTGAAGGTGTTTTGTCTTTTTTTAACATTCCATTTACAGCCTCCGATGCTTTCACTGCTTCGCACTAGGGGCGTGCGGGGGTGCTACCCGTCCGGCACATAAGAGTACAAACTCAGTAAGCAAGAGTTTGAACCTCGACTCAAGGTTGGGACTGATGTGGAGATGCAGATTATAAGGGTAAGTTAATACGCGAAAACGCCCACCGCTCGTCCATTTCACGATCGCATTTTATAAGGATTAATGCCAATATGTGTGATGAGTCTTGAGTGAGAGACGGTGAAATCGAGGTAATCTAGCCATTATATTATGGAATCTGTCAAGAAAGCTACCTAGATTCCAAAGGTGGCAGTTTTGAAACTGTGACGAATAATAGTATAGGCCGAATGAGTATTAATTTTGATAAATGTTAATGAAATATAACGTTTATATATGGTGTGAAATATTCGTGCTAAATCAGGGAGCCACTTAACACGCAGGGATCGTTTATCTAAAATCTTCAAACTTGAAGCAATCATGTCCATTGTTGAATAAAAAATACATATCAGTGTTGCTGATTACCAGCCTCCTCATATAAACTGAGATCTAGCATTCCAATTATAAACTTGAAATGCTAGATCTCAGTTTATATGTGGAGGCTTCTAGGTAGTTTACAGCCCAAGCTTAGCAATATCATTCACTATTGATGAGTGCATTGTGTTGTATGATTAACACGATCCTCAAAGAACTCCCCATTTGAGGGTCTTTAATAGAGCCTCAAATGGGGAGTAAACTACCTAGAAGCCTCCACATATAAACTGAGATCTAGCATTTCAAGTTTATAATTGGAATGCTAGATCTCAGTTTATATGAGGAGGCTGGTAATCAGCAATTTTCAAGTTTAAAAATCGCAATCAGATATCGACCTATTCTGCACTTCTTCAAGCTCTATTAAAGCTTGAAGAAGTGCAGAATAGGTCGATATCTGATTGCGGTGCAAGATTACTAAAATTCCTTGCACTGCGAAGGAGAAAGGTGTAACGCTTGTAGTTAGTAACAGCACATGTGTGCCGGCATGTGTCTATAGGTAGTTCCAACGGTAATGGAATGGTGCCGCCATCGTCTATGTTTAAAGCATATAATATATTGGTTCCGTAAAGCAAGATAAAGTGAACTCCATCAGAAGAAGCTCGTCGGCGGCCAAGCACTAGCACTATCGTTGAGGTTTAGACTACTAACGAAGTCACTTCGAAAAGAGCTGAAGTGAGTTGTCACTTCCTGGGAGGACCGGACAAAATGGGGGTGCTTGAACTCGTTGAACCGCAGATAAAGTGGCCCTATAGAGCCATTACGTGTTATTAATATTTTTGACAAGAAAACGCGTCTGATCTCTCACCTGTTTATTTAGGTACAACATTAACCATGATAAATTATATTAGAGACAGGGGTCTCTAATCTAATTTACCATGTTTGATATACATCGAAAATAAAAAGCATTACATCAAAAATAAAAAGCATTACATCGAAAATTACTATTATGTCAAGTATTTATCAAAAATAATAAATTAATTACCTGTGAACGTCTTTATTTAACTTAAAGTACTAATTTTAATTACTAATTTATCTTAATAGGTAGTAGCATAGTAGACTCAATCGACGTAATTGTTTAATTAATACGGTGCACGCCGTACGGGTACGGCCAAGCATGCTGAACATTTGTAAGCAACACCATCAATTGTATACCATATTTCGAAGTAAATAAATTTATTATTGTTATTATTATTTATTAACGACACATTTACACGAAAATTAATAACTATCGCTATTAACTTCGTGTACTTCAAGATCGATTATTATTTGGGCAGGTTGCGCTAATTCTGATCCTATCTTCGTAATAATACGTTGACGTTATCTGCCATCTAACACAAATAAAGTACCACAAAATGACCAACCTAGTTTCGCCACCTTCTCTCAAAGATTATCTATTGTTATTTTTATAGCCGGTGAATAGGACGGGTTTAATTCGAGTTATTACAAATTACCTTCAGGGCGGCCGTTAGCCCTGACTGTACGTATATTGACCATAAGTACCGTATGTTTAAAAAAACCGGTCAAGTGCAAGTCAGACTCGCGCGCGAAGTATTTAAATATTTATTTTACAGAATTTTTTGGTATTTGTATTTAAAAATAATAATAATTAAAAGGTTTATTCCCAACAAGCACAGATAATCCTTAACTTAGTTTACATCTAAGACGATATAACCAATTGCGTTTAGTTTATATAATACTTATGAAGCATGCAACATTATAAGTACCAGCTAGGAAAGGCGTCTACCGTTTTTTTTATTGTTACAGTAAATAATAATGATTACTGTAACGCTGATCTTCCCATAGCGCTTAAAAAACTACTAATTAAATTACATAATTATCATGCGTATCGACCTGTAGTGGCGTTTGGTTGCGACTCCAACCACTTTAAATGTCATCAAAGGGAATATAAACAACTAGTATTGCGTCATTTTGTTATTATAGCGCCAAAAAATGTCTAACATCCGCGATTCATGATTATGATTTCAACCTGGTGACAGACGAATTGACAGACAGAGTGCGGAGTCTTAGTAATAGCGTTCCGTTTTACCCTTTGGGCATAGAACCCTAAAACTAATAGAAGAGGTAGCGTATTTTTAACCGATCTTGAATGATTAAATTAGAATTGTGTACCGATTTAGGTAGGTAATGTTTTTATTGGATTGGATGGGAAATAATCACCACCACCACCACCACCACCACCAATATAATCACCACGCCTGGCAGATGGGTTGGTGATCGCAGTATGATGGTCGTAGTCTACAGTGAGATGCTGTTGCCCGTTCTCTGGGGAATATTCCCTCTCAAGATTGCACAGGATAGCTAGCTGATACGATTGGAAAGAGTTAGGGAACAGGACTGTCGGCTAATCGTACTCTTCGAGGCACGGCGTGTAACACCGTCAACTTCTAGACACAATGTTTCTTAAAAATAAAACACAATACACTCTAAAAACAAAATACTCTAATCTATATCTGTGGTATCCATTATCATTAATTCGAATCCAATGAAGCTTAGTGAGCGTGCGTAACCCACAGATATAACTCACTCAATAATGCACTCTTATTGCATCGCCACGGACAGGTTATAATTATTATAAAAAGTCGTAGGTACTCTCGATAAAACAAAAGTGTGACATTGGTCGATACATATAAAGCACTAGATGTCGGCCTGCACAGACTGTCGAAATAATATAGTTCCATTAATAATGGTTCTCATATCACTCGTAGACGTAAAACATCCTTTCCAATCACGTTATGAAATTAAGCGAAGTGAACCGCCTTGTTAGTCTAATGACCGAAAGGTAGGTACGTATAGGAGAGGTCATCTGTTCGACCAATATTTAATTTAGCAAACTATTCTAAAGTAATAGTAATAATAAAATAGCGTTGTGGTTGGAGTGTTTGGTAAATACTTGATATTTACGCCACAGGTCGTGGGTTCCATTCCCAGCCAGGACAGATATTTGTGTGCATGAAGATGTCTGTAGTCTGGGTGTCATCACACTAATATTATAAAGGAGAAAGTTTGTGAGTGTGTACGTTTGTTACTTCTACACGCTCCAGCCGTGTAGAAGTAACAAACGTACACACTCACAAACTTTCTCCTTTTCCAATTTTAATGAAATTTGGTATGGAGTTAGCTGACACCTTGGATTAACACATAGGCTATAATTTATAAAGTTGAACGCGGGTAAAACAGCGGGGCTCAGCTAGTTATTAATAAAAATATATATTTACAAAAAAGGTAAGTATATCAGTTATCTGGTTTCCATAGTATGTACAAGCTCTGCTTAATTTGGGATCCGATGGCTGTGTGTGAATAATGTCCCAGGATATTATTATATTAATAAACACTAATTATAATACCTGCCAATAGCTTTTTCCCTTACTTTTTGAAGTTTTAATTTATCTTTATACCTATCTGATTATGCTTATGCTTTAATTTAAATTATGCTTATGTGTTAATTTAGTAAAGTTTTTAAAGTGTTTTTAGTTTATTTTGTTTAAAAGATATAGTTACATAATATATAAATAATAAAATAAAAAAAGGTTTATTCCCAACAAGCACAGATAATCCTTAACTTAGTTTACATCTAAGACTATATATCTAATTGCGTTTAGCTGACATAATACTTGAATTAATGAAGAATGCAAACATTATAAGTACTAGCTAGGAAAGGCGTCTACCTCAGCAAATGTTACAGTAAATAATAATTATTACTGTAACGCTGATCTTCCTATAGCGCTTAAAAAACTACTTCTAATGATATTACAAAATTATCATGCGTATCGACCTGTAGTAGCGACATATTTTCATTGGGTCGCTGCTGCTCCCCTTTTCTTGGCATCAATTGATATTCCATACTGAGGTTGCCTGGAAGAAATCGCAGCAGCGATAGGGCCGCCCATTGTATGTTTACATGTATTTGTAAATTATGTGTATTTTTCTTGTGTACAATAAAGATTATTTTACTTTACCTTTACTTATGATGAAGTCCTCGCCGAAAGTCGGCCGTGGCGGCTACTCTCAAAAAGACTATCCATCTGCGCGTATCATTTCCCATTTCTGTTAGTGTTTTCAGTGTTATACTGCCTCGTTTGTCTAGCCGTATAGCCCATGTTCAACCACAGATAACTAGGGTTCAAATCCCGGGTCAGGCCAAAAATGAGTTTGAGATATATCTTTAAAAAGAATAAAATCTTCGTATGAGCCCGAAGTCTGTATATTAGTTGGTCAGCCATCGGTCCTGTACCTAACCTTTTTCTGGTCGTGTTGCTAGTCGTCCCATCGGAGCATGAGAGTGAAGGAATAGAAATCCCCCCCCCCCCCCGCCCCTTCCTACCTGTGTTAGCGCTCACACTTGTGCGCTGTAATATGTCTCGAATATATAACTAGTCTCCATTGAGACTGGCCGCCATGACGAAATGCGGCTGGGAGGAAATTATTGAGAATGTTATTTATTTTTATTATTATATGCTGTCATACATTAATTACTTTCTTGTGAAAAGTAAATTTTAAATGTCAGACATGATGACGTGTTTTCATATATTATGTTCACCTACTAGCTTCCTATAAACACGGATGTTTTTGTCAATCTGACTGTACGTCTGCATTGTACACGGTTACAAACAGCTCATCAAGTTCTGACATTTATGTAAGACTCGTTTATATGCAATTCTCTGTAAACATGTTGGTAATTAAATGTATGTTAATGTTGTGTGTCTGTGCAGTCTCATTCGCTGCGTCTTAATGTTGTCAGGCCTATATAACACTATAATTCCTAATTATATACAATGAATGCCACTATTTAAATTTAAAATAGCACTACAGAAACTCCTTATTGACAAATGCTACTATACAATAGAAGAGTTTTAAAGGATACAAAATTATAATTATTAGAGTTGTACTTGTAATTAATGACATTTGTGTTTTTAATTTTCTATCGATATTATAATGTATAAATTCAATAATTTAAATTGAAATAATAATCTGTAATCATATGTATTTGTATGTCTACAGACAAAACATAGCACACTATTTTATATGTATGACCTTTTTATATACCTATGTTACACATATAAAATTTCTGATTCTGATTCTGAATACTGACACACAAGATGCATCAAACGATAATTAATTTGTCATGTAAACTATCTTAACTAGTATTGAGATGAGAGAAAAATTGATCTTATTTGTTTGATTGTATCCAATAGATAAACTAACCGATTTTAAGAATTATTTCACCTACATAAAGCTAGCAAAAGTATCAGCAATCAAAATGG
This sequence comes from Pseudoips prasinana, assembly GCA_951640165.1. Classification (NCBI taxonomy): domain Eukaryota; kingdom Metazoa; phylum Arthropoda; class Insecta; order Lepidoptera; family Nolidae; genus Pseudoips; species Pseudoips prasinana. The sequence continues at coordinate 36,287,505 of OX621247.1, forward strand.
GTTGTGCTTTGTTAAAACATTTAAATAACAATACAAGGTACTAAAACTTCGCCTTATAAGTAATTAATTTCCCTAGAGTACTTATTTATAATACTGATTTGTTTTTCTATAGGAGTGTAGAAAACTCGCAGCAGCAAGAGGTACCTACTCTGTAACGGGATCTAGGGAGACCTTCACAATGATAACACACGTATTAAACACCAATCACTTATTTTATTGAAAAAATAATAAAACTAGATTTCACAATGTATTCTTTAGCACTCCATTTTGATAACTATTGACCAACATCACTCAAACGTAAAATTATACTTTTTATTGAATTCGAATTCTATTTCTAAATTTAAAAGCTATTTTAATAAAATGACCACAGTTAGCTATCTTCTCAAAAGAGGTTTTATTCTATAGGAGGGTAGGTAATATCATTACATGACCCCCTCCCCAAAAAAGAGGTTTTATTCTATAGGTGGGTAGGTAATATCATTACAGTAGGTATAGTAGTACAATAATAATAATATCCTGAGACATTATTCACGCACGGCCATCAGATCCCAAACTAAGCAGAGCATGTACTATGGCAACCAGATAACTGATATACCACATATACTACTTTTCTTTTGTAAATACATACTTATACAGATAATTACACCCAGACTCAGTAGAAACAGATAAGACACAAGTTAAAGTCCTTTAAGCCATATTCTTAACTATGTTTCTTAACTATCTATGAAACAAGAATTTTTATTCGCTTTTCCTTAACTGGTTAAGAAATAAGAATATTTTATCCATTTTTCTAACTGGTTAAGAAAAACAGTTAAGAAAATGGATAAACTATCCTTAATCCTTAACCAGTTAATAAAGCTGACAAAAAAAATCTTATTTCCTAACCAATTATGATAGAGTAAACAAAAAGTCCATTATTCATAGATATTAAATTGTTTATTTTTTTTAATGTAAATGTATACAATAACATTTTCAGTGAAAAGTATCGATAAAGAAAAGTATCACGTTAGTGCGAAGGCAAGGCAAGGCATGCCATTATGGAGATATCCATGGTTAATGTTTTTCTAGTGGTCTATGGTCACCAACTAACCTAACCTAACCCAAACGATATGGACTTTTTGTTTACTCTATCATAATTGGTTAGGAAATAAGATTTTTTTGTCAGCTTTATTAACTGGTTAAGGAATAAGAATAGTTTATCCATTTTCTTAACTGTTTTTCTTAACCAGTTAGAAAAATGGATAAAATATTCTTATTTCTTAACCAGTTAAGGAAAAGCGAATAAAAATTCTTGTTTCATAGATAGTTAAGAAACATAGTTAAGAATATGGCCTATAGTGTTAAAGTAAGGTTAAGTAAGAAACAGTTTAGACACTAGGACGGGGCGGAGGAGTGCAGCTAAGTAAAAAGTTAATACAATATAAACAGAAGGAATGCAAACCAATAATGTCCACACAAATACAAAAACAGAAATAAACAAACTACATAAGCTAAACGTTGTTGGAGAAGAAATATCTGTTGCATCGATATTTAACCAATACAATATACATTTCTACTTCAATATATCTGGTATTAAAAGTAACAATATAAAACGGTCACCGTAGCCTAGTTGGTAGTGCTCCTGCCTACGGAGCTGGTGGTCCTGGGTTCGAATTCCGCTAAGTGCAAATATTTGTGTGATGAGCACGAATAGTTGTTTCTGAGTCATGGATGTTTTTTAAGTATTTATCTATCTATATAAGCATGTATATCGTCGCTTGGTACCCATAATACAAGCATTGCTTAGTTTGGGGCTAGGAAGATCTGTGTGACACTGTCCCCAGATAAAAAAAAATAGCATAATTTTGGTTTTTAAAAATATAGAAGAAACCTTGTTAATTATGTCAACCACTTTCTTCTTGAAATTATCCAAAGACAAAGCAAATATGTCCACGTCTTCCAGAAGTTCAAAATTAGCAATAACTCTAAACAGAAATACATATAATAAGTAGATCGTCGGCCGACAAGTGCCACCTGCGTTTTATATCATAATTATACTACAAAGTTGCAGTCTAAGTCACTTTCACTCACTGAACTTAAAACAGATCAGTACCAACGTGTGTTACAAATTAGTTGAGTAGCGGTTGACGAAATTCAGCTAGAAATGCACAAACCAGTTCTGCTAGGATGTGTATTATATTACATTACACTACAGTAGTCCAGTACGTTAACGGTACGTGAATCAATATGATGCATTCAAGAAAACATGACTGTAAAGCTAAGCATCGACCGCATTAAAAATACTGAATTGAATAATGTTAAAGTATTACTTCTTAGGTGATTATTGTGAGCACAAATTTAAGAACGCGTCACGTTTACTTGCACTTCAATTAATTGAGGTAGAATCGTATCTTTCTTCTAACTGGTGTAATGGAATTTAAAAACTAATACCCTTATTTAAAAACGCGGGCTAAAGTTAAACTGCAGTTGAACTATGGATCAAACAATCTCATTGGATGGCTTTCGACTAAACCAAGGATCAACTGAAGTTTAACTTTAGACCTCGTTTTTAAAAGAGAGAGAAAGAGCTATACCTATATGTATACCGATGCCATGGAAGTGGAGCAAAAGTCAGTGTTACAAGCAACGATGCAAAGCGATAGAAGAGTTGTAGTTGTATACCTGGGAAGCTAGGCTATACATATGTATGTAGCGACTTATGAACAGCCTGGGTACCTTTTTCTTTTTGTTTTACGTGGTGGAAATGCCATTCGCACGTTGTGTTGGGCCGACCCACTAAAACCACCACGGTAGCCAGCCTCACAGTGCCTGTGCGGGGGCTCTGGGTGCTCGTGAACGATCTCACCAGTACCCCCGCTGTGCACTGAGCGTCTGAGACCCTCCCCTGGGGACGAGAGGGGCCCGAATACCTCCCCCCTGCCCATCACGCACAAACGCGTTTAGGCAACCTGAGCTACAGCAGGTTACGTCTTCCCGGGACCGCGTATACAAGACGAGTGGAGTGCCCTTCCTCCAAACGCCAGCGATCCCACGGGAGCCTGGGTACCTGCACGCATACTTCGTGTTATTTTGTTAAGTTACACTGCTATCGGGCACACGCAGTTTTTAATTATACAAGGTGTATTCTTAATATTATAACCACCCCATCACATCCGTATCGTATCGAGGGGGGATTAGAAGTCGTCCCAAGGGAATATTACTTTTTAAAACAATTACAGCTTCTATCCATCCAAAGGTTGTCTGGAAGAAATCGCTTAATGCGATAAGACAGCCCATTGTACTAAATTATAATACTATTTTTGTCCTACCTATTTATCCTGCTTGTGTGTACAATAAAGAGTATTCTATTCTATTACCCCGAGAATGGACAGTAGCGTCTCCCTGTTTATTATGACCTGGTGTTAAGCTCAGCCCTGGTCGCCTCAAAAAAGAATTGCTACAGCCTTAGCTCATATAAAGAAAGAAAGAAAATAAATTTATTCAGTAAACTGACACAGACAATAATAATAATATATAATAGGTCTTTACCTATGAAATTGCCGTTTTGTATGAAAAAATTTAAACGAATTTTTTTCATGAATTTTTTTATTTGTATTAATCGAAGTAATCACCCATGCAATCAATGCATCTTTGCCATCGCAGTGGCAGTTTATTGATGCCCTTCTTAAAGAAATCAGCTGGACGGGAGGCAACAAATTCTTCAAAGGCATTTTGTACTGCCTCTCGGGTATTGAATTTTTTTCCCGCCAAGAAGTTATCCAAATTCTGGAAAAAGTAGTAGTCTGTAGGCGCAAGGTCTGGTGAGTAGGGCGGATGACGGAGAGCTTCCAACCCCAGTTCTTGCAACTTGGAGACCGTCTGCTGTGCAGTATGAGGTCGCGCGTTGTCGTGCAGGAGCAGCGGAGACGAGCGATTGACCAATGCTGGTTGGAGATGCGCCAGCTTCTCCATCATTGTGCTCAGTTCTTCACAGTACACATCTGCAGTAATGCTCACCCCGTTTGGTAAGAAGCTGTGATGAATCACACCGGCGCTAGACCACCAAACAGTGACCATCACTTTTCTAGGGGTAAGTTTTCGTTTAGGGCATTGTTTAGGTGCTGAACCAGGATCCAACCAACTTGCTGAGCGCTTGCGGTTATCAAACAGAATCCATTTTTCATCGCAGGTAACAATGCGGTTCAAAATTCCTTCATTTGTGTGTCTGTTGAGCAGTGCAAGGCACGTCTCGACGCGTACTTCGCGCTGGCGATCATTGAGTTCGTGGGGCACCCATTTGTCAAGCTTTTTTACCTTGCCAATTTGACGCAAATGGACCAATATTGTTTTGACGCTAACGTCGAAAGCTGCTGCTAATTCAGCCGTAGATTGTGTATCATCAGCTTCCACAACCGCCTTTAATTCGTCATTGTCGACCAAAGTCTTCGGACGACCGCGAGGTTCATTTTTCAGGTCGAAATTTCCAGAACGGAAGCGAGCAAACCAATAACAGGTGGTGCGTTGGTTTGTAGTGTTAGCTCCGTAAACGTCGTTGATGTTGCGTGCCGCTTGTGCCGCGTTGCTGCCACGACGGTACTCATATTCCATAATTACTCGAATTTTTAACGTATCCATGATGACGAAAAAGATTGAAATGCGATGAAAATGTAACACTAATCAATAAAGAAATGACTACTTTTGGAAAAAAGAATCCATGTTTTTGAAATAAAATTAATTTGAAATTAGAATTCTTAGCCAAACAAAAATTATTTTGATTTGAAATGGCCAGTACTGCAGAACGGCAATTTCATAGGTAAAGACCTAATATAAAGGTACACAAACAGAAGTCCTTAATTCTTATCTGTGCGAGTCCGAATTGGTTCCATCTCAGCACTAGCTGCAACATTAACTGATGCAGCGCTGGTTTTATGATGGAACCACGTAAAATAACTCACGGACAATTAGACCGATTATTATTTATTTTCCTTTATCAAACAACAACAAAAGCACGATATGAAACAATAAGTTTAGCAAGTACGTTTAACTTTATGGCTTGTTAAACAAGCATATTCATATGCCATCACTCACATGTTGCTGACATCTCCCCATTCCGATATTTTGTTGTTGTTATCGATTCTCTAAATATAAACTTTATTTTGAGACTGCCTTTATATGAGATACCCGTTATGTTTACTTGTTATAATATATATATAATGAATCTGCATTTTAACCATCTGTATATTGCATATTAGTAAATTTCACTGATTTGCCTTACAGTCGCGTTCGTTATCTGCTTTTAAAACACAACTGCCCAGCGCGCAGCAACACAATATTAACGTACTAAAACTGATAAATCTACCCTTTGTATTCGCGCCCTTTTGATACAGTGAGACACACTCACATCAATATAAGAAGGGATTATGTTGACGTGAGTACATCCATTATGTTTATGCACTTCAATTATCTGCAAACTATTGAGTAACTCCCGAACGAGTGGAGTTGCAAAATTTTACTATCCGCACTATCACAATCGCGCAAAGGACTGATCAAAACCGGTCATCATACTTCCTGGGTGTTGCCACCGCGCCCAGCCCTGAGTCTATTACTGTACTATATAGAGTGTTAGTACACAAGCAAAACAAAAGGCGTAAGCTACCGAGCCTAAAGTAACACGGACTTTAAAGGAATATCACACTAATATTAAAAAACCGGCCAAGTGCGAGTCGGACTCGCCCATGAAGATTAAATGAAAGGTAAATTGCCGTTTACGATTTATGACGCATTAAAATAAAACTACTTAGTAGATCTCGTTCAAACCAATTTTCGTTGTTAATTTACATGGACAGCATTTGGCATAATGTACATCGTATATTTTTTTTAGTTTTATCATTCTCTTATTTTAGAAGTTACAGCGGGGGGAACTCATTTTTCCACTTTGGAAGTGTCTCTCGCGCAAACTACTCAGTTTAGAAAAAAATGATATTAGAAACCTCAATATCATTTTTGAAGACCTATTCATAGTTCTATGTATGGGGAACCCCCAAAATTATTATTGTTTTTCCATTTTTGTGTGAAAATCTTAATGCGGTTCACAGAATACATCTACTTACCAAGTTTCAACAGTACAGCTCTTATAGTTTCGGAAAAAAGTGGCTGTGACATACGGACCGACAGACAGACAGACAGACAGACATGACGAATCTATAAGGGTTCCGTTTTTTCCATTTGGCTACGGAACCCTAAAAAGGCGAAAGTTTGTGAGTGTGTATGTTTGTTACTTCTTCATGTCTCAACGGCTCGAGCGAAGTTAAAAAAATTTGGTATGGAGTTAGCTGACACCCTGGATTAACACATAGGCTATAATTTATAAAGTTTAACATGGGTAATACCGCGGGGCACAGCTAGTAACTCTTATAATACAGCGAGTACAGGCACAAGTTACTTTCGTTCGATTTAAACCAGTAAATGGAAGGGATTAATTTCCCTAATGCGAGATATCTTGAGAAAAATAGTATCATGTAGAGATACATACATAGACTCCCGCCTGTTTCCCAAAGGGTAGGCAGAGATAACGGAGTTCCATTTGTCACGATCCTTGCACACCTCTTTTTCGTCGTTTAAGCCAGGTCAGTAGTACCCTAAAAAGCGAGCAAGTATGACGCATATAATGAGAGTGTAGAGATCATTTGGAAAAATTAGGTATTCTAAGCCGTTTTTTTAAACATATCCATTATCCATCTTCCAACGAATGAGAACTTAGAGAGAGCATACGTAGAAAAGTTACAAAAAATTAAATAGTTGCATATTTTTATATTGTTAAACACCCTGCTTAATACCAAGCAATAGAAGTATTTTTCAGGTTGCCAACTACTTTAAAATCAATAATTAAAAACAAACAAAATATTAAACGGCGTTAAAATTACGTTAAAGACATTCTTGATTGAACAGTAAATCTCGTGTATATGCCCCATTGAGTATGTTTCGCCGGAGCGTCTCAACTGGGCCGTGTTGAAACCGGTAGTAGAGACAACCGCTGAGTTTGTTTCGCTGGGTCTTCTCAGTTGGGGCGCATTGGATCCGGTGGTAGTATTAAAGCGCGACCGTCGTTATAAACACAAGGTCCGCCATAATAATAACATTTAATTCGTACCTTAATATAGACAGAACCATTCAGACAATATGTAGTAAAAATCTAGCTAAAATTTAAAATTTAGATAATTAAACCTACACATGATCCTTGACAATAACTTAATTTAAGTTAGCTAAATATCGTTACTGTTATAAAATAAATTTTATTGTAAATGATTTCCTACAATCCGTGTACCTAAATATCTATATGTACCTAGAAATAATTATAAATTAATCATATATTAATACGAACATGTTCTGACTACATGAATAAAAACCTTTTTTATTTTTATAACATTGTTTTTCAAGCAAATTCATATAATAAATAAACAATGTATTGGAGGAATTAAAACTCTTTAATTCTACTGATCGCACTGGTTATTTATTTTTCAAAGTTGTGTGTGTTGTAAATTCTATTATTATGAGCTTTTATTATTATGTTTATTGACTGTTAATGCACCTATTTATATAATTGAACATTGAGTATATAAAAGTATACTTGATTTTAATAAAAGTCTGTTGGCGTGGTTGACAAATGCTTGCTTTTCACGCCAGAGGTGGGTTCGATTCCTACCCAGGACAGATATTTGTGTGCATGAACATGTCTGTTTGTCCTGAGGCTGGGTGTATTTATCTATATAATTATGTATTCACAAAATAAAAGTAGTATATGTAGTACATCAGTTATCTGGTTTACATAGTATCAAATGGCCGTGTGTAAATAATGTCCCAGGATATTATTTTTTTCGTCTTACTGTATGCCTTATATAAACTTAGCGATATAGTATTTTACAATAGAACCTTAATAACGTTTAAACCTAAAATTTTAATGTACTATTGTCGAATGGGAAGCCATGGGCGACCACTAGTCTAGTAACACAATAAACATCTAAATGGATGGCCTAGTCCATCCGGTGAGTTGAGTTTTTAACCTGCTATGTACAGACGCCAGCACATCAAGCTACCCCAATCTATCTAATTTCCCCAATGGAAAGTGAACCTTATACTTTTGTGATAAAGTTGAAAATCTATAAAAGAATTTGACAGATCGGGGTAGCTGGATGTGCTGGCGTCTGTACATACACACATATAATCTACCTACCCTAAAAATAGTGATGGGCGTAATAAAACAAGGAGCCCTTACACCACGTCAGTCAGTCTATCCGCACAGAAAAACACATATCAAGATAGATAGACACGCTTACAATGTGGTGAAATAAAATCATGTTTTTTTTATATGGCATCATACAAGTACAACAGAAATTATCGTACACCGCGCTTGGCGCGTCACGCACTTCAACGAGTTTTTAATGGCAACACCATCACTATGGAGTAGTCCTTGAGTTGATGAGAGACGACGAACTCACATAAACGCAGTGAACCCAATGTATAGGTCACGTAAAGAATTGACCCGGAAGTAGTTACACCAACACAATACACATCACTTGTAATAATATCTCAAAAATGGGAAATTATAAATTTAATCGTCCGGGGAGTCCCGAACCCTTATACCAATCAGGGCTATTAGCTCTACATTAACCTAAGAACGATACATAATAGCAGATGAAATTTAGCATTACCTTGCTAACACCCTTCCGGAGGACTCTTGTTTGTGTCTGTCTATGAATACCAGTTGTAGTCAGGGGTATGCCTTTTAATTTCAGTAGGTTCGTTTTCTAGAAACTAGCAGACTGATATTTACAATTGTCTGTTAAAGATTATATCATATTAAAAACACCTACCAAATTATTAATTTACCCACCGAACTATTAAATTTATGAGTTCTCATTTTTGAGATTACATGTATGCATTGCATTGCAAATAATGCTTTAAAACTAAATTTTAATTGAATAATAGTTTAACAAGATAGTACAAATGGCGACGTTATAGCTAGGAGCTACCAAGCCGCCATTAAATGATCAGGATTAATAAAAGAGTAATGCGTATTTGTTGGTAACGTTAGCGAAATGATTTTTCACTAATTAACTATGTTATCTTCCTTGTGTCGCTGCCAGATGGTGCTAATCTTTACCGATAATCCATTTATAGCTAGCGACCAACCCCCCACTATTTGGTAATAACTTATGTTTGACAGTAATTGCAATCGGAAGATACAGCCTCGCAATTTGAACTAGCCTTCTGGCGCCTTCCTTTTCAACCTTGCTACTACTCTAAAATCATAGTAGGCTTGTATGTGAATGTATAATGTACAAAAAATACCTTCAACCATTTAGAATGCTTTGCTATTAGGCAGCTTTGTAACATTAGATATAAATTATTACAGAAGGTAACTATTTATTTGTAAACGCCTTAAGCACAGAGTGCAAATTATAGAGGATATCTTACTTAATTGTCAGATTGTTCTCGGTTGAGGTGGATTTGGTCTAGAAGTGAGCATCATAACGAGTATCATATTATATAGCATATTACTCAGTACGTAAGAAATAATTGAAATGAATCCCACTAGTCACTGTAAAACAAAAAACACCAATGAGATGTATGTAACTGTGATTTCCACCGACAATAGTTAAAATTTTACCCGTAAAATTATTAAAAGAGATTTAAGGTGATCAAGGGATTATTTAGATTTGTTAACATTATTTGTGTTCTTCATCATGGAAAACATAAAACAAAAACGATCGAATAAAAAACAAGCAAATTTATGCAAATTATCAAATTTTATCCGTGGATTATTCTTTAAACATACGTTTTTAGTCATATCACTGCACTATTAATCAATAATTTCCTTTTTTGGACTAGTGCCAGGGTTTCAATGACAGTATCAAAAAGATTTTTATTATTTTTTTTAATGTCTCTTTTCATTCATCAAAGTTTATATTGACAATTCATTTCACCACACATATTTTTCATCAGTTGTAATAGATTCCAAACTTTTCCAACACCCTTAAAACATGAATACTATCAAGAAGTTCATCTTAAACTTCATAGCTTTTATTTACTCCTCGAATCAAAATCAACACCTGAGCAGAAGCTGACGTATACGTTCGTTGACTCATCCAGGCCTCCAAGGTGCATCCAAACCTCTCCCGGTGTCCATTTTTATCAAACAGTTGGTATATTTTCTGCGATGTTTCGCACTCTTCGAGACACGGTCTTTGCTGGCAAACTTACCTTTAAATGAATTTACATTTCGGTGTTTATTTCTTCGGCTACTGCAATTCTTTTATTATGTCTCCATCGATGAACGGTTTTCACGTTTTTCGATTGGAACCTACTAAAGTAATCATTATGATCCTAATGTTTCATAGTTTAGAGAAGTCCTGTTCTAAATTATTAATTTATCCATAGATATAAATACCTGCATATGTATACCTAGAAATAATTATGTAATTAACTGGTACTAATACTACACAATGCTCTAACTATTTGCAAGCACTTTTTAAGGTGTGCGTAAATAAAACGTTTTTATTTTATACTAGCTGGTGCCCGCGACTTTGTCCGCGACAACTTTGAATGATGATAAATGTAACTACTTACTTCTAGATTAATATAAAAAATATAACTTTTAAAACAAATAAGCAATATAAATTGAATAAAACCTAACCTATAAATAACCTTACAAAGAAATAAATGAAAGACTACTTTGTTACTGTTATTTACAAAAAGGACCCGATATCATCAAGCAAAAATTAAAGAATACATATCAATTGTCCTTAAGTATAGTCAGTAAGTTAAATAAAGTAAAATAATAATCAAAGATGCATTAATCACAAAGATAACTCCCATTAGATTAGGTTGCGACATTTTGTGAACGAAACCATAGCGCGATCCAAAACGATGATTACGCCATCTACTAACAAAAATATAAACTTGTAAAGTGGTAAAATTAAGATGTGTGTATATATTTTGGGTGAGATTTAGGCGATCATCTATTGATTCAGTTTTAGACTACCTTTTATTTCAAGTATTTATTTATTTTAACCGATATGCCAATTAATTTCCGCGATCTGAAACGACATTAACGCCATCTAGTTACAGAATTGTGAACTTGCAGATCAGTAAAATTAAGATGATGTTTTTTGGGTGCGATCATCTCGACACCAACAATTTATACTACGCTAACTCAAATTTTAGATAAATTAGTTTATTATCCCAATTTGATTAAAAAGTCGTTATTTTCATTTGTTATAAAATTTACCAAAAAAAGAAGTTACAAATCTTATAAAACGCTAAATCTTTACTTAGACGACAACGACCACGTCATTTTAAGCTACATGGCATAAGAAACTATTTTTTAAAATTTGAGTTTGCTTAAATTGTTGGTGGCGATCTATTGAATCAGTTTTGGATTACCTTTTTTTAACAACAAATTATTCCCTGGATTGCTTTATTTTTAACTGAAAGACCAAATACCAATTTACATGCGTTTAACTAAAAAAATACAGACTTTCATACAAACTTACATCGCCTATTCTAGTCGTCCTTAGGGGTGGAATTTCCAAAAACCCTGAAATATATACTTATAATTTTTAAATGAAAGGCCATATACCAATTTTCATGCGTTTACCTCAAAATTGTCACATTTTTCATACAAACTTACATCCCCTATTTGTCACCCTTAGGGGTGGAATTCTAAATGAAATAAATATTTAAAAAAATGAAATAAATATTTTTTCATTTTTAACTGAAAGGCCAAATACCAATTTTCATGGGTTTAACTTAAAAAATGTCGCATTTTTCTTACTAACTTACAACCCCTATTTTACGCCCTAAGGGGTGGAATTCCCAAAAATCCTGAAATATATATTTTTAATATTTAACTGAAATGCTAAGTACCAATTTTCATGCGTTTAACTTCAAGTCGCAGTTTACATAGAAACTTACGTACCCTACTTTACGCCCTTAAGGGGGGGAATTCTCAAATATTCTGAAATATATATTTTAAATTTTTAACTGAAATGCCAAATAACAATTTTCATGCGTTTAACTTAAAACGTTTCACATTTTTCATACAAACTTACATCCCCAATTTTAATCCCTTGGGGGTGGAATTTACAAAAACCCTTCTTTAGTGGATGCCTACGTCATAAAAGGTACCTTCTGTCAAAATTTCAAGTCTTTAACTCCAGCCGTTTAGGCTGTGCGTTGATATGTCAGTCAGTCAATATAAACTTACATCACTTATTTTATGCCCTTCGGGGCGGAATTTTCAAAAATCCAGGAACACATATTTTTATTTTTAACTGAAAGGCCAAATACCAATATTCATGGGTTTAACTTCAAAAAAGTCGCATTTTTCATACAAACTTACATGCCCTATTTTACGCCCTAAGGGGTGGAATTCCCAAAAATTCTGAAATATATATTTTTAATTTTTAACTGAGATGCTTAATACTAATTTTCATGCGTTTAACTTAAAAATTGTCACATTTTTCATACAAACTTACACCACCTATTTTACGCTCTTGGGGCTGGAACTTCCAAAATGCTGAAATATATATTTTTTATTTTTATCTAAAAGGTCAAATACCAATTTTCATGCGTTTAACTTAAAAATTGACACATTTTCCATACAAACTTACATCCCCTATTTTTCGCCCTTGGGGGTGGAATTTCCAAAAACCCTGAAATACGTGATTTTTTATTTTTGACTGGAAGGCCAAATACCATTTTTTATGCCTTAAACTTCAAAAACGGCAAAGTTTCATACTAACTTAACGCCCCTGTTTTACCCCCTTAGGGATTGAATTTCGAAAAATCCTTCCTTATTCCTTGTTTACATTATAAAGCAAACATTTGTGCAAAATTTCAGCTTTCTAGGTCCAAGGGTTTGGGCTGGGCGTTGATGAGTCAGTCAGTCAGTCAGGACTTGTCTTTTTATTTATATAGATAGATTTTACCAATACTTAATGTATGAATACCTAAAATAACATTTTTAGGTAGATTTTGAGCTATATTGCTCATAAAGATGAACAAAGTATTTTGTCACACTGAAAAACGTAACAACATACTATATAGTCCCTAGTATTAAATACCCAGTAAAGTACATAGAACTGCTAGACAGAAACATATCCCACCTGTTACCATTAAAAATAATAAAATACCTCTGTACATTGAGTACTCTGCGTTCTGTAATTACGCACATCTCGGCATCGTTATAATTTCGAAACTATTGACAAATATGTAATTGCTTATTTGATAGTGCGGCCGCTCGCGCCGGTAACTCGTAGGAACTTCTGGATCTTTGCAATTCATAGCATTTGTAAAATATCCTGTTATGCATCATCATGTCAGACAAATGACGTCCACTGCTGGATAAAGGTAAAAGGTTTCCAGGTTCCCACAGAGTTATGGCCATCATTTGGAGGTTTATGCCATAATAGCAACGCTTGTTTCTGCAATTATGGGTGTGCACTATCAAAATGATCGAAGCATTATATCATCGAGACGCGCAGGTGCTGTTTATGTTAAAATTATATAATTAATGTAGAAATAAATGTCTTACGGCTTACCTAATCAGCGTCTTTGATCTTGCTGTATATTGTTTAACCACAATGCAGCGTCAGGTCAAAGAGTGTATTTTATAGCAAGGAAAAATAAATATTTTGGGACAAGTAACACCCTGCCATCTGATCCCAAACTAGGCAGAGCCTGTACTAAGGCAACCAGACAACTGATAAACATCCTTATATAAATACATACAATCTGTTGTTAAATTCTACCCAGAGAGAGATCAAAGATTTGTCCCAGGTGGGAATTGAACACCCGGCCTGTGGCTTAGCACTGAAGGTCAGTAACCACCAACAGGTCAGTCAAAAGACTTCCAATAGCAACCAGAAGTCTGGAATTTAGCAATCTTACATACTTCGATAAGTATGTAAGATTGCTAAATTCCAGACTTGGGTTGCTATTGGGCAATGCTAATGGGCAGTGGTTATCCTAATGTCTGAGTTGATCAAGCCGACCAGTAGGTCTCTGACATGGCTTAACGACTGTTGTCTAATGGCTACAAACGGGACCGACAGCTCTCGGAAGCACGAAATGACTTCCCTTACCAAAGATACCACGTAAAACAACGCATTGTTCGTTCGAACGACTTCACTTCATGTAGAAATTATAACACATCATATTTTAGGATATTTAAATGATAATCCCCTATAGTATAGATATTTCTTATTTTAGTACGGGCGTTATCTTATAAAACTATGGGATAAGATAAACTCAAAACAGATAATATCATAAATCTAATCATCCAATGAGAAACTAGAATGTTTAACGATACGTTATTGTTAATCTGCGCCTTAATATATGACACGCCTTTGTCATATTTGTATGGTTGTGATGTTGATACTGTTATTGATACATAAATATATGACACGCCTTTGTCATATTTGTATGGTTGTGATGTTGATACTGTTATTGATACATAAATATATGACACGTCTTTGTCATATTTGTATGGTTGTGATGTTGATACTGTTATTGATACATAAATATATGACACGTCTTTGTCATATTTGTATGGTTGTGATGTTGATACTGTTATTGATACATAAATATATGACACGTCTTTGTCATATTTGTATGGTTGTGATGTTGATACTGTTATTGATACATAAATATATGACACGTCTTTGTCATATTTGTATGGTTGTGATGTTGATACTGTTATTGATACATAAATATATGACACGTCTTTGTCATATTTGTATGGTTGTGATGTTGATACTGTTATTGATACATAAATATATGACACGCCTTTGTCATATTTGTATGGTTGTGATGTTGATACTGTTATTGATACATAAATATATGACACGCCTTTGTCATATTTGTATGGTTGTGATGTTGATACTGTTATTGATACATAAATATATGACACGTCTTTGTCATATTTGTATGGTTGTGATGTTGATACTGTTATTGATACATAAATATATGACACGTCTTTGTCATATTTGTATGGTTGTGATGTTGATACTGTTATTGATACATAAATATATGACACGTCTTTGTCATATTTGTATGGTTGTGATGTTGATACTGTTATTGATACATAAATATATGACACGTCTTTGTCATATTTGTATGGTTGTGATGTTGATACTGTTATTGATACATAAATATATGACACGTCTTTGTCATATTTGTATGGTTGTGATGTTGATACTGTTATTGATACATAAATAAATATACTAACCCCTATGGTTACATTATACAACATGTAACGTAATTAACGCACACCCTCAAACACCCCATTTAGAATATTATGTTGTAATCATAATACATGCACTGAATTTATAAATAAACTTGTATATGCATTGTTATTTACTAAACTAGTTTCTTGGAATAAAGTTTATTTTTCTTTATTTTGTACTAGCTGTGCCCGCGACTTTGTCCGCGTGTTAATTAGTTTGTTTTATTTTTGTTTTTTCATAAATAAAAATTTTTCAAAAATAAAAGTAGCCTAAGTTACTCCTTATTACATCATCTACCTGCCAATAAAAGTCTCGTCAAAATCGCTCCAGCCATTTCAGAGATTAGCCGGAACAAACAGACAGACAGACAGACAAATATAGTAAAAAAAAATATTTTGGTGTATGTACCGTATATATATTCATATACATGTAGTAAAAAACGGTTATTTTAATATTACAAACAGACACTTCAATTTTATTTATTTGTATAGATTGAATGATGGAATTTGTATGTATACAAATAAATCGGCGATTTAAAAGTATGATTTCTTTGACTTACGGTCCATGTCAATTTGTTTTGACTGTACAGAATTAATATAATTTCCGTAAATTTAATTATTTTGGAATAAAAAATTACCTATATTAAAAATGATATAAATCGATTCAGTAAACGATTCTGATTAAACTATTTTCAGGATGTGCCTTAATTAAGTTACATGTTGTATAATTTATTTTAAATTTATTGGTAAATGTTTCTTACTAGCAGTTCAATGAAACAATAAAAAACATATATATCCTACTAATATTAAATATGCGCAAGTTTGTGAGTACGGATATATGGACGTTCTTACTCCCCCACGCAATAACTACCGAACGGAGTTTGATGAAATTTGAAGTAATACAGCTTATATATCCGAATAAACATATAGGCTACAGTTTATAAAGTTTAACGCGGGTAATACCGCAGGGCACAGCTAGTAACTAATAAAATAACTCTATACGTGCAAGAATTAAACCTAAATCCGCGAATCTATGACTATCGCTTATCTGATTTAATATCTTGAGCTGTCGATTGTAATGATCAATTTAAAGAATTGAGCTAAGTTTGTTAGACATAATTCTACTTCCTAATGCCCAATGAAGGTCTGTGATCTCCCAGCATCAGTCCGCAGGCTCGCTGCAAGGACAGCGGCGCGTTGCGTCACGCCGTACTTCGGCCAGTATATATTTGCGCCGGAGTGCACCGTGGTCATCATTCGAGATACACTCACATCTACGACAACATGAAAGCCTGCGTGAGTATTCAAACATTCAATACATCACATTGGAATAACTCATTAATCAGAAATTCAATATTTGTGGGCCATCAATATTGCCGTCCGTACCAGGATAAACCAAATCCATGCGTTCCTGTTGTTAAACAAACCTGGAACCTTTATTTCCTAATTTTTAATGAGGAAAATACAGTTCTGAAAAATATTCCTAAAAGATGCCATTCTCCTGAAATGAAACTCTCGTCAAATGTGTCCAGATATTCAGTAATAAGTTCTTGTTTTGAGCAAGCGCTTTATCATCAGGGAGTTGTTTTTAAATGATACTCAAGACAAGTCTCTTAAAAAAAACACTCAAAAGAGAGAGAGTCTTCCGTAAGTGTAACTTAAAAGATTTTCTACAATTTAGAGTCAACTACAGCGTTGGAACTCATACCTATGAGCGGACTATATAATGTACGAATATCTTCTATGGATATGAATATAAAATATGATCTATGTATTCTACATAAAATTATAAACGGCCCTATGGATAGTCCTCTCATTAGCCAGTTAAACTTTAAGGTTCCAACCAGATCCGTGCGTACTCCACAACTGTTTACTCTACCTTCTATTAATAATAATGTTTCTCAAAATAGTCCAATATTAAGAATGTGTAGACAGTACAACAAACTATGCTCCAAAGTTGATATATTTCATCAAAGCTATAATGCATTCCAATTATTTTTAGCAAAGGACAACAATGTTCAATTTTATTTTAATTAGTGTATTTTAAATTTATATGATTGTATGAATAGTACTAGTTGTATATTCCTCTCAAACTCCTAGTTTTAACTCACAGAATTTTTGGTAATTTTTTAATGTTGTGTACAGATATAATTGGATCTCAGATTTAGCAGTGTTATAAGAAAATGATATTATTAATTTGTTATTAGTCTGTAGTCTGTTTCTGTACCTATGAAATAAAATAAAATAAAATAAATATAATTATTTATTTTGCAGATCGTCCTGTGTGCTTTGGTAGCAATGGTCGCTGGTGCCCCGAGCCGCGACAAGCGCAGCGGCTGGAGCAGTGGCTGGGACAGCGGTCTGAGCAGTGGATGGTCCGGTTCCAGTGGATGGTCCGGCTCTAGCGGCTGGTCGGCGCCCTCCGCCCAAGTGATCTCGGTCAATAAAGTGGTGAATGTGCAGCGTGAGGTCACCGTACCCCAAGTCGTCCATGTCCGCAAGGTCATCTCCGAGCCGAAGGTCATCACCGTAAACAAGGTCGTACCAGTATCATCAGGCTACTCTAGCGGCCTCGGTGGTTACTCTGGTGGTCATTCCAGCGGTCTCTCCAGTGGCTATGCCAGCGGCTGGTGGTGAACACTCTAGTCCAGTAAACGCAGTAATTGTGATTTTATTTAAGTTGAATAAATATTATTTTTTTTATATTTACAAATTTCATTATTTTTAGTTAAGTTTATATTCCAATCTCGTTGATTAATTAACACTATCAAACAGTTGAACTTCGTCTCAGCCCAGTTTAAGAGCTATGCTGGTCTTACATTTATCCAAGACTTGCTGGCGCTATCTGCGACAATTATTGAATCAATAGCTCCCTCATTAATTGGGAAGTTGTGGTTCACTCATAATTGGTTCGAATGAGAATCATATACCCAACGTCAGCTCTAGACGGCAGTGCCTTATGCAGCATTTTATACTTACATTGCTATATATTTGCAATTGGTAGACCTACTAACCATAGTGCGCATTACTGATCTGATGCGTGGCCGTACGTACGTACGAATCAAATCGGAAATCAGTACTAGGTATGGATAGCACACATAAGAACGTACATAGACTATCGACTCATATTTGGCGTTGACGTGGTTCACGCCGCTGCGCTGCTCGTGGCTTCGATACCCACCCAGAACCGATATTTGTGTTCATGGACATCTCTGTTTGTCCTGAGTCTGAGCATAATTATGTATATAAGGACCTATGTATTAATAAAATTGTAGTATATAATTTATCTGGTTCCCATAGTACATCAGTAGGATCAGATGACCGTGTGTGAATAACATCCAAAGATCTGTCCCAGGATATAAATATATGGGCGTAGTATTTAAGGGTCCTACATAATAATTTTACCTGATAGGGCATGCAACTATTTATATCACAGGTTTACAAAAATGTTTTCCAATTATTAAGTATCTCAGTTAAATTTTGACTAACTAATATTTACATTTGACATCACTTAAAATTTACACAGATATGAATGACAAATATTATATAATAATAATATGGGACCTAAATAGCTTATATATTAATAAAATGGTATTTAAATAATAATACGCTTTATTTATTCAAATTTGGAGAAGTTATATATTGCTCTTTAAGATTTATACAAAACTGTCTTTATGTAAAATTTATTTTAATAATTTAAAGTATATTTTAAGAGCCTAAGGTACCTAAATGTAAAAAGTATACACTGCCTTTCTATGTGGCCTTAACTTAATTTTAGTTTTAGGTAGAGACATTAGGGTTGGCCTAGGACAAAATATGACCTCTTCACACGCGTTTCGAGAAACCGGTGCTTTGTTATTGAAAGCAGTATGAATACAATAACCATTAGGGCATAACACCCATAATATTATAGCACATTATATCCGTTTGAAGTTCAATGTCTCGGCGGCTGGCGGCCGAGGCCGGTGAACAGAATCGCTAATTTTTATATTTTAATTTATTACATTTACAAACAGATTTACATAATTAAAATTAAATTATGATAATTCAAATTTTATAGCGTGTTTTCATTGTCCCCACCGATCCGAAAATGCTCTACGGGGTGAAGAACCTTGGGAACTGCCTAAGTCCCTAATATCTACGTGTCCTTACGCTTTGAAATGGATAAAGCTCCCATAAGAATAAGGTGTACGCCAAACACTTTCTATATTTTTTGATACTTTCTTTTCGGCAAGCAACCATATAACCCACTCTTGGTAAGCTGTTACCGTAGCGTAAGACGCTTGCAATACTCATGGCATCAGTCACGCTTTACGGACCTTTCCGAGACACTAACTAACTAACTAACTAAACTAACTTTCACACCCAAGACCACAACAAAAAGTCTCTAGAAAGGTTTGATTACAAAACATAAATTTATTCAATTAAACATTTTTTTATTATTATTATTTGAACGGCATGTTGACATGGTTGGTTAATTCTAGCCTCTCACGCCGCAGGTCGTGGGTTTGATTCCTACCTAGGGCAGATATTTTTGTGCATAATCCTGTTTGTTTGTCCTGAGTCTGGGCGTAATTTGACGGTCACCATAGCCTAGTTGGTAGTGCTCCTGCCTACAAAGCTGGTGGTCCTGGGTCGAATCCCGGTAAGTTTTTTTTTTTTATATCTCAAAGTGTAATGTTAAGTGCAAATATTTGTGTGATGAGCACGAATATTTGTTTCTGAGTCATGGATGTTTTCTATGTAACTATATAAGTATTTATCTATCTATATAAGTATGTATATCGTCGCCTGGTATCCATAGTACAAGCTTTGCTTAGTTTGGGGTTGGATGATCTGTTTGACATTGTCCCGAGATATTATTATTAATTATCTATATAAATATGTATTTATCCCGGTTGGAAATCGAACCCACGAGGACGTCAGGCTTGGCAGTTAAGATCACTCACCACTATTAGACCAAAAGGCCAGTCAATGTGTCATTATTTACTTATTTTTATAAAATTTGGCTGTACTCTATACATCAGAGTGTCATATTGTATTAATTTTATTAAGTCTAAAATGTATTACTTGAGCACATAAATTACAATGGCTGGAATGTCTGTGGTTAAGACATCGTAACTTTACACATAAATGCAGATTGTAATGTTGTCAGTAGCCTTAATATATTATTCTCATAATTAAAGAGCCTGTACTTAAGTTTTCAACAAAGATAATTCATTCCCCTTATATGGCAGATTTATTTCACTCATGCAAAATAATTAATTCAGTTACAAACATTTTGGGTGCCAAATGCTACCGCGTCCGTAAGCTTTAAGCTCTAGGGACTCTCCACGTGACCCAAATACAGCGTTAACTGATAGCAGTATTTCCGATGGCAAAGCCGAGCCATAGCCGTGATACCGTTCGAAGAGGATGGGTCTAGTTGGTTGCATTGCAGACAAACTATTTCCAAGATCAGCATCGCTGAGTACCTAGTCTTGAAGAATAGCGGGATTTCTGCTGGCAGACCATAAGTTTTAAAGCTGCACCACCACCTCCGAAAAAGTCTACTATGCAAAAATACACTCATACCCCCGGTGCGATGTCATTTGCCGTCGACGTCTCGGTAACCTAAAAGACACTAGTTTCTCCATTTCGGTGGGCACGTGACGAAAACGTCTATAACAACGTGATATTCGGTAACTAGGCTATTTAACTAGCTCAGTGAGACAGGCGATGTGGTCCAAGAGCGGTACCCCTCGACTCCACTACTTCAGACAGAGCTTCTTTGAGATTTTAAAGCTCACCACAAAGAGCGGCTAATCCCATACCGGTCACCAACCCCGCTAACCATGAATCGCGCATATTTGCCAGTATTTTAGATCGCGTATCAACTTACAATTCCCAATGAATATTGAAAGCATTTGGATTTTATTCATAAATATTCAAATCAAAATAAAATCATAATAAAATTTGTCATAAAGAAGAATATGAAAAATCGTTTTTTCAAAATCGAAGTACTTTTCTTAACAATAATTACGTACTAAATTGTTATAACCGAACTACTAACGAAACGCCTGATAAAATTAAAAGAGCACGCTGTTAGAATGAGTTGTGCTATGCTGATATATATATATAAGATATTTATATAATAAGAGAAGATAAAAAAGGATTAGTTAAGTATCTGTATTTTTTATGTATATTATGTAAGTTCGGTAGATATTGGCTTATATTGATATTCTTAAACAAATCTGTAGATCCTAGTCCTCTTCAGAATTAACAGTCAATAGGCGTACCCATTTAACGTTAACTTTATGCGTAACAATTGCTTTCCTATAACTTTTATTTGCTTCCTATTCTCAAAAAATTGCTTCCATCGTATTCTAGAAGAAAAAGAAACACATTTTAAGAGTTTATACTGATGTCAGGACGGCCGGTCACCGAGTCGTAGTGTCCTTGTTAAAAAATTATTGAAATTCACGGTGGCCATTAATTACTTCCCGTTAGCATCTGTCAATGTTTTACAACGATAATACTGTAACTATCACGGCAATGAAGATATCGCAAAAAATGTTGTATAACAAGTGTTTATAGCCTGAAAAATATTTTTTTACAACCTTAAATACGACTAGTGAGGAGACAGATCCTAAATGCATTCCGCAGGTGGTACACACAGTTCGGAAATTTATTGTAGCGTTTCTGTTAATTGATAGAACGACCTGTATGTTCCCATCCCCCAGCCTAGTGATTACTTCCTGATTCGCAGGAACACATTATAATTTAATTAACATAATAAAGCTCGATTGTAGAAGTACGTCTGAGTATTCTGTAAGGTGGACGTACTTCTCCAATCACATGAATCTATGCCCACAAAACGCTCTCAAACTTACGCTAGAGATCGTGGTAATATCATTCACCATCGCATCAGCACGCCCCTAACTGGAATTTTCTTTTTTATACAACCTACTAACTAGACAAACATATGGCTCGCGTCACGGTAAATAGATATCGTAGCTTATATGCGCTCGCAATACTGGGGGACTATACTTCTACTCGATGAATTTTGGCAACCTCGATACAGAATCACAAGTTTATGATAATCTCTTGTATTTTATTAGATGCAGGTACTTTCTCAGTCGGACTTCCCTTAGAGTTAACTAACCAATACTTATTTCTCAATAAATAACAAGTGGGGTTCAATTTTGACCTTCATATTATAGACCACTCTGCGAGGACTTTACACCTAGCGAGTAATTGATCCGGAGATAAATCGTTTAATTGTTTTTCATTTGCTGACCAGGGTGCGACTTCCAAATAAGGTTTTATTTCACAAGGACGAAAACAACTTTCTACAAGATTCTACAAATGATGGTCATATCGTTTCCTACAAGAAATCATTCTTGTAGGAAACGATTCGACCCGTAAGCTTAATAATTTAATGGGTAAGTGTTTAAAGTCTATATGGTCTGTTTTTAAATGACTGCCGCCGCATCGGTTGAATGGTGGCATGTTTAACCGCAAATGATTATTGAAATTTTATGTCAGCCAAATTCCTGAGCAGCAGTCCAGAGTGTAGAAGTAGCCGATGTTATGGCGGATTAATGTCAGACTGATCGAATTTCGGCCACATTCAAAAGATTTATGATCATGATCTGTTCTCTAGAAGTTTGTATTTTTATGCGGCTATAGTTCATGACTAGCAACTTACTTATAATATTTTTTTTTATTTGTCTGCCTCGTTGCGTGGCAGTAGTGTGTTCACCCGCAGATAACGAGATCCTGGGTTCAAATCCCGGGTCGGGCCAAAAGTGATTTTGGGACTTTTCTGTAAAAATAATAATTTCTCAGCATCAGCCCAAAGTCTGGAAGTAGTCGGTATTATACCCCCGTTCTCTAAAGCCGTCGGTCCTGTACCTGACCCCTTTCCGGTCGTGTCGCTAGGTGTCCCATCGGATCATGAGAGTGATGGAATAGAAAGTGGTCCTGTGTTTGCGCACACACTTGTGCACTATAATATGTCCCGCGCTTATCTTTATTGAGACTGGCCGCCATGGCCGAAATTCGGCTAGGAGGACATTATTATTGCCAGTCAATTTATTTCAAAGAGCGTTTAAGTGTAAATACGGTACAATAAATTTATAGATATTTATTAACGTCAAGAGTACGTGGGTACTGTCGATGGAATGCTTCATACCTTAATATAGACGGAACCATTCAGACAATATGTAGTAAAATTTAAATTTCAATACATAATATTAAAAACTTCAACTAAACATAATCTCCTGGACAATAACTTAATAGAAGCTAGCTAAATGTCACCTACTATTATAAAATAAATTGTATAAATGTTTTAACATTCCGTGTACCTAAATATCTGTAATATGTAACTAGAAATAATAACAGTATTACTACAAACATGTTCTGACTATTTACAAGCGCTTTTTTAAAGTCTACGTGAATAAAAACCTTTTTTATTTTATTTTATTTATTAAATGTGCACACTAGCCCGTTCGCTTTAAGCGCGCTCAATACTTCAACGAGCTGATAGTTTCCACATTGTTGATGACACTATGGCATCGGAATGCGCCGCCCGTATCTCGGAGATCACGTCGCCGAGTTCCTGGTAGTTTCGGATAACTGTCGTGATGGATTAGGACCGCGAGAGAACAAAGAGTGCATCTTTCGTAACCTGATACTTGTGCACTAAAATATGTCCTTTGTAGTTGGCTAATATATATTAAGATAGCAGTGCCCGCGGCACAGTTCGTTCCGCGTTATAAATATTTTTGTCCCTGCCCGTTTGTCCCGCGTCATAGTTCGGGATTAATAAAAATTATAATGATGAATCATAGCCTATGACCCTCCACAATGACGTAGCTTTCTATAGGTGAAATAATTTTGAAAATAGGTTCAGTATATCCAGAGATTACCCCTTACAAGGTCACAAACTCACAAACGTTGCCTCTTTATAATATTAGTATAGATTGACGTACAAACAGAAACGGTTCGTTTCAATATTTTGTAACGGATTTCCTGTCGGTCTCTTTTTTATTTGAAGTCATCAGCAATAATCAGTTGATTCAGAAATATCGTCGCAAATTGATTAACGATATTAATATCGCCGACGGTAACTAAATGTAAGACTTTAAGATAATTTGTATTCCATTATTTTATGTATTTATAATAGTTATTCCAATCATTAAATGCATGCAGCTATTTTGAAATTATTTAATATAATTTGATTGAATAATAAAATCTACTTGAAACCATTTATAAATAAAATTGTTGATCCGACAAAAACTATAAACTCATTATTTCTCAAACTCAGTTCAAATACTATTTAATATTTTTTCAAGGCTGAACTTACCTATCTCTATGCACACTTTTGTAGGAAGGAGTACCTATCGCAAGATAACCACACACTCTTAGCGGCTTCTCTCACCTCAAAACAATGCCTCACGCAACGATGAACTCCGTCATAATAGCATCGCCAGTACTGCATCAATGTTGTTTTCATTCACATTTCACTCTTATATCGAAAATTCACAATTGCCACTTACCTATACACCAAACATATTTACGCTATAACCTTACTGCGAATAATTAGGAATCTAAATAATTTACTGTTCATATAGATTTTTGATGTGATTTCAATTCCGCGTCCTTTTTTTCTTCGTCCTTTCGTTCTCTTTGGGCAGGCTAAGGCCAGAGACCATACCACTTCGTATTCAGTTGTTATATTTTATTGTTTTTCAAAGTCAGTCCGTCACAGTCAAGTCATAGTCTACCCCAGTAAAGCAGTGGAGGCTTTACTAGACGCCTCTATGGAGGAGTTTTTGGCGCCAACGCGGAAAAGGACGCATCGAGGCTATGTTTTATTTTCAAAAACTGGTGTAAATTCGAGTTTTTATGGGTAAATATGGTGGATTTTTAGATATAACATCTTCGACAACGTACACAAGTGGAGGAAAGTGCGATATTGCCGTGAATTGTGATTTTCCGTGTTGAAACCAAAACTCCATAGAAGCCTCTAGTAAAGTCTCCACTGCTTTACTGGGGTAGGACTATGACTTGACTGTGACGGACGTGATGGACATGACTGTGACGGACGTGACGGACATGACTGACTGACTTTGAAACAGAAAAATTACAACTGAAGATGAGGCGGTATGGTCACAGACCTTAGCCTGCCCAAAGAGGGCAAAAAATATAAAAAAAAAAAAAAGAAACCTCTATGGAGTTTTCGTTTCAACTCGGAAAATCACAATTCACGGTAATAGATGAATTTTGGCAACCTCGACACAGAATCACAAGTTTATGATAATCTCTTGTATTTCATTAGATAAGATAAGATAATCGTTTATTTCACCACATAACATAAAACTATAACAATAATTAATAGGTGCATACAGTTAATTGCAATACATTTTTACATATTAAAATTGTTTGTTTGTTACAATATATTTAGCAATCTTTGTGGTGGCTAGCACCTTAGCTAAGTTATTCGGAGATAACTTGTATTAAAGGCCCAACTTTGTTTATATAGTTCCATCATTATTCATCAATAATTTATAGGGTGAAAGTTAACATAAAAAGAGAAAAAGTAATAATATGAACAAAATACAAAAAAATATATATTAGATAATAGATCTCTTATATTAGTGTGTTTGTGTGTGTGTTTGTGCGTTTCTGGGTGTGTGTGTGTGTGTGTGTTTGTAAGCGCGCGCGCGCGCGCGCGTGTGAGTGTGTACGTATGTGAGTGGGCGTGGTATTAGGAATCTTGCTGTAATAATTGTTCTGTTTCTTGATAATTCATTGTTAGCAGCAGTTATGTGACAGCTTCTTTACATGCATGTAAAGAGAGAGAGTAGATGCAGGCACTTTCCTCCACTTGTGTTAATTGTCAAAGATCTTATGTCTAAAAATCCACCATATTTACCATTTACTTATATTTATAACTAGACACGCTGTTTCGAATAAAATCTCTGTCCCAGTCCGGCTGTGCGCGAGGTGAGGGGCGCGCGCGCGGCAGCCAAAATTGCTTACTGAGTTGCAGCGCGGGCGCTGCAACTCGGTGAGCAAATTCTCAATATGGGATTGCGCGTCTAGTAGAATACATATAGGTCACTGATATTTACACATAAAGTCTCGAATTTACACCTGTTTTTGAAAATGAAACATAGCCTCATTGCCTCATTTTCCGCGTTGGCGCCAAAACTCCCCCTTTTTTCTTCCATCTGACAGTTGTTCCGAGAGTATATAATTAAAATGACAGCACAACTCAGCTAATAAATAACATAGATTAAATATGTAATGTATATTGTGCCATAGACGAGTTATTATTATTTTTTGGTGTATTAATTGTAATGAACAAGGTTTGACAAGAATATTGATATTATAACAATTATTTTATTTTATATACTGTGTTTATTATGTATTTACAAATTAGTATTCATTTATTAATATTTTATTTTATAACTTCTTGTTTCTACATATTTATTATTTTAATTAACTTTGATTATATCATTAGTATCGAGGTACTCTTAAGTTGTAACTGCGAGCTGTACTGACACATCAATTGTCCGTGAGCTATGTTGTGTACTGTAATGTTTACTGAATAAATGTGTTTTTTTCTAAACAATATCGCGGGCTAAAAGCTATGTGCGATTTCTCTTAAACAGCCGATAGGTGGAAAAGTTCAGTACGAAGCAATCCTAAATGTACAGGACATGTTTTACCGACGAGAGTGCTGGCTGCGGTCAGAGTATGTGACTTGAGTCCGGAGCGCATACACTAGCCCCATTTGCTTTTAGTGCGGCAGATTTATCTGATGAGTTCAAATCAAGCTTGTAGTTTCCACACTGATGATAGCACAACACTGGAATGCACGCACCGTTGGCCTTAAACTACATAGTGCAAAATACGCGTGTCACGCACTTTACACATTAACCCTACCTGACACAGACCGCCTATTGATTAGATGTAGCAACGAGAAGTGACACCACGCGCTGTGCCACTCACCACGTGACCATTACAGATGCAAATCACGAGCTTTATACCTTGCACTACACACAACTTTAAATAAAATAGATAAATATCTGAACGCATATTACGAGGAACTATAAAAAAATTTACTTGACGGCACTAAAGCACATGTATTGTCAACTGAAGCAGTGGAAGCCTTAAAGAAAATGTGCTCAGCGCCAGACTTGCAACACGTGGGGGTTATTACCCCCACATAGTAGTGCAGTCATTGAAGCGAAAAATACGGTCTTACCTCCGATTTTTTTTACTGTGAACCGATTTGCATGAAATTTTGGAATTAGGCTCATCTTACCCTTAACTTCAAAAGTGAAAATGATCTGAACTCCGCCTATTATTTTTAAGGGGTGTTAATAACCCCTTAATGGAAAAATTTACATTGAGCCATTTTATCGCTAGAAAACATGTCTAATAGTAAGTGAAATTGTAAAGTATTTTCTAACATAATTACCTCATATTAAAATCATTTGAAAATCTTACAACCCTTGCAAACAACCCCTAAATTGAAAAAATCACAAAAAAATACTTTGGTATTACATTAAAAGATGTAAGTATAGAGTAAGTAATATTTAATATTCTCTATAATGATTATCAAATTTTTGACCCCCTTTCAACCCTTGAAAAACCCCTTGACAAAAAATTGTTAATTTTTTTTTGATAAAATGAAAGGGATTTAAATATTCCACACTCTCGAAAATGATTATCATATTCTTAAGCTTTTCTACCCTTAAAACTACCCCTAAATTAAAACAGTAAATATATATGATTAGATATTTAAAAATAATTTAATTTAGAGGAAAAAATTGCCATTGATTGAATAAAATATTTACAAATTATATAAAATTGTACTATTATTATTAAAATATAATATTATTAGTCATGACTCAATATCGTCTGTCACATTCAACATCTTCTGGATGAATTGGAGGGCTATTTTGGCAGTTACCTCCACTGCACGTTCCACAGGTACTATTACAAAACAGACCAACTTTTCTGCATCCGCAAGACTCTCCACATCCTTTTTTGCAGTTGCAAAAAATCATTTTCAGCTGTTCCTGTGGTGCGGGTACACAATAGTTGTACACATTACAATAGTTGTAGGTCTCTATATACTATCTATGTATACTGCGTACTTTCACATTGCTCCAAATATTCACACTCCGAAATTTTCAAAAATATGATAAGTTTTTGGACCATAACTCCTTCAATTTTCATGCTATTACAATTTATAAAAAACCATTGTAAAATTAATTAAGAGAGCTACAACATCCTTTATTGCAATATATAGTAAAAAGCCTTTTTCTAAAACGATGAAGGGTTAAAGGGCTTAAGAGAGGCTGTGATTGCGCTGCCACGCGCTCGTTAAACAATCATATCTCCGTCAATTTTTGTTTGACAGAAAAAACAAAAAAACCAAATTGTTTGTCAGAAAAATACCTACATTTTTTATCAGATCACTTTTATACGTATCTGTCGTCATTTTTGAGATATTATAAAAACAAAGTGGGTTTTTTAAAAATTTGAAATTTTGTTCTGTTTTTTAATCGTGACTTTTTTGAAAAATATGTGTCCTGAAGCAGCCAAACTGATACTATCTATCAAACTCTTCATAATAAAGTTAATTCTAGGCGGAATACGATTAATTTTAATGTTGGTGGAAATGGCACTTATGAAACCCATTGATTTAAAAGAAAAAACATTAGATGCTCCCCTTATTTGCAATACAGCTCGCTTATTTTACGTGCAAAAGACTTTTAATAGTGCTCATTTTAAAGATTATTTCAAGCACTACAAAACCCTTTTGTATTAGAATGCATAAAATGCATATGCTCGCCACTAGATGGCACTGACCACATCGATTAAATTTCAGACAAAATAAATAACGGCTTTGATCTTTAATATCTAGCTTAATATTGAACTTAGAATACTTTATAAAAAACCAAATTATTCATTGTTTTACCTGTTACATTTTTGATGTTTATAAAATTTTCGATAAAACGTATATTTTTGGAGATATTTGCAAAAAACCGATGAAAAACGTGAAAAAATTGCTTATTTTCAATTGCCAATAACTTGAAAAGTGTTGGATTTTTTGAAAAACTTTACAGATGGTTTTTGCTTAAAATTAGGCCTTCTATCAATATCCGTGGTTATTTTTAAAAAAACAAAATTCACCCCCGAGAAGGGATGGCAACCACCCCCGGGGTGGTTGCGGAGTTCAAATCATTTTCACTTTTGAAGTTTAGGGTAAGATGAACCTAATTCCAAAATTGTATGCAATTCGGTTCACAGTAAAAAAATTCGGAGCAATAATGCTTCAATGACTGCACTCTAGTAGTACAACCCTAACATCACGTGGTTGTTGTTAGGGTTGTAGATACTAATTACAAATAATCCACGGAATCGTATTGACATTTCCAAACAGTCACTATAGTATTCTCATCTTATTTCTCAGTCATGGTAATGTAAAAATAAGAATTAATACATATTCAAGTATGTACCAATATAGCTTCAACGAAACTTATTTTAGGGAGATAGACATTAATGAAATTTCATCCAAATACTTGTCAAGGCATAATATAATATCGGTTTTGGTCCATTTTTATTATATGTGCATCCGTGATTCAAATTATTGTTACGGAATCTATCCAATTTATGTGCTCATGGCGGTGGAACTTCCTCCATTCCTCTCTGTGTTCGGAATGCGCTTAACTTGTGCCTACTACCACTTTCTCTTTGATCGATCCATATTCTTGTGGTTGAATAATAACTGTACATTAATAAATATATTGGGACAATCAACACACTGCCATCTGATTCTAACGAGACCTACTATGGCAACCAAACAACTGATAAACATATACTTTTATATAGTTCTGAATCCATACATCATCATCATCATCACAGCTAAATAAGTCCACTGCTGGACAAGCCTCCCTCAAGAATCGTCTTGGGGGGATATGCCATAATCGCCACGCTTGGCAGGCGGGTTGGCGATCGCAGTAAGGCAGTAAGATAGTAATCAGAAGGAAGCTGCTGCCCATCCTCTGGTAGATATTCCCTCGGGTCGACTTCTACGCCCCCCACGGGATGAGATGGGGTGATGATATTCTGATTCTGATATTTGTCGCCGTCACCACACAGCAGTGAATCCATACGCATTAAAGATATTTTGTATCTGGAAATTGAGATATTAATTATAAGTAGTAATAATATAGTGGGACATTATTAACAACTGATCCCAAACTAGTCAGAGCTTGTACTATGGAAATCAGATAACTGATATACGACATATCCTGCTTTTCTTTTGTAAATACATACTTATATAAATATAACACCCAGACTCAGGACAAACAGACACGTTCATGTACACAAATATCTGTCCTGGATGGGAATCGAACCCACTTCTTGGTGTGTGAAATGCAAGCATCTACCAACCACGCCAACCGGCTCTTTACATAAAGTTTTGTCCTGGGTGGGGATCGAACCCACGACCTATGGCTCAGCATTCAGGGTCCCTAACACTAAACTACGAATAATATTACAATTATTAATTAAGGTGACAAGTCTAACCAGCACATAATAGCGACCTGAATTTGTATTAATATAAACGACAAAACCACGTAAAGGTATAAGTATCAGTTAAAAATATTTGTCCTAAGTTATCCATTTTGAGTAAATACTTCTACTCATTTTTAGTCGAAATACTACGAAATTTTATTCCTTAATATCTACTTCTTATTGGGGTCTCTTACAACAAAAGATATTTTAGCTCGACCAGCTATTAGGACTCAGAACCTTCCAAAATTTTATCGCGATCACTCATCTGCCGAGACCTTGAGACACGGCTTGGTCTAACCTGCAGTTATAAATAATGGTCACATGACTATGAACGGAGAGGCGAGTTTCCTAATTATCATAGAAATGGCCTAACAAGAATACAATCAAGTGACGTGGAACAATTTCGCCACTATACTATAAACAAATATTCATCCGAGAACGGTTGACTTGGATTCAGCCGATTTCAACGGCCAATAATGGTACACACATCAACAGAATCTAGGGATATTTTATACTAGCTGTGGCCCACGGTTTTACCCGCGTTAAACTTTATAATTTACCACAGCTCCTCCCCCGTAGGTGATAGCGTGATAATATGTAGCCTATATGTTGACCCGACCTCTTAGTAATATTCATGCAAAATTTGAAGTAAATCCATGCAGTACTTTTTGAGTTTAGCCCGGACATACATACAGACAAATAGACAAAATTTCTAAAGACTATATTTTTGGCTTCGATATCGATTGTAGATCACTGACCAAGTATCCTTTTAAAAAAATATTCAATGTACAGTTTTGACGTTCCTACGATTTTATTATATGTATAGATTCCATCAAATATCTAAAAATCTATGAAGAATGGAATAAATGACATTAATTTTTAAATATTAAATATGTTGTAAATTATTTTTATATTATTTTCCGCAATGCAAAGCGTAACTTTAAACACATAACTGAGAAATCATAAATCTAAACGTCCGCCGGCAATCGAACCTGCACTCTGTACCAGCCTAGATACTGTGTCATTAAGCTATGAACGATACACACCGCTGCGCTGCGGCAAATCGGGTTTACAAATTCCCCTTCTAACAACGGAGGGTGCAATAGCAATATATCGGCTTTCTTCTAGAAACAGCCTGCAACGATGGATTACCATAGGACGCAGGTTCGATTAAATATATGATTTCCTAGGTTTAAGTTTATAACATATTAGTCTATATCCAGTTTTGTAGACCAATAAACGGAAAAAAAAAACAATTTCATAAAAATAAAACTATTACCGTTGGACCTAGTCTAGGGAATACATCAAAGGTATAATTAATAATACATAAATAGTTTGGACAAATTCCAACACACATTAGTAAGTACCGCAAAATGATTAAAACATGGCACCAATATGGGAACATTCATAAAGTGCCCATGTGCTAGTCGAGCCTTAAGATTATATATACCAGTTAGATATCGTAACAATATCGAGTAAAATAAATTGCACTGTATGGTACACAATTCATTCATTCGAAATTCCTAACACTTTAGGAGAGGTAGGGCATAGCGTTCATTCGCTCAAAGAGCAGCCCGACTGGGGAAGTACCTCCACCTTACAGAAGACACTCCTTAGTAATAACATTCATAATTTTAATGTTGTGTTTCCGAGTGTGAGTAAGGTCGCCAGAGCTCATTGGGGTGGGGGGAAGGGTCAGCAACACTTGTTAGCTGACTCTAAAAGGCCGACTACGCACTCGCGACTCCTCTGGTGTCGCGAGTGTCGATGGGCGGCGGTGATCACTTATCACTTACCATCAGGTGGTCACCTCCCCCCGCCCTCTGATATAAAAAAAATCCGCTATGATGGATCTTCATTTCCTAATCATTGAAAAATAAAAATAAATCAATAATAAGGTGTCTCAATACGCTTTATAATTAGGTACTTAATAAAAAAAAAATCTTTCGAAATGAAACATCTTTTTTTTAATTCCATATACGAGTACAATGCTGAGTTATCATGTCAGCCAAAAAACTTCCACTGCTGGACATAAGCCTCTATCAAAGGTCTCTACAATTTTGGTCATAATATAGGGGTTATGATATAACTGCGAGGCAGATCGGTTGCCGATGATGGTTATAGTACTCAGAAAAACGCTGCTGCCCGTTCTTTGGTATATATTATTCCCCGAATGAATTCTATCTACGGCCGCCATGGGTTGAGATGGGGTGTTGATATATTTTTCCATCAGCCACACAGTCAATACTGAGTGTAAATAGATAAAAAAATAGTTTTTGGTTATAATTTAAATTGTTTGGAGCTCCTTGCCCAGCTGTGCACGTCTTTAGGCTGGTATGATGATGATTATGATTTTAAAAATGTATACAATTTCCGATCACTGATTCGTTCCGGTTCTCAACTCTTTGGGGATCCGTGGGTCCTATTTTCTATTCGGGAAACGAACCCACATTTAATATACCAATAAATCTGGTCAATGACAAATGGCCTCCATAACTAACTCGGTTGTATATCGTTAAAAACTAAAATGTTAAATGACTTTGCCAATTCAATGGCCTGCGGAGGATTGCAAGGTCGTTACTGACGACCTCAAGAAACCATTAAAATCAGTAGGTGTTTTATTTTGCTTCAATGTCAAAGTGCCTAAACCACCATTCGATGCTAACCATATTCGCTTGCACAAGTTTGTGAATCCGTCATTAATGATCCAGGCACGTTACTACTTAGCTATTACTGTATTCGCATTTGAGACCGTCGAGGAATTACTTACTAAGTAGATAATAGGAATGTTTTATGGCTAGTTAATTAAAACTAAGTTTTATTAATTCCTGACATAAATTTGATAAAATTGTAGGTTTTAAAAAAAGATGCCGTTAATATTAGGTCTTTACCTATGAAATTGCCGTTCTGCAGTACTGGCCATTTCAAATCAAAATAATTTTTGTTTGGCTAAGAATTCTAATTTCAAATTAATTTTATTTTAAAAACATGGATTCTTTTTTCCAAAAGTAGTCATTTCTTTATTGATTAGTGTTACATTTTCATCGCATTTCAATCTTTTTCGTCATCATGGATACGTTAAAAATTCGAGTAATTATGGAATATGAGTACCGTCGTGGCAGCAACGCGGCACAAGCGGCACGCAACATCAACGACGTTTACGGAGCTAACACTACAAACCAACGCACCACCTGTTATTGGTTTGCTCGCTTCCGTTCTGGAAATTTCGACCTGAAAAATGAACCTCGCGGTCGTCCGAAGACTTTGGTCGACAATGACGAATTAAAGGCGGTTGTGGAAGCTGATGGTACACAATCTACGGCTGAATTAGCAGCAGCTTTCGACGTTAGCGTCAAAACAATATTGGTCCATTTGCGTCAAATTGGCAAGGTAAAAAAGCTTGACAAATGGGTGCCCCACGAACTCAATGATCGCCAGCGCGAAGTACGCGTCGAGACGTGCCTTGCACTGCTCAACAGACACACAAATGAAGGAATTTTGAACCGCATTGTTACCTGCGATGAAAAATGGATTCTGTTTGATAACCGCAAGCGCTCAGCAAGTTGGTTGGATCCTGGTTCAGCACCTAAACAATGCCCTAAACGAAAACTTACCCCTAGAAAAGTGATGGTCACTGTTTGGTGGTCTAGCGCCGGTGTGATTCATCACAGCTTCTTACCAAACGGGGTGAGCATTACTGCAGATGTGTACTGTGAAGAACTGAGCACAATGATGGAGAAGCTGGCGCATCTCCAACCAGCATTGGTCAATCGCTCGTCTCCGCTGCTCCTGCACGACAACGCGCGACCTCATACTGCACAGCAGACGGTCTCCAAGTTGCAAGAACTGGGGTTGGAAGCTCTCCGTCATCCGCCCTACTCACCAGACCTTGCGCCTACAGACTACTACTTTTTCCAGAATTTGGATAACTTCTTGGCGGGAAAAAAATTCAATACCCGAGAGGCAGTACAAAATGCCTTTGAAGAATTTGTTGCCTCCCGTCCAGCTGATTTCTTTAAGAAGGGCATCAATAAACTGCCACTGCGATGGCAAAGATGCATTGATTGCATGGGTGATTACTTCGATTAATACAAATAAAAAAATTCATGAAAAAAATTCGTTTAAATTTTTTCATACAAAACGGCAATTTCATAGGTAAAGACCTATTATTATTAATAAATATGACATTCCCAACAGAAATCGATAGCTAGTCGATCCAATTTTTCTTTTTTGCGTTGGCAGTTTTTTGGGCGCTCTACCGGCATATTATGACTTAAATGCTATTTTTATTTGTAAATTGTTTTCGTTTTAAGTAGACTTTATACATGTAAATAAACTTCCAAACTATCAAAAATAGGTTCTAAAAATGTCAAGTAAATTAAAACACGATTGCCGCCAACTTCAAAAGTTGGCGGCAATCGTTACTGGTAGGTATCTATTAATTAGTATCCAATCTATGTCAGTCCCTACATAAATATTATTAGCCCACTTTAAAATTAAGAGTATAGGATATATTATAGTATAGTATTTTTTACAATATAAATTAACTATATTGATACTGAAACCTACTTAAACTACTTTTCCTCGATAGGAAAGAATCGCAAGGTCATCTCTTTTTCATCTAGATTTTATTAACTCGTTTTAATAGTGTTTTCGAAAAAATGGGCTCTGGGGGTCAATCTGTATGTGTGCAAGTCCAACTTAAAATGTGGTGTATATTTTATCAGAATCGGTGCAGCTGTTTGAATATACCTCTAGCTTGATCTTACAACAGTATGAAGACTTTAAGAACATAAGTATCTGAATTAATTACATATTTATGTTAAGGGGAAAACGCTACTATTCGGGTAACTTTCAGAACGTTGATAAGAAGAAAGAAAGTTGATAATACGGGGACAAGTAATCTTTTTTTTACTCTGTTTATTCATTGTTACACCGAAAATTAGCAAATTAATTTAAATATATATAACTAGCTACCCGCCCCGGCTTCGCGCTTCGAGGTAGGTAGAAATATAAATCAGTACGATGAGTACTATAAAACATGTACCTAGTGACACACAAATATCTGTCCTGGGTGGGAATCGAACCCACGACCTGCGGCGTGAAAAGCATTTGCCAACCACGCCAAAAGGCCCAACTTAAGTCATTATATGACGTGCGCTGCGGAAACTATTGTTAATCCATGAAATAATGTACCTACATTATTTCATGGATTGAAATGCTTTTCACGCCGCAGGTCGTGGGTTCGATTCCCACCCAGGACAGATATTTGTGTGTATGAACATGTCTGTTTGTCCTGAGTCTGGGTGTAATTATCTATTTAAGTATGTTATAAAAGAAAAGTAGTATATGTAGTATATCAGTTATCTGGTTCCCATAGTACAAGCTCTGCTTAGTTTGGGACCAAATGGACCGAATCCCATGATATTATTTACTATTATATTATAAGCAAATATTGATTGAGGGTTACACTATTGCAATTTTAATGCTAGTTTATTTTTTCTTACGAAATTCATCCCACGTTGTCTGAGTGAAGTGAGCCCAGTGAATGAATTTTTAAAATCACTATCCAAGGGACCAACAGGACAGTACGTTTATCAGTTGCCCGGTTTCCAAAGCACAGACTCTGCTAAAGAGTGGGATCTGCCAAATCTTGAAAAAAATACATGTTTCATTAAATTATTATGTCAAATTATATTTAATTGACTGATAGTAAAAAAAGTTAAAATTAAATATAAATTATCGTATCAGTAATCGTATCTCCATTGGATTGAAAGTAAACTATACCATTTAAGTATTACGGTAATTATTAAATCCATACGTGCTATACAATCATTATTATTAATTCGTATAATATCCAAAATATTTCCACAATGCAGAAAGGATACAAAAACTGAAAAATTCCTTCAGTGCCCTACTTGGTCAGTAATTGGTACTATAATTACAGAAATGTAGAGTTTTGTACAATCGTAATGATAATCGCGACATTGACTCCCGAGTCACTGTAATTGTCAACATTCTGACGTTATTGTTACGAGCTAGTGAGCGTGGGTATACTCGTGAATCTTGCGCACGTGACTTGTTACTAGTAGTAGTTATGATTTAATGCCACTTTGTTCTAGCGGCCAGTAGTTAAACTGTACATGAGAAACTAATTCCTTTAGGAATCAGTCGTCTACAAAAGAATTCAACGCGTTCTGCATTACAAGTAAATCACCACTCAAAAAAGGATTTAATTTTATATTTATAAGAAAAGGCTACACCCGCTAGGTAAATCTCATTAATCAGCAAATGCGATTATCGGACACAAAAAACATCCAAACTCAAAACAACAACTTACACACACAAATAGTAGTCCTGTGGGAAAACAAACACTAAACTGTATACAGTTTATAATTAAAATTGTCTTCCATTTCTGACATAGGGTGCACCTGGCCCTGCCACCTTCTATGATGCCTTAACTTAGAATTTCTAGGTAAAACATCTTTATGTTAAACGTTATATAATTCTATTCCTTTAGACTTTTTAAATTTTAGTTGCGTGATTTCTCCTTTGTTTGTGAATTGACTTCACTAACTACTCTGTTTATTGAATATACTAATTAATAATAATGGAGGCTTGCTGCTTTCTGGAGTAAATTCTTATTTAATTGGAACTGACATATGAACTGAAATAATATTCAAATGTTTTTAAATTCAATTCAATTTAACGAATTCCTGGAGTAGATCTCTGTTTAGATATTTACTACGGATTCCGTCGCTTAGGGCTGAAATTTATATTGTAATTTAACTAACGAAGAAGCGATTAACCATTACCAGAGATAGTTGGAATAAAAATAGCTGAAGATGTAGCAGTGTCGTCTCAGAGTTTAGCCGGCCCAAGCGGGTTTAGGAAAATAATCAAATTAACCGACCTCTTAGCACGATACGACTTCTGCTGCGAACATGTAAACGAAAGGCCGACGCCATTGCTTAGGAACTAGAGTGTGCTGCCAACATAATATATAACTCATATTATGTTCGCTACATTTCTTTCACACATAATATTTAAGCTGACAGGAAGCGACGGAAGCTAGCGAGCTGCCACAAGAAATTAAAGCGTGTATATCATGAAGATTCATTGCTGCTCCTCGCTTCCTGTTTCATGATAGTCACCCATACGCAACAATCAACGAATGCGTTCATTATATTTAATTTAACTTAAGTATGTGTGTTGTAATGCGGTGCATAACATTATGTACGAACATAGTTTTTTTTTAAACTACGTAAGAGCTATACTGTTCCAGTAGATACTGGCATTTTTGTACTAAGTTCTATGACAGACGAAATCAGTAGGCCACCGTTGCCTTTTGACTTCTAACACCTGGGTCACCACTTACACCACTTACTTGAGAAAATCCTGATACACAGCACTGCGTACGCGGGATGACGTCTCTCTGAAACCATACATTAAGAAAACGAATAGGTTCATTAATGGGGAAATGTATGTCCTATAGGTGGCGACATGCGCGATGCTTGAAACTCGCAACGGCTATTTCCTTAATTTACCGGAATGGATGACGAATATAAAATGCCTGAGTACTACTTGGCAGTCATAGAAACAAGTGACATATTGCGCTATAAAACATGTACGAATCGATATCTAATTGTAGGCTACCTTTGAATTCGCTACTAGCTACATGAATTTATTGCGAGCCATCGGTGATTACATTGGCGCATTTATTTATGAACTACTAACTCATTGCACGTGCGCACTACTCACTATTCTGCAGAGATTGATTTGTACGATGACATAACCGAAGCCAATGTTAATGAGGCTGAATGCTGCGTATCTACGTAATGTGACCTTGCCCTTACTTGACGTCATATCCACGGTGCACCCAAAACTTCAGCAAATCCAGCTTAATTATAATAAAACATGAGTTTTGCAACAAAGTAACGATTTAGCTAATGTTGTAACGAGTGAGCACGCATGTATATAACCTGAGAGCAGAGCACAGGCGGTATCAGTGTCACCGCGTGCTCTACAAACATACGACATGAAGACTTTTGTGAGTACACATCCACGATATACTAACGACATCCCTAACGGCTGACAGAACCGATAAGTGTCTAAAGGATGTTTGATACCAATGAATAAGCCAAAGAACTAGTGATACATATATAGAGTGTGCAAGAATGGACCACGTACAAGTGATATCTCTGATGTTAGGAGCATCCAGGAGTTACAAGAACTGCTGCCTACATGACACGCTTTACATATACTTATTTATAACTTTATGGTATAACACAAGGGGCGTTTGACAAAGCTCGTATCCGAGAACAATGACCCTTCTGTAGTGATTAGGTATTTGAAATACAAAGCTTGCCGAGGTATGTACACACGCTCTAAGTGTTATAGGAGTGGATTCAGTCTTTCATGGAAAGGATAGGACGTGGCGTCCTTCTCGCGAATAGCCTAACATAAAACTATGAATTTAGATTTCTAGTGGCTTCAGAAATCCTTCATGTCCACTGCCATCCTAGTAGC
Organism: Pseudoips prasinana; assembly: GCA_951640165.1. Classification (NCBI taxonomy): domain Eukaryota; kingdom Metazoa; phylum Arthropoda; class Insecta; order Lepidoptera; family Nolidae; genus Pseudoips; species Pseudoips prasinana. The sequence goes on from OX621247.1 coordinate 36,326,884, forward strand.
TTTGGATCAGCTATGGTTGATAAGGACCTGACTATTGTTTTATCTTCCGCGTATTTTGCTTTCAGGTTTGCGTAGTCCTACTCGCGGCGTGCGCAGCCGCAGCGCCGGCAGCAGAGCAACAAGGCAACAAACGTGATAAGCGTAGTGGATGGGAGTCTGACTGGTGGCCCTCTTCCGTGGGCTACAGCCTGCCCAGCTACAGCTCCTACAGCATCGGCGCGCCCATCATCAGTGAACCAATCATCAGCCACTCCGTCGTCTCCGCCCCTGCCGTCGTCTCAGTTAAGAAAATCGTCACTGTACCCAAGGTGAGATATCTTTTTTTTTATTGTACACGCGGCACCAATCAAATGATTTTCTATACATTCCAAAGAGTAAATTGACAATCCAAAGACCCAGATTGGTCCTTATATTAAAAGAGGCTGACTGATTTTCCAGAAGATTACTGTCTATACCTTAGTCTGTTTGTTTTCGTAATTACAAACAATGATGGCGTTAAAATATAGCTTTGTTATGTAAAGAACTAAAGTTAGTTTAAGCACTGAGTATATCATGTTTTCAGGTGGTAGCGGTGAAGAAGATCGTGTCAGTGCCGAAGGTTGTATCAGTTCCTCGCGTGGTGTCCACCCACTCGTACGTGCCCTCGTACGTGTCCTCCGGCTACTCCTCCGGCTACTCTTCCGGCTGGTGGTAAAATACACACATCACTCAGTCTTACCAAACTGTATCATAATGTAAATAATTTGTATTTTGTTAACAATAAATGTAAAACTTTAATTTGACATTTTATTACATATCCTAAACTTAGAGAAGCAGAATATTGGGTGAAATTGCATCGCATATTAAAATATACGTTTTGGTAAAAACATTGATAAAACTTAAATAATACGATGGTACATTTTGTTATCATTTCAATACGCTGAAATTATTTAAATAGCGCCAACTTGTTATATTAAAGTCTTTGATAATAATGAAATTTCAAAAAATATAATTTTTATATAATTATTTAATATAGCAAATAATCATATACTATTCAAAATATGTAAAATTCTACCCATAAGTCAAATCATAAGTTCCTTCTGGCAATAAACAACCATAGCAATCAAGAACATAACCTAATACATGCTCTATGTCGCCCGGCAGACTGACAGTACCTAGAATTACCAACTATTATGGAGACAGAACACTGATAAAACGCACGCCGTACCTGTTAAATCAAATAAATTTAAATATAGGTTAAAAAAGTACCTCATAGATTTAATTTAATGCATTATGTAATATATTATAAATAATAGTAATCACATCATACTAATATTATAAAGGCAAAAGTTTGTGACTGTGTGTGTGTATGTTCGTTACACACACACACACATGGCGCAACTAGCATATTATAAAGATAAAAAAATGTACGGAGACTCGATGCTACAGTCAAACCGATAACACAGTTTAGTGGGACATTATGCATATGTCCCACAAAACCGTGTTAGGTACCGTTAAAATATATATATGTAAAATAAAACATAACTACGCAAAGGCTTTTTGGTAGATTTGAAGGTCTGTTTTAAGACCTTTGTAATACAAAAAATCACACGAATAAATGAGTTTGAGTTGGCATAGCTCCAAAAAAGTAAGCCACACCTGAGTATAGAACTATCATACCCATAGTATGCACTTAGTTTATATTACAGTACATTTTCATTAGCTGTTTTGTCGGTCGATGGGGCAGAAAGGTTCTCGAGTGGCGACTACGAACCTGAAGACGCAGTGTGGGCAGGCCCCCTACAAGATGGACTCGTCGGTCCATCTTGTAGGGGGCCTGCCCACCTGCAAGGGTCGCAGGAAGCCGCTGGATGTGGGCAGCGCAGGACTGTCTGTTGTGGAGATCTTTGGGGAGGCCTTTGTCCAGCAGTGGACGTCTTTCGGCTGATATGATGATGATGATAATTCCCGAAAATTTATGTGACTAACCCTCTTAACTTGTTGCCCATTGAATAAAATATTTAAGTGGTTTTGCTTTACTTTATGAAATATTATTAGATATTAAAGTCTTTAATAATAGGAAACTCACTAAGATTTTAAATAAATTGACATTGAAAATTACCTTAGAAAAAGAACCACACTTAGTTCACCTTGAACTAAGTATGTATGTATTGACGTTTAGGAATACGTAGGTAGTATAAATGTCTTTTTTTCATAATCATGTATGATAAACTAGGTATAACAATGCCTCTTTCAAATAATAAATGTTCATTATGGCCGACATTTATTCTACTTAGGGAAATACGATCACCTCTCTATTTGACAGAATTTAACGAAATTAGTATAGTAACTAAATATTAAAAATAAATAAATATATTGGAACCACAAACACACTGCCGTCGGATCCCAAACTACTAGTCCCTCCCTCTTACCCACCACTGCAACTCCTGTAAGCCAGGGTCAACAGTGGCACACAATGAAATGACACTGAGCTGTGAAGCTCAGGCATGTCCCGGGGAGTCGCTTTAACTGTCTTGGATCCCGCAACGAGTTTAATCAGAAAGAGAAAAAGAAGGAGTTAGAAAATTGGACAGATTGGATCCTAAATTAGGCAGAGCTTGCATTATGGCAACCAGACAACTGATAAACGTACTTAAATTGTTCTAAATATATACGTATTAAACATTAATTACACCCAGTCACCACATAAAGATATATCCTGCGTGGGGAAGAAGAAACCACGGCTTATTCTATTCTATTCAATCAGGGTCACTAATCACTTGTTGAATAAGTCAGTCAGGCGAACTAAAAAGTAAAAAAGCACTTTAGAACCTTCGTTAGTGCAACCTTATTGTAGGTGTACCTTGTGCTTATAGTTTAAAATTGCCTGAAGTTTCTAATAATCCGCTCTCGTGGGAATCGTCCAACTTTGATGTAGGAATGTCATGTGGTTTTGTAGCCTTGTTCTAAGAGATATAGAAATCGAATTAGAGTTCCCTTGTAATTATAGATTTGAGCGATAATAATCATTGATTTGAACTCATTATATATGATTGTACTCGTAAAGTAGAAAACTATCATCTTTCTAAATTTCTATTTTAATTTATTCCTTTTAAGATTGTAAAGGTCTTTTCTATTTTTGGAAATATTAATTGAATATTGGGTAGTTCTGCTTACAAAATCTCGGCGGTTACTTATTACGAAGATTAAGAATCAAGAAGTCATGACTATGATTCTGCCTGCAACCCTAAAACTAAAATACGTAATAACACCTTATTGGTCCACTAAGTTACAAAAATGGTAATATCACGTCCCATCTCAAGAAAAACCACAAATTTCACAACTCCATAAAGCCAAGTGAAGTACATCTTAAAGATAACGATCACTCTTATTACTCGTAATACATCTTTTAACAGGTGCGTTAGTTGCGCAAGCGCATCACACAAATTCAACTGGTTTTGTCGTTTGAACTTGCAAATACCGCCTCCGGCGCATATCGCTAATCACATTTTATTGCACGTTAATTATAATATTCGCAAGGGTTTAACATATTACATGAAAACAGCATAAATGTAACACTTAGCTAGCTTATTGCGCTATAACTACTGCGCAACATGATTTTAAATTAAAGGCTTCATTTTAATCATATATATATATATATATATATCTATATTGCGATCATAGTATATTGATGACCTGCAGTTTCTTGCCAAGCTTCGGAACGTGTACTTCATAAATTATGTAGGTAGAATATTAATCGATTGTTCGCGATACAACCTACTGGTGAATGCGAACATCATAAAAGCTCGAATGCCGCGCCGGTGTTAGAATCGACGATATAACAAGTATATTGACATAATTAAGTATATAGAAAGGAAGTTTATCAGGTATTAAATGCTATCGTATCACATTAGTTTAAACGTCTAATTATATACTACCTACTACCATTGAAGATGTTGAGTATTTTTTGAAAATTTAAAGTGTATAACGGAAAGCCCCGACCGTATTTCTTAAGGTGACGTGGCACCTATGATACCTCTCGTATTAATTATCTTTCTGTGGCGAGTAGATTAGATAGATACGCAGTCTTCAAATAATAATATGCCTTCGATATATGTATCATAGCGTCAATGAGAAGGCTGCCTCGAGTGCTTCAATGGATATCAACATACTTATCTTCCTAATATAGGGTTAAGACCAAGGACAGATATTTGTGTGCATGAACATGTCTGTTTGTCCTGAATCTGGGTGTAATTATCCATATAAGAACGTATTTACAAAAGAAAAGTAGTATATGTAGTATATCAGTTATCTAGTTTCCATAGTACAAGCTCGGCTAAGCTTGGGATCAGATGGCCGTGTATGCATAATGTCCCAGGATATTATTATTATTAGATATTATTTGATGCATACGTTTGTCTTACAATACTTACAATTTACGAGAAATTCATTTCATTTTTAATTTATTTTATTTACTTATTTTAATTTATTTAAGTTGACGTATGGAACTGCATTATGTACAACGCTTGTTCACTTTCTAAGCACCTACGCTTTTGATGATAATTCATTGAATATTTTGGAATTCAATTAAAACAGGTGATATTTGGAGTATTACGATAAATCTTGCTCAATAGTTCAGAACAACCAATTTTGCTACACATTAGTTTGCAAAGATATACCAGATCTGAGCTTTGATATGAATAAATGATAATGTTTCAAAGAACTACATTCATATACAAGCTGCTTACTCTTGTCTATATTCTCTTGGTAGCAGTATGTATAGAAGACAATGTATTCAAAGTAACGCGATAATACATATAGCCTAACCTAACCGTCAGAAACCCTTGACTCCAACTATAATTACATTACATTTTGGATAAGAGCTGATACTTTCTAACTGCTGAACCGATATTAACCAAACATAACTAAGAACCACCGGAATGAAACTGCCTTTCAATTAAATTCACCTAAATCGGGGTGTTGTATATCATTTTTAGGAAAATGTTTTATATCAAGCTTCCTACTCAAATTACTGATCTGCCTGACACAAGTTTTAAAACACATATTAAACGTGTACTTATAGCTAGGGGTTATTATACCACTAAAGAGTACATCGATGACAAAGACGTCTGGCTCTCACTACCTACCTGCACATTGCTCGCTGGAGATGTTGTAGCCATATAGACATGACTGATCTGCTGAGTTACGTGAACTATCTGTAAATGATTGCTACCATATACTTAATTTAAAATTATTGACTCTGTCTCAAAATCGAGCATATATTGTGTTTGCCTACTAAATAATTACTTACTCTAATTGGACCAAATCTCGTGTTCATGCCCGCTTGAGTATGTTTCGCCGGACCGTCTCAAATGGGTCGTGTTGAAACCGGTAATAGATGAACCTGCTGAGTTTGTTTCACTGGGTCTTCTCAGTTGGGGTGTATTGGATCCGGTGGTAGAATTAAAGTGCGACCGTCGTTTTAACACATGGTCCGTCAAAATAATAATACCTTAATATAGACAGAACCATTGACAATATGTAGTAAAAATATTAGACTTGGTAAACTAGATAATTAAACATAATCTCTTGACAATAACTTGATACGAGCTAGCTAAATATCATTGCTATAATAAAATAAATATTTTCATACAATCAGTACAATGTGTACCTAAATATCTGTTACTAGAAATAATAATGTATGCAACTATATTACTACAAACATGTTCTGACTATTTACAAGCGCTTTTTTAAAGTCTACGTGAATAAAAACCTTCTTTATTTTATTTATATTTATTAATAAAGCGCATCGAAATTAGTCCATACTTTAGAGAGCTACGATGCCACAGACAAACACACACACAAAAAGACATCGACGTCAAACTTATAACACCCCCCTTTTTGCGTGAGTGGTTAAAACTTACTGATAATAAGAGTCGAAAGACGTGAGTGACAAAGTAAAATATTTTGGTTTATGACTTGTGGGATGTTCAATCTAATGCCACGTAAAATAGTTTATGTACTGACGCCAGCACATCAAGCTACCCTATACTGTCAAATTTCCCCAATTGAAAGTGAACCTTATGCTTTTGTGATAAAGTTCAAAATTTATAAAAGAAATTTGACAAATTGGGGTAGCTGTATGTGCTGGCGTCTGTACAAATGGTAGTGTCTAGTCTTTTAATGTGATCCGTAACAATTATCCTATTAGGTAGTTACGTATGCATCTAATAGGATAATCGTTTGATTTCAATCCCGAGAACTCGGAACCTCGGTAGTATTTGTATTTAGCCTGTTAGTATTTTATACATCAAATTTAAACATGTGTCATTATTGCGCTATAATTGCAGCGTTATCACCGTTGGGGCCGTTGGGGCTATTTATGTTATTCTATTTGTTCTATATCTGAGTTGATTTATGTATCTGATAATTGAGAATTAATATATTCAAAAGTCACAGGGATTTCCCTTAACTTTTTATTAAATGAAAATAAATCAAAGACAAGATTATAATAACAAAAGAAAATATATTGCAACGAAAACACAACTTATTCAGGTACATTTGGTAGTGACTGCAGGTACGCAGCAGGAATGGCAGGTACCTCATCTACCACCACCCGGAGGAGTAGCTGGAGGAGAGGTACGAGGGTGCGTACGAGTGGGAGGACACCACGTGAGGGACTGACACCACCTCGGGAACTGATACGATCTTCTTGACCGCTACCACCTGCAACGAAAGAAGGGAAATGTATTTTATAAAATATATATATATATAATAAGTAGGTATATTGTACTTTATTGTATTAGATGTTAATTAATGTCCAATCATTTTCAGAAAACCAGGTGGTCCATTCTGTCAAATTCACTGCCGTATAAAGCTAAAATATAAAATAAAAAGATAACATAATGTACTGCAATTTTTGTCAGATGCCCTTTTAATTAAGGGTATTCTGAGTCGCAAGGTAACAACACTACTTCTAACACTGATGTTAAAAACAATTTAACAACTTGTTTTAGTCGAATCCGGAGTTGGATTCTAAAGTAATCCACTTGATATTTTTAGATTTTATGTAGTTTGAAATTATACCATGATTGTTCTCATTCCAGGATTGCTAAGTGACGACGATTGAAGAGCATTATGAGGTAATTTAATTTATTCAGAACTTGAGTAGTGCACTTGTACCGTGTGTCAAGCTCAATTAAGCAGGGAAGTATATATACATAATTAAAGGCATACACAGATTTTATTTGTAGAGTAAATTCGATTCAGAGATTCAAAAGTCATCTCACCTTAGGCACACTGACAACCTTGTTGACGGAGACCACAGCAGGTGCAGACACGACGGAATGGCTGACTATGGGCGCTCCGAGGCTGTAGCTGGGCAAGCTGTACGAGCTGTAGCTGGGGAGGCTGTAGGAGCTGTAGCTGGGCAAGCTGTAGCTGGCGGACGACGGCCACCAGTCTGCGGCCCACCCGCTGCGCTTGTCGCGCTTGCTGCCCGCCTGCTCAGACGCCGGCGCTGCCATAGCACACGCCGCCAGGAGGATTACGCAAACCTAATGAGACAAAAGTTTTAAATCGTTCTTATTAAATCTTTCCTTCTTAATGTAAGCTAACCAGAATTAGCAATTGTGTATTTCTTGCCTATTAATGCGGGATTTCAAATCGACTGAAGTGATCTTGGCAACACGCTCAATGTGTGGCAAATACAAAATGCGCAATAAACAACAAATATTGAAGACATGCTCAGTTCTTCTATCGCTGTCGACGGCATTGATACATTCGAACACAAAATAATAATATATATATAATTCTAATATGTTTCTTTAATAATAAATTAAATTGAGTTCTTCAATAACATGCGCGTAAAAAAATTTTCTTGATAATATTCGTGTTCTGTTTTGAGATATAAATTGAGTGGCCCACATATTTTACCGAGTGCAAAGCCAACAGGACTATATAATTATCAAAATCGTGACAACACCAAAGGGTTTTTCGCCAAACCTAAGTAAACCTAAAGAACATAATATATTATCCTACATAATAATTGCTTAGATTGACGAATTACTACTTGATTTTAAAATATATTCAAGATGCTATTCCACTATAAAATTAAATTATGAATAATAAGACATAAAAAGGGACACATGAAATATTTAAAATATAAGCTTATAAGTCATTCTTGGGTGTATACTATTTTTCCGCTTTCAATGTTATGGTAGCATTGCCATATTAGAGGGCAATGATTACATTATCTCTGCCCTAAAAATAGACCAGCGACTGGTTCCCGTGCTGTTGTTCTTATTTCTGTTGCTGGAATATGTTTTGAATAAACTCCCTAAATATTTTTATGGACTTTTTATTAATAGTAAATACTCACGAAAGTTTTCATGTTGTTTGAGTGTGTACGTTAGTGTGGCGCGTAGAGGCACTGATGTAGTTTGTCACCCGATCTCACATTATATACGACACATGCTCCGATGTTACAACATTTGATAATGCGCCGGTTTATTGCAAAACTCATGTTTTATTCTAATTCTCTTCGGGCTATTTTAAATTTTTGCAAATTAGATCATGTGATAGGTGTTTAAGTTGTTATTGTAAAGCCATCGTATCGCTAGCGGCCAGACAAGCGCTGTGCATGCATTTGGTACATTTCGTGAACATTTACGTGGTATTTGCATCCGCTTTCTTGTAACATTTGATAACGAGTTTAAATAAGATACGTATAAAATAAAAAAACTTGTGTGTTCTTATGTACACGCGTTAGAAGTTATACTTCTTAATATACAACTTGAACATAGTTATCTATTTTCATACCACCTAGAACTAACGTCATGCCGTTATTTTTTGGTGTTGGTGTGCGCGCACATCGAAAAAATTCATTCTCATCATTTTTCTCCATCGCGCCAAAAGAAGTATCATCATTACAGCTAAATAAGTCCACTGCTGGACAAGCCTCCCTCAAGAATCGTCTTGGGGGGATATGCCATAATCGCCACGCTTGGCAGGCGGGTTGGCGATCGCAGTAAGATGGTCATAGTACACAGAAGGAAGCTGCTGCCCATCCTCTGGTAGATATTCCCTCGGGTCGACTTCTACGCCCCCCACGGGATGAGATGGGGTGATGATATTCTGATTCAGATATTTGTCGCCGTCACCACACAGCTATAAAGAAGTATAACTTCAATAAATATAAATAAAAAAGGTTTTTATTCACGTAGACTTTAAAAAAAAAATAGTCAGAACATGTTCGTATTAATATATAATTAATTTATCATTATTTCTAGGTAGGTACATATAGATATTTAGGTACACGGATTGTAAGAAATAATTTACAATAAGATTTATTTTATAACAGTAACGATATTTAAAAAACTAACTTAAATTAAGTTATTGTCAAGGATCATGTGTAGGTTTAATTATCAAAATTTAAATTTTAGCTATATTTTTACTACATATTGTCGTATGGTCCTGTCTGTATTACGGTACGAATTAAATATTATTATTATGGCGGACCTTGTGTTTATAAGGACGGTCGCGCTTTAATGCTACCACCGGATCCAATGCGCCCCAACTGAGAAGACCCTGCGAAACAAACTCAGCGGGTGTCTCTACTACCGGTTTCAACACGGCCACGAACGACTTAGCTATTCTTCATGAGACCTTTTTACCAAAATGTATATGTAACAAGCTCGAAAGCATACTTACTCTATATTATAAACACAGCATTAGTAATATCGGTTCACAACGTCGTTTCATTGAGAATCTCTTCTTTTCATAACAAGTAATAGTAATACATATTATGTATATTTAATATAACTAATAATGTACCGGTTGGCGTGGTTGGCAAATGGTTGCTTTTTACGCCGGAATTCTTGCTTTTCGTGGGTTCGATTCCCAGCCAGGACAGATATTTGTGTGCATGAACATGTCTGTTTGTCCTGAGTCTGGGTGTAATTATCTATATAAGTATGTATTAAAAAAGAAAAGTAGTTTAGGTATTCCATAATACAAGCTCTGCTTAGTTTGGGATCAGACGGCCGTGTGTAAATAATGTCCCAGCATATTTATTTATTATTATTTATTTATTTATTTATTATGAAAATCCCCGTGGAGGTGGTGCTTGAAGTTGTGAAGCTATGTTTAACGCCTGCTGAGCAACTGAAACAAGATTGGCTTAGGGGATACCACTGCCCTCGAAAGTAATGGCCTGATATCGAAATAATACATAACAGTACATCGGAAGTAAACTTTTTCAGGGATCGAACACGATTTCCACTTTTTTTTTAATACGGGACTAGTCCCTCCCTCTTACCCACCACTGCAACTCCTGTAAGCCAGGATCAACAGTGGCACACAATGAAATGACACTGAGCGGTGAGGCTCAGGCATGTCCCGGGGAATCGCTTTAACTGTCTTGGATCCCGCAACGAATTTAATCAGAAAGACAAAAAAGGAGGAGTTAGAAAATGAATAGTTTCACTTCCCTCCAGAGCAAAGCGGGAGACAGAATGATGTAAAGAGGCTACATATAGCCTCATAAAATGAGAGATTTGCAACTCGAGAAGCCAGCTGCAAAAGCACCAAGGATCAATTTAAGGGTCCTAAGTGAGCTGTTATATTTGATTCCAATAGTAGGTATGGCAAAAGCGCTTAAACGCACGGAAGTTGTTCCTTGTTGCTACAAGATCCGTATAATAAACTACTCCAGATATTGGTTGCAAGCTGTTTAACATAATATCACACTGATTTTGCCAGAGATCAAACTCCCACAGGATGTGGTGAGCAGTTTGTTCATATTCGTTACAGGAAGTTGAGCACAGACAGATTGGTGTAGATACTAATTTGACACGATTTCCACTTCTCAATGCTATGGATACAATTTATACGGATTTGGATTCTGAATAGGAATATTTTCATTCTTAATTAGTACGAGATAAAGATATTGACCACGAGTTAGGTAGAAATATGGAGTGGTATTAGCCATTTTCGCAAATCGCCAAAAGCACGCAAATATTCTAGTTGATAGAATAATCGAAATAGACAACGACAGATTATGAACACGTAACAATTGCAATGGTTGCCATTTTCTTCGCCACTTTAATCTATGTATCATTCCGTAACTTGGTTTTGTCGGAGAGCAATTCTCTATCCCTTCCTTTTAAATTCATGTCACCCATTTGCGGGCGAAGGTGAGCCAGGTAACTCTGTGCTCACGGACTGAGTTTGTGCTACAGGCCGGGCGATGACTATGAAAAATAACTTTTATATTAACTATGGTGATATTGCCGACGAGCAAGCTTTTTCGTAATCGTCCATAGAATAATTTACACATTCCTTAATTCTTTGAGGTGTTTCTTCAGGTCCACATATGAAAGTTTTACCACAACAGCATAATCCCATTCAAATTCAAATAATTTATTTGCGAAATATGAGTATAGGTAGCGCCACGAGTTATGAGCGCCCGCTTTATCTGCGCAGAACGCATTTTTAGGTCTGTTTGGTAACAGGGTTGAGGCGCGGGGGCAAGGGAGCCCGCGCCCGGCGCTGTCCTTGCGCACTATTGGAGAATCAGTCGCTGCATAACGCCCGCTCTCGGCGCACGTTTGTTTGAGTTCGAAAAGTACAGTCGCGTAAATAGTTGTTATTGATCGTTTATGATTTTGAAATTTATATAATTAGAAATGCTAAAGAGTCAGGTGTTAAAAAGACAAGCCGGGCTTATGTGATTATAATATTCTGCCATTATTTTTAATTGCACCATTTTTGTATTTTCATTCCACCTGTGGAAGCGTCGAAATTTTGCAAAGAGATAGTTCAAACTATCTCTGTACGATGTTTCATGTTTTTTGAGAGTACCTACTTTAAACTGTAAACTAACAAACGAATAAACGCACTCTCGCATTAATTACATAATAATATAAGGACATTTTTTAAATAATTAAATCATAATTTTAACTTGTCCCCAAGTTGTTTTGTTTGCGAGTGTACACATGCGTAGATCCCCACCACTAAAACAGAGCGCTCATAACTCGTGGCGCTACCTATACATAGTGGTGTTAGTTTAACATTAATGTCCTGTCCATATTTTACCATTTCGGTGTGCAAACATTTAAAAGTCAAAAAAAATGTTTGTTAGTCACATAAATTACAATTAATATCATGTCAATTTTACATTATTATTATCATTACAATTACTATAATTACACTCTTAATATTATTACAACATACACAACAATTATATTTATTTAAACTTACTAGTAGTAATTAAAAGATTTGTCATCAAAATATTCCTGGACCGAATAGTAGCATTTGTTTGTCAGAAATTTATGGAGTTCCTTTTTAAATATTTGCTGATCTGTTTTATTTCTAATACTAATTGGTAACTTATTATATATGAGAGGTGCTCTGCAAAATATGCTTTTGTGCATCATTGTAGTTTTGCAGGGCACAACACATAGTTTGCCCAAATGACGTTTTCTTTCCCTTTTCGCAAATAAATGTATGTTTTGTCTAACGAATACTGCACATTCGTATATGTATAAACAAGGGAAAGACAATAGACAGTACTCTTTAAATAATGGCATGGTACGGTACATGGCTTAGTTCCATAACCGGGTCTTCTCTTGACGTAATCGTTAGCGCAGCCGGGTCCTTTGGGCTGTCAAATGAGTCAGCTATAGCCTCTGAGCCACAAAGCATTGCTCTCCTCAAGCAGCACAATTATTATTGTGGCTTTTATCAAAGCGATCTACAATTTTTATGACCACTATCCAGCAATAACACTTTAACATACAAAGGAAATTAGATCATTCAGTATTTGATATTAACTTTTAAAAGATAGACGTCGACTATAAAATGTACTAAAAATGTATTATAAATTCTTTTAAAAATGGCATTTGTTATCACTCTAATATTATAAAGGCGAAAGTTTGTGAGTGTGTATGTTTGTTACTTCTTCACTAAATGGCTGGAGCGATTTTAATATAACTATGTATGGAGTTGGGTGACACCCTGGATTAACACATAGGTTGTCATTTATAAAAATTTTAACGCGGGTAAAACCGTGGGCACAGCTAGTTTAAAATATTCCTTATAAGAGTATATTTATGATTATCTGTATACCAAATTTCAGCTTTCTTGCTGCTTCAACACATTGATTTTAAATATATTACGATCCTTCCATAACCGGCCAGTAATATGGACAAATGATTTAAATATACATATTGTATTTTTTCAGGCATGACTATATAAAATAGCCGCTTGCTTATAAATATCCATACAAATGAGAATGTAGATATTGACAACCACCTTGAAAATATTTAAACAAATAAATAGTGTATTTTTATTTAGATTAAAGTATACAAAATACTAAAGTATATATACAAAAAAATACATACAAGATCATCATATCAACCGAAAGACGTAACCCACGCTATAACTTTGTTTTTCTCTGTAAGCGAATTATTGTAAATTATTTTAGAGAAATAAATGTCATCATCATTGTCATCATCATATCAGCCGAAAGACGTCCACGGCTGGACAAAGGCCTCCCCCAAAGATCTCCACGATTGCCGGTCTTGCGCTATTCGCATCCAGCAGTTTCCAGCGACCCGCACAAGATCATCGGAGTTGTTTGATCTCTTTTATTGATCAAATAAATTTGTTTAAGTGTAATTCTTCGGGCTATGTCCATTACCTTGGTACGCCTGCGGATTGCAACAGTCTTTTTATGATTTTATGACCTGAACTGCAATGGCCATTTTTTTGTGTATAATGTTATATTTTGACTATACTCGTATTACCATGTCATTATTTATTGGAATTCATTGAAATTATTCACAAAGTTACACGGTGCCGTGTAGTTCGCCACGCACACGTGAGGAGCCAAATACACGGCGCCGTGTAGAGATTTTTGCGTTCATATGTAACTTATGAAAGTATGTGCAGCGCTAGACGGGTATTTAAAGCGAAAGTTAGATGGTGTCAGAATAGACAAGAACAATTAAAAATGGATACACTAGCTATGAATCATGCAGCCAATGACTTCAAAAGTTTTTGGAAAAATACAAAGAAACTAAATACGAAGCCCAGTCTCCCTGTGAATATCGACGGCATGGTTGACCACAAGTCTATAGCAAATTCATTCGTACAACATTTTAAGGTATCGTCAGAGTTATCGACTGACCTTGGAGTGAGCGATGTTGAGACCGCCTGCGGTATGAGGCGCACCCTTAGTTTCAGTGCTAAGGATATATCTGATGTTGTGAACAAAATGCAAAGGGGGAAGTCACCTGGGCACGACGCTCTCAGCATCGAACACTTCAGGTATGCCGGCCCTCATTTGTTTCGCGTGCTGGCGATGTTGCTGACATTATGTATGGGACACAGCTATCTGCCGTATTCGTTAATAAAAACTATAGTTGTTCCCATAGTCAAAAACAAAACTGGGAATATAGGAGACAAAGGTAACCACAGACCCATCTCTTTAGCAACAGTAACGGCGAAAGTATTGGATAGTTTGCTTAGTTCCCACTTAACTGAACATATTAATCTACATAGTGCACAGTTTGGCTTCAGAGCCGGACTCTCTACTGAAAGTGCCATTCTGGGACTAAAGCATACTGTCCGATATTACATAGAGAGAAAAACACCAGTATACGCGTGTTTCCTAGACCTGTCGAAAGCCTTCGATCTGGTCAATTATAGCAGACTCTGGGATAAGCTAGAGCGCACAGAGGTAGCTGGTGAATGTACGCAGATCTTAAAGTTCTGGTATACACACCAAATTAATCAGGTGAGATGGGGTAGTGCTTTGTCTGATGAGTATGGTTTGAAGTGTGGGGTAAGACAAGGGGGTTTATCTTCTCCAATACTGTTCAATTTGTATATGGATCAGTTACTTGAACAGCTTAATAGTATACATGTTGGTTGTTACATAAATGGAACATGTGTCAGCAACATTAGCTATGCCGACGATATGGTTCTTTTGGCGCCATCCCCTAACGGTTTGAGGCTGCTTATTGAGACCTGTGAAAAATATGTAGATTCACATGGTCTCAAATACAATTGTGATAAGAGTGAGCTTCTCATATTTAGGGCAGGTAAAAAATATGATCCTACAGAGATACCTAAAATATTATTAAAAGGCTCGCCCGTTAAGCGAGTTAACAGCTTTAAATACTTGGGACATATTATAACACCAGACCTTAAAGATGACGAAGACATTGAAAGGGAACGAAGGGCGTTGGCGGTAAGGTGTAATATGCTGGCCCGCAGGTTTGCACGGTGTAGTAAGCAGGTGAAGATAACTCTTTTCAAAGCCTACTGTCAATCTTTCTACACCTGTAGCCTGTGGATTAAGTATACTCGCCAAGCTTATAACGCCCTTTGGGTTCAATACAACAATGGTTTCAGAGTGTTGCTGGGACTACCAAGGCACTGTAGTGCATCGTAAATGTTTGCAGATAACTATACGGATGGTTTCCATGCGATTATCCGCAAGAGAGTGGCGTCAATACTGCACCGGACGCGTGGTAGTCACAACACCATTCTGAGAACCATTTCAGAGCAGTTTGACAACCCCATATTAAGCCACTGGGTGGGCAAAATCGTAGGGGTTGGCTAATTAATTAAATTTATTTTTATACTAACATAGCTTTAAGATTAATTTACTCACAATACTATGGATGCAATTATCTGAAATAAATGTTTTATTATTATTATTATTATATACTTATGTTTACAGTTATTTGAAGGTATTGTTGTTTTCCTGCAGGTGAGAAGGGGTTCCACAGCTTATATGGGGGATGAGGAAAGTTCGTAGTTCGTTGACACAAAGAAATATGAGCGGGAAACTCACGGTGCCGCCGCGCCGTGTAGTCGGCCCCACCCATAATGATCGAGCCGCGCGTCGAGTAGTAAACAGGTTTCTCGCTTGAATTCGCAGACTTGTCAAGGTATCAACATTTTAACACAACTACTTAAACTGCTCGACGAAACATATGTTTAGAAGGATTCAGTTCAGTGTTTATTTAGACTATAAAGTGTTTCGTTATCATTCGTTCATATAAACAATGTTACAAACGACAAAAAGCCAGTGGTTGCTTTACCAATTACAATTTGTTGCCCGTATGGCCACGGCACTAACTTATCTGAAAAACGAGGGCCGAATTTTTACTGACGCGACGCAGGGAAATAGGAGCGGCTTTAACACACGACGCCGTGCCGTGTGCTTGACAGTGAAAGTGTTAAATTTAAAATGAATAGCGCTACTATTTAACAATGTTAAATTTATTATGTATGGCATAATGTAGTAATGCCAAACAAGGCGTCAAAATACATATCTCATCTGTTTCCAAATGAGTGCTAACTGCTGCATTATCCTTGCGAACATGCTGATCAGACAACGGCTAGGTGTTTGTTATATTATATATTATATTTAGATGACGTAAGCTTCATTTTGATCTTTCTAGACAAAGGCGTGTCTCTATTGTGCAGGAATTTTGTAATAATAGCACAGAAACTGTTGGCACTGTTCTCATTAATATAACGATTCGACGTTGGCGTTGTTGGCAAATGCTTGATTTTCACGCTGGAGATCGTGGGTTCGATTCCCACCCAGGACGGATATGTGTGCATGAACATGTCTGTTTGTCCTGAGTCTGGGTTTAATTTATCTATATAAGTATGTATTTATTTACAAAAGAAAAGCTTAATTAAGGCACATCCTGAAAATAGTTTGTTCAGAATCGTTT
Organism: Pseudoips prasinana; assembly: GCA_951640165.1. NCBI lineage: Eukaryota > Metazoa > Arthropoda > Insecta > Lepidoptera > Nolidae > Pseudoips > Pseudoips prasinana. The sequence goes on from OX621247.1 coordinate 36,343,623, forward strand.
ACTGAATCGATTTATATCATTTTTAATAAAGGTAATTTTTCATTCCAAAATAATTAAAACTACGGAAATTATTGTAATTTTAACCCTGTACAACTGTACAGGGTTAAAATTACAATAATTTCCGTAGTTTTAATTATATTAAAACAAATTGAAATGGACCGTAAGTCAAAGTAATAAGACTTTTAAATCGCAGTTTTATTTGTATTCATACAAATTCCATCATTCAATACAAAATAAGGAAATTTACACTTTATTGCAAGAAACTAATTTAGTAAATATCAATGCATACCTATACATGTTAAATGAAAAATTCAGTGTATGTATTACGATTACAACTTAATATTCTGATTGGGGTGTTTGAGGGTGTGCGTTAATTTCGTTACATGTTGTATATAACAGTTATCAGGTTTCCATAGTACAAGCTCTGCTTAGTTTGGGATCAGATGGCCGTGTGTGAATAATGTCCCAGGATATTGTTATTATATTTGTCGTTTTATCGACTGGCCTGTTCGTCTAGTGGTTAGTGACCCTGACTTAGCCAGAGGTGTGGGTTTGATCCCCACACAAGACAAATCTTTGGATTATGAGCACAATTATAATAATAATAATAACGGTTCGAAATTCTTTATTTCTCAAAGATTACAGTTTCATAATCACTTCGAGGAGAAATAAACTAAGTATCGATAATTAAATCACAATAAGGTAGCTTACAATGCGCAAAATGTAGATAATTTAGATAAGCTAAACTATTGCCAAAATTGAACAATTATAGTTGATTGATTGTGTAGGTAGAACTAAAATAAGTATACAATCTATGACGCGACACTTAGACAGTGTGCGGACTGCATGTTTCTATATACTTATTTATACCTACGTTAACATCCAGATACACATCCAATCCAATATCCAGGTACACACGGCCCACGGCCATCTGATTCCAAATTAAGCAGAGCTGGTACTATGCAAAGGTAACTGATATACTACATATACTCATTTTCTTCTGTAAATACCTACTTGTATAGGTATAGGGCTAACCGACAGACTCATGCACACAAATGGGTGGGAATCGAACCCAATAATATGTATGTGTTTAGAAATATATAAGTATCAGCGGTTATATTTTAAAGAATTATCGGGAGCGTTTTAGGCACCAAAAGCAATGTCTCTCAGACAATGCGCCGTAAATCGTCTGTAACAGACAGGACATATATATTGATTAAATAGTGGCTTAATTGTTTTTCACGTCTTAGGCCCTTTAAACTTTATGCTAGGTACAAGCGCACCATAACTTATGCTCCAATAAATGATAATGTTGACTTATTCTAATGTTTCATGGAGAAATATTTAATCGTTTCATACAATAATAGTGGCGGACAACTTACTCTTGTCCTTTCTAAGCGGTATATTAATGTTTACAACAATGTTAATAGGTCTAGTAAACACACATGCACTTCCTGGGTAGCGCTAACCGGAAGCATAATTTAAGTAAGATATAGAATAGCTTTCATTCGCTCTGTAATCAGGTCGACCGAAGGAGTACCTGCCCCAAGACATTCCAGGATATATGACTATTATGTCACCTGACTGGGAGGAGCTAGAGCTTATCGGGATGGAGGAAGGCAGACCAACGGATGAATTATGCCACGTGTGTCGCTAGCGCCACGGTAACCTTTTACCATTAAATTTACCGTATGAAAGTTGACTGACAAGATAGTATACAAAAATTATTGCCTCGTTAGCGGAAGCGCAGATAACGGGGTCCTGGGTTCAATTCCGAAGTCAATATCAGAATGGAGTCGGAAAGTTAGCGGTGTTGCACCCCCGGGCCTCGGAGAGCATTTAAAGCCCTCTAGGGTTAGGGTCGTATCGGTTCGCCGTCCCATCGGATAATAAGGGTGGGGGAATAGACAGTATACCTGTGTTTGCCCAGACCCTCGTACGACAATATTGCTGCACGCAACTAACTGACAGCAATTGTGGCTCAGCGGTTAAAAGAGCCGCCTTGCCACTTCGGGTACCGGGTTAGAATCCCGCGCATGACAACTATTTGTGAAAACCATAAATAGTTGTTCTGAGTGTGGATGTACTAGTGCCCGTCAATTATATGTTTGTAAAGAACGTTACTGTGCGGTGACGGCATAAAATATCATCACCCTATCTCATCCCGTGGGGGGCGCAGAAATCGTCCCGAGGGAATACCTACCAGAGAACGGGCAGCAGCGTTTTCCTGTGAACTATGACTACCAAATTGCGATCGGCAACCCGTCTGTCAAGCGTGGCGATTATGACATATCCCCCCATTCTTTGGGGAGGCTTTTGTCCAGCTGTGGACGTACTTTGGCTGACATGATGATGATGATGATGAAAGTAAGCAGGGATATATTTAACTAGTGTGGGTGTTGTCTTTAAATGTAAATAATAATAATAGAACATGTATTTCTCTCATTTTAGGTACATGGCATCTTAAACATAGTTACAATTTGATAGTTTAGATTTAGACTTTTGTGAGAGCTGGAGTCTATACTGGGTTCAAGACCTGTATGACAGATCTCCAGGCAATCACCCTCTTAAATTACTTAACTTAATGTGTGTGCGCGTGTGCGTGTGTGAATAAGGTATTTAAGTGAGTACTCTAATAATATTTTCGGTCTCAGTGTAGTCCAGATTTGATAACCAGTTCGATACTATTTTTTTTACAATTGTTATCAATCTGAACACCCAGATATTTTATGCAGTTTGTACGGTTAAGGCGTGGACAGTTACATATACCATTGCGCGGCAGAGGACAAGAGTGGGCAAATAAGGAACAAGAAGATGGTATGTTTCGTGTCTGGGATAGTGAAAAGGTGAGGTAATTCGTTTTCTCAATATTCTGAGTGAGCAAGTTATAGGTCAACCAATCAGAAACTACTTAAGTATATATATTAGTTTTATTTTGCAAGTACAAGTATCTTATTTACGTTGAATAAAACGATACATAGCGCATCGGCGGACTTAACTCAAGCACCCGGTAATTAGATTATGTTCCTATATATGTAAATGCATGTTCGCGTGCGCTCGCTGCCGGCAAGTTGTTTCCGCACCAGCACCGCACGTTGCGGTCGACTCAATAAGTACTTAACAATGTAATTACTAACCACACGGGGCTTCATTATGCTAATCAGTGCAATTTGCATTATACTGAATCTCATAATCGAAAGCACTAAAGATGTATAATCGTATCCGCGCTTAGGCGTGAAGTCTATAGATGGGTGACCGCTAGTGGGGTCATTTGCCATGTTAGGCCGTAGGTTGCAGCCGTAGTCGTGAGTCATTAGCCGTTAAGCCAATTCACAGGCCTATTGGGCGGCATCAACAACTCTGACATAAGGGATCGACAGCTTTCCGTGCTCTCCAAGGCACACGCGTCTCACACCGGGCAAGTGTTTTCATTAGCAGACCAGTCCCAATAACACTTTTTACCAGACGCGGGATTTGAATCCAGGACCATATTGACTGTATTTGAACACGCTACCACTAGACCAATGAAGTGATAACGACTTCAGTCAGACATAGTTACATTATATATACATTTAAGTTACGTTTATGTTTAGTGAAGACATTCGTCACGTAAATATCTGATATCAAGAGATTCAACATTGAATAGTGGTGGCAATGTAAGTAGTAAAAGAAACCTTAAATGACGTTTTATGAATAAGGGGAAATACAAAACAAACATTAAATATAATTTGTAAGGTTGAACGTTTTTATTTACAATCATACATTAGCGTTACCTATTACATTATACTATGCGCGGGATAACGTAACGCTCCACTCCTTCTGGAACTATACCAGCGAGCGTTATAGTTACATACCTGCTTACATCATACGTACATTCTAGAGTTATTCACTTACTAATGACTAATGACTGGTGGTTCGAGTTTCTAACTTTATAAATAAATTAAATATCGATAAGTAATTCAGTCACAGGAACGAGTAACAACTAACAATCTCGTATGCTAATTACTATTACTAACAATAATAATACAATGTACTAACTAAATATTAGTTTAAAAAAAAACTAAAAGTAGGCCTAATTATGTGCAAAAACGTTATGAACATATTTACAAGTGACCAATAATTATTAGCACTATAACTGGAGTATGTAGAGTCTACAGATCTTTGACGACCTTATACTTGTGCACCCTAATGATGTAGTTCTCGTCAGATGTGGGGGGCACGCGTTTCACCATATGTTTATTCGATGGTTTACGGTAAATGTAGCCACCGTGGGGGCTCGGTCTGGCGTACAGAATGGTCGATTCGTCTGGGGTGTTACTAGCCGCCACCGACAACTGCGCGCCCGACTTGTACAGCTTCGCGTAGGGCACGGCGTAATTGTTGGACGCGCCATAGTACTGCGACTCGTATGAGCCATCGTAGTCGTCTTGCACAGCTCGCGCGTAATCGTCGTACGGTGGGCGGGAGTACACCGGCCGCGGGGCAGAGGGCGCGTGATACCTGTCCCGAGTGGCAAGGGGCACAGCGGAGAGGACTCGTAACACGGGCACAGGCGCATGCAGTGGTATCGCCGCGTACATGTCGGCGTCGTAGTCTCGGGGGAAGTCCCGGCCGTAGGTCCCATAGCCACTGCTACGGCGTAGCAACGCCTCGCTCAGTGGCTCACTGCGCGATAACGCGCAAAAGCTTACCAGCACCAGATGCGTCTGAAAAAGTACCGGGATAACTATTATATTGGAGAATTAATTCAGTATAGACGTAGATAACCTTCCGCGCCCAGGAGCTGCTCGGATTCTGTGTGTAATTTTAAATACTTATGGTTTTATTACCGATCAAGATGTGTGTCACCGCTCTGTGGTGTCCGGGCACGAATTTACTGTTACCCTTATATTTAAATAATACAGATTAGGAAGTGTTGTCATTCACCATATCTACTAATCAAATATCGTACACAAGACAAACGGACTGTCGCGTTTGCGCACAACTATACATTTGGAAATAGAAAACTAGAAAAGTTCTTAGTTTTCCTGACTGAAGTTCAAATAATGTTTAAAATATATATTAAATATAAATAAATATGATTATATAATATGATGGGTACGATGCTCAAAGGCAAAGATGCCGAATTTTTTGAAAAATTGTTATTATTTAAATTACCCTAGACTTAGGCTTTTATATATTGTAAATACATAGAAATATAGAAGTATTGTAAATTTTACTTAATCCCTATATTGTTCTATTGGTGATATGAATTAAGTTTATATTTATAATATTTAATTATGTATTAATTTATTAGTTAGAATTAGTTAGTTATATTTTGGGGGGTTACAATAAATATATGTTATAAGCATAGAGCTAACTACAATACCACTATAGACAAATTTTACGACATTTTCACCATTTGAAAGGTCTTAGGCGATAATAAAGTCATTATCAGTGAGTTGAGCATATTATTTATTTAAGTAAATTATACCAATTTGTTATAATTTACTTAAATAAATAATATGCTCAACTCACTGATAATGACTTTAAAATTCCCATAAAAATATTAAATACAACTTGTAATTTATATTAACGACAATGGACGAGGACGAGTCATGGATGTTTTCTATGTATTTAAGTATTTATCTATCTATATAAGTATGTATGTCGTCGCCTGATCCCCATAGTACAAGCTTTGCTTAGTTTGGGGCTAGGGTGATCTGTGTTACATTGTCCCTATATATTATATATACATAAATTATACTTTCATTATACATTTACTTATTACAAAATACATATATACAAAATACATATACTTTATCGCATTAATAAAACCATTTTTTAGTTTCATATTGTCCGAGTCATATTAAATATTTTTGGAAATCTATCAATGCTCCACCCTGTATGTAATTACTATCAAGGCATTAAAGATATTATCGAAAATACACAAAATACTTATTTTTGTTAAACTCTAGTTACTATCTGCTAACAAACAGAAAAATATTTTCTATTATTTTTATTTTATGTAAAAGAAACTCGGCACCTAGCATATACAGTTCGTTCCTGTAATTTATTTTACGTGAGAAATCCGATAAAAACTTTCCAAACTAATAACTACATTTGCAGTAGATCACTTGGGTTACATGATTAAGGTTACTCCCTGTACATGATCGTTAAAAACATGTAGCATTCTTAAACCACTATTGTTTTCAGACACTTTGGACGAATTAAAGGATAATCACTGAACAACTTTTTTCACACCATTTCACTGAATGGTTGATAATAAAACTTAAATCACTGTTTGTAATCTAGGTTGAACTCACCAGGAGTTGCATGTCGTCTATGAGACGGCGTGCGCACGACTGGCGCAGCGCGGGCGCACCCAGACCACTTCAGCTTCAGCCAGGCTTCACACTCGCTAGCTATGGAGTGGTCGCAATGTGACTAAAGTTCAACTTCCTGTGACGAACTGTACTCAACTATTGCATTGGACCGTGCCATAAAATAGGTTATTAATTTCATAATTATTATAGCACTTAGTGCCTAGGACTAGCTTTCCTACTTTTGTTTTTATTTATAATATCAAGCCGATGTCACAGTCTGATACTCTCACCGCTGGATCGCAATCATCTAGTGTAGTAAAACGATAAGAGATGTCTAACTTTAACCAACAATGGACTTAGGTACGTTCATTGGACAATGCTCTAGCAAACAACTACCCCCATTAAACTGACGATCCTAACGACAATATGTAGCAGTTTGCCTGATGCCGTTTGATGGAACTCAACTGAGACCTGCAATTCTTCGCGTCCACCCTAGTTACCTAGTCAAAGTAAGGCTGCAGCTGCTAAAAAACGTACCGAGCTTTTTCCCGTAAAACACAATTCATAACCAAGCTGCTTGGACTTTTAACTATCTGTCCATAAAAATAGAAGAGTGTTCTATAATGTGCAGCTTAAGCTTTTCTAATGATCTTAGGAGCCTCGAAAGTGTGTTACAAAGGAATTCGAAACTTTCTTTAAGCTTTTGTGCACCGCACGCAAAGTATGTACCCGGAATTAAAGGGACCTAGATTCTTTTAACTAAAACGAAAAAATAGACAAAATACGTACACGATTTAGCGCCTCTGTCTCTTTAAATAAATACGAAACAAAGTGTTGTTTATTGCGATTTTAGAGTAACGTATATATGTAGGTACTTGTAGTTTCCAGTAATAACAGCTCTAGTATGACACCTGGCACTTCCTTCCGCGTGCGCGAGCGGCTTGCGTGCGACAACCGACAGCTGCGAATTTATGTCAGCTATGCAATAAAAGTAAGTTTGTTTGTTGCTGTAAGTGGCACAAATGTGTTGTTAATTCCGATACACTGATTTGTTGTGATAATGATTTATCTCTATTTTGTAAATGGGTGAGGCTACCATGACTTGCATGGAAAGTTTGCTGACCAGATTATTTCTAACACATTGGTACACTAATTAATTACTAATTTTTACCGCATGAGAATGTCTCCAGAAAGACTGAACACCAAATTGTCAAATTCGCCAAGAAAGTACATTACTATGTTGCAGGAAGTTATTCACCGATATTATCATAAAGCCCTGGATTAGTTTGAAATCTGAGCCGTACAGAGGTCTCTACAGAGGTGGGACAGACCTGTTGAAATTATTTTTATTTTGCCAAAAGAGAGCAGTAGGTACCCACCTTATATATCAATTAGATTCAGGATAACATTTATTTTGGTTCAGTTCGTTGTACTATACCCTACGAAATTTCGTAATTAAACTGAATAATTATTTAAATAAAAAGTAATTTAAAATATGTTAATGATATTACCGGTGTAATTGATTAATGAGTAGGTAACGAAATAATAAGCATAATAAATTTTAATATTTTAGTAATCACTATGAATTTATTTGTATTAGCATATAGGTTTTATTTCATTGTATTATAAAATAAAGGAGATACTTATAGGGGAATTACGTTTGTAAACCGATGAAAAATTAGCACTCCGTAGTCCATACACGCTTGTTACCAACTCGGCACGAGACAAATAGTTAGACACTTTTTAGGGTTCCGTAGCCAAATGGTAAAAAACGGAACCCTTATAGATTCTTCATGTCTGTCGGTCCGTCCGTCCGTATATCACAGCCACTTTTTCCGATACTATAAGAGCTGTGCTGTTGAAACTTAGTAAGTAGATGTATTCTGTGAACTGCATTAAGATTTTCACACAAAAATATAAATATAACAATAATTTGGGGGCTACCCATACATAGAACTGAAACTAATTCTTTTTTTTTAAACGTACTCATACATGTGGGGTTTTCTAAACTGAATAGTTTGCGCGGGAGGCACTTCCAAATTCCAAAGTGGTAAAATGAGTATAACCCCCCCCCCCCCCATGTAACTTCTAAAATAAGAGAATGATAAAACTAAAAAAAATATGATGTACATTACCATGCAAACTAGCAACGAAAATTGGTTTGCACGAGATCTAGTAAGCAGTTTTTTCAGTTAAGTTTGGAATCCTAACTATGATATTTATGCGAACCGTATCGAGAATATACAAAAAAAATCCTGAGATATATTCAGTTTCGTGCTAAAATTTATCTACCCGACTATATAAGCTGATGCAAGAAATTTCATATACTTCCTCTGCATGAACGTAGAAAAATAGCAGACTTGGCGTTTCTACACCAGCTGGCAAACGACACCATTGACTGTTCTGAGTTAGTGGAGAAGATAGGGCTACGAGTTCCATTCACTATGTTAGTAGTATTTATATTTTATTATGTTATTCTTTATTTTCCATGAGCTGTCTTCTTGTCTACCTACTTTTACATTTTCTTCCTAAACCTGGGTATATCTGTGAAACTTTTAATTGGCCTTCATCTTTATTCTGTGTGTCATTTGTATTCTAGCTGTAAGTTGTCTTAAGCAATTAAATAAATAAATAAAATAAAATACGTCATAAATCGTAAACCGCAATTTACCTTTCATTTAATCAACTGAAATACTTGCTGCTACGGAACCCTTCCTGGGCGAGTCTGACTCGCACTTGGCCGGTTTTTGAAAGTTGACTTACTGATTGTTGCATAAAAACGTATATATTTTATGCGAAAAAATAGTGTTGATACAAAGAATTTTAACACAAGCAATAAACAATAAAATTTTAAAATTATTTTTGACCAATTCACTACAAAATAAAGAAAAATAATTTTGCGCTAAACACATATTTTAATTCAATTTAGTGCCCAGGTCCTGGAGCTTGGACACATGACTTAATACAACCGCTCTCTTGAAACTTGCTTATTGCTATAGGCAAGGTGACATCATAAAATTCTTTACAACAATTATATTTGCAAATGGGTATATTCACATCGGTACGAAGAGTAAATGCAAAAATAACTTTATCAAGTCATGAGAAATCTCTGTATCCAAGCTCAGTCCGTACCTAACTCAAATTACTCAAAGATCTGGTCGAATACAAAGCGACGAATTTGAAACTCTTTTGAGTGTCCAACTACTTATATGTTAATTCGTCAGTAACCATTATCATCTACCAAAATTTTCCTGCTTGCCTACTGGCCTGCCCCATGTCTCACATTAACTTGATCTATTTTGTCTGATGGTACATGGCCTGCCACTGAAAAATGTAAATTGCATTCTGTTTCACGTATCTAATACTGTCCAACCAAAGTCAAGTGTCAGTTGACAAACGTCATGGAACGTAGTTGGAATTTTGATAAAAACTTATAAGTGTCAACTGATCAACCAAATTTAAAAACAAATTTGGAAACAAAAAGTAAACAAGCTGATGTCGAGTTTATAGGAAGCAACAATGCCGCGTGCCAAAATAGATTATGTCGTCAGTTTCAGCAGTGAAGATCCCGTAAGTATATAACCATAACCTGCAAGTTTGTTATTAATCTGAATATAAACTAAGTGTGTGTAATTTATATACATTCTACGGCCTATAATAGACTCTCACACTGAGAATAATGACGATCATTAGATTGATTTAAGTACGTAAACTATGTTTCTCAAAGGCCGGTAACGTACTTGCAGTCCCTCTATGTTGGAGGTGTCCGTGGACGACGGTGATTACTTACCATCAGGTGTCCCACTTGCACGTTGGTCTTGCTATCATTATAAATAAATGCATATTAAAAATTTCTGAAAATCGTAAAAAGCCGAACATATTTTTTTTTATTTACACAATTATAATTATGGTGACACGGGTACTGACACAATTTCTTACTTCACCTTAAAGGAACTCGGGCTGATTTCCACTACTTAAGATTAAGTCAACCCACTGACAGAACTTCAGATACTTATCATACAGTTTTGGTCTATCAAATAAAGTTATTTATCTGGCCTACCTACCCACCATTCACATTGTTCAACTATTTACAACTTCAACATTAAAATGTAACCAACATTTATATTATTTCATAGACCTAAACTGTATGATAAGTATTTGAAGTTCAGTTGGTGGGTTGCCTTACGCTTATTAAGTTTAAATTAACATTTTAAATGTTAAAAGTTAATAACTGTTTTAAAAACATTCAATGTACACAAATTTTGTTATCCAAACTCATTTGAAAAATAAATACAATACATTCCCCATTGAATTGAAAAATAATTATTATAATCGGTTTTCAAATGGCTGATAAATCAAATGACATGCATACAAAAGAAAATACAGAAAAATATTTAATAAGTTTGAAGAAAAGTCTTGAATATTATTATTTGATATACTTTGAATTATTATTATTATCCTTTATTCAAACTTTTTTCGTATTGAATACATTTCAAAATATGTTCATAACAAAAATATACATTTACATATTTTTATTATGAATAACAGGCAGGCAGTTGAATCCACTGTTAAATGCCCATCCATCTGTTGCCTAGCTTTCTTTACAGCTTAAATATTTGTGTAGTCTATTTTTGAATTGGTTTACATTCTGGGCTGAGATTATGTTTTCTGGCAGTTTATTCGATGCTCCAAGAACTCTGTTACTTATTAAGACTTTGTGGGGACTATTGTGAGACAAACTGGATTACACATAACTTAAGATGGTGGCCTCTTAGATTGTGATTTTCATTTCATTAAAATATATTGCCAAAACCTTTTCTGTCTAAAAAAGCCTTTTCTATCAAAATGCCTCTGTTAACAATTAGCACCAACAAGATATTGTTTTCCAGCTTTGAGCAGCCAAATTTTCATGAATACTCTCTAATGTTAATTAGTTTCACTAAGAATTGTGCTAATGTGTGTGTCATATTTTATTATTCGTAGATACCTACCCAAATATACCTACCTAGTCTTGTAATAATAATCAGTGTTCAAGTTCCAGAGCTATTTTATGAATTTAATCAATATATTCTATATCAATAATATAATAGGAAGTGGGTTTGATTCCCACCCAGGACAGATATTTGTGTGCATGAATATGTCTGTTTGTCCTGTGTGTGGGTGTAATTATCTATATGAGTATTAATTTAAAAGAAAAGTAGTACATGTTGTATATAAGTTATCTAGTTTCCATAGCACAAGCTCTGGGTAGTTTGGGATCAGATGGCCGTGTGTAAATAATATCCCAGGATATTATGTCTAGGAGCACCCAGCAAGCAATTTGCTGTCGAGAGAAGTGAGCAAGAAGAAATGGTTGTGCAAGAAGGGAGAGTCCTCCTGCTCTGTGGTGTTACAGTTGGCACGAGCTATCAAGGTGTGTAATAGTCATATAACATCTATTGATAAAAAATTCACATATATTTTTAAGACTGTACAATAACATAGCCAAAAAATCTCCATATACACAAATATTCTACATATTATTAAATCTACATACATTTTTAATAAACACGAAAAAACACATTTTCTTATAATCACTTCACAAACAATTTCTTATTTAATTGCATTCACAGTTTGTATATAAGTTTTCTGAGAGAATAATAATACTAATCTAATTAATGGCAATCCACATTACACATGCATTAGAGTGCCATATTTGAGGCATGAATCAAAATTAGTGACATGTTTTTCACATCAATTCATATCAGAAAAGAATGTACTGTACTTCTTTATGTTATTATACTTCTGTGATATTTATGTGCAATTATGCCAATGTTAATGATTATGATAGAACTATTCACGGCAGAAACATAATCTAAAAAGCTTGTAAATGAACAAACATTATTTTTATTTTGATTCACTGCCAGCCATAGCATTTGAACACTACCATACAAAACAAAATTATTTATTTATTACAAAATAATGATCTGTAAAGTTTTGCACCCAACACAACAATTAGTGACCAAATGTTGATATGGTCTTTTTTCAGATATCTGGTATTCACATAGGTGCTCATCATGCTGCACTGGTGGAGGTGTTGGTGGTGCGCTCTGAGACATCCACCGACCAGTTCCAGGTTTGACTTCCAAATATCATTACCTATAAGTTTATTTAAGCACATATTAAATATTTACTAACCAACTTCAATACCAATTCGGCAAATTGTATATACATATATAAGCATCATTATCACTTAAACTTTTGTGATTTACCTATACATTTCAGACATTCCTTATCATAGAAATATTGAAATTGGCTCTCAATTGACCGAGGGTCTATCTACAAGTCGAGTTCTTAAGTAGAGTATCTACAAATGAAGTATGAAATTGAGTACAGTAAGTAAAGGATCACATTACAGTCTCATCCAAACTTCAGGTAAAGAGGAAGATTAATGGGAAAAATTAACCTCGCCTGCCTAAACAAATATTCTGCTAACGGTTCAGAAGTAGATCGCAAGATGAAGAAAAAAAACATAATGTTGAGACATTGCAATGCTTGTTGTAAGGCTGCGACCACACCATTATTCTATTGAAGTTGGTTAAAAAAATATTTTATAAATTCAGTGTGCTTTACCTACATAGTTATATGAACAAATTTTTAATAGCTAGGAATTAATAAATGATTAAGCTTTTTTTGCATATTCAAAGACATAATTTATATTATATAATTAATTATATGATTTATACCTATAAAACCATTGAATGATTATTTGTTTTAAAAATTGTCTAAATCTGTTCAATCGTAATACTAAACCGTGTAAACCCAAAATAATACACTGTTTTCCTCAGGTGTTAGTCCCAAGCAGCGTATTCGTATCTCCGAGTGAGTCGCGCAAGGACGTGCCGGTGGAGCGTGTGCGCTCCTTCGGCGCGGCGCAGCTGGCGCCCGCGGCCGAGCAGCGCTGGGACCGGGTGCGCGTGGTGTGCTCGCAGCCTTACAACAAGCATTGCAAGGTAACTAATAGAATGCATATCTCCGAGCGAGTCGCGCAGGACGTGCCGGTGGAGCGCGGCGCGGCTGGCGCCCGCGGCCGAGCAGCGCTGGGACCGGGTGCGCGTGGTGTGCTCGCAGCCTTACAACAAGCATTGCAAGGTAACTAATAGAATGCATATCTCCGAGCGAGTCGCGCAGGACGTGCCGGTGGAGCGCGGCGCGGCTGGCGCCCGCGGCCGAGCAGCGCTGGGACCGGGTGCGCGTGGTGTGCTCGCAGCCTTACAACAAGCATTGCAAGGTAACTAATAGAATGCATATCTCCGAGCGAGTCGCGCAGGACGTGCCGGTGGAGCGCGGCGCGGCTGGCGCCCGCGGCCGAGCAGCGCTGGGACCGGGTGCGCGTGGTGTGCTCGCAGCCTTACAACAAGCATTGCAAGGTAACTAATAGAATGCATATCTCCGAGCGAGTCGCGCAGGACGTGCCGGTGGAGCGCGGCGCGGCTGGCGCCCGCGGCCGAGCAGCGCTGGGACCGGGTGCGCGTGGTGTGCTCGCAGCCTTACAACAAGCATTGCAAGGTAACTAATAGAATGCATATCTCCGAGCGAGTCGCGCAGGACGTGCCGGTGGAGCGCGGCGCGGCTGGCGCCCGCGGCCGAGCAGCGCTGGGACCGGGTGCGCGTGGTGTGCTCGCAGCCTTACAACAAGCATTGCAAGGTAACTAATAGAATGCATATCTCCGAGCGAGTCGCGCAGGACGTGCCGGTGGAGCGCGGCGCGGCTGGCGGCCGCGGCCGAGCAGCGCTAAGACCGGGTGCGCGTGGTGTGCTCGCAGCCTTACAACAAGCATTGCAAGGTAACTAATAGAATGCATATCTCCGAGCGAGTCGCGCAGGACGTGCCGGTGGAGCGCGGCGCGGCTGGCGGCCGCGGCCGAGCAGCGCTAAGACCGGGTGCGCGTGGTGTGCTCGCAGCCTTACAACAAGCATTGCAAGGTAACTAATAGAATGCATATCTCCGAGCGAGTCGCGCAGGACGTGCCGGTGGAGCGCGGCGCGGCTGGCGGCCGCGGCCGAGCAGCGCTAAGACCGGGTGCGCGTGGTGTGCTCGCAGCCTTACAACAAGCATTGCAAGGTAACTAATAGAATGCATATCTCCGAGCGAGTCGCGCAGGACGTGCCGGTGGAGCGCGGCGCGGCTGGCGGCCGCGGCCGAGCAGCGCTAAGACCGGGTGCGCGTGGTGTGCTCGCAGCCTTACAACAAGCATTGCAAGGTAACTAATAGAATGCATATCTCCGAGCGAGTCGCGCAGGACGTGCCGGTGGAGCGCGGCGCGGCTGGCGGCCGCGGCCGAGCAGCGCTAAGACCGGGTGCGCGTGGTGTGCTCGCAGCCTTACAACAAGCATTGCAAGGTAACTAATAGAATGCATATCTCCGAGCGAGTCGCGCAGGACGTGCCGGTGGAGCGCGGCGCGGCTGGCGGCCGCGGCCGAGCAGCGCTAAGACCGGGTGCGCGTGGTGTGCTCGCAGCCTTACAACAAGCATTGCAAGGTAACTAATAGAATGCATATCTCCGAGCGAGTCGCGCAGGACGTGCCGGTGGAGCGCGGCGCGGCTGGCGGCCGCGGCCGAGCAGCGCTAAGACCGGGTGCGCGTGGTGTGCTCGCAGCCTTACAACAAGCATTGCAAGGTAACTAATAGAATGCATATCTCCGAGCGAGTCGCGCAGGACGTGCCGGTGGAGCGCGGCGCGGCTGGCGGCCGCGGCCGAGCAGCGCTAAGACCGGGTGCGCGTGGTGTGCTCGCAGCCTTACAACAAGCATTGCAAGGTAACTAATAGAATGCATATCTCCGAGCGAGTCGCGCAGGACGTGCCGGTGGAGCGCGGCGCGGCTGGCGGCCGCGGCCGAGCAGCGCTAAGACCGGGTGCGCGTGGTGTGCTCGCAGCCTTACAACAAGCATTGCAAGGTAACTAATAGAATGCATATCTCCGAGCGAGTCGCGCAGGACGTGCCGGTGGAGCGCGGCGCGGCTGGCGGCCGCGGCCGAGCAGCGCTAAGACCGGGTGCGCGTGGTGTGCTCGCAGCCTTACAACAAGCATTGCAAGGTAACTAATAGAATGCACATCTCATTGTACAATGTAACAGTCGGCATCCCTGGTGTCAACTCGTATGGCATCCTAAGGCATATATATATTATAATAGAATAGTGGTGGTTGTCATACCTGATAGTAGAAAAATCCATATATACTCAACAAGCACATGATGATGATGACGTATGCCGTAAGGATGTCGCCGCTTTTGCAGGTCGTAAAGACATTCGAGTTCGGTTACTGAATGGTTATCTTCTCTGAGGTTACTCCCTAGGTACTGAAATAAAGTTACTCCCTAAAGGACCATTCAAAGTAATCAGTTTTGAATTAGCCATGGTTCCACACACTGGTTGTTTTAATATCTGGGTTTTCGATGCACTTATTATCAGACCGCATCTGAGACACGAATCATTAAAGCAGTCCAACCTAACCTTTAACTCGTTCGTTAATGAAACAAAAAAATAATTTACCAAGGGGTACCTGCGTTAAGTTCAGTTTAAAGTGAGTAGGCTTTGCGCTGGAATAAAACCCCATCATAACATCAGCCGAAATCCACCGACGAAGGAAGGCCTCCCCTAATGATCTTTAGGATTGGCGGAATATGCCATAATCGCCACGCTTTCCGATCGCAATATATCTACTCAAAAAAACGTCCGTTCTCTTGGAAATATTCCATCGAACTGACAATTAAGCTCGTCACGGCATAAGATGGGGTGTTCACAAGCCTATATATAGACAGTGGATGACAGTTTTTAGTCCAAAGACCTATTATATTATAGCTTTAATTATTTTCTGTGTAACCAAAAATTATCTATCTATGTATCTAAGTTAAATATAGAAACACTCGTGATTCTTTAATCTTCTTACAGTATGGGCTGTCCTTCATCCATATAGATGAAGTGGAAGGTTCCGACTCTAACAGTCTAGCTCGCAGCAGCCATTCCACTACCACCACCACTGAAACTAAGCCAGCAATACCACAGCGAATGCTGACTCTTGACACTATGTCGTCCGACGAAGATGACTTCAAACCAGGAGAGCTGTTCGCTAAACATTTGCAGAAGAAGAATACTGCTGAAGAACAAACTACTAGCACTGGTACATACTATAAGCAGTATACAATTTTTGGTCATTTGTAAAAATCAGAAAAACTTCTGGGATACCTGGATCTATGAAATATGGTGATTCAATTGCATATACTGGTGAGGATATATGTAATATGTTCTCTGACTACTTTTATGCGACTTTTTACAATCTTCTCATTCAACCGAAACGGAAAATTCTCTTACTAATAAATACATATCAGGATTAGAGATATCGAATATTTCTATTGACATTGCACACATAGCCAAAACATTCAAGACTCTCGATTTTAATAGATCAGTGGAACCTGACTGGTCGCCACCCGTTTTCTTAGCAAAATACGCTGATTCTACGTATCACACTGCTGTACTGAAAGTCCATATCTGAATGTTCTGTGCCATCTCTATGGAAGTTTGCGTTCATAACTCCAATCAACAAAAATGGTTCAAAAACTGACGTTACAAACTATAGACCCGTTTGTAAATTATGTGTATTAGCTAAAGTTTTTCAAAAGTTGTTTACTGCCATGTATATACAGCTGTAAAAAATAGTTTCGGGGATTTGCAACATGGTTTTCTGCCAGGTCGTTCAACAGCATCCAATCTAATTCTCCTTAATGATCATATATCCACAGCTATAAGTAAAAGGAAGCAAGTCGAAATCATTTAGACAGATTACAGCAAATGCTTCGATCGAATAGATCATGGGATTCTTATGCAGAAATTGGAACGGATTGGGATAAGGGGAGATCTATCAAGATGGTTTTCATCGTACATCTCGAACCTATCGCAAGCAGTTGTAATTAACAATTACGTCTCCAGCTGGATTTTAGTACCAAGTGGTATGTCCAGGGCCATTCACTAGGTCTGCTGCTGTTTTTTTTCTTTGTAAATGATATCGACCAGTGCTTAGTAACTCAAATGTGCTAAGTTTTGTGGATGTCATGAAGATATTCAGAACTATCTCATCACCTGACGATATTCTCACACTTCAGAGCGATTTAATTAGATTGGATGACTATTGCAACGAAAACAAGCTGAACCTAATCCCAAATAAGTGTTTCCTAGTCACTTTACTTATTATATAATAACTTGCGTTCTGCGTATTCTCTTAAAAGTCAAACAATTCAGAAAACGTCGAATATACGTGACCTTTGCGTTATTCACGATACTAAGCTGTTATTTCAAGAGCACATAGACAATATAATTTCCAAAGCATTTAAATTCTGAGGTTCGTGATGAGAATGTCTAAACATTTTAAGAATGAAAAAACATTTTAAATACTCTATTGTACTTATGTGCGTAGCATATAGGAATACTCCTGCGGAGTTTGGAACCCCCGCTATGACATATATTTCGCGAATTGAAAATGACCAACGGATATATGTGTTGTCGACTTAATCGTAGGTATCTGCATGGAGAAGATCCTAAGCTCTGTGCTGAATTTTGCACTCTACCGTTAGTCACTCGTCGTGGAATAGCTGATGTTATTTACTTTGTTAAGAGGATCCAGTGGCTGTCCAGATCTTCTGTCGGAAATCCCATTACAAGTACCCAGAGCTCCTCTGGATGACAAACGAATCCTATTCATCTTCCTTTAGTACCAACAATTATAGACAGAATGTATATTTGTGGCGAGCGAGCAGCAACCTTAATATATATTACAAAGAGCATAAGTTTGACATATTTAATGCTATACCAGAGGCAGTCGGACGGTTACTTAGCCAAGCCTTTTTTTTGAAAATATTAAAACTAATTAGGTTTTATTAGTTGTTATTATCAATTAATTTTGTTTTTCTTTTCTTGTAAGAATGTTCACACTAGTTCATAACTAACTGAAAATATTGCCTATTAACGAAGACATGTTATTGGCTTCTTGTCGCTTGTTATATTGTTATCTTTGTTACCATTGTATACCTGTTGGTGTTCTTGTCTTTCTTTTAATAAATAAGTATGGAAAACTACATAATAATATACGCACATCATTGCACCGTAGAACAGCTTGTAATAAAAAATCTTCCTTACACTGTAGCTTTCAACTAATTTTAGTATCTGAATAAAGCAGTATCTCAGTTTACGATTAGGTTTGTCAATATTTTTATTCTTCTATCCCCAGGTGCTCAAATAAGGCAAGCATCATCACAAGCACTTAAAAACATCCCAGATTCCGCCACCAAACTGACTAAGACTCTCATCAACAAGCCAATCACCAAACGAGATAGTACCATCGACCACAAGGTTGACCGAACTAGAGACACTCTTCTTTATACCGAGGATGACGAACAACCACACGCTAAGATCGACCAACTTGTCAAAAGACATCAGGATGAAAAGGAAAGAGAAGAAAAGGCAAAACCTATTGTTGTTAAACGTGATAAAAAGGATAAAAAAGATGATAGAACAAAGTATGAAGGAAATACTAGTAGACATGACGATAATAGAAAAGGAGTTATACCTGATGGCAGAAAAAATGAAAACAAAAGGAATGATGACAGAAGAAGTTATGACAGAAAAAATGATGACAAGAGAAATGAAGATAGAAAGAATGATGATAGAAGAAATGATGACAAAATGATTGATAATAGAACAAAATACGATGGAAATACAAGTAAACATAAGGATGACAAAAATAGAAATGAATTGGCATTTACACCAAAACGCATAAATGATGCAGTTAGTGAAACTCGAGGACATAGTAGCAACGGTTCGTCGAGTGAAAGGAAGAGGGAGGAGATAAGAAAACGACGCCGGTCTGAAGACACTGACCAAGGTAAAGCTCATGATACTTCTTTACTTACTTCATTGTTTCGTACGCATCTTATTTCTCCATGCAATAAAATGATTTAAATTGAGAATTTATAGCATATTGCGTACATAATTTTATACCACAGCTGTGTTAGAAAAAGGTATTTAAATATGAGGTAATAATGATGCTGTTTGCAATAAAATGGAGAATATTGACAATGTTCAGACCTTCAACTACTAAAGATTACTCTTCTAACGGTCAGGCTAAAAGTATAACCTTACCGTTATAAGAGTTATCTCCAGTAGCTATCTTCGGATCTTCAATATTCTTAGGACGGGCAAAAAATGACAAATGCCGCCTCTGCCCACTTATATTTCTTTCTACGTTTAAAATCTTAATAATTTCAGCTATCCGTTATTCACTAATGATAAACATTTGGACATAGTCAATGCATCCATCGCTTATTTCTGTGTTAAGCGTATTTATTTACTGATATATAGACATGAACGTGTAGGACGTATGTGGTATACATAGCACAGGATAGGATTTTAAATAAAAATATGTCTAATAAAAATAAAAATCAAGTATATTTCTAAATTCGAATTTCAATTTTACTCTTCGAGCTTTTGACGGTCACCGTAGCTTAGTTGGTAGTGATCCTGCCTACGAAGCTGGTGGTCCTGGGTTCGAATCCCGGTAAGTGCAAATATTTGTGTGATGAGCACGAATATTTGTTTCTGAGTCATGGATGTTTTCTATGTATTTAAGTAGTTATCTATCTATATAAGTATGTATATCGTCTCTTGGTACCCCATAGTACAAGCTTTGCTTAGTTTGGGGCTAGGATGATCTGTGTGGCATTGTCCCGAGATATTATTATTATTATTATTTTTTGTCCAGCTAACAAATCTATGGCTTTGTCATAATTTTACTCGTGTTCAATTCTATTTTCTATAGCTAAGATTTCAAATAGTTTTGATTGGTTTTAGTTTGCTAAAATTTCACTCACAGCTTGCGGATGTAGTAGGAAGTGCGAGTAAATTCGCAGGGCAATTTAAATATTAAGAAAAGCATCCTGCAAATTGAATAATTCTGATTATGCGCATAACTCTGTAGCAAGAGATAGTAGCATTTAGCCTTGTCTATATCACCAAATAAAAGCGGAGCTTGCTACTTAAAAAAGTTCCTGACAGAATTCAACGGTGCTTAAATCTCGCTCGTATTTTTGAGCCAGATCTGCTCCGTCATTCTGCGTATATTAGTACCATTCACAAAAGCAATATTCAAATTCAGCATGGTAACACAATCAACACTCTTTCTAATTTCTAATGTCATTCGATTTATTTCTTTAGAAAATAATTGAACACATTGGAGAGTTTGTAATTCGTCTGCACACATGGAAATGTTTTTTACGTTACTAAATTCATTGGTTTTAGTCTTTAGTCTCATTTCATTCGTATCACATCGACAGCCTCGATACAGGCTTTGCCTAGTGAGGCTATCACTGTAAATCAAATTGTATAATTACTCGACTGCTAATAAATGATAATTTATTTTTATTTATTTTCTGGAATCTAGAGAACTTTTGTTTTATATTAGATTTAGTTTAATAATGGAATGATTATGAATGAATGCTCGCGGTTTGCTGTCCGGCAAGGCACTGAGGTCGTTATTGCTTAATTTGCTGGATTAGCACTTCGGTGTTCGGTCGTATTGAGTGGAACACAGCAACTTGTTTCAACTAGCAGACTTATTGGTCGGTATGATGACACAAAGTGTGGTGATGTACCAGGCTTAGGCATCCTAATAATTTGCGAGACCTTCCATATTTTTGGATAGTAACCAGATCTTAGAATTGCATTAAATTGCTGTGTTATAAATACTATTGTTTTCCTAGGAAGCCGTTGCAAAACTTCGGAAGTAATCAGACAGTATCCTGGAGCTTTATTGAGTTCTAAGGTTTATTGACTTTTAAGTGTTCCAGAAATAAATATGTTATATCAATTTTCTGTCTCATGTAACAAAGTGTAACTAAACGTGACATATTCTATTAATTTTACTCTCAATTGTCTTTATAATTTTGTCTATCGAATTGTAGTGGTAGCATTAAGAGGCCTATTACAAAATTGCATTCTGAAATATTAGGTATATTGAAGCACGGCGACGACTAGCTCGGGGTCACGAGTTCACTACACTGCTTCCGTAACGACCAAAAGAATTTGATACTTGTTCTATTAATGAGTAAATTGTTATTATTGTTTGTTAGATTACTTCTGTAGATATATTACTTAAATATTTTAAATAATGCGAACTAATTATATAACCATGAGTTATCCTGAATACTAAAATTGAAAAGTATCAAAAAAAAAACTTGTGTGTACTTATGTACACGCGTTAGAAGTTATACTTCTTAATATACAACTTGAACATAGTTATCAATTTTCATACCACCTAGAACTAACGTCATGCTGTTATTTTTACGATACGCGCGCATCGTAAAAATTCACTCTCATACATTTTCATACCACCTAGAACTAACTTCATGCTGTTATTTTTACGATGCGCGCGCATCGTAAAAATTCACTCTCATACCACCTAGAACTAACTTCATGCTGTTAAATTTTTTGGTGTCGGTGTGCGCGCGCATCGTAAAAATTCACTCTCATCATTTTTCTCCATCGCGCCAAAAGAAGTATAACTTCAAAAATCAATAGGTTTAAAAATGTAATTATTTTTTAAACCTATTAATTTTTTTATCATTTTAACAGCATGAAGTTAGTTCTAGGTGGTATGAAAATGTATGAGAGTGAATTTTTACGATGCGCGCGCACGATGCGCGCGCATCGTAAAAATAACAGCATGACGTTAGTTCTAGGTGGTATGAAAATTGATAACTATGTTCAAGTTGTATATTAAGAAGTATAACTTCTAACGCGTGTACATAAGTACACACAAGTTACTTTTTCATTACGGTGTTTAGGTGCGGTTTCTCTCGCCTAGACTGTGGTATTCGTATTTTTTTTTTTTTTAGGTTTCGTTATTTTATAAATTCGTAATTGTCCGTTGACGTTTTGTATGTCAAGGAAGTAGGAAGTACTCCCTTAGAAATACAATACAATAAAATAGAAATAATATTTATAATACATATTTATTGTCTTTGTTTGGCTTTTTTCCTCTTTATTATACACCATAAGAATACATATGACATGAAATATTAAATAGATCAGTTGTACAAAGGACGGTCTTATCGCATAAAGTGACCTCTTCCAGACGACCTTAGGATGGATAGGAGTTGAACATTACTTAAATTAATTAATATTTAATTAAGATTCGGTAACAGAAGTTTCACGTAACATTTTAATAATTATTTGTTTGAAACAGAAGTTTATTTAGTGTTTGTCAATAATTATATAAAAATTTATTGGAGATAAAACATTACAAGAAATAATAATGTAATACAACTATAATACTACAAACATGTTCTGACTATTTACAAGCGCTTTTTTAAAGTCTACGTGAATAAAAACCTTTTTTATTATTTATTATTTTTATTATTATGCAGTAGACCCTCGACACCTAGTCGAATCAATGAAACTTTCAGACTCAATCCTAAATGTTTATGTACTAGCAAAATTTTTCTTCAAATTTTATCTTATGCGATGCGATGTTTTTTTAGAAAGATTACATAGTCGATGGTAGAAGGATAATTAAACTTAAAATGAAACGTATATAAGTCCATTTTGATTTTCTTTCACTATTTTGATATTACTCAGATTGCAACCGAATTTTTCCTCATGTTTATCAATATAAAACAGTTGATTTAAGACAAACTGGAAATCAATTATCCTTTGTCCTTGAACTACGTAATCTGCGACCTGAAACAATGATTATTTCTTTAATAAAAGAAGACACGAAATTTTACTGTTACCTCTGTAAAATTCGGATTCCATTTCTATCGTCAGCGCCGTATCTATCTCGTCATGAACTGGCGGCTTGACTATTTTAGGGTTCCGTAGCCAAATGGCAAAAAGCGGAGCCCTTGTAGATTCGTCATGTCTGTCTGTCCGTCCGTATGTCACAGCCACTTTTCTCCGAAACTATTCGAGCTGTACTGTGGAAACTTGGTAACTAAATGTATTCTGTGAACCGCATTAAAATTTTCACACAAAAATAGTTAAAAAGAACAATAATCGGTAATAGTAAATACGAATATTGTAAATAAAAACATAGGTATCTACCTCAGTTGTGTCGCTTTTTTTAAAGTTGCAGAATTATCACGTTTCCTTTTTTTTACGCAACGGTATACAAATTCCTTGCGCCCCATAGCTAGTAATGAAACAGAAATATATAATTATTCTATAAAAAACTAAAATCTTACATACATACATACTTTATAATGAATAAAACCGTACCTTATGAAGAAATACAAAACGAATCAAAACTATGTGGTCGCAGTATATGAATTACTTCACGATACGAGCGCTCGAAAGTCGGGACGCGGGAAAAATGGCACAGGTCCTACCTTGTTGGGCGCTCGCGCCGTACCAATCGGTGCCCACCCGTGTATCGTAATTTATTGTAATTTAAACTGATGTTCATCATCATTATCATCATATCAGCCGAAAAACGTCCACTGCTGGACAAAGGCCTCCCCCAAAGATCTCCACAATTGCCGGTCTTGCGCTATTCGCATCCAGCTGTTTTCAGCGACCCGCACAAGATCATCGGTCCATCTTGTAGGGGGCCTGCCCACGCTGCGTCTTCCGGTTCGTGGCCGCCACTCAAGAACCTTTCTGCCCCAACGGCCATCGGTTCTACGAGCTATGTGCCCCGCCCACTGCCACTTCAGTTTTGCAATTCTTCGGGCTATGTCGGTGACTTTGGTTCGCCTGCGGATTTCGACATTTCTGATACGATCCCGCAGGGAACCTCCGAGCATGGCCCTCTCCATTGCTCTTTGGGTGACCTTGAGCCTTCTAATAAGGCCCATAGTGAGCGACCACGTCTCTGTTCCGTATGTCATCACTGGCAATACACACTGGTCGAAGACTTTCGACTTGAGACACAACCAAACTGATGTTCACATCGATATTATGATAAATTAATTGCAAATATTAAAAAAAAAACTGTAGAATTCGATTCTCCAAAGAACATAGTTTATTTTGGGATAATTTTATTTTAGTAATTAAGCTTGATTTAAACCAAAAATCACTATGAAATTCCAAAGTAAAACTTAAAAATTGGTGTAAGGATTTATTTTTGTACTAATTAATGGTTACAAATTTTAAGAATCTGTTACATTAAACGACGAATAAAATATATGTCTCAGGCTGAATGTATTTTTATTAGCTTAGTTTATAAGTATTATTGCTAGATACAGGACTCTGAAATTGACTCTGCGGCGATTTTTCATTAAAATGGTTGTGGGAGATGAGTCACTACAGAGCAAGCAAATTTTTTTTGGTAAATGTGATACATTAAACGTCAACAAAAACGATTTAACATGTATTCAATCATTTCTGGGTATTACTTAAGATTGTAATAGAGGAGCCCAAAATCTTAGAAATGCGCGCAACGCGCCTTAAACGCGACCGTCGTTATAAACACAAGCCATAATGAAAACATTTAATTCGTACCTTAATATAGGCAGAACCATTCCGACAATATGTAGTAAAAATATATCTAAAATTTAGATAATTAAACCTACACATGATCCTTGACAATAACTTAATTTTAGTTAGCTAAATATTGTTACTGTCATAAAATAAATCTTATTGTAAATTATTTCCTACAATCTGTGTACCTAAATATCTATATGTACCTACCTAGAAATAATTATAAATTAATTATATATTACTGCGAAAAATCAAAATTTTAAAGTCTACGTGAATAAAATCTTTTATATTTTATTTATTTTGAACAACCGCCAGAATAGATGCACCTTCAAAAAAAAGTAGTACCACAATAACTATAGTAATGATAATCACAATTTGTAGGTGAGAGCAGTGAACCGCATACAATACTCCGCGGTGTAGTGCTGGTGCTGAGCGGCTACGAGAACCCTCGCCGCGCCAACGTGCGCAACACGGCGCTGGCGCTCGGCGCACAGGTCGCGCGCGACTGGGGCCCGCACTGCACGCACCTCATGTGAGTAGTGACACGTTAGGAGTCAGTGGTGACGTGCGCAACACGGCGCTGGCGCTCGGCGCACAGGTCGCGCGCGACTGGGGCCCGCACTGCACGCACCTCATGTGAGTAGTGACACGTTAGGAGTCAGTGGTGACGTGCGCAACACGGCGCACAGGTCGCGCGCGACTGGGGCCCGCACTGCACGCACCTCATGTGAGTAGTGACACGTTAGGAGTCAGTGGTGACGTGCGCAACACGGCGCACAGGTCGCGCGCGACTGGGGCCCGCACTGCACGCACCTCATGTGAGTAGTGACACGTTAGGAGTCAGTGGTGACGTGCGCAACACGGCGCACAGGTCGCGCGCGACTGGGGCCCGCACTGCACGCACCTCATGTGAGTAGTGACACGTTAGGAGTCAGTGGTGACGTGCGCAACACGGCGCACAGGTCGCGCGCGACTGGGGCCCGCACTGCACGCACCTCATGTGAGTAGTGACACGTTAGGAGTCAGTGGTGACGTGCGCAACACGGCGCACAGGTCGCGCGCGACTGGGGCCCGCACTGCACGCACCTCATGTGAGTAGTGACACGTTAGGAGTCAGTGGTGACGTGCGCAACACGGCGCACAGGTCGCGCGCGACTGGGGCCCGCACTGCACGCACCTCATGTGAGTAGTGACACGTTAGGAGTCAGTGGTGACGTGCGCAACACGGCGCTGGCGCTCGGCGCACAGGTCGCGCGCGACTGGGGCCCGCACTGCACGCACCTCATGTGAGTAGTGACACGTTAGGAGTCAGTGGTGACGTGCGCAACACGGCGCACAGGTCGCGCGCGACTGGGGCCCGCACTGCACGCACCTCATGTGAGTAGTGACACGTTAGGAGTCAGTGGTGACGTGCGCAACACGGCGCACAGGTCGCGCGCGACTGGGGCCCGCACTGCACGCACCTCATGTGAGTAGTGACACGTTAGGAGTCAGTGGTGACGTGCGCAACACGGCGCACAGGTCGCGCGCGACTGGGGCCCGCACTGCACGCACCTCATGTGAGTAGTGACACGTTAGGAGTCAGTGGTGACGTGCGCAACACGGCGCACAGGTCGCGCGCGACTGGGGCCCGCACTGCACGCACCTCATGTGAGTAGTGACACGTTAGGAGTCAGTGGTGACGTGCGCAACACGGCCTTGGCGCTCGGCGCACAGGTCGCGCGCGACTGGGGCCCGCACTGCACGCACCTCATGTGAGTAGTGACACGTTAGGAGTCAGTGGTGACGTGCGCAACACGGCGCTGGCGCTCGGCGCACAGGTCGCGCGCGACTGGGGCCCGCACTGCACGCACCTCATGTGAGTAGTGACACGTTAGGAGTCAGTGGTGACGTGCGCAACACGGCGCTGGCGCTCGGCGCACAGGTCGCGCGCGACTGGGGCCTGCACTGCACGCACCTCATGTGAGTAGTGACACGTTAGGAGTCAGTGGTGACGTGCGCAACACGGCGCTGGCGCTCGGCGCACAGGTCGCGCGCGACTGGGGCCCGCACTGCACGCACCTCATGTGAGTAGTGACACGTTAGGAGTCAGTGGTGACGTGCGCAACACGGCGCACAGGTCGCGCGCGACTGGGGCCCGCACTGCACGCACCTCATGTGAGTAGTGACACGTTAGGAGTCAGTGGTGACGTGCGCAACACGGCGCACAGGTCGCGCGCGACTGGGGCCCGCACTGCACGCACCTCATGTGAGTAGTGACACGTTAGGAGTCAGTGGTGACGTGCGCAACACGGCGCTGGCGCTCGGCGCACAGGTCGCGTGCGACTGGGGCCCGCACTGCACGCACCTCATGTGAGTAGTGACACGTTAGGAGTCAGTGGTGACGTGCGCAACACGGCGCTGGCGCTCGGCGCACAGGTCGCGCGCGACTGGGGCCCGCACTGCACGCACCTCATGTGAGTAGTGACACGTTAGGAGTCAGTGGTGACGTGCGCAACACGGCGCACAGGTCGCGCGCGACTGGGGCCCGCACTGCACGCACCTCATGTGAGTAGTGACACGTTAGGAGTCAGTGGTGACGTGCGCAACACGGCGCACAGGTCGCGCGCGACTGGGGCCCGCACTGCACGCACCTCATGTGAGTAGTGACACGTTAGGAGTCAGTGGTGACGTGCGCAACACGGCGCTGGCGCTCGGCGCACAGGTCGCGCGCGACTGTGGCCCGCACTGCACGCACCTCATGTGAGTAGTGACACGTTAGGAGTCAGTGGTGACGTGCGCAACACGGCGCTGGCGCTCGGCACACAGGTCGCGCGCGACTGGGGCCCGCACTGCACGCACCTCATGTGAGTAGTGACACGTTAGGAGTCAGTGGTGACGTGCGCAACACGGCGCACAGGTCGCGCGCGACTGGGGCCCGCACTGCACGCACTTCATGTGAGTAGTGACACGTTAGGAGTCAGTGGTGACGTGCGCAACACGGCGCACAGGTCGCGCGCGACTGGGGCCCGCACTGCACGCACCTCATGTGAGTAGTGACACGTTAGGAGTCAGTGGTGACGTGCGCAACACGGCGCACAGGTCGCGCGCGACTGGGGCCCGCACTGCACGCACCTCATGTGAGTAGTGACACGTTAGGAGTCAGTGGTGACGTGCGCAACACGGCGCACAGGTCGCGCGCGACTGGGGCCCGCACTGCACGCACCTCATGTGAGTAGTGACACGTTAGGAGTCAGTGGTGACGTGCGCAACACGGCGCACAGGTCGCGCGCGACTGGGGCCCGCACTGCACGCACCTCATGTGAGTAGTGACACGTTAGGAGTCAGTGGTGACGTGCGCAACACGGCGCTGGCGCTCGGCGCACAGGTCGCGCGCGACTGGGGCCCGCACTGCACGCACCTCATGTGAGTAGTGACACGTTAGGAGTCAGTGGTGACGTGCGCAACACGGCGCTGGCGCTCGGCGCACAGGTCGCGCGCGACTGTGGCCCGCACTGCACGCACCTCATGTGAGTAGTGACACGTTAGGAGTCAGTGGTGACGTGCGCAACACGGCGCTGGCGCTCGGCACACAGGTCGCGCGCGACTGGGGCCCGCACTGCACGCACCTCATGTGAGTAGTGACACGTTAGGAGTCAGTGGTGACGTGCGCAACACGGCGCTGGCGCTCGGCGCACAGGTCGCGCGCGACTGGGGCCCGCACTGCACGCACCTCATGTGAGTAGTGACACGTTAGGAGTCAGTGGTGACGTGCGCAACACGGCGCACAGGTCGCGCGCGACTGGGGCCCGCACTGCACGCACCTCATGTGAGTAGTGACACGTTAGGAGTCAGTGGTGACGTGCGCAACACGGCGCTGGCGCTCGGCGCACAGGTCGCGCGCGACTGGGGCCCGCACTGCACGCACCTCATGTGAGTAGTGACACGTTAGGAGTCAGTGGTGACGTGCGCAACACGGCGCTGGCGCTCGGCGCACAGGTCGCGCGTGACTGGGGCCCGCACTGCACGCACCTCATGTGAGTAGTGACACGTTAGGAGTCAGTGGTGACGTGCGCAACACGGCGCACAGGTCGCGCGCGACTGGGGCCCGCACTGCACGCACCTCATGTGAGTAGTGACACGTTAGGAGTCAGTGGTGACGTGCGCAACACGGCGCTGGCGCTCGGCGCACAGGTCGCGCGCGACTGGGGCCCGCACTGCACGCACCTCATGTGAGTAGTGACACGTTAGGAGTCAGTGGTGACGTGCGCAACACGGCGCACAGGTCGCGCGCGACTGGGGCCCGCACTGCACGCACCTCATGTGAGTAGTGACACGTTAGGAGTCAGTGGTGACGTGCGCAACACGGCGCACAGGTCGCGCGCGACTGGGGCCCGCACTGCACGCACCTCATGTGAGTAGTGACACGTTAGGAGTCAGTGGTGACGTGCGCAACACGGCGCTGGCGCTCGGCGCACAGGTCGCGCGCGACTGGGGCCCGCACTGCACGCACCTCATGTGAGTAGTGACACGTTAGGAGTCAGTGGTGACGTGCGCAACACGGCGCACAGGTCGCGCGCGACTGGGGCCCGCACTGCACGCACCTCATGTGAGTAGTGACACGTTAGGAGTCAGTGGTGACGTGCGCAACACGGCGCTGGCGCTCGGCGCACAGGTCGCGCGCGACTGGGGCCCGCACTGCACGCACCTCATGTGAGTAGTGACACGTTAGGAGTCAGTGGTGACGTGCGCAACACGGCGCTGGCGCTCGGCGCACAGGTCGCGCGCGACTGGGGCCCGCACTGCACGCACCTCATGTGAGTAGTGACACGTTAGCAGTCAGTGGTGACCTCAAACGATACTCCGTAGTGCTGCTACTGAGCGGGTACCGACGTGCGCAACACGGCGCTCGGGATTTCTGTGATAAAATTGCTCGTTACACTGAATGGTCTCTTACCCAGGCGTTGCTATGTTATTTTGCATTGTTTTGGACCTTATTATCCCAAAGTGATAATCATAGTGATGTGGTCTCGTATAATCACTGGTTACGTGCAATGCATTCAAGTAATATTACGAGTAGTATAAGAAGATAAAAGAAAAATACTGTCGCGTTTCGGGTTCAAATGAAGAAAGCCTCACTCCTGGTGTACTTTCCACAGCTGCGCGTTCCCCAATACACCCAAAATGCGTGAAGTACGCAAGTCGCGAGGGGACAATGTGCCCGTCGTGTTGGCCGAGTGGGTCGAGGACTGCAGCCGGCGTCGACGCCTGTTGCCCTGGAGGTGGTACGCCACCGAGCCCAAGCATAAGCTGCAGAAGCCCGAGTCTCCTTCGCCTGAGCGTAAGATACAAAGACCGATATCGCCTGAACCTGATCCTGGTAAGTGAGCCATAGAACAAGGTGTTGGAATAATGCAGTGTTAGCTGTCAGCCGTAGCCGCATTTGATAAATCATTTATTCTCGAGCTACTTAGACTCATTACAATTCAATAAATTACATAAAATAAAATCACAGTCACATTAATTAAATTACATACAAAAATAAAATCAAAACAATAAAATCAGAAATACAATTAACTAAAAAATCATAATTATTACGTAATATTGCAACAATAATTGAACACAAAACAATGACAAATTTTGTAGCTACAAATATAGATAACAACAAAAAGATCATCGCCATTTTTCTGGATTTAGCCAAAGCGTTCGACACAGTCTCTGTCCCAATCCTTATAAAAAAATTAGAACATCTTGGAATCAGAGGTACCCAGTTGAAACTTTTTCAAAACTATCTAAGCTCTATTTGAACACATTGTGTCCTACACACAATGTGTTCAAATAGGGGATTTGACAAGTATTGAAGCTTATATGAGTTTTCGCGTACCACAGGGAAGCATCCTCGGCCCTACATTATTTTTATCATATATAAATGATTGATGCCAACTAGAGCTCCCAAATGCTAAAATAGTTATAGTTCAGTGGAGATACTTGGGAGGAGGTATTATTAAGTGCACAAAAGGACTTTAATACCATAAATAAATGGCTAAATGACAAATTTCTGACTCTGAAAGTCGATAAAACTATTTAAGGTTTGGTTTAAAAAATAATTGTATACCAGCCTGTACTAAGAATATAGTGTCCCATTTATGTTTTAATTTCTAAGATGAAAATTGTTTGTG
The DNA here is from genome assembly GCA_951640165.1 of Pseudoips prasinana. Taxonomy (NCBI): domain Eukaryota; kingdom Metazoa; phylum Arthropoda; class Insecta; order Lepidoptera; family Nolidae; genus Pseudoips; species Pseudoips prasinana. Next base: position 36,374,591 of record OX621247.1, read on the forward strand.
TCCTAAGCTTGAAAAATCTGACACCATTAAGTATTTGGGTATAATGATTGATAGCAAACTAAATTTCCAATGTCATATACATCAACTAGGTGCACGAGGGCTAAAATTAATTGTCATAAAAAAAATTGAGATGTGTCGCTGATAAACATCTGATCAGAACGGTATATCAAGCCCTATGCCAGTTAATATTAACATACTGCATCACTTCCTGGGTGGTGCTTTTAAATCTCACTTCCTTCAAATAGAAACGGCGCAACGAGCAATTTTTAAAGTAAGCCACTCACTACCATTTTACCATTCAACCACAGAACTTATACAGTTCTGAGGTTGGATGGTAAAATGGTAGTGAGTGGCTTACTTTAAAAATTAACACAAATTTTAATGGTGCGTCAACTGTATATCGTGCACACAGTTCTCAAAAAACATTGCCTTGTCGACTATGAACCGGATATATATAAAACACAACGCAGAAAAGACCGAGTTCGTGAAAAAAATATGTTCAAAACTAGGTTCTCACACACATGGTAGTAATCTCTACAGTAAGGTAAAAATTTATTCTCTTAATAAAACCAAATGTAAGCTCGTAGTGAAAGAGTGGTTACAGCAATTGGATTATGCAGCCACTGCGAATAGCACAAGCAGCACAAATTCAGATTAATATAAAAACGTAACATAAATGTAATGTACCTATTAATGTAAAATCTTTTTGTGAGGAGAAATAAACATTTTATTATTATTGTTATTAATATTTCATCTCAACCAAAGATTTTTGTTTACTTATTGAATTGAGCAATGTCGGCACTCACGAATTACCCAATTATATCAACTGGACAAAAGCTTTAATTGAACAACTGTAATATTGTTAATTCAGACCGGACTTGTTTTATTGTATTGTATTCCAGATTGTGATACCGACGAAGAGATAGAAAAAGTACTCCTGTTCGGACATTGACCGAACAGCTCAGCACTTTTAGGTTATTCATTATATAAATTCACTAATGTTAGCAAATAAAGTTAGTTCGTAAGTAACTCGCGATCGATACACTATCAAAGCAATCGGAAACCGCTCCGATTGCCGCGTAAAGATCAAATCATCAAATCAAATCATTTTAGCTCTTAATATATCATTTTATAAATCTTAGTAATAACCAACTAATTAATTATAGTTTATATACTTTTAATATATCATTTAAAACCTTATATTTAGTATCATTATCTAATCAACCAAAATACTTAAAGGTGCAGGTCAGTGCTAACTACAGGAGCAGGCCTAAACTTTTATATGGTCCTTCGAGTATACTATCAGTTCGCGAAGTGCAGTGCAAGTGTTTCGTTTACCGAGTTTTAGTGTTCAGTGCTTTACGCAAATTTACGGCTTTGGTTTTCGAGATACTTAGCAAGGTATTACGTGCGCCGTTAGTTCGTAATCAGTGACGTGTGGACAAGCACATTAGACAAGGAAATCGCTGCTGGGCTGCTGAAAAGCTGTGACAGAGGAGCTGTATCGTAAGGAGAATATAAGGTCAGACCAAACCATTTACTTACATTATTTTATCATACCGTATCATATAAACAACGAGCAAGATGGAGAGTATTGTAGTTGGCCAAACTGAAATCTATGACGCTCTGGTTCAACTCTTAACCAATTTTAAGAAGGATGGTGCTGGGCGGAAAACAGGTGACTATTGTAAGAGAAAGTTGGAGATATTGGAAGCTTATTGGAGAGAGTATCAATAGAATCATAAACAATGCTGTGAACTTGCTGAGTTTGACCATGTCTATTTTACTAAAAGATGTTATGATAAGGCGGAAGAAGTGTATATCGCGATCAAGGAGTTAATCAACAGGACTTTGAGTCAGTTGTTGTCGAAGCAACAAGAGTTAAAGCAACTTCCTATAGAGGTAGGAGTATCAAATCAAGGAGAACAAGCAGGACGTTCTACTCAAATCGGAAAATTTAATCCAAATGAGGGGTCTTCTCGTTCAGAACCTGACCAGCAGCAGGACGCCAACTTAAAACACGACAACATCAAACGGGATGAGATGATAAAGAAGCAAAACATAAACTTTAAGGCGTTTTTGAGGACAGTAACCAACATTGAAATTGACCATTTGAAAAATAACTGGGAATTCGAAGATGCTCTACGGTCCCTTCAAAGTCGCTGGAATATTATTGACATTTTACATTGGGAGATAGAAGCTGAGAACGGTCGTGAAGATGTATGGTACCAAGAGGAATTCACCAGATATGAGAAAATGTATAATGATTTAAAGAAAAGTATTAGTTCTAATATGTGGTCTGAAGCGCATCGGGATAAGTCAACACCAAAAATGAATATTCCTGAATTTCATGGGAATTACCACCAGTGGACGTCTTTTAAAGATTTGTTCACAGAAACTATACATAAAAACCCGTCGTTATCGAAAGCACAGAAAATCCAGTTTTTGAAAGGTAAAGTAGTAGGTGAGGCTGAGCGACTGATCCATCATCTTCAGATTAGCTCAGAGAATTATGAGGTATGTTGGGAAATACTAAACCATAGATACGATAACAAGAGGCTGATATTCACATCGCATATCAACATTTTATTAAATATCCCCACAATGCAACAACAAACCGCAGGAATGATTAAAAAACTTCACGACGTCACAAAGGAATGTTTACACGCCATACAAAACTTAGGTATCGATATTACTAACTGGGATCCACTTTTAGTACATCTACTGTCGCAAAAACTGGACTCCGAGTCATTTTCAGAATATATAGAGTCTGTGAAAAAGCCTGGAGAAGTTCCAGTACTTCAAGAATTCCTGGATTTCTTGGAGACCAAGTTTACTGCCTTGGAAGTAGCTCGGCGTAAACAGGAACCGAACAATCATAAGATGAACTATCCAGCATCGCATCTAAACTATCCATCAAGTCAAAAGAAACATTTTTATCATAACAATTACTATCAACCACCAAATAAAAGTAATTCATCAAACACGAAAAATATGAAAACTTTCCACGTTTCGCGGTCATTCACTTGTCCATTTTGCAATGCTGACCACGGATTGTGGATGTGCGCCCAATTTTCGCAACTGACAGATGAGCAAAAATTAAAAACCGTCAATAAATTAAATTGTTGCGTAAATTGTCTATTCAACCACTTTAATAAATCATGTATTTCGACAAAAAGGTGTCGAAAATGCGACGCTCATCACAATACATTATTGCATGAAGCAATTGTCGCGAAGAACAAATCTACCACCTCAGCAAAATCAAACAATAAGGGCGTGAACACACTGAGCGGTTCTAATAAAACAAATACACAATATACATCGAGCTCAAATCATGTCTCATGGAATGATATGACTGAAACTCTTTTAGCTACGGCTATAGTGAAGGTGACAGCAGCCGATGGATTGCAGCATACCATGAGATGTCTAATTGATCAGGGGTCTCAAATCTCAATAATAAGCGAGAATGCGGCCCAAATTTTAAACTTAAAAAGACATAAGTGTAAAGGAAAAATTATTGGAGTTGGGGAAAACGAGAGAAGCTGTAAGGGAATGATGAATATTCGCATTCAATCAATCTATAACGACTTTTCGTTAGAAGGCGAAGTTCTTATCATGAGTAGTTTAATCAAATGTTTACCAAACAAATCTTTTACAAAACCGTCTTGGCCACACATACAAAATATAAATTTAGCGGATCCGGACTTCAATACAAGTCGCCCCGTGGACTTACTTTTAGGAGCGGATGTATACGGCATGATTGTCTTAAATGGCATCTTAAGAGGAGATAGTGAGGATCAACCGATTGCCCAGCAAACACAATTGGGATTTTTGCTATGTGGTGCCATGAAACCAAATTACATGTGCAACGTTGTCCTTCAAAATACAGATGACTTACGCAAATTTTGGGAAAATGAGGATATCAGCGAACCGATTGAGATGTCTACAGAGGATCATGAATGTTTACAGTACTTCTTATCAACAACAGAGAGATTAGAAAACGGAAAATACCAAGTTCGACTACCATCTAAATCAGAAATAAAAGAACAGCTCGGGTCTACTAGATCTTTAACATTGGCACAGTTCCGTAAATTAGAAGAAAATCTACAGAAACATCCCGAACTGAAATTGGATTACGTTAATTTTATGAATGAATATTCTACGTTGGGTCATATGATACCTTCGGCTGGGAACACGACACCCGAGTGTTATCTACCTCATCACTGTGTAACACGCGATTCAACTACTACAAAGCTGAGAGTGGTATTTAATGCCTCGGCTAGGTCAATATCAGGACTCAGTTTAAATGACGTCATGTACCGGGGCCCAAATTTGCAACAAGATTAACAGGAGTTAATTTTGAAGTGGAGACAGTATCAATATGCTTTCACAGCCGACATTGAAAAGATGTACCGCCAAATATTGGTACACCCTGATGACCAACCCTATCAAAAAATATTATGGAGAGAATCACCTGATCAACCTATCAAATCATTTTCACTTACAACAGTTACATATGGTACAAAACCAGCACCATTTTTGGCAATGATGTGTTTGAAGCAATTGGCCCAGGAAGAGAAACTAAAATTCCCTGACGCAGCAAAAGCATTAGAAGAATCCTTCTTCATGGATGACTATTGTGGAGGGGCCCCCTCTAAACGGGAAGCAAATCAAATCAAATCGGATCTTATAAAACTATTACAAAAGGGAGGATTTAATTTACGAAAGTGGACCTCAAACAAATCACATCTTTTGGCAGACTTAGATAAAAGTTTATGCAATCAATCAACATATGAGTTCAAATAGTCGGACTCTACCAAAACGCTAGGACTCGCATGGAATCCGCAAAAGGATAAATTCATTTTTGGCTCTAAATTGGTACTAGGGTCAAAAACATAAGAAACCAAGAGATCACTTCTTTCGGACATATCCAAGTTATTTGATCCGTTGGGGTGGCTCACTCCTTTAAGCATTAGCATGAAAATTCTATTTCAACAAGTATGGTTTGCAAAATTGGAATGGGATGACGTACTACCAGAAGATATAAAGAGTAAGTGGCACGATTTAAGGAGAGATTTGGAGAAAATAAACACTATAACAATAAACAGATGGATAGGTACAACAGGAGACCAAAATGTGCAGTTACATGGATTTTCCGACGCATCAAATAAAGCTTATTCTGCCGTTATTTACTGCAAGACAAGCGGCAAAGATGGTTGTAACATATCTTTGGTAACTGCGAAGGCCAGATTAGTGCCTATAAGTAAAGTTATCTCGACACCTAGGTTGGAGTTAATGGGGGCTCATCTCTTAGCCCAGCTAATGAAGAAAGTGTGTGCTTGCTTTACAAATTATAAAATAGAAACATACTGCTGGACTGATTCCACCGCCGTACTCGGGTGGATTCAAGGAGACCCAGCGCGATGGAAACCCTTTGTAACAAATCGAGTTAAATTTATAACCAAAATCATATTATCAGAAAATTGGGGATAAGTAAATACGAACGAGAATCCGGCAGATGCTGCAAGTCGCGGATTAACTATCAATCAATTGAAGAAACATTCGTTATGGTGGGACGGTCCATCATGGCTTCAGTCATTCCAGAACAAAAGCATACCACATACTATTTATGAAACAAACTTAGAAATTAAGAAATCTATTTTAAAACAAACAAATGCCGTTATCATAGAACATCAAAGTCAACCTATACTTCAAAATATCATAAACCATCTCTTATATAAATTTAGTTCATTTATAAAAATTGTACGTATTCTAGCATGGATACTGCGATTATCTACAAAAAAGGTTCGTCAACCTTACCTCACGTTGCAAGAACTACGACGCGCTAAAATGCTTATTGTAAAAAACGTGCAACAAACAGAATTTGTCGACGACATACTTTACATAAACAAGCATGGAAAAGTTCATTCTAAAAGTAAAATTTTGAATCTGAACCCCATTGTTGATCAAGACGGCATTCTTCGAGTGAGTGGTAGATTAAGAAACGCTCAGATGTGCCCTGAGATGAAGTATCCCATCATCATACCTCATAATCATCGACTTACTACATTAATAATACAATATACTCATGAATTAACATTCCATGGTGGGGCCCGCCTTACTTTATCTAACATTCGACAAAAATACTGGATAATTGGCGGTTATTTGGCAACAAAAAAGTTTATACGACAATGTATTACATGCAGAAAACAAGAACCAGTAAAACAATTTCAACTCATGGGTGACCTACCATCATCTAGAGTTAACCCTGAAAGCCCTTTTTATCATTGTGGCGTAGATTACACGGGTTTCGTAGAAGTTAAGGCTAATAAAGGGCGCGGGATAAGGACGAGTAAGGGATACATAGCGCTTTTCATATGTATGGTGACAAAAGCTGTTCACTTGGAATTAGTTTCCGATTTAACCACTTCAGCTTTCCTAGCAGCTTTGCACCGAATGGCCGCTAGACGCGGAGCACCACGTCACATATACAGTGACAACGGAACAAACTTCGTGGGAGCCAACAGAATGCTACAAACAGAGTATGAACAACTTCAGCAAATCTTTAGTGAAAAATTCTTTACAAAGATTACTGAGCTACAAATGGAATGGCACTATAATCCAGCTAAATCAGCACATGCCGGTGGAATTTGCCTCATATAACTTTACCCAATTCGACAGCAACCAGACTTTATATTTTGATCCAGTCGGAAGAATAAATTTAATTCGAGATAAATGGAAACTCGTAACATATTATGACATGTCTCCTTATTGGAAAGGATATAAAGCCGTTAAAGATTTTACAAACTACATTGAAAGGTCGTGTGAGTCACTATCAGTACCAACTCATTGTAACATGATTCTATTACAAATACGTCATGATTACAATGAACTTGAATACTATAACCAGGTTTTGCTGAGCCAACACTATGGCACGAGCTTACGATCGCGACGCGGTGGGTTCAGTCGCTAATACTTTGTTCGGAGTTTTAGACGAGAATTTCGCCGAAAAGTACCAGGAGGATATTAAACTGGTGTTTAGTAACCAAAAACACCTTGCTCAGTTATGGAAAAACCAAACCTCTATAGTTGAAGCGGAACATAACATATTACAAAGAACCGAAGCTATGATAGAAACCCAACACAAAATCATAAATAAACATTTAAACGCTTTGGATTCAGCCACCAACGTACTCCAAAAAGAAATCAATAACATGGCAACTCAGCAAGATTTCACTCTCATATCGATTGCAACACTTAATATGATCAACAATTTAAGACGAATACAAGACACCTTAATCGATACCATTTCAGAAATTTATCATGGTCAGATTAGTCTACATTTGTTGAACCCTAATCAGATGAAACAAGAATTACAAATCATACATAGTCAAATGCCCAAGGAACTAGCATTACCAATAACTAATATTGAAACCGATATTCACCACATTTATAAATTACTGAAAGTAAAAACACGAGTCACTCGAGAATATATCATATTTGAAATTACTTTCCCATTGATCGCAAGGGAAGATTTCCAATTATACAAAATAATAGCTATCCCGCACCAAAGTAATACTACCATGGTTACTATAATTCCAGTTTCTCAATACGTTGCAGTCAATCTGAAAAAAGATTCCTATTTTATACCTAAAATAAATGAACTAAATACATGTTTGCTTCACGGAGACTCATTCATGTGCGAACTATTTAAACCTATCATGAAACTAGGGAATGATAACAGTTTCTGTGATAGTAATCCATTAACCCATAAATGCAAAACACAAAGGTCAATGTGTATAAATAAATGGGTCGAATTACATTCAACGCCTCAGTATTTGTATTTTTGTTGTGGTGCCTACACAATTAAAGTGATATGCGACGATGAAGTTACCGTACACCAGCTCACTCAGGCAGGGGTCATTAGCATGTCTGAGAAATGTGTTGTACGAGGCAAGGATTTCGAACTATATTCGCTATTGCAACAATCTAACCAAATCCAACTTTCATCAAAAATTACGGTACCAAAACTTGACCAAATAAATCACATCATCAATATTCAAATGCCTGAAGATGAGGTATTAACTGAAGATAAGTCTTTGAATAGATCAATATCTCTTCTTGGAGAACAAATAGAGACTTTGAGATCCAGCAAAGCAGAAGTAGAAGAGATGTCGTCTCATGATATCCATCATTACACCATCTCTTACATACTGTTAGCCGTCGTTGTATGTGCAGCAATAATGTGGATATGGAGGAGGGCCTACTGCGATTTGTGCCGCGGACCTCGCTGTGGGGAGGATCAAGGCGGACAGAACGGAAGGGCTTTATCACGAACAATCAGAGACAGAGTGAACAGTGAAAATGTGCAACCATCAAACCGTGAAAGTGAAGTGGAATTAAAAACTTTTCTGGCCAGACGGTGGCCCAGTGCAATGCGAAAAGCAGGACAAAGGGAGAGGGCTACAATGCCTTCTACTCGAAAAGAACGCGCCGTTTTCACTATAGAGGACTCATTAGTTTAAGACATGTTTTATTTAGATTTTTTACATTTTTTTATCATTTAATTACTATACCAATAAAACTAACCATTAAATATAATTCACTTGACTAACCATTTACAAATTTAATACATTAAATCAAATCAAATTTTATTGTTAAAATATTATTGTTTACATTAATATAGTTTTACATCATTGTGCTTAGATAAGATAGGGTATTTTATTATGCAAGTATGTACGCTGATTTGATTTACTCACATCTTCCCTTCTCATCTCGTGCTCGGGAGTATGTTCGGACATTGACCGAACAGCTCAGCACTTTTAGGTTATTCATTATATAAATTCACTAATGTTAGCAAATAAAGTTAGTTCGTAAGTAACTCGCGATCGATACACTATCAAAGCAATCGGAAACCGCTCCGATTGCCGCGTAAAGATCAAATCATCAAATCAAATCATTTTAGCTCTTAATATATCATTTTATAAATCTTAGTAATAACCAACTAATTAATTATAGTTTATATACTTTTAATATATCATTTAAAACCTTATATTTAGTATCATTATCTAATCAACCAAAATACTTAAAGGTGCAGGTCAGTGCTAACTACGGGAGCAGGCCTAAACTTTTATTGAACAACTGTAATATTGTTAATTCAGACCGGACTTGTTTTATTGTATTGTATTCCAGATTGTGATACCGACGAAGAGATAGAAAAAGTACTCCAGAATCAAAAGAAACGACGTACACTTATATCTCCATCTCCTTCCAAACCTAATAACTCTCCAACAAGTGGCGAATCTCCCAACAATATCAAACAAAGTAATGCCCCCGATGACTCTGATGAAAAAAAAAAGTCACTTGATACTAATGACGACACTATAGTATGCGAGGACGACAATCTGGACACTTCAGCCGTACAGCTGAGCCCGGACGAAGATGCGTACGACGTGTCCACGGAGCCGGAAACGGAGGACGAGAATGAGGTATGACAACTGAACCAGTGTGTAATGCTTGAGCAAACGAGTTTATTTTTTTTTATATTTTTTTTTTTTATTATAAGGTTCACTAAACTGGCCAACTCACTTTGTACAATTTAAAGAACATTAAACAAATAAAGCTAAAGTGTTTGGCCTTCTAGAAGTGAACACAGCATGCATTAAACAAAAAGAAAGCTTACAGTTGGGTTACATCATAGTCACTTAAAATTGAAATTAATATTAGAAATATAACAATACAAAAATTAAAATTAACAAAGCAATAAAACCTAGTTGCAGTAATTTACATCACTTATGATTAAGTTTCTTAAGTAAGAACAGTCTCAACGAATGAGCAGACGAACTAAAAATATCAATTTGGTTGCAAAAGTTGTTGTAAGCTGAACACATACGGTACAACGGCGAGTGCTGACTGTAGTTGGTACGGCAAAGAGGCAAATTGAAAGTCTTCATATTATGGATACGGCTACACAAGCGTGGTACATTGAAGTTTAATTTTCCTAGTAAAGATGGACTATCTAGTTTTCCAGTAATCAATTTATGCAAAAACAGGATGTCGGCGATATTCCTTCTATGCTCCAGTGACAAAAGTTTAAAGTATGACAGTCTAGAGTTATAAGACGTTAGATTACGGCAGAGATTGTGTGTATAAGTTAAACTGTACAAGAAGTGTTTCTGAAGTTTTTCTAGACGGCTAATATGAATCGTATAGGAGGGGCTCCATATCTGACTACAGTATTCAAGAAGTGATCGCACATAGCAGTTGTAAAGGAGAATTGGAATTTCGTAGTCTTTAAAGTATTTGGTTTGACGAATAACGAAACCAGCCAAACGGGCACCACTGCTTGCGATTCCGTTTATGTGTTCTCGGAAATCTAACTTACTGTCAACCACGACACCCAGATCACGTATACTCGACACTTCGGTGATTTGTCTATTAGACATATAGTAAGTGGCAGGCATTGGATCGTGTTTACGTGTGAATTTAATGTGAAAGCATTTAGAAATATTTATGGTCATTCCGTTTAAGGAGCACCAATGATTTATTGCGTTAACGTCTTCTTGAAGAGAGTTAATGTCACTGCGAGTTGAAATTGCTCGGTATAACTTTAGATCGTCAGCAAACATTTGGTATTCGGATGTTATGGCTGAGCATAAGTCGTTAACATACACCAAGAAGAACAGGGGTCCTAAATGTGACCCCTGGGGCACACCAGATGGCACCAATCTAGCTACAGATTTATAGCCCCTGATTTTTACCAGTTGAGACCTATTGACGAGGTAGGATTCACACCATCTTAATAGCGAGCCACAAATCCCAGCATGGGCCAACTTTTGTATGAGTAGGCTATGATCAACCACGTCAAAGGCCTTAGAGAAATCTGTATATATAGCATGTACTTCCGTTTTGGCTTCAACTGCTTCGTAAATAGTAGTAACGTAATGTAGGAGATTTGTAGCCGTTGATCTGCCTGGTAAAAATCCGTGCTGATTACTATTGAGAATGGGTTTTAGGTGAAAGAGAAGTTTTGCTTGAATCAATTTTTCGAACACTTTCCCTATGGCAGATAAAATTGAGATGGGCCTGTAGTTTGTGACATCACTTTGATCCCCTTTTTTGTGTATAGGGGTGATGTGCGCGAGCTTCCACTTAGTAGGAAAGGTTCCGCAGGAGAGGGACCAATTAAAAATGTGGTACAGTGGTTCAACTAGTTGCTCCGAACAATTTCGTAGCAATATTGGTGAGATACAATCAGGGCCTGGCCCTTTGTTTACATTTAATGATTTGAGGGCTCTTAGAATATCTCTTCTGGAAATGTGACATGAACCTAGCGATTCCGAATGATAGGTGGATTCACCAGCCGTCAAGGCACTTGGGGTATGTTTATTAGGGTATACCGAGTAAAAATACTCCGCGAAAAGTTCACTGACGCTTTGCCCCCTACACCAGTTTTTTCATTAAAAACCATCTCATCTGGGATTACGCTACTGTTTGATCTTAAGGATTTAACAAACTTCCAGAAATATTTTGGATCCTGTTTGATTAATTTCTTTGAATCGGTTTTAAATTTATTTAGACATTCTTGTATCATTAATTTGCATCGATCACGTAACATTTGGTACGTAATTAAGTCTCTAGGGTTGGAATATTTTTTGTATCTATTATGTATTTTCTGTTTCTCTTTCAGTGTGCGTAGTAGGGGGCGACTGAACCAAAAGGGATATTTGTTATTACCGATGCAACGTGTAGGTGTGTATTCGGAAATTATTGGCATAACTAGAGTATAAAAAATATCAACAGTATTGTCTATAGTATCGTTTGGTCTTATGTGGGTACTCCAGTCAATCGCATCCAGCTTTTCTCTAATTTTTTCATAGTTAGCTTTGGAGTAATTAAGGGATACAGACTTGTTAATTTGAGGTGACCTCTGCGATAAAAGTTTAAAAGAAATGTTCAATGGTGGATGGTGAGCATCTTGTTCGACTAAGGGTGTTGTGCATTTGCTAACGTTGAACAATTTATTTGAATTGGTTACAATTAAGTCAAGTGTGCGGCCCTTGAAATTGCTGATTGAATTTATATTATAGAGACCATTAAAGGAGAGAGTGTCTGTGAGAATGCTATCTGTATTGTTTGGACATGAGGCTGGGATCAATAAATTTGTGTTTGTGTCAAACTCCCATGTTAAGTTAGGTAAGTTAAAGTCACCGGTCAGTAATAATATTGAGTTTTTCGGTATCTTGTGCTGTATTATATGGGTTAAATGGGTAGTTAGGTTATCAAGACGGGTGTAATTAACCGGCGGGGGGAAATATAAGTTGCAGATACACAGTGAAATGGTTGAGTGGCCCTGTTTAAGTTTTATAACTACCCAAATATCCTCGCCTGTTGACTCCCATTTTTGTTTTCGAACCGGTTCGAGACTTTTTGACACGGCTATCAAAACTCCGCCGCCTTCGCTTTTCGAAGAGGAGGAAGAACCGCGGTCGCGTCGAAAAATCGCGTATCTGCCATCTAAAATCTCGTGGTCGTAAACCGATTCATTCAGCCAAGTCTCTGTAAGAAGTATGATATCAAAGTCTTGCACAAGTGCGTTGTTCCGTATGGTTTCAGTTTTAGTTCTGAGACCTCTGACATTTTGGTACAGACACTTTAAAGTGGTGTATCTGTTACGTACGTATAACAATGAGCTCATAAACAATATAAATAGATTATGTGCTACTATTATTATGATATGTATATAGAATTAACAAACAGAAAAATATATCAGATAGACAAATCTTTCACAATGAATTTAGAAAAGCCGAATCTTTAATCAACAAATGTTTACTGTTAATGTCTTTTCTTAAAAAAATACGGCCGTTCCGAACCCAAACAAATTGATAACCCTTGTCTTTTGCTAATTGACGAACCCTTGCGTGCAACTGCTTATTTGCTGGGGATAGATTTTCACATACATATACCGGTTCTTTCCCGGCAATGCCTAGGTGTGATGAATTTAGTTTCTCACTAGAGTTTACTGAGACATGTTATAAGAGTACTGTGACAGTGCAGTGCCATGGGTAGACGAAGTCGAGAGTATGAAAAGAGGTACAGTTAGCATAGTCAGTCGTAGGCTAGCCTAAGGTCGCGGTGTGTGTGCAGGAGGGCGGGCGGGGCGGGCTACCCGCGTGGCTGTGCGGGCGCGCGCGTACAGTTAGCATAGTCAGTTGTAGGCTAGCCTAAGGTCGCGGTGTGTGTGCAGGAGGGCGGGCGGGGCGGGCTGCCCGCGTGGCTGTGCGGGCGCGCGCGTACAGTTAGCATAGTCAGTCGTAGGCTAGCCTAAGGTCGCGGTGTGTGTGCAGGAGGGCGGGCGGGGCGGGCTGCCCGCGTGGCTGTGCGGGCGCGCGCGTACAGTTAGCATAGTCAGTCGTAGGCTAGCCTAAGGTCGCGGTGTGTGTGCAGGCGGGCGGGCGGGGCGGGCTGCCCGCGTGGCTGTGCGGGCCCGCGCGTACAGTTAGCATAGTCAGTCGTAGGCTAGCCTAAGGTCGCGGTGTGTGTGCAGGCGGGCGGGCGGGGCGGGCTGCCCGCGTGGCTGTGCGGGCGCGCGCGTACAGTTAGCATAGTCAGTCGTAGGCTAGCCTAAGGTCGCGGTGTGTGTGCAGGCGGGCGGGCGGGGCGGGCTGCCCGCGTGGCTGTGCGGGCGCGCGCGTACAGTTAGCATAGTCAGTCGTAGGCTAGCCTAAGGTCGCGGTGTGTGTGCAGGCGGGCGGGCGGGGCGGGCTGCCCGCGTGGCTGTGCGGGCGCGCGCGTACAGTTAGCATAGTCAGTCGTAGGCTAGCCTAAGGTCGCGGTGTGTGTGCAGGCGGGCGGGCGGGGCGGGCTGCCCGCGTGGCTGTGCGGGCGCGCGCGTACAGTTAGCATAGTCAGTCGTAGGCTAGCCTAAGGTCGCGGTGTGTGTGCAGGCGGGCGGGCGGGGCGGGCTGCCCGCGTGGCTGTGCGGGCGCGCGCGTACAGTTAGCATAGTCAGTCGTAGGCTAGCCTAAGGTCGCGGTGTGTGTGCAGGCGGGCGGGCGGGGCGGGCTGCCCGCGTGGCTGTGCGGGCGCGCGCGTACAGTTAGCATAGTCAGTCGTAGGCTAGCCTAAGGTCGCGGTGTGTGTGCAGGCGGGCGGGCGGGGCGGGCTGCCCGCGTGGCTGTGCGGGCGCGCGCTGGCGCTGGACTGCGCGGAGGGCGCGCGCGCGGGGCTGGCGCGCTACGTGCGCGCGTACGGCGGGCTGCTGCTGGACGTGAGCCACTCTATCTATCCTATTCATTGTATCGGACGTCTCAGACGATCCGGGTTGTACGAGTAATATTTAAGTAACGCTTTGTTCGTTCGTTCCAGGGGTCCGAGGCCGAAGTAGACTTCGTAGTTTGCGGGGAGGGCGCGGCGGGCGGGGCAGGTGCGGGGGGCGGGCGGCGCGTGTCGGCGCGCTGGCTGGCGCGGTGCCACGCGGCGGGGGCGCTGCTGCCGCCCGGCTGAGGCCCTATTTTCGTTTCCCATTTTTCTTAATAAAGTATAGAGAAATCTAAGACTATAATTTTATTCCGCTCCCCAAACAGCTTCAGAGTTAGGTTAGGTTAGTTTTTTTTACCTTATGCCAGAATTAAATAAATAAATTTTCAATTACTTAGTCGCCACGCAACTTATTTCGAAAATTATATTACTGTAGACACTAGACACCAAGGTACCTAAGTTTTGAGACTCCATTAAACATGCCGTGCCCATTGATGTAAATATAGAATACCCAAGATACACAATCAGCGTCTCAAAACCGTCCGTCAAATATGAAATGAACGCACTATTTGAAATTATGCGCTCATTTTCAAATAGTATCGCGTCGCCCGCATCTCTACGCGGACGCTAAACCGAAAGTGTTTGTGTGTAATGCCGAAATATCCAATGAAAAATGAAAATTATTTCGTCAAGAATGTTAATAAAAAAAATATTCAATAAATCAAAAACCCAACAGCGTAAATAATGAATCAAACTACGTACATTGACAAAGAACTGAAAAGAAAAAAAACAAGCACTTAGATGTCTGGTGGTCTAAAATGATATAATGTACTATTGAAGAAAATAAAATATATTCTAATAATGTGCAAAAAAACTGAACAGTCGGAATCCATTTGTCGAGTTTTTTTTTATATTTTTATCATTCATTATTTAGATTTAGTTATTAAATATTATTCATTCATTTATTTATTTCACTTAAAAATAGAGTACAGTGGTGGTCTTACTATTAGGTTAGTCTCATCTATTTAACTCATAAACAGCATGCGAAATGTTTGATTGTTATTTGTCAAATTTTACACAAATAATAATAGGTCTTTACCTATGAAATTGCCGTTTTGTATGAAAAAATTTAAACGAATTTTTTTCATGAATTTTTTTATTTGTATTAATCGAAGTAATCACCCATGCAATCAATGCATCTTTGCCATCGCAGTGGCAGTTTATTGATGCCCTTCTTAAAGAAATCAGCTGGACGGGAGGCAACAAATTCTTCAAAGGCATTTTGTACTGCCTCTCGGGTATTGAATTTTTTTCCCGCCAAGAAGTTATCCAAATTCTGGAAAAAGTAGTAGTCTGTAGGCGCAAGGTCTGGTGAGTAGGGCGGATGACGGAGAGCTTCCAACCCCAGTTCTTGCAACTTGGAGACCGTCTGCTGTGCAGTATGAGGTCGCGCGTTGTCGTGCAGGAGCAGCGGAGACGAGCGATTGACCAATGCTGGTTGGAGATGCGCCAGCTTCTCCATCATTGTGCTCAGTTCTTCACAGTACACATCTGCAGTAATGCTCACCCCGTTTGGTAAGAAGCTGTGATGAATCACACCGGCGCTAGACCACCAAACAGTGACCATCACTTTTCTAGGGGTAAGTTTTCGTTTAGGGCATTGTTTAGGTGCTGAACCAGGATCCAACCAACTTGCTGAGCGCTTGCGGTTATCAAACAGAATCCATTTTTCATCGCAGGTAACAATGCGGTTCAAAATTCCTTCATTTGTGTGTCTGTTGAGCAGTGCAAGGCACGTCTCGACGCGTACTTCGCGCTGGCGATCATTGAGTTCGTGGGGCACCCATTTGTCAAGCTTTTTTACCTTGCCAATTTGACGCAAATGGACCAATATTGTTTTGACGCTAACGTCGAAAGCTGCTGCTAATTCAGCCGTAGATTGTGTATCATCAGCTTCCACAACCGCCTTTAATTCGTCATTGTCGACCAAAGTCTTCGGACGACCGCGAGGTTCATTTTTCAGGTCGAAATTTCCAGAACGGAAGCGAGCAAACCAATAACAGGTGGTGCGTTGGTTTGTAGTGTTAGCTCCGTAAACGTCGTTGATGTTGCGTGCCGCTTGTGCCGCGTTGCTGCCACGACGGTACTCATATTCCATAATTACTCGAATTTTTAACGTATCCATGATGACGAAAAAGATTGAAATGCGATGAAAATGTAACACTAATCAATAAAGAAATGACTACTTTTGGAAAAAAGAATCCATGTTTTTAAAATAAAATTAATTTGAAATTAGAATTCTTAGCCAAACAAAAATTATTTTGATTTGAAATGGCCAGTACTGCAGAACGGCAATTTCATAGGTAAAGACCTAATATAATTAATTAAATAAATCACAGATTTTTTTTAAAGACAAACCCCGCACTACGGATTAATAATAATAATAAAAAAGGTTTTTATTCACGTAGACTTTAGAAAAGGGCTTGTAAATAGTCAGAACATCTTCGCAGTAATATATAATTAATTTATAATTATTTCTAGGTACATATAGATATTTAGGTACACGGATTGTAGGAAATAATTTACAATAAGATTTTATAACAGTAACGATATTTAGCTAACTTAAGTTATTGTCAAGGAAGTGTAGGTTTAATTATCTTAATTTTAGCTCTAGAATCTAATCCCTGTGTCACAGGGTACTTTACAACATGTAATAGACGGACACAAATTACATCCAGACTCAGAACAACTATTTATGGGTCACACAAGTAGTTGTCCGGCGCGGAACTCGAACCGCGACACGAAGCGGTGAGGCGACTGTCTTAGCCGTTGCGCCACACGTGCAGTCAAAAATTTGATTTGATTGAATAGAATGATTTTTCTAGGAGCTACAGTCTGAGTTGGTTTTTGAACTTTGCCGCTGAAAAATGTCTAATATTTTGCGGCAAAGCATTAAACACTCACACACACAGCATAGGAACTTTTTAAAAATAATGTGTTGTATTAGTTATCATGTTGCGACGAAAAACATCTTTAGCTCTAGTAAATACTGTGGCTGCGTTTTCACAAATACACCAATTTCAAAAATGTACAAACATACTAGTCATAATTTTCAGATTTTGAATAATGATTTACATGAGACATACGCAGCAATTACAGGTACTCCTCGTACCTGTAATTGCTCTAACGCATTTTTTTGCAATAGAAATGCTCTGGATTTATCTGTTGAATTGCCCCATACTAAGATAATATACCTCAGGATAGAACCAAAGTACCCGTGATATGCCATTAATACCGTTTGGTAATGAGGCTGTTTTGCGAAGTCGTGGCAAAACGTATACAAACCGCTTGATTTGATGAATGTGGAATTTCCAGTTACAATAACGATCAACTGTTATTAGTCCGATTAAGGAATGACTCAAAGGAGGGTATAGAGTGCGTGAGCGGGAACCTAGGGGATTTTTTCAGAAACTTGTTCAGAGTACTTAGAGAGAAAACATACTCAAAGTCCTGACGTCTAGGAGGTTACACCCCAACATAATATTAAAGTAACATTTTACCTTGTCCACGAAGCGCATTAAATTCAGTTGTTGATAGTTCGATTCTCACACCAACCAAAGGGACGTCGTTCTTTTTATCTTTGTCATTGCATTTAAAACAATTCGATTTCGGTAGGTACCTACCTACCTACCTATATATAGTTTTTTAAGTGAAGTTAAGTACTAAATCTTTTGAAGTTGGAGATGGGCGACCGTGTTAGACGTTAGATACTTTAGGTAGTCCAATATACCTAATAGATACTTTAGTATATGTCCATCAACACTCACACGCACAGTCATAGGTACGAAGTTTTCGTCTTTTCGTCGTAAATTTCTACACTGTTCTACTGTCTTAAAACCTATGTGAGAATATTTGTTACGCAACTTTAAATCGATATAGGTCCTAAACGGCCGATCGAATCGAAAAATGTCGAAAGAAAACTAAAAATGTTTTTTAAAAACCTATTCAACGATACCCCACATGACATAGTTTGTTGACTTTAATTTTCACAATAGGTCCAGTCGCCTTATTGAATTTTCACTAACGTCATGTCTTTATTGACACTTGCCGGACTGAAAGGAATCGATTGACGTGTGAATCATAAAAATCGGCCCAGGCGTTTGGTCTGTATAGTGCTTCAAAGGAACATACATAGGCTGATAAACACGAGTCGGCAATAGGGGAGGGCAATCCAACGGAGCCCGCCCAGGGTACGTGTCCCGACCATCTGGGACATAGCGCAAAAGGGGGGTACCGGAGCAGCATACCCGCGTTCCCGGAACTCCCCCATCAGGCGCCAAGAGAAGTCCACGGCAGGTAGGTTTAGTCGGTGCAAATCCGACATACCCACCCGCAGACACTTTTTGCGGGTGGCATGCGTAGGCATTCCCCCTGCCTTATCAAAAAAACAAAAAAAAAAAAAAAGGCTAATAAACACATTAACACTCCTTTGCGTCGCGCAGTCGGGTAAAAAGGGATGGGATATCTTACTTACGGTAAGTGTTTTTTGACTTGTTTTTGTTGTTTATATGACCAAATATAGGGAGCAATATATGATTTTGAAATTTCTCAATATTTCAATCAACGGTCCCAGTACAGAACGGCAAAGTGGCTCTATGCTATTATCAATGGTTTTTAACTATAAATATAAATAATTATTTATACATTTATAGAAGAGGGGATTTATCGACGCTTAAGTACTTATGGACGGCTACAAGATGGACCGATGATCTTGTGCGGGTCGCTGGAAAATGCTGGATGTGAATAGCACAAGACCGGCTATTGTGGAGATCTTTGGGGGAGGCCTTTGTCCAGCAGTGGACGTCTTTCGGCTGATATGATGATGATGATGAAGTACTTATTGCAAGGACCAAATTGAGTAATTATTTTTATTCCTTTTGTAAGAATATAATATGCAATGTATAGAAAAATAAAAAGTATAAAAATATATTCGATTCCACTTCATACTTTGTCCTACCGGCTAAACTCAGTCGTAAAATTGTATTGCTTTTTGTATAGAGCTTTGTAAACACAAATAACTACTTACGTGGAATTAGCAACAGTTTTGTTTGAGTGTTAGTTTTGTTCGTGAGTGTGTATCTTGGGGATTTGTTTATCAATGGCCGTACCTTTGTTAACGTTAAGAATATGTAAATATAAGATTTAAATTCGATTGCCTGTGACAATAACTTAATAGAAGCTAGCTAAATATCATTCCTATTTTAAAATAAATCTTAATCTAGATGTTTTCATATAATCCGTGTACATACCTGAATATGTATATGTACCTAGAAATAATTATGTATACTTAGGTATATTACAACCAACATGCTCTGACTATTTACAAGCGCTTTTTTAAAGTCTAAGCTAGAAAAACCTGCATGCTCCCATCACAGGTAAGAACGATGGACCGTTATGAAGTTAGGGTTACTGTGGCTTTGGCAGGTAAACGTCACTAAAGGTGTGTAAAATACCGATCTAAATACATCAAATAATAAAGTGCGATTTTTTGGTATTACCTTTAGAATATTATTAAAAATCACGTTATTCATTGCCCGACACTTAACATCGTGGCAACCCCTTGCCAGAAAGCCCTAATGTTCATGAAATTATAATTTTACTTACGTTATAGTATAAAAGCTGATTTTTATAAGTAATACTTGGGTAATAAGTAAATGATGTTTCCTCATTAGCCAGACACTTGATAGTTCAAAACCCTTGCTAGACAATCATGTAGGGTAGCTGTATGAGAGTGCGAGGCAGTATGCATAGGTATGGGTGGGCGGCAATCCGCGCCTTTTTCTAATTTTGGTTAGTTTAAAACAACAAAGATTCCGTCTTGGTCAACGTCCCGCCTGGGCCGATGCATTAGGTACTAAGGATCCGAAAGCTTGTCAATTGAAAGAGGAGTACAACTTTTCCTCGAGATCCCTCAGGCGCTGGCCCTGGCAAAGGCAAAGCACATCGGCAGAATTGGTGAGAGACTTGCTCGTTTACGTTTACCTTCAGGAACACGCGCCTTTTGGTCTCTCGCCAAAGCTCTTGAAGGGAATTTTTGTTGGCCTTCTTTTCCACCTCTGCGCAAGGGGAACGATGCATTGGCTCACGACGCAAAGGAGAAAGCCGATATTCTGGGTACTCGTTTTGCGTCCAACTCCACTTTGGACGACGGGCAGAAACCACCGCCAACCATTCCACGGTGTGACAACACTTTAGTGGACATTCAGTTCACTCAGAAATGCGTGCAAAGTGTACTTCTCTCCCTGAACATCAAAAAGTCCAGTGGGCCTGACGCTATCCCCCCTATTGTGCTGAAGACATGTTCTCCAGAGTTGGCTCCTGTTATAACGCGTCTTCTCCGACTCTCCTATTAATGATTTACCACATTATTTAAAGAACTTCTGTGATGTTGTCCTTTTCGCGGATGACACTTCTCTTATCTTTAAAGTAGACCGAAACAGAGATAACCTTGCTGAAATAAATAGTGCTCTCACACTGATTACCGAATGGTTCACGGTTAATAATTTAGTTCACAATGCTAACAAAATGAAGTGCGTTAAATTCACCACACCTAATGTGAGAAATGTTGGTCCAGATCTGGTATTGAACAATGAAGTGTTGGAATCTGTTCAATATACTGTATTTCTGGGCATAACTTTAGACAGTAAACTTCAATGGGGTACTCACATATCCGGCTTGGCTGGAAAATTAAGCTCTGCTGCTTATGCTGTTAGAAAAGTTAAACAACTTACTAACATAGATACTGCGCGCCTGGTTTATTTTATCTATGTTAACGCGGTAAACCGGCTAACAGGCTCACAGAGGGGCCTCACCACCGCCGAGGGAGGGGGGGCACCAACGGTCGCTGAGCGCGCGCCGCTTGCCACCCGACAATCTGCCACCGTCGCGTCACTGTTATAAACCGCGTGTGTTCCCTATAACTAATTGTATCTATAAACAAGAATACACGTCTTGGTATCAACAGCAAAATTGTGTTTGGACTATCACCCTAAACAAGCTACTTTCACAGTATTATGTCTTACGGTATACTACTGTGGGGTAGGGCGGCTGACATCAACAGTATCTTTATTCTACAAAAACGTGCAGTACGAGCTATTTATCAGCTAGGCGCGAGATTCTCCTTAAAAGAGTTTTTCAAAGAGATAAATATATTAATGGTACCTATCTTCGCAATATATTTATGCTAATATAATTTATGTGCGGCAAAATTTGAATTTGTTTCAAAAGAGAAGTGACACGCACACAATAAACACTAGAAATAAACACAAATTGTGTGCCGAATCTCATCGTTTACAAAAGGTTCATTCTTCTTTTGTCGGACTGAGTATCCGAATATATAACAAAATACCGACAAATCTTCAGGAACTGTCCTATGCTATATTTAAATCAGAGGTCAGGAATATTTTAATGAAAAAGGCCTATTACACTGTCAATGATTATTTAAACGACAAAAACGCTTGGTCGCTTGGTTGAACACGAGCAACATCTTAATGTTACATCAAGGACATACATTTATATTTTACTCAACTGGCTATAATTCTGTAATATCATAAATTTTTAGATGCATATTCTTATTATTAAACAAATGTATATTATCTTGAACATGTCAAACGCTGTTCGACCGAAAGCTGTTAACGACTTCAATATGAACTCCCCGTTGTAAGCTCGTCATGCTCCCATTGCTTGCGATGGCGTTGTGGGTCGGGTCGTTTCCTTCCCTCTAATATGGCTAGGAGGGCGATGGCTGGCCCTCACGCCATACTCGTGAACGGGTGCTGCTTGCGGTAACTGGTCAAACTGCTGTTGGGGTACTCATAATATAATAATATTTCATACAGTCGTCGCCTCTGGTAGACTTCGTGTGACTTGTTAATTTTGTAAATGTACGCGGATGTACCCACCGTTTTCTCATCTAGCAAGAGGTTATTCTAATTGCCTGAGTGAAATTTAATGTTATTGTTTATTATCTCGCATTTTTTTGATTCATTACATGACAACGGTTATATGCGTGCATTAGCCTATATAACGCCCATCACAATGTAAGAAAATACATGATATAAAAAAAAACGAAAACAAAAAGCAAAAGAAGACGAAAAAAGCAAGCCCGGAGTTTCTTTGTGGCTTTCTTCTCCGGGTCGTCCACCTAGGTAGCTAGAGCAGGTTAGCTAGGGTAGGCTCCTCAGCGGCGAGGATTGCTTTGGCCCCTTAACGCGTCATCGGTGATCCCATGCAACTGATCACACCCTCTCTTAGAATTCTGTCCTTTTGCTTCAGCGGCCGGCTGAGCTGTGGCCCGAACCCCAAAAGGGTGGCCTCGGCTATTAGTCGTTTAATTTAAGCTACTGGTTAAGAGCCTTCTGCGCTAGCCAAATGCTCATTGCCTTCAATTCTTTAATTTTAATATTGTATAACTAAACAATATAATAGATTAGTAACTTTTTATTTATTTTAGGATTTAAGAAAATATATCTGATAAAACAGACCGCACGGACGGACTAATTAATTTTTTGTAATTTTTATACTGTATTCGACTATGTTTATGTACTGCATTGTGAACTTGACAAGTACAAGTGTATGTTAATACCCAAGTGCTGAATAAATTTCATTATTTCATTTCATGGAAGACGGCTTTACTGCACCCCATTCACAAAAAAGGCGAACGCTCTGATCCAGGTAACTACCGGCCTATTGCCATTACTTCCTTGCTCTCAAAAATAATGGAAACCATTATCAATCGCCAACTTCTACGGTATCATGAGGATCATCATCTT
Source organism: Pseudoips prasinana (assembly GCA_951640165.1). Lineage (NCBI taxonomy): Eukaryota > Metazoa > Arthropoda > Insecta > Lepidoptera > Nolidae > Pseudoips > Pseudoips prasinana. Next base: position 36,397,681 of record OX621247.1, read on the forward strand.
ATTAGTGACCGCCAATACGGATTTCGACAGGGTCGGTTTGCTGGTGATCTTCTTGTCTATCTGACCCATCGTTGGGCGTTGGCGATTGAGAGCAAGGGGGAGGCCATTTTTGATTTTGATTCGAGTCCATGGCGGTAAGTTTGGACATTGCAAAAGCCTTCGATAGGGCAAGGCGTTACTTTCGAAGCTTCCTTCCTATGGGCTGCCCGAGAAACTCTGCAAATGGGTTGCCAGTTTCCTCATGGAGCGGAGCATCAAGGTCGTTGTCGATGGTACATGCTCAAACTCCAAGCCCGTGAACGCTGGTGTCCCACAAGGCAGTGTGCTTTCGCCAACCCTGTTTCTTCTGCATAGCAATGATATTCTACAATTCCATGACATTCATTGCTATGCAGATGACAGTACGGTGGATGCCTCTTACTTTGGCCACGGCAATATTTCTCAGGCACACGTCATTGAGAGTCGGAGCACTCTTGTGTCTAAAATTGATACAACACTTGACTGAGTCTCAAACTGGGGGCATATCAACCTAGTTCAATTCAACCCCCTAAAGACACAACCTTGCGCGTTTGCTGCCAAAAAAGTACCCATTGCCATACCTCCTTAATTTCAGGGCACTCCCCTTGATATCAAGCCGAGTGTTGGGATTCTCGGCGTCGACATCGAGAGTGACCTCAAAGACAAACGGCAAGAATGTATGGGACTTTTGTACCGCTAGTAAAATTTCGTGTAACGGGATATTTTATGTTTTAATTGGTGGTTAATGTGATAGAAAACGCATTTTTAATTTCTTAGATTTTTAGAACTTGGGATAGAAAAGTTATAGCCAGTTTTATTTTAAGGTTATGTTTTGTAATCTGTGGGTCAACCCCATGACCGTGGAAACATTGCAGTTCGAAAATCACTCTTACTGCCTAAGTAATAAAGATACTGTAAATATCACAGTGTGTCTACTGATGTGGCAATGAAATGCCAGTGTTAACTAGTGTACCAATGAAGATTGTTATTTGTTACATGTTATATTTACATAAACATTGTTATGGAGATAAAGTAAATGTTGTAGCTCTTTTTATAGTCTTTTACATGGATTTATTCCGAACCTGCCCCGAAAAGCCTGACCGGGTCGCCAGTTAGGAGAAGATGCAAACACCTATTATTTGTTGAGATACTGAAAAGTTCTTTATTTCCATTAATTACATAGTTCATAACCCAGTGTACATTTGTGTGAGGTTGCGAGGGGTTATATATGAGGTTTTGAGTGGAGGTAAATAAAACAATAGATTCTTTGTTTTTTGTAACTACAATAATTTTATTGATATTATTATTAATGTATCCTTAGTATTACTTCATGGTTGACTGCCTCGTTGGTCTAGCGGTAGCGTGTTCAACCGCAGAAAATGAGGTCCTGGGTTCAAATCCTGGGTCGGACCAAAAAGTGATATTTGGATTTTTCCGTAAAAAGCAAATTCTCAGAATCAGCCCGAAGTCTGGAAGTTGGAGGTAATACACCCCTGTGCCTCGGAGAGCATGTAAAGCCGCCGGTACTGTACATCACCTCTTTCTCGTCGTGTCGGTAGTCGTCCCATCGCATCATGAGAGTGATGGAATAGAAAGTGCCCCTGTGTTCGCGCACAAACTTGTGCACTATAATATGTCCTGCGCAATTGGCTAATCTCCATTGAGAATGGCCGCCGTGGCCGAAATTCGGCCGGGAAGACATCATCATTACTTCATCTAAGAATATGGTCAGTGGGTATCCTTCATATAAGTACCAAACAATAATTATCACATAACACAAAGCAACATTGGGTTTATTGAGAACTTCACTCTCTTCGAATAATGCTTGTCTTCATAGTCGGGGCAAGCGAATGTTGTAATTAACCCATTGCAAACTCGTCATTTTAATTAAATGATAAAGCGTCCTTTCGTGAATCCACTGTCAACAGATATAATTATATTATAGCACGGAGGAACTGATGCTGAACTCACGTAATATCTGCAAGATAATTTGCTAAATAGATGACATGTATCAAAACTACTAGCGGTGGGTAACTCCGGAGGTACTGATCCAAAGGTGCCAGAGTACACTATATTATACTCTCTCTCTCTCTTACTCGGTTCGTCATCATGTCGCTATAATAACAGTACGGTGCGCTCTTATTTCTATAGAATTAGAGTTTAATATGGATTGACTGGCATGCATAAAATGTGATTTTTGTGTCATTGTAGTCGCATATAAGATTGACCACGCTTTTATTATTATCCTTTTTATTTTATTAGATTTTCTTCTGCCAACTTCAACATTGTTTTAGTTGTATTTATTTTTATTTTGGGCCAGGAAGTAAAATGGAAAAATAAAACAAAAGTAACATTTTTTTTATTGAAAACAAGATATTTTATTAAACTTTATAGCTATGATTGCGTAGTATAGTAGGCATGCACTAGATTCAATAAAAGTAGTAACGGTCAGTATGGTCACCCGATTTTATTGTAGGTACCAATGCACTGGCGAATAATTTTGGACTTTATAAATTTTGCGAGTATTTTTTTAATGTTTTAAACTGCATTATCCCATACGCGCGCGGTTTTTTTTTGCTGTACTTGTTTCATAAATATTAAATAAGTACTGCGTTGTATATTGTAAATAAGTATTAAAGTCGAGTGCAGTTTAGTTTTGTGATTTTAGTTTAAAAAGAGCCTGTCAAAAAGATTAATAGAACTAAGTACCTAAACAGTTGATTGTGTGTGAGAGTGAACAATGAGTGATCGAGTGCAGTTAAGAAGAAAGCGAAGTCCGATTTGGGATCATTTTACTCAAATGGATGAAAAAAAGGCAAAATGTGTGTATTGCTCTCAAATACTCAGTGTTTCGATGGGATCGTCTGGAAATTTAACTAGACACATGGGACGTAAGCATCCCACAATTTCCATTGTAGTGGAGAGACAAGTGAGACAGCCCACTTCAGCTTCTACAAATCCGGAATGTATGAACTGGGAACAAAGCCAAACTGCTTGTACGGCTCCAGTGCCAAGCACATCAGCTCAAGTTGACCCATCGCCAACTGCCGCTACTCATTTTAATATTATAGCCCCACCGATAACAGATTATTTCATTCAAAAAAAACCGTTAAGTGCGAGAAAATTGGCTGAACTTGATCGTCAGCTTGTTAAAATTATAGCAAAAGAGTATCAACCTTTTAGACTTGTTGAAGACGTGGAATTTAAAAAAATTGTGGAAATGTTGAATCCGAATTATAGCTTGCCTACAAGAAAAACTTTATCAAACAGCCTCTTGGATAAACATTATTGCGAAGTGCAATCATGTGTAAAAGAAGATATTTCAAAGGCTCAGGAAGTGTGTATTACAACAGATGGATGGACTTCCATGAATAATGATTCATTTATTGCGGTTACAGCCCATTTTATTGATCACAATACAATTTTGAAAAATTATCTTTTAGACTGTGTGCAATATTCAGATAATCACACGGCCAGTAATTTGACATCTTTTTTGAAATCTGTTTTCCAAGAATGGAATATAGAAGACAAAATTGTAGCTATCGTCAGCGACAACGCCGCGAATATATTAGCAGCTGTAAGAAATGGAAATTGGCAATCAATTGGCTGTTTTGCCCATAAGATAAATCTTATATTGCAGGATGCCCTTGGCACTAAATCATTAGAGCGGCCTATTCCCAACACAATTGGCGAAACTATATCTAAAGTGAAGAGTATAGTGCAATATTTTAAAAAAAGTGCTCAATTAAAGGCCAAATATATAGAAATGTCAAAAAATATGGGTATACCAGAACTAAAATTAAAACAAGACACACCTACCAGGTGGAACAGCACGTATGAAATGTTAGATAGAGTCCTCAAAGTAAAGGAATGCTTAATTTCTACTTTGGCAATAGTTAGAGCTGACTTATCGCTATCTCAGCATGATTGGGCAGTAATAGAATGTGCAGTACCTATATTGAAAATTTTCTATGAGGTGACCACAGAGGTATGTGGGGAAAAATACGTCACTCTATCTAAAGTACCATTGTATTACAGAATAATGACTGATCACATTAATAAACAAGAATCGAATTTACTGGAAAATACTGATATACCCGTTGAAATTATTCAGTTAATAGAAAATCTGAAAGAAGGGCTTAATGGACGATTCCAAGGTCTGGAAACAGAAATAACGGTATCTGAGGCAACAGTTTTAGATCAACGCTTTAAAAAGAAGGGTTTTAAGTTCGCACATAATTATGATCGTGCTGTAGATCGTTTAAAAGGAAAACTGACTGCTCTAATAAGAAGAGAAACGCAGGATAATTCAGTTACCACAATAGAAAGGCAATCTACAAGCGTAACCTCATCCATCCAGCAAAGAGAGTCATCAATATGGGATGATTTTGACACGGAAATTGCTAATTTAGTTCCGGAAAATCCTACAGCCGCTGGCATCAGAGAGTTGCAAAAATACCTGCAGGAAGATTATCTGCACCGCTCGAAAGACCCGCTGGAATGGTGGGAGCAGAGAAAAAATATGTACCCGCACATTTATTATTTAATGAAAAAAAGATTATGCGTGGCAGCAACGTCAGTTCCATGCGAACGTATATTTTCGAAAGCGGGTCAAATAATTTGTCAAAAAAGATCCAGCATATCCTCCTCAAAAGTCAGAAAGTTATTATTTTTAAATCATAACATGTAAATTTAGCAAAACAAAAATTAATATTTTTTTTTATTACTTGGTTTATTTTTTTTATTACTGTGTTTAGTTTATTTGTGATCTTCCTGTATGAGTCGCAATAAATACCTTTTCTTTCTTTCTTTAAATTATATTTTTATTTAATTTCTTCCTTTTATTATTTACACTTTCCGAAATGTAAGGTGAAATCTAAGAAAATTTGAATTTCGCGGGCTACTACTACGCAATCACCTTAAATCATATGAATAAAATGACCTATTGTAATGTCTGTAAACTGTTCAATTCAAAATGTGCCAAATGATCCAAGGAACCGAATGAATAAAATTTTCTGGGGGAACCGGGGAACCAAAATGACCGAGTGAGTGCCGGTGCCAAACGGTGCCAAAGGAATAACTAAGGTGAACCGGTACCGGACTCGGAGTCGGAATAAGTGAATCAATTCACTTTCCGGAATAAAGATTACCCACGCCTAAAAACTACAGCAATGAATGACAGATTGTCTTTGCCTGTCAATAAATAATTGCCATGAACAAAAACAATTTTGACGACGAAAATCGTTCCTATTCAAAATCATTAATTATTTCGACATAATGCAACTACTGTGCTTACTTAGGTATAATAAATAAGTCTATAATTAAATGATTTATATGTAATGTTGTTCCCATTTATAAATAATTAATTATAATTTCGACATTTATATTATTTTACACATGGCAATTTCTGAAAACGTAACTGCGTTTAGTTTACGATTTTATTACGTTTATTTTTTGAAAATAATTGAAATATTCTTTTTGATTTAATTAATTAATCCCAAGTTCTAAAAATATTATACTTACATACATCAATACTTTACCTTAGTTGTCTTAACAAGTGGTACAAATAATATAGCTGACCAACAAAGGAAGTATGCGATACGGATTCTGCCATTTTCTTTTGCGACAAAGCCAAATTGGCCTCCAAAAAGCTGGGTGTCCTTCGCAGAGCTAGGCGATACTTTACATGGGCCTCCAATTATATAAAGCGCAAGTACGGCCGCATATGGAATATTGCTGCCACCTCTGGGCCGGGGCACCACAGTATCAACTTCTTCCTTTTAATCGTATACAACATCGTGCAGCTCGAATGGTCGTTGACGACGGGAAACCCACTATTTTGCTTGATCCTCTTACCCTGCGGAGAGACGTGGCGTCTCTATGTGCCCTCTACCGTATTTATCACGAGGAATGTTCAGAGGAATTATTTTAGCTTATATCTGCCGCCACATTCCGCCACAGACCCTCTCGCCAAAAGTGGAAATTTCTTCCATTCCATTCATTTCATTATCACCTGGATGAATGGTCATCTATCACTGTGCGTTTCACAAGAAACTTTTTGCCGCGCACTACCGCTCTGTGAAATCAATTAGCTGCGGAGGTATTTCCGATCCGGTATGACATGGCAACCTTCAAGAAGCGAGCCTATTCTTTTCTTAAAGGCCGGCAACATCACTTGCGGCTCCTCTGGTGTTGCGAGTGTCCATGGGCGGCGGTGATCACTTACCATCAGGTGACCCACTTGCTCGTTTACCATCCTATTATATAAAAAAATCATGTTTTTTTTATTGACATGACCCTAATATTATTATTATATATATCGTCATTCTTCCGGAAGCTAATTTAATATCGCTCCATAAATACCTAATAAACCAATAATTAGGAAATAAATTACCAATCAATACTTAAAATCTATCTCCGAGACTGAATGCAAAAAGGTAAAATATTTTTATCGTGTCTGACATGTGCGCCCGCCTATTCACTTCTATGATTTTGGGCGCGCCCGCGCCCCTCACCTCGCCCATAGACGGACTGGGACAGAGATTTTATTCGAAACAGCGTGTCTAGTAGAATACATATAAGTCTATAACCTAGACTAACTTTGTGGTATAAACTGAAATCTGTTTGGCTTGTAATATGTTGGAAACAATGACGAAATGGCTTACCGATGAAACGTTATGCCATCCTTTTTGTAACTTGACGTTTTGGTAACTTTCCACACAATTTCACTGCACATGAAGCCATTTTAAACGTATTTTTACTAGTAAAATCTCAATATACTCGCACGGTTGGTCGATGATACTAAAGCTGGAATTAGCTGCGTGCCTGTTTACAATACCTAAATCAAGTATGTGTTGTGACCGTATCATCTATGGGGGTAATCTGTGTTTGGATGCGTTTATGTGAGTAAATGTGATAAGAAATTCCAAAACAGCCGTTTTATCGGTGTGTGAGTGCCGTTCAAAATTAGGTAATGAACTTAGTTGTTTTCACGAAATCCTTTGCAATTTTGAAGAATGACGTAATTTCGTAGACAGAGAAACCAATAGACAAAGGCACCGTGAAGCCACGACTGAAACAGAGATAGTTTGTCAATGTGTGCGTGTCATCATCATCATCATCATTACAGCTTAAATAAGTCCACTGCTGGACAAGCCTCCCTCAAGAATCATCTTGAGGGGATATGCCATAATCGCCACGCTTGGCAGGCGGGTTGGCGATCGCAGTATGATGGTCGTAGTACTCAGAAGGAAGCTGCTTCCCGTCCTCTGGTAGATATTCCCTCGGGTCGACTTCTACGCCCCCCACGGGATGAGATGGGGTGATGATATTCTGATTCTGATTTTTGTCGCCGTCACCACACAGCTGTGTGCGTGTAATGTTGCCAAAATAATAGCACTCCCTGTTTTGGGGGGAATTCGGGAATCGATCAATCGCATTTTTTTACAGATTAATTTTACCGAAAACTATTGACCAATGTCTTTTTTGTTATTAGCATCATTTGAAGCAAATTTATAGGTCGTCGACGTTATTTTCTAAATCTACAAAACATAGTTCAATTAAATAATACCTATAAAGCATGATGTTATAGGTATTATTTAATTGAACTATGTTTCGTAGATTTAGAAAATAACTTTTTGCTATTGGCCGCAGCATCTTTTGAACTTTTTTCATTTGCCAAATGTTTTATTGCAATATTTTAACCACAATGAAACAACATTTTGTGCAAGACCGGCAATTATGGATATTTTTGGGGGAGGCCTTTGTCCAGCTGTGAGAGTCTTTCGGCTGATAATATTATGATGATGAAGATGGTACTTGGTAAAGATTTTCATCCAAAGGAAACATCGGAGTACCAAACGAAAACAATCGATTTGATTATAGGTCAACTGATACAGTGACAGAATTTAGTTCAATAAAGTAAAAAAAAGGTAATACTTGAAAAGTTTCATGTCAAAATTAGGTCACATATTTTTCGAACTTATGATAGATAACCGGGAAATTCATTTTGGATCTTATAAAATGGAATAAAGTAACAATAAAACTGTAGAAATTAAATATTTCTTTTAAAATTATTTTTTTATTTAATATATAAAATAAAACAGAGGATACCAATGTATAAAAACCACTTTATTGATGACTTTTAAAAATGTATCACGTAAACGTACTCCAGTTGCCCCATGAAAATATAAGGGAAAAATTTATCCTTTACCTATTACAAAGCTCTTTATTGAAAAAAGGAGACAAAGAAATAGATGGCATAAAACAAGGTGCCCATAAGATAAGATTACTAAATAATATGACCAAAAAACTTAAAAGAGATTCGAAAACATGTTTTTTTCATGTTCTTTGTTTTCCCAACTACACCCAAAAAACGTTAAGGAAATCTTTGTTTCCGCTATCTATAGTGCTTAATATGTCAGCATCTTCAAATGATATTAAGGATTTGATTTTAAGTTCCGAAATAATATCTGATAAATGAGCATTTCGTTTCAACAAACGCCTATTTGTTTGACGGAGAGCACTCTTTTTCTGAGATTAATAATACCCTCAGTTTTTTCTTTAAATTCACTTTAAGGTGTTTCTTTCTTGGTGTATCTACATCTGCAGGCATTAGCAATTTTCTTCTCGAGATACTTTTTATGTTAAGGTCGTCTTGCAAAACGGCACTTAATGATGTGGAAGGCAATGGATCATCTACCTCTTGTGTCGCCACAATCTAAAACATTAAAGAAAAATAAATAAAAGCACACAGATTATGATGGCAAATAATGTTGTCATATTACTATGTAGAACTAGCAACTAAGGCCACCCTGTCTTGTTTACTTTTATGTATTTACTGTAGTATTTTCTTAACTATTGTAATTTTAATCTATATTAAATGATCTCCGTATTTAACATACTTATTTGGATAAGGATTCAGTATTATTATGATGATGACAGAGAATATATACCTTGATAGTCTTTTTCTTGTTATGTAATAATGATAATGCATCTGATACTGGCGATTCATCAGAACTTCCAAATTTAACAGCTCTTATCTGTAAGGTAAATATAAAATTATAAACTGTATTTTGCAATATACTTATAAATTAAATAAGAGTAATATAAAATTAAATATAATATTTACTGTAGTTGGTACTGCATCAGGATACAAAACAGTTTTCTTCTTCTTTTTTATCAAAAAGTTTCCGGAAAGTGATTACTACATATTTTAGAGTATTTTGTGGGGGTCCAGTCTTTTCTTCCAGTCGCTTCAATGTTTTTTCTGCATAATCCTGAGTCACCTGGAAAAGTAAAGATAACTGACTTTTATAATCAATATTCATTCTATCAAAAATCTGATATTCATCACAAATTAAAAGATGCTTTAAATAAATTTGTAAGCTAGCACATTTATACCCAGCTGTACTTCTACTACATTTAAAGCAAATGTGTCAGATAAGTTTGTATAAGATATGGGGCTACATGGAAAAACCTCTCAAAGATAGAAACTTTTTACTAAGTTGCGAAATGGAGGGGGTTAATTCCAAGTTACCTAAAGGAGTCTCCATTTAGGTTGATGTATAAATGAGTCTTAGAAATTAATTTGTTTAAAATTAAAATATAAAATTTCGATCACTTAAGGTTCAATTGCAATAATTATTTAAAACCATTATAGGAAACAAAATAACAGCACATATAGTAAAAATCTTACAGAATTTATCTCAGGCTGTCGAAAACTTTATTTGTAGTTGATGAATTTGGGAATTTTAAAATTGGGGAATTTTACATTTGAAGTTTGCAACAAATACCACACAAAAATTAAAGGTTATAATAAGAAAACTTGACTAAATCCTTATACCTACTTAACGAGTATTATCGTTACTAAATGCTATGTTTCAAGTAATTATTACTAAGAAACTATATTTAAGGACAACTAATAATAAAACACCGCCGTACTTACGAGTGAAAAGACACACCGGGAATTTTCTTCTCACTGTCACTATTGCATGAAATAACACGACAAAGCACCATTTTATTAGCCTAAATGTGGTTTGGGATCATTTACGAGTATTTTAACTGTAAACCGTTACGTTTATAACGTAAAATCAACGACAATCAACGACTACACGAACTGTCAAAGTTTGTTTCGCAATTAAAGTTGCTGACCTTGAAAAAACTGGTTACACGATACGGGACAGAAGATATAGTATAGTTATAGCACAATAGTATAGTACATAGTTGTGTCTCTGTCTATCACATTCGTATCGCGATTATTGCTCTCGTTCTTGAGTAAAAGAGAAAGGAATTGTCATTTGGTCTATTAGTTTCTCTGTCTACGCGTAATTTACACGTTGAGGTTATGTTGATTCACTTTCACTATGTTTTGTGGCAAATATTAATATAAATTAATATAAACAATATAAATTATATGAATTTAATTTATTTGCAAAAACACGGAAGCCTTGTTTACTCGGCCAGTGTTGCGAAAAACCTTGTCAACATGTTAATACGCCGTGATCATTCATCCATATTTGGTATAGGTACTTCGTTTAAGTTACGTAGCGTCGGCGCACTCGGCGCGACGGCTACGGTATATTATTTTCTAAAACAAGTAAATTATATTGCTCTTGAGCAATATAATTTACTTGTTATATTATTATAGAATAATAACATAATACTAAAAACCAATTCCTCATTCAGTTTTTCCAAGTTAGGTATAGCGCATGGCATGGCGGTAGAATTGAACGAATTTAAATTCTATTCATCAGTGTCAACTAAAGTCTCAGATCAAATAAAAACTTTTTGAATTGATCTTAAGTAAGCGACTTAAGTAACAAATTCTCCAGTCGAACGCAACACATGAAAACAACCATTAAGCCAGAGCTCTTATTTAGAGCTTAAATTGCAATAATTATAAAACTAATACGAGCATTTAAGTCGCGTATAAAAGATGATAAGAAACTGTTTAACCGTACCAAAAATCCAGCAAAACCACAAACATTTGCTGGATCTCGAATAACTTCACGGCCGCAGCAAGGACAAACATAAAATATGTTGCAACAATATAATTTGTCCAGGCAACTAGTTATGGAACTTATATCTATTTCAATATTCTCAATAAACGTAAAATCTCTGACTGTGGTAGCATTACCTCGGCAGCAAGTGCAATAAATTTAAAAATGTGCACAGTAATTGCAGAAGCTGTGCAACTAACTTACATTCAGTCAAAAAAGTATCGGGAATGGATGATTTGTTTATGGTTCCAAATTCAAATTTTTGGTTTTTTTTGTTGTTGTTAGATTGGCACACTGTTTTCCATTTTGGCGCGGAGTTTGAGTTGCATCTGTTATTTATATTAAATACAGTGCTGGTTTTAGTAATATCATACTAGCTGTGCCCCGCGGTTTTACCCGCGTTAAATTTTATAAATTATAATAGCTGCTCCCCCGTAGGTGATAGCGTGATAATATGTAGCCTATATGTTGACCCGACCTCTTAGTAATATTCATGCAAAATTTTAAGTAAATCCATGCAGTACTTTTTGAGTTTTGGCCCGGACATACATACAGACAAACTGACACACAGACAAAAATTCTAAAAACTATATTTTTGGCTTTGATATCCATTGTAGATCACGCCCCACGTATCCTTTTAAAAAAATATTCAATGTACAGTTTTGACTTCCCTACGATTTTATCTACTATATAAAAATAAGTCGGGTTTTCCTTCCTGACGCTATAACTCCAGAACGCAAGGACCGATTGCCACGGTTTTGCATTCGTTGGAAAGGTCTCGGGCTCAGTGAGGTTTATACTTTATAGCAAAGAAAATTTATAAAATTAAACGCGGGTAACACCGCGGGGCACAGCTATTTATATGTATAGATAGTATGTATTGCGAATTTCATAATGGACAAAAATATCGAACAAAGAGTTTGTCTTAAATTTTGCATCGCTAATGGAATTTCGTGTTCGGAGTCACGGAAAATGTCAGGCTTACGGTGAATCGACTTATATCAAAAACTCGTGCTTATGAGTGGTTCAAAGCGTTCAAAAGCGGTCGAGATGTGATGAAAGATTTGCCTCGCTCTGGTAGGCCATCAACGTCTGCAACTGAAGTTAACATCGCAAAAGTTAAAGAAATGGTGACTGAAAATCCTCATTCAACTCTGAGAGAGATAGCCGCCGAATTTTCTGTATCTCACGAGTCGATTCGTATTATTTTAACTAATCATTTGGGTATGAAACATGTTGCCGCTCGGCTAGTCCCAAAAGATCTGAATTCTCTCCAAAAACTCAATCGCATGAAAGTCGCTGAGGACATGGTAGAACGACTCAATTCCGACCCAACATTCATGAAACGCAATGTTACTGGTGACGAGACGTGGGTTTACGAGTTTGACATGCAAACTAGTCAACAAGCTTCGGAGTGGCGCCTTCCAACTGAACCGAAACCGAAAAAACCACGCCAAAGTCGATCAAAAGTCAAAGTCATGTTGACTGTTTTCTTTGACTATCGCGGTGTTGTGCACTCTGAATTCTTACCGGAAGGTCGAACGGTAAATAAAGAAAATTATTTGAGCGTTATAATTTCGGCGGCTTTAAAAGCGGCGTTTAAGAGAGCAAATTCGACGAAAAAGGCCAGATTTGTGGAAAGAAAATTCTTGGATTTTGCACCACGATAATGCACCTTCGCACAAGGCCATCATTATGAACGAATTTTTGACCAAACACTCAACAAATACCATCCAGCAACCACCATATTACCAGATATGGCTCCAGCTGACTTCTTTCTTTTTCCTAAACTCAAATTACCACTTCGTGGTACCCGTTTTCAATCGGTAGAAGACATAAAGGAGAATTCGCGGCGAGAACTGAACACAATTCCCAAAGCAGCGTTTAAAAAATGTTTTGATGAATGGATTATTCGTTGGCGTGAGTGTATCGTTTCTAAACGAGCATACTTTGAAGGTGATAAAATAAATTTGGATGAATAACAAACATTTGGTATTTTATTGATCTTTTGCCGGTACTTTCTTGACAGAGTAGTACACTAACTTAGCACAGTTGTTGGATATATATTAACAAACATTTAAATTACTATTATCAACATAATTTTTCTGGGGTCACGCACACTCCCATGCTGGTTTATTTTTTATTTGGTAGGGAATTGTTTCAAGATTGTCCATGTAATTTTTATGCTGATCGGATTACAACCCAAGTTGGTTGTATGTTTTTAAAAATATAATTATTTGAAATAAAATTCTGATTGTGACTTATCATATTATTTATTTGTCAATAGACCATATCGTAGCCGATGTAACCGCTTACAATATGTTTGTATGTCAATAAGAGTGGATCTTCACTTGGATGTTACTGATGTTCACGAATGCAGTTTGTATCCCGCAGTATTGCGAGTACCTATATTGGTACGGATATTCTGAACAGGGGGGTGTTGGTGCGTGTGTCACTGCGAGGTGAGCAGCGTGAGCTTCTCGTTCAGCTGCAGCTGCGTCTTGATGAGTTGTGCCAAAGTCACCACCTGCAAACAATTAACAATGACATTTTACATACCATCTAATTAAGCTGTGTTTTTGTTAAAGTACACAAAGTCATTCAACCGATTTGACGCCGTCACTGGTCGCTAAGCGGTCGAGCAGCCACGATGGACTCGCACAGTTGTTGGGTCAGACCAGATGTGGCATAAGTCAGGTCAACACAAATAAAATGTCTGGATTCACAACCAAGTCCTTAACACTAGAGGCGAAGGTGTCGGCGGACAGGTTGGGCACCGAGTTGACCAGCTCCAGCAGCTGGCGCCCGCCGCGTTGTGTGGAGAGAGTTAGTACTGACCATAAGCAAGTCCTTGACACTGGAGGCGAAGGCGTCGGCGAAGGTGTCGGCGGACAGGTTGGGCACCGAGTTGACTAGCTCCAGCAGCTGGCGCCCGCCGCGTTGTGTGGAGAGAGTTAGTACTGACCATAAGCAAGTCCTTGACACTGGAGGCGAAGGCGTCGGCGAAGGTGTCGGCGGACAGGTTGGGCACCGAGTTGACCAGCTCCAGCAGCTGGCGCCCGCCGCGTTGTGTGGAGAGAGTTAGTACTGACCATAAGCAAGTCATTGACACTGGAGGCGAAGGCGTCGGCGAAGGTGTCGGCGGACAGGTTGGGCACCGAGTTGACCAGCTCCAGCAGCTGGCGCCCGCCGCGTTGTGTGGAGAGAGTTAGTACTGACCATAAGCAAGTCCTTGACACTGGAGGCGAAGGCGTCGGCGAAGGTGTCGGCGGACAGGTTGGGCACCGAGTTGACCAGCTCCAGCAGCTGGCGCCCGCCGCGTTGTGTGGAGAGAGTTAGTACTGACCATAAGCAAGTCCTTGACACTGGAGGCGAAGGCGTCTGCGAAGGTGTCGGCGGACAGGTTGGGCACCGAGTTGACCAGCTCCAGCAGCTGGCGCCCGCCGCGTTGTGTGGAGAGAGTTAGTACTGACCATAAGCAAGTCCTTGACACTGGAGGCGAAGGCGTCTGCGAAGGTGTCGGCGGACAGGTTGGGCACCGAGTTGACCAGCTCCAGCAGCTGGCGCCCCGCCGCGTTGTTGGGCTCCGTGCGCTCCGCCAGCACGTCCTCCACGTACGTCATCACCTGGCGCCGCGCCACGCAACAGGTTAGTATTACTATTCAGATTACTTATTAAGGCTCACAATCAAGTTCGGTTTCGAGCCGGGATTGGCACAAGAGAACTCTGTGAAAGAGAGCCTGTATGCTGTGCCGATTTTGGTTCCAAAGTGAATTGCCAAGCATTATTAAGATACGTAATACTATAATATGTATGTACGGATGTATATATATAATAAACTATATTTTATACCTATTCATAGGACATCGTCGGCATTTAAAATAAAACAATGCGTTGCTTTCTTTCCAAAAGAAACGACATTTAACGTTTTTTATTTAGAATGCGTTATTTTCTATTGTAATACAATTTTACACATGACAGTATAATTTGACATGACATGATAAAGAAAATAATATATTTCTTTATCTATGCCATGCACCTAAGGTTAAATTAAAGAAATACTCTTTCTTAACATATATTAGGTCTTTACCTATGAAATTGCCGTTCTGCAGTACTGGCCATTTCAAATCAAAATAATTTTTGTTTGGCTAAGAATTCTAATTTCAAATTAATTTTATTTTAAAAACATGGATTCTTTTTTCCAAAAGTAGTCATTTCTTTATTGATTAGTGTTACATTTTCATCGCATTTCAATCTTTTTCGTCATCATGGATACGTTAAAAATTCGAGTAATTATGGAATATGAGTACCGTCGTGGCAGCAACGCGGCACAAGCGGCACGCAACATCAACGACGTTTACGGAGCTAACACTACAAACCAACGCACCACCTGTTATTGGTTTGCTCGCTTCCGTTCTGGAAATTTCGACCTGAAAAATGAACCTCGCGGTCGTCCGAAGACTTTGGTCGACAATGACGAATTAAAGGCGGTTGTGGAAGCTGATGATACACAATCTACGGCTGAATTAGCAGCAGCTTTCGACGTTAGCGTCAAAACAATATTGGTCCATTTGCGTCAAATTGGCAAGGTAAAAAAGCTTGACAAATGGGTGCCCCACGAACTCAATGATCGCCAGCGCGAAGTACGCGTCGAGACGTGCCTTGCACTGCTCAACAGACACACAAATGAAGGAATTTTGAACTGCATTGTTACCTGCGATGAAAAATGGATTCTGTTTGATAACCGCAAGCGCTCAGCAAGTTGGTTGGATCCTGGTTCAGCACCTAAACAATGCCCTAAACGAAAACTTACCCCTAGAAAAGTGATGGTCACTGTTTGGTGGTCTAGCGCCGGTGTGATTCATCACAGCTTCTTACCAAACGGGGTGAGCATTACTGCAGATGTGTACTGTGAAGAACTGAGCACAATGATGGAGAAGCTGGCGCATCTCCAACCAGCATTGGTCAATCGCTCGTCTCCGCTGCTCCTGCACGACAACGCGCGACCTCATACTGCACAGCAGACGGTCTCCAAGTTGCAAGAACTGGGGTTGGAAGCTCTCCGTCATCGGCCCTACTCACCAGACCTTGCGCCTACAGACTACTACTTTTTCCAGAATTTGGATAACTTCTTGGCGGGAAAAAAATTCAATACCCGAGAGGCAGTACAAAATGCCTTTGAAGAATTTGTTGCCTCCCGTCCAGCTGATTTCTTTAAGAAGGGCATCAATAAACTGCCACTGCGATGGCAAAGATGCATTGATTGCATGGGTGATTACTTCGATTAATACAAATAAAAAAATTCATGAAAAAAATTCGTTTAAATTTTTTCATACAAAACGGCAATTTCATAGGTAAAGACCTATTATGCCCTTCTTAAAGAAATCAGCTGGACGGGAGGCAACAAATTCTTCAAAGGCATTTTGTACTGCCTCTCGGGTATTGAATTTTTTTCCCGCCAAGAAGTTATCCAAATTCTGGAAAAAGTAGTAGTCTGTAGGCGCAAGGTCTGGTGAGTAGGGCGGATGACGGAGAGCTTCCAACCCCAGTTCTTGCAACTTGGAGACCGTCTGCTGTGCAGTATGAGGTCGCGCGTTGTCGTGCAGGAGCAGCGGAGACGAGCGATTGACCAATGCTGGTTGGAGATGCGCCAGCTTCTCCATCATTGTGCTCAGTTCTTCACAGTACACATCTGCAGTAATGCTCACCCCGTTTGGTAAGAAGCTGTGATGAATCACACCGGCGCTAGACCACCAAACAGTGACCATCACTTTTCTAGGGGTAAGTTTTCGTTTAGGGCATTGTTTAGGTGCTGAACCAGGATCCAACCAACTTGCTGAGCGCTTGCGGTTATCAAACAGAATCCATTTTTCATCGCAGGTAACAATGCGGTTCAAAATTCCTTCATTTGTGTGTCTGTTGAGCAGTGCAAGGCACGTCTCGACGCGTACTTCGCGCTGGCGATCATTGAGTTCGTGGGGCACCCATTTGTCAAGCTTTTTTACCTTGCCAATTTGACGCAAATGGACCAATATTGTTTTGACGCTAACGTCGAAAGCTGCTGCTAATTCAGCCGTAGATTGTGTATCATCAGCTTCCACAACCGCCTTTAATTCGTCATTGTCGACCAAAGTCTTCGGACGACCGCGAGGTTCATTTTTCAGGTCGAAATTTCCAGAACGGAAGCGAGCAAACCAATAACAGGTGGTGCGTTGGTTTGTAGTGTTAGCTCCGTAAACGTCGTTGATGTTGCGTGCCGCTTGTGCCGCGTTGCTGCCACGACGGTACTCATATTCCATAATTACTCGAATTTTTAACGTATCCATGATGACGAAAAAGATTGAAATGCGATGAAAATGTAACACTAATCAATAAAGAAATGACTACTTTTGGAAAAAAGAATCCATGTTTTTAAAATAAAATTAATTTGAAATTAGAATTCTTAGCCAAACAAAAATTATT
The DNA here is from genome assembly GCA_951640165.1 of Pseudoips prasinana. Lineage (NCBI taxonomy): Eukaryota > Metazoa > Arthropoda > Insecta > Lepidoptera > Nolidae > Pseudoips > Pseudoips prasinana. The sequence goes on from OX621247.1 coordinate 36,415,161, forward strand.
TTGATTTGAAATGGCCAGTACTGCAGAACGGCAATTTCATAGGTAAAGACCTAATATATAAAACGTGAGTATCATTGAATATTTAAATTTTAAAGAACATAATTCCAAATTCAAATTAGGAAAATGTGTGAATATCATTTGTTTTTCTTACTGTCTAGATGAGCGAATATATTGAAGAATTTCATTTCATTTATATCAAAATTACGATGTTAATGGACCTACTGCAGTATCTGTGAAAGTAGCACAAATTCGGTTTAAGCGTTTTCAACCCGGAAATTTTGATGTCTAAGATGGACGTCGCCCTATTACGGATAAAATGGATGCCATTTTTGAAAAGTTGGAGCAAGGTTGGCATATCAGTTGTTACGACGTAGCTGAAGAACTGGGAATTCACCACAAAACAGATTTGGCGCATTTGAAAAAAGTGGGTACACAAAAAAGCTCGATATTTGGGTACCTCACGAGCTCACTGAAAGAAACCTAATGAACCGTGTACTCATTTGTGATTCTTTATTACGACGTACTGAAACCGAACCATTTTTGAAGAAGATGATAACTGGTGATTAAAAGTGGATCACGTACGACAAGAACGTCCGAAAATGGTCGTGGTCAAAGGCCGGTCAGGCTTCACAGACTGGCGAAACCCGGGTTAACTCTCGACAAGGTGATGTGTGTGTGGTGGGATTGGAAGGACATTATTCATTATGAGCTGTTACCACCAGACAGGACCATCGATTCTGAACTCTACTGCGAACTATTGATGAGATTAAAGCAAGAATTTAAGTGAAAGCGGCCGGAATTAATCACCAGAAGGGGTGCGGTTTTTCATCATGATAACGCTCGACCTACATCATGATAACGCTCGATCTCTTTAGCCACTCAGCAAAAATTCAGAGTTTGGCTGGGAGGTGTTAATGCATCCGTCGTATAGTCCTGACCTTGCACCTTCAGATTTCCACCTGTTTCGGTCTCTTCAGAATTCTTAAGCAGTGTCAGGTTAACATCACGAGAGGACTGCCAAAGCCACTTGTCGCGGTATTATGATCAGAAGTCCCAAAATTTCTATAGCAATGGGATCATGTCCCTGCCTACAAGATGGCAAAAAGTCATCGAACAAAATGGTACCTACATACTTTAGTTAAATGTAAATAAACTAATTTAAAAAATGTTTTGAATTTTGTTTAAAAATGCCATTATTAACATTATTATAGTTCGACTTTTAATTGTATTCAGTAACTTGACAGATAAAGGGTTACCAGGTTTTGACGAAAAAAAGATAGTGAGGTGGTGTAGGAATGAACTTAATTGAATGAACTTAAATAATGTACTTACACGAACGTTTTATTTTAAATAATTAATAAGCTTGTCTTAAAAACACATTTATTACATATTATGATTCTCAGTAGTAAGGTAATTTAAAATAAAAGGACTTAGTTAGAATTAGAAAGTCACTGTCGTCGCTCGTTACATTTATGATAAATGTGTCAGTAATGTTATCAATTACATTACACGACACATATCATCTTGTATTTTTAATATGTGAGATACGCAAGCACTCCATGACGACGGGGTCACATTACTAACTCCTTCTTCAAATAATTGTCTTACTACTTCCATTTTAAATGATTTATTGTTTTTTTGAGACATGCCCCTTTACCTGTGTTTAAATTAATTCTATTGGGTTGAGCTTGCAGTGGTTAGGGGGCAGTCTTAGCAAAATTATACTATGTTGTGCTGCCATCTCAACTGCATATTTTTCAATTAGTTGATTTTGATCTTTAACCGAATCTATTAGTTGCCTTCACCATATCTTCTTCATCTATACTAATATTGTAAAGAGGTACGTTTGTGAGTTTGTGACGTTGTAAGGGGTAATCTCTGGATCTGCTGAACTGATTTTCAAAATTATTTCACCAATAGAAAGCTACGTTATTGTGGAGTGTCATAGGCTATAAAAATTCCAAAATTAATAACGCATCTTTACTTAAACTTGAATAATGTAATCCAAGTTGGGGGACAAACGGGCAGGGACAAACATATTTATAACGCGGCACGAAGTCCGCAGGCACTGCTAGTATGAAATATTTTTAATGTTCAGCCACTCTTGAATTTCTTTTTTCTTCCTGGACATCTTAGGCATTGTTTCGATTTTTCGCGAATGGTAAGTTGTATATTCCTGTTTTTTTTTACTATTAATGTTTAGCTTATGATCTGTGCACCTACCATGCTCTCTCTGCACCACCCTAAGGTTGACTGGCAGAAAATGCCTAGGGCATTAAGTCCGCCTTTGTACAATTTTTTTGTGCATAAAGTGATTAATAAATAAATAAAATAAATAAGGGGCATTGTCTATTACGACAACAGAGTTAGGCCGCAATTTAGGTAAGATAATCCCAAAGCACTCTTCAAAACATTGGGCATTCATTTCCTCGTGGTAACCACCACTCCTTTTCTTGGCTTCAAAAATGAGGAGCTCGTCGTACAGAAAGCATTCCTCTCCGCCTATACGGCAAACTCTCCTTTGCCAGTAGGATTTTAGAGCCCTGAGGTAAGGTCTTCCAGAAACGTTTGTCTAGTTGACTGAACACTTTCATTGGTTCATACTTTTTGTAGTATGATCTAAAAAGTGAATGTTGTACAAAAATGTTTTTATTCATACAAATCATAGGATGTAAAAGTGTTAGCATCGGTAAAATTAACTACCTTCATTGACCCAGGTTCATCTTAATAGTAGATGTATCATGCTTCTCTGCGATATTGTTTTATTAAGCTCAGATAACGTTGCCGCCAAGAAATAAGGTCAGCCCTATTTATAAGAAAATATAAGTTTTACTATAATATTAATATAAATACAATGACGATTTAACCTACTCAGAAACCTCGCGTAGAATATTCAAACAAATTTTCGTACTCTACGCGAGAATCACCCCGTTGTCGGCCGATTCTCGCGTCTCAGACGTTATTTCGAAGACGCAAATTAGTTTCTTCAACCGTCATTCCCCATTTTCTTTCGGTATATATAACATAGAGATAATATTTATGACGGGAAATTCGAGGGCCAGTATCAGCACTTGCATTTAATTTTAATCACCTCATAACTCGCCTTAAGCGTAATTAGTACTCATCACCATGACGCGGTCACAGTCAGAAAAGGCATTGGTTTAAAAAGAATATTTAATTTAGTGGACTTCAATTCCCAGGGTCCAAAGTACGGTCTCCAAATTGCAACCGTACCTCAACACACCCACCGGTACCTGGTTGTTGGTCACCGCCACTGCTACACTACAGACCAACATAATCCCAGTGGGTCATCCTCCAGCCTGGGAACCTCATGGATCTCCGTCGTCGACGAAGCCAGGAGAGTACTTGACGCGCCTACCTCCATAGGGCATAATTAATTGACGGGCTTTAGTACCCATGACCATTAAACTTTCTTTTTTTATAAATTTGTAAGTATTAAGTGTAGTGATTTGTTTTATTTAATTTACAAACCACACCTCATACGCTTCATGATGATGAAGATTCGAGCGACAACCGACAACTCTATGGCGTAAAATACATTATTATAAACATGACATTCATAATATGAATTACCTGGTCGAGGAGTACGGACAGCTTAGAAGCTGCCTCAGCCACCTGCGCTAGATCCGGCACGGGCTGCACCTGGCGTGAGCGGCCTCCGCCACCCATCGTCTTTTGGCACAGGTTCAGCCCGACAATCTGGAATTTAAATAAATGTTTCAGTTAAATACACACAAATATTTCCGGTTTGGAATTGACAACATTTCAAAACTGACACCACCTTATTACCTCTTTATTTTTGTATCCTGAGTTCAAATATATTTTTTTTATATTTTTTATTTCTTCATTTCTGAGGAAAAAAATAAAAACTAAAAAAGAGAGAACTAATGACGCCAGTTTGAAATGTCAATCCATGACATTCCTGCCATTGATTGTTTGTTGCGTGTATTTATTTTTCTCTTTGTGGTTTTTAATTGTGAAAAATGCCGAAAGCTTTAAAAATTGATGCGGGGAACGTTATATTACAAGTATTGAATTATATGAAGGAAGAATAACACCTTCAGGCACCAATTATACCCTTCAATAAGTTGTATGAATGCGTAGCTGCTGCTACAGGTTAGTGTTGTCAGCTTCTGAAAAAATACGAAATTCCCCCTCGCTCTTTAAATTAAAATACATATTTTAAAATATTCATTATTTATTTAATTTTTGCTGTTTCCTTTGTAGGTGTCTGGGAGTGGTGTGTAAGAAAACTTGTGAAAGAAAAAGAGCATGGTAGATAGAATTCTGAAATCCTATCATTCATTGCAGAAGCTTTTGATAAAATAATAGTCAATGAATGGCAAAAGCATTGCAATAATGTACAAAAATATTGAAAATGTGTATCGAAAAAGGGATGGATACTTAGACGAGCCTTTCATCATTCATGGTAGTGATAGTGAAAGTGAAAGCAGTGATTGCGATAATGATGATGATGAAATGACTTCTGAATTAAACCATTCCGGTCACATAATAATATCTGGAGCATCTCCGTTAGAGAACACATAGCATACATTTTATGTAAATTATCATAATTATTGTATAAAAATATAAAGATGTTATAAAGATTAGTAATGACAGTATTTGTTTGCTTTTTAGTGAAGTAACATTTACGTTACAATGTGCATATTATTTTTACCCACTTTATTGCAAATAATATTTACTAGCAACACTAAATGCGATAACAGCGACGCTGCCACCGGGTCAGAAAAGTTTGCGGGACTGTAAACAAGTTTAGGTGCCAACGAGTTTGACAAGACGGTGATATTTTTTTGACGGGTTACATTAAAGCAAAGATCGATGGCTATTCCACCGTATGTATGACGTCATTTGCCGTTTATGTCTTTTTAGAATACATCAAATTTCAAAGTTGAAATTATGAATGAAAAGTTCATAATTTCGCAAGAAGGAAAAATATGGGTGCCCTAGTTTTGGATTTACTTTTAAATAACGCAATAATACATGCCAGTTAAAAATATGAAATGTTGGCAATTAACAGTCGTCTAACCGTCATGGATATATAAAACTAAAAGCATGTCACCACCGACCTCTGGCTCGTAGCAAGTGAGCCCCACGTCGATGGGTGTGAACATGCAGCCCTGCTTGCCGCGCGGCACTCGCGCGAGTAGTACTCACCTCTGGCTCGTAGCACGTGAGCCCCACGTCGACGGGTGTGAACATGCAGCCCTGCTTGCCGCGCGGCACTCGCGCGAGTAGTACTCACCTCTGGCTCGTAGCACGTGAGCCCCACGTCGATGGGTGTGAACATGCAGCCCTGCTTGCCGCGCGGCACTCGCGCGAGTAGTACTCACCTCTGGCTCGTAGCACGTGAGCCCCACGTCGATGGGTGTGAACATGCAGCCCTGCTTGCCGCGCGGCACTCGCGCGAGTAGTACTCACCTCTGGCTCGTAGCACGTGAGCCCCACGTCGATGGGTGTGAACATGCAGCCCTGCTTGCCGCGCGGCACTCGCGCGAGTAGTACTCACCTCTGGCTCGTAGCACGTGAGCCCCACGTCGACGGGTGTGAACATGCAGCCCTGCTTGCCGCGCGGCACTCGCGCGAGTAGTACTCACCTCTGGCTCGTAGCACGTGAGCCCCACGTCGATGGGTGTGAACATGCAGCCCTGCTTGCCGCGCGGCACTCGCGCGAGTAGTACTCACCTCTGGCTCGTAGCACGTGAGCCCCACGTCGACGGGTGTGAACATGCAGCCCTGCTTGCCGCGCGGCACTCGCGCGAGTAGTACTCACCTCTGGCTCGTAGCACGTGAGCCCCACGTCGATGGGTGTGAACATGCAGCCCTGCTTGCCGCGCGGCACTCGCGCGAGTAGTACTCACCTCTGGCTCGTAGCACGTGAGCCCCACGTCGATGGGTGTGAACATGCAGCCCTGCTTGCCGCGCGGCACTCGCGCGAGTAGTACTCACCTCTGGCTCGTAGCACGTGAGCCCCACGTCGATGGGTGTGAACATGCAGCCCTGCTTGCCGCGCGGCACTCGCGCGAGTAGTACTCACCTCTGGCTCGTAGCACGTGAGCCCCACGTCGACGGGTGTGAACATGCAGCCCTGCTTGCCGCGCGGCACTCGCGCGAGTAGTACTCACCTCTGGCTCGTAGCACGTGAGCCCCACGTCGATGGGTGTGAACATGCAGCCCTGCTTGCCGCGCGGCACTCGCGCGAGTAGTACTCACCTCTGGCTCGTAGCACGTGAGCCCCACGTCGACGGGTGTGAACATGCAGCCCTGCTTGCCGCGCGGCACTCGCGCGAGTAGTACTCACCTCTGGCTCGTAGCACGTGAGCCCCACGTCGATGGGTGTGAACATGCAGCCCTGCTTGCCGCGCGGCACTCGCGCGAGTAGTACTCACCTCTGGCTCGTAGCACGTGAGCCCCACGTCGACGGGTGTGAACATGCAGCCCTGCTTGCCGCGCGGCACTCGCGCGAGTAGTACTCACCTCTGGCTCGTAGCACGTGAGCCCCACGTCGATGGGTGTGAACATGCAGCCCTGCTTGCCGCGCGGCACTCGCGCGAGTAGTACTCACCTCTGGCTCGTAGCACGTGAGCCCCACGTCGACGGGTGTGAACATGCAGCCCTGCTTGCCGCGCGGCACTCGCGCGAGTAGTACTCACCTCTGGCTCGTAGCACGTGAGCCCCACGTCGATGGGTGTGAACATGCAGCCCTGCTTGCCGCGCGGCACTCGCGCGAGTAGTACTCACCTCTGGCTCGTAGCACGTGAGCCCCACGTCGACGGGTGTGAACATGCAGCCCTGCTTGCCGCGCGGCACTCGCGCGAGTAGTACTCACCTCTGGCTCGTAGCACGTGAGCCCCACGTCGATGGGTGTGAACATGCAGCCCTGCTTGCCGCGCGGCACTCGCGCGAGTAGTACTCACCTCTGGCTCGTAGCACGTGAGCCCCACGTCGATGGGTGTGAACATGCAGCCCTGCTTGCCGCGCGGCACTCGCGCGAGTAGTACTCACCTCTGGCTCGTAGCACGTGAGCCCCACGTCGATGGGTGTGAACATGCAGCCCTGCTTGCCGCGCGGCACTCGCGCGAGTAGTACTCACCTCTGGCTCGTAGCACGTGAGCCCCACGTCGATGGGTGTGAACATGCAGCCCTGCTTGCCGCGCGGCACTCGCGCGAGTAGTACTCACCTCTGGCTCGTAGCACGTGAGCCCCACGTCGATGGGTGTGAACATGCAGCCCTGCTTGCCGCGCGGCACTCGCGCGAGTAGTACTCACCTCTGGCTCGTAGCACGTGAGCCCCACGTCGATGGGTGTGAACATGCAGCCCTGCTTGCCGCGCGGCACTCGCGCGAGTAGTACTCACCTCTGGCTCGTAGCACGTGAGCCCCACGTCGATGGGTGTGAACATGCAGCCCTGCTTGCCGCGCGGCACGCCCAGCGGCGCGCACACGTAGGCGCGCAGGCCCATGCGCGCGCCGGCCAGCGACGTGTCCAGCGTCACGTGCACCGGCTCGCGGCACTCGCGCGAGTAGTACTCGTGGATTACCGACGAGTGGTTGGTCACTTCGTTGCCGGTCGCCCACCAGCCTGCAACGTACCACATTTGGCTCAGTTGATTGTTTAGTGCAAGGAAACTACAACAAGATCATAGTTTTTGGTGCGGACCTTAAGTAAGCAAATCTTGTATTACTGGACAATAATGAAGTGTTTCCCTTGCTTTGTCTTTACAAGTGTCTTTTGACAAAGGATGAGGCGAGAACGTGCAAAACGCAATAATACACGGCAAATAAAAAAATAATTTTGGTTCAATTGTTTTTTACATTTATTTATTTAATGAATTCTGTGGTAAAAATCTAGATTTATTGGTTATTTTAAAATCAGGCCCTATGTGAAACTAATTATTGATTTTTACATTACATTATATTAGCAGGACTCTAATAAATACACAGGACTAAAAGATAATATAATGTATATACCTATCTTAGCAGGACAACATTCCATTCCAATGGACAATGTTTCATCAAACAGATGTAACATAAATACTAATGATCTCGCAGTTGTATTCTATAACCCCTCTTGATCTGTATTTATAAAGTTGTTAACAATGATCTTCAGGGTTTGTATCATCTTTATGCTGATGAGGTCATCATTATTGGAAATGCTGGGGGTGTTAACTATCTTTCTCTGTATTTCTTATTAATTAAATTTAAATAAATATATTTTATTATATTAAAATTATTATTACTGGACAATCTTGTGAGGAGTTGATTCAGTAATCAACCATTTAAGAGTTGAAGATTATAAATGAAAATTTGGGGTTGGTTGTAGAAGAGTATCAATTAAGGTTGATACATATCTCTTAATGATATTATCATAAAATATTAAAATGCTTGTCCAAAAATTTTTAGGGTGGGTGACCCTTATGACTTAGTGGTAAACTTATAAAAAATGTTCTAAGACCTACCAAATATACACAAAACAATTCATAACAACAGATCAAAGTCTTCCGGAAGAGTTTGGGTACAATCACTGGTCGGAGTGTAGCAATGGGTGTGCAAAGGATTTAGGACTTGGAAAAGGAAAATGAAAATTCCTGTAAATGGCTAGTTTTTCATTTCCATCACATAGAATACCTAAAAGTAAGGTGAAAATCATCTTGACAATTTTTGCCTAGGACCTCAGGTCAGCCTTAAAATGAGCATTGAAAGTCAGTCGGCAATGTATGTAAAAACACTTAGAAATTTTTTCTAGCAATTTATATTTTGACAAATATCCTATATTTTGGTTTCTATTGTGTAGGGGGATAAAAAATAAATGGGATACAAGATATTTATATATATGCATTTAATATGGCCTGGTTAGGGATTGCAATCCGGAAAAACGGATCCGGTAATCCGGCGGATCCGGGATAATTTAATGGTTACCGGATCCAAAGACCGTATCCGGTGCTAGCAGTTTGTGGGAAAATAATATAGCTGTTGCATGAGTAGATACTTTAAATGCGTTGTGCGTAGTGTAGGTTAATTGTATCTATTAGATATTATAGTTACTTGATAATTAATATTGTTACTTATAAATTGATCTATCTGTGAAAGTGAAATCTAGAAAGACTGAGCTACTCGTTACGTCGTAAAATTATTACTAATTACCTACACTACTAAATTTTAATTGTTTTCTTGTTGTCTATTTGTCTTAACATTGGTTAGGAAATAAAGTCAATTTTATATATTTGTGAATTATTTTTTATAAACTACCTACATATAAGTGCAGTGACACTTGATTAACTCACTTATTTTGTACTAAAAAGCGAAAATCATCTTGATTTAATGTTTAATTATTAAATGTTTAATTACTTAATTTGTTGGGAATCCGGTTGTATCCGGCCGGACTGAAAATCACGCCGGATTGCAATCACTAGTCCTGATTGGAGAATAAACCCACAATTTCTGGCTTGGCAGTCAAGAATACTATAACACCAGGCCAAATAACAGGCCAGTCAATTACATGGAAATATCACATATTGCCAACTAGTTCACACTAAAAGCAAAGCTTTAAAGTGGATACTAGATAATAGAGAGAAATACTTTTTTTAAATATATACATATAATACAAAGTAACCACTTTGTCCAAATAGACAATCATAAATACAAATAATTGTTGTGATCAAAAGGAATGATCCAACTGAGTCATAGCAGTTAGGCTTTATTTTATATATAAATCTTATTAATGTACCGCATTATATTAATGGTTAAATAGATTATATCATGTAAATTTCGAATATATAAAATATTAATATAAAAATTGATGCTGGTGAAAGCGTAGCTTAAAAGAGTAGTACTCACCAACAATGTTCTCGGAAGCATTCACCCGCCTGTTGAGCTCGTAAACATCCATGGCGTAATTGAGCTCGGCCTCCACCTGGTCGGCATGTTCCTTGTGCGGCACACAGAAACAATTGGTCACTTCCACCACTCCCTTGTCGCTTGTGCCTACATCAAAACATAACCTATAAACTGTGCAGACGTAGCTAATTTTTTAACGACTATGATAACTTCATTTCGGCCATTACGTGTTCACATGTGCAGTTTAATGATAAACATACAATCTATATCGATATAAGGGCTGAAACAATCGCAATAAACAAAATCAATGAACACATGACGTTGACACAGAGGGTGAAATTTCATCATAAGGACAGTAACAAAGTCCAGCAAAATATTCCTTACCCAATAAGGTTCCAATAACTCTGTGAGAGTCTGCATTTCGTCGTTCGTACGCATCTACAATTTGAAATAACACAACGGGATGAACCTTGACACTTAAGTTGAGCGCCATGTTGATATCAAGAACTGAAAAGAGTGTTGCAAGATCTAATTTAATTTTTATACAATAAAGGTGACAAAACACAAAAATCACTTTTATATTCGACGGTGAAATTGTAATCTTTGTTAATTTGGGTTTAATTATTATAATTTTAACTTGATACTATTTATTTTAATTTTCTATAGGTACTGTTAAAACTATACAAATTTCTATATATTGTATTCCTAGGGTTTACTCCATGTTGAAACAAAATTACTATTGCTCGTGGCGAACCTTGCTTAGTTGTAACTAACTCGATACATACAAGAAGAGCTCCGAACGCCATATAAAATGTGTGGAAACCGAAGCTCTTCCTTTTTCGTGGGGTTGAATTATATATTAATTATAACACGGGCGCAAGTTCACTGAAAATGTCGAGGCCGCCGCCGCCCGTGTGCAATGATCACCTCGCACCTTAGGTAAAGTCGCCTCCGGCTGAATACCACAAATTACTGAATGATTCGTATTTATTTCCAATAAAATATCTAAAAAATTGCCCAAGTGAGAGTCGGACTCGCCCATGAAGAGTTCCGTAGCTGCAATTAACATAATAAGTTTTTTTATTTATTATCATATTTGAGTTGATTGAAGGAAAGGTAAATTGCCAAATTGAAAATAACCACCATGTATGGGTTTGATGAAAAATCATTTTTTGAGTTTCAGTTCTAGCAGTTCTAAGTATAGGGAACCCCGTGTGTGAAAATTTTAATGCGGTACACAGAAGACATCTACTTACCAAGTTCAACAGCATAGTTTTTGTAGTTTCGGAAAAGATTGGATGTGACATACGGATGGATAGACAGACATGACGAATCTAAAATAGTTGAGTTTTTTGCGATTTGGCTACGGATCCCTAAAAAGGTATCCAAATGAAAACTGTAGGTATGCAAACATAATTATTGAGGTTGAGCGAAATATTTCGTAGGTACATGCCTTTATTCATCTTAACAGAACTATTGTGTATGTAACTACGTGTAAGTAAATATACAATCCTCATTTATATTGCGTATTAAGCGTCTACGAAGTAATAATATGTTGTCAATTATACTATTGCTACTATATTATTGTCAGGCGTATTCTACCTGAAAAAATGAAGTCCGCGTCAAATAGGTTTTCTCTTGTTTGTAATACGTCTAGCTTATTGTAAATTACACATACATCTATCTCAGACACGAATCAAGCAATTAACCTATGGATTTCAGCCAATCTAAATGGGCTGTGCTAGGTCAGATACGCTGTACGGGATTGATCCCCGCCGCGCCGGCAATCGTAGTTACGATGCTGGCGGGTGACTAGCGCAGTCGCTGTGCCGGACTGGCAGTAGACAGCAATCCAGGGCCCTCCCAGAAAGAATGTCACCGGAGCGCCATACCCGCGTTCCCGGAGCACTTATCATCAGGCGCAAAGAAAAGTCCACAGTAGGTTATTCTCTTTTTGAAATATTGATATAAGGTATGTTACCGTACAATCCGCCAGAACCATGACCTTATTTAGCATTATGGCTGGGCCAGATTGGAACACAGACTTAGAACTGCGCCCCGAACCTCATAAAGGTAGGGTACTCTCAAGTATTTCACCCTTAAGTTGAATTGAAAAAGTTAATGACTGAGAGCCTTCGTGGTCACCAACTGCTTGTTATTTAAGGATTTCTCAACATTTTATGTGATAAAACAGACGGCACAGGTGAACTAGTTCATAAATCTAGTTACTTTAACTTATACATATATGACTGTATTTATGTACTGTATTGTGAGCTTGACAAATACAGGTACTGTTAATAACCAAGTGCTGAATAATCTTCGTTATTTTAATATCATCTTCAAAGATGTCTATTTTTATTTTCAATATTTCATAACAGAAAATCACAGCAACATTTAACATTTTAATATTGTAATGGTAACTAGTGGATACCTACTACAAACATATTATTAAATAACTATGCATACTAACCATTTAACACATTCAACTGTAACAATCTACATGAAAAGACTGCAAAAGATTTATACAAAACTAAACTCAGCCCTCTAATTACAAAAAAAAATCCAAACATAAATATTTGATTGGCCTGGGTACAGACTTTAGAAATGGGAATGTTACCCATCGGCTCAGTAATACAATAAATTATATTCTTTTATTAAATCAGACTAGTTTTCATAACATGTACTTGGTTTCACAAATAAAATTAAATCAAATTTGTATTTTGTGATCTAGGCTCTAGCTGGTTTTGTTATTTCCAATGCAATAATATAAATGAGATAACTCCCCTATCCCATAGACTTTCACTTGTATATTAATTGTTCTTCTTTTAAGGTTGTTATCTGTATTGGAATAGCTATTGTTATTTGTTGTCAGCTGGTGAAGGAGTTGTATGTATCCGGATGCCATGCATTTCTGCAATTTCATTCTTCAATGTATTGGTTACTAAGCGGTGTTGTTTGACTGTGGTTAAGCCAATAAATTCTTTAGCCTCTATACTTATCTGAAATTAAAACACAAGATTTAACTGAAAGATATGCCTTATGCACCCATTAATCATTCATTCCCTAACAAGTTAAATTAAGCTAAGAAGCAACTTCAACTACAGTCAAGAAATGTTTATCTTTTGTAGTACATACAAGTATAAAAGCATCTTATACTGTTCATCACTACCTCAAACATAGCACCACAGCCGCCAGAGATATCCTGCACGCTGAGGTAGGTGATGCCAGGCAGTGAGCTCTTCAGTACCTCGGAAAGTTGCTGCTCCTTCGTCACACTGTTGCGCTCGAACGCGCTGCCGTTCGCCGTTCCGTCAGTTGCGCCACCCGCAGCGTTCGCAACGCTGACCCTTGGCTGAGAACATGCTAACATTTAGCTCTACGATAGTATACTTATGTAAGGAATATGCATTAGTCCAAAATCCTCTTCTTCACTAAGTAACAACCCTATGTACGATATACGACTTACCCCACTAATCAGATGATTTCTGATAGGTGCAAAAAATCGGACTAGGTTACGAAACATTTTTGATGATTCCTTCTGAATTAAAAGTAATTATATAGATTTAACGTTCTAAGAATCACTTAGAGCACATATTGCACATTTTTTCCATTCAGTGTCCCTCCTATTACTTTAGTTTTGATGAATGTTCTCTATATAATATAGATGAAAAATAACCTAAAAAATACCTTAAAATTCCAAAACAATCTTGACGGACAAAATAAACACGTTCCAGTTTACTCAATAATTTATTCTGTCGTCATATAGTCCAATTCCTCATAAAGTTCCACACTAAAGTCGTTGTGTTTTATTTTTAGTATATATAAATTTAATTATATGTTACATAATATACTTTAGTACTTTTTTCGCACCTAATTTAATGTTAACGTAAGTATATCTCTGCATTCTAACTGCAGCTCTAAATTAATCGAAACACGAATTACCTACTTCATTAAGTAGTCATGAATGAATAACCAATCTATTACTTTCGTTTGTTTGGATGTCCGTTTCAAAGACAATAATTATAACAAACTACGTTTACATTTTTAAGTTCTTCGCTGGCTGCCTATAGATAGAGTAATAATTTTGTATGTACGGTACAATTTATACCTACTCTGTGCTATGGAGATAGCCCAGTACCTAAAACCTAAAGAACTGTCAAATACAGCTGTTGATTCAGGGTTTTCAGAATAAGGTTCTGTTAACAATTTTAGGGAAACATGAAAATTTTGAGGAGAATGTAAATTAAATACATATTTATATTTATTAAAAAATTAAGCATCTAAACACAACTACAATAATTGTAAATCAAACGAACTTACCTTGTGAAGTTCGATGTCAATTATGCGAACAGCTTCATTCGACGCGATTTATGTTACATGTTATATTAGCGTTATCCAGCATAAACCTTGCACGGATTTTTTGAGGTAAGTTTTTTTTTTTGTTTTTAATATATTTATTTTAATATGTGGGTATGTCAGTTAATGTCACTTACATCTACCGACTTTTCCTAAACGACTCAGTGTGAATATTAAATCATTTTGTTTTGAGCATTTAAGACACATTTTATTAAGGGTAGGGTGCTTTTGTATTATAATACATATTGAAGATTTATATATATTAAGTATATAATATTGTCTCGATCAGTGATAATATTACTTATTTATTGCGCTCATTTAATAGTTAAATATTTGAGATACAATAGTTTATCTTTGAGGGTGGGTGTGTATAAATCGCGTCGAATGAAGCTGTTCGCATAATTGACATCGAACTTCACAAGGTAAGTTCGTTTCATTTACAATTATGCTTCACAGTCTTCATTCGACGCGAGTTATGTTACATGTTGTAGATGTTCAGAGTAAGTAAATAAAATGTGGCGGAAATAAAAAACTCATTTGAGGAAGTAATAATCAAATGTTTAATTCTTTTTTCAGTTAAATAATACAGTAGGTTCATAATTATATATAAATTCTTATCCAAGAACCTGTTAATAATTATTTAAATAATCATACTTTAATTATTTTTTGTGGATTGAACACTTACAGATTACTGCCAGATGAGAGAATGGCCCAGGCAAATTCATTATCTTCACTTATAGTTTGCCTATTATAGAACCTATCAAAAACTGAGGATGAATCACTCCATCCTGCAGTTTTTCTAATAATAATATCAATATTAACTCCGAGTCTATTGGCTGTGGAGGTAGCAGCATGACTAGTGCTGTGAGCGCAGAAGATTGATGTGTCTATACCAGTTTCATTATGTATATCTTTAATCCATCTACTCAGTTTGTGAAGAAACCTTTGCATGTGGTTTTTTACTTATGAATAAAATAAATAATCAGTATTACGAACTGCTTTTATTTTATTAATGCTTCCAAACATCTAACTAGACATATTTCAGACCTACTGTCAAAGGAAGTTAACTTCAACATTGGTTGATAAAAATTTGGTTTAGAAGTTTTTTGGTTTAGGTATTTTAATAACTATATATTTAGGGGGCTGTAATCTAATTTCTTCTAAACTTATCAATGAAAAGGTCTTGGACACGGTGAGCGGTCACCAGGGCTACCAAAGCTGTAGTCTTTTTGGAAAGTGTTTATAAGTCGAGCTCAGCATTAGACCACTTAAGAGCTAAATAACCTAGAACTGTGCTTGGACCCCAAGGTAAATTATATTTATGTTTAGAAGGTCTCAACCGAAAAACACCCTTCATAAAACGTTTAACATTTTGATCATCCAGGTTACCTAGCAACAATGATAATGCAGATTTATAAGAGTTAATGGTACCATATTAGCACCTGTGTTAAAAATATTTGTTAGAAAATGTAGAACTATTGGAATAGAAACATTAGTATAGTTATAATTATGCAAATTACAATAAGTAATCCAAGCTTTTATACACCCATCATATAGCTTGTACGTCGATTTTGATGAAGATGATAGCATAATTTCTACTGTACTAGGCGATAGAAACTTTTTCAATAAAGCTTGCCTGAAACTTTCGCGACAGCCAATTTGAGGGTCTGATGTAGATTGTGGCTCTGTCTGAAAGTTGAAGTTAATAAAAACATATCAGGTTTGAAAATTAATGGTTCAGAATGTAATATATTGGGAAATAAAGGAAACCACGGTTGTGTTGGCCAGTGTGGTACTACCAATATACCCTCGGCTTTTTCATTTATTACTTTTTGTATAACCTATGTAATGAGAATGGTGGAATTGCGTAGAAATGCATCAACTGTCCATGCTCCAGGATCATTTTTACATGTTACGTAATTAAAACACTTAGAATTACATCTACTGACAAAAAGATCAATTTATAGAAATCCAAACTGTCGCCTGATTTCGTCGTATGCTTTATGATTTAACTCCCATTCCGTATCTTGAAACTGTTTTCGTGATAATCGATCGGCTTTAAAATTGAGCTAAGTGTTTATATAAGATGCAAAAATGGTTATTCTTCGTAATTCACACAATTTCCAGATTTCTCTAGTAATTACATTTAAATGTTCATATGCTGAACACTACCCATTCTGTTTATACACGAGATCGCAGTTATATTATCGATTCTTAGTAAAATTATGTTTTGGTAAAGTAAAGGTAGGGTATTAAGGTAAAGGTGTTTCGAAAAACATTGAAGTGCGAGAAAAGCTGCCTTTAATTCCAGTTCATTAATGTGTAAAGTTATTTCATAGCATTTCCAGTAGGTACCTAACCAAAATCACAATAGGCACACCACCCACTTTTACTGACATCAGAAAATATTTCTAAACTATATTCGTCAACACATTACGAAGTATAACTATTTTCATGATCTAGCCATCAGAACATGTCAGGAATTAATGTCTGATGATTTTTTACAATTTGTTCGTAACTGGAGCTATCAATTAAACTCAAATACTTCAAACTGTTCGAAATATTTTGTGTATAACCATGAATATTGAATTGCCGGTCAAGCAGATACTAATAAGCCAACAAATCTAGCAAAGTAACTTTCTCAATTTGCATTGTTTAGTAGTAAGAAATATAATTTTATATTTCTTTTTACTGGGTAGTTTCAACCTCAAAGTTTTTTAATCGAAAATAAACCTCAAAATTTACATTGAGTGTCCGGTATTAAAGAGCTTGTTTGAAAGTTTGCCAAGAAACCTAGTTTCTCAAACATACTTTTTGTAATGTTGACTTTATTTTAGCATTCTAGCAATGTTCTACCGATACATAAAATGTCATCGAGCTATAGGTACCACGGAAATTATTTGATAGTTTTTCTTAAAAATTCCATCACCGGTTTTAGTAATTTTGTGAAAACAAATAGAGATGCGCTTAAAACAAATGGAAGACCATTAAATTGATACAAAATGTTGTTATATTTAAAACGTAGGTATTTTCTGTGTGATTCATGAACAGGCACTAAAACATATGCATCTTTGAAATCTATTGTTGCCAGCAGTAACTAGTTTTGATGCTGTACGCAGTGAACGCAAATGCTGTACGATAATCTTCCATTTTAAAATGTTTTGTGTCAATAAACTTATTGAGACATTTTAGATTTAGTAGGAATCTTTTGTTTCCGTTTGGTTTTGGTACTAAAACATTGAAGATAAAAATTCACCGGGTTCGTGATGACAGTACAATATTACGTTAATTTGCGACAAATTTTTGATACAATTTTGATGTTCATAGTAATCTGAATTAGATTTAGGGTTTACGCTCGGTTTACTAATTTGATAGGACTAGACTTAAATGGAATTGTGTAACCCTCTACCCACGATAGAATCACTTTGTCAGAAGTAATATCAGACCAGTTTTTATAAAAATACTGGAGTCGTAAAATACCAGCGTAACATACCTGGTGGTTAATTACTTCCTCTGCGAAGGAGGTGGACCAAATTTTACTGACAACGGACGGTCGGCCGCTGTGGAAGATATGTTTCACTCCGACCCTCGTACGGTTTTCCTTCTGTCTTTCGATGTGGAGGAACGAAGTTTAAACGGCCTCTTATGTTGTTAGTTGTGGGTGTATTTACCAGTTGTAATTTAGACTTATATTCTTAAGGGCTTCACCGGATTAGTGAATAGTTTTTGCAAATTTTAACGTTATCGCCAAATAACAGTTGATTTCTGTGGCTTTCGAGCAGAGTATCCTTTAATTTACTATTTATAGAAGTCATTACATAATATCTTCGGGTTTGTGTCTCTGCAAAGCGACTATCACAAAGAAGACGACATGCATCACTCAACGGTTTTAAGATTTTTTGTTTCGAAGTTTTATTCAATACGACTAAGTCTGTAACTCTTGTCAAGGCTGACAATGACACTCCCATTTGTCTCTGCTTGTATAACAGTGATTAATCACGTTTTACTATCGATTGAGGTAAGGCTGCCTTAATTACCAGGTTGAGAGCAGGAGTAACTAAAAAATCACTGTTATTGGGACAAGTTAAGATTGTTAAACCTCCTTTGGTAGACCCTTTTCAAGGATATCTTGCCATCTCTAAGCTATGTCTTAATGTATTGGAGGGCCTGTAGAGGTTTCCGATTTCGGAGCATCCCCAAGCAGCTGAAGAATATCTTGCTCTAGTTCCAACTCACTTGTACTAGTATTTTGATTGATACCTGAAGTTCTTGCTTGTGGAGGTAGTAAGGTATTATCTGTCTGCACAGGGGCGTCAGGGTGCACAGAAACCTCAGGTATGTGTGGTGGTGATATTGGCTCCTGTGGTAATATTATTTCGGGTTGAACCGTATCCACTAATGACTCACGATCTGGAAACCCGATATAGGGTGTATCCAGTGAAATGGCTGGTAATCCCAAAATGGGTGTATCCAGCAAATCGTTTAACGACCTGGTGTAAGTTGAGCCAATAAAATCTGAGTTATCTTCGTCGGACGATGGAGCTCTTTGTCCATTTGCCGACTTTGATAACTGTTCCTCCAATTTTTTAATCTTCCGACGAATATCTTCGTCACTCCTCTCGTGTTTTCTTTTCATTCCCATCTTTGAAATAACACAGTACACGCAAAAAACACTTTACACTCAGACACAAAATAATAAACTGTTTAGGAGACGTGCGAAGGCGTGAGCACGGAAACGCCGAATGATTTAATATTCACACTGAGTCGTTTAGGAAAAGTCGGTAGGGTAAGTGACATTAACTGACATCTACCCACATATTAAAATATATATATTATAAAAAAAAAAAAAAAAAAATCTTACCTCTAAAAATCCGTGCAAGGTATAAGCTGGATAACGCTAATACAACATGTAACATAAATCGCGTCGAATGAAGACTGTGAAGCATAATGCACATTTATAAAGACGATTTCTGATCTTCGAGTGGTGCAGATATCATATTATGATGGTAAAAATGTAGGAGAAACAGTTGATGTTCACAATCCAAACTGTTGTGTTCTGCCACCCCCTCTGCAAAGAGATATCTATACATATAATAAAACCGTAAATAAGCCTGTATCTGTACATTGGCTATATTAAAAAAATATTGAAGGGGGTTTAGAAGCAGTAATAAAGCACAAATCCAAAAAAAAATGTCTGTTTGTTTGTACACCCTAATCTTCGAAACTATTGGACGGATTTGAGTGATTTTTGTTGTTGTATAGGTATTAAGTCCAGGCAATTTATATAGGCGCAAAAATAATAACGTTATAAAAGCACGAGTCATCCAATTGCGGCATCTGTTTGGTTTTAATCAACAACACGTGGCGCTATTACTATAAAAGAAGTGCGGAACGACCACCTGATGCAGAACCGCAACAGACCAGATTATAGTTATAAGACGTACACAAAAATGGTACCAAAAATTGTTCAACGTGATCAGCATTTTCTGCTGAGAGAATAAATTTGAAGATCTGGAACATCTGATGTGCAACTTCAAGAGCCCAAATTACACTAATTACACCAATGCCCAATTACACTATAACATATATATATAGGAAGCCTGATGAGCCATCTCTGTTGATGTGTAAAAAATCGAAGATCTGGAACACCTGTTGTGGAATTCCAAGCGCCCATCTACACTTTATCATACCGTAGCCTAGTTGGTAGTGTTCCTGCCTACGAAGCTGGTGATCCTGGGTTCAAATCCCGGTAAGTGCAAATATTTGTGTGATGAGCACGAATATTTGTTTCTGAGTCATGGATGTTTTCTATGTATTTAAGTATTTATCTATCTATATAAGTATGTATATCGTCGCCTGGTACCCATAGTACAAGCTTTGCTTAGTTTGGGGCTAGGATGATCTGTGGCATTGTCCCTAGATATTATTATTATTTTTTAACTTTTCTTTATTTTCTCGAAATATATTTTTCGGTTAGTAATGATACCTACGGGCTTACGCCAAGTCAGCATCATATTCTTGCAGGGATTCATTATTGTAGGTGTCATCCTGTAAAAACTTTCGCACAATTATTATTATTATTATATAGGAATGACGTTTTAGCAAAAGTTGTTCACTCTGAACAACTTTTTTTAGCAAAAGTTGTTCACTCAATAGAACTAGCATTGTCCGATCATACGGCACAGCTGCTTCATTGTCCAGTGCAATCCAAATGTCTCATAAATTATTGGTACACGGCTAAGTGAGACTATAGTGTAGAAAATATATCGAAGTTTAAAAATCACATAAAAAGTCTGTCCTTCGTAGAGATTTATAACACAGTCGATCCAAATGAAGCTTATAATAAATTTCTTGATTTATTTAAATTAATGTATGATTTGTGTTTTCCAATTAAATTGATCAAAATGGATGTCTTAAAAAAATCTAAATGGTTGTCTAAGGGAATCAAACTAGGCAGTAAAAAAAAAAGAAATCTTTTGTGGAAATATCGGTTAAACCCAAGTAAAACGAATAAACATACCTTCACTGCCTACTCTCGTTTGCACAAAAGAATTATACATCTAACACAAAGGGCGCAAAACAATCAGAAAATAAATTCATCTAAAAATAAGTCTAAAGCTACGTGGCAAATTATTAATCGTGCTAAATATAATCTACCTAATTGTAATATTACTAAAATTATACATAATAACATAATTTTATCAAATCCTAAAGACATTGCTGAAGCTTTTAACAATAATTTTATCGACAAAGTACAAGGGAAACTCGATGTAACTAGTAAACCCAAATACAACAAAATTGCTACCAACAATAAAACGATGTTTATGGCTCCTAGTATAACACTAGATATAGAAAGGATTATACATTAATTAAATAATACAAATAGTGTAGGATATGACGGTATTGCCACAAAAATACTTAAACAGGTGTCAAGAGAAATAAGTGGTCATTTAAGTCACATAATTAATCTAAGTATCAGTGCAGGTGTTTACCCCGATGCATTAAAAACATCAATTATTAAGCCACTTTTTAAGAAAGAGAATAAAGAAAGAATGGAATATTACCGACCAATATCATTAATTCCAGTATTCTCTAAAGTATTTGAAAAGTATATTTATAGGGAACTTTATAAATTTATAGATAAACATAATATTTTGTGCGAAGAACAGAAAGGATTTCGTTTACAAAGAACCATTAATATGGCGATATATGATTTTATATACAATGTAATTAAAAATATTGATCACCGAAACCCTGTATGTGGTATATTTTGCGACATGACCCAGGCATTCGATTATGTCCATTACGCTACTCTGTTAAACAAGCTCGAAGCCTACGGGATTGGAGGCAATGTCCTCAATCTACTTAGCTCATACCTACAAAACAGAATACAAATAACTGAAGTCAATAAAATTAATATAGCTACTAAACATGAAGAGACATTTTGGTCTGCAGAGCGTAAAGTATTATTTGGGGTACCGCAAGGCAGCGTCTTAGGTCCATTTTTCCAAATCTGCCAAAATCTATTGCGCAGCCAATAACACTTTTTGCGGATGATAGCACGATTACAATACCTTGTAAAAGTATAGTCACGTATGAGAGTGAAGTTAATAATAGTTTAAAACAGACGGTAAACTGGCTAGATTCAAATAATTTGAAAATAAATTTGAGTAAAACGAAACTTATCCAATTTAGACAACAGACCTCTAGTATTAATTTGAATATACACTACAGGAATAATACTATAGAAGAAGTTGAAAGTACAAATTTCTGGGGATGCAAATAGATCAAAATTTAAATTGGAAATCCCACATTGATATTTTATGTAAGAGAATTAGTAAGTCTGCATATGCTCTGTACACATTATCAACCATAATCAACACAGATGCACTTCTTACTGCCTATTATGGAATAGTAGAGTCACATTTGAGATATGGGATCATATTTTGGGGAAACTGTACCGAAAGAGAAACCGCCTTCAAGGCACAAAAAAGATGTATTCGAGCGATATTCAAGCTAAAACCTACTGACAGTTGTGAACCATATTTTCAAAATCACAAGATATTAACATTGCCTTGCCTATATATCTTAGAAGTAGCTGTGTTTGTGAAGACTAACCCTAGTCGTTTTAAACGCATTGCCGATGTAATTCCCCGCAACAGACGCGATAATAGCCGGCTATGTCAAGAGCCAGCCAAGACAGCACTTATGCGCAAAAGTGTCTACTGCATGGCTCCAGTCATTTATAATAAAATGCCTAAGAGTTGGAAGGAGCTTCCATTACCATTGTTTAAAAAAAGACTTCGAAGCTTTTTAGAGGAGAAATCATATTATAACTTAAGTGGGTATTTGAATGAGAAAGATTTTTAAATTAGTATAATAATTTTCTTTGTATTCACTTTACACTGCATTATTTTAAAATTGTATGTAGCGGTAGTTTTTATTGTCTTTTGCATGCCTACATGGTAAAATATGGCTGAACTTGTTACTTATGTTTTTATGTCATCTATTACTGTTACCCATATTTGCAAAATAAAAATATCTTTATCTTTATCTTTATCTGATGAGCACTCTCTGTTGACTTATAAAAATCGAAGACTTATAATACGATAACATGCTTAGAAGTTTTAGCCCTTAAATAATTATAATAATTATGAGATAGAAAGAACGACATAAACAATAGCTGTTTATGAGAATATGTCATTAAATTACTGACAAAGCTGTGGTAACAATAAATGTTTCGTCCTATTCCACAACAGGATATTGTAAAATTAAATAAAACTATGAATTGCCTGAAAACATTATTATAGGCTTTAATTGACTATAATTGTTGACAACTGTGACATGAATATTTATCTATCAAACATCATCATAGAGAAGACTATAAAAGGAGGATTATCTAAATATTTAGGTAATGAGTTTCATATCATTCTCCACCGCTTTGCTTAGAGACTGTAGTCTTGTAAATGAGCAGGTGGTCTTCTAATACGCCCAGATCTTCTAATATCAACCTCTGGCTGTAACGCAGGTTGTAGTGAGACGACTCCAGGTGAAAGAGTGAGTTCAGGAACAGGCGCAGTATTGAGTGATGAAGTTTCGCCATGATTAATGCTTGTTGCGGGTGACTCATCTTGAGGTATTAAAATCTCCTGATCAGAGCCACGTGAACTCTCATCAGTTGCAAGCTCTCGAATTCTCTCTCCTTCATCTCCAATTGGAGCTAGGTGACGATTTGACACCGCTGTTACTCGGCCGTCCCTCAGTCTAGTAATTGAATAATCAGGGGTAACTTCAATTAGATCAGCCTCTTCCACTAAGGGCATGTACTTGTTGGGTCGAGCGCAGCGTTTGACAAGGACCCGTCCGGCACTTGTAAGCCATGTCGGAATGGAGGTGCCGTTTGGCGATTTCCGGGAGTGTTTAAACATCCTCTCATGCGGTGAACAGTTTATGGTAGTACAAAGCAGTGATCGTATAGAATGAAGAGCGTTATCAAGAACTTTCTCCCAACTCTCTATGGGCAAATTGTGGGAACGTAAACCCAACTGTATGGCTTTCCACAGCGTTGAATTAAGTTTTTCAACTTGTCCGTTTCCTTGCGGGTTGTATGCTGTTGTGTTGCTCGTGGCGATACCAAGAGAGTGCAGATATTCTTTTACTTCAGCAGATAAAAAGACAGCCCCTCTGTCTGAATGTATATAGCCAGGCATACCAAACATCATGAACAGATTATTTCAATGTTTTATAACCGTCTTTGCACTCATATCTGAACATGGAAAAGCAAAAGGGAATCTGGAATATTCGTCTATAATGGTGAGTATATACCGATTCATAGTTTTGCTTGGGACTGGACCTTTAAAGTCAATACTTAAACGCTCGAAGGGAGCCCTTGCTTTAACAAGCTTTGGAAGTGGGTCGGCATTTTTGAAAAATCTTGGTTTTATTTCTGCACATATCCGACAGTTGTTTGTCATCGTTCTAATTTCTTCAATAGAATAGGCCAAGTTCTTTGTTTTTAGCCAGTGATGCATTCTTGTGACTCCTGGGTGGCATAAGTTTTCATGTAATTTATAGAGTCGCGTGAGTCGTGATGAGTTGTCCATGCTGGCGCACACTCTGGATAACGTGTCAGCAACGTGGTTTTCTCGTCCTGGTCTATAATTAATATCATAATTATAGGGTGCCAGCTCTAGACGCCACCGCTGTATTTTCTCGTTTTTAATTTTACTAGAGTGTTTTGCGTTAAACATGAATGCTACCGATCTCTGGTCAGTGATCAACTTAAATGGTCTACCTATCAAAAAATGGCGCCACTTTTTGAGTGCTTCAACAATGGCATAGGCTTCCTTTTCGACGGCGGAATGATTTTGTTCGCTTTTACTTAGCGTTCTAGAATAAAATGCTACTGGCCTGGAATCCTGTGAGAGTGATGCAGCAATTGTATGTTCCGAAGCGCCAGTTTCTACTGTGAAT
This sequence comes from Pseudoips prasinana, assembly GCA_951640165.1. Taxonomy (NCBI): domain Eukaryota; kingdom Metazoa; phylum Arthropoda; class Insecta; order Lepidoptera; family Nolidae; genus Pseudoips; species Pseudoips prasinana. Next base: position 36,439,865 of record OX621247.1, read on the forward strand.
GGCATTTTATCGTCGATTGCGTGTATAGAAGATTTTGCGATCATCGATTTCAAGTCTTCAAAAGATTTCATGGCTTCAATGCCCAATGGAAACGAAACCGTATGTGCAATGGAGTGTATTCTTTTGGAAAAGTTTGGCACCCACTTAGAATAATGTGCAAACATGCCTAGTACTCTTCTTAGCGCGGGCATATCTTCTGGAGGAGGTAGTTTAAGTAATGGCTGTAGACGATCGCTGTCAGGTTTGACAATGTGATTTTCAATCGAGTACCCTAATATTTTTAGTGATTTCTGATTAAATTTGCTTTTCTCTTTATTTAACGTCAACCCGTACTTGTCGGCTGCCAACAGAAAACGGCTTAGATTCTGATCATGCTCATCTTGAGTATTTCCGCATATAGTTATGTCGTCTAGATACGCGAAGGTCCCAATTAAGCCTTCCTTTCTGATGATCCAGTCGATAGTTCTCTGGAAACTAGACACACCGTTTGTCACTCCAAAAGGAATCCGACAAAATTGATACAGGTTACCAGCCGCTTCAAAAGCCGTATATATACGTTCGTGAGTGACAATTGGAATCTGATGATACGCACTCTGTAAGTCAATGGCACTGAAGATACTATATTTAGAAACTCTCGTGACTATTTCTTCAATATTTGGTAACGGATAGGCATCCAAGAGCGTATACTTGTTGATTGTCAATGAATAATCTATAACCATTCGCTTTTTATGACTGGCAGTCTTGGTTATCAGCACTTGTGCTCGCCAAGGTGATTTACTCTCCTCTATTATGTGCTGTTCCAGCAATTTCTTGATTTCACCTCTAATAAACTCCTGGTCTTCACAACTGTACTTCCGGGATCGTATGGCAATCGGTTTGCAATCAGAAGTAACGTTGTTGAACAGCGATACGGCAGGAACTGATGCCTCGGCGACAGAACAAACCTTCAGAGTGTCCTTCGGTCCACCAAATTCAAGCTCCAATGAAGAATGTAGGCTGAGAAGATCGTGACCTATAATGACATCAGCGCACAAATCTTTGACTATAAGTAATTGAACATTGTCATATGTGTTTTCTCCTAATTTGATATTTTGGACCGTAGCTCCGGTGACTTGCGACGTTAGAGTAAGGGAGGCCATGGAGATCATCTGACGACAGGGAGTTTTCTTCAAATGTGCTAGGTTAGCAAAATTTTCATTAATGAAACTAATACTACTGCCTGTGTCTATTAGCGCCTCCGCTCTGATACCTTTAATGAAGGCAGGGATCATAGCTTTTCTTAGAGATGCTGGCGCTGCGGCCATGATACTTGCGGCGCAGTGTGCGCAATTCTCCGGAGGACTACTGGACACATTGTGTGGTTTGCTACGGCAGACAGACGCGTAATGACCTTTCTTGCTACAGATTTGACAGGTGACACCTGAGGCAGGGCAGTTTTTACGCCTGTGTAAGCGGTCTCCTCCACAAAAGAAACATTTCCAATGGGATTTATGGGATTTTATGTTGCCCTTCGTCGCAGTAATATCAGCCACTTGAGATGATTCATCTGTCTCAGCAGACTGCTCATTGTTGACTTGAACGATGCTCCTTCCTTCAGATATTGCATTGACGGCCGGTAGGTTAAAATTTTGCGAGTTGTTCTCCGCCATTTCCATCGATATTGCCTTACTATAGGCGTCATCCAGAGTAAGTGTAAGGTTTTCAAGAAGACGTTCTCGTATTTTAGGTGATGTTAGACCAGCGATGAAAGCACCTCTAATATTCTCGCTTTTATTTGTTTCTGCGTCCACTGCGGCAAAAGCGCATTCTCTTGCTAACAGTTTGAGGGCTTGTAGATACAAAGCAATAGATTCACCGGGATGTTGGCGCCTAGTAGCGAGAAGATGCCGAGCAGTAATAATGTTTTTGGGCTTGATGAATAAAGCATCTAGTGTAGCCAATGCCACGTTGTATGTGGTACAGTCACTGATTGTTTGGTATACGCGGGGCGATACATAGTTTATCAGCAACTGGAGTTTTAGGTCGTCTGAGAGCGCCGAAGTAACGGCAGCGGCACCAGCTCCATGAGGCGCAGATGCGGCTTGTGCCGTCAGGAAATTGTTGAAGGTGCGTTTCCAGTGTTCCCATTCGGGGCCCGTGGAACTTAATGAGTAATCACCATCAAAGCGATCCGGTCTCAGAAACTTTTCCATTTTAGTCAATTAAATTGAAATAAAACTATGAATTGCCTGAAAACATTATTATAGGCTTTAATTGACTAAAATTGTTGACAACTGTGACATGAATATTTATCTATCAAACATCATCATAGAGAAGACTATAAAAGGAGGATTATCTAAATATTTAGGTAATGAGTTTCATATCACGTAAGTTGTATTGTAACTCAATATGTGTAAGATCTTTTGGGTTTAAAAATGTATGGTGCCATAAATGCTGTAATATAACAACTCTTTTGGAAAAGGTTTGTAATATAATATTATTGATGGATTGATGATTAAAAGTTTGAAACAATATTTTACTATTTAGTCATATCTCATATATTTTTTTTTTTAAATAGTCATTTTATATGGTGGGTCCGTATCAACTTAAAGTACGGAAACATTTAAAACGTTACTTGGAAACCCCGTATTGATGTTAAGTCAAAAACACGTGTTTACTAAATAATTAATTTTAGGAATAAGGTGCGTAAAGTGTAGTATAAATGCCTCCGTTTAAAGCTGGATTGTTAAAAAGAAAAGCTGTTACTGCCGAATCCAATAAAAATGCCGAGGATAAGGATTCAGGCGAGGTAAGTGTTACAAAGCGTTACTTTTGCTTCCCTTTCATTGCACACGTTATCATAACCGGCAAATATACAGTATTAAAATCTCTTTCTCATTAGTTTCTATCAGTTACCAATATTATATTTTTTATTAAGGTTTATAAAATAATAAAATAAATGTGTACCTAAATACTTATTAATTACAGTTCATTTTAGCAATGGTTTTTGTACTACTACCATGTAGGACCAATCTATGACATTCTGTTACAGTTTTTATTTTGTAAAATGTTGCATTTCTATTGTTATTGGTTTTTCAGTCACAAGATGGGTCAGATAATGAAATATTGAAAGGTGTAGTGGATGGAGAGGATGATGCCACAGACTCTGAGCATGAGGAGAGTGGAGATGCGTCAGATAATGAACAAGATGTAATGTTTAACTTTTAATTATTTATTAAATGATGAGTGGTACAACATGCTAACTGGCTAATTGACATACTGTAATAATAAGGTGTGGTTTCCAAGCATATAATTGCACTTTGTCTTCACTTTTCATACTCTGCCTCACTGGGATCTTATGTCTTAAGATAACAAAGATATCTATCATATTGTATGGGATTTTTACCTATATTGATATATGGAAAAAAAAAAACACTTTAAATTTAACAACTAATTTTTTGTTATCACATGAGCATTAATTTGTTCCTATTTCAAAACAATATGTACCTTTCCCATACCAAGCATCCTGCTAGGTACAGGTATGTTTATTCAAAATGTGTATTACCATCCAATTTAAATTGATATATTCAAGTCAGATTGGAATAAATTAGGGATTATGCTATTTTGATAATGTCAGTTGCGTCAAAATCCACATGTATCTACTCGTATTTACTCACATATAATAATATGGATCTTTTTTAATACCATCTAGAACATTTAGCACAATAACAAAATAGCATGGAATTCAAATTACAAATAAATTTGTTACTTTTGGCATGGTATTATTTTTTGCAATATTATTATTATTATTATTTATTTATTTCATTTAACATACAGTTTATTATTTGTTTATACAATCAGTGGCTTAAAGCCTAAGTTAGGTTTGTCTAACCACTGGGTTCTCGATATAATATTAATAACTTATTACTAATACTAGTCATAGCAAGTATATAATTTAATATTTTATCACATTCGTTACGTACTAATTTATTTTCGCGGTGCGAACACACTCCAATGATGTAGCTAGCACCTTCGGACATACATATTAGGACGTTATCATAGGTTCACTGCCAGCGACTAGGTACGCATCGCGTAGGTATTTATCATACCTCGGCGGCAAACAGGTGCCATCTGCACTGACTTGAATAGCGCACGGCACTGGCAGGTACCATTTCTGCGAGTGTGCGTGCGCTCGCACCGTTAATATAGGTTGCTCCATTTTATGATAGGATTATTATTTTAGAGTTGATTTTAAGTTTGTTTTAAGTGTTTAGTTATTTAAGAAATATTTTTTTAAAGTGTATCTAATGTTTTTTTCGGTAATTTTGTTTTTGATTTCGATTGGTAATTTATTTATAAGGCTTGGAATTATATATTGTGATGTTCTTTTTCCGTAGTCGTTATTAAATTTAGGTGTAACTAGTTTTTTAGACGTTATGCTTCGGGTCGTAATTGAGTGACTTTTTGGTATTTGAATTTCTTTGCGATAGTATTGTTCAATGAGTAGATTAAGTTCAATTTTTCTATGAATGGGTATCACACCGCAATACTTAAATAGTCCTACGGGGTCCATTTTGTATTTCTGTTTTATTTTTGCGGGAACTATCAATTTTAGTAGTCTATACTGTATATTATAAATCTGATCTAAGTATGATTTGTAGGTACGACCATAACTAGTGAGCCCATAAGATATTATACTTTCTACGAGGGTCTTATACAATGTCAGCAACACACTATAGGGACTTTACATTTAATTATATAAAACTTAGCCATGATTGCTCTAAGCTTATTGCATATCTTATCAATATGTTTTGCCCAATTGAATTTACTGTCGATCACCAGCCCCAAGTAACTATGCTCCGACACTTTCTCAATATTTAAGCAGGTACTGTTACATTTATTAGGGGAATGAAGGCAGTCATGACTATGCGCTATCACCTTTACATGTGCACTCACGGTGCTGAGGTTGTAGCTAGAACAAATATGCATCAGCTTAGTCTTATCGGTGTTGAGTACCAAACCAGAGTCATGTGACCACTTGCATATTGCAGTAAAGTCTTCTTGTATACGGTGAAGCGCTACCGTCATATCTTTATCCGCCGTCATTAGGCAGGTATCGTCCGCGAATTGGTAAATTTTGCAATTTTTAAGGACGTTATTGAGGTCATTAACATAGGTCAAATAATGCAAAGGTCCAAGCACTGATCCCTGTGCTGTTCCTTCTGTGATGTGTACACTATCACTAAACGTGTCATCTATTTTGACTTGATAACTGCGATTGTTAAGAAAATAGAAAATAGAATTCATCCATCCTTGTATGACTTTGCAGAACCTTTTACATGAGAATTATCTAGTATCTTATGGTTTATTTAGGAAGTACTCTTTGATGACAGTGCTGACTCCACATTTGGTGATGATGATCAAGCGGATGTTGCATCTGATGAATCATCAGTAAGTAATGATTATGACTTCTATGTATATTTGAACATGCTCATGAAGTTGTAACAACCAAATATTATTTGCTATATTCTACTTTTTAGGATATCACAGATTCAGAGGGAGAAGAGGATTCTGGTGATGAAGGGACAGATGATGAGGATAGTAGCGTTGATGAAAATGTAAGTGCTGACAGTGGTGCAGAGTCTGGTCCTGCACAGGCCCAATCTGGAGTGAGTGACTCTAGTGATAACGAAAGCAATGGCAGATCACAACAAAATATAAAATCTAAACAGAAACCCAAAACAGAAAAAAGTAAGGAAATTAAAGCGAAGCAAGAAAGAGAAACACAGATTAAACAGAAAAAAAGTAAGGCAAAGCAAGAAAAACTAAAACTAAATAAACATAAGCAAGGAAAGGATAAAGAAATAGATAGAAGTATTGATAGATTGGCTGATACAATCAATAAAGCAAGTGTTAATATTCAGCCTGTTGGCAATAAAGGTGGGTGAAATGTTTTATTTGTTACTTTAATTATTACTAACAGTCTTTACATATTTGCTGATAATTAATGGTACAGAAAGATCAATTTTTTTTAGTCAGATTTATCAGTAGAGTTTAAAAGTGCAAATTACAAGTATAAATGTGAGTCATGTTTACTAATTCTACTTGCAACAAATTGAAGCATTATAATATAATATAATTGAGACCCATTAAATGTTTCTGCATTGTATAAACATTTAATGGGTTTCACTTTTTATTATTTTTAAAGGCCCTGGTCTAATATGCCTTTTTAATTGAGGAAGTTTTGCTCAAGTGATAATGGATATGCTATACACCAGTGTATGGAGCTAGTTATACACAGCACTGTATTTGTTCCAGATGAGTATGAATCCGGTGACACCTCAGATGAGGAGGACCGTCGCAATACGGTGGGCGATGTACCCATGTGGTGGTACAATGAGTACCCACACCTTGGCTACGATCTTGATGGGCGCAAGATAATTAAGCCACCTCAGAGGGACCAGATTGATGAGTTCCTAAAGTGAGTATCCCACCAGCACATTTTTATTATTAAGTAGTTCTACCTGGGTTTATATGTAATGGAAATAAGCAGAGAATGGAGCTCTGCTGAATACCAATCAATTAAACAACAAAAATTTCTAATGACAGGTTCAGGTCTGAATTCTTTTGATAAAGTAAGAATGAGGATTTCCATAAGTTCTATATTAGAATGAGTATCCAAAGCAGCAATATTAGGATCATATCAAAGGATAATGCTCATGGATATATGGGATCCCCTACCATCTTGCTTCAAATTCAAACGTTGTTTTTAAGAGACAATACTTATCACACTAACTCCTACAGAAGTTCTTATTGTAAAGAAAACCCGGGTTTCGGAGATATTTAAAAAAACGTAAATAACCTAACCTAAAAAGTAGGTATATTTTGTTCGATGATACTAATGACGTAAGTATATTACGTAAGTATTACATAATATAGACACGCTATACACGAACGAACATTATTGCTCCAAAACAGCGTATTTCGCTTATATTAGTAGTTACAAAGACGAACAATCGCGATACAGGGTGCGCGAGTGAAACTCAGGGATTTACTCGACAATTATATTACAGTGTGAGCAGGTAACTTATCTAATTGTAATAAACAGTAATAAGGATATAATATCACTGGACGCTACCGTGTGATAGCACCAATACCAATCAAACATTACCATTAGTGAGGCTGAATAAAGCACTCATTGAATCTAGGGAGCATCTTAAACTATAATAACCCTTTGGTAATCTTAAAATAATATTTATCACAGACACTACTGCTCATGCTCATGCTCTTGTTGTCATAGTGATCTTATCTTATCTTGTTTTGGGGTGTACTTGTGTACAGCACTTCGACCCTTCAGGATCTTTTGTACTATCCCCCACTGGTTTTATTCTATCCCTAGAGCCCTGAATGAGGTTTGCACATAATCCAGTACGCTTCTTAGAGGTAGATCCTTGTAGTCACCTGGTTCTGGATATGCCAGCCCCAGGATTGCCATTCTGTGTCTCGCCAATGCATCGCATTTGCATATTATATGCAGCATTGTTTCATTTTCTTCCCCACAGGTCCTGCAGATCGGGCTATTCGACAGTCCCAGTTTGTGTAGGTGGTAGTTGGTGCCATAGTGGCCCGTGAATACTGCTATTATTAGTCGTAGCTGGTTTCTGCTGTATTTCCAAAACTTTTGGACCAGCTGTTGTCTACTCCTTTTATGAGTTGTTTGGAGTGTTTTAGTTCCTTGACTTTGGTCCACATTTGGTTGTGTTTAATTGTAGATTCGTTTTTAAGGAATGCTCCTATTACGTTTGGAGGAATCCCTACACATGGTTCTGGTCCACAGAACTGACTTTCAGATCCCTTTCTAGCCAGTGCATCTGCTTTTTCGTTGCCTTCTATTCCCGTATGACCTGGTACCCATACGAGTTTGACTTTATTTTTAGTGGCAAGTTTGTTCAGAGCCGTGATACAGTTCTGGATTAATTTCGATTCGATTTTGTGTGACATCAGGGCTTTTAATGTAGCCTGGCTTTCACTGAGTCTGTAGATGGTCTTACCTTTCGTCTCCCTATCTATGATTGTCTGGGCGCATGTTATTATCGCATATGTCTCAGCCTGAAACACTGTCGAGAAGTTTCCCATGCTTTCGCTAATACTGCAGGTTTTTATTATAAACACCCGCACCTGTGCCGGATTTCATTTTTGATCTGTCCGTATACCAGATTTGACTTTGTTCGTTTTGTTTGCAAAGTCCCAATTTCCATTCCTCTCTGCTGGGAATTTATAGATTGTATTGTTGGTCAAATGTATAGGTTGGTTGCATTTTATCGCTGCCCATCCCTATTACATTGTTAAGATCTTTCCAGTCTTCTATCTGCGTGTGCTTGGTGGGCATACGATCGTAGGATGTGTGGCCCAATGCAGTAAGTCTTTGGAGTGTTTTCCTTGCCTCTTCTTGTACCTCAATGTGTAGAGGTACTAGGTCTAGGATTACTTCCAAGGCTGCTGTTGGTGTAGTGCTAAACGCCCCTGTCATTGCTAAGCAGGCAGTGCGTTGTATTTTGTTTAGCACTTGTTTACAGGTTTCTAGTTTTGTTCTTGGCCACCAGACGATACTACCGTACATCAGTATCGGTTTTACCATCATTTTGTATATCCAGTGAACAATTTTGGGTTTCAGTCCCCATGTTTTGCCATAAGCTGCTCGCCACATGCCGAATATTCTCAAGGCCTTTTTAATATTTTCTACATGTTCTTTCCATGTGAGCGTTTTGTCGAGTGTTATACCTAGGTATTTCACTTCTTTTGACAATTCAATTTTTGTGTTGTATAGTTTTAAAGTTCCTATTCCCGATAGGTCCTTCTTCTTTGTGAATGGTACTATAACTGCTTGTCGTAGTGAAGCGACTAGGTAAGGAGATAGGGGAGATAAGGGATAAAAAAAATAAACAAATTATTAACAACAACTTAAATCATTCATCATATTCCTGAAAAAAAAAGTCACACTATTATACCGTCCCCAGCTGAAATACCACACTACTGTCATCACATGAGCACAGCAGGCCACTGTTCGCTTACCGACGAGGCTGCTGCAGCAATAACCTATTATGCTTTCTAATGTGTTGACCACATCATCAGACGTTATATTCAACATTCAATAGAACTATTGAATGTGTATGTAGATTTCTGGGTATCAAAAATGAACAATTGATACATCGGTTTTGCCGAACTGCCGGCGTCAGTCTGTTTACTCCACGACTCGACATATTTGTACAATGATACACAGAAATAAGTTCACAAAATAACAACAAGTTATTTTTCTCAAAACACAATACAATAAAAATCTCAATTCAATTCAATTCTCAACTGTTAGAACACAGACAAATGTCAGAAATATGTCCGGCGGGATTTAGGGATGCGATCGATAAATCATAATCTTTAGTAAGCTAATCGATATTGTGTCAATTAGTAATACTAAATCGATTTGGTGTACTGGTTTAATTTGAATTGTTACGTTATTGAACGAAACGAAAGAAATGCTAATACATATAATTCGTTTAATGTTTTTAAGCAAATGTTATAGTTATTTATTATACAAAAGAAACTATTTGAAGAACTGGTTAGTCGATTCATCAAAAATAGTTTCTATTGCATTAACATCTCTATGACCGGTCGTGTGACGAGGGAGTAAAACAATGTTCATACTTATAAACTTTAAAATAAATTCCCTGTTCAAACATCAAATCCATGAAGCGTAATGTCCTAAAATAATATGATAATAATTACTACACAATTATGATTTTGATGCATGAGACTTCTTGGTACCAGTTTTGGTCATTCTCTTTCGGCTAGGAAGAGGTGGGATCACTGAGAGACAGAGCAGGTGAGCGTTGATGCATCACAGGGGGCCCCCTTTAACCTATGTCTGAGTCGCAACCCCAGACTCTGTGGAGTGTTCCCTCCACTGCCATGCGATGGACCTGCTTTCCGCACGGTGAATCCCTGGAATGCTAAGAATTAGGTCTTCGTTTGCCTATCAATTTTATTTATTTATTATATGCACTTTGTGGTGATGCATTAAATTTCTTGTATTAACCATATAGGAAATGTGAAGACCCAGAGTTCTGGCGCACGGTGCGCGACCCCAGCACAGGCCAGGACGTCATTCTCAGCAAGCAGGACCTCGAGCTCATCCACAGGCTACGCGAAGGGCAAGCGCCCGATCCTAACCATGACGAGTACCAGGTATGTTCACAATAGCTTCCTCGAGTTACATCGTTAACGGTCTACCAGGCTCTTCTAAAGGCAGAATTCTAAAATGATACATGAAAATTCTTTCACCCAAGAATGAAGTGAATCAGGTAGCAAAGTAATTCTACATTCATTAATAAATCAAACATTTGGAATGAATTGCTCTTAAACTTATCTTAAAGCAACGATTTTTTCAGCCTTGGGTAGAATGGTTCAGTCGCGAAGTGCTGGCCACCCCGCTGCGCGCCTTCCCGGAGCACAAGCGCTCGTTCCTGCCGTCGCGCTCCGAGCAGCTGCAGGTGGCGCGCATCGTGCACGCGCTGAAGATGGGCTGGACCAAGAGCCGGCGCCAGCTGGCGCTGGAGCGCAGGGCCAAGCGGGTCTGTCAACAACACATATTCCTGTGCTAATCGATGCCATTTATGCCGTTATGACATTGGGATTTTGTATGTCTCAGGAGCGCAACTTCTACAACTTGTGGGGCTCCACCCCGGACGACGAGGAGCAGAAACTCCGCGGCATACACAAGCACATCCCGGCGCCGCGCCGGCCGCTGCCCACGCACGCCGAGAGCTACAACCCACCGCCCGAGTACCTCCTGGATTCCAAAGAGGTAGAGTGCCGGTACAAGACCCCACCCGCCGGGAACTGTCCCGCCGCCTGATTTTCAATCGATCGAATCAAATCTTCGATTTTAGAATAATAGTATAGAAATAGTCACGTCTATCTTTTACCCCATTTTTGCAGCTAAAAGAATGGAACAAGCTCGCCGAAACCCCTTGGAAGCGGAAGTACACGTTCCTGCCGACGCAGCACAAGAGTCTGCGGGAAGTGCCCGCCTACGAGCGCTTCACCAGGGAGCGGTTCCTGCGGTGCCTGGACCTGTACCTCGCGCCCAGGGCCATCAAGATGAGGGTGAGCTTACATTACATGTGGATGTTTTGTCTGCAAAGGGATATAAAATCATTTTAATAGTTAATAAACGAAATGCGCCATTACTTAAACAATTTGATGACTTACTCTACAGCAGGGTTTCTTAAAGTGTGGTCCACGGACCCCTGGGGGTTCTGTAGCTTGTGTATCAGGGGTCAGTTGGATAGTTAACTCTTAATATACAGTATGTTAGGTTAAACGAGGGACATATTAAGGGAGGGTGTTCAGTATTCGATTCTGGTCCCAAATATTTAAAAAACCTATAACCTAATTTTTTTTCGTAATTGTCCTATAAAATACATTATCATGAACACTGAGTGCGCAAGAAGTGAACTTGTAAACAGTAGAAGCTCGTGCGTAAACCCCGCCCTCCCCTTCGCCCTTTCCTCTGTGTTGTTCCGATGCACCGACAGGACCCACCCCCGCGCTGACCGCACCCGCAGTCTATGCGAGTGCGCCGCTAGTTCCGCATGTCTGGCGCTTCCGCGTATTGCATAAACAACCCCGCTTACCGATAAGTGTGTTCTGTAAACGTGTACTTGACTAACTAAAAATGACGTCATATCAATATTCCAATGAAGAATACTGGGATATGGTTCGTACCTACGTGTTATCGAATGATAGTGTACGTGGAGCTATTAATTTGTACCGAGAGATGTTTCCCAACCGCCAGATTCCGTTGTACAACCTTATGCTAGGTGTCAACCAACGATTGCGAACATTCGGTCAGTTCACCGTACCGACGCATGCCCAAGGACGAGGGAGGGAGCCATACCCAGTGCACCTACAAGAAGCCATTTTTGAATACTTCGAGCATCACCCACAAGAAAGCACTCGAAATGCTGCAAGACGATTCAGTGTATCACATTGGACTGTGTGGAAGCTGCTGCATGAAGAAGGAATGCACCCATACCATTTTAGACCCGTTTGGTTTAAAGTATGAAGGGAAAATGGATTCTACCTAAAGGTCATTGACCCGCACACATGTTCTGCGATAATACTAAACACGTTAGGGCAAGGGTGTATACACGTTGTGAGACTTTTGCGAAATTTTTGGTATGGTTCTGTTTGTTATTTATCAGTGTTTTTTTTTTTGTTCATATTTTTATTAGTATCATATAAGCATACACTATTATGGGTTTGAATACGTCCCTCGTTTAAACTAACATACTGTATTTATTAGGAAATTTTGTATTAAAATCATTTCTCAGCTAGGCCACTAACTTGGAAAATCTGTTAAATGACTGTTGCAATACATGTCACATGTCACACACTGTTGCAATAACATGCCGAAACGACGGGTAAAACAAAAGATTTTGCCTTAAATTGTAATCGCGATTTAGACCAGTGTCCACAATATATGATAATGTGTACACATCCCGAAAGTTTAAAATAATAATATATACATAAAAAAAATAACAATAAATAAAAAAAACTCTCATTATAGTACTTGTTTTGTTTCGCTATAACATTACAAATACAAAAATTATTTATTTCTCTTACAAACAGTGATAATTACATGGAATTACTTTATTAACATATGGGTACATTTTGTTTGCTAGACAAAATGTACCCATATGTTAATTCTTTGGCAGGGGTCCGAAGGATTGTTCAAATTGTGAAAGTGGTCAGTAAATGCAAAAAGTTTGAGAAACCCTGCTCTACAGGGACTTATAAGTAAAGGAAAATAATTTGGAACATGCAAATTACTATGTTTACCAACGACAAATAGTATGGCCCGATGACTCATTGTTTAACAGTGGATAAAGAAAAATATAAAAATAAAATATAAATATGGACAAAAAGAAGTATAGACGTGAAACAGTTACTGGTTGTATTTGGAACAATTTAAATAACTAGCGTGGTAGATCGGAAACCAGAGTATTAATACTATCTCACCTGTAATCAATTTTGTGAAACTTGTCCTAAAGAAATTAATACAAAATTAAATTCTATGAAGCGTGATTAAGTGATTATACATGTACAACTGCCCATGATCTGTTATAATTTGCCTAAAGCTCTTATAAGTTGTTTTATCTTTTTTCTTGAATTGAGGGTCTGTATTTTATACTTTTCGCTGTAGATTTTACAGACAAAGACATAATATCCAATGGATACAAGTGCATGATTATATGATACGCAAGCAAGTCATGGTGAGAGCACAGTTAGTAGGATTGGTTTAGGTGTGAGAGGGAGAAATAGATATAGACATCGAAGTCTATGACAGTTACACAGTGCAAACATCATGCTTAACTTTGGGTGAACTCTGTATTTTAGGAGCCTTGTATATTTCTGTACATCATCATCATCATCATATCGGCCGAAAGAAGTCCACTGCTGGACAAAGGCCTCCCCAAAGGATCTCTACAATAGCTGGTCCTGCGCTGCCCGCATCCAGCGGCTTCCCGCGACCCGCACAAGATCGTCGGTGCACCTTGTAGGGGGCCTGCCCACGCTACGTCTTCCTGTTCATGGTCGCCACTCGAGAACCTTTCTGCCCCATCGGCCGTCGGTTCTACGAGCTATGTGTCCTGCCCACTGCCACTTCAGTTCGGCAATTGTTTGGGCTATGTCGGCTACTTTAGTTCGCCTGCAGATCTCAGCATTTCTGATTCGATCTCGCAGGGAAACTCCAAGCATAGCCCTTTCCATTGTTCTTTGGGTGACCTTGAGCCGCCTGATAAGACCCATAGCGAGCGACCACGTCTTTGTTCCGTAAGTCATCACTGGTCGAAGACTTTCGACTTAAGACACTGCGGTATTTGGGACGAGAAGATATTATGTAGCTTCCCGAACGCTGCCCAGCCGAGGTGGATTCTACGATGGATCTCCTTTTCGAAGTTGGACCTACCTAGTTGGATGGTCTGTCCTAGGTAAATATAGTTCTCTACAACTTCGAGTGCAGAGTCTCCAACCTTAACTAGAGTGGATGCAACATGGATATTGGACATGATTTTCGTCTTATCCATGTTCATTTTCAGACCCACTTGTTGAGAGACTTTGCTGAGGCCATCGAGCATTGAACCGAGGTCGTCAAGGGTCAGCCATGACTACTATATCGTCGGCAAATCTAAGGTGGGTGATGTACTCGCCATTGACATTGATGCCAAAGCCTTCCTAGTCCAGAAGCTTGAAGACATTTTCCACTGAAGCGGTGAACAGTTTCGGAGATATGACGTCTCCCTATCTCACGCCTCGCTGCAATTGAATAGGTTTCGAGTTCTGGTCTTGAAGTCGGACTAACATGGTGGCGTTTTCGTTCGTACAAACACTTTAACACCTGGACATACCGATAGTCAATTTGGCACCTTTGAAGAGACCTCAGCACGGCCCATGTTTCAAAGGCTTTCTAATAGTCCACAAACGCAAAGCAAAATGGCTGGTTAGATATTCCTCCGATTACCGAAGGTGTAAAAATAATCGGAAAATCCGACTTAACGGAGTCTGGAGTCGAAGCTCCGTAACATCCCTGCTAAATACTTCAGAGAACAAAGGCAAATGCCCACAGACAGTATCGTTTAAAGCTAAGTTGTGCCACATGAGCATTATAAGTAAAAATCCTATTTTGAATTATCATAATTTAGTATTGTGATATGGAGATTCACATTTGCTGGATAAAAGAAAAACCAATTCTAAGTCCTTTTATTGTTTCTGCATTATAAACGAGCGGCGCCATTAACAAAATGTTGCCGCAAATGAAAATAACTTCACACGGAATATTTAAAGTCAATAATCGATGGACAAAAAAGAAATAAGGATTTATTTCAGCCAAATTAGTGATGTTACTACGCAATAAAATAGCCAATAGCACTTAGTAATGGTAAATTAGGGCTGAATATTCTTAAGTCTATTCATTTTCGTTACGCTGTGGTGCGGGTTTCTGCTTTGTGAAATAACCAAGACATTCCTACTGAAACAATATTTCTGTACAACCTACATAAACGAATTATAGATTTATTACTACAACTACAAAGAAATACTATTCATTTCTTTTATTTTCTAAATGCTAGAATATAAAAACACGAACATATAAAATGAATGACACGCCACGACACGATAAGCAAATCGATAAATAAACCGATATCTGGTTAATATTTTTGGCAACACTTATGTGATCTTTGACGTTATGTGACAGCGCAACTGCGCAAGTCACTGGGTTTTATCATAGTGTTTGAATGTTTTGATATTTCTTGTGTGTGCAGTTGTGACTTTGAGAAAGAGACTCCATTACGCTAATAATAGTAATCTGTAACACCTATGTATCACTCATGATCGCAATAAATATTTGTATTTGTATTGTATTTGAGACTCCTTATTGTGAAAAGTGATTTTGAGACAGGAGACTAATAGTGTCTAATATCACATCATTATGGATAGTACAGTTCGCCCGTGTATCAACTGTTCACTGCCCCATTAGACAATCAGAGCGATGAAATAGTAGTGCACCTACGATTGCACATGCACTTTAATATATCCTACTTAGTAGGCCAGACTCCGTTGAAATTGGCCGCCGCTACTCCATAATATTACTTAAGTCATAATTTGTCTATTAACTAGTCGGCAACCAACGTTTCTTTACCTAAGATGTTCAATGTTCACCCATCTATTTCCATGAAACCCGGCAAATTAAATAAATCATGTTAATTTTAATTGAAAGTATATATTAATCCCAACATAGAACAGTAGTTTTCATCTAGGCACAATAATTTTTGCACCGATACTAAGTTCCATAGTCACTTGGGCATTCCCCTTTAAGAGCTATTCTTAGTATCTAACATACAAATACAAACTCCCGTACCTATCTACCATATTTTACAGCGATTGGATAAGGTCGACCAAAAACATAACAAATGTCCCGTTTATTTTTAATTCGACTTTACATTTAAGAATATAACGATCATCGATGTGAATAATGCTCGTGGTGTATTTTGTTAATATTTTCTAAACGAATATGATACTCCTCGGTCTTCTATATAACTTGCCGCAGCGTATGTATGTGGTCTATGGTACTGTAGCCTTTTCGGAAACCGGCTTGTTCGAGAGGCTGAAAGTCGTGAAACCTGCGTGCGAGATGACTCGTAATGACTCTTGAAAACAACTTGTAAACATGGCTCAGCAGTGAGATGGGTCTGTAATTCTTCAACAGGGTTTTATCGCCCTTTTTGAAGAAAAGCACCACCACACTCCTGTGCCATGCTTTTGGCGTGTGACCTTCGAGTATGACGGAGTTGAATAACTTCTGAAGGGCCCGCAGGATCGGTGTACCTCCCGCCTTCAGAAGCTCAGCTGTAACTCCATCATCACTCAGCGCCTTGTTGTTTTTCAGTTGTTTGAGAGCCATTCTAATCTCGTGCAGGCTATTTCTGTACATTTTCTAATAATTCCCTCTAAAACCTTTTTCGCCTGCTGTTTTATCTTTAAGTATCTTAATTTATTTAGATTAGGTATATATGTTAATTTGAATATAACAAAGAATTAATAAAGTTAGAGTCTATTGAATTGAGATTGGAGTCTTGTCCCACGCCTGGAGTCATAGATTACTAATTTACGATGTAAAAATGATTAATTCCTTTTTTATTTTGGCAGTTGACGATCAGTCCTGAAGACCTGGTTCCCAAACTACCATCACCTCGGGACCTGCAACCTTTCCCGACGTCTGAAGCGCTAGTGCTGCGCGGCCACAGTGGGCTCGTGCGGTCCACGGACTTCGACCCGTCGGGACAGTACGTCGTGTCGGGAGGAGACGACGGCACGGTGCGAGGTACGCATCACTAGGATAATAACACAATTTATTCAGCTTTCCCATGTTGACATAAATTTGGGCGTCGAAAGCATTTATTAGGGTTCCGTACTCAAAGGGTACAACGGGACCCCAGCCTCTATGATAATAAGGTTTTTGTTTTTGAAAGACAATGTCCGCTAGGCAGTCAATTCCGTGTATCGCATGACACCGAGATGGTAGCGAGGCAATGGCCCGCCCCAGCACTGCGCCACACCGTCTCTGTCGCATTTATGAAGAAACGCCTCAATGAAGATGCAATGGAAATCATGTCATTATTTGCACTTTCTTTTACCCATAGTTTACGGGAAAACGTCACAGTTACTTTAATATATGTTTTCTGTATAACTCATGCTATGCTTCAGAAGAAGTTTTCGTCATGAATACCGTAACAGAAAACATTATAAGTTTTAACACATAATAACAAACGCAGTGGCGGGAAGTACATGCTCAAAAAGTATGATTAAACCTTTTTGACATAAAAAGTACCAAAGTCTCTTTCAATAATTCTCAAAAAACAAATAACTAGTCATGCTACTCTACAGGGGTCTCTGTTCGAATCAGTTGTAAAATCATCATACGTAGTTTCGTGTGCATAATTGTTTTACATTACTGGCTATAATAATCGAGAACATTTCAAATTGCTGGAATGCAAGCAGCAAAGTATCTATATAGTAGTTGAAACGTCATAATATGGTGAATGTTTAGTATCGAACACTTGTTATTTTTACCTGTCTTTTGGGCGGCTTGCAACGCGTTTAATAGTATAATCGCCCGGGCACAATGCGGGTAGTTGTAGAACTTCGAACGCGAGACAGTGGTAGCAGTAAGTACGACGCTAGAACGTGCCAGTCGCGTATATCGCCCGACGCAGACGGTTGTGTGTGTCTGTCATCTGTCTTCTTGATAAAACGCACGTTTAGACCGGTGGCGTGATCTTGGAATAATGTTACTACTTAATTATACTGTTTAACTTTTTTATAAATGATCTTCCCCAGTGTTTTAAATTTTCGGATTGCTATTTGTTTGCAGATGATTTGAAATTTGCTAGAACAATTAACTTACTCAGCGATACACTGTTCTTGCAAGATGACCTAAATCAACTCATAGAACGGTGGAATTAAATTTAAAAAAATGCTTTTATACGAAATTCTCTAGAAAATCAAAATGTTATACACTCTGGATACTTTTCAAAGTCAAAGTCAAAATCATTTATTCCGTAAAAAATTTACATTTATGTGGAATCATCATTTTTTTTTACCCTACCTGTACTTCATAGATAACACAAAAGTCCAAGAGGTGGAAACTATTAAGGATCTTGGAGTAATATTTGATAGAAAAGTTACTTTCGTTCCACATATTGAGCATATTATAAAGAAAGCATCCAAAATGCTGGGATATAGGATCATAATAAGAAATACCAAGAGTTCCAATGAACATGACACAAAAATAATGCTGTTCAATAGCTTAGTGCGGAATATCTTGGAATGCTGCAGCGTGGTGCGGAGACCTCATTTTGCGTGCCATACACTACGCTTGGAAAGGGTGTAGAAGCGATTCTTGTGGCATTTAGCATTTTCTAAAGGCAAAGCAAAGCAGTTCAGTTTAGATGCACACTTTATCTATTCGTCGGAATATCACGGATGGTCTCTTTTTTTACAAGCTAGTAAGAAACAAAATTGATTGCCCTAACCGAATCAAATAAGATTTCACGCCCCTTCGAGATATCCTCGCAATGCTATCACACCGCTTTGTCCACCCCTACCAAGGACTGTTCTTGGCGCAAATTCTGAGGAATTTGCGCCAAGAACAGTGAGTGAGACTATATAAATTGTTAAACAGCTGTAGTGACTTTATTGATGTACATCACGACAATATTGATAAATTTACCAAAATTACAGTTCAATACAATACAATTTTAATTGAATAAATTTTATGTTAGATATATCAATAATATTGTACATCTTGATTAATACCAATTTAATTTAATTATTATTTCATTGTATTCTAATAATCAGAATATTTTAAATTTAAATTAATATTAATCGAATATTTAATTTATTAATATAAATTCGAATCTAGTCTGAATTATGTATTATTTGATTAATTTTATTATTATTTTAATTTCATTTGTGTTTAGATATTTTATTTTGATCATGTTTTAGTTATAATATTTTCGCTGTTAACTGTATTTTTACATGTAGTGTTAAGCAGTAAGAGATTGTTACATTTAAGCAAGCATATTGTCAACAAACACGAATAACAGTATTAACGTAAACAATTGTTGGTTAATGAAATAAATAAATAAAATAAAAATAGATTCGCATAGCGAATGAAATATTGTAATACGGTTGATTACACCGCGGTAGACGGTAGAAAATTGTGCTTGGGAGTCAGGGTGATTACATGAGAAAACAGGTTTCGGGTACAGGGGGCTGCGGTGGCAGTATGAGAAGTGTCCTCAACTGCCGCCACAACAAGCGGGAAGACAGCGAACTGTTTGTGGCGCAGTCGCTGTGCCGTACTGGCAGGAGTCGGCAAATGGGGAGGGCAACCCACAGCTCTCCCCGGGTGCGTGTCCCGACCATCTGGGACACGGCGCAAAAGAGGGGCACCGGAGCAGCATAGCCGCGTTCCCGCGGCTCCCCCTATCAAGCGCCAGAAGAAGTCCACGGCAGGTTAGGCTTAGTCGGTGCGAGTCCGACATACCCACCCGCAGACACTTTTTGCGGGTGGCATGCATCAGCATTCCCCCTGCCTAATCAAAAAAAAAAAAAAAAAAAGGTTTCAGGTACAGACAACTCTGTGCAGGTCGGTACCTATCGGTGCAGGTTTAAATTGCATGAAGGAACAGGTAAATCTATCCTTATTGACCACCATGGCCTCCATGGGTCTTAGCCGCTGCGCCGTACGTGCAGTCAAATTATTAATATTAAAAATATTTATTTATACACTATTGCATTCTATGTCTAGTAGGTTGTAAAGTAATTTACTGTACATTTTGTCGAAAAAGTATCAGGAATTCGTCATTTAATTCTCATTCCAAATTTAATTCAAACAATTATTTTTGGTCGCTAAGTGCGGAATACCGTTTGCTATGTTGGCGCGGACTTTGAGTACCATCTGTCAAACTTCAGCACATCGGGAATGTACGTAGGCGGACTTAATGCCAAAGTCATTTTCTACCAGTCAATATATTCAATACATATAGTGTACAATAAATACTATATGAACTACTATTACCAACCATCAGCATCTTCAACTGAAGTTAGCATCGCAAAAGTGAAGGCAATGGCTACTTAACTGGTTCTGTGCGGATGGCACCGCAAAGCCGCCATGGATATCTATTGTGTATGGCGTGTGGCACCCGAGAGGAGTCCAAACTTTTACCACTAAAAGTCTGATAAAATGATATCTTCCAGAAGTTTCCCATAAATAAAAGTATTTTTATTTGTCACGGAGATCGTGCCTACAGTGTCAATTCAGGATATTACGTGAATTTTCATACTCCAGAGGTTGTAAACCATTTCATTAATATGAGTACTTGATTATGATTGGAATACGACAAACCTGTCGTTTCTGCACTTATTAGTAGTTGTAAGTTTTTTAACTTATACCTACTGACTCACGTTTTTTTTTGGAAAGCGGTTGGTAATAGTTTGTCCAAATATAAATAAAATAAAATAGCCTTTATTGCTGCTTCCTTATCACTATTACATACTGCTTACAAAGATTGCCTACTCACTAAAATAAAATTCATGCAATATATTTAATAATGTTAAGCATTATGGCAACTGGATATTTATCTGGAACAGCTTGTCCATTGACAAAGGCCTCCTCTAAAGATTTCCAATTATTTCTGTCTCTTGCTATACGGGTCCATGCCGGCCCAGCTATTTTCTTCAAATCATCTTCCCATCTTTTACTCTGTCTTCCTCTTTTTCTTTTGCCATCTCTTGGGTACCACTCGGTTGTTATTTTAGTCCATTTCTCTTTGTTTCTCGTAGCATATGTCCAGCCCATCGCCATTTTAGCAGTCTGTAAGCTACGTGTGCATTTTTAAATTTTGTCTTTAATTTAATTTCGTGTAATTGTACTCTGTCTCTTCTTTTAATTCCTAAAATACTCCTCTCTATACTATTTTGGCAGACTTTTAATTTGCTTTCTAATTGTTCTGTTAGCGCCCACGTTTGACACCCGTATAGCAAGCATGGCATAATACATATTTCAAATAATTTCTTTTTGCCTTTCATAGGCATATCCTTATTCTTCATTACTTCACTAAGTTACCAAAATCTTTTCCAAGTATTAGTGATTCTTCTATTAATTTCTTTACTCATGCAGTCTTCTGTTGATATAAGCTGTCCCAAGTAAATGTATTCATTTACATATTCTATTTCTTCATTATTTACTATCAACTTTTCTCTTTGTTGGGAATTGGTTATAATTTTAGTTTTAGTTAGATTCATTGATAGGCCGGCTTTAACACTTTCATCAGATAATTGTTGTAACATTAGTCTGAGAGTTTCTGCATCCTCTGAGAATAAAACTAAATCATCCGCGAAGCGTAGATGGTTAAGATTTTCACCATTTATATTAAGGCCTTTTCTAGTCCAGTCTAGGTTCCTAAAGATTAACTCCAAAACAGCTGAGAATAGTTTTGGTGATACAGAATCTCCTTGACGCACACCTCTGCTGATAGGAAATTCGTTGCCAATAGATTCGAGTTTAACTTGCGCTGTGCTCGCTGTGTATACGTTTTTAATTAGTCTAATGTATTTTTGTTGCACTCCTTGTTTTACAAGCGCGTCCCATATAAACTCATGTTCTAACGTATCGAACGCTTTGTTGAAGTCTACAAATCCTAAAAAAAGTATTTTATTATACTCTCTATATTTTTGTAAAATTTGCCTTAGCGTGTGTATATGATCTACGGTTGAAAATTTGGTTCGGAAACCAGCTTGCTCCCTAGGTTGGTTTTCTTCCAAACAATTGGTAATTCTACTTAATATTATTTTAGAAAACACTTTTTATATATTAGACATTAAGCTTATCGGTCTATAGTTCCCAATTTCGTCCTTGACTCCTTTTTTATGTAGCAATATGATTGTTGATTTAGTCCAGGCTTCTGGGATGTTTTCTGTGTCTAAGATTTCATTGAACAGGTCTTTTAGTTTTGGAGCTATCACTGGTAACGTCGTTTTTAGTAGTTCATTAGTGACCAAATCTGATTCAGGTGCCTTATCTAGTTTTTGTGTATTGATAGCTTTCATTGTTTCTTCTTTTAAAATTGGTTGTATTTCATCCGTATCCATTGAATTTAGAGCATTATCTTTTGCTACTTTTTCCCATTTTGGCTTTGGTATAGATTTTTATAGTATTCCGTAGCAATTGTAAGTATTTCTGGTCGTTTGCTGGTTTTTCCTCTGTTTTTAGTGTTCATATTTGGAATCCAGTCCTTTTTGTGGGTCATCTCTTTTAACGCTTTTTTTATTCCTCCTGTTCTTTCAATGTGTTTTCTCAATGAAATTAATCTTTTTCTAAGTTGTTCGCTAATCTTTTTGCTAATTTCTGCTATTTTTTGGCGATTAATTATCTTTCCTTTTTGTATAAGTTCTTTTCGTTCTTGTAATAACTCCTTACTTTTAGATGATATTACTGTCTTAGCCATTACGTTAACTTTAGCAGTTTCTGTTTTTAATTGATCAAGAAATCTGTTGTATTTTTCTTGGGTTGATGTACATTCTTGTTCTTCACGTTCCAAATATATGTTAACGTAAAAAAGTCACGTCAATAAGTTTGGAATTATCCTACTGGCCCATTGTAACTTGTCTTGCACATGTGTACCCGTTTCTTTTCATTGATTGCTTTATAAAATCGATATGAATACATTATTTCCAAACAATATCACTTTAACTACTTAAAAAATATAAAATATAAAAATAACAAGTGGAAACAGAAAAAAAAACATAAATTACAGTTCATAGCGGATGGATCCCCAGAGGAGCCATATAAGTATCTGGCGCTAGGAGCCACAAAAGATTTGTTCGCCGCCAGGCCAAATCGCTTAAAAAACCAACGCATCGAATCGGTTAAACTACTCATTCAAGATTGAGAGCGATAGCCGCTGAAATAAAAGGAAAGGCTTTGGCATCAATGTCAATGGCGAGTACATCACCCAGGAAAAATAGCAGGGATACCCCATACCATCCCTTAGGTGTCGTAAAAAGCAACTAACGGACAAAGTGACACCTGTGTACTAGGTAACACCTAACTGCGGCCGCCAACTCGCATGCCAAGCGCGGTGACTAAGGCAAACTCGTCCAAATGGCAACGTTACAGACACCTTTGGGGAAGGCCTATGTTCAGGCTGATGATGTGATGTTTGTTTGGCAGTTTGGGAAACGAGCACCGGTCGGTGTCTGCGCAGCATCCCGCTGGGCGAGCCCGTGGCGCGCGTGGCGTGGATCCCCGCGCCCGGCCTCAGCCTGCTGGCCGCCGCGGCGGGCCGGCGCCTGCTGCTGCTCAACCCGGGCGGGGACATCGGTGAGCACTCGCACGTAGGCGTAAGGGCGTCGATGGTTTTCGTTGCTTACTTACCTTCATTCTTCTTGCAGGGGCCCATAGAGTAGCGATGAAGACGGACGAACTTCTGGAAGAGCCGCCCCCGGCGCACGACGTGGTGGTGGACGAGCGGACGTCGTCGTGCGTGGCGTGGCAGCGCGTGCCGCCCGAGGACTGGGCGCGGGGCGTGAGGATCGCGCTCGAGCACTTCAAGCCCGTCACGCATGTGAGTAGCACTGTACTGGGGGGCTGAGCTCCGGAGTAAAATACGCATCACAGAATTTAAAACAAACAAAAAGAGAATAAAATAAAAAAAAGTACGTGTTCATTTAAGAATAGTTGAAATTAACTATACGATTGTGCTGGATTGTTGTTGGAGGAGAAATATTAACTTTAATTTTGATTCTAAAATTGCCAACGCAATTAATTGTGCGTAATACTGGAGGCATGTCATTGCAGCACTTGGTCGCGCTATACTTGAAGCCACCTCGAAATTCAGTAGTTTTATTTCGCGCATAGTTTCATGTAGCCGAAGCTGTGCGAGCTGTATATTTATTATGATCGCTCTTCCAGACCAGTTGGAGTATTAGGGGGTAAATGATAATACTAAACACAAATTTTCTTTGTCTTCTTGTAGTAGGTTTAGGTAACTAGTGACAACGGCAGCTGGTGTCTGTATTTAACTCACCGTAACGTGCCAAGAAATCAGCCGGAAAGCATAATAAGCTTTTCGAGTCAAAAGCTTTTCAAATCAAACTGATCTGACAAACCTTGCGCTACTCCCTTATAAAATAATCCTTGTAAAATAAAAGAATAGTAGGCTGTATGATTCATTTATGCGCAGTACAACATAACAATTAAACAATAGACTAAGTAATATAAATAAATAAACGCGCGTGTCGTCAAGCGGTATCGGTTACCGGAAGACATATTGAAGCGTTGGGGTTAAGCAGTTAAAGACATGTGTACTAGGTTACGACGTTTATTACTCTATATCATAAAATACATAAAAATGGTGCACCACTACAAGTATCGCTACGTAGACAATTATATGAGAACGTTATAAAGGAGCTTACCTACTAAATAGTATAAGGGAACTTACATACTACACTTCAATATTAAAAGAGTATATTACAGGCATATTGGGCAGCGGGTCGGAAATTTCTATTGAAAAGTTAAGGCTCAAGATTGAGCGAGATTATGCGTCATTTAAGATTGGCGTCACTGTGACTGACTGCCCGGCATTGTGGCCATTAAATGTTGAAATATGTGAATGGATTAATTGGTTTCGTCGACCAACCAATCCAAACCAAATGCAAACATAATAATTTTAACTTTAATATATTATATCAGAACGTGAGAGGAATTCGAACAAAAACTTCCCAATTTTTGTCATTGCTGGAATCCTTAGGGTGTGATTTGTTTGCAATCACAGAAACCGGTCTCAATGCGGCGATAAACGATTCGGAGTTTGTCGTGCCAGGATATCAAATATTGCGTTGCGATCGCGCTGACGGACGCAAACAAGGAGGAGCACTTTTAGTGGCCACACCGCGATTTGATTTACGGCGAGTGGCGATTCCGGGTAACGTCAACGTCAACGTCGACGATCGCAAATTTGAACTAGTGTGCGCGGGTGTGTACAGAGGGAATCGTTTTTTATTTACGTGTTGTACAGTATATATTCCTCCGCAGACTGACGAGAATGAGTTTATGGTCTTGTTTAAAATATTGGAAAGTATATGTGTTAAGTTTATAAATAAGTTAGTAGTTTTAGGTGATTTTAATTTGTATTCCTGTAACAGTAACATTGTTAATTATTTTGAATATTTTATGGCATTCTGTGAATTCGTTCAGTGTAACGAGATACCGAACTGTAGTGGCAGACAGCTGGACCTCGTACTGGGCGCGCGCGGCGCGGACGAGGCGCCGCAGCCCGTCGGTGCCTACCACCCGCTCTGCACGCGTGCCTCGCGCCCGCCCGCCCCGCGCCCGTCTATGTCCCTGAGCCGAGCGTGCGACACCCGTATGCGCAATCGATATGCCGCGAAAATGGATATTTAACAAAACCGATTTTAATATCTTATATCAATCCTTGAGTGAAATTGATTCGATCGATTTATATTGCTGTATAGATCCGGACGTTACATTAAGTTTATTTTATAATAAAATCTATGAGGTCTTTAGTATGTGTGTGCCGCTAAAAATACCAATTCGAGGAGCAGCAGGTACGTATACCCAGTATGGTATACGAGTGCGATCATTAGCGACATATAACTCAAATATTCACTACATAAAAAGTATAAATCTAGTAGGGCGCGCGAAGACTATGAAGCGTTTTCTCGGTGCAGGGCGAGGGTTAAACTCGAGACCGCCCGAGCTCACGACGAATACCGAAACCGCGTCCAGAGTCATCTGGCAAAAGAACCGCGAGCATTTTGCAATTTCATAAGATCCAAAGCCGGCAACACGTCCAATTGCAAAATAATAAAAGACGGTAAAGTATTGTCAGAGTTTGAGTGTGCGGGAGAGTTTGCCCGGTACTTCGAGTCTGTGTATAACCGGGAGCCGGCCACGCTGAGCGCGGAAGCGGCCAGCGCTGACGCGGGCTGCACGTCGGAGGCGCCGGCTGCACGCGTTCATCTCGAGCGGCTTTGCGCCGCCGACGTGCGCCGCGCGCTCGCGCGTAGTCCGTCCCAGCGCTCGGCGGGGCCCGGCGGGATACCAGCGCTTCTGTTTAGGGACTGCAGGGCAGTATTAGTCGAGCCGTTGCTTCATTTGTTTAACATCTGTATCGAGATTGCGACGTTCCCAGAACACTGGAAACTTACTCGTGTGGTGCCAGTACCGAAAGGCAGTGGAGGATCGGCGCCCACTGACTACAGACCTGTGGCGATCTTGTGTACTCCGGCGAAAGTATTCGAGGCGGCCATCCATGGTTGCCTTGATCCACAGGTGAGCGCCCAGTTGTCCGACGCTCAGCACGGGTTCCGACCTGGGCGGGGGACGACTGGGAACTTACTGGATTTGATGACACATCTAGTACCCAAAGTAAACGCTGGGCTGCAGGTGGACGTTGCTTACTTTGATTTCCGAAAGGCGATCGACACAGTCGGACTTGACATCTTACTGGCCAAGCTGGCCGGCATGGGGTGCACCCCACACACGTTAACATTCTTCGCCTGTTACTTCCGGGACAGATGTCAATATGTCGACTGTGGCGGACATCTTTCGGATCCCTACCCGACAAGATCTGGGGTAAGTCAGGGGAGCAATTTAGGGCCTCTTTTGTTCATTTTGACTGTCAACGACTTGCCGAAGGTAGCCAGCAAGTCTAGGCCTTTACTTTTCGCGGATGACCTTAAACTGGCCTATAAAATAGAGCATAATGCAGATCACGCCACACTACAGCGGGATATTAATAGCGTAGTCAATTGGAGCATTCAAAATAGGCTTTATTTTAATGTGAGTAAGTGTTCCGTGCTGTCCTTCAGTCGCGCACGAACCCCGCGCCATTACCAATACCTCATGGACGGGGAGCCGCTACCGCGGGTGACAGAGATGCGAGACTTAGGCGTACGCTTCACTGCTGATTTACAGTTTCGACAGCATATCACTGATGTATGCAAGAAAGCTTATCATAATCTGGGACTAATATTACGCCAAGCGAACAATTTCACAAACATAGGCGCTTTGAAAGCACTTTACGAGGCACTCGTGAAGAGTCATCTGGAATGCAATGCCGTAATATGGTCACCACACGAGGAGAAGTACAGGCTGATGTTCGCTGCTACGCGTCCCGGATGAGTTCGTGGGGCGGCGGCGGCGGCCGGAGTGCTGGCCGTGCTGCGTTCATATCTTTGATATCTTTTTTCATAGCATTGATATCTTTCCGTGCACACTGAACGAATTCACACAGGCCGCTTATTGTACAATTTGTATAGTTTCAGTTTTTAATATTGAGTAACCATTATTGTTTTTAATTTATAAGTAATTAAATAAAGTAAATAGCCTATAGCTATTGAATTAGGTATTAAGTTCCTGTAATGATAGTTTATGTGTGTTTAAATAAAAAAATAAAAAAAATTTTGTACTTGTAGTACTGGTACTCTGCAGCAACTGTCCGAAGCTATACGTTCATTGTATTTACTGCACATTTTGTAGTTGGAAACTTGGTCCATCTGAGTTTACTACAATGCCGGTAAATTCAATTTTGGTTAGTTAGGTTGTTCTTCTCTATTTCTTTACTTATGACATTGCCTTTGTTATCATAAAGTATGTTGTCATAATGTGTACTATTGTAGTATTTGTAGTGCCTCTTAAGAGCTTGGATACGTTTTTTATTTCTATACGTTAATTATTGATGGCCATGGACATCAATAATTATATCATGATACTTCACCGGTTGTGTAATCACAGGTTTGATACACCGATATTACCAACAACTTATTTGACATAGTACTTAGAACTGTATGCCGAGAGGCACCTGTGCTCCATGATTTGGATATTTTTGCTTCACACACTTTTAAAATAATGGCTATGGAAGTTCTATAATAGTTATTTTATAAACCTATGTGTACCACGAGTGAGCTCTTAACTGCTTCTCTCCTTCGTTGTTACTCGTAATTAATTAATCTTAAAGCTATTCATATATGTACGTATTTTGTTATTAAGATGTGATAAAATAATTGTTTATGTCATCACAATTAATAACAATAACAGGAACAGGTTTATTAAATGCAGCACGTTTTTATATTATAAAATTATTATCTTGTTTGTTACAATTTCTGAGGGTTAAATTACAGAGTTAACATAGACTAAAAATTACTTTGGGCCAATCACACTCCTAATTTAAGTAGATTACTAATCGGAAGTTCATCGCTCTTGTAGTCCTGAATATTAACGCATTGGGTCCTATTGCTGAGGTAGTCTTTAAAGATTTGCAGTGGGAAGCCACGAACACCGAGAAACTCCAATTTAGATAACAGTTTGGAAATTGTATCAAAAGCTTTTTTAGATAAAAATATTGAGAGTACCTTTGTTGTTTGTCTATTTGTGTGGCTACATGATTCGTAAAATCTAGAACGTAGTAGTCGTAATAGTTTAATTGTAAAGTGTAACTTATTAATGTCCCAATAAAGTAAACTCAATAATAAAATAAATGGTAAGCCCAGTTTTGCCTTTATTCTGCACAATTCTCTTTAAAGTTTATAAGCGCTGCTACAAGGTAATCGGTGGGTACCTCTGCAACGTGTAAATAATGAATATTTTTGTGAAAACGATAAAAGCTCTGGGTATTGTGGCTCCAATATTGTATATTATCTTACCAGCATCACTGTCTCCCCGTATGTTGTGTACCCAACGTTGCAAGAGAGCTATGCACCTGGTCACAGCTTTAAATAGAAAACTTTGGATTACAGCCACTTTCTGCCGTACTGTTTTCTACATGACACCTGTTAGATTTTGTCCGATTTATGACACAAGACGAGAAAAATGATGTTGGAGCTGGAATTCGTGGGCAGGAAAATGTTTTTCCTGCTCACACCAACTCCATGATCAGGACACGATGCGCCTTTGATGTGTCCTCAACAGCCATGCGCCGCGTATATGGCACCTGCAATCTAACGGAAGCTCAGCCTAAGCGGTCCCGTAGATTGCTTACTGTCCAACTTAGGCGCCTTCTTGGCTTGTGATGCCACCACAGATTCCGTTTTGGGCCTTTGGCATCCAAAAGCGGCACTTTACCTGCCAAGGTCATTCCAGCTAATGTCTACCAGAACCAGATGTCAGCCCTATTCTTATTCAGAATGTCCTTATACCTCTGACAATGAACGCTGGATAGCCTCTTCAATTTTACTTTTTGTACTCGAGTTCAAATGAGTCTTCGAGTCTTTTTCAGACTTCTAACAGCCTTCTGTCCTCCTAGTTACCATAAAATCGGTTACCTTTAAGCTAACTGGGTTGTCTCCAGCATCTACCGTGACTTATAGGATTACTGCTACTTTCTCCATGTCATACAGCAACGCGTCCAAGTGTAGTTAGTCAATGCTGTCCCAAATATGAATCAGCAGAACTCCACTGGTCGGCGAAAGGTCAGTAAAGGGCCGATTTACCCAGGTTTCGGAGAGACAAAGTTCGAGACTGAGTACTTCCCACGCCTCCATCAGCACTTCCCACGAATTCATGGACACCTTGGATTATGTTACAAGAGATTATGGGATGGTGTTTGGGTAGGATGAAGGGAATGGCGTAATGGGGGGCGCGAGGCAGATAGATAAAGCTCGTCAAGGGCATGGTTTTTCAAACTCTTTGCAGTCACAGACCATTTTCACAATTGAAAAAATCTCATGGACCCCTGTCAAAGAATATGATAGTACAAGAAAACAAGTAATTTATTGGTATTTTAAACTTCGCAATCTGACATATTATCATATATTATGGCCACGGGTTACGATCGCGATTACAATTTAAGGCAAATCATTACCTTTTGGTTAACCTGACGTTTCGGCATAAATTGCACAATCCGTTACCTGATATTCTAATTTTCCTTTGATGAGAAATGCTGTATTTAGTACACAATTAACTAATAAATATCTCAAGAGTGAAATATCTAACTGTGGACTCCTGATATCCACGCTACGGATCCCTAAGGGATCCGTGGATCCCACTTAAGGAAACCCTGGTCTAGGGGTTTCGGTTTGTGTCCGCATACCAGTTGGGGAGTTGAGGATGCAGACACGGGTTAACACGTAAAAGAAAGCCTACCAGACTTGTTTCGTTTTATTAACCGCCAGACCATTCATTCACCATAGTGCTGTAAACCAAAATCCGCCCGAATATGGGCCAGTGACTACTTATTAAATACATTTTCCAACGTCTAAACTAACAATGACGTGTCGTCCATCAGGTGGCGTGGCACGCGCGAGGCGACTACCTGTGCGTGACGCTCCGGGACGGCGCCTCGCGGGCCGTGCTGGTGCACCAAGTGTCGCGGCGCCGCTCGCAGCTGCCCTTCAGCCGCGCCAAGGGCCTGGTGCAGTGCGCCCTGTTCCACCCCACCAAGCCGCTGCTGTTCGTTGCGGTGAGTATGTTACTGCGGTGACTACGTGTGCGTGGTGCTGGTGCACCAAGTGTCGCGGCGCCGCTCGCAGCTGCCCTTCAGCCGCGCCAAGGGCCTGGTGCAGTGCGCCCTGTTCCACCCCACCAAGCCGCTGCTGTTCGTTGCGGTGAGTATGTTACTGCGGTGACTACGTGTGCGTGGTGCTGGTGCACCAAGTGTCGCGGCGCCGCTCGCAGCTGCCCTTCAGCCGCGCCAAGGGCCTGGTGCAGTGCGCCCTGTTCCACCCCACCAAGCCGCTGCTGTTCGTTGCGGTGAGTATGTTACTGCGGTGACTACGTGTGCGTGGTGCTGGTGCACCAAGTGTCGCGGCGCCGCTCGCAGCTGCCCTTCAGCCGCGCCAAGGGCCTGGTGCAGTGCGCCCTGTTCCACCCCACCAAGCCGCTGCTGTTCGTTGCGGTGAGTATGTTACTGCGGTGACTACGTGTGCGTGGTGCTGGTGCACCAAGTGTCGCGGCGCCGCTCGCAGCTGCCCTTCAGCCGCGCCAAGGGCCTGGTGCAGTGCGCCCTGTTCCACCCCACCAAGCCGCTGCTGTTCGTTGCGGTGAGTATGTTACTGCGGTGACTACGTGTGCGTGGTGCTGGTGCACCAAGTGTCGCGGCGCCGCTACCACCAGGCCGCTACTGTGTTGATAAATGTTTATATTAATGTTTTCTTTTCTTACAGACGCAACGTGTGGTGCGTGTGTACGACCTGGTGAAACAAGAGCTGGTGCGGAAGCTGCTGACGGGCGCGCAGTGGATCAGCAACATGGCGGTGCATCCGGCCGGGGACAACCTGCTCGTGAGCTCCTACGACAGGAAGTGTATATGGTACGTCGTCGCTATATGTTCCGATGATTTTAGTAATTGATATAACCTCCAATTATAACCTGCTGGTTCGGTTATTTGTTTGTTTTGCATTTTAAAATAATAATTATAATATCCTGGGACATTATTTACACACGGTCATGTGATCCCAAACTAAGCAGAGCTGTACTATGGAAACCAGATAACTGATATACTACTTTTCTTTAGTAAATACATACTTATATAGATAATTACACCCAGACTCAGGACAAACAGTCATGTTTATGCACACAAATATCTGTCCTGGGTAGGAATCGAACCCACGACCTCCGGCGTGAAAAGCAAGTATTTGCCAAGCACGCCATTCTTGTACTGTTGGCTTCGTTTTCTTTCTTCGTCGATCTAATATTCTATTTGGAAAAATTCAGGCCGAATTTAGTTTCGAGTATGTCTCGTGCGTCTGTACGTTAGGTACCTGTAAGCTATAGCATTGATATTAATACGAACGAACAAAAATAACGAACCTCTCCTCGAATACACAGGACAAATTCATTTTTTTATCGAGTGCCGGCCTCAGTATCTGTGTTTTCACATTATTATTGTGAAAAATGAGAGGATAAGTTCCCAAGTAACAATATTCTCCTATAACTATTGGCTTATAAGAAAAAACGTCTTATAGGAATCCAGTAAACGCATTGACTAAGGTCACTGATCTTAAAACAGCATCCATTGAGGCGATTTGTACTACAAGCACTTTGTGTTCTATTAGGTAGATTTATAAATGTTTATTGGATCAATCTATACGATTATGTCTCCAAATTGCCTTTTAGTCATATTTCGTAGTTTTATAAAAGTTCACAGAATTATTTTATAAGATAATTACTAGACTAGCAATCTTAAAAGAGCATTTGATAGAACGTATTTGCAAAATGCATATTTTAATCCTATAAACACATTATATAAGATAATTGATTCTTGTAAACATCTTTTTTATTTCTCTATAAGACATGAGTACTCCTAAGAACGTCTTAGGTAAAGCTGCTATAAGTAGTAAATTAGGATTGATTTGTTTCAATCATGACTTCTAAGGGATTGCTAGCACAGAACTAGCACGCTCGCTGATGTT
Source organism: Pseudoips prasinana (assembly GCA_951640165.1). NCBI lineage: Eukaryota > Metazoa > Arthropoda > Insecta > Lepidoptera > Nolidae > Pseudoips > Pseudoips prasinana. The sequence continues at coordinate 36,472,397 of OX621247.1, forward strand.
TATGAGTAAAATTGTACTAATATGTGCCTTTACCATGTTATTACCAGCGTGATTGCTCGTCCATGGCCATTTTATTTTGTTAACTGGCATAAGAAGCCAGAAAAAATAAAAATGGATTTACACAAGTGCAGTACGAGTTATAGAAGAGAAGTTTAAAAAAGTACTTTGAGATGATATTAGGAACGGAGTTGGAAACAATACTTTGCTTGAATAAAAAAGAGTCCGAGAAAGTTTGTAATGGTTCCGTACACCAAAAATACGAAAATTGCAAAGGCTTATCGGAAAATGATGATCATCAAGAAAATATTGAAAATAGTAACGAAAGCGGTTTTGATGATTTTAATAATGACGGAATACCTTAGTTCGAAAAGAAATATGAATTGCAGAAGGATGTGCAACAAAATCGAGATTTTATATAAATAAATCATATTTTGTTATTTTCAGCTCCTAAGATAGTAAGATTCTATTTTAACAATAACGTCAAACAACGACTGACGTCATTGTCTAGGCTAGCCGAGGCGGCAATATCTGTAAAACACTGTTATGGTACGTAAAATAAATAATAGTTAAAAAAAAACAAAAAACACGCTTTATATAATATAACTAAAAAATAGGAAATAAATTTTAATAAATTTAAATTGAAAATAGTGTAAATTAAATATATATTTTATTGTAAAAAAGCATGGGGTGCATGGTGTCAATAGTTATAAATATTTTACTGACAGATTTGAGTAACAGCAACCCACGCTTTTTTACAATAAAATATTTTCAATTTAAATTTATTAAAATTTATTTTCTATTTTTTAGTTGTTTCTTTTTTATAATTTTATATAAAGCGTGATTTTTTTAACTATTTTTCTAATCAAATTAGTGTATTGTCGTCTGTCTTCGATAAATCTACAAAGGTTGAATGAAATCTGACCATTCAAAGTGGGTCTAAAGGAGTCTAAATAAATAAATAATAAATAAAAAAGGTTTTATTCACGTAGACTTCAAAAAAGCGCTTGTAAATAGTCAGAACATGTTTGTAGTATTATAGTTGTATACATTATTATTTCTAGTAACATAGATATTAGGTACACATGTATTGATAGTAATAAAACATTAATAAAATTTATTTTCTAGTAGTCTGTTACATACATTCAAGTGAAGCTAATATAAAGCGCGTAAAAAGAAAACTTACAATGATTGTAAGTCAAGTAAAGTTTGTAAGTGAATATAGCAAATTTTAGATTTGTTTTTATTTTCTTGTTAGTCTAAACAAGAAAATAAAAACAAATCTAAAATTTGCTATATGCACTTACAGAAGGGATACATCAGTATTGACTATGTCCCATGGATCCCTAAAAATAAATCATGGTGACAGGCCAGTATGTCTTAAAGTAGTCTTAACTTTGACCAAATAGTTCTATAAAGCTCCTGAGAAATGCAATATGGTGGCCTGAGCAGATCCGAATGGACTTAGTATATATTGTTTATTATTATTAAAAAAAACTTGTGTGTACTTATGTACACGCGTTAGAAGTTATACTTCTTAATATACAACTTGAACATAGTTATAAATTTTCATACCACCTAGAACTCACGTCATGCTGTTATTTTTACGATGCGCGCGCATCGTAAAAATTCACTCTCATACATTTTCATACCACCTAGAACTAACGTCATGCTGTTATTTTTACGATGCGCGCGCATCGTAAAAATACACTCTCATACATTTTCATACCACCTAGAACTAACGTCATGCTGTTATTTTTACGATGCGCGCGCATCGTAAAAATTCACTCTCATACATTTTCATACCACCTAGAACTAACGTCATGCTGTTATTTTTACGATGCGCGCGCATCGTAAAAATTCACTCTCACATTTTCATACCACCTAGAACTAACGTCATGCTGTTATTTATACGATGCGCGCGCATCGTAAAAATTCACTCTCATACATTTTCATACCACCTAGAACTAACGTCATGCTGTTATTTTTACGATGCGCGCGCATCGTTTAAATTCACTCTCATACATTTTCATACCACCTAGAACTAACGTCATGCTGTTATTTTTACGATGCGCGCGCATCGTAACAATTCACTCTCATACCACCTAGAACTAACTTCATGCTGTTAAATTTTTTGGTGTCGGTGTGCGCGCGCATCGTAAAAATTCACTCTCACATTTTCATACCACCTAGAACTAACGTCATGCTGTTATTTTTACGATGCGCGCGCATCGTAAAAAATCACTCTCATACATTTTCATACCACCTAGAACTAACGTCATGCTGTTATTTTTACGATGCGCGCGCATCGTAAAAATTCACTCTCATACATTTTCATACCACCTAGAACTAACGTCATGCTGTTATTTTTACGATGCGCGCGCATCGTAACAATTCACTCTCATACCACCTAGAACTAACTTCATGCTGTTAAATTTTTTGGTGTCGGTGTGCGCGCGCATCGTAAAAATTCACTCTCACATTTTCATACCACCTAGAACTAACGTCATGCTGTTATTTTTACGATGCGCGCGCATCGTAAAAATTCACTCTCATACATTTTCATACCACCTAGAACTAACGTCATGCTGTTATTTTTACGATGCGCGCGCATCGTAAAAATTCACTCTCATACATTTTCATACCACCTAGAACTAACGTCATGCTGTTATTATTACGATGCGCGCGCATCGTAAAAATTCACTCTCATACATTTTCATACCACCTGGAACTAACGTCATGCTGTTATTTTTACGATGCGCGCGCATCGTAAAAATTCACTCTCATACATTTTCATACCACCTAGAACTAACGTCATGCTGTTATTTTTACGATGCGCGCGCATCGTAACAATTCACTCTCATACCACCTAGAACTAACGTCATGCTGTTATTTTTACGATGCGCGCGCATCGTAACAATTCACTCTCATACCACCTAGAACTAACTTCATGCTGTTAAATTTTTTGGTGTCGGTGTGCGCGCGCATCGTAAAAATTCACTCTCACATTTTCATACCACCTAGAACTAACGTCATGCTGTTATTTTTACGATGCGCGCGCATCGTAAAAAATCACTCTCATACATTTTCATACCACCTAGAACTAACGTCATGCTGTTATTTTTACGATGCGCGCGCATCGTAAAAATTCACTCTCATACATTTTCATACCACCTAGAACTAACGTCATGCTGTTATTTTTACGATGCGCGCGCATCGTAACAATTCACTCTCATACCACCTAGAACTAACTTCATGCTGTTAAATTTTTTGGTGTCGGTGTGCGCGCGCATCGTAAAAATTCACTCTCACATTTTCATACCACCTAGAACTAACGTCATGCTGTTATTTTTACGATGCGCGCGCATCGTAAAAATTCACTCTCATACATTTTCATACCACCTAGAACTAACGTCATGCTGTTATTATTACGATGCGCGCGCATCGTAAAAATTCACTCTCATACATTTTCATACCACCTGGAACTAACGTCATGCTGTTATTTTTACGATGCGCGCGCATCGTAAAAATTCACTCTCATACATTTTCATACCACCTAGAACTAACGTCATGCTGTTATTTTTACGATGCGCGCGCATCGTAACAATTCACTCTCATACCACCTAGAACTAACGTCATGCTGTTATTTTTACGATGCGCGCGCATCGTAACAATTCACTCTCATACCACCTAGAACTAACTTCATGCTGTTAAATTTTTTGGTGTCGGTGTGCGCGCGCATCGTAAAAATTCACTCTCATCATTTTTCTCCATCGCGCCAAAAGAAGTATAACTTCAAAAATACAAATAATAAATAAGTTTAATTTCGAAAGCGCATTAAAATTGTCAAATTTTTATGAAACACTATCAATATAATTAATTTCGCACGTTGTGTAGGTATTCTTTACACAATAGTCAATAAATAAAAGTTCTATTTTAAAGAATATTAATATCGAACTTTGCCTTTGTAATTATATTTTTTATATGAAATAGGTATTTGAACACAATCAAACACAAGAATGAGAAATGATACTCTTATTTATAGCATCACGGTAATCACTTTTGGATCAATTACACCAGTAGCAGCAAGAGCCAGATTGTTAGAAGACTAATTACACCAGTAGTGGCAAGGGCCAGATCTTTATAAGCATATATCTTTTAGCATTAACCGGATCTTTATAAAATCGAATTGCACTTTACCGGATAGTAACAAAACTACTATAGGGCGTATAGTCCTATAATCTGCGCCTAAATGCGGCACTATTAACGTTTATAAGATTTCTATAGGACTAAAAAACACATGCTCTTAGGAAGGTTACAGGATAAAATTTAGCTGCTTGGGTTTTCACAATAATAATTAAATAGTATGTGCAAGTTTACATCGCCGGATAAACCATTACTTTACATTCGCTTCGAAATACTTAACCTCTTTAAATGTTTGTTTTAATATGCGTGTCTGGGAAATCCATTAAAAAAAACACATGATTACTAAAAACATAAGAAAGTGAAATTATTCACAATATGATTTCACTTTCGTATGTTTACTCACCAAAATGTATGGGATGAGCAGTTTTCCCAAATTTATAATCATTACAAAAAATAGCAAAATGTAAACTCGTTTTGAATATGTTGAAATATGAATCCCGCAAGATTATCGCAGCACATGCTTAGGAAGTGCATATAATTATTGTATATTGTAGTAGCCGGCGCCGGGTGGCGGCCGGGCCTCTACTTGTGTGTCACCCTCCGGCTGTGGCAAAGAGATGTTTTCGACCGATAATAACGATTCCGATCTATTCGTTTATTGATTTGCATTTACTCCGAGAGACTCGTAAAGTATAGTGTTCTGTTCCCGCAGGTTCGACCTGGAGCTGTCGTCGAAGCCGTACCAGACGCTGCGGCTGCACGGCGGCGCGGTGCGCTCGGTGGCGTTCCACCGGCGCTACCCGCTGTTCGCGTCGGCCGGGGACGACGACAGGGTCGTCGTGTCGCACGGCATGGTCTACAAGTGAGTAGTCCAGTGCAATCTGTACTGGAGCAGAGTTACTAATGTTCCACCGGCGCTACCCGCTGTTCGCGTCGGCCGGGGACGACGACAGGGTCGTCGTGTCGCACGGCATGGTCTACAAGTGAGTAGTCCAGTGCAATCTGTACTGGAGCAGAGTTACTAATGTTCCACCGGCGCTACCCGCTGTTCGCGTCGGCCGGGGACGACGACAGGATCGTCGTGTCGCACGGCATGGTCTACAAGTGAGTAGTCCAGTGCAATCTGTACTGGAGCAGAGTTACTAATGTTCCACCGGCGCTACCCGCTGTTCGCGTCGGCCGGGGACGACGACAGGATCGTCGTGTCGCACGGCATGGTCTACAAGTGAGTAGTCCAGTGCAATCTGTACTGGAGCAGAGTTACTAATGTTCCACCGGCGCTACCCGCTGTTCGCGTCGGCCGGGGACGACGACAGGATCGTCGTGTCGCACGGCATGGTCTACAAGTGAGTAGTCCAGTGCAATCTGTACTGGAGCAGAGTTACTAATGTTCCACCGGCGCTACCCGCTGTTCGCGTCGGCCGGGGACGACGACAGGATCGTCGTGTCGCACGGCATGGTCTACAAGTGAGTAGTCCAGTGCAATCTGTACTGGAGCAGAGTTACTAATGTTCCACCGGCGCTACCCGCTGTTCGCGTCGGCCGGGGACGACGACAGGATCGTCGTGTCGCACGGCATGGTCTACAAGTGAGTAGTCCAGTGCAATCTGTACTGGAGCAGAGTTACTAATGTTCCACCGGCGCTACCCGCTGTTCGCGTCGGCCGGGGACGACGACAGGATCGTCGTGTCGCACGGCATGGTCTACAAGTGAGTAGTCCAGTGCAATCTGTACTGGAGCAGAGTTACTAATGTTCCACCGGCGCTACCCGCTGTTCGCGTCGGCCGGGGACGACGACAGGATCGTCGTGTCGCACGGCATGGTCTACAAGTGAGTAGTCCAGTGCAATCTGTACTGGAGCAGAGTTACTAATGTTCCACCGGCGCTACCCGCTGTTCGCGTCGGCCGGGGACGACGACAGGATCGTCGTGTCGCACGGCATGGTCTACAAGTGAGTAGTCCAGTGCAATCTGTACTGGAGCAGAGTTACTAATGTTCCACCGGCGCTACCCGCTGTTCGCGTCGGCCGGGGACGACGACAGGATCGTCGTGTCGCACGGCATGGTCTACAAGTGAGTAGTCCAGTGCAATCTGTACTGGAGCAGAGTTACTAATGTTCCACCGGCGCTACCCGCTGTTCGCGTCGGCCGGGGACGACGACAGGATCGTCGTGTCGCACGGCATGGTCTACAAGTGAGTAGTCCAGTGCAATCTGTACTGGAGCAGAGTTACTAATGTTCCACCGGCGCTACCCGCTGTTCGCGTCGGCCGGGGACGACGACAGGATCGTCGTGTCGCACGGCATGGTCTACAAGTGAGTAGTCCAGTGCAATCTGTACTGGAGCAGAGTTACTAATGTTCCACCGGCGCTACCCGCTGTTCGCGTCGGCCGGGGACGACGACAGGATCGTCGTGTCGCACGGCATGGTCTACAAGTGAGTAGTCCAGTGCAATCTGTACTGGAGCAGAGTTACTAATGTTCCACCGGCGCTACCCGCTGTTCGCGTCGGCCGGGGACGACGACAGGATCGTCGTGTCGCACGGCATGGTCTACAAGTGAGTAGTCCAGTGCAATCTGTACTGGAGCAGAGTTACTAATGTTCCACCGGCGCTACCCGCTGTTCGCGTCGGCCGGGGACGACGACAGGATCGTCGTGTCGCACGGCATGGTCTACAAGTGAGTAGTCCAGTGCAATCTGTACTGGAGCAGAGTTACTAATGTTCCACCGGCGCTACCCGCTGTTCGCGTCGGCCGGGGACGACGACAGGATCGTCGTGTCGCACGGCATGGTCTACAAGTGAGTAGTCCAGTGCAATCTGTACTGGAGCAGAGTTACTAATGTTCCACCGGCGCTACCCGCTGTTCGCGTCGGCCGGGGACGACGACAGGATCGTCGTGTCGCACGGCATGGTCTACAAGTGAGTAGTCCAGTGCAATCTGTACTGGAGCAGAGTTACTAATGTTCCACCGGCGCTACCCGCTGTTCGCGTCGGCCGGGGACGACGACAGGATCGTCGTGTCGCACGGCATGGTCTACAAGTGAGTAGTCCAGTGCAATCTGTACTGGAGCAGAGTTACTAATGTTCCACCGGCGCTACCCGCTGTTCGCGTCGGCCGGGGACGACGACAGGATCGTCGTGTCGCACGGCATGGTCTACAAGTGAGTAGTCCAGTGCAATCTGTACTGGAGCAGAGTTACTAATGTTCCACCGGCGCTACCCGCTGTTCGCGTCGGCCGGGGACGACGACAGGATCGTCGTGTCGCACGGCATGGTCTACAAGTGAGTAGTCCAGTGCAATCTGTACTGGAGCAGAGTTACTAATGTTCCACCGGCGCTACCCGCTGTTCGCGTCGGCCGGGGACGACGACAGGATCGTCGTGTCGCACGGCATGGTCTACAAGTGAGTAGTCCAGTGCAATCTGTACTGGAGCAGAGTTACTAATGTTCCACCGGCGCTACCCGCTGTTCGCGTCGGCCGGGGACGACGACAGGATCGTCGTGTCGCACGGCATGGTCTACAAGTGAGTAGTCCAGTGCAATCTGTACTGGAGCAGAGTTACTAATGTTCCACCGGCGCTACCCGCTGTTCGCGTCGGCCGGGGACGACGACAGGATCGTCGTGTCGCACGGCATGGTCTACAAGTGAGTAGTCCAGTGCAATCTGTACTGGAGCAGAGTTACTAATGTTCCACCGGCGCTACCCGCTGTTCGCGTCGGCCGGGGACGACGACAGGATCGTCGTGTCGCACGGCATGGTCTACAAGTGAGTAGTCCAGTGCAATCTGTACTGGAGCAGAGTTACTAATGTTCCACCGGCGCTACCCGCTGTTCGCGTCGGCCGGGGACGACGACAGGATCGTCGTGTCGCACGGCATGGTCTACAAGTGAGTAGTCCAGTGCAATCTGTACTGGAGCAGAGTTACTAATGTTCCACCGGCGCTACCCGCTGTTCGCGTCGGCCGGGGACGACGACAGGATCGTCGTGTCGCACGGCATGGTCTACAAGTGAGTAGTCCAGTGCAATCTGTACTGGAGCAGAGTTACTAATGTTCCACCGGCGCTACCCGCTGTTCGCGTCGGCCGGGGACGACGACAGGATCGTCGTGTCGCACGGCATGGTCTACAAGTGAGTAGTCCAGTGCAATCTGTACTGGAGCAGAGTTACTAATGTTCCACCGGCGCTACCCGCTGTTCGCGTCGGCCGGGGACGACGACAGGATCGTCGTGTCGCACGGCATGGTCTACAAGTGAGTAGTCCAGTGCAATCTGTACTGGAGCAGAGTTACTAATGTTCCACCGGCGCTACCCGCTGTTCGCGTCGGCCGGGGACGACGACAGGATCGTCGTGTCGCACGGCATGGTCTACAAGTGAGTAGTCCAGTGCAATCTGTACTGGAGCAGAGTTACTAATGTTCCACCGGCGCTACCCGCTGTTCGCGTCGGCCGGGGACGACGACAGGATCGTCGTGTCGCACGGCATGGTCTACAAGTGAGTAGTCCAGTGCAATCTGTACTGGAGCAGAGTTACTAATGTTCCACCGGCGCTACCCGCTGTTCGCGTCGGCCGGGGACGACGACAGGATCGTCGTGTCGCACGGCATGGTCTACAAGTGAGTAGTCCAGTGCAATCTGTACTGGAGCAGAGTTACTAATGTTCCACCGGCGCTACCCGCTGTTCGCGTCGGCCGGGGACGACGACAGGATCGTCGTGTCGCACGGCATGGTCTACAAGTGAGTAGTCCAGTGCAATCTGTACTGGAGCAGAGTTACTAATGTTCCACCGGCGCTACCCGCTGTTCGCGTCGGCCGGGGACGACGACAGGATCGTCGTGTCGCACGGCATGGTCTACAAGTGAGTAGTCCAGTGCAATCTGTACTGGAGCAGAGTTACTAATGTTCCACCGGCGCTACCCGCTGTTCGCGTCGGCCGGGGACGACGACAGGATCGTCGTGTCGCACGGCATGGTCTACAAGTGAGTAGTCCAGTGCAATCTGTACTGGAGCAGAGTTACTAATGTTCCACCGGCGCTACCCGCTGTTCGCGTCGGCCGGGGACGACGACAGGATCGTCGTGTCGCACGGCATGGTCTACAAGTGAGTAGTCCAGTGCAATCTGTACTGGAGCAGAGTTACTAATGTTCCACCGGCGCTACCCGCTGTTCGCGTCGGCCGGGGACGACGACAGGATCGTCGTGTCGCACGGCATGGTCTACAAGTGAGTAGTCCAGTGCAATCTGTACTGGAGCAGAGTTACTAATGTTCCACCGGCGCTACCCGCTGTTCGCGTCGGCCGGGGACGACGACAGGATCGTCGTGTCGCACGGCATGGTCTACAAGTGAGTAGTCCAGTGCAATCTGTACTGGAGCAGAGTTACTAATGTTCCACCGGCGCTACCCGCTGTTCGCGTCGGCCGGGGACGACGACAGGATCGTCGTGTCGCACGGCATGGTCTACAAGTGAGTAGTCCAGTGCAATCTGTACTGGAGCAGAGTTACTAATGTTCCACCGGCGCTACCCGCTGTTCGCGTCGGCCGGGGACGACGACAGGATCGTCGTGTCGCACGGCATGGTCTACAAGTGAGTAGTCCAGTGCAATCTGTACTGGAGCAGAGTTACTAATGTTCCACCGGCGCTACCCGCTGTTCGCGTCGGCCGGGGACGACGACAGGATCGTCGTGTCGCACGGCATGGTCTACAAGTGAGTAGTCCAGTGCAATCTGTACTGGAGCAGAGTTACTAATGTTCCACCGGCGCTACCCGCTGTTCGCGTCGGCCGGGGACGACGACAGGATCGTCGTGTCGCACGGCATGGTCTACAAGTGAGTAGTCCAGTGCAATCTGTACTGGAGCAGAGTTACTAATGTTCCACCGGCGCTACCCGCTGTTCGCGTCGGCCGGGGACGACGACAGGATCGTCGTGTCGCACGGCATGGTCTACAAGTGAGTAGTCCAGTGCAATCTGTACTGGAGCAGAGTTACTAATGTTCCACCGGCGCTACCCGCTGTTCGCGTCGGCCGGGGACGACGACAGGATCGTCGTGTCGCACGGCATGGTCTACAAGTGAGTAGTCCAGTGCAATCTGTACTGGAGCAGAGTTACTAATGTTCCACCGGCGCTACCCGCTGTTCGCGTCGGCCGGGGACGACGACAGGATCGTCGTGTCGCACGGCATGGTCTACAAGTGAGTAGTCCAGTGCAATCTGTACTGGAGCAGAGTTACTAATGTTCCACCGGCGCTACCCGCTGTTCGCGTCGGCCGGGGACGACGACAGGATCGTCGTGTCGCACGGCATGGTCTACAAGTGAGTAGTCCAGTGCAATCTGTACTGGAGCAGAGTTACTAATGTTCCACCGGCGCTACCCGCTGTTCGCGTCGGCCGGGGACGACGACAGGATCGTCGTGTCGCACGGCATGGTCTACAAGTGAGTAGTCCAGTGCAATCTGTACTGGAGCAGAGTTACTAATGTTCCACCGGCGCTACCCGCTGTTCGCGTCGGCCGGGGACGACGACAGGATCGTCGTGTCGCACGGCATGGTCTACAAGTGAGTAGTCCAGTGCAATCTGTACTGGAGCAGAGTTACTAATGTTCCACCGGCGCTACCCGCTGTTCGCGTCGGCCGGGGACGACGACAGGATCGTCGTGTCGCACGGCATGGTCTACAAGTGAGTAGTCCAGTGCAATCTGTACTGGAGCAGAGTTACTAATGTTCCACCGGCGCTACCCGCTGTTCGCGTCGGCCGGGGACGACGACAGGATCGTCGTGTCGCACGGCATGGTCTACAAGTGAGTAGTCCAGTGCAATCTGTACTGGAGCAGAGTTACTAATGTTCCACCGGCGCTACCCGCTGTTCGCGTCGGCCGGGGACGACGACAGGATCGTCGTGTCGCACGGCATGGTCTACAAGTGAGTAGTCCAGTGCAATCTGTACTGGAGCAGAGTTACTAATGTTCCACCGGCGCTACCCGCTGTTCGCGTCGGCCGGGGACGACGACAGGATCGTCGTGTCGCACGGCATGGTCTACAAGTGAGTAGTCCAGTGCAATCTGTACTGGAGCAGAGTTACTAATGTTCCACCGGCGCTACCCGCTGTTCGCGTCGGCCGGGGACGACGACAGGATCGTCGTGTCGCACGGCATGGTCTACAAGTGAGTAGTCCAGTGCAATCTGTACTGGAGCAGAGTTACTAATGTTCCACCGGCGCTACCCGCTGTTCGCGTCGGCCGGGGACGACGACAGGATCGTCGTGTCGCACGGCATGGTCTACAAGTGAGTAGTCCAGTGCAATCTGTACTGGAGCAGAGTTACTAATGTTCCACCGGCGCTACCCGCTGTTCGCGTCGGCCGGGGACGACGACAGGATCGTCGTGTCGCACGGCATGGTCTACAAGTGAGTAGTCCAGTGCAATCTGTACTGGAGCAGAGTTACTAATGTTCCACCGGCGCTACCCGCTGTTCGCGTCGGCCGGGGACGACGACAGGATCGTCGTGTCGCACGGCATGGTCTACAAGTGAGTAGTCCAGTGCAATCTGTACTGGAGCAGAGTTACTAATGTTCCACCGGCGCTACCCGCTGTTCGCGTCGGCCGGGGACGACGACAGGATCGTCGTGTCGCACGGCATGGTCTACAAGTGAGTAGTCCAGTGCAATCTGTACTGGAGCAGAGTTACTAATGTTCCACCGGCGCTACCCGCTGTTCGCGTCGGCCGGGGACGACGACAGGATCGTCGTGTCGCACGGCATGGTCTACAAGTGAGTAGTCCAGTGCAATCTGTACTGGAGCAGAGTTACTAATGTTCCACCGGCGCTACCCGCTGTTCGCGTCGGCCGGGGACGACGACAGGATCGTCGTGTCGCACGGCATGGTCTACAAGTGAGTAGTCCAGTGCAATCTGTACTGGAGCAGAGTTACTAATGTTCCACCGGCGCTACCCGCTGTTCGCGTCGGCCGGGGACGACGACAGGATCGTCGTGTCGCACGGCATGGTCTACAAGTGAGTAGTCCAGTGCAATCTGTACTGGAGCAGAGTTACTAATGTTCCACCGGCGCTACCCGCTGTTCGCGTCGGCCGGGGACGACGACAGGATCGTCGTGTCGCACGGCATGGTCTACAAGTGAGTAGTCCAGTGCAATCTGTACTGGAGCAGAGTTACTAATGTTCCACCGGCGCTACCCGCTGTTCGCGTCGGCCGGGGACGACGACAGGATCGTCGTGTCGCACGGCATGGTCTACAAGTGAGTAGTCCAGTGCAATCTGTACTGGAGCAGAGTTACTAATGTTCCACCGGCGCTACCCGCTGTTCGCGTCGGCCGGGGACGACGACAGGATCGTCGTGTCGCACGGCATGGTCTACAAGTGAGTAGTCCAGTGCAATCTGTACTGGAGCAGAGTTACTAATGTTCCACCGGCGCTACCCGCTGTTCGCGTCGGCCGGGGACGACGACAGGATCGTCGTGTCGCACGGCATGGTCTACAAGTGAGTAGTCCAGTGCAATCTGTACTGGAGCAGAGTTACTAATGTTCCACCGGCGCTACCCGCTGTTCGCGTCGGCCGGGGACGACGACAGGATCGTCGTGTCGCACGGCATGGTCTACAAGTGAGTAGTCCAGTGCAATCTGTACTGGAGCAGAGTTACTAATGTTCCACCGGCGCTACCCGCTGTTCGCGTCGGCCGGGGACGACGACAGGATCGTCGTGTCGCACGGCATGGTCTACAAGTGAGTAGTCCAGTGCAATCTGTACTGGAGCAGAGTTACTAATGTTCCACCGGCGCTACCCGCTGTTCGCGTCGGCCGGGGACGACGACAGGATCGTCGTGTCGCACGGCATGGTCTACAAGTGAGTAGTCCAGTGCAATCTGTACTGGAGCAGAGTTACTAATGTTCCACCGGCGCTACCCGCTGTTCGCGTCGGCCGGGGACGACGACAGGATCGTCGTGTCGCACGGCATGGTCTACAAGTGAGTAGTCCAGTGCAATCTGTACTGGAGCAGAGTTACTAATGTTCCACCGGCGCTACCCGCTGTTCGCGTCGGCCGGGGACGACGACAGGATCGTCGTGTCGCACGGCATGGTCTACAAGTGAGTAGTCCAGTGCAATCTGTACTGGAGCAGAGTTACTAATGTTCCACCGGCGCTACCCGCTGTTCGCGTCGGCCGGGGACGACGACAGGATCGTCGTGTCGCACGGCATGGTCTACAAGTGAGTAGTCCAGTGCAATCTGTACTGGAGCAGAGTTACTAATGTTCCACCGGCGCTACCCGCTGTTCGCGTCGGCCGGGGACGACGACAGGATCGTCGTGTCGCACGGCATGGTCTACAAGTGAGTAGTCCAGTGCAATCTGTACTGGAGCAGAGTTACTAATGTTCCACCGGCGCTACCCGCTGTTCGCGTCGGCCGGGGACGACGACAGGATCGTCGTGTCGCACGGCATGGTCTACAAGTGAGTAGTCCAGTGCAATCTGTACTGGAGCAGAGTTACTAATGTTCCACCGGCGCTACCCGCTGTTCGCGTCGGCCGGGGACGACGACAGGATCGTCGTGTCGCACGGCATGGTCTACAAGTGAGTAGTCCAGTGCAATCTGTACTGGAGCAGAGTTACTAATGTTCCACCGGCGCTACCCGCTGTTCGCGTCGGCCGGGGACGACGACAGGATCGTCGTGTCGCACGGCATGGTCTACAAGTGAGTAGTCCAGTGCAATCTGTACTGGAGCAGAGTTACTAATGTTCCACCGGCGCTACCCGCTGTTCGCGTCGGCCGGGGACGACGACAGGATCGTCGTGTCGCACGGCATGGTCTACAAGTGAGTAGTCCAGTGCAATCTGTACTGGAGCAGAGTTACTAATGTTCCACCGGCGCTACCCGCTGTTCGCGTCGGCCGGGGACGACGACAGGATCGTCGTGTCGCACGGCATGGTCTACAAGTGAGTAGTCCAGTGCAATCTGTACTGGAGCAGAGTTACTAATGTTCCACCGGCGCTACCCGCTGTTCGCGTCGGCCGGGGACGACGACAGGATCGTCGTGTCGCACGGCATGGTCTACAAGTGAGTAGTCCAGTGCAATCTGTACTGGAGCAGAGTTACTAATGTTCCACCGGCGCTACCCGCTGTTCGCGTCGGCCGGGGACGACGACAGGATCGTCGTGTCGCACGGCATGGTCTACAAGTGAGTAGTCCAGTGCAATCTGTACTGGAGCAGAGTTACTAATGTTCCACCGGCGCTACCCGCTGTTCGCGTCGGCCGGGGACGACGACAGGATCGTCGTGTCGCACGGCATGGTCTACAAGTGAGTAGTCCAGTGCAATCTGTACTGGAGCAGAGTTACTAATGTTCCACCGGCGCTACCCGCTGTTCGCGTCGGCCGGGGACGACGACAGGATCGTCGTGTCGCACGGCATGGTCTACAAGTGAGTAGTCCAGTGCAATCTGTACTGGAGCAGAGTTACTAATGTTCCACCGGCGCTACCCGCTGTTCGCGTCGGCCGGGGACGACGACAGGATCGTCGTGTCGCACGGCATGGTCTACAAGTGAGTAGTCCAGTGCAATCTGTACTGGAGCAGAGTTACTAATGTTCCACCGGCGCTACCCGCTGTTCGCGTCGGCCGGGGACGACGACAGGATCGTCGTGTCGCACGGCATGGTCTACAAGTGAGTAGTCCAGTGCAATCTGTACTGGAGCAGAGTTACTAATGTTCCACCGGCGCTACCCGCTGTTCGCGTCGGCCGGGGACGACGACAGGATCGTCGTGTCGCACGGCATGGTCTACAAGTGAGTAGTCCAGTGCAATCTGTACTGGAGCAGAGTTACTAATGTTCCACCGGCGCTACCCGCTGTTCGCGTCGGCCGGGGACGACGACAGGATCGTCGTGTCGCACGGCATGGTCTACAAGTGAGTAGTCCAGTGCAATCTGTACTGGAGCAGAGTTACTAATGTTCCACCGGCGCTACCCGCTGTTCGCGTCGGCCGGGGACGACGACAGGATCGTCGTGTCGCACGGCATGGTCTACAAGTGAGTAGTCCAGTGCAATCTGTACTGGAGCAGAGTTACTAATGTTCCACCGGCGCTACCCGCTGTTCGCGTCGGCCGGGGACGACGACAGGATCGTCGTGTCGCACGGCATGGTCTACAAGTGAGTAGTCCAGTGCAATCTGTACTGGAGCAGAGTTACTAATGTTCCACCGGCGCTACCCGCTGTTCGCGTCGGCCGGGGACGACGACAGGATCGTCGTGTCGCACGGCATGGTCTACAAGTGAGTAGTCCAGTGCAATCTGTACTGGAGCAGAGTTACTAATGTTCCACCGGCGCTACCCGCTGTTCGCGTCGGCCGGGGACGACGACAGGATCGTCGTGTCGCACGGCATGGTCTACAAGTGAGTAGTCCAGTGCAATCTGTACTGGAGCAGAGTTACTAATGTTCCACTAACGTCGAAGTCGTACCAGACGCTGCGGCTGCACGGCTGCCTATAGACCAGACGTAGTTTGCTGATGGTCATGCTATTACCCCAACGTGTGTGACATTGTACTCCTTCTGTACCGCGCACTACTCACTTATAGACCAGACGTAGTTTGCTGATGGTCATGCTATTACCCCAACGTATGTGACATTGTACTCCTTCTGTACCGCGCACTACTCACTTTTAGACCAGACGTAGTTTGCTGATGGTCATGCTATTACCCCAACGTGTGTGACATTGTACTCCTTCTGTACCGCGCACTACTCACTTATAGACCAGACGTAGTTTGCTGATGGTCATGCTATTACCCCAACGTGTGTGACATTGTACTCCTTCTGTACCGCGCACTACTCACTTATAGACCAGACGTAGTTTGCTGATGGTCATGCTATTACCCCAACGTGTGTGACATTGTACTCCTTCTGTACCGCGCACTACTCACTTATAGACCAGACGTAGTTTGCTGATGGTCATGCTATTACCCCAACGTGTGTGACATTGTACTCCTTCTGTACCGCGCACTACTCACTTATAGACCAGACGTAGCTTGCTGATGGTCATGCTATTACCCCAACGTGTGTGACATTGTACTCCTTCTGTACCGCGCACTACTCACTTATAGACCAGACGTAGTTTGCTGATGGTCATGCTATTACCCCAACGTGTGTGACATTGTACTCCTTCTGTACCGCGCACTCAGTGAACGCACCACTGGGTGCAGCGCGCGTACACACCCACTGACACGATTTGGACATTTTTGCTCTATCACACTTAAAGTTTTAAAAATGGCTATTGAACTACTAAAATAGGTATCCTAGTACTTATAAACTTCTCTGCTAGATTATTATTATCTATTTGTAACATTACTACGCCGACATTGGTGAAGGCTACAAGTTTACATATTCTTAAAATTAATGTTGTAATAATTCAACTATACCTGATGAGTAATTATTTATGTCCCCATGAAGTAAAATAAAAATAAATAAAATAAAGTGCACGTTCCGTGAGCGACGCACTAAGGAGTTAGCACACATATAAAATCAGAAAGACATTGTCACCGTATCGCCTTTCGCCTCGCCGTCACACAGGCGTCAACCGAACGTAAGCACGTAACTGAAGCAGATCAGTAGCTCCGATACAATGACGCTGCCACAGTATAATTTTTTTTTTAATTTATATATTTATTCAGGAAACATATAGTCGTTAACAAACAATACAATATAAGACTAAATTAGAATAAGACCAAAAAGTTCCATTAATTAGTTACGAATATAAGAACTGAGACACAAAGGGCGAATACCTGCTTAATACAATAGAAAAAGAAGAAATGAAAAGCAATGTCTACACAAATACAAAAAACTGAAATAAAAGGCTAACCGTTGTTATAGAGGAAATGTCTGTTGCATCGGTATTTAACCAATACAATATACATTTCTTCTACAATATATCTGGTATTATGAAAACAAAACAAAACCTTAATTTAGGTATTTAAAAATCTAGAAGAAACCTTGTAAATTATGTCGCCCACTTTCTTTATGAAACTATCCAGATACAAAGCAAATATGTCCACATCTTCCAATAGTTCTATGTATTTTCTACATGAACGTCTAATAAATGTGTTTCTAGCGTAATTCGTTCTACATGGTAATATCCGAAAAGTGGTTTTAGAACGGGAGGTGATTCGAGGTACATTAATTTGATTTTTTTTCCAGCCGAAATGCTGAGTTAATTTTATATATAGAAATATTTCATCTAGATAAATACATCTCCGATGTAATGGGACCATTTTAAATCTACGATAGGAAGAATCATAATCGGTGAACGGATGACCGGACCGATATGATATATACCTGTCAATGTGTATTAAGTATTGTGGACTCCACACAACACTCCAACATTCCAAAATGCTACGAACAAAAGAATAATAAAGAATTGTATAAGTCAGAGGATGTTTAAATGGCTTAGCCAAGCGAAGAATCATGCCCAGATTTTTATACGATCGAGAAATAATACGATCTATGTGAAGATTAAATCGGGATCTCAGTTACTCGGGTTCATTTGTTACCAGAAAGACTATAGTCATACTTGATGGGGCAATATTTGCGGGTAAAGGTGATTGTGTAACACTTACTGTTATTTAAACATAATTGGTCTAGTTCACAATAACGTTCAAATCAAAAAAATTACTTACTAAACTAATTTTGCATTTTAAGACAATCATCTGGTGAGGCAATAATCCTGTAGATTTTTATATCATCTGCGTAAAGTAGATGGATTGAATCATGGAAGCATGCGTTAATGTCGTTAAGATATAAAGTAAATTGAAATGGGCCCAAATGAGATCCCTGCGGTATTCCAGATGGAATTCGAAGGAAACCCGATGTATACCCTATTATTGCAACAGCTTGGCTACGGTTGGAGATGTAGGAAGCTAACCAACGCAATAGATCACCGTGTATACCAAATTTTTATAATTTTAAAATGAGCGTGGAATGTCTTATTTTATCAAACGCTTTTGAAAAATCAGTATACACAGCATCCACATTGTTCGCTTGCAGTGACCTGCTGCAGAACCCGCTTCTGGTGCCGCTGAAGCAGCTGCGTGCGGGCGCGGCGCGCGAGCAGCTGTGCGTGCTGGAGCTGCGCTTCCATCCCGCGCAGCCCTGGCTGCTGGCCGCCTGCGCCGACAGCACGCTGCGCCTCTACACCTGAGGGTGCTGGAGCTGCGCTTCCATCCCGCGCAGCCCTGGCTGCTGGCCGCCTGCGCCGACAGCACGCTGCGCCTCTACACCTGAGCGTGCTGGAGCTGCGCTTCCATCCCGCGCAGCCCTGGCTGCTGGCCGCCTGCGCCGACAGCACGCTGCGCCTCTACACCTGAGCGTGCTGGAGCTGCGCTTCCATCCCGCGCAGCCCTGGCTGCTGGCCGCCTGCGCCGACAGCACGCTGCGCCTCTACACCTGAGCGTGCTGGAGCTGCGCTTCCATCCCGCGCAGCCCTGGCTGCTGGCCGCCTGCGCCGACAGCACGCTGCGCCTCTACACCTGAGCGTGCTGGAGCTGCGCTTCCATCCCGCGCAGCCCTGGCTGCTGGCCGCCTGCGCCGACAGCACGCTGCGCCTCTACACCTGAGCGTGCTGGAGCTGCGCTTCCATCCCGCGCAGCCCTGGCTGCTGGCCGCCTGCGCCGACAGCACGCTGCGCCTCTACACCTGAGCGTGCTGGAGCTGCGCTTCCATCCCGCGCAGCCCTGGCTGCTGGCCGCCTGCGCCGACAGCACGCTGCGCCTCTACACCTGAGCGTGCTGGAGCTGCGCTTCCATCCCGCGCAGCCCTGGCTGCTGGCCGCCTGCGCCGACAGCACGCTGCGCCTCTACACCTGAGCGTGCTGGAGCTGCGCTTCCATCCCGCGCAGCCCTGGCTGCTGGCCGCCTGCGCCGACAGCACGCTGCGCCTCTACACCTGAGCGTGCTGGAGCTGCGCTTCCATCCCGCGCAGCCTTGGCTGCTGGCCGCCTGCGCCGACAGCACGCTGCGCCTCTACACCTGAGCGTGCTGGAGCTGCGCTTCCATCCCGCGCAGCCCTGGCTGCTGGCCGCCTGCGCCGACAGCACGCTGCGCCTCTACACCTGAGCGTGCTGGAGCTGCGCTTCCATCCCGCGCAGCCCTGGCTGCTGGCCGCCTGCGCCGACAGCACGCTGCGCCTCTACACCTGAGCGTGCTGGAGCTGCGCTTCCATCCCGCGCCGCCCTGGCTGCTGGCCGCCTGCGCCGACAGCACGCTGCGCCTCTACACCTGAGCGTGCTGGAGCTGCGCTTCCATCCCGCGCAGCCCTGGCTGCTGGCCGCCTGCGCCGACAGCACGCTGCGCCTCTACACCTGAGCGTGCTGGAGCTGCGCTTCCATCCCGCGCAGCCCTGGCTGCTGGCCGCCTGCGCCGACAGCACGCTGCGCCTCTACACCTGAGCGTGCTGGAGCTGCGCTTCCATCCCGCGCAGCCCTGGCTGCTGGCCGCCTGCGCCGACAGCACGCTGCGCCTCTACACCTGAGCGTGCTGGAGCTGCGCTTCCATCCCGCGCAGCCCTGGCTGCTGGCCGCCTGCGCCGACAGCACGCTGCGCCTCTACACCTGAGCGTGCTTGAGCTGCGCTCCCCTCCTCACATCCCTGGCTGTACTGATCTACACCTGATCTATATCTTTACATATACATTAAGAACTTTAAGTTTGTTTTATTTTGTCAAACGCTACTCCGAATATAAAGAAACAAAAAGAAAAACATTCAATATCACTCGCACATAATAGAATTACAACTTGCAAGATAAATAAACGTGAGCGCATTCGCGTATATTTACAAATTAACTAATCAAACTAGGTCAAGCAATGACTTTATGACAAAAAAATAATAGATGTAAGCACCCCGGCAGCAAGTCGGCCAGACACCGCAAGTAGTACCCGTTATATGTATTAAGCACGGACACACAACTATCTTCATAAATTTCATGCGTAAGATTAGCCGCACTCACTACTAATAAAGTCAGATAAATAAATAAAACATACCATATTTTTTATTATATCTACGGAACAGTTTACCGCTGCATTCGAAGATATCAAGCTACGGGTCTGGTAAGCCTTTGGCATCAATGTCTATGGCGACTATATCACTCACCTTCGATTTAACAACTATATAATATCCGTGAATGAGACCTTAGAAGACCTCGGTACAATGCTCGATCATCTCGGGAGTCGCTTAATAAGTGAGTCTGAAAAGGAACATGGATAAGATGGAATTACATGTCGAATATCCATGTTCCACCCACTCAAGTTAAGGTTTGGAGACTGCGCTCAAAGTAGGGCCGGTCTGTTCTAGGTAAATATAGTTCTTTACAAACTACTTACAGATAGACCAGACCATCCAACTATGTAAGTCCAACTTCGGAGAGGAGGTCAATCGTAGAATATATCTCGGCTGGGCAGCGGTCGGTAAGTTAAGTAACATTTTGTCGTCCCAAATGCCGCAGTGTCTGTAGTTGAAAGTATTCCACCAGTGTGTGTTCCAGTGATAACTTACGGCACGGAGACGTGGTCGTTGACTATGTTACTTATAAGACGGCTCAGGCTCACCCAAAGCAATGAATATGGCTATGCTCGGAGTTTCCCTGCGACATCGAATCAGAAATATTGATATCTACAGGCAAACCAAAGTAACCAACATAGCCCCAAGAATTGCCAAGCTGAATTATGTGGCAGAAAGGTTCTCGAGTGACGACCATGAACCGGAAGACGCAGCGTGGGCAGGCCTCCTAAAAGGTGGATCGCAATCTTGTAAGGGTCACGGGAAGCCGCTGGATGCGGGCAACACATAAATAAATAAAAAAAGGTTTTTATTCACGTACGACGACGACTTTAAAAAAGCGCTTGTAAATAGTCAGAACATGTTTGTAGTAATACAGTTGTATACATTATTATTTCTAGTAACATAGATATTTAGGTACACGGATTGTATGAAAACATTTATAAATTATATTTTATAATAGTAATGATATTTAGCTAGCTTGTATTAATAATTAAGTTATTGTCAAAGATATTATGTTTAAGTTTAATTATCAAAATTTATAGTTTTAGCTATATTTTTACTACATATTGTATGTAGTAAAAATATAGCTAAAACTAGCTAGCTAAATATCATTACTGAATGGTTCTGTCTATATTAAGGTATGACTATTATGGCGGACCTTGTGTTAATAACGACGGTCGCGCTTTAATGCTACCACCAGATCCAATGCGCCCCAACTGAGAAGCCCCAGCGAAACAAACTCAGTGGGTTCATCTACTACCGGTTTCAACACGACCCAGTTGAGACGGTCCGGCGAAACATACTCAAGCGGGCATGAACACGGGATTTGGTCCACTTAGAGTAATATTATTTAGTAGGCAAACACAATATAATATGTTCGATCGGTCGTCTGAATGCTTATTATTATTTTAGATTATATTTAGGTATACAAAAGAAAATCTTCGAAACAATAACATTATTCATTTTGAGACAGAGTCAATAATTTTAAATGAAGTATATCGCAGATAATCATATTGCAGATAGTTCACGTAACTCAGCAGATCAGTCATGTCTATATGGCTACAAGATCTCCAGCGAGCAATGTGCAGGTAGGCAGTGAGCGCCAGACGTCTTTGTCATCGATGTAATCTTTAGTGGTGTAATAATGCCTAACCACACAATAACGGCCATTGTTGAGATCCTTAGGGGACTCCTTTGTCCAACATTGGATGTCTTTCGGCTAATATGATGAGAGTTATGACATGCTGAGTACATAACATTTCGCTCAGTACGAATTGACTGTGTTTCAAAGCATCCTCAAGCCTCTTCGACATTCGCAATTTCAGATTTACTGATATCAACTATTTCTTTGGTAAATTGGATCGTTGTCGAACTTTCTAACTGTTTCTAACGATATAATCAATATGCTTGTCGAAAAGGAGTTTACTATGGCGGATCGCTCCTAGGTCGATTTATATATATTATGATATTGCCACTAACATGATAAAATCTACATCGTATATAATCGCACCAGTACATCAAGATTGAGAACATCTAGCTTGTAGACAAATTGGTAATTACTCGAAGATTGAGAATGGTGTCTTTTGGAACAGACCAGCCCCGGATCTAGAGGGGAGGGGGGGGGGGCAAGCCGGGGCCCATAAAATAAAATAAAAAATGTTTTTATTCATGTACACTTTAAAATAGTCAGAACATGTTCGCAGTAATATATAATTAGTTTTAGGTGCCTACCTACATATAGATATTTAGGTACACGGATTGTAGGAAATAATTTATAATAAGATTTATTTTATAACAGTAACGATATTTAGCTAACTAAAATTAAGTTATTGTGTCAAGGATCATGTGTAGGTTTAAATTTTAGCTATATTTTTACTACATATTGTCTGAATGGTTCTGTCTATATTAAGGTACGAATTAAATGTTATCAATATGGCGGACCTTGTGTTTATAACGACGGTCGCGCTTTAATGCTACCACTGGATCCAATGGGTCCCAACTGAACCATGCCCCGGGCGGCAAATTTGCCTTGACAGACGAATGGACAATTCCTCATTTCCTATTTTCTCTTGCCCACAGAATATGTACAAAATACGCACCCGCTTAGGGTTACCTACCAGATGAGATTTTCATTCGAAAATCCTGAGATTTTTTAGTTTGAGAAATTTCTCTCAAACGTGCTTAACAAATTAAAAATAATCGTCGTAATTTTATCGTTTTTTTATACACTGCGCTCACGCGTTGCACATTGCAATCGAAGCAGTTGGGGCAGCGGCACCAAGAAGCACACGGCACTGTATACGCTGGCACAGTGCGCCGCCTGGGAGGAGGCGCGCCGTGTCCTTATTTCTGGAGTAGGCAGTGACCTGTCGCTGCCAGCCGTCGTGAATTAGATGGGTGGCAGCAAGGAGTCCTGGGACGCGGTGGTTTCCTTCTGCGAGATCTATATTTATAAGTCTGAAGTTGTTATTGACGTGCAAAGAATTTTATAAAATAGTTTTTGTAGACCTGTGATATTGTATTTTGCATGTCTTATCAAGCAGAACATAGTGAACCATACCTACATTTGTCTGACATCTTGAAATCCATCTATTTTTATTTTTTTATTTATTTAATAGATTTTGTACACACAGAAATAACAAAAGTAAAATAAATGAAGAAGAGACAGTAGTACATGGGTGCTGCTTATTTCAAAAGAAATTTCTTCCAGCAGACCCGAGATATTAAAGTATAATAGGCATGTGCGTAGGTTTATAATATCATTACATAAACTACATACTAAAATACACAGATACTTATAACGGGGCAACCATATGCATAAACTACATATACATACATAAATATATACATAACTAGGATGAAGAGGAGAGATAGAAATTTTTCACTTGCTTCTTAAAAAGAGGTAGTGTTTTGGAATTACGGATGTTAGGAGGGAGAGAATTCCACAATCTGACTGCCTGAACTGTGAAGGAATGAGAATAGAAATCTGTTTTATGCAATGGGAATTTAAGAAGGTGTTTAAGGTGTGACCTACAGGGGGCATTAGGAACACGAGAGTAGGAAAAACGCTCCCGTAAGTAGGATGGAGATGAAGGATTATGTAGTATATTAAAGAGAATACACAATAGACGAGTATTCCTGCGAAGACGGATCGGGAGCCACTTGAGATCCTTGCGGAAATTGGAAACGTGATCATATTTCTTCAGACCGAAAATAAACCGAATGCATAAATTTTGCAAGCGCTCAAGTTTGTCTAATAGCTCCTCTGTGACATCTAAATAGCAGCTGTCGGCATAGTCCAAAATGGGTTGAATGAGTGTTTGAGCAAGAGATATTTTCGTCTTCAATGGCAAAAAGTTTTGGAGGCGCTTCAGAGAATGAAATGTATAATGTACCTTCTTGCTGACATCAGAGACGTGTGATTTCCAGGACAGGTTGCAGTCAAAAGTAACTCCTAAGTTTTTTGCAGTATCTGTATATGCAATAGGAGCTCCGTCCAGATACACCCGTGGAAAGTTCGTGAAATCGATTCCGTTTCGCATCTGCCTACTTCCTATGATCACGGCTTGGGACTTAGTTGGATTAATAAGTAAGCCACGAGATCTTGCCCATCCATTGATCAAGTTCAGGTCGTGATTTACAGCAGCAATAGCGGACGCGGCGTTTTCACGGGAAAATGCTCGGTAAAGTTGAAAATCGTCTGCATAGAGATGAAAATTAGAGGAAATGGCTCTTGAAATAGAGTTAATGAAAATGGAGAAAAGCAAGGGAGAAAGAACGCCACCCTGGGGCACGCCCGCACTGAGACTACACCAATCCGAGTAAGACTCGTCAAGGCGAACACATTGCGAGCGGCCACGAAGATAAGAATCAAACCAGGATAAACTGGTTTGGGAACAATTAAGTGATGAAAGGGTACCAAGGAGGACGTCAAAGTCAACAGAGTTAAAAGCGTTGCTAAAGTCAAGTAGTACCAGAATACTTAGGTTTTGGTTTTCCAAGGCCCAGCGGATGTCATCGGTGACTTTAAGCAACGCAGTAACTGTGCTATGCCCAGTGCGAAAACCAGATTGGAAAGGGCAAAGAAGGTTGTTGCTGGCTAGAAAAGCTGATAATTGACGGTGTACGATATGTTCCAGGACTTTGGAGAGAAAAGGTAGAATGGAGATGGGTCGAAACTGAGATAGAGAAGTAGGATTTGAGACTTTAGGTAAAGGAATTATATGAGCTTGTTTCCAAGCAACAGGGAAACGGGAAGAAAATAACGAATAATTAAATATATGAGTAAACACTGGGAGCAGGATGGATAGAATGGGAGTGATCATCCTAGAACATACATTGTCGTGACCAGCAGCAGTAGAAGATATTGCGAAAATAGATTTTTTGACATCCTCCAAGGTTACTGCAGATAGAGTAAAAGGAAAATATTCGGGCAAAGGTACTTGTGAGAGCTCATTGAGTGTGATAGATTTAACGTGGGGTTCGAGAGAAATGGGGGGACACGAAAAGTGATTATTGAGTGCAGAAAGATCAACATCTTTACAGACTAAAGACGGGGATTTACCAATGCCATTCGATTTGAGGAATTTCCATGCTACGGAGGAATCGCGATTATTGAGAGCTTTGTAAAAGTGGCGCCTTTTGGCATCTCGACACAGACGATTGCAACGGTTGCGCAACTTCTTAAAACGGTTGATATTAACTTCCGTAGGAGCCCGCTTACATCTACGTTTCGCCTGATCCCTACGAGCCATCGCTTCTTTAATCTCAGCCGTTATCCACGGCGCGGGTGTGTGTTTAATTCTGATTCGTCGTTTAGGAGCATGGCGATCGAATAAATCAATAATTATGGAATTTAAAAGTTCCACCATAATATCAACATTGGAAGCAGTGTAGATAACAGACCAGTCTATTTCTTTGGCGTCGCGCTGAAGCTGATCCAAATTGATGCCATTGAAGTTACAAAGAAAAAGAAATTGTGATTTGCGTTTGGGAGGACGAATTTTATAGGAGAGAAAGATCAAGTCATGATAAGAAAAAGAAGCAGTTAATTGGCCATGAGTGGTAACGCGTTCTGTAGAAGAGACGATCATAAGGTCAAGTAAAGATGGAGTACAATTAGGAGAATGGTGAGTTGCCGTAAGAGGGAGAATATGGAGATTAATGGACGAAAGTAGAGAAAGAAGTTTGGAGGTGCGGTGATCTTTTTTATCAGACAAGTATTAAAGTCACCCATTAGGACTACGTGGTTATAGATAGGACACAGGTTATTCAGAATGGTATCAAGAGAGTCAAAATAGTCGACACGAAGGTTGGGACTATAAAATACGCCAAGGAGCATTTTAGAGTGGCGGAAAACTATTTCTATAAACAAGTATTCCGCAGACGCAGAGTAGCGAGATGGTGACGTGCTAATTATAGTGTATGGAATATCGGCCCGTAGATATATTGCAACACCACCACCGCCTTTATCAATCCGATCATTGCGAATTAAGACATAACCAGGAAGTGCAAAGTGGGGAGAGAGAAGTGAAGGTTTCAGGAAAGTTTCTGAAATTAGTAAAGCATCGAGGTGACTGCTGCTAAAGGAAGCCAGAAGTTCAGAGTAATGGCCAGGAACACTCTGTGCATTGATATGGGCTATGTTGAAATTGTCAGATTGGTTGGAAAAAGCAGAAGAGATGCGGTCATGCAGAGTCAGAGGGACGCAAGAATCATCCGCACTGACGTAACTAGACGAGGAGGAGCAAGAGATAAAGCTAACATCAAGGTTAGATAAAATATCATCCATAATAATATTATAAGTATAATAAATATATATATATATGTCGGAGATTTTGACAGATTTAACTCCGAAACATCGTCGGTGTCCGCCATCATGCACGTGGTGAAAAGAATCAGTGCGCACACCCGGCGCCGTCGAGCTCTGTATGCCAACTGTGTCGTGTCGCTAACACACTAATGTCACTTAGACAACTGACAGACGTCAAAAACGTCACATGCGACAGTTCATAGACAACCTCGACTCGAACTACTGACTCAGTGAGTAGTGTTTTCCAAACGCTAATAGATGGCGTTACTAGTAAATAAATAGGCCTTTTACTTAATTTCTCCGACACGGCCATTCTGACAACCAACGCGCTCTCGCGTTGTTACTCGCTGACATAATCAACATGAATTACAGCTCTTCAGTTTGGCAAGGAGATAAAGCGTTACAAGCGGCTTTCAATGTTACACAAAGCAAAGCGTAAAGGCCTTCAGCATTTACCACAAAGCGTAAAAGCTTTCATCATTAGTTAGAGGGCGTACCTTTCAGCATAAAATGCAAAGCATAGCAAAGCGTTGAAGCTTTCAGCATAAACTGCAACCCACAGCAAAGCGTTGAAGCTTTCAACATAAACTGCAACACACAGCAAAGCGTTGAAGCTTTCAACATAAACTGCAACACACAGCAAAGCGTTGAAGCTTTCAGCAAAAGTTTAATTACTCGGCAAAGCGTTACAGCTTTCAGCATTGCTCAGAGGCAGCACTTAAAACACGCTGCAAAACGTTGCAGCTTTCAGCATCAACCTTGGGTCACGACAGATGAGCCCAACCTTAGTGCAAAGCGTGATGGCTTTCAGCAGGACATCAGGACAAAGCGATTAGGCTTTCAATCCACCCTTCAATAAAGCGTAGTAGCTTTCAGTTTAAATAAAACATTTTATCAATCAGCAATGAACATAAGTCTTTTATCAACACAGGTTTACGTTCAACAAAACAACGTAATTATCGTTTCAACTCAAACAATGATCATGACTCAATACAGTAATTCAATCCAAATTACTAATTACACCAAATTAGAATACCAAATTAATCAATACAATTTGTTCCATAATTAAATAAAACTATTCAATTATGGGTTCTACAGAATCTAGACATTCTGATAATTCAGGTAAACTAGCTGGATATTTACGTAGTCGTTCATGGCACACATATTGGGCCCGTCCCCCAGATACTGGTTCCACCATATAACGCTCATTGGAACACACTTTAGCTATCATGTAAGGGGCTTTTCTCTATACTCTTACTTACAGTGCAATTCAAAACGAGTTTTACTTCGCCTAAGACAGACTTCCAGGATTCTTTTTATAAGTTTCGGCCACTGTAAAACAATTTGTTAAGGTGGACATCATTCGCTCCACCTGACCATTAGCTCGGCTAACACCACAAGCAATCTCGTGGAACTCAATGACCCAACCTCGGCATAAATCCTGAAAGTCTTGACCAGTAAAAGATGTACCTTGATCAGAGATAATTCGTTTCGGGGTTCTAAATATGTGGACAAAGCTACGTAGTGCTTCGCAAGCAGATCGTGATGTTAAATCTTTGACACACATTAATTGACAAAATTTCGTAAAAGCATCTACGATGACTACCACATACTCCTTAGAGGTCTTGCAACAAGTTCAAAAATGTTGTTCTCCACCCTAAAATATTATAGGTTAGTGCGCAATGCAGCGTCACGAACTCAAAGCACGAAGCTTGCGATAGTCAATTGTCACAATCACGAAGCGCGGAGCTTTTAATAGTTAATCGTCACAAGCATAAAGCGCGGAGCTTTCAATGCTCAACCGCCACAAGCACAAAGCGCGGAGCTTCCAATGCTCAACCACCACAAGCACAAAGCGCGGAGCTGCTTTCAGTGCTCAACTGATACAAGCACAAAGCGCGGAGTTTTCAATGCTCAACTGCTACAAGCACAAAGCGCGGAGCTTTCAATGCTCAAGTTTCAGGAACTCGAAGTAGGGTATTTCCCTTGTCACACAATTTATTTCAAATCAACCAGCTTTATTACTCATAATGTAACACGTAAATGTGTCTTACAATGAACTCCAATAATCATTTTAAACGTTAGAATTTAACTCAACCATCGGCATTAACTACACTGTTATTTCTGACTAGAACTGTCAAATTCAAGTTTTTCGTAACATACGTAGGTACTTAACGCGTCCACCAGCTATTGGCTGTTCCTAGTATCTATCGTTGTCATAGACCTCTATTATCTTACAAGGATTTGAAAACTTTTCACTTCATTTGTTTATTGTTAGAATAGAATAGAATACTCCCCACAGGGACACACTCAAACAGGACAATTACATAGAAGACAAAATAAATAACACAATTTGTTAGGGTTCTTTCCGACAAAAACAACGTCTCTTATTTTAAATGGACGAATTTTAACTTTGGTATTGCCATAACGCACCTTATCAGCATGAGCTAGCTAGTCCATCCTGCATTTTGCCTCACATCTAAGTTCGTAAAACCTTACCATATTTTTGGACAAGGGCATTAATTTTGGAGGGGAACTTTTATTACAACCCATCAAAAATGGAAGCGGACTTCTAACTGTACTTCTAACTATGGTACAATTTAGCGCAATTTGGATTTTAACTGAAGCTGCCTTCCAGAACCTACGCTCGTGGTTCTCGGTTATAGTGAAGCAATTAATTAGAATAGTTCGGGAAGCTACGCAACATCCCCCCACCACAAATAACGCAGTGTTTCAAGTCTAAAGTCTTTCACGTGGTCTCTCACCACTGGACTCACAAGAAGGCTCAAGGTCACCCACAGAACGGAGAGGGCCACGCCCGGAGCATCCCCGCGCGACCGAACAAAAACGTCGCAATCCGCAGGCGAAACAAAGCAGCCGACATAAAAATTGTGTCACAAATCAGTAAGTTAGTATTTTGAGTTCAATATAACTAGTTTGTAAGTACAACATTTGTATGTCATGTACAATATGGCAAATGTGTGAAACTTAAATGATGTAAACAATAACACCTGTATTCACCACATTTATACAAATAAAGATATTATGATTGTGATTATGATTATAACCAAAGAATTGCCAAACCGAAACGGCAGCGGGCGGGGCACACAGCTCCCAACACCGACGGCCGCTGGATCAGACAGGCTCCTGACCGGGGACCACGCACCGGAAGACGCAGCGCGGGCAGGTCCCCCACAAGGAGGGCCGACCACTGCGGAGATTTCCGGGGGAGGCCTCCGTCCAGTAGACGTCTTTCGGCTAACATAATGATGATGAATTATTACTTGAACAGACACGAATCTCTCCACTTGTCAGTAATTGAGAAACGTCTTTACAGTCGATCAAATCAATACGCCATAGCTTGTTCAAGTGTCAAGATTCTGTAATAAACAAACTTCAGCATGGACCTCGCGAGTGATGCGGATGACTTTGTTACTAATAGTCAAGCTCAATCCCGGTTAAGTAAAAACATCTCTACCTATCATAACATCATGAGGCAAAATATGTGAATCTACAATTACAAAAGTCACTTCTCACACACGAGTACTTCGTTGACCTTGACAGGCAGATAAGTAATGGAATCAGACGTTACTTTGCGGAAATCCATAACAATCAAAATACAAAATCAATATGTAGTGTTAATTCCGCTAGTACGATACCCAACACTTGTTTCAGTCCTCCACGGACCATTCTCAAGGGCTGCTAACTCGTCGAGTGCTCAAAGGAGACTCCTATTTTGATTGACAGGCAGACTAATACGGGAAAAAGAAAATGTAATGTTCGACCCAATACCTGTCAGGCGCGTGGATATAAAATCTCAAGTACCTGTATGGTTATCAACAAATCATTTACGAATTAGGGAACAATCTGTCTGTTACCAACCACTGTCCACAAGAGCGTGTATGTGATCTAACTTGACACTACATCCATAGACTTCGAAATAAACCGTTCAAACTATTTAACCTTCAAAACGCGCATATTGTCACCATAAAAATTAAATATAACAGACGTTGGGCATATTTTCAACATCTAAAAAGTATAAACCACACAAAACAACACGTGTTATGAATTTCACAGATATCAAAAATACTTCAGTGCAGCATTAGGTCATCAAGTGCCTTTTAAACAATATAATAAAAGTACTTACAGGTTTCTTCTCATAAAAGAAAGATTCACCACTCGACACGAGGCACTTTACTTTAGAGGTTACTTTAAACGTTCACTGATGCACCAAAAACTATTCTTCAACGATAAACACGAACTGGCTGAGAGACTCCGCTCTTCGCAAGTAACCACATCGAAACACGAAATCAGTAGGCATGTTTTAAACAAGTCTTAACATACCTGAGCATCCGAGATACCTGTGATAACAACTTAAATCTGGTTACCTTCGCTCCAAGCAGACCCCAACCGGTCAATCAAGGCAAGCTTGTAAGTCGAGTACTCCACGTATGTAAGTTCTCGCACGGTCACTGCACCATACGGCACCATATCTTGAAAAAGGTCTTCAATCTCTTGGTCGCCGCAAACTGTCTTGATACACGCTCCATTGCTTCGTCTAACGTTTTGCACAACGGGTACGACTTCGAAGTCCATTTGCGAGCTCGACATCGAAGATGTGTCAATGTAACGTATCGAGTTTCGTAATCGGTTCACGAGTTTGCGATACAGCCGTAAATTCACAATCAGCGCAGCGGGGTTGTATTTTCATCGTAATTTTTCAAATTTTAAACACTATTTTCGCTACGTGGTGGAACCGAATCACGAAAATATTCTTGATTTTGAGTAGCAGGCATTGCGGTAGACACGTAGGATGATTTTGGAATCGATCCCACCGCTGCTGTCGGAGATTCTGACGGATTTAACTCCGAAACATCGTCGGTGTCCGCCATCATGCACGTGGTGAAAAGAATCAGTGCGCACACCCGGCGCCGTCGAGCTCTGTATGCCAACTGTGTCGTGTCGCTAACACACTAATGTCACTTAGACAACTGACAGACGTCAAAAACGTCACATGCGACAGTTCATAGACAACCTCGACTCGAACTACTGACTCAGTGAGTAGTGTTTACCAAACGCTAATAGATGGCGTTACTAGTAAATAAATAGGCCTTTTACTTAATTTCTCCGACATATATATATATATATATATATATATATATTATATTAAAAATATATATAAAAATATCTAAATTATTAAACTAATTACAACTTAAGGTTATAAAACAAACAGCATAAAATAACAACCTAAAAATCCGAGTCAAATCGAAACGCATAAACGTAATTTGACTTTAATAATATTACTCAGCATAACGTACTGTCCAAATTAAATCATACTTTAAACACAAAAACGAGCATAAAAAATTACGTGATTTTTATGTTATTCTGTTTTTAGTGATTGTTATTATAGCGGCAACATAAAAACATAACTTATGAATAAAGTCAGGTGACAGAGGGACAGACAGACAGCATTGTCTAGGTACTAAGGTCCCGTTTTACCTTTGGTGAACGGAACCCTAAAAAGGTGGATTTCAGGTGAGGTCTTCATACCAAAATCGGCTTCGTTTACCAGTCTAAGTTAACAAATAAGTAAGACAAAACAACAAAGATAGTAACAATTACGTCCAACGGATCAATGGAAACCGTAAACTATACATAAAAACGACACATAAAACATTAAACAATTAAGGCAGAGATAAATAAGTTATGTACTCAACGTTCCATTAATCCCGTCACACTAAGAACATTTAACATAAATTGTATAGCAGACTTTATTTACAAATGTCTATACACATTGTCTTATCGATATTATAACTATGTATTCTAGTAGATTTTAAGTAAATATCGGAAGACGGTTAGGTCCATATTTTTAGTAAAGATGAAAACATTGTTTTGGAAGCATAACGACAGCACTTATGTATATCAAACCATATTATCAATGGGCGTTACTGAACGCAAAGAAAACAGTCAACCGACAGGTTTACAGATGTCGGTGTAATATCGCGCAGTGTGGGTACCGTGGAATAATATAAGTTTTAAAGTTATTTATCTGAGATAGGCACCTCATAACATTAAACGTAATCATGACTTACATATGTTTACTTTGAGATAATCAATAAAATACTGCAATTCAAGTTAATTAGTATTATTAGATAAGAGATAAATTAAGTATTTAATCCGTGTTAAACAGTTAGTGCGACGTTATCCTACCAAATTATGAAGTGAGCCATTCTGAATGTGAAATAGTAAACAAAAACAAAGTAGTATATTAGTTATCGTCGTGCTTTTCTTTGTGTTCTGGAGCCAGTTTTAGTCGCCGGAGCAGAAGTGTACGTAGACGGTTCAGCAGTAGTAGTGGATGAAGAAGAACTGGCCGGATATTTCACAATCAGAGCATCAAGTTCAGACATGGATTCTATCTTGTGTCGAGATTTATCAGAACATAAGATAATGATTTTACCTTCAGTAGACCAGCAGGAATTGATCCCGAAATGTTTTCTGGCTGAAGTGAATACTCGGTGCCTGGATCTAGTTAGAAACTCAGAGACAGTGAAGCCCGAGCCTTTCAGAGTGGTCTTATTGTCCCATACAGTGTGGCGATGCTCCATATCCTTAAAACGAACAAGGATAGGCCGTGTCTTTCCGGAACCAGAACCCAGACGGAGGCAAACATCAATGTTATCCGCCCCAATATCAGACAACTTCATTTTGTCGGCTAATAAGCTTACTACAGTTGTGGTAGAATTTTCGTTGGATTTCTCACGAATTCCATGGAGAAGTAGAATGTTCCTGCGCATAGCGGTCTCGTGACGGTCCAGACCAAGAGATAGCATCTGGAGCTGACTTCTGAAGTGATGGAGCGTTTCAAGTATGAATACTTTGAAATCACGAAACTCACTTGCTAAGGTGGAGATGTTGACAACAGAAGCAGGATCAGTCTGAACTCGAAGCAGGTTTTCTTCGTGCTCCTGCATACGAGTCGTAAAAAGTTTTTCAAGGTCTTCAAAACTCTTCTCAAGCCGGCTATCCATGATTTTTTTTTTTTTTTTTTATTTATTTACATATATTTTTTTACAATTGTATAACATATAAGTAATCTCGCCAAACTGTTACGTTTAATGGCGAGTAACGCGCTCTTGTAGTACAATAAATCTTAACCTACATACATCTACATTTGAATTTTACACATTTAGGACATACTTAAGGCTAGGTACATTTGACAGACACATCGTCTGTAGGCATGAACAATGCCTCAGGTCTCAGATAACCCCTCTCCACCATCGAGAAGTAAATCCCTCAACTTTAATTTTAAACTACTAATACTTATTTTAGGTGTTTGTCTCAATATCGGTAATTTATTGAAAATATGTGGTATTAAAAATTTTGAAGTTCGTTTTCCATAATAATTGGTCACCTTTGGTTGAACGAGATTTTTATTTATAACTCTCCTTGTGTTATATTTATTTTCAACAGGAGTTTTATACGTCTCGCTATAATAATATTCTAAAGCTATCAAATAATTTATTTTAGTATCTACTGACAATAGTTTACAAATAGGGAATAATTTGTCGTAGTCCTGATTACATTTTTGTTTTACTTTATTACTAACTAGGAATTTAATTAATCTTAACTGTAAATTTTTTATCTCATTTAAATATGTTTTAAATGTTCTTCCATAAACAATTAAACAGTAACTTATAAGTGATTCGGCCAATGCGTAATATACGACTCGCAACGTATGTTTATTTAATATTCGGTTCAGTTGGTAAAACTTCCCTAATACGGACCTTAGTCGGTTACAAGTATGTGCGACGTGAATTTTCCAATTAAAGTTTGTGTCAATAGTAAGGCCAAGGTATTTAAATGTTTCAACATATTCTATCTTACTACAGGTGCAGCTGATTTTATTATTATGAAGACACTCGTATGTATGGCCAATTACTGTCAGGTCCTCTTTTTGAGTACTCTTAGCTCGTTGGTTATATGGCGAGTGTATATGCATGCACTTAGTTTTTGACAGGTTTAATATGATCCCGTTGTCGTGGGCCCATTTGGTGATATTTTCAAAATCTGCCTCTATATATTTTTTTACTTCCGATATATTCCTTGAGCCGTATACTATTAAAATATCGTCTGCATATACATACACCTGACACTTATTTACAATATTTGACACACTGTTCACATGCATCACGTAACCGACCGGTCCGAACACTGAACCGGTCGGCACACCTAACTGCACAGATGCCGCGTCGCCAGTCTCTCCTGCAATGGTCGTACGTATTTTCCTATTAAACAGGTAGTTTTTGAACCAGTTATTAGTGGGTCCACGTATCCCACATTCATCCATAGCCTGTAATAATGTGTCGTGATCCAGTGTGTCAAATGCTTTTTTGTAATCAATAAAAAGTGAGATCAGTTGTTTACCAGAGTCTAATGATTCATTAATATAGTCCGCAAAGTCCGTCAAAGCCGTGACAGTACTACGTCCTTTCCGAAAGCCATGCTGACTGTCTGAAAGAATATTATTACTCTCTAAAAAATTACTAATTTGGCCTACAATATTTTTTTCTATAATTTTATCAATAACCGATAGAATGGCTATCGGCCTGTAATTGACATATTCTAAGTGACTACCAGACTTATAAAGGGGGCGTATTTGTGCGATTTTTAATTCATTGGGATATAAGCCGTTGGTTAGGCACATATTCATGAATTTTGCTATAATAGGACTTAATTGTTTTCGCACGTATTTAATATCTTTTACCCTTATCCCATCGAATCCAGGTGCTTTTTCACATGATAGCAGATTAATATTTTTTTCTATTTCCACTGGCTTCACATAATTATGTCTGTCTAGAAATTTAACGCTACATGTATGTTTAATACTTTGTATTTCTTCAGTAAAAGTTTTTGAAAAATTTGTACAAATTTGACTAATACTTTCCGTTTTACCTAAATATCTAAGTATCACATTATCAAGACTAGTTTTGTTGTGACCCAGCCACATATTAATATTTGACCAAATTTTCCTAAAATCTCCATTACATTCTTTTATTTGTAATTGTCTATATTTATTTTTCGCCTCGTTTACTAGCTTATTAATCTTATTTCTAAATTTTGTGTATTCTAATCGTTTGTTCATATTCTTTGGGTCGGATCCCCATATTCTAAATAAATAATCCCTACGGTTTAACATTCTGAACAGATAATTATCTATCCATGGCTCTTTTTTCCTTTTATTTTTCTTTTTGACCACAACGGTACTTTCCTTATATATCTCGTTGAACACTGTACATAATGTCTGAAACAAAGTGATGTGCGACAGGATGTTAATTTGTGTTGAAGATTAGGAGATATTATAAGTTTACCACGCAAGGGTGAGTCTAGCAACTATTTATATCATAAATACACACATAGAAAAAAGATTTACAATTTAAAATTGTAAATAAAACAAGAGCACAAAATTACTTATGTTCACTTGTCGCCTACCCACGTAGAAAAAAATAAAAATCTATGTTCAGCAATAAATGATATATTGATAAATTCCTTAACGTGACCTTTGCAACGCATGCCGGATATAGCTAGTAAAATAAGATGTGAGGCAAATCTGCTGGTAAATTATTTTAAAATAGGAAACTTTTTGTGGCGCACTAAAAACGTACTTATGGTAAGGAATATTAATAAGTACGAAAAATTGTAGATTTAGCGGCCATACCGCTTAAAGCGCTCTCTTCCATGTTCCAGGCACCCGATAATAGTCCAAGAGCTGGCACGCATTTTTGGGTAGGTATTTGAGGCAAGCTGAAAACTTGTCCTATAGCTCTTCAGACACACCCCAACACGGAACTGCAGACCTGGCTGGCGGGTAGCGGGTCTAAACCAACCCCTAAATTTTTGAATTTTTTTTATCCAAAAAATGTATTTGAGGCAAGCTGAAATTTTGATATGTTGTAGTTTAATGTTTATACAATACATAAATAAAATTCTGTCAAAATTTCAAGTTGCCTCAAATACCTAAATTTTTTCGATTATTTTGCATAATATTTTTGCACACGCCTGGCAGTGCTAAAGACCCGACAGAATCGCCTGTCTTTTTTTTGTATTGTATAAACATTAAAATACAACATATCAAAATTTGAGTTTGTATCAAATACATTATTGGTTAAATAAAAAAATTCAAAAATTTTGAGGTTGGTTTAGATCCGCTACCCGCCTGCCAGGTCTGCAGTTCCGTGTTGGGGTGTGTCTGAAGAGTTATAGGACAAGTTTTCAGCTTGCCTCAAATACCTACCCAAAAATGCGTGCCAGCTCTCCTACTATAAATGGATCAAAGAACTGTACGTGGTATATAGGAGGCACTAAATAAAAGTTTACTGATGTATAATGTACTCTGTGGTTTACTGAAAAGCTATGCTGAAAAGTCAAAACGGAACGCAAACCGAAACGTCAAATTATTACCATTTTTTAAAGAGTAATAAACTTATAGTATTTCCCAGATTTCGGGTACATTATTACGAATTAATGATTTTTTCGGCTTAAGAAAAGGAAGCGGATAACTAATATATTACATTTTGAAATGAATGCACGTTGCGCAAATTCTTCGATTATTGTTAACTAATTTTTAACAAATCACAGATGCTAATATTTACCTGTCATTATATTATCTTATTAGATAAAATCATAAACAAACTGCAATAGGCAACGTGGGAAGGTCACCTACAAAATGGACCGAAGATTTTTTAAGAGTCGCTGGAAGGAAGGCGCTGGATGCGGATAGCGCAAGACCAGCAAATGCAAAGATTTTTTGAGGACGCCTTTGTCCAGCAGTGGATCTCTTCCGGCTGATATGATGATCAGAGAAAGATGCCTATAGCTGGACAAAAGCTGCCTCAAGGATCTCCACAATGGAGTAATTACCATCATGGCTGGAGTATGTCATAATTACCATGCTTGGTAGTCGGGTTGGCGATCGCATTTTGGTGCTCATAATATTTAAATTAAAATGAATATAAAAGCTATGGGTTGTTTATCTATACCCATTTTAAGTAAGTTTGATTAGAATATAGCCTAAGAAATAATTAACATATTATAAAAATAAACCAAAATAAATATTTAATAAAAAGCTCCATTGGGGAAATTGTATTATAAGTATGGGATCAAATCAAATGAGACTTGGAAACATTTATTTGAGACTAAAAGACTACTAACAAAGTCAGCTCAGGCTCCGCCACAGCTTGCAAGCTGTGTGATCGAATGTTTGAGATTTATTAAAATATTTCGATGAAAGCAAAGCTAACTATATTTTCCGATCGTTTTCTCTGAATTCAGAAGTGTTATTCAATTCTATTCTGTCATATTTGCTCACGATCACCAAGTAAAACAAATGTAAATAAATAAAGCCGTAAATATTTAGCCGTTCGTCGGTGAACGTTATTTTTGTTTCGATAAATCGTTGATGCCGGACGTAATCAAATACGGCTTTTCGGGTGTTGCATTTTAACTTGATCTTCTCGGTTTTATATTTATAAGGAGCTGTGTTTATTCAATAATATTGGTGCAGAGATTGTGACGTGTTTTTGGTACTAACAATGAATAGAGAAAGTGTGTGATAGTTTTTTGAACCAGTGAAGATGTCTGGAGCTGCGACGCCGACGGCGGTGGAGGCGCCACCGCTGGATGACCGTGATGTGGAGCCGCGAACGCCTATGAAGAGGCTTGGCTCCACCAGGAAGCTCGCCGCTTTCAACAGTCAGTATTTACTTTGTCCATTGCTATTGCATTTTGAATTTACTGGCCCCTCATGACCATCACTAGAGACATGTTTCTCGACTCACTGGTAGGTATCTATTTCACTCAGAAATCAGATCACTTAGATGGTACCATCCTACAATCTAAGTGATATGGTTTTATATTTTTTACTTTGTTTAATAATGTCATATATAAAAAAAATACATAACTTAATTTCTAGTTGACCTAAAGTTCCATCAACTTAATAACAAACATTTGTTCCTAGTTTATTTAGAGAACACTGAACAATGCATGCATTATGAAATGAACTATAACAATTTATACATATTGTTTCTTGCATCTTTGACCTATCATTTAGTAATTTACTTATTTTTAATCTAAATTACATACATACATAGACTCACGCCTGTCTCCCAGAGGCAGAGACTACAGGACTTCCATTTGTCACAATCCTTGAACACCTCTTTTGCTTCGTTTACTGACATAATATTCTTGTCTTAATCTAAATTGTGTATGTCTATATATGATTTTGAGAAAATATCAACACTATTAAGTTTCTTATCATTAAAATTACATGAATGTCTTGTTAGCATAGTTTGTAGTGCACACTGTGGTAGAAGAGATATCTGTATGACATGAGGACAACAATATATTGATATAAGCGCACCTGGTCACCTATGCTACGATGTCATGCCTCAATACAGTAGTCTTGAATTTTAGAAAAGAATTTCCTGTCTGTCTGGCAGTCCAGAGATTTCAGGAATTTGTTATGTTATTTCTCCAAATGTTCAATGTGCACCGTATATGGATTCTGGACTCCAGAATGCTCCCAATGTAAGACCTTGTATGTGAAAGGACTCGTAAAGGGTTTAGTTAGTTGTAGAATCAAAAAAAGTTGTTTATATTCTTGAGATGTGACACTAAACTAAAAGAAAGTGACGCTACTAGCATAGTGGAATACCTGGATCTCTGAATATACTTAACTAACTCTATTAATTGGGTTATTAGAAAAAGTGTAATGTTCATGTATATATCTGAATTAAGGTAATACATACATACATACATAGACTCACGCCTGTTTCCCAGAGGGGTAGGCAGAGACAACGGATTTCCATTTGTCACGATCTTTGCATACTTCTTTTGCCTCGATTACTGACATTATATTCTTCATACATGCTCGCCGGTTTAGGGTACTTCTGACCTGCCCTTTCTTGAGATCATCTCCAATTTGGTCAGAGAATGTTCGACGTGGTCTTCCCCTTCCGGTTGTCCCATTCACACAGGCCAGGTATACTTCTTTTGTCAATCTTCTTTCATTCATCCTTTCTAAATGGCCAAACCATCTCAGCATGCCTTTTTCAATCTTTGTGACTACATCCTCTTTCACACCACAACGCTCTCTTACATCAGTATTTCGAATTCTGTCTCTCAAAGTCACACCACACATACTTCTCAGAGCTCTCATTTCCACTGCATTTATTTTACTTTCATTCTTTTTCTGCCATACCCAACTTTCACTTCCATACATTAAAGTTGGCACTAACACTCCGTCGTGCACGGCTAGTCGAGCCTTCTTTGATACTTGCCGGCTACTCATAAAGGTGTGTAGTGCCCCATTCACTCTATTCCCCGCATTTACTCTTCTAACAATATCTTTTTCATATTTCCCATCTCTCGTAAACAAAGTTCCCAAATATACAAACTCATTCACCTGTTCGACTTTCTCTCCTCCAATCACAATATCACACATTGTCGTGTATTCATCCCTCTCAAATACCATTACTTTCGTCTTATCTACATTCATTTTCATCCCTTTCCTTTCAAAAGCTTCATGCATATTTGTTACCATCACCTGCAACTCGTCCGCAGATGATGCAAGTAGAACTTGATCATCAGCGTACAGCAGACATTTGATGAGTAACTCATTCATCCTTACACCGCATTCACTTTCTTTCAAATCTTTTAAACAGCTATCCATGAATAGGTTAAACAACCACGGTGACGCTACACATCCCTGTCTGACACCCTTTTGGATGCTAAACCACTCGGTGTATGACCCGTTAATCCTCACGCAAGCTCTGGAATCCCTATAAAGAGATTTTAGTGCTTGAACAAGGTTGTCGTTCAACCCATACATGGACAGTACCGACCATAGTTCTCAACACTCTATCGTAGGCCTTTTCTAAGTCTACGAAGGCACAGTAAACCTTTTGGTTTTTGCCCAAAAACTTCTCTACTATGCTTCGCAGAGAAAAGACCTGATCCGTGCATCCCATTCCTTTCCGAAAACCTGCCTGTGCATCCCATATTTTCGCATCGGTTTCTTTCACAACTCTTTCAACCAATACTTTTGCATACAACTTACCAACGACGCTGAGTAGACTAATGCCCCTATAGTTTTTACAGTCTTGCCGTGAGCCTTTCCCTTTGTAAAGAGGTACGATGACAGCCTTGCACCAATCACTTGGCACTTGGCCGGTGGTATAGCATAAATTGAATAGGCTGCACAGCTGACTCGCTATGACGCCATGTCCAGCCTTCAGCATCTCGGAAGTTATCCTGTCATACCCTGGTGACTTACCTGATTTCATACCCTTAATAGCTTTCACAATCTCATCCATACCAATGTCATCTTTACATTTGTTCTTGTCTATACTTAGTGAACTACGTTCACTCTCTGTTACACCTCTTTCATACAAACTTTCAAAATACTCCTTCCAACGTTTTAACACGCATTCTTCCCCTTTCACTATATTTCCATCTTGGTCTCGTATGGATTTCAGTTCTGAGGTTTGAGTTATGCCTCTTACTGATCTAACGGATTTCCAGAAAAACTTAATGTTCCTCTGAAAATCCTTAGACAACCTTCTATCAAAATTATCCTTTTGTTCATTTTTCTTTTCATTCACCACATCCTTTACAATTCCTTTCATTTTCCTATAATCATTCCAGGCCCTTTCTATATCCTCATTCGTCGCCTTATGCATTCGTTCGTTTGCTCTGGTGGCTAGCCAGTCTAACCACGCTTTCTTCTTTTCACATACAACTTTTTGTACACTTTTATCCCACCAAATATTCTTCATCTTTCTTCCTCTTCGTCTCTTTATTACACCACATACTTCACCAGCTACACTCACCACACCTTCTTTGACTACCTTCCATAGCTCTTCTACTTCTCTTATGTCTTCAGATCCCTCAAACTTCTCAACCAACTTACTTTTGTACTCATCTGCCACTTCTTCCTCTTGCAGTTCCTCTACTTTTATTCTCTCAAGTACACTTTTAGTCTCAGGGATTCGGTGGCGCCATCCTTTGAATAGACCACTTATTCGGCTCATTACCAGAAAGTGGTCTGTATGGATTGCGGTCCCACGATAGACTCTTGTGTCTAGAACATTCTTTCTCAGTCTTTCATCTACAATCACGAAGTCAATCATACTCTTTCTCACATTTTTCCTCTCTCGTGTAAACGTATGGATTCTTTTATGTTCAAACATAGTATTTGTAACACAAAGACCCCATTCCAAACATATCTCAAGCAGACTGTACCCATTCTCATTCTCACTTTCGTCACCGAATTGACCTAGTACTCTTTCAAAACCATCACGTTTTACCCCAACCCATCCATTAAAATCACCTAACATTATTACTCTTTCATTATACTGACTTAACCGCAACACATCTCTCAGGGTCTCCCAGAATGCCTTTCTTTCCTCTTGTTCTCGCTGTATTACAACTGCACCCATATCTACAGGAGCGTACACTCCTACTAGGAAGATACGGGTCATACCAACTTTCATTCTCAACCACATTACTCTTGCATTCACGCATTCGAACTCAGTCACACACTCAGACATACTTGTGGAAAGAATGAGACCCACACCTTGGCAACCTCTGGTGGTGTTCGGTACTCCAGACCAATATGCCGTGTATTGTCCGTGTGTTGTAGTATCACACCCTTTCCGCTTCGTCTCATTCACACACAACACATCGATCCGCTTTTCACTCATCAGCTGACATACTTCGTCCATCTTACCTTCTATTCCTCCTCCCACATTCAACGTAGCAAAACGGCTCTCCGTTGGCCACTTTTCGCCTCTCCGGGAAACGAGACGTGACGGGTGGCGGACCACGTCGCCGTTATTAAGGTAATGTTGATTAAAAAGGCAGTCAATTTCAAATTTGCATAAATCATTCTGTAGTTTTGTTTCAGAAGGCATGATGTTGTGACTTCTAATAGTCTAAGAGACGTGGAAGATCCTCCTTCACCGATCTGATAACCAGATGAGACATATTTTTTATAAACAAATATGCCTATAATTGCTTGCCTATCGAAAAGTGTTCATGGCTATTTTTAATGAAATTAACTTTTATCGATTTTTTTTTCATCACCTTCATCCTTTTGATAACCAAAGAAAATTTATTCCACTGATAGTTTTTAATACACAGAATATGCCTAGGTATGCTTGCCTACTCATTTCAGTGTATAACTACCTGGCAAGCAGGTGTAAACAGGTAAGTGAAAATAGGTGACTCCAGCGATCTGCTAACTTATCAAAAGTTATCTCAAATTTTGGTTTATTTTATTATAAAATTAGTCATATAAACTTGCCTGCGAAAAATCGTACTTAAAGAACTGTTGCCAGGCTAAAAACTTTTAGAGTTTTAGCCACTTGATAGGTGCGACAGAGAAAGTAGAGCATCCGAGGTCCCTGTGCTAGAGCAGGACACAACATAGCAGCTGCTCGCTACCAGACCGTAGAACGTATCCGAGTGCGCATGCTCGTGCACATGTGAGTGACAGAGACAGCATTTATTTACACTTGTCAGTAATTTTGAACTCCAATTTATTACAACTAATTTTGATCTCAATTTTTATATTATTTTACGCTATACATACTTACAGCTATGCAATAATCGAAAATAAATAATTTGCCACATCAGTAGACACACTTTGATATTTACAGTATCTTTATTACTTAGGCAGTAAGAGTGATTTTCGATCTGCAATGTTTCCACGGTCATGGGGTTGACCCACAGATTACCAAAAGTAACCTTAAAATAAAACTGGCTATAACTTTTATATCCCAAGTTCTAAAGATCTAAGAAATTAAAAATGCCTTTTCTATCACATTAACCACCAATTAAAACATAAAATATCCCGTAACACGAAATTTTACTAGCAGTACATTTTTTTTTATTACTGTAACTTTGTTGTAACACGTGTAATGATAACCAAGAAAATCCACCGATTCTTTGCTTAATTCAGTATCTCCATACTTAAAGCAATGTTTTTTACGGAAAGCCAATTTTAAATAGCATGTTTTAAATGAAAGTTCATTAAAGTCAAGCGAGCAGCTGGTATGTTGTGTCCTGCTCTAGCACACGGACCTCGGACGCTCTACTTTCTCTGTCGCACCTATCAAGTGGCTAAAACTCTAAAAGTTTTTAGCCTGGCAACAGTACTTTAATAACGATTTTTCGCAGGCAAGTTTATATGACTAATTTTGAAATAAAATAATCTAAAACTTGAGATAACTTTTGATAAGTTAGCAGATCGATGGAGTCACCTATTTTCACTTAAGGTCTCTGCACACAGC
Source organism: Pseudoips prasinana (assembly GCA_951640165.1). Taxonomy (NCBI): domain Eukaryota; kingdom Metazoa; phylum Arthropoda; class Insecta; order Lepidoptera; family Nolidae; genus Pseudoips; species Pseudoips prasinana. The sequence continues at coordinate 36,516,241 of OX621247.1, forward strand.
GGGCGCGGCGCGGCGGGACGGGACGGCGACGCGACACTGAGGAGTTGTAATGTACTAGATATTACGGACGACGCCACACAGAGCCGTCCCGCCCGGTCCCGCTCGACGCGACGGCTCTGTGTGGCGTCGTCCGTAATATCTAGTACATTACAACTCTTCAGTGTCGCGTCGCCGTCCCGTCCCGCCGCGCCGCGCCCGCTGTGTGCAGAGACCTTTACCTGTTTACACCTGCTTGCCAGGTAGTTATACACTGAAATGAGTAGGCAAGCATACCTAGGCATATTCTGTGTATTAAAAACTATCAGTGAAATAAATTTTATTTGGTTATCAAAAGGTTGAAGGTGATGAAAAAAAATCGATAAAAGTTAATTTAATTAAAAATAGCCATGAGCACCTTTCGATAGGCAAGCAATTATAGGCATATTTGTTTATAAAAAATATTTGATAAAAATTACATCTCATCTGGTTATCAGATCTTCCACGTCTCTCCTACTATAAGATCAAGATTTAATGTGTAACTCCTTCAAACTAGACTAGACCTGGGCCCCTTCTTCCACTGATTATATCAGCATTGTTTTGAATTAGCTTTATCTCAACTCTAAACTCTAAGCTTTGAATTTTATACCAAGAGTTAAAAGTTTAATTTTTTAAATGAAATTGATGGTTACAACAAGGAACGGACTTTGACTTGTTGGCGTGTTTGACAAATGCTAGTTTATGATTCTGAAGGTCGTGGGTCGATTCCCAACCAGGACAGATATTTGTGTGCATAAACATGTCTGTTTGTCCTGTCTTATCTAAATCTGTTTTTATCTAAATAAGTATGTACTTACAAAAAAAGTAATAGGTATATGTAGTATATCAGTTATAGTACAAAATGACCTTAGTTTTGGATAAATCAGATGGCCGTGTATAAATAATGTCCCTGGATAGTATTATTATTATATTATTACATCTTATCAAAAAATGAAATAGCTTGAACTTAAATAATTAAGTCAACTATTGTCAAAATGGATAAAGTATGAACTTATTGTAACAATTATTCAATGCTGTATTTAGATTTGCTGCATGTCTAAAAATAAATGTCTAGACAATGCATCACCATGTCTATTGATGCCTCAGTTTGTGACTAGATCTTGTTCATCTTATATCTATTTGTATTGGGTTTGGAATGGGCTTTTCTATAAGACAGACACTTGTTGAGATATTTCTAGTCTCTCATTATCAATTGAATACCATTAAGTATTGGTGGGTGTTATATAAAAGTATGCATTGGTACACATAAATGTCTACATATTTATGAAATAAGTCACCTATTTAATTCTTTATATGAAATTTAGTATGAACAATGAGGTGTGTAGCCGGTGGTGTGCTGCTCTCACTATTTTGTTTTGGATATCTTAATCCTTCATTTTATGTAATACTGAAGGCGTTATATAATTACTATCTGTCATTTAAAATATGTTGAAATCAAAATCTTCAGCAGATGTACAAATCTATATTAAAATTTATAACTAACATTGACTATTACTATGATTCAGACCAAAATATAGACTATGGTGTTGGAGATTTATTTTATCTATAATATGAACTATTTATCTACATGTATAAGATACTTAAACACTACTGCTACTACTATAAGATACATTAAATTACACTTTTAGAAGTTAATAACAACAAAAATAATATCCCTTATAAAACTGAACCACATCACCAAGTTTGTTTCTGCAGGATTTATGATAATGCTGTGCGAAAATGCGGCGGTCGAAAGAATGCTGGTCTGACGGGTAGCGATCGAATAGACGACATAACATTGATTTAGCACTAATTATATTAAAAAAACCGTCCAAGTGCGAGTCGGACTCGCCCATGAAGGGTTCCGTAGCAGCAAGTATTTCAGTTAATTAAATGAAAGCAAATTGTGGTTTACGATTTATGACGTATTAAAAAAAAACTACTTGCTAGATCTCGTTCAAACTAATTTTCGTTGTTAGCTTGCATGGTAATGTACATCATATATATTTTTTAGTTCTATCATTCAATTATTTTAGAAGTTACAGGGGGGGGACACACTCTTTTTACCACTTTGAAAGTGTCTCTCGCGCAAACTATTCAGTTTAGAAAAAAATGATATTAGAAATCTCAATATCATTTTTAAAGACATATCTATAGACACCCCACATGTATGGGTGCGATGAAATTTTTTTTTTTTTGAGTTTCAGTTCTATGTATGGCGCGCCATACATAGAACTTGGTCATGGGCCTTGGCGGCCCCCCAAAATTATTGTTCTTTTTCTATTTTTGTTGGCTACTGAACCCTAAAAAGGGGGATACAGTTATCCTTTTGAGTAGAAGCATTAGAGCTAACTTTGTGACTATTTTGTTTGATATACTACCGTAGCGCTTGTGACACATCGCTCTCGTGTTGCCCATCCTTCCCTCCTACGCGTAGAGTTCTGGCGCCCTTACTCACGCCCATTAATATGTTATCACCTGGGAAGTATACTGTTTAGTGAGGTATCTTCCCCAGTTGAACTGTTTTGTCTGTTTGAAAGAGCATAGGTTTTGTGCATAGAGCGCGCGAAACTTGTATTGTAACTCACTTAACTGTTGTTGCCCCCGAGACATGCGTGAGGTTGCTACAGCCACAACATACGGATGCGATAACGTACAACTCCCTAAACGTATGTTTGCTATTTTTCCTCTGGTTGTGCCGCGCTCGGGATGCAATAACCTGAGTGGCGCAACATGATTCACACAATCTGTATCAGTGAGAGCGCATCAATTACGGAGTTGTGGAGTTTTGAACTCCGTTGGTGTGTTCTTTTTACAAGAGGGGGTCTGCGCTTCCCCTCCACCACGCACCGACTTGCGGCGCGGCGGTAATGTGCTGCTTGGGGGCCCAGCGAATAAATATTGAAGGAATCATGCACTGTCTGTGTGCTTTCTGACTACACTTAGCTAAATTACATGGGAGGCGCCATATGCTTGAACAAAATAGAATATCTGAGCTTGCATGTTGTAAATCAGTTTAAACTTCCTACTGTTATTCATTAACGCAATGACATCGCTATCGCTCTGAAGCACGGTGCCGTTCAGAAATAAAATTATTTCTGCGGTGTATAGACTGAGCGCGCGCTAGTCGTCTCGCCGATTGTTGTTGGGTCGGTGAAAGAGCTGGCGATGAGTGCGTCATAGTCAGCTGTGAGACAGAAGAGTATACATCACTTACTTCCTTACAACACTTACTGCTGGTTTGGCAATAAACGTGTGTTAAAAACAAATAACACTTAGCACGCGCGGTGGTAGGGTCTAGGAGTCCGACCTAGACAGAGCTACTGTATTCTATGGTGTATGTCCAAACCCATGAAGGAAATATTTATTCCTTTTAAAAGGCAATGCTCGCGCTATTTTAATAAATCTCTGTCTAGCGGGGGACTATACTAGCATGTGTTGTCATCTGCGGGAATCCAACCTGCATAGCGAGGGCGCGGATGTAGTATCGTAGCGAATACTTGAACCAGTGCGCCACACGTGCGCTCTGTGGAAAAGCACTCGCTTGATTTTTACTTACTACTAACTTTCTGTTAGAAAGATATTTTGAGGACTCATGTCTAGTTAGCTATCCATGTAAATGTTTTTGGCACTGACTGTATGGTGCAATAGAGATGCCGCCGCATGCATCTTGTCAAGCTCTTCTATTCCCTCACAATATTGGAAGCCCGCGTCAATGGCATGTTTCAAGTTTCAACAATGAACTAGATAGATACTGCATGTTGTCCACTCTGTATAACAGTTGGTATGATAAGCTGCACTTTAAGAAGGCCATCTTGTGACTACATGGTGAATAGTCCCTCATGTACAGTGACATGTATAGCATACTAAGTCTAAAGCTTAAAATTTTTAATTATTTGGAGGACTTAGGATTGTAACAAATTATATTGTATTATCTATGTGGAGTTACTATTACTGTCTACTACACAAGTATCATGGAGTAACACGTTGAATTTAGGCCTAGGATTTCATAGTTTCGACTGACAAACTACATACTAATTAACTCCGCAGTTAAATACTCCCTGATCATACTCTCCAAATACTGTCACTGTAAGCACTGTCGTCTCAGGAACGTCTCGCACTATCCGGATAACAATATCAGTTCACGACTTACTTAGAACAACCCAAGGTTATTAGAAACTCTCGTCACTCTGTCCTCATTCCGATGTATCGTACTCGCCGGCCGGCTTCGCCCTTAGTTTGCATTCGTATTGACGAAATGCCTTCTCTGTTCCGCATAAGAACGATCGGCCGCCGTCATCGTGTGCGCAGAGAACAGTTGCTCAAAAATCCTTAAAAACCGACCCTTGCTTGTATCTCTACATCAGTCATCGTCACCGATTTAATCATATCAGCTGAAAGACATGCAGTGCTGGACAAAGGCCGCCCCGAACCGAGGTTCTAACTCCAAAGGACACCCTCTAGCGTAACGACTTGAACCTCCGCTTGCTTCTATTGTCTTGTGAAGCAGTAACAACGCCATAGGCTTACTGCAAACGTCATGCTAAATTAAGGTTGCTCTCCGCCTAGATTTTCCCAGATATGCCTAGTTTAGAGGGCGTCTAAACTAGGCACTATAAATTAACTTGCCAAATAAAAGGTTTTAGAGAGGAAAGCCCTTTATAGAATGCATTGGTACTGGAACTGGTTGATTTCCTCCTAACCAACAACACTCCGTGCTTGATGCATTGACGTACTACAATACGGAAAACGAAACGGCTTACCTTATAATTATTTCATTAAAAATACAGCTATTTTTAATGGATTGACTATACTTACCTGTAGTATAGACTCAAGTCTCTAGACTCTGTTCGACCATTGAACTTACAGAATAATTTTAATCATGTCCTTGTCGACTTCAGTCACGGTGGCCAGTCTCAATGGAGACTAGCAATCTGCGCTGGACATATTACAGTGCATAAGTGTGTGCGCAAACATAAGAACACTTTCTATTCCATCTTGATCATGATCCGATTGGACGATACGACCGGAAAGAGGTACAGGATCGACGCCTTTACTCGCTCTCCGAGGCACGGGCGTGTGATACCACCAACTCCCAGACATCGGGCTGAAAAAATCTGTCCTGGGTGGAATCGAACCCAAGACCTGAGGCGTAAAAAGCAGTTATCTACCCAGCACGCCGACCGGCCTGTCGCGGTATGTTTGGAAATTCCAACGTTCTTAAAGATACGATTGACACCGACTCAGATATTATGATGGAATGTTTCGCAGATGCCTTACTTTGTTGCCAAGTACGTAGGTATTATACATTTTTAATGCAATATACATTTGCATGTGCAATTTTGCAAATGCTTAGGTATAAATAGGTATATGCGATGTATTATAGTATATACATTTGAATTTTTTTATTTCGCTTTTTATTAAAAGCGCTCGAACTCTGAAATAGTAGAATAAAACAACCTTTTTAAGTAAAAAAAAAACTGTTGCCACAACTTTTATTATATTTTAAAGTATGACATACAAATTCAGTTAGATGGCCGCCGTGACTCCGTTGTAGGTGGTATCCTGGTGGAACGCGAGTTAAATTGGCCTTCAGGGCAGCAATCGCTCCCGGTTGTAGCCATTAGGCAACAGTCGTTAAGTCTTGTCGGAGGCACTAGGGTAACGACTGTCAATTCAAACTTCACATTAAATACACTTTATTTTCCCCGTACTGTAATGCAAGTAGAGCCGTCCTGTTGGAACCACATGTTAGTGAGATCCATAGCATCTAACCTAGACTACATAAAATTTGCAAACGTTAGGCGAACGAAACGTTAAGCGAATAGCGCACTGATTTTGATAGTATATTCAATTTCTACGCGTTGTTGAATTATCTTGCGTTGCATGGTGAAATTTCAAGACTTTATATGTATTCATACCAAATTTGACAGCTATAGCTTAACAAAGATGGCCGTTAAGCGCTGTCAAAGTTTGCGCGTCCCTATTGAAAGGCCCTTTATAAGTAATAATATTCGGCTCCGGAACACGTCTGACAAAGTTAATTTCCTGGAGTACCTAAGCTCAGTGGTGATGTTCTTTCAATATGTAATGAGTTTGGGAATTTATATTAGCTAGCGAGACTTGGCAAGAAATATGTCTAGGCACCGATAATGTATTACAAATAAAAAAAACCATTGAATATTTGGTTTCACATAGACACGCGCCGTAAAAACTAATACATGTAGTGTTAATTTTTATATTTTTTTATGAAGCTAGATCAGAATACCTATATAGGCTTTAGATTACGATCAAACAGCTATGTTAGCTGAGTGACTGATACTCACCTAAGAGCTGGTTCACATTAGGTCGGACCGACAGTTTGCCGTTCACCGACTGCCGGGTGTTGCTGTTCACACTAGACGCCGCCGACCAGACCTAATGTGAATATAACTGTCGGTGTATGTACGGTCGTTTTACTGCCCGGCCTGGGTCGTCACAAAACAGTTGTGAGTTGGCTTTCGTAATAGGATGGACGACGCCGACGTTTTCATTGCAAAGTGGTATTTCAATAAAAGGCAGAAAAAAAGAAATTGCCGAGCGAAATGAAGTTGGAACTTTTCAAACTTTAATAAGCCAATTAAAAAGTCCTCCATATTGAAACGTGTCTTCTCTGCATACACGTCGACGAAACTGCTTGCGCGAGTGCCGAGAGCGGGGTAAGAGCGGGTGGGAGGGTGGCAGGCGGGTGTCGCCGCCCGCCGCTTCGTGCCGACAAATGTGAACGGCGCCATACTTGCTAGTACGCCAATATTATGTCCGACTCGACAGAAATCGTGGCTGGACACACGGTAAAAGTGTCGGCTCCGACAGTTTGGTCGGGTCGGGTCGCCCTAATGTGAACGGCGCTATTGACATACATACGCCAATATGGTTGCGACACGTTTGTCGGGCCGGTAAAACTGTCGGTCCGACCTAATGTGAACCAGCTCTAACTAAAATAGTAACAGCGGCTACACACATCGTGCGGTTCTATGTAGCTGAATATCACCCGTTGAGCGATAGCTTGCAGCCCAATTCGTGTTTACGAATATTCCTACAATCGGGTTAGCCGTTAAAGATTCGCAGCAGTACGCGTCTTTTCCGCACAACTCACTTGTCATCACAATGATTGCACAACATTCCTCCTCCGTGCTGTTTATTGCTCGAGATTTCTCATCGAATTATGTTTAACGGAGTGCTAGGGATAGCGACATGGTTATTACTTGTACTAAATAGAGACTTCAGCAGCCAGTATACGAGGTGCAAAACTTCACTAAAGATGCTTGTAAATAATTAATATTTTACTAAGCAACGGATGTGAACTTTTCTTTAATAATCCTAACTTAATCGTACTATTTGATCAAATTCCATTGCAGACCACTTCGAAAGAATTTACTCTCAAATAAAAAAAGAATGATCAAAATCAGTTCACAATCAATGGAGACTATGGTTGCTCTTTTGAAGTCGGTAAACAATCGAATACATAGTAGTTATGCAGCTTGAAGTCGGTAAATAAACACTCGAATACACAATAGTTATGCACTTTTGAATTCTGTACACAATGGAATACACAGTTGTTATGCAGTTTTGAAGTCGATAAAAATCGAATACACAGTGTTTGTGCAGTTTCGGCACAAGTCTCAAATTTAGGTTCAATTCGAATTTCTCGGTTTATCTACGCACTAATGCTTAATTATATAGTTACAAAAGCTGATAAAACATTCCAACGTTCCTATTCAAGCTGGTTATAGTTACACCGTTAAAATGTCTTCCACTCTGGATACCAGAGGCTGAGCTCGTTCTTGAGAACAGAGCTTTACGTATAATATATATCTTAATTGCCTAACTTTTACTCAGTAAGATCGATTTCCGATTGTAGCGCGTCTAGGGGCCGCGGTGGAGCGGTCGTGTTATTTATATGAAATCAAATTTATTATTTCCCTCTGTCATTCCACTGCAATAACAACATACCTACTGGGTAATTGTCACGGCTCCTCTCTCAATTCAGACGAGGAACGATACCACTGATAAAATTTTCACACAAATGAAAATAGCGGAAAAAGGAATCGCCTAATGTATAACTGCCAACAAAATGCTTGTTGTATTTGCTGAAAGAATAGAGAGTGCAGTATTATGTAGGTTCATCCAGTTGCACGTCTTACGACCTACTGGTAGAGACTAGTGCTACTGAACTGAGAAATTGTTATGTACAGACGCCAGCACATCAAGCTACCCCAAACTGTCAAATTTCCCCAATTGAAAGTGAACCTTATGCTTATGTGATGAAGTTGAAAATCTATAAAAGAAATTTAACAGATTGGGGTAGTTGGATGTGCTGGCGTTTGTACATAAGTAAATTCGCATTATATTGTAAATATTAACATAGAGCAAGGAAAAATATTACTCAACTACTAAAACTAGCAAATGATTGAGCTACTAACATATTTTTAAGACAATTTGTTACTAACACTGTGGAGCCCATGGAGCCCATGCAGATATGTTAATGATATTTCATATATAATAACAATTCTTTATTTCAGAACTACGAAATAAAGAATTGTTCATCATCATTACAGCTAAATAAGTCCACTGCTGGACAAGCCTCCCTCAAGAATCGTCTTGAGGGGATATGCCATAATCGCCACGCTTGGCAGGCGGGTTGGCGATCGCAGTAAGATAGTCATAGTAATCAGAAGGAAGCTGCTGCCCTTCCTCAGGTAGATATTCCCTCGGGTCGACTTCTACGCCCCCCACGGGATGAGATGGGGTGATGATATTCTGATTCTGATATTTGTCGCCGTCACCACACAGCAGAAAGAATTGTTATTATATATGTAATATCATTAACTGATCTCCAATCTACGGTTATTGCAGAGGGCAGATGGTTAGTCGTATTTAATTATGCCAGCTATCACGAAAAAGTTGGGTACGACTTTCATAATCAAACATTATCATGTAAGAAAGGCCAACATTGCTCCGGTGCTATTTATTGACATGAAGTTTGCAAAGGACAGTTTTTAAAGGCAATCCGGACTTTTTAAACCTGAACTTTCCGATCTTCAGTTACACCAACAAAAGTAACAAGCTGAACCAAAATGATTTTAGACCCATAATCGTCCGCGTTCAAATACGTGTTGTGTCCGTAGCATTGTCTTAAGAGTCAACTTTATATTTCCTGCGCGCGAGCATTTCCTCCCTGGTTAGTATAATGATGTAACGTGATTGTAGCGCATTAGCGGCGCGACCTGCTCATTGGCCACTTCCTCTGTGCCGAGAGTCTGGCCATACTGGCGCCCACGCGAGCGGCGTCACCCCCTCCGACTCCGTACTTCGGAGGAGGTGATATGCTGCTGGGCCTTGGGCCGCGCCTGGACGCTTTAAACAATAATGCCTACCTGCATCCTCTAACAAACTAGGTCAGCTCTGCTCTCTGCTGTAAACGTAAGAACGTTATACCCCGCCAGATCAAAAAATCAAGAGGAGAACTTAAATCATTTATTTGCGTAAATAGGTGTTTAACATAAGTTGCTACATAATAATGGTAGGCTTCACCATGATCTGTGTATATGCCCCATTGTGTATGTTTCGCTGGAGCGTCTCAACTGGGCCGTGTTGAAACCGGTGGTAGACACCCGCTGAGTTTGTTTCGCTGGGTCTTCTCAGTTGGGGCGCATTGGATCCGGTGGTAGCATCAAAGCGCGACCGTCGTTATAAACACAAGGTCCCCCATAATAATAACATTTAATTCGTACCTTAATATAGACAGAACCATTCAGACAATATGTAGTAAAAATATAGCTAAAATTTAGATAATTAAACCTACACATGATCCTTGACAATAACTTAATTTAATTTAGCTAAATAATGTTAAAAAATTAATCTTATTGTAAATTATTTCCTACAATCCGTGTACCTAAATATCTATATGTACCTAGAAATAATTATAAATTAATTATATTATTATTATATTATTATACTATTTACAAGCGCTTTTTAGGGTTCCGTAGCCAAATGGCAAAAAACCGAATCCTTATAGATTCGTCATGTCTGTCTGTCTGTCCGTCCGTATGTCACAGCCAGCCAGTCTTTTTTCCGAAACTATAAGAGCTGTACTATTGAAACTTGGTAAGTAGATGTATTCTGTAAACCGCATTAAGATTTTCACACAAAATTAAAAAAAAATAACAATAAATTTGGGGGTTCCCCATACATAGAACTGATACTCAAAAAAAATGTTTCATCGTACACATACATGTGGGGTATCTATGGATAGATCTTCAAAAATGATATTGAGGTTTCTAATATATTTTTTTCTAAACTGAATAGTATGCGCGTTGACACTTCCAAAGTGGTAAAATGAGTGTGTCCCCCCCCTGTAAATTCTAAAATAAGAGAATTACAAAACTAAAAATAATATGATGTTCATTACCATGCAAACTAACAACGAAAATTGGTTTGAACGAGGTCTAGCAAGTAATTTTTTTTTAATACGTCATAAATCGTAAATAACAATTTACCTTTCATTTAATCAACTGAAATACTTGCTGCTACGGAACCCTTTATGGGGGAGTCCGACTCGCACTTGACCGGTTTTTTTAAAGCCTACGTGACTAAAAATCTTTTATATATTTTTTTTATCTGATGATAGGTATGCAAATGTTAAGTTATATAGGTTTAGGACGAAAGCTATCCGTGCTAACATATCGGCAAGAGCACGATACGGGTGTTCGGGATTATATTTGAACTTGAGTTGAACAGTCAGTGGCGTTTATTCACCATTCCCTGCATTAACGGAAGTAACGGATATAATAAATGGAGAGGAAAGAAGGAAACAAACGTAAACGGTATATATATACCTTTATCAGACGGGAGCCTATTTTATTTCTGTTTATTAAAATAATTGTCCGACAAAGCGCAGCACAGTGATATTAGTGTTACAATCGCACCAGCAGCGCCGTGTCGCATTCGTTTTAGCGTAAAGTCTTTGCCTGGTTATTCGTCGTGAAATTTTCCTGTTACCCGTAGGTAATTATAAAAAATGTAAACTATTTGCGCATTGGCATTTAATACTCGCATGCGTCACCGCCATCGAAGTAATTACGTGTCTCACCGCGAGGACAGGACGGGTGCCGATTTGTGATTAAACAACTTATCCGACCGAGGCGTCGCGCACCTTACATTCACTCCGACAACAATTAAACTTCTTTAAAGACTAATATAGAATACATGAATATGGTTGACTGTTACTTGCCTGGAGGGAACCAACTTGATCCATCCATGTAATGATCAATTTATGAAAATACCTATTCTGGCATGTTTATTAAATAGGTTAGCTAAACGAATGGAAGGGCTTGACCAACTTATTGATCAGTTTATAAATAAGTGTAAGATTACGGAATTGGGTAGTTAAAAGTATTTATAACTTCCACCGTGCACTAATATAGTAAAGTGCCTTGAGATGATCTGTAACTACATCGACGTGGTTCCCATCTTATGAGCGACGACGTCGACGGCACGTTTTTCGGGATTTTACAAAATACGGGATAGTTGCATTTTAAGGTGTCCCCGTCTGCAAACATTTGCTAATATGAATGTATCATCTGTTGTGCACAACTGAATGTGAGTGTCCGTCGACGGGTTTGACTTACACTTAACCTTAGTGTCATATACCGTATGTGCGATAGGTGTATTCCAAAATTGAGCCACACTCGCGACTACGGTTTGCCTGGACTAGGCGGTACTTTGAGACTCGATACAATTCTACCGAAATCGAAACGTGATCCGGGAATAACCCAAAACAATTTCGTTTCTAACATATCAATATCGTTTTTTGCTAGTAGCAATACAGTCGGTGTTGTACTTCAATAGAGCTATTAAAACACACAGCCCGTCACGTTTTACATGACAGTGAACTGATTACGGTGCATGATAGTGGTAGAGTGGCACCATGGCAATACTATTAAAAAGTTTAACGACCCTAAGATACGCGACGCCGGAAATAAGTTTAGTGTCAAAGGTCTTTGTCTGCCAGCCCAAATCTATAAATATGTAGCACTCACTTACACAGGGATATGGTGAATAAACGCCACTGACTAGCGCGACTGTTCGACTCGACTTGACAAATAGTCAGTCTGAAGTACACCCGTGCGGCGCTCTTGTCTCACACTATTCAAATAATATTCCTTTGATATGTATTTCTTCCTAAACGTTAGTAACTTAAAATATTAGCTTCTTGTTGTTCTTACACACGTTAAGTGTTTTAAAAACTTTTATAGGGATTCTGATTGACAGTTGACTTTCTATTATTAGTAAAAAATTAAAGAAGAATCATCTATGTTTAACTCAAAATGTGAAATAGGGATTAGAAATATGCATAGAAAATTGGTAAATGTAAAAAAAAATCCGATTCCACGCGGACATAGTCGGGGGAGAAGTGATTGTGGGATGTGGTGCGTGCGCAACGCACTATCTGCGGCGGGCTGTTCTATTGTTTTCCTTGCGAATATCTTGCGCTCTCGGTAGTGTTGCGCTGGGCGCAAACAATATTTATTTATAGATCGTTGCAATAATAGGCGCTATCAGAAGTTGATAGTTATTTGTTACATTTGTAGTCAACTTAATATAAGCGCTTGTCCCATTACCAGCAGCATAGCAGTTATTGAAGCAATAACATGGTCTCTATAAGACTAGCTTACTGGTAAAACAATTGCTGGCCAAGTACGAGTCAAGCTCGTGGACCGAACGTTCCATGCCTTCCTTGGACGAATAAAATGTATACGTACGGTATGTTACCAACTAAATAAGTATTAAGTATTTAATACTTGTTTAGTTGGTTACATACCTACGACTAAACCAAAACGCATTACCAACTGTTTGGCAAAAATAAATGTGCATGTTATAAAAATCTTTCCTTATTGCGCACAGAACAGAAAAAATACAGTTCAAATAATATGTATAGTCACAAAAGTCATATAGAAAGGCGAACTTAACTCATTAATGAGTTTCTTCGAGCAGACCCCAGACAGAGGGTACATGCTATACACACTATATTCATATAATATGTAACTATATTTAACTCCTAAATATACTAAGTAATAATATTAAAGATTACAATGAAACATGGATGCTCCACGATATGTTGATACCAATGGTACGCCGATGTTTCTTAGCATGGGTAGCACAGGGTACCGTGGTCATAAAGAAATGGTGGAACAAAGTTGCTGGGTATTCGAATAACCATATACTTGCCACCAATAATGGGTGCTTGTGATTCAACGGGATTAAATGGATTATTGGACGATTTACACCAATTGACCCTTTTAAATAATATCATTTTTTTCTGTAGGCGATTCGCACGAAGCTAATTTAATGGTGTGCGAATAGACACCTTAAAAATTTTGTAGTAGGCTATTGCATACATTTTATTTTAAGTAATAAAAAAATAAGTACAGTCGTACACAGCCGTCACTGATATAAAACTAAAAAATAGTCCAAGTTTTAATAAAAAGTATTTACTTGAAAGTAAGAAAAATTTGCGTTGAATAAGTAATAATTATCACTTAAAACGTGGCATATCTACATGCTTATTAATACAAAACAAAAAAACTAAGACAGCAATATTTGCCTATTATAAGAAAAAATTTAAGAGAAAGCACTATATGCTATCACGCTCACTCGCGTAAATCTATTTTTCATCAGTATTTTTTACAGTTTTTTTACTTGCGGTTAGTGACACTTATCTATTACTCTGTGATCGATATTTTCACATTTTAATCCTCATATCAGGTCATAGTGAGTTTAGAGGTACTTAGTTACAATTTTAATATATATATTTTTCATTTGTTTATATTGTTTGTTTTTCTTTCATATGAAATCACATTTTACCCTTATTGCTTCTGTACTCAAGTGTACTTTATCTTAACTGCATTTAAAAAAAAAAAACAATTTGAGTGCCAATAGCCTATTACATATTTTTGGAGGTGTCGATACGCACACCAGTAGATCAACCTCGTGCGAATCGCCTACAGAAAAAATAATATTATTTAAAAGAGTAGATTCGCACGATTCGTGTGAGTTCAATGAAGGCTACCGTTTTTGTGCTCACCAGTCGGCGCCACTGTCGCGGAAGGTCCACTATAGCTGATCAAAATCATTGTTATTGTGGACGCGACGAATGTTTTTACGAAAAACATTTAAAATCCTGTTAAAGTGTTTCATAAATAGCATGCCGCAGTGTTGTGCAGTCCCCGCACAACACTGCGGCATGCTATTTATGAAACACTTTAACAGGATTTTAAATATTTTTTCAAATATTTATTACAGTCATCGAGCTGTTACTCATTTTGTAATTTATTTAGTTTTAAACCAAAATGTTTAGTTATAATCGCAGTTTTTATTAATAAACAGCGTAACCCAAACAAAAACAGTGTATTTTGACGTTTCGTAGACCTGCCGCGATGCTAGCGCCTCTAGCGGCAAATTGATACGCGGTAGCCCTCAATGGTGCGTATCGTCCAATAAGCCGATTAAATAAGAGTCCTCAATATTTCGCCTAATGACTAATGTTTACAAGATCATTATTGAATAACATCGACTTTAACGTGTCATTAGTCATGTGCGATCAATTTTTTATTGTATATTTATTTACTATATATTATATACTATTATTATGTTTAAAATTTTTTATAAATAAGAACTCTATAAAATCGCATTACAATTACAATCTACGATGCGACAGATAAGATGTTGACTTCGCACTACATTTTTGTATAGGGATAAATATCCTAATAGTTATTTTCTAAGGTTTCTTAGGATCGGGCGCAAAATTACCGTATCTCAAACTTGACTCATCTAAGTCTCGAACAGGAATTGCTATATATCTAGGAACATTTCCCAGATCGTTGATCCTCTTTAAGGGTTTCCACTCAAGAATACGCCTGCTTCGCTTTAATTGGATCTACAATAGACTGAGCTGTCACTTCAGTTTCTGATCTAGCGAGTATAGTCCGGGACAGTCGGCCACTTATATCATTACACAGACCTACAATTGGTGATCTTTAACATTTAAAGCTGAACTTGTTTTGCTATCTCTAAGCGGCTATGTAGTTCTTACTTTTAAATCGAATCTTCTTTAACTCTCTATTCACTGGGGTACTTCATAAGTGACAGCAAACTTGGTAAAACTGTTGCTACCAGTACTATCTGGGCTATGCAGTATAGAGCGATTGAGCTCGCTGAGGATAAGTTGTTGCTCTCTATAGATATTTCACATAACCCGCTTCTTACTGCTATCCTTTATAAAGTACGGCAAAGTAATTAAAGCAGATTTGGTGCTGGATGTCATATCTGGGTTATTTAGCCACTTAAGGCTAGTAAAGTATATGCTTAATATTTACTTAATTATTGATAAACGTATATTTTTATTGTGTTCAGCCCACCTGCCCGTCACAACTATTGTATGTATTATTAGAGGGGTGGCTACTTCCGGAGGCGCTTTATGAAACGTGCGGAGGTACCCCATGGCTTTGTGGTTAATTGTTTAGGGTGACGCCGATACTTAGGCATACATCGCATCGTATGGTATACATACGACCCTTATGTCAAAGCTACCGGTTTTTTACAGGTATTATGATTTACCATTTTAATTTTTGCCACGAAGTTATTACAATATACTACTTTCCCCAATATAGATGGCTAGAATAGGTAGAGGTAGAGAACACTTCTCAAAGAAATTTGTATTGATTATACTCGTAATTTAAGTCTCAAACTTTACTTACTAAATATTATTTTACTTTTTAATGTAATTATGTATTTAATCAAACGGTTACCGATACCAACACATCTAAAACGTTTTAATGTATATATTTGTTATTGTAAATATTAAGGAAAAATAACAATGTTTCTAACTACCATATTTATTGGTTTCATCATTCATTGGGGTCAGTTATGCGGTCCGAATCTGGCGGTGATCGTTCAACTTCTCAACAACTTTTACGTTCAAAGAATGTACGGAACCTTCGCGGTCTCTGGACGCGAGTCCGGCTAGAACTTGGCCTTTTTTATAAGTAGGTCGAAACAGTAAAACCATAGTATCTATTTATTTAAAACTCACAGAAGCCGACGGACCAATTTTGTCTGATCGGAAGCTTATTATTGTGCGAAGCGTGATGAGTCACAAGTTGCAAACTCTATAGCCAGTCGTTGGCACTCTGGATTGTTTCAGCCATTAACAGCCATCATTACAGATTACAACAAATTATTGTTGTTTTATTTGCAGCGTAGACGTTTAGTTGGAGCATTACACACACGTGCGCACAGAGGACGAGTTGACGCCACATGTGGCTCGCAGGAGTGGTGCTGTGGTGCACACGCAACGTTTCGACCGATGTTCGTTCTCCTATGCCCTAATAATTTTTGGGACTTTATTTTTACAATTACAACTATATCTTTTAAATGAAGCACCTAGCACATGTAGTGCATGTCGCGTTTTGGGCATGTCCCCGATGTTTGGTGTAGAATTATACAAGTGCTGAATACGTAAAACTGCGATAGGATTTGCTTTGAGAAAGGGGAGTTAAAAGGAATTATATGTTTATGTTACTGACGATACAAGTGTTCAGGGAGTGAGATCAGTTGTAAGACTACAGTCTTAAGGTAGGTAGTAAAGATCAGTTGCAAACTTGTTGTCTCTCGTAACGCATTGTAATCTGGTTGTTAATAACTGTGTGTGGTGTGATTCAGATAAAGATCTGAATCAAAATCAATCTTCACTACCTAACTTACGACTCTCTAACAGCTAAAATTGTAGTTGTATCCTAAGTTATAGTTGGGAGTGATTGCAAATATTTTTTTTCTGAGGGTCTCATTCCTAAGCGTCTCCATGCTTTGGAGGGCACCATAAGCTGTCCGTCATTAGACAACAGTCGTCATGAGTTTAATTTCTATATCACAAATAATACTGTGATATAGAAATTCAATTATCAAGTAAATAGATTAGCGCAATAAGCCCACTCCAATATTTATTTCGTAAATTGGGTAATTAAATACATTTTTTTCTTAGAAACTAATATACCCATTCCAGTGCAGTTTTTCGTTAGAAGCTAATAAAATTGAGATGCTTCTTAAACATGTTTCTATTAAACCCATCCAGCCTTTCTATAGTTGGAGTTCTTTCCGAGTTTCAGTCGGTAATAGGGAGAAAAGTCTTTCACTTGCGCTCGTATCGATGAAATGGCCTATCCAAACCTAAATCGGATTAGGGAACACTGACAGTAGTACATAACGCGCTTAAAAACCGACCTAGTCATGTCGCGGTTTTAATCTGAAAGTGGGTGCTTTAAGGCGGCGGTTACTCAGTTATAACGTCATGTTAAAATAAATGCATTATTTGTTAAGAGTGTAATGACTCCTCCTCCTGGATGAAAAGCAAGATATTTGCAACCGTAACAATGGACGCAGGTCTCTTGATGTCGATTACTATGCATGCTAGTTACACCGAAGCAAAAGAATCGATGGTAAGTAGTCCCACGGACAGACATTACGGTGTAACAATGGCCCGCGTCACAGAGCCACTTTTAAATAATAGCCGTCATTCATATTGTTTTTATTCTGGTATTCGGCAGAATTGGCTGTTGACTTCCACTATTATAATTAATAGTTAAGACTTCCTTATAGCTACTTCATATTGTAATTGACAAAAGGAGTGGCCGCGTTAATTATTACATATTATTATGCTGAACGCTTTTGAATTTAAATGTTAGATTATAGCATGAAATGGCGCGAACATACACAATACAACTTCGAAGCCCGTTCTGTGCAACGATGTTTGGTTTATTATAATCTGATGAAGTGTTTGTGCGAGGTGACCTCCTATATATTTTTGTAATTGGATAGCAATCTTGTGAATTCTTATTTAACGAATTCTAAGTCGAAAACGTAAAAGACTTTGGAAATATTCAGCTTTTCTTTGATAGAGACTTGATCGATAGTGGTTAAATCGCTAAAATAAAAAGCAAAGCTATTTTTAAAGCTTAACTGCTATCATCAGAACTAATTGAAAAATAATAATTCATTGCAATTACAAACTTTAGCATATAGTGACTCATAATTTGGTTGAACACACCATTAGTGGGGCTCTACCGGCTAAGCCGCCGAACTTCGATTTCTATAATGGTGTTCAAATAAATAAAGGTTAAAATGACTTAATAAATCGGTAATCGGCTTCAGCGTTAACAATCGATTCCGGACCATTTATGACGTCACATGTGCTCATGGAAGCCGATTCAACGATTGATTAAGTCATTTTTAAACTTTATTTATTTGAACGCCATTCACGAAAACGATGATCGGTGATTTAGCCGGTAGATCCCCAGTGCGGGATGGGCGAAACACGCATGCAGTCAAATGTGATTAGTGCTGGACACTGCACATGTAGTAGGTGGGCTTGTGGCTGTTAATTGCACGTTTGTAAAGTCCCCGCGAAACTAAGATTTATTAGAGTGTAGTGCAGGCGTTGTAAATACTGTATACCTATAATACTGCACCGAGATCCAAGGTATTCAAAGTAGCCTCCCTGTTTTGTTGTCGAGCCCGCCCTGGACAACTATGGTGTGTTAATATTATCTACTCAGTTTGGGAGTCAGAAACTAATCCGATTTATGTGAATAGAAAATCTGTGTCTGGGTGTGCTTTATGTCCGTGAAGTTCTTGAACTACTATGTTCAAGTCATCGCGCTACAAGGATTTGTCTGCCTAATGCGGGCGTCGTCTTATAGCGGTTTTACAACTCGATTATTAGTTAGTTTTAGATTTAACAAATATTTGATTGTACCCATTCTTTATGTTTGCTTTGTTCTTGTTGCTGATTTTTGCTCGAAATACGCATGCGCAATATGGACGTCACTATGAGTTTTTGAACATTGCCGCGGTCACTACTACTGCAGTATGTTTCAGAGCGGTTAACATTATATTAATATACCTTGTTGTTCACAAAGTTAGATATCAAAGTATCCAACGAACGTTGTCCAGCTAACAAGTACTTCGGGTTAAGTCGGTGTCGTGTCTGTGTGAATCAGAATCGGGCGGCGCGACGCCGCTATATTTAGCATGCGCGGGCGCCGTACTGGAGCCCCGCTCCTGCTGCCCTCTACTACGCCACCCGTAATTTACTTTCCAACTATCACCACTGTCAAAACACAGAGGGCGACACATTACTATCAATCATTAAACGCACGTACACGTATCATTCTCGGATGGCTAGAAATAAATAAAGTACTTCACCTCCAGTTCTCGCAGTGGCGATATTACTGCTGTGCAAACAAACGTTTTAAATGGCAAAAAAATAAGTTACCAGAAGTCATAAAATTGCTGTTTTAATGGTTAAACGAAACGCGAATTAACTATTACAATTGTATTATTAAACTGACATTCTATGCACGTAATTAACATATTACTTGGTAATCTTTCGGAACGTTGCCGCGTTGATCACCTACAACGTTGTGAACGTTATAAGTGTATTTTTACTTGCACTTACTAAATTTAAACTTATAGAATCACTTATTTTATGAAGTTTTCATAAAATAATTTACTTTCTCTTGTTAAACAGGCAACATGGTACAGACGCCAGCACATCCAGCTACTCAAATCTGTCAGATTTCTTTTGTAGATTTTCAACTTTATCACATAAGCATAAGGTTCACTTTCAATTGGGGAAATTTGACAGATTGGGGTAGCTTGACGTGCCGGCGTCTGTACTAATGTCTATCTGCCGAGAAAAAGACTTCTCGGCAGATAGGTACTGGAATTTCCTTCATCTTTATTTACAAGTCCTCGTAACTCGCCTTAGTGGTTCCAGGTTTAAGTATTGAAGTTGCGTGCGATCCATGGAGCGTATTCGCCGGAACTTTTATTAGTATAAACGCTATTTCAATAAAGGTAAAAGAATATGAAAAAAATGAAAAGTAGCTAGCCTGGCGTTTCATTCGGGCTTTCTTCTCCGGGTCGACTACTAAGGTAGTTGGAGAAAGCCGCAGGTCGGCTATGATAGCATCCTCGGCGGCGAGGACCACGTTGGCCTCCTAACCCTAATTGGTGACCCCGTGCCTGTAGTCTGTACCGGTGATCACACCCGTGGTATAATCCAGTCTTTTGATTTTGCTGCCCCCTGAGCTGTGGCCCGTACCCTATTGGGTGCCCTCAGTTATTTGTCGCTATGCTGTCGAGAAGACTCAACCAGAAATAATAATAATATCTCGGGGCATTATTCCCACACGGCCATCGGATCCCAAACTAAGCAGACCTTGTACTATTGAAAGCAGGTATTCTCATTATCATTATGATATTAGCCGAAAGGCGTCAACTGCTGGACTAAGGCCTCTCTCAAAGATCTCCACAATTGCCGCTCTTGCGCTATTCGCATCCACTTGTTATTTATTAAATTATTTCTCACAGTTTTAATTGTAATCAGACAGCTTGCACGGAAGGAATATGTCTAAAATATAGTATTTTTATTTTAATTCTATTGGACTTTAAAACTGAAATATGTGCAGCAGTAAAGTAAACCACTCCAAAGTGTTTTTAACAGCATGAATGTGATGATAAAAATGCTTTCGAGATGGTTCCATAGGTTTGTTTCAAATCGGTTATTAACGTATGATAGAGAAGTCGCCAAGTCGTAGTGTATGCCTATACCGCTGTATTGCAGGTTTTTGAAATAGTAATTATTAGCTTTAAAAACTTTTAAGGGAAAGGGAACGAAATGTTTTCTTTTTACATTTTAAATATAATAATGAATTAAGAAACGACAAAATATGGCACCGAGATTTTTTTATTTCTATCATAGCAAGCTTCAAAGTAGAACTTTTCGCTTTACGCGAGTGTTAACGCAAATATTCACAGAATTACATTGAATCGAGAGACATTACATTTGGCGGAAACTCGCCAATTACTTCGATAGGAATTCGAAAACTAATATGTTTTGCAATAAGCTTGTTTTGATCACTCACCTGCAGACCCTTGCCTTGTGTTATGGTTGTGGAGTGGGCACGCGCTTCAGTCAGGGCTCTCTGCATACGGCCCGATTGCTCACAACCGAACATCCAAATGAAAACAATTATCGGGGTAAATGTTATTTCTGGGTTAGGTTAGGTAGGGTAGACTGTAGCAAAAATAATAATAACCAAAATTACATTCCGTATAAATTACATACTTTAAACATAAATACATGTATACATAGGTACCTACTGTATACAACGTGTAACATAAGTAGTGGCGAAATCTCAGGATCGCTGGCCATGCCACTGAATAATTAAATAAAACCACTGTGTGAAATACGAAACTTATTTTTTTGGCTCTCCATACTACAAGTGCATCCGGAGATCAGAATAGTCTTATATAGAAAGTAAATATATTTTGGTGTATTTTGCATGTTATTCCGCTACACTGTTCATAGGCAAATTGAAATCTCCAATGTGCACTATTTATTTTACTCCTTGTAGACATGTATTATCTATGTATAAATTCTACGAGTATATGTGTATGTAGTTATTTAAGAACTACTATTTTATCTCTGCATTACTTACTCTCACTATTATTTCCGGTATTATCTCTGCGTCACCCAAAGGTTGACTGCTAGAGAATGCGGGCCTTTGTACACTATCGTGCGAAAAGTTATAAATAATGAAATGTCCCGAATCGTTGCCCACTAGACCTGGACACATTAGCAGCGGAGTATTGGACGCTAGTAACCCTGGTCACGCCTAGCGCCTGTTCTGCGATGCGCGTGGGCGAACGAGTCACCCGGGAATCGGCCACCCTAGCCCCGCCGTTAATTAATAAAGCCGCGCCCGAACGCAAACTACCTTCCAGTTTCATTCAATAACAAATAAAAACATATCAGGTATCACTCAAACGCACAGGCAAATACCTCCACACTCTGAGGGAGTGTGTGCAATCTGTTTGTTTGTGATTTTTATAGCTGCTCCATAAATGCCAAGAACCAAATACGGGCCGACCCCGGAGCCGTAGGCAGACGCAATAAACCGCACTGATCCTACCGCAGATTTACACATCTGGATATGTGGAGTGTAAACATTTTATATATTGCACTTGCATACTGTTGGGTTTGATAGAAGGAATACCATAGGATGCATATATTTAATTTGGTGCAGCCTATTAATTATTTCAGACAATACTGTTTCGGGAATCGATAAAAACCCACACTCTTATTTCAGAAAGGATGTGAAACCTTGTGGAGACAACAATACCTTAGAGAAGTTTAGCTAAGTTGAGATCCTTTTTCCCAGGACTGCTTTGAGTAGGTAGTATTGATCATGAACGTTGCATACTTTGCAGATTAATGTTTCTTGGAAACGATCTATTTAATGTAAAAGTATGAATACAATAGATGTTGGTATCGGTCGGTGGCGCGACGAGCTTGGCGTAAACAATTGATGCGTGCACGCAGCGGAGCTTCCGGCGAGGCGCGACGTCGCGCAACCCAATGAGAAGCGTGCCGCACACATCGGCCCCGGCGAGACAGTTGCCGCCCGTGCCAATCATACTTCAATACCTACTATTAGGCCTCAATAACAATTTCGGACGTCTGAACTCCTGACGTCACCAACATACGCAAGAACTACGCCATTGTACGAGCTTCCCTGAACTAATCTCACACATCAATCAACCGACGTTTAACATATCGCTTTCGTATCCGGTTAAGTGCCGTTTAGTTAACTTTGTAATCAAGATTTACAATTAATTGAGTTTAGAAAAACATTTTATTTATCAACCGTACCTATATATTATACGACTGAAAATAAATCTTCGTTGCGTTAACATGTAGCGCGCTACATTATAACATTTTATTGAGTATAAATACATACCTATATCCTTAATTTTTATAAAAATTATACTTTAAGGTGTGTTCGAGAACTAGTCAGCAACTTATACAATGAGAATTTACATATCATATACTACGTCTATAGATAATCTGTTGTTTTTCTTATATACCTAAATAAAAAATCCGTCAAAAAGCGTCCGACTTGTCAATTTCTGTAAAACTACGTGCATCCCCGCCTATGCATTGGCCAGTGTCACAGCCAATTGTATTGCTGTGACAACTACGGCGTGTTCTTATTGTATTGTAATGGCGCTGGCATTCGTCCCGATTTGGAGTCCACAAGTCAAATGGCTTTGAATGGTGTAGGTCGGTTCAAAGAAAGGACAATGGCTCTAGTCTAAATAGTTCGATAGTGATATTCCTTTCTTCTATTGAATTCATTTTATATGATGGTCTGGGGTTTGCTTACTTCTTAGTCGTCAAGTATACTTCGAGCGTATGCATTCAACTCCGTTGTCCAGGCTCCACATTATTATCACCCATATTCGCAATGAGCTTTATGATGCGTCGTTGCCGTAAGTGTCTCTTTTCTTCTTGTACGGCCATATTTTTTCCAAGGTCCTTATATGCGTTTTGCTGCATGTGAAAAGTTTCTGCTTCGTGTATTCATCATACACGTTCTAAAGACCAATTTGTCGGTTTTCTTGTAAACACTAGCGTATGTTTTGATCTCCTGCCATTTCCCACCGTAGGGATGGAAGGCAAGCTTTGACATTTCTATCCCACTTTATTTCAGTCTATTCTGCCCGCTGTCATCACAAAATGTTCCTCGTGCTTCTTCTGTAGTCTTCCGAGGCATAATTGTTATTATGTACGTACTATACAAATCTTTAGCATTGTAGCTCGCGGCAATGTACAGCCATTTCAATTGTAAAACCAACATATTGTGCAGTAAATTACGGTGACGACCGTGAAATTAAAACGACTTAAATGTTTTGCAGTTCAGTTGAACATCCGTGCCCCATAACAGCTTATTGAACAAATCTCTCATCCAATCTATATTATCCTGACCCGTACGGTAGTTTATTAAAGAAATCACCGTTTACATTCCAAGCTGAGCAACTGATCCGCCGTAATACCACATGATTTCTCAACTAATCTGTCGCCAGATCTGAAGTTTATTATGATTACAATCTGATTCCTTTATTGTAAGCATGTGGTATCGGTAGCTATCAGCTGGCCTCTCGGTCCTCTGTGGACTGGACGACAGTACACATAGTGTTATGTGCGCGTGGAGGCAGGCGGCACTCGCGAGGCGACCGGTTGCCGGCGCCCCGCCACCCGCCCGCCACGACCGCCTGCTCCACTCGGGATAATAATCGCTCGATCGGCTGCAGCCTCACCCACTGGCTCCGCCGACAGATGCATTTTACCGCCCGACACACGCAGATGCAATTTACAAAAAGTCTACACTATCATTAAATATTCACGATATAACAGCCTTATTATCTTTTATATTTATTACTTGGGATGACGGAGAGTAAACCAAATTTGGTTTCAACTACTACAACTAATAATGTTTCCATATAGGTACGAGTGCATATTAATATATTATAATGACATCGAATAATGTGGCTCGTTCACTACTGAGTCATGCTAGCAGGCTCCAACCCTTCGATTTAGAAAGATGACTTGCTGAATTCGTAAGTTTTCGCAACTGGCACGGGATAGCGAATAAAGTACGGTGCAGCAGACAAGACACTGTATTATACTTACTTACCTATTTTCGGTTGCGTACTTGACATTCGATTGACTTGGCGATAGCGAGCTCGTACGTTTATTATCCCACTATTTGTTGGGGGAACCTTAAGAAAGGTATGCTCTGATAATTGTACCACATTCCTAAACAACTAATTGAGTTTTTCGGGGAAGCTTCCCAATAACGTTTTCGAAATAGTTTCGCTCTCTAAACCACCACACATTAATGTCGTCTAAATGATAATTATAATAATAATAATATAATTATTTTCGTAATATTTGTTGTTGTTTAACTTGAGTTCTTTTTGTGCTTATGATGATTGAATATGAACCGCAAGTGAACAGTAGCGCATCGTTCATTAGTGACGTGCTCTGTGTTTACTTCGATTGACATCATTGTATTGTTCGTGTGTACAGCTTTATAGACTTGACTCATTTGGGGAAATCTCTGCCTGTTATACTGCTATATGCTGGAAAGATTTGAGAGTGTGGACTTTATTGTAACAAATATGTGGAGCAAATAATTACGAAATTCGTAGTATTGTTTAAGCTGTCAATAGTTAGTGGCGTGTTATGTAATTACGTCAAAGAATCAGTGCCAACATATTTTGTGTTTATGAACATTTGTGATGAGTATAATTAAATTACTTCATTGTGACATTTATGACAAGTAAATGTGATTGTTTGTGACGTTATTGACCAATATCTGACACCAATGTCCCCAACGAAGGACACATTGATTGCAGGTGATGTTTGATGTGTATTGTGCGACGTGTATCCTTTGCATGCGAATACAAGTCGCTTTTGTTAAGTGCAGTATCGTCTATTTGTGTGTTCATGTAGAACGAGCTTTTAACACAACAAGCAATAATTGTCTGGCAAAGACTAGTAACTAAAACTTGTTCAGGCCCAGTTGTAGTGACAATGCACTTTCGGTCGAAGTGACAGCATACCGAAAACTTGTTGGCCGAGTTACACTACTGTGTATGGCTACTTCATCTTATCCAAAATTTGTAGCTAATATCTACACTCAGCCAAGATATTTACGACATTTTCACATGTAATATGTTGTAATTCTATATTCTAATTCTATAATATGTTGAGTACATGCGAGAATGTTTTGTCCTGACGAATTTGTTGTTTATACATATAGAATTAATGTTTATAATGAAAAACTAGGTATAATATATAGATTTTGACAATATTGTTCCTACCGCTATTGGTGTGCCTATTCGATTCTAATTATTTCAATAGCATAGGTGCATAAAGCTCGTTTGTTTGTATACAGTGCCCGGCTATTGTCTTTTAGGGTAATACTCCTATTTAATTAATGCTAATTAATTAAATAAACCATCAAGATGTGTGTGTGACCTTACTGAAAATTTAAAGCAAAATCAGAATAAGGCCTTAACATTACCATCTCACCGGCAGTGAAGGGTATTGGTGATTTTTCTATCTACATTTTTGGGATTCCATAGTATACTATAATACATACATAGACTCACGCCTGTTTCCTAGAAGGGTAGGCAGAGACAACAGATTTCCATTCTTCACGATCTTTGTACACCTCTTTTGCTTCGTTTAATGTCATTATATTCTTTATACATGGTCGTCGCTGTAGGATACTTTTAACCTGGGTTTTCTTGAAGATCGCCGATATGGTCAAGGCTTGTTATACGAGGTCTTCGCCTTCCGATTGGACCAGTTACACAGGCCAAGTATACTTCTGTTGTCAATCTTATTTCATGAATCCTTTCTAAATGCCAAAACCATCTCAACATACCTTTTTGAATTATTAACATTGTGGCGACATCCTATCGCTCTTTCACACCACAATGCTCTCTTACATCTCGTATTTTGTATGTATGTCTTTCAAAGTGATATCTACCCCAAGGAGTAAGTAATATAGCTGTATATTGTATGATAGCCAGTATGAGAACTTCTTGCTTCTTTAAGATCGCGAGAAAAGTTCGCTCAGTAATAGTATTCTCTAGCACTAACACGTTTATAGCAAATATGATCCCAACAGCTCGTGCTGTGGCCTGTCGCTCTGGAGAGGCCGGTGTCGTATCGACGTCGTAGTAGCCGGGCGCGTCGTCGCCGCATGCACTAACAGTGGTCGCAGTCGCGTCTGCTGCATCTCGTTATGCGCCGCCATTCGCCCTCTTGACGTCGAGTTACGTAATCAATATAGAAATCGGTTGCCATGATGGATGACAGCCTTATTTTGAATACATCTTAGTACTTACTTTTTTAATTTCGAGAAATGATATTCTATTTTAGCTCGTAGGTATCTACTTAAAAAATAATTTTCCTCTTTTTAGCCTGACAATAGTTCCTACGAGTTATTTATTTTTAGTAAATATAAATGAGCAGCTAACGATGTAGGTTACAGGGCAACAAACTACTACGTTTGTTATGTTGGAATGAGGAAAATGCAGAAATAATGGTTTCAATATTTAAATAATAATATACCGCTGCGATCGATATTATACCATATATTTTCTTTACCAAATGACACCTAGTGATACTGTTATGATGAAGGAAATACTTTTTATTGTAATCTATATTCAAATGTTCGTAGTGCACGGAATGACGCCGCGTGGGAATTACAGACTGAATGCTCATTAATTAGATGGAAATATTAATTTGGTATTTTCGTACTCGCGGGTGAAAGGCAACAACCTGCAACTGCTTGAGATGCGCGAACTTGTGTTCCGATACTCGGCGGTGCTCGCATGCTACGAGTGCGTTCTTTGGGAACTATTACGACCGTAATCATATCATCGTTTTAATATTATTACGTGGTGGTGTGTCGGTGTTAGTGAACCGCTCGGAGGTCAGGTCGGTGTGACGCAGGAGGGTGCTGGCTGCGAGGGCTGGCGGGCAGAGGGGTAGAGGGGGGGAGGGCGCATCCCGCGGAGGCTGCGCGCGGCAGTCGTCGGCCGGCGCCGCCGCGACATGTTCCAGTGTATCGTGCAGCCGCGCCACGACTGGGGCCCGCCCGACATCGCGAATGCCTTCCCCGGTACGCCCCGACGCCCGGCCAGCTACCGGCCCGCGCGCCCGACGCATCACCGTTATGATCTATTAATGGCTGCAAAAACGCTCCGCGTTAAATGCCAATAACTAATTTTAACTGTTCTCACAAATAAATATCTTGTGTTTTTACGTGAACGCGTCGGGACGCGCGGCTTTGTTGTTGTCGGTGCATTGTGTTGTTCGCGTTTCTGTCTTGTCCCACAACTAGCACCCTTGCGTGCTGGAGCCGCGATCATATTGAATTATATTATATTGTGTGGCCAAATATAAGTATGTAGCGAGAGCGACACAAAGGTGGCGCAGGTGCGATCTCGCGAAGGCAGGTAGTCGCCGTATGCCACCGGGTTATTTGTGTGAGACACGTCTCAATCAGTTAATAAAGGGAAGTATGTACACAACCTGTTGTAGATTCTAATCTGGATATTCAGGCGAATGGGATATTGTAGCAGGAAGAGCTAATACAATAGCTCGTTTAGACCATTACAGTAGCGAGCCCCCGTCATCAGACGGGACCGAGGGTTCGTCCCCATGCCTCCCCTCTGATATCATCCGAACTCAACTCTACTCATAATAAGCAACGCTCCGAGCGACACGCGTTTGTTTTTGTTTTTATGGACGCATTCAATGTGCCTATGCGAAAGCTCGTACGGGCCCGAAGAAATGCCTCGGCAATTCAATGGGGAGAAATGATGGGAGGAGAGCTGTATATGTCTTAAAAAAATACTGGAAAAAGTGTTTTTTAAATTTTAAACTTTCTGCGATCTGGAAGCAACAAGGTCAAACCTCGAGTTATTTGTGTCATCAGCGAAATGTCGGTGACTAAGAATTGAGTTCCGATCACAAAAAAATATTTAATGCAGAATGTGCTCTGATATGACCCTCGTTGAAATTATTTAAATCAAAAGGTTTGGTTCTGAAGTTGATATTTATTACACAAACAATCTTAATTAAGTAACTTGAACTACGAAACGACGTAACTTGAATGACGAAAAATAAAAATAAAGCGTGTTCACTTTGGCTGCACGTTCTCATTTTTAAAGGTTTCTTATGGTGTATTATTTGCCGTTAGACAATGTTGTCAATAGCGCCGAGAATTTCGTGAGAGGTTACAGCATACAATTATTCAACTTCATGAGTTAGTTCGCTCAAAGCAATTGAAATGTGGCTTAGTCAAGGGTTATTGTACAAGGGGCCGAGTTCTCCGTAGGGGTGGCAAAAGGAAGTATGTGTCACTACCGGATTACAAAGTTAAAGCTAGTTGATATTGAATAGAATGAATTCTATAATAACAATTACATAAAACTGGACAAATGTTGTCCATTGACGTTTTAAACTTTATTTTGCAAGAGATACGAGGCAGGTCAAAAACTTGGCGCAAGGGAAGGAAAGAGGTCTCAAATTCAACATGAAGTGGTTTTTAATTTCCAATATAAAGTACTAGTTGTGCTCCGAGGTTTTACCCGCGTTAAACTATATAAATTATAGCCTATGTGTTATTCGGATATATAAGCTATATTACTACAAAGTTTCATCAAAATCCGTTCGGTGTTTTTGTGTGAAAGAGTAACAAAAACATCCATACATCCATCCATACTCTCAGATCTTTTGAAATCTTGTTATAACCTCAATAATAGAAAATCATAAATTTAATCGTCCGGCGGGTCTCGAACTAGCACCCTCTGCCAATCCGGGGTAGGCACTCTTGAGTTTAGCTACGGACGATACACATAAGCTATAAACGATATGAGCTTATAAATTAGAAAAATATAACTTACTAGCTGTTACCCGCGACTTCGTCCGCGACAATTTTGAATGATGACCAATGTAACCTACAACAAAAAATCCTAACATACGTGAAAGAGCTGTTTGCCGTTTCTGTCAGAAATGGTTTGAGAATGATCTAATTAAAATGAATAGTGATTCTACAGTCTACAGGCTCATAGGGTCAAGTTATGTTTTAAGTTCACCACTTAGACAAAAAAAAACACAACAGAAAAAAAAACGGCCTTTTAAAGTATATTTTCATAATAAAGGTTTCACTGACTCACTAATTAACACATAAGTATAGTTTTAAAGACGATCTTTCATTAGCCTACAATTTTCAAATATGGCACCAAGAGAGAGATACAGGAAAAAAAGAGAAAATTATCGATTTTTGTTACATGTCATTAGCTGTCAAGCAGTTTCAACGTAAAATTGAGCTTTTTACTCTGTAATCTACCCCACATGATAAGAAAAAAGGAAACACTAATTGATTTTACAAAATCATGCGTTTAACTTCAAAACTGTCAGATTTTCATATAAACTTACATCCCTATTTTACGCCCTTAGGGGTGGAATTCCCTAAATCCTGAAATATATATTTTAAGCATTTAACTTCGAGGCCAAATACCAATTTTCATGCGTTTAACTTCAAAAACGTCGCATTTTTTTCATACAAGCTTACATCCCCTATTTAAGCTCTTAGGGGAAGGATTCCCAAAAATCCTGAAATATATATTAATATTTTTTAACTAAAAGACCTAATACCAATTTTCATGCGTTTAACTTCAAAAACGTCGCATTTTTCATACAAAGTTACATCCCCTATTTTACGCCTTTAAGGGTAGAATTTCCAAAATTCCTGTAATACATATTTTTTATTTTTAATAAAACGTTAAATACCAATTTTCATGCGTTTAACTTATGAATGAATGAATCTCTTTATTTGCTAGAATACAGGTTTACAAATTGTTGACATAAATGAGTGAGGTTCCACCATATTCGACATTTACGTCGTGCAAATATTTGTTTAATTAAAATTAAATAATAATAATATTTTTTGATTCTCGACTAATTTTAGTGTAAAATTATACAAATTAAATAATAAAACAATAATAGGAATACAATTATACAATTTAAAGAATAATCAGAATTAAATCAAATGTCAAAAAAAAGTTTGGTTTGAGTCAGTAATAGTATCTATATTTAATATAGTCATCTACAGAATAAAAACATCTGTCGCACAGCCAATTATAAAGTTCATTGTTAAATTTAGTGTCAGTTAGGTTTTTTTGTAGTATGTCTGGTAGTTTATTATAAATTTTTACTGCCATGTAATAACAGTTTTTATCACAAAGCTTGAGCCTGTTCCGTGGTACTATCAATGCTTTTTGCACTACTTTTCTTTTCAATGGCGCGTTTTTATCTTTTTCGAAAAGCTCCATGTTGTTTTTAACAAATTTACACATTTCAAATATGTACAAGGACGGCAAAGTGAGCAATTTGTGTTTTTGAAATAATGTCCGACAGGAGCCTGTCCACTTAAGATTAAAAATGGATCTCAAACATTTTTTTTGCACTATGAAGGCTCTTTGAACATCTGTAGAATTTCCCCATATAATAAGCCCATATCTTAACACAGAGCATACATGACTGTGATATACTATCAGAGCTGTCTGAGTGTTTGTGAGATTTTTAATTTTTTTTAAGGCATATATAAATCTATTTAGTTTTTTACAAACATTGTCTACTTGCTTTTTCCAATTACAAAATCTATCAATATACACACCTAAAAATTTAATATCATGGACTTCTTCGATGTCAATACAATTATACTTTATAGATAAAATATCAATGTCCTTATTATTATTAGAGTATGTCAAGAATCTCATAAATTTAGTTTTTTTCGTATTAATTGTCAAGTTATTAGAGTCAAGCCAGTCAATTATATCCGATAACGCTTTATTTGTCACGGCAGCTGAGTCGTCTAGATTTTTTTCTCTAGTTAGAACTGTCGTGTCATCTGCAAATAACACTGTGAATTGGTCCGTTGAATTTGGAAGTTCGTTGACATATATGATAAACAATATGGGGCCAAGTACACTTCCTTGTGGTACGCCATAATGATTGACAAGGTATGGTGACCTAAAAGTATTTTGCATATTGGTTTTTTCGCATATTTTGTTAACCTCTATGCACTGTTTTCGGTTACTCAAATAGCTTTCAAACCAAGTATAAGCTGGACCTCTTATACCATATTGTTCAAGTTTTCGTAATAGTCTTTTGTGGCAAACCATGTCGAATGCCTTACTCATGTCTAAAAATATTGTTATTGGGATTTCTTTTTTGTCTAGAGCATCAAGAATTTCTTTGACAAGGTTAAAACATGCTGTGGTGGTTGATTTTCTTTTTATGAAACCGTTTTGTACTTTACTGATAATATTGTGTTTGTTCAAGAAACTGAGTAGCCTAGTGCTCATTACTTTCTCAAAAATTTTTGAGAGTACTGGGGTTAAAGTTATGGGTCTGTAATTTCCTGCCTCTAACTTGGAACCTTTCTTGTATAGGGGTTTTACTATTGAGAGCTTTAAAGCATCTGGAAATGTACCTTTTTCTAAAGAGAGGTTTATGACATGTGTAAGAGGTTTGAGTAAGGAGCATATGTTTTGTTTCAGAAGTTTTGTTGTGATATTGTCATAACCCGCAGAGTTTGTATTACGTAATTGCATCGTTACGTTAAAAATCTCTACATTATCTACAGGTTCCAGGTATATTGACTTTACCAGTCGGTTTCCATAGTTAGGTTTAATCTCAGAGAATTGTGGGTTTGTTGGAATAGCCATATTTATGAAAAACGTGTTTAGAAATTTTGCAATTTCATCCCCATTTGTCAATATATTAATACCGTCAGAAAGTTTTTTTATTTCATGTTTTAAGTCATTTGATTTAAGTCTATCATTTATTATTTTCCATGTTGCTTTACATTTGTTTTCTGCCCTTTCTATGTATTTTATATTTCTACTTTTTTGTATTGAAATTATGCACTTCTTAAGTATATTACTATATCTTTTGTATTTTGTTTTAGTTTGAGTATTCTTGTTCTTATAGTATGTACTTTGTAGTCTTCTCTTTATAACAAATGATTTCTTTAGTCCCTGTGTCACCCACTTTGGATTGCTACAATTTTTATTCATTTTTATTTTTATTAATGGAAAACATAGATTGTATAACAAGCAAAGTTCATCATGTAGTAAGGTAAAGGATTTATTCACGTTTGTTTCCAATAAGACCTCTGAAAAGGACAGCTTACTCAGATAATAGTAAAATTTTCCAATATTTTCCCTGCACATATCTCTTTTAAGTGCAAACCGTTGAATATTAGTCGTATTCTTACGGTTTGTGGCAATGGATAAAGTTTGTCCAGTATTATGGTCGGACAGTCCTAATTCATGGATTTCACCTTGAGCATCAGTAATATCGCTTATTATATTGTCTATGCATGTATTTTGTCTAGTAGCGTCATTTATATGTATTTTTAAGTTGTAATTGTATAAAATATTAAGAAATTCTTTTTTATTATTACTATCTCCTATCATATCTATCTTAAAAAACGTCGCATTTCTCATACAAACTCAAATACCTTATTTTACGCCCTTAGGGGCGGAATTTCCAAAAATCTTGAAATATGTATTTTTTATTTATAACTGAATGATCAAATACCAGTTTTCATGCGTTTATCTTCAAAAATATCTTAAATGAATAGTTTCATTTCTCATACATACCTACTCACATTCCCTATTTTACGCCCTTAGGGGTGGAATTCCCAAAAATCCTGAAACACATTTTTTATTTTTAACTGAAAGGTCAAATATGTACCAATTTTCATGCTTTTAACTTAAAAAAATACGGATTTTCATTATCACCTATTTTACCCCCTAGAGGATGAATTTCCAAAAATCCTTTCTTAGTGCTCCCCTACGTTATAAAAGGAACCCCTGTGCAAAATTTCAAGTTTCTAACCCTTATAGCCCTGCGTTGATATATAAGTCAGTGAGTCAGTTTTGCCTTTTATATATTATATAGATAATACCTTTCAAATAAAAGTTTTTGTCAAGGCTCCAAATATATATATATATATATATATATATATATATATATATATATATATGGACTATAGCCGTATATTGATTGCTCCGCACTTGTTTAGGGCGGTCATCACAACGTGGCTCCTGGGACGGGTGCGTTGTCGTGCAAAAGGAGCACACCTCCACTCCATTTTGCTCCTTCTTTTTTCTATGATTGCAACTTATAGTTTATGTAACAGTGCAACATATACTACCTTCATATTGACACCTGTTTTAGGGTTCCGTAGCCAAATGGCAAAAAACGGAACCCTTATAGATTCGTCATGTCTGTTTGTCTGTCTGTCCATCCGTATGTCACAGCCATTTTTTTCCGAAACTATAAGAGCTGTACTGTTGAAACTTGGTAAGTAGATGTATTCTGTGAACCGCATTAAGATTTTTACACAAAAATAGAATAATATAATAATTTTGGGGGTTCCCCATACATAGAACTGAAACTCAAAAATTTCATTTCATTTCAATACCCATACATGTGGGGTATCTATGGATAGATCTTCAAAAATGATATTGAGGTTCCTAATATCATTTTTTTGTAAACTGAATAGTTTGCGCGAGAGACACTTCCAAAGTGGAAAAATGAGTGTCCCCCCCCCTGTAACTTCTAAAATAAGAGAATGATAAAACTAAAAAAAATATATGATGTACATTACCATGTAAACTAACAACGAAAAGTGGTTTGAAGGAAATCTAGTTAGTAGTTTTTTTTAATGCGTCATAAATCGTAAACCGCAATTTACCTTTCATTAAATCAACTGAAATACTTGCTGCTGCGGAACCCTTCATGTGCGAGTCCGACTCGCACTTGGCCGATTTACTTTGTAATTAACCAATTTAAACCCCTCTGTATCCCAAAAAATCGTGGACATTATCTTGCCAGCCGTTCGTGTTATCTTAAACTTTAATCGATTTGACGTGCCGCCTGGCGTGGTTAGTAGGTACTGCCTTTCACGCCGCAGGTCGTGGGTTCGATTACCACCCAGGACAAATATTTGTGTCCATGAACATGTTTGTGTGCCATGTGTTTGGGTGAAATTATTTATATAGGTATGTATTTACAAAAGAAAAGTAGTATAGTAGTAAATCAGTTATCTGGTTGTCATAGTACAAGCTCTGCTTCGATTGCGATCAGATGGCCGAGTGTAAATAATGTCCCAGGCTATTGTTATTATTATTTGCTCCTTGAATAAGTTATGTTACTTGTAAAACATCGTATTGCCACGGTTAGAGATGGCTAGAGAACGAGTGCGGTGATTTTCGTTGATACTGCTCTTACCGATTGGCCTGATTAATGTGAAATACATTAAAAATATCAAGTGTTTATGCGATAATAATAATAAAAACGGAACGGTACGCACTGTGAGGAGGTTCCTTTCTCTGTCGCCCTGACCACCGGGGAGTCGCACCCCGCTGCAGGAGGTATTCTATTTTTTACATATTTATTTATATACTATTGATTTTTAATATCAATTTTATAATCATAAATATGTGAAAGTAAGAATTCAAATGAATAATTTAAAATAATAATAATATCACGTAGATTGCAATATAGAATTTGCAATTCTATTGAGATGACAAGTAGTACCAGGAAAGTAAACCCTCCCCCGCCTCTACCTTTTCTCTCTATAAGGAGGGTTAAAATGGCTATTTTAAAGACAAATATAGTAGTAATATTAACAGAATGTAGAAAGGTAATGTGAAGCAATCGATGCACACAGGCACTGGCCGGACAGCAAGTGAATCAGCATAGGGGACTTGCCTCATCGGACAGACTTGCCTAATCGGACACTAACAATACTTTCATTGAGGAAATTCGGTCTTATTTATTTTGTAATTAGTCATCGCTCGTTCTATCAAGTTTGTTATATCACCTTATCGTTACCAGACCTACATATAGTGCGAAGATCCTGTAATGAGAAACTGTTCCCATTAGATAATAAGAAGACAATTTCGCATATTGTATGTGTTGATGTTCCTCGAACTACTTTGGTCCGATTACTACCTAGATTCGTGCGGTATAACTTAGCATTATTGGAAAGTCATCAATAAGCATTGTTGGCGCGAACATGCCGATCTGTGGATTTGCATCAAAGATTTGTGAGAGCGTCTGTATGGTTATGGTATGAGGGACCAGTTTTGCTGTATCGTCCGTTTTGAAACAATACATGAATCGACATCTAGAATTTATATGAATCCGAATATTATTTGTACCCTAAACAAATCGAGATAAGTTACGGAATAGTATAAAAAAATAATAATAATAAATTATTTATTTATATTATTCCGTAACTTATGACGATTTGTTAAGGGTTGAAGCATCCGTCCACCAAGATTTGGCATGGTATGTGTCGTGGTCTGCTCAGGGAAACATAGGGTTAGCGTCG
Organism: Pseudoips prasinana; assembly: GCA_951640165.1. Classification (NCBI taxonomy): domain Eukaryota; kingdom Metazoa; phylum Arthropoda; class Insecta; order Lepidoptera; family Nolidae; genus Pseudoips; species Pseudoips prasinana. The sequence continues at coordinate 36,552,201 of OX621247.1, forward strand.
AATCATGATACTCTTTTTCGCAGATAAATGACTTATACCTCCGTCACCAAGCTTAGCGTCCCGTATCATTAAATTGCCACTTAGGTGAGTGAATACAAAAGTAGCTGTGTGTCCGCAGACATCCGGTTGCAGCTGTCGGAGCAGACGCGCGTGCTGGAGGCGCGCGCGGAGGCGACGGCGGGCGTGGCGGGCGAGCTGCACGACTACTGCCGCCGCCGCGCCGAGCTGGAGCACGAGTACGCGCGCGCGCTGGACAAGCTGGCGCGCGCGGCCCACCAGCGCCACAAGGACCAGAAACACAAGTCAGCGCATTCCTCTTCTGCTTGTGTAACACTTGCTTTATGCGTAGATCTAGTCAAACCTATAACTGTGGGAGTTTGTTCGTTTCCGACGATGACTTTCGATTGGTTGTTCATACTGTTGTAAAAAAGCAGATAGGTCAAATATAGCATATTTTTATAACCTTAATTTTATACATGCTTTTTCTATTGAATTAACCGGACATTAATTCGATATCTGCAATAATTTATAACTAGAATTGAAAAGTTATCCGGCGCGAAGTACCATGTGACTACACAATAATATTTTTATTTGTATGGTGTTATAGACGCGAGCAATGGTCACTAACGGGTGCGTACGCGTGCTGGCAGGCCGCGCTGGACAATACGCGCGCGCTGTCGCGCGACCACGCCACGCTGGCCGAGCTGTACGGCGGGCCGCTGGCCGCGCGGCTGCAGCGCGCCGCTGACGACGCGTTGCGGCTACATCGCAAGTGTAGAGATATCGGTATGGACGCATCTACCATTCACTATTCTAGGAATCCTTTCCTCTTTTATCCTAAATTTAGTGATCGCTGAAGATACTTTAAAAAGGATTTACTAGGTGTGTTTCGTTTCCTTATTTTATGAATTTATTTTGAAATTTAATTAAATTATGAGTCCATTTCCGTGTCCTCTACGTCTATGGATAAAAACATGAAAGAATCCTCATTCGTGGCGTCACGCAAAGAATCCTCCGCCGCACGCCGCGTGCATCATGATTCTTTTATATTTCAGTATCGGAGAGACACGAGGAAGTGGGAGTGGCGCTAGCGGAAGCCGCGAGCGCTGGAAAAGCGCACGCCACTGCGGCCGCGGACTGGAGGGCCGCCGCTCTCAAGCTGCGACACGCATACGATCAGCGGCAGAGGCTCGCGACAGCCGAGCCGCCGCGCCACAAGAAGCTGAAAGCGGTGGACAAAGAGCTCGACAAGGTAGGTGCGGCGTGCGAGGGGTGGTGGCGCGTGGTACAGTGCGGTACAGCGTGGTACAGTGCGGTACAGTGCGCTACAGTGCGGTGCGTGTTGCAGCGGCGCGCGCGGCACGCGGAGGCGCGCGGCCGGGCGTTACGCGCACGCGCGGACTACGTGCTGAGCCTGGAGGCGGCCAACGCCACGCTGCAGCGCTACTACCTCGACGACATCGCGGATATCATCCTGGTCAGTACCCCTTACCCTGGCATTTACACATTCTTTCTAATTCGATTGCATCGAACCGTCCACTCTTGATGTCGCATGAGCTCGGCTCTATTAATTAAGGGTTCAAAATGTTTTTTTTTTTAATATTGCTCGACAGTAACGCTTTTTAAATGCCTCAGCCCTTCTAAATGACGTTCGTGTTGTTCTGGTTTTTAACCCGTGCTTCTATAACAATCGTTACGCAAAGTTTCTGTGAAAGTCTTCATCAGGATGACGAGTGTACGTTAAAAAACAGTGATTCTATGCACATGGAAGCAATGTTCTAGCAATGTGAGGAATGTGCGTAAAGTAATGCGCTTTTATAAAACGAGAGTTATTTCAAAACGCTAGTGCGCCGCCAGCTTGATATCAGAATGACTGTATTTTGAAACTGAGCAATTTACTTAGTTTCTTAGTATGAAATTATCAACGTAGCAATGTTCCGGCAATGTGCTCAAACGTACCAAACGCAGAACCGCATGTGGCAAAAGGTTTTAAAATATTTTTTAACAAAATTATTAATTCAAACGCCTGCTTATTTTACACTGGCAATCACGACATGAAAAATGTACACTACAGGGGTTTCCTGCAGTGCAATGCAAATGAGATAACTATTTTCTTTTTATTATTAAATATCATTTAATAAGTTCATTCATAAAACGTAGTTGTATCATAGAACAGTTTTTAACTTACACTCACCATACTGATGTACTGTACCTACCCAGGCTTACAGCTCGTGGCGGCCGTTATCCTAAATACGTACAGTATGGCTACGTTTGAACTAACAGAGCCTGTGGTTACCTAAGACCCTGCTGACTACAAACCTAGCCTTCTAACAATCACCTAGTACCCTAGCTTCCCTAACGCCCTAGCCTACCATACAAACCAGACCGAACGTAGGTTACGTCGGTTTTGACGTACGGGATGTCTGTCACAGGAGACCTACGGTAACAGACGGAAGTTGGGTAGGAATAGGGGTTCGTGTACGTCGTGCAATGTACACAGGAAAAGGTTTTCCCACTGCCGATCCCACAGACTCATAGGATCGATGACGGCTAAAGGTGTCTTGGCCACAGTGAGAGGAGTTACAGGAGATGAATCAAAATCGACTCCAGCTTGATGACTAGTTTATTACAATAATTAACTTTATTATATACAAATTTTGTGGTAAATACACATTGATGCCTATTTACATGTGTGTTGTGTGTGTATCGAGCCGATGCAGCGAAAATCTCAGTAGGCCACTTCCCAGTGCTGACGGTGTGCCGGTGTTGCCGGCGCGTGTAACGAATGTATGTCGCTCTTAATGTTGACGCTGTGATTTTTTGCTGGCGCGTGTAGTAGATGTATGTTCAAGGTTGAACATTCTGGCGCCTCTCAGGACCTGGACTCTAGTTGGTATAACTCGATTGTCTCGCTCAGCATAGTTGGTTGTTTGTGGAGGGACCTTGGCTTATCCTTCCTTGGTTGCTGTGCTGCCCGGCGTATTGGTTGACTGTATATAGGGTCCATGGTGACGGTTGTATGTTGCTGTCTTATTGGTTGGTCCGGCTCACGCTGCGTAGACGACTCTGTGGCGACAGGTTGCGTGGACACTTCGGCTGGTTGGTCCGCTGCCTTTCCTCTTGAACACCTGGTATGATGCTGTGTTGTGGCTGCAATTCATCTCACCATCGGTGGTCCGTAAGTAACTATAAGTAATATAGCAAGAAACAAGATTATTGATGATATAAAACTGGTTAAATATGTGTGAGCGCTGATTTGCTTCCAAATAGTGTTGTCTAAGTCTGTTTGTAGCGTATTTTCTTTGTTGATTAGATGCTGAAAAATGTCTGTTGAGCTATCTATTATTTCCTCTTTGGATATTTTCAACATGTTATTAGTAGAAACGTGTGTATTTATAGAAAAATCTGTTTGTTTTGAATACGACGCTACAATCTGTACTGACATTGATCTTTTAGCAGTTAATATATTATTAAATGTTTTAATAATACAGTTATCTGAGATTTGTATCACACCAACATCTCGAAGCTCTACTTCTTCTCTTTGACCGTCACAAATGATTGAAATTGCAATATGATCTCTTACAATGAATAACCATGTGTTCTGCATGTACAGTTGTTTCCATATTATACTATTAGGTATATTAAATGTGTTGGTTAAACATTTCGTACGTGTGTTATTGGTGAAAAGTTGGTTAACAATGCAATTTTCATTTAATTGCATGTTTTTCACCGCCCCAGGGTAGCAAATAAAATGATTACGTCTATGTAAACAACTTTTAAATTCTTCATAATTTAAATCAAAATATAGTTCGTTGTTGTAATCTACACCTAAGTAAGCTTTTTGAACTTGTATATTTTGAAATGATTTATCTGAATTTTTCTTTGGGACCGGCGTAACATACACTAAAGTATAATTAGTTATGTCTTGTATAGGAAAATAAGCGTATATTTGTATGTGGGTGTTGTTTTCAGTTATTCTGGTTTCTAGTAATTGTTGTTGAACGATTTTTAAGTTCGATGGTAATTTTTTATTTGCTGTTAATATCACATCACTGACGTTCTTTGGTGATAATACGCTGTATACTGTTGCTTTAGCTAAGTAGATTTCCAGTAGTCCAGAATAATAGTCCATAATTTCTCCTATGTAGTTATGCGCTAGTTGATAAGTCTGCATAATGCGTATGTTTACACTATTGTGGTCAATTGTGTTGTACCATCGGTTGCAATTATCCATATACTTTATAACTTTGTTTAGTTTGGTTTGGTACCTCATTAGTTTTTGTCTTATCTTTTCTTCAGTTTTGTTGACTTGTGAAATAGTTGTAATCATGAATTTTGTTTGATGGCTAGCCGCTTCAATTAGTTTTTGTTGGTTCAAATTCAGTGAGTCTATGTCTCGGTATACTTCATCGTTTACACCGAATATAGATGTTAGTAATTGTCCTAGTATGCCCCTCTTTTTCCTGGTTTGATTAATTTCTGTCAAATACTCTTTAGTTCGCTCAAATTTTGATTCCTCTTCTATCAGGTGATGGTATAATTGTTTGCAATGTGTTGGTTCTATTATGGCTTCCGCATTTCTGCATAGTTGACTGAACTGTGCCGTCACTGTTTTCATTTCAGTGTAATCTTGTTGTAGGTGTTCTTTTTCAAAGTTTGTCTCTATTCTGAAAATTCCTCTATCAATGCTTGCTGTACCTATTTGTTCTATATAAAATCCAGGTGGCACCGCTCTTGATGTATATGTCGACATTGTCGTACCCAACATTTGTAGGATGACTAGTAAAACCATGAACCATTTTAATGGTTTGCTACATTTTTTTATGTGGTATGTTTTTTGTTTTCTTGTCTTCGTGGCCGTGTTTGTTTGTATAGTATTCGTCGAAAGTTCGTTATAGCTACCCGTTTCCGTTTGAATTGGTAACGGAATCAATGTATGAATTGAGCGTTTTTGAGTTGACCCCGACGATTTTTGGAGAGTAACAACTCTAGTTAAGTTGTCGTTACCAGCGTGTATTTCCTTAACTTTCGCAAGCGGCCATTTGCTGGGACTGATCTTTTCATCTTTCATAATTACTAACGTTCCAACTGCCAAGTTCTCCTGTTCATTTTTCCACTTGTACCTCTGTTGTAGTTGGTGTAAATAATCTTTAGTCCAGGTTTTCCAAAAGTCCTTTTTCATTCTTTGAATTTGCTTCCATCTGTTTAAGAGATCCGTGTTAGTGTCCGACAGTGGATCCGGTACCCCTACTGCTTCCCGTCCTATCAAAAAGTGACTAGGTGTCAATACGACGTTGTCGTTTATGTCTTCGCTTTGCGCACATAATGGCCTTGAGTTCAAACATGCTTCAGTTTGATGCAGAAACGTATTCAGTTCTTCGTATGTGAGTGTTTGCTCGCCTATCACTCTGCGCAAATGATGTTTCATTGATTTTACTCCTGCTTCCCAGATTCCACCAAAGTGGGGAGATGATGGTGGGATAAAATGCCATTGTGTTCCAATTTTGGTCATAGTGTTTTGAAACCCGTTTGACTGAGTTATTTCCAACATCTCCTTATGAAGGAAATTTGCAGTTCCTACGAAATTTGTCCCGTTGTCACTATACATATGTGATACTGGGCCTCTTCTTGCCATGAACCTTCTCAATGCTGCAACGAATGTTTCTGTAGATAGATCGCCTGCTAGCTCCAGATGTATCGCTTTCGTGGCTAAGCAGACAAAGATTGCAATGTAGCCTTTATAGGATTTGTGCCCTCTGCCTTTCATTGCTCTTACTGATATTGGACCTGCGTAATCCACGCCTGTGTGACTGAAGGGAAATGATTCAGTCACTCTTGCTTTTGGTAGAGCACCCATTTGTTGTGTGGCTGTGGACGATTTGTATCGAATGCATTTTACACATTTTCTGATACAACTCTTTACTACTCGTTTCCCACCAAGTATCCAATATTTCTGTCGTATGTATGCTAACGTCAGACTGTTACCTCCATGTAATGTAATTAAATGAGCGTCTTGAACTATAGTTAATGTTACATGGTGGCCGTGTGGTAACAGAATTGGGTGTTTCTGATCGTATGGCAGATTAGAGTTTTGCAGCCTGCCTCCGACTCGCAACAATCCATCAGTATCAATAAATGGGTCTAACGATGACAATTTGTTGCCTTTCTTCAACGACAGTCCGCTTTTAATAGTTTTGTACTCCTCGGGGAATACTGTTTGTTGAACTAGTACGAGAACATTTTTAGTTGTCTCATTAATTTCCGTACAACTCAACGGTTTTTTGTTTCTTTGTTTATTTGTAAATCTGTAGCAATATGACAACACTCGTATCATCCTCTGAAAGCTTGAAAATCTTTCCCATACTTCGTTTTGCGGTTGTACTGTAGTGGTTACGAGACAACAACGCTTGATCTCTTCACATATTTCCGGTATTGTTTTTGTACTGGGGAAATTGTTGTTTTTTAACCAATCAGGGCCATTCCACCACAGAGATAAGTTTTGTAGCTTGTTTGGCGGAACTCCTCTTGTAATTACGTCGGCTGGATTTTGTGTTGTGTTCACGTAATTCCACTTTGCTTGTGGTAGTAGTTTACGTATTTCGCATACCCTGTTAGCAACGAAAGTCTTCCATCGCTCAGCTTCACCTTTGATCCAACCGAGAGTTATCATTGAGTCGGTCCAACAGTAAATATTTGCGATTGGAATTTCCATTGCGGTTATAACTTTTCCCATCAATTGTGTTAGTAACAGTGCTGCGCATAATTCCAGTCTCGGTAACGTGGTTTTGTGCTTTTTCGGCGCCACCTTTGATTTAGCTTGCAACAGAGTTATATTATACGTGCTGCTATCACTCTGTGCCCGACAATATACCACTGCATCGTACGCTTTCTCTGACGCATCACTGAACCCATGCAGCTCAACTTTAGAGTGAGGCAACCAATTACACCATCTTGGGATGGAAATATTCTCAATCGTTTTCAGCTGTTTCTGTAGTTCAGTCCATTTTATTTTAACTCTGTCGTCCACCGGCTGATCCCATTCTGCACTATTTGTCCAAAGCTCCTGGATTAATAGTTTCATATCGATGATAACTGGCGCTAGCCATCCTAGGGGGTCAAATATTTTAGCAACTTCAGATAAGATAAATCGTTTTGTTGGCTTTTCATTGCGATTGACAGTAATCTGAAAACAAAACCTGTCTTCTAGTGGCGACCATAACACTCCTAGTGACTTTCTTGTCTCATCTAGCGGTATCTTCGTCATTTTGCTATCTTGGTTTTCCTCAGGTATATTTTCTAATAACTCAGCATTATTGGAGGACCATTTTCTGAGATTAAATCCGCCTGCTTGTAGCATGTTTATGAGGTCTTTTTGCAGCTTCCTTGCTGATTCAACGTTGTTATCCCCTGATAATATGTCATCCACATAAAAATCTCTGAGAGTTATTTGGCTGGCCGCAGGATAATTCGTTTTTTCATCTATGGCAAGTTGTTGTAATGTTTTGATCGCTAAATATGGCGCAGATGCTGTGCCGTACGTTACAGTAGTTAATTCGTACTCATCGATTGCATGTTTTGCCGATTTCCTCCATAATATTCGTTGGTAACTTAAGTCTTGTTCATTTACTTTTATGAATCGATACATTTTTTCAATATCCGCCATAAATACTATTCTATGTTTACGCCAACGTAATAGTATATCTGCTAAATCTTGTTGTAATCTTGGTCCTGTAAACATATTTCCGTTTAGGCTTACATTGGTGCTTGACTTGCTGGACGCATCAAATACCACTCTTAACTTAGTAGTTAACGAATCTTCTTTGATTACTGGCTGATGAGGGATATAGTATTTGCCTTGATAATAGTCTGTTCTAGTGACTTTTCTCATGTGGCCCATTTCTAGGTATTCATTTAAGAATTCTTGGTATCTTTTTTGCAGGTTCCCATCTTTAGCAAACTTTCGTTCTAGTTGTAAAAGCCTTGCCACAGCTTTTTGGCGAGAATCCCCGTAATCGATATTGTTATCCTTGAAAGGAAGTCTCACGGTGTAGGTTCCATCCGGATTCCTAATTGTAGTTTCTTGGTAAAAGTTTTCGCAGTCTTGGTCGTAATTCGATAACTGGTATTTTTCGGGTACTTCCTCTAACTCCCAAAACTTGCTTAGTTGTTGAACTTCTGTAGTACGTGTTGTCATACTGATGATTTTTATTGTATTAGTGGTAGTCTGATTACAGCAAATCCCAGATAAAATCCATCCAAATTCTGTATCTTGTGCGATAATTCCATCTTGAATCTTGTACAATCCGTTTAATAGTAAATTACTATATTCTTGAGCGCCCAATATTATATCTATTGGGCCTCTTTTGTAATACGTAGGGTCGGCAATTAGTTTGTTTTGTAAACAATCTGACCGTATTTCTGGTATGTTTTTCTCTGGTAGCGAGCCAGTTAATTTTGGTAGAATGATAAGTGTGACTGGTAACCTGTATTCGCTGGGGAATCTTGGTTGTAGTTGGACATCGATAGTATAATTCGATGTTTTAGGTTTCTCGTCAGCAATCCCGATTATCTCAGTTTGTATATTGCACCGTGGAAATGCTAACAATTGGGCCACCTCTTCCGTACAGAATGAGGCTTCTGAACCCTGGTCGCATAGAACTCTCAGTACGTGGGATGTTCCGTCTATAGAGTTTGCTTGTACTAAGGCCGTCGCAAGTAACGTGGTTTTTTGTATATCAGCTCTGTAAGTGGTAGATATGTTGGATGTAGACTTTGTCATAGCTTTACTTGTGGATGGGGTTGACAAACCTTCTTTTCTAGACCCACTTTTTAATGGTGACGCGTTTTGGTTGTGATGGTGCAAATAAGAATGGTGACCTCTTTTCCCACAGTATCCGCAACTTTTCGTGCTGTAACATTTAATCGTCATTTCGTGTACCAAACAATTTTTGCACATTTGTTTGTCATTGACCGCCTTATTGCGGTCTTGCACTGTCAGCGCTTTAAAACTAGAACATTGATAAATGCTGTGTTCGTAACTGTGACAAAACCAACACATGCGTTTGTCCTCTCGGTTTTTTATGACATCTGAAAATTCATTGCGCGGCTTGTGACCACTAACTTCTTCTTGAGAAAAGCAAGTACTTTCCAAACATTTAAATCTCTTCTCCAAAAATTGCATCATTTCCGAAAAATCTTGTATTTTGTTTGGTTCCTTCAACTGATGTTCGTATTTTTCATCAGTTTCTGAGTCCCATATTCTACTAAGCAGTCTAGTTAAGATAGGGTCCCACGTTGCGATGTAAATTTTTTTGACTTTTCAGTGCCTCTAGGTTTTCATTAATCGTATCATGCAAGTTTCTCAAGTTCGTAGCATTGGCCTTTTTTATTTTTGTCAAACTTAGAATTTTGTCGATGTGTTTGGTAACGATCAATCTCTCATTTTTGTATCGCTTCGTTAACAGAGTCCATGCGGTTGCGTAATTTGCGTCACAGACTGTTAAATGCTTAATCAGCTTAGCGGCGTTTCCTTGTACATGCGTCTTTAAGTACTGCATTTTTTCTGTGTCACTCAATGATTTATCTTCGTGTATTATCTTCAAGAATAAGTCATAAAACGAACTCCATGACTCATAAGTGCCATTAAACGTCGGAATTACTATTTTTGGCAACTTAATCGATGTTTTATGATCGCTGTTTGATGGTTTTTTACTCATAGTTGCGGCCAATTTTTCAATAACAAGCTCAAATTCCGTCTGTGTCCTTTCAAACATATTTTCTTGAAAATAACTGTGGTCAACGGTGCTATCTTCCATTAGGATTAACAAATGTGTTTCTTCAATCTCTTGCCATTGTTTTTGTAAAGTTGCTAGTAGAGATTCTAAGTACCAATCCGCCTTGCCCTCAACAATGGATTGATTTGCTGACTGCAGTTTTTTTTGCATCTGATTGATACGAAATAATTGTATAAATATTTTCGGTGAACTGACCACTTTTTCTTCTTGGGGTTCTATGTCTTCTGGCTCATAAATTTGGTTTAGTAATTGTAATCGCCTCTCACACTTCAATAGGTAATCAATAGCTTGCGCGTACTGTTTTTTAATAGAATCGTAGTAGTTAGTAGTGATGTATTTGTGATCACACAACGCATCCTGGTCTTCTAGTCCTGAATGGTTATTGGTCGTTCTTGTAAATATGTCTGTGAGTCGAGTTCTCCTTTCCGTGATGCACTTCAAAGTTTTCCGTGTTGCGGAATCTTTCTTGATGTTAGCGAATATTTGTCTTATTTCATTGTAGTCCGCTTCTTGGCTTCTTATGGTTTCATTAATTTCTTGTATGTCCATTTTTCTAACTGCCCTATCCTATCCCTAACGAACTGTTTCTACGACACTTAGTTGCAATCTTTGCCCTCGATACGGTATGTGCGACTTCTCAAAACACCGGTGAGACCCGCTTGTGGAGAGGCCGGTTCCCGATCCGCTACCGTACGAACGACAACTAAGTTAGTCAGTCCTTCAACATACAACAAAACAGGCGCTTATTGAGTACGCAAGCTTGAAGTACGTTAAAGTGTATGTCAGTAAGTGCTATCCTACAGGAACAAATGAACAAACCCCCCTGGTTCTTAAAATAAGCTCGAAGGACCAAATGTACCTACCCAGGCTTACAGCTCGTGGCGGCCGTTATCCTAAATACGTACAGTATGGCTACGTTTGAACTAACAGAGCCTGTGGTTACCTAAGACCCTGCTGACTACAAACCTAGCCTTCTAACAATCACCTAGTACCCTAGCTTCCCTAACGCCCTAGCCTACCATACAAACCAGACCGAACGTAGGTTACGTCGGTTTTGACGTACGGGATGTCTGTCACAGGAGACCTACGGTAACAGACGGAAGTTGGGTAGGAATAGGGGTTCGTGTACGTCGTGCAATGTACACAGGAAAAGGTTTTCCCACTGCCGATCCCACAGACTCATAGGATCGATGACGGCTAAAGGTGTCTTGGCCACAGTGAGAGGAGTTACAGGAGATGAATCAAAATCGACTCCAGCTTGATGACTAGTTTATTACAATAATTAACTTTATTATATACAAATTTTGTGGTAAATACACATTGATGCCTATTTACATGTGTGTTGTGTGTGTATCGAGCCGATGCAGCGAAAATCTCAGTAGGCCACTTCCCAGTGCTGACGGTGTGCCGGTGTTGCCGGCGCGTGTAACGAATGTATGTCGCTCTTAATGTTGACGCTGTGATTTTTTGCTGGCGCGTGTAGTAGATGTATGTTCAAGGTTGAACATGTACACCTGTGAAAGATCTATTTCTTGTTTATTATTTGTATTTTTAATCCTCTAAAAGTTTGTTATTTAACTCTTTTTTTACTTTTCATAACATTGACTCTATTTTTAAACCTGACTATATACACTTCTCATCATAAAAATCGAATCTCCTCTGAAGTTTGGTTGTGTACGAGTTTAATTTTAAGTATTTTTTAAATTAAATATAATGAATAAATATTGGCATTTTAGTATACCTAATGGTGTACTACAAGTGGATTTAAGAAAGAGTCAGTTAAGGTGGCGGTTCATGTACGGTTTGGGGACGCATAATAATAATACAATTTCTGCTCGATCGGTTGTCCTTATATGTATTATTTAGGTTTTTTCTTTTTAGGAACCCATAAGTTAAACATCAGAACAATTATATAATTTATGTTGAGGCAGAACCAATTTTTTTGTCTTATCAATAATTTTACAAATAGTCATGTCTATATGGCTATAAGATCCCCAGCGAGCAGCTTGCAGGTAGGTGCCGAACGCCAGATATCCTGTCATCAATATTCTGAAGTTGGTGGTGTAGTAACCCCTAGCCATAAGTACACGTTTTGTACGTGTCTTGAAACTTGTGTAAGGCAGATCAGTTATGTGAAGGACCTAATACAATTTCCTAAAACTGATTTATTCGTTTTGCTGACTAAAACCTGGCATTGCTAGTTTGTCTTTATTCCTGGTATTTATGTTATGCATTTCACTTATTTTTTCAACATTTTTCAAACATACATTATATTCTTATAAATATAATGAGATGGCACCGTGAGTAGAAGAGGTAAAGCTCTGATCCCGCCCGAATACCGGGAACTTGCCGTAACCACTATGCTCAATGACGAGACAACAAATCGAGAGACATTCAATTCATGCCACGTTTCGAAGATGGATATTTTGAGTTCCCTCCAATCGATAAAATCCGATAAAGGTCCAGGGCCAGATTGTAGCCCACCAGTATTCTTGAAAAAGTGCTCATCCCAGCTTGTTAACCCATTACACATTATATTTAACAAATCTCTCTCGTGTGGAATTTTCCCTTCTAAATGGAAACTGGCGCACATCGCGCCTATACATAAAAAGGGCGATCAAAACGATATCTCCCACTACAGGCCTATCTCGATTCTGTCAGCTATAGGGAAGGTGTTCGAACTAATGGTACAAAGAAAAATCCAGTTCCACTTGATAGAAACCAACATGGGTTTTGTCAGGTAGATCGACCACATCGAACCTTCTCGGCTACGTAAGTGATATTTATGAAGCGATGTAAAATGAAACTGAGGTGACATCTATACCGACTTTTCCAAGGCGTTCGATGATGTCAATCACACACTTCTCATTCAGAAGTTGGGTCATGCAGGAATATGTGGCTCTTTGCTAAGATGGTGTGAGTCATATCTTCGTAACAGATCGCAAATCGTTAAGATTCGAGGGTACAAATCGGCCATCAAAATGATACCGTCCGGAGTACCACAACGCTCGCACAAAGGGCCTCTTTTCTTCTTAGTATTTGTTAACGATTTATGTTCCTCCGTAACATGCAATTATCAAATGTTCGCCGACGATCTGAAACTGTATCAAGTCATTTCCAACGAAAACGATATAACAGCTCTGCAACAGAATATAATAGAGTCAGCAATTGGTGTTCATTGAACGGTATGTCAATCAATACGTCTAAGTGTTTTCACATGAAATTCTCTAGAAAGACACATCCCACAGTTGCAATTTACAATATTAATAAAACGCCTATTACTCAAGTCACGAACATGTGGGATCTGGGTGTTACGGTTGACACTTAACTTGATTTTCGGGAACACATAAATAATATCGCAAACAAAGGGGCTCGTTTAGCTGGTTTTGTATCACGGCAAACTAAGTTTTTCAAAGATCCTGAAGTCTCTATAATTCTTTTTAATTGTTTTGTAAGATCCCTTCTAGAGTATTGCTGTCAAATTTGGAGCCCCTCTTATACAGTACATATTTCCCGAATTGAACGAATTCAAAAACAGTTCTTGTACCACCTGTCGTATGCAAATAATTTGTGTCGTACTCTGTCATCCTATGAATCCAGGCTCACGCACTTTAAAATCTGTTCTTTAGAGCGCAGACGAAATGTGGCTAATATCGTGTTTTTGTATAAACTATTCATTGGTTTAATTGACTAAAACAGAAAAAACGTTCAGTCTTCCTTGTTGTCGTACTAATAATTATAGTCAACATTCACCAATGTACCGCATGTGCTCGTCTTATAACAAAATATGTTATGATGTAGATATTTTCAATGTATTCAATCCATAAAACGCTATTTCCTGAGCCCACAAAATATAAATTCAATATCATAATTATTTGAATTTAGTGTAAGTTAAGTTTAGTTTATTTTATTTATTTTTCTCTTACTTAGTATAATTTGTAATGTATAACATATTGCATGCTGTGTTTACTTCAAGAAGGTCGTACACTAAGCTTTTTTCAATAACTTATATTTATCTTTTTATTTAATATTGTGTACGGCCAGTATAGTAAACAAAAAAAAGTAAGAATTGGAAATTGAAATAAATTTACGGGTACTATTTTTTGATTAAAGAAATATATACATAAACAAACTTCAGGGTCGTTTCGTATTTTTGATGCGTGTGGTAGTAATGGCGAAGCGTGTCGCGCAGTGTATGGAGGTGGGCTTCGAGGCGGTGGTGGGGCGCGCCGTGCGCGCGGCGGGCGCGGCCGAGGAGGGCCGCGCGGCGGCGGCGGGCGCGGCGGGGGGCGCGCTGCGCGGCGCCGCCGACGCGCTGGACGCGCTCGCCGACCGCCAGCGCCTGCTCGACGCGCACGCCTCCGCCTTCGCGCTGCCGCGCCCGCTGCCCTACCAAGGTACTGTGGTGTACTTCTCATTTCTATTTGTGCCTGTTTGTTTGTTCCAGTTTTTTAAATACTAAGATAAGATATATGGTACAATACTGATACAAAATCAGTTTCTATTTATAACAAAGAAAAGTAACTGAAATTTATCACAGGCACATTTCCACTGCAACATTAACAAAATTGTCGACATCGGCATCACTTGGCATTTGGAAAAAGAGAAGAGTCTCATGTTATGCGTTTGGCCTTTAGGCACCTCGCCAGAGGTGCAGGACACGGAGCTGCGTGACCTGCTGGCGGACGCGGCGGACGCGGCTGACGAGCCGGGCGCGCGCCACGCCGCCGACCTGGCCGCGCGGCTGCTGCAGCTGGACGCGGGCGCGCGCACGCTGCGCGCCGAGTGCCGCGAGAACGCCAAGACGCTCGACGCGGCCGAGGCCGAGCTCATCAGACAGGTACGCGCCACGTGACACGCTGGGGGCGCTGCTGCAGCTGCGCCGAGTGCCGCGGGAACGCCAAGACGCTCGACGCGGCCGAGGCCGAGCTCATCAGACAGGTACGCGCCACGTGACACGCTGGGGGCGCTGCTGCAGCTGCGCCGAGTGCCGCGGGAACGCCAAGACGCTCGACGCGGCCGAGGCCGAGCTCATCAGACAGGTACGCGCCACGTGACACGCTGGGGGCGCTGCTGCAGCTGCGCCGAGTGCCGCGGGAACGCCAAGACGCTCGACGCGGCCGAGGCCGAGCTCATCAGACAGGTACGCGCCACGTGACACGCTGGGGGCGCTGCTGCAGCTGCGCCGAGTGCCGCGGGAACGCCAAGACGCTCGACGCGGCCGAGGCCGAGCTCATCAGACAGGTACGCGCCACGTGACACGCTGGGGGCGCTGCTGCAGCTGCGCCGAGTGCCGCGGGAACGCCAAGACGCTCGACGCGGCCGAGGCCGAGCTCATCAGACAGGTACGCGCCACGTGACACGCTGGGGGCGCTGCTGCAGCTGCGCCGAGTGCCGCGGGAACGCCAAGACGCGGACACACATTAAGAAGCTTGACGCCGAGAATAAACATAAATAAATTTTCCAATATATATACTGGTCGTTTCAGATGGAGGGCAGCGATTCGCAGTGGGACGTGTCGACGCTGTTCGGCGGCGGCGGGGGCACAGTGCCGGCCGGCCCGCCGCCCGTCGCGGAGGATCAGGAGGACTACTACCTCGCGGTCAGTCTTGCGTTACTCCCTCCCTACATTGTCGGGAAGTTAGGTTATTACCTCACCTTCTTAACTGGCGCCTTCCAAACTGAAACCCATCTAAATTATTTTTATTTTTATTTTATTTTATCACACTTTAACGTACTTTAACGAACCAGTTAGCCTAAAATCGCAAGATGAAATAACAGATGCGGTACTGTATTTTAACAAGAGTGTTCAAGATGCAGCTTGATCATCGACTCCACCACTACCATCTAGTAAATTGGACACCCACGTAGCGAAGCACATATCCGATAAAATACTTATAAAAAGGAGATTACGGAAACGTTGGCAAACAACCAGAGACCCTGAGGCTAAAAAGGTACTCAATCATGCCAGTAGACAGCTAAAGCGCATTTTAGAGAAAGATCGCAATGACGGATTCCAAAATTACCTCACCGGCTTGGATGCTACTGCTGAATGTCCCATAAAGGAGACAGATTGTAGTAAATACTGAAAACAACAAAAAAAAAAAAACACACTTTGGGATAGTCTCCATAGTTCGCCTCAGGTTTGAAGCAACGTTTTATAGCAAAAGATTAAGGAAAAATGGCTAATACCGTAATATCTTTGTTACATCATATAATAACAATATTTTAAATATTTATTTTATTTATTTTGTTTGATAATAGTAATATAAAACTTACTACCCCTTTCCTTATGAATGCGTAGAGGTATTGGTAGTTTGCCCTTCCCTATTGCCGACTCCTGCCACTAAAAAGGAGATGACCAAGCAGAGAATCTTGAGGGATACCACTGGGCATAGCCACCCAATTGGACGTATAGTGGTTCAGTACTAATAATAAATAATGGGAATTTGGTGATCTATTCGGTCAAACGCATTCGTGTAGGCGGTGGTCACCATGGGAGGGTGGTCACCAGGTGGATTATATGATATCATAGTATTGTGAGCTATTGTTGCAATTTTGACGAAGTAAATGACGCAATCTCTAAAGTTGTTCATTGGTTTAATGCTAATAATCTTTTGCTAAATGACAAGAAAACTAAAGTCATAAAATTCTCTACACCTAATGTGAAACAGGTGGCTACCAATGTTCAGCTTAATGGAGCTGGATTGACCCCTGTTAAGTCAACTGTGTTCTTGGGTATCACAATTGATTCAAAACTACAATGGGGCCCACAAATAGAAAAACTATCAGGCAAATTAAGTTCTGCTGCATATGCTGTTAAAACTATAAGACGGCTTACTGATGTGGATACAGCTAGAATGGTTTATTTCAGTTATTTTCATAGTATAATGTCCTATGGAATTCTTCTCTGGGGTAGCGCTGCGGACATTAACACCATATTTGTATTGCAAAAAAGAGCTGTAAGAGCAATATATAAACTTGGTCCGCGAGAATCTTTGAGAGAGAAGTTTAAAGAGATTAACATTCTGACTGTAGCATGTCAGTATATACAAAGTGGTTATGATAATACGACAATAAATTAAACTACGCATACCTCAAGACATTCTCAGACTACATATAAAAAATCATTTGAATATATCCAGTAGTTTAGTCACAGGATTTTTTTTTTCATTTTTAACATTTGCTACACGATGTATGTATTAATAGGGAAGTACTGACAGGTTAACGACCCCCGCATCGGTAAGCACTCATGAAATAGAAAAATTGGTTTGTGCGAAAGAGATAAATCTAGTTTCGTTTGTTACTTCGCTTTCTTGTTGAAACATTGCAACAACAAATTTAGGTCACGGTCAGTGTGTCGCTACAATCCTGTGACGATTCACGCGTCATCGCTTTCTAAGCGCAAGAGTGCCGCAGGACATACTTTGAGTTATTCGCCGCCGAGTACCTACCACCTTTGTGTACCGGCGCCGCCCGTCGCTCGTGTGTTTGTTTTGTACTCCTTATCTACGACGAATTAGTGCGATATTGGACGCTTATTTTAGTGACAGGACACGTAACGTTTTAATAGGTATCTAGTTTAATAGTTACTCGTAAGTGAATTGTGCGAAGTTAGACGTTTAGTTTTTATTGTTTTAGTGTTTTCTTTTGTTTTAATTATGCCTCGTCACAATTACACAGCTCCTGAGTACACGGACATGGTGTTAATTTATGGAGAGTGTTTAGGAAACGCCGCTATGGCTATACGGACGTACCGACAGAGGTTTGGGGACACTCGAGTTTGTCCAACCAACGGGCGCACTATTGTCCAAGCTGTCCAGAGGATACGAGAAAATAGATCCTTAATCCCGCATATTGATAGTACTCCTCCACGTGCGAGAGTGGCTCTTGAGGAACGAATTTTAAATTATTTTGAACGCAATCCGACGTGTAGTTTGCGTAGGGCAGGTCGATATTTTCGTGTTAACCATGCAACTATACTAAAAATTTTAAAACGCGACAAACGGAAGCCGTATAAGTATAAGAAATTGCATGCGTTGTTGCCTCGAGACAAACCAGTCAGGGAAAACTTCTGTCGCTGGATAGAAACAAAACATTTAGAGGATCCGGATTTCCTGTACAATGTAATGTGGACTGATGAAAGTACATTTACAAGAAACGGGTTATGGAACAGACAGAATTTACGTTACTGGAGCCGCGTGAATCCGCGTCTAGGACGAGAGACTTCGCACCAGTACAGATTTGCTGTCAATGTTTGGGCTGGCATTCATAGAAATACCATAATAGGTCCGGTTTTTATTGATGGAAATTTAAATGGTGAAAAGTTTTTAGAACTCCTCAACGGACCCGTTTCCGAGTACATGGATGAGCTTCCGCTTGATGCGTACAGGCAGATGTGGTACCAGCTAGACGGAGCACCAGCTCATTCAGTGGTGTCAGCAAGAGAGCGTTTGTCTCAAGTGTTCGGTCAGCAGTGGATTGGCCGTTATGGACCAACGCGGTGGCCAGCGAGGTCACCCGACCTCACACCATTAGATTTTTTCTTGTGGGGTCACATCAAAAATGAGGTCTACTCAACAGCTGTTGATACGGTTGATGATTTAAAAGATAGAATTATCTTATCTTTTAATAAATTAAAACATATGGCTGCAAACGGGGACCTCTTGTCAAACGTTAGGAATAATCTCCTACGGCGGTGCAGTTTGTGTATTCGAGTTAATGGTGGTCATATTGAAACACGAAAAATTTAGTGACTTTAATAGGTACCTACCTAGCTACGTGACACAACATTAATAATTTGATTAATAAATAACATGCGGGTGAAAGGTGCCTAATTATTTCGTTAATACATTTGTGATTCAGTGTTATTATTCTTACTGAGCATTAATAATAATGGCGCCAAAAGATCAAGTCGCTACAGGACCGCGCTGTTGCTACTGTATCACAGGTTAGTGAACCGTTTATAAATGGTGTTCTATTTTCTTTCCACTTTTATGTCATTTAGTTTGTTTGAAATTTTATTTTTTTTAATTTTGATGTTAGGGTTTTTTTGATAGCTTACAATTGTTCATATGAACTTGTATTGTCAATGTTTTCATTTATTGTCGTATTATCATAACCACTTTGTATATGAGAATCTAATTTATATGCATAAATATAAAGACTCCTTCTGTAAAAGGAGTGATACTCATAATATAAATACTCGATATAAGCATAACTTTGTGTTACATACCACCCGTCTCCACAAAGTAAGTAACTCTTTTATGGGGCAATGTATAAGATTCTATAACAAACTTCCCAGTGATATCCGAGAAATGTCTATGAATAAGTTTAAAAGAATTATAAAAGCCAAATTGTGTAGCAGGGCTTATTACAAAACTTCTGATTATTTAAGTGACAAAACAGCTTGGGATTGAGTCGCTCTAAATTAACACATTTAAATACAATTTAAATTTATTTAAGAAATATATATTTTAAAAAAGGATTCCTACTGAGTTTTCTGGCAGTGTTTCTCAGTAGCTGCCACGTCATGCACTGCACGGTAGGGTAAAAAAAATTGACGATTCCACACAAATGTAATATTTTAACGGAATAAATGACTTTTGAATTTGAATTTGAAGTTGCAATCAACTAGAAATTAGATAAAATCACCCAATAACCCGTTGCGACTGGTTGTCCACCGGTCCGCACTTCTGAATACACTGATGTATTGGTTTAAATAAAAAAATATAATCTTGCCGTATTCCATGTAACTTCTCATGCACCAGGCTGTGATTTTGTTTTCCTCTCTTATATCCTGAAACCTCCTAAACCTAAACCTAAGGTGCTGCACGTGCGTTCTTTTGCGCATATGAATACGGTACAGTTACGCACGGATGCATCAAAAGTCGACTGGCGTACTTTGAAAGAAGCTAACTCCGTAGATGATAAAGTCTGCATCTTCAATGATACTGTTACCAAACTGTATGACGTACACGCTCCAGTCCTAAAAGTTAAATTTAAGCGCCCCCCAGCTCCATGGATGACAAAAGGAAAACAAATGGCGATGAGACGTAGGAACCGAGCATTCAGCAAATTTAAAAAAGAACGCATTGATGATAACTGGAACAGTTACAAGGTCGCCAGGAATCGGTGTAATCAGATGATACGCAACGCTAAACGCCGTCACATTCTAAACAATATATCTTCTTCTACGCCTGCCGGTATTTGGAAATTCCTAGGAACTCTTGGTATCGGCAAGCCGCGACATGTAGACCTTCCTCCCTCTGTCGGATTAGATGATCTTAATAATCATTTCTCCACTATTTCATCCATTGATCATCTGACCAAAAGTCAAACTATTTCCTTTGTTAATGGTCTAGCGCGTCCTAATATAAATCTATTTTTCTTCTCTCCAGTAGATTCAGATGAGATCAAAAAGATAATCCTAGCCATCAAATCCAACGCGGTAGGTTGCGACAACATCAGCCGTCGCATGATTACAACTATTTTGGAGCAACTTCTTCCTGCGATTTCCCATATAATCAACCATTCCCTTGAATCTGGTTCATTCCCGTTGTTATGGCGCAAAGCTCTTGTCCATCCCCTTCCTAAAGTCTCAAATCCGTCACTTCCCACGCATTACCGTCCAATTTCTATCCTTCCCTTCCTCTCCAAAATACTGGAATCCTGTGTCCATAAACAGCTCTCTAGTTTTGTTCTCTCTAATAGTTTAATTAGCACAATGCAATCTGGATTCAGACCAGGCCACAGTACTACCACTGCCCTCCTTAAAGTGACTGGCGATATTAGAAAGGGCATGGAAGACACCAAAGTCACAGTCATGGTTTTGGACTTTTCGAATGCTTTTAATACCGTCAGTCACGATATCCTGCTATCCGTCCTTTCCCATCTTATGGTCTCAGACGAAGCACTGGAATGGTTTTTCTCATATCTTCGAGAACGTCAACAATGTGTACGTGTCGGTGAGACTTCATCGAGTTGGAGAAATCTTGACACAGGCGTTCCTCAAGGCGGTATACTTTCTCCTCTTTTATTTTCTGTCTTTATAAACCTTTTAACCCATGATCTTCAGAGTGCGTATCATCTTTATGCCGATGACCTTCAACTTTATGCTCAGGCATGCATCGATACTCTGCCGGAAGCGATTGTAAATCTTAATAGGGACTTGGATCTGATCAAGATCTGGTCTAATAGGTTTGGTCTTACAGTTAATCCTGATAAATGCCAAGCCATCGTTATAGGAAGCTCCCGCATGATTAGCAGATTAGACATCGACCAATTACCCCGGGTTGTATTTGATCAATCCCCTATCTCTTTCAGCCAAAGTGTAAAGGATCTTGGTTTACACATTGATAGGACCTTTAGCTGGGCGAATCAAATTGCTGTTGTCAGCCAGTGTGTAACATTTATTTTGCGCAGTCTTTATCGGCTGAAAAACTTTTTACCATCCGAAACCAAAGTTTTGCTCGTGCAGTCCTTAATCCTCCCCAAAATTGACTATGGTGATGTGTGCTACTTTGACCTGAATGCAGATCACCTCAACAAACTCGACCGACTTTTGAATAACTGCATTCGGTTCATTTTCAATTTACGTAAATTTGATCACATTTCTTCTTATCGAGTAAAGTTAAAATGGTTACCAATTCGCCAACGGAGAACGTTGCGAGCTTTAACCACACTGTACTCTTTACTTGACTCTCATTCTTCTCCTTCATATCTAACTTCTGAATTTAAATATCTTCATACTAACCACAACAAAAATCTTCGTTCTTCTCATAACCGTCTCCTACAATGTCCCCCACACCGCTCTGATTTCATTCACTCTTCTTTCCTGGTACAGTCCATCCTCCTTTGGAATGCTCTTCCCTCAGAAATCAGAATGGCTAAAAGTCGTTATTCTTTCAAAAAGAAAACTCGGGAGCATATAACCAAAAAGTTATTGGCAGAATCATCACATTAGTATTATTTTATTTATTTGTATTATTTATATGTATAATATATATTGATATATATATTAGTATATTATATATATATAATATATATATATATAATATTTATTAGTTTATTTTAATATAGGTATTTGTGTATTCTATATATCCTCAGATTTTAATTTTCTTACTCACTGTCCTTATAGTGCACCTACCATGATTTCTCTGCATCACCCCAAGGTTGACTGGCAGAGAATGCCTTTGGCATTAAGTCCGCCTCTGTAAATTCTTGTGCATAAAGTTTTAAAATAAAAAGAAAAAAAAAAAAAAATTTGCGTCTTAACCTAGTTTCAGTTTGCATATTGTGTGGGATAAAGCGTTACATAGATGTGACTCGATGTTTGTACTTCTATAACAGAAGTTTCGTTCGTACGTGTCGAGTGCGGGGCGGCTAGCGCGCCTTGAAAGTAAAGCAGCCGCCGTGCGGGGGCGCCTGCTGGGCGCCGGCGGGCCCCCCGCGGCGCCCCGGGCGCCCTCCCCGCCCACCCCGCCGCGCCGCGCGGCCGCGCGCCTGCGCCGCGGCCAGTTCGCGGCGCCGCTGGACCTGCGCCTGCCCGTCGTGCTCACCTCGTGCGTGCGCGTCATCGCCAGCTACGGTCAGTGCTACACCTAGCGGTACTACACCTCGGCCCCTCTAACACCCCGACATGGCACCGGTTCGCGTGATCATATTACCTAATAATTTCTCGAATGTGTAAATAACAGCGCGTAGTTCGGATTTGGTTGGTTAGCGATTTACTTGTGATGCTTATATTAAGTAGATGCTTATGTTCTCTCGTGTGCAGGTTTGAAGCACCAGGGCATCTTCCGCGTGTCGGGGTCTCAGGTGGAGATGCAGGCGCTGCGGGCCGCCTTCGAGCGCGGCGAGGACCCGCTGGCCTCCGTGCGCGACGCGTCCGACATCAACTCCGTGTGCGGCCTGCTCAAGCTGTACCTGCGCGAGCTGCGCCCGCCCCTGCTGCCGCCGCAGCTGCAGGACAGGTACCGTCCCCCCTGGCAGGTCGACAAGTGTGCGCTGTCCCGCTCTGGCAGGTTGCTGCGCGTGGCGGGCGTGGCGGACGCGGCCACGTTCGTGCGGCGCATGCGTGACACGCTGGGCGCGCTGCCCGTGCCCGCGGTGTTGTCCTGCGCTACTGTACCGTAGCGCTCGAATGAATGGTTAGATCGGCAGTAAAGTGTGCGCTGTCCCGCTCTGGCAGGTTGCTGCGCGTGGCGGGCGTGGCGGACGCGGCCACGTTCGTGCGGCGCATGCGTGACACGCTGGGCGCGCTGCCCGTGCCCGCGGTGTTGTGCTGCGCTACTGTACCGTAGCGCTCGAATGAATGGTTAGATCGGCAGTAAAGTGTGCGCTGTCCCGCTCTGGCAGGTTGCTGCGCGTGGCGGGCGTGGCGGACGCGGCCACGTTCGTGCGGCGCATGCGTGACACGCTGGGCGCGCTGCCCGTGCCCGCGGTGTTGTGCTGCGCTACTGTACCGTAGCGCTCGAATGAATGGTTAGATCGGCAGTAAAGTGTGCGCTGTCCCGCTCTGGCAGGTTGCTGCGCGTGGCGGGCGTGGCGGACGCGGCCACGTTCGTGCGGCGCATGCGTGACACGCTGGGCGCGCTGCCCGTGCCCGCGGTGTTGTGCTGCGCTACTGTACCGTAGCGCTCGAATGAATGGTTAGATCGGCAGAAAAGTGTGCGCTGTCCCGCTCTGGCAGGTTGCTGCGCGTGGCGGACGCGGCCACGTTCGTGCGGCGCATGCGTGACACGCTGGGCGCGCTGCCCGTGCCCGCGGTGTTGTGCTGCGCTACTGTACCGTAGCGCTCGAATGAATGGTTAGATCGGCAGTAAAGTGTGCGCTGTCCCGCTCTGGCAGGTTGCTGCGCGTGGCGGGCGTGGCGGACGCGGCCACGTTCGTGCGGCGCATGCGTGACACGCTGGGCGCGCTGCCCGTGCCCGCGGTGTTGTGCTGCGCTACTGTACCGTAGCGCTCGAATGAATGGTTAGATCGGCAGTAAAGTGTGCGCTGTCCCGCTCTGGCAGGTTGCTGCGCGTGGCGGGCGTGGCGGACGCGGCCACGTTCGTGCGGCGCATGCGTGACACGCTGGGCGCGCTGCCCGTGCCCGCGGTGTTGTGCTGCGCTACTGTACCGTAGCGCTCGAATGAATGGTTAGATCGGCAGTAAAGTGTGCGCTGTCCCGCTCTGGCAGGTTGCTGCGCGTGGCGGGCGTGGCGGACGCGGCCACGTTCGTGCGGCGCATGCGTGACACGCTGGGCGCGCTGCCCGTGCCCGCGGTGTTGTGCTGCGCTACTGTACCGTAGCGCTCGAATGAATGGTTAGATCGGCAGTAAAGTGTGCGCTGTCCCGCTCTGGCAGGTTGCTGCGCGTGGCGGGCGTGGCGGACGCGGCCACGTTCGTGCGGCGCATGCGTGACACGCTGGGCGCGCTGCCCGTGCCCGCGGTGTTGTGCTGCGCTACTGTACCGTAGCGCTCGAATGAATGGTTAGATCGGCAGTAAAGTGTGCGCTGTCCCGCTCTGGCAGGTTGCTGCGCGTGGCGGGCGTGGCGGACGCGGCCACGTTCGTGCGGCGCATGCGTGACACGCTGGGCGCGCTGCCCGTGCCCGCGGTGTTGTGCTGCGCTACTGTACCGTAGCGCTCGAATGAATGGTTAGATCGGCAGTAAAGTGTGCGCTGTCCCGTTCTGGCAGGTTGCTGCGCGTGGCGGGCGTGGCGGACGCGGCCACGTTCGTGCGGCGCATGCGTGACACGCTGGGCGCGCTGCCCGTGCCCGCGGTGTTGTGCTGCGCTACTGTACCGTAGCGCTCGAATGAATGGTTAGATCGGCAGTAAAGTGTGCGCTGTCCCGCTCTGGCAGGTTGCTGCGCGTGGCGGGCGTGGCGGACGCGGCCACGTTCGTGCGGCGCATGCGTGACACGCTGGGCGCGCTGCCCGTGCCCGCGGTGTTGTGCTGCGCTACTGTACCGTAGCGCTCGAATGAATGGTTAGATCGGCAGTAAAGTGTGCGCTGTCCCGCTCTGGCAGGTTGCTGCGCGTGGCGGGCGTGGCGGACGCGGCCACGTTCGTGCGGCGCATGCGTGACACGCTGGGCGCGCTGCCCGTGCCCGCGGTGTTGTGCTGCGCTACTGTACCGTAGCGCTCGAATGAACGGTTAGATCGGCAGTAAAGTGTGCGCTGTCCCGCTCTGGCAGGTTGCTGCGCGTGGCGGGCGTGGCGGACGCGGCCACGTTCGTGCGGCGCATGCGTGACACGCTGGGCGCGCTGCCCGTGCCCGCGGTGTTGTGCTGCGCTACTGTACCGTAGCGCTCGAATGAATGGTTAGATCGGCAGTAAAGTGTGCGCTGTCCCGCTCTGGCAGGTTGCTGCGCGTGGCGGGCGTGGCGGACGCGGCCACGTTCGTGCGGCGCATGCGTGACACGCTGGGCGCGCTGCCCGTGCCCGCGGTGTTGTGCTGCGCTACTGTACCGTAGCGCTCGAATGAATGGTTAGATCGGCAGTAAAGTGTGCGCTGTCCCGCTCTGGCAGGTTGCTGCGCGTGGCGGGCGTGGCGGACGCGGCCACGTTCGTGCGGCGCATGCGTGACACGCTGGGCGCGCTGCCCGTGCCCGCGGTGTTGTGCTGCGCTACTGTACCGTAGCGCTCGAATGAATGGTTAGATCGGCAGTAAAGTGTGCGCTGTCCCGCTCTGGCAGGTTGCTGCGCGTGGCGGGCGTGGCGGACGCGGCCACGTTCGTGCGGCGCATGCGTGACACGCTGGGCGCGCTGCCCGTGCCCGCGGTGTTGTGCTGCGCTACTGTACCGTAGCGCTCGAATGAATGGTTAGATCGGCAGTAAAGTGTGCGCTGTCCCGCTCTGGCAGGTTGCTGCGCGTGGCGGGCGTGGCGGACGCGGCCACGTTCGTGCGGCGCATGCGTGACACGCTGGGCGCGCTGCCCGTGCCCGCGGTGTTGTGCTGCGCTACTGTACCGTAGCGCTCGAATGAATGGTTAGATCGGCAGTAAAGTGTGCGCTGTCCCGCTCTGGCAGGTTGCTGCGCGTGGCGGGCGTGGCGGACGCGGCCACGTTCGTGCGGCGCATGCGTGACACGCTGGGCGCGCTGCCCGTGCCCGCGGTGTTGTGCTGCGCTACTGTACCGTAGCGCTCGAATGAATGGTTAGATCGGCAGTAAAGTGTGCGCTGTCCCGCTCTGGCAGGTTGCTGCGCGTGGCGGGCGTGGCGGACGCGGCCACATTCGTGCGGCGCATGCGTGACACGCTGGGCGCGCTGCCCGTGCCCGCGGTGTTGTGCTGCGCTACTGTACCGTAGCGCTCGAATGAATGGTTAGATCGGCAGTAAAGTGTGCGCTGTCCCGCTCTGGCAGGTTGCTGCGCGTGGCGGGCGTGGCGGACGCGGCCACGTTCGTGCGGCGCATGCGTGACACGCTGGGCGCGCTGCCCGTGCCCGCGGTGTTGTGCTGCGCTACTGTACCGTAGCGCTCGAATGAATGGTTAGATCGGCAGTAAAGTGTGCGCTGTCCCGCTCTGGCAGGTTGCTGCGCGTGGCGGGCGTGGCGGACGCGGCCACGTTCGTGCGGCGCATGCGTGACACGCTGGGCGCGCTGCCCGTGCCCGCGGTGTTGTGCTGCGCTACTGTACCGTAGCGCTCGAATGAATGGTTAGATCGGCAGTAAAGTGTGCGCTGTCCCGCTCTGGCAGGTTGCTGCGCGTGGCGGGCGTGGCGGACGCGGCCACGTTCGTGCGGCGCATGCGTGACACGCTGGGCGCGCTGCCCGTGCCCGCGGTGTTGTGCTGCGCTACTGTACCGTAGCGCTCGAATGAATGGTTAGATCGGCAGTAAAGTGTGCGCTGTCCCGCTCTGGCAGGTTGCTGCGCGTGGCGGGCGTGGCGGACGCGGCCACGTTCGTGCGGCGCATGCGTGACACGCTGGGCGCGCTGCCCGTGCCCGCGGTGTTGTGCTGCGCTACTGTACCGTAGCGCTCGAATGAATGGTTAGATCGGCAGTAAAGTGTGCGCTGTCCCGCTCTGGCAGGTTGCTGCGCGTGGCGGGCGTGGCGGACGCGGCCACGTTCGTGCGGCGCATGCGTGACACGCTGTGCGCGCTGCCCGTGCCCGCGGTGTTGTGCTGCGCTACTGTACCGTAGCGCTCGAATGAATGGTTAGATCGGCAGTAAAGTGTGCGCTGTCCCGCTCTGGCAGGTTGCTGCGCGTGGCGGGCGTGGCGGACGCGGCCACGTTCGTGCGGCGCATGCGTGACACGCTGGGCGCGCTGCCCGTGCCCGCGGTGTTGTGCTGCGCTACTGTACCGTAGCGCTCGAATGAATGGTTAGATCGGCAGTAAAGTGTGCGCTGTCCCGCTCTGGCAGGTTGCTGCGCGTGGCGGGCGTGGCGGACGCGGCCACGTTCGTGCGGCGCATGCGTGACACGCTGGGCGCGCTGCCCGTGCCCGCGGTGTTGTGCTGCGCTACTGTACCGTAGCGCTCGAATGAATGGTTAGATCGGCAGTAAAGTGTGCGCTGTCCCGCTCTGGCAGGTTGCTGCGCGTGGCGGGCGTGGCGGACGCGGCCACGTTCGTGCGGCGCATGCGTGACACGCTGGGCGCGCTGCCCGTGCCCGCGGTGTTGTCCTGCGCTACTGTACCGTAGCGCTCGAATGAATGGTTAGATCGGCAGTAAAGTGTGCGCTGTCCCGCTCTGGCAGGTTGCTGCGCGTGGCGGGCGTGGCGGACGCGGCCACGTTCGTGCGGCGCATGCGTGACACGCTGGGCGCGCTGCCCGTGCCCGCGGTGTTGTGCTGCGCTACTGTACCGTAGCGCTCGAATGAATGGTTAGATCGGCAGTAAAGTGTGCGCTGTCCCGCTCTGGCAGGTTGCTGCGCGTGGCGGGCGTGGCGGACGCGGCCACGTTCGGGCGGCGCATGCGTGACACGCTGGGCGCGCTGCCCGTGCCCGCGGTGTTGTGCTGCGCTACTGTACCGTAGCGCTCGAATGAATGGTTAGATCGGCAGTAAAGTGTGCGCTGTCCCGCTCTGGCAGGTTGCTGCGCGTGGCGGGCGTGGCGGACGCGGCCACGTTCGTGCGGCGCATGCGTGACACGCTGGGCGCGCTGCCCGTGCCCGCGGTGTTGTGCTGCGCTACTGTACCGTAGCGCTCGAATGAATGGTTAGATCGGCAGTAAAGTGTGCGCTGTCCCGCTCTGGCAGGTTGCTGCGCGTGGCGGGCGTGGCGGACGCGGCCACGTTCGTGCGGCGCATGCGTGACACGCTGGGCGCGCTGCCCGTGCCCGCGGTGTTGTGCTGCGCTACTGTACCGTAGCGCTTGAATGAATGGTTAGATCGGCAGTAAAGTGTGCGCTGTCCCGCTCTGGCAGGTTGCTGCGCGTGGCGGGCGTGGCGGACGCGGCCACGTTCGTGCGGCGCATGCGTGACACGCTGGGCGCGCTGCCCGTGCCCGCGGTGTTGTGCTGCGCTACTGTACCGTAGCGCTCGAATGAATGGTTAGATCGGCAGTAAAGTGTGCGCTGTCCCGCTCTGGCAGGTTGCTGCGCGTGGCGGGCGTGGCGGACGCGGCCACATTCGTGCGGCGCATGCGTGACACGCTGGGCGCGCTGCCCGTGCCCGCGGTGTTGTGCTGCGTACTGTACCGTAGCGCTCGAATGAATGGTTAGATCGGCAGTAAAGTGTGCGCTGTCCCGCTCTGGCAGGTTGCTGCGCGTGGCGGGCGTGGCGGACGCGGCCACGTTCGTGCGGCGCATGCGTGACACGCTGGGCGCGCTGCCCGTGCCCGCGGTGTTGTGCTGCGCTACTGTACCGTAGCGCTCGAATGAATGGTTAGATCGGCAGTAAAGTGTGCGCTGTCCCGCTCTGGCAGGTTGCTGCGCGTGGCGGGCGTGGCGGACGCGGCCACGTTCGTGCGGCGCATGCGTGACACGCTGGGCGCGCTGCCCGTGCCCGCGGTGTTGTGCTGCGCTACTGTACCGTAGCGCTCGAATGAATGGTTAGATCGGCAGTAAAGTGTGCGCTGTCCCGCTCTGGCAGGTTGCTGCGCGTGGCGGGCGTGGCGGACGCGGCCACGTTCGTGCGGCGCATGCGTGACACGCTGGGCGCGCTGCCCGTGCCCGCGGTGTTGTGCTGCGCTACTGTACCGTAGCGCTCGAATGAATGGTTAGATCGGCAGTAAAGTGTGCGCTGTCCCGCTCTGGCAGGTTGCTGCGCGTGGCGGGCGTGGCGGACGCGGCCACGTTCGTGCGGCGCATGCGTGACACGCTGGGCGCGCTGCCCGTGCCCGCGGTGTTGTGCTGCGCTACTGTACCGTAGCGCTCGAATGAATGGTTAGATCGGCAGTAAAGTGTGCGCTGTCCCGCTCTGGCAGGTTGCTGCGCGTGGCGGGCGTGGCGGACGCGGCCACGTTCGTGCGGCGCATGCGTGACACGCTGGGCGCGCTGCCCGTGCCCGCGGTGTTGTGCTGCGCTACTGTACCGTAGCGCTCGAATGAATGGTTAGATCGGCAGTAAAGTGTGCGCTGTCCCGCTCTGGCAGGTTGCTGCGCGTGGCGGGCGTGGCGGACGCGGCCACGTTCGTGCGGCGCATGCGTGACACGCTGGGCGCGCTGCCCGTGCCCGCGGTGTTGTCCTGCGCTACTGTACCGTAGCGCTCGAATGAATGGTTAGATCGGCAGTAAAGTGTGCGCTGTCCCGCTCTGGCAGGTTGCTGCGCGTGGCGGGCGTGGCGGACGCGGCCACGTTCGTGCGGCGCATGCGTGACACGCTGGGCGCGCTGCCCGTGCCCGCGGTGTTGTCCTGCGCTACTGTACCGTAGCGCTCGAATGAATGGTTAGATCGGCAGTAAAGTGTGCGCTGTCCCGCTCTGGCAGGTTGCTGCGCGTGGCGGGCGTGGCGGACGCGGCCACGTTCGTGCGGCGCATGCGTGACACGCTGGGCGCGCTGCCCGTGCCCGCGGTGTTGTCCTGCGCTACTGTACCGTAGCGCTCGAATGAATGGTTAGATCGGCAGTAAAGTGTGCGCTGTCCCGCTCTGGCAGGTTGCTGCGCGTGGCGGGCGTGGCGGACGCGGCCACGTTCGTGCGGCGCATGCGTGACACGCTGGGCGCGCTGCCCGTGCCCGCGGTGTTGTCCTGCGCTACTGTACCGTAGCGCTCGAATGAATGGTTAGATCGGCAGTAAAGTGTGCGCTGTCCCGCTCTGGCAGGTTGCTGCGCGTGGCGGGCGTGGCGGACGCGGCCACGTTCGTGCGGCGCATGCGTGACACGCTGGGCGCGCTGCCCGTGCCCGCGGTGTTGTGCTGCGCTACTGTACCGTAGCGCTCGAATGAATGGTTAGATCGGCAGTAAAGTGTGCGCTGTCCCGCTCTGGCAGGTTGCTGCGCGTGGCGGGCGTGGCGGACGCGGCCACGTTCGTGCGGCGCATGCGTGACACGCTGGGCGCGCTGCCCGTGCCCGCGGTGTTGTGCTGCGCTACTGTACCGTAGCGCTCGAATGAATGGTTAGATCGGCAGTAAAGTGTGCGCTGTCCCGCTCTGGCAGGTTGCTGCGCGTGGCGGGCGTGGCGGACGCGGCCACGTTCGTGCGGCGCATGCGTGACACGCTGGGCGCGCTGCCCGTGCCCGCGGTGTTGTGCTGCGCTACTGTACCGTAGCGCTCGAATGAATGGTTAGATCGGCAGTAAAGTGTGCGCTGTCCCGCTCTGGCAGGTTGCTGCGCGTGGCGGGCGTGGCGGACGCGGCCACGTTCGTGCGGCGCATGCGTGACACGCTGGGCGCGCTGCCCGTGCCCGCGGTGTTGTGCTGCGCTACTGTACCGTAGCGCTCGAATGAATGGTTAGATCGGCAGTAAAGTGTGCGCTGTCCCGCTCTGGCAGGTTGCTGCGCGTGGCGGGCGTGGCGGACGCGGCCACGTTCGTGCGGCGCATGCGTGACACGCTGGGCGCGCTGCCCGTGCCCGCGGTGTTGGTGCTGCGCTACTTGTTCGCGTTCTTGGCGCATCTCACGGAGTACAGGTGCGTTTCTTGCAATCACGATACATAATCTTATTGTAAGTGTTTCTTTTTTATTTTTACTGTGTTCGGTGTACGGATGGATATGTAAATGATAACGTTTGATATTTGATATGATATTTAATTATTACCCCAAAATGATATAAAATTGATATAATGTATTGATAAATGATATATGATTGATGCCGAGCAGTGAACTGACCGCGAGGCGAGCGACCGCACCGCGGCGGCACGCTTTCGCTGTGTCAGCGTAACGTGATTACCTAAATGTTCGATTTACGAAATCCAAACAACTGATATTGACTTTAAAACGTCTTTCAAGATTTCTTTGAGGGATGATATCATTTATATTTAATTATTTTTATATTAATTGAAGTTATACTTCTTTTGGCGCGATGGAGAAAAATGATGAGAGTGAATTTTTTTACGATTTTTACGATGCGCGCGCAGATGCGCGCGCATCGCAAAAATCGTAAAAATAACAGCATGACGTTAGTTCTAGGTGGTATGAAAATTGATAACTATGTTCAAGTTGTATATTAAGAAGTATAACTTCTAACACGTGTACATAAGTACACACAAGTTTTTTTTATTAAATTCAGGACCCATTGCACTTATATCAATCATATATAAAATATTCGAAAAATATTTATGTAGTCAATTGTATACTGCAATGAACAACAAGGTTTTCGGCAAAATAGTAGAATCAACTGTCTTACTACTCTGTCAAGAAAGTACCAGGAAAAGATCAATAATATACAAAATGTTTGTTATTCATCCAAATTTATTTTATCGATACACTCACGCCAACGAATAATCCATTCATCAAAACATTTTTTAAACGCTGCTTTCGGAATTGATTTCAGTTCTCGCCGCGAATTCTCCTTTATGTCTTCTACCGATTGAAAACGGATACCACGAAGTGGTAATTTGAGTTTAGGAAAAAGAAAGAAGTCATATGGAGCCATATCTGGTGAATATGGTGGTTGCTGGATGGTATTTGTTGAGTGTTTGGTAAAAAATTCGTTCACAATGATGGCCTTGTGGGAAGGCGCATTATCGTGGTGCAAAATCCAAGAATTTTCTTTCCACAGTCTGGCCTTTTTCGTCGAATTTTCTCTCGTAAACGCCGCATAACGCTCAAATAATATTCTTTATTTACCGGTCGACCTTCCGGTAAGAATTCAGAGTGCACAACACCGCGATAGTCAAAGCAAAAAAGTCAACATGACTTTGAATTTTGATCGACTTTGGCGTGTTTTTTTCGGTTTCGGTTCAGTTGGAAGGCGCCACTCCGAAGCTTGTTGACTAGTTTGCATGTCAAACTCGTAAACCCACGTCTCGTCACCAGTAACAATGCGTTTCATGAATGTTGGGTCGGAATTGACTCGTTCTACCATGTCCTCATCGACTTTCATGCGATTGAGTTATTGGAGAAAATTCAGATCTTTTGGGACTAGCCGAGCGGCAACATGTTTCATACCCAAATGATTAGTTAAAATGGTACGAATCGACTCGTGAGATACAGAATGTTCGGCGGCTATCTCTCTCAGAGTTGAATGAGGATTTTCAGTCACTATTTCCTTCACTTTTGCGATGTTAACTTCAGTTGCAGACGTTATTGACCTACCAGAGCGAGGCAAATCTTTCATCACATCTCGACCGGTTTTGAACGCTTTGAACCACTCATAAGCACGAGTTTTTGATAAAGTCGATTCACCGTAAGCCTTCTGTAACAGTTTCAGTGACTCCGAACACGAAATTCCATTAGCGATGCAAAATTTAAGACAAACTCTTTGTTCGATATTTTTGTCCATTATGAAATTTGCAATACACACTATATATGATAGTACTAAAACCAGCAAGGTATTTAATTTAAATAACAGATGCAACTCAAACTCCGCGCCAAAATGGAAAACAGTTGTGCCAATGTAACAACAACAAAAAAAAAAACAAAGCAAACTAGTCAACAAACTTCGGAGTGGCGCCTTCTAACTGAACCGAAACCGACAAAAGTCAAAGTCTGTTTTCTTTGACTATCGCGGTGTTGTGCACTCTGAATTCTTACCGGAAGGTCGACCGGTAAATAAAGAATATTATTTGAGCGTTATGCGGCGTTTTAGAGAGCAAATTCGACGAACAAGGCCAGATTTATGGAAAGAAAATTCTTGGATTTTGCACCACGATAATGCGCGTTCGCACAAGGCCATCGTTGTGAACGAATTTTTGACCAAACACTCAACAAAACCATCCAGCAACCACCATATTCACCAGATATGGCTCCAGCTGACTTCTTTTTTTTTCCTAAACTCAAATTACCACTTCGTGGTACCCGTTTTCAATCGGTAGAAGACATAAAGGAGAATTCGCGGCGAGAACTGAACTCAATTCCGAAAGCAGCGTTAAAAAATTTTTTGATGAATTTATTATTCGTTGGCGTAAGTGTATCGTTTCTGAAGGAGCATACTTTGAAGGTGATAAAATAAATTGGGATGAATAACAAACATTTTGTATATTATTGATCTTTTCCCGGTACTTTCTTGACAGTCATCTGCGTGAATATGGTACTGACATGTGTGTTTCGCTGTATGTTTGGGGCGGGCAGCGAGGCCAACATGATGGACGCGTGGAACCTGGCCATCTGCCTCGGGCCCACGCTGCTGGCGGCGTGGGGCGAGGGCGGCGCACAGGTGGCGGCGCAGAACTTGGTCAACGAGCTCGTCAAGCGCGTCATCCTGCACCACCGCGACATCTTCCCGCAGGACATCGCGCCCTACGCGCTCTACTGCAGAGCCAGGTGACACCCACAGTTACTCCCAAGCGCGTCATCCTGCACCACCGCGACATCTTCCCGCAGGACATCGCGCCCTACGCGCTCTACTGCAGAGCCAGGTGACACCCACAGTTACTCCCAAGCGCGTCATCCTGCACCACCGCGACATCTTCCCGCAGGACATCGCGCCCTACGCGCTCTACTGCAGAGCCAGGTGACACCCACAGTTACTCCCAAGCGCGTCATCCTGCACCACCGCGACATCTTCCCGCAGGACATCGCGCCCTACGCGCTCTACTGCAGAGCCAGGTGACACCCACAGTTACTCCCAAGCGCGTCATCCTGCACCACCGCGACATCTTCCCGCAGGACATCGCGCCCTACGCGCTCTACTGCAGAGCCAGGTGACACCCACAGTTACTCCCAAGCGCGTCATCCTGCACCACCGCGACATCTTCCCGCAGGACATCGCGCCCTACGCGCTCTACTGCAGAGCCAGGTGACACCCACAGTTACTCCCAAGCGCGTCATCCTGCACCACCGCGACATCTTCCCGCAGGACATCGCGCCCTACGCGCTCTACTGCAGAGCCAGGTGACACCCACAGTTACTCCCAAGCGCGTCATCCTGCACCACCGCGACATCTTCCCGCAGGACATCGCGCCCTACGCGCTCTACTGCAGAGCCAGGTGACACCCACAGTTACTCCCAAGCGCGTCATCCTGCACCACCGCGACATCTTCCCGCAGGACATCGCGCCCTACGCGCTCTACTGCAGAGCCAGGTGACACCCACAGTTACTCCCAAGCGCGTCATCCTGCACCACCGCGACATCTTCCCGCAGGACATCGCGCCCTACGCGCTCTACTGCAGAGCCAGGTGACACCCACAGTTACTCCCAAGCGCGTCATCCTGCACCACCGCGACATCTTCCCGCAGGACATCGCGCCCTACGCGCTCTACTGCAGAGCCAGGTGACACCCACAGTTACTCCCAAGCGCGTCATCCTGCACCACCGCGACATCTTCCCGCAGGACATCGCGCCCTACGCGCTCTACTGCAGAGCCAGGTGACACCCACAGTTACTCCCAAGCGCGTCATCCTGCACCACCGCGACATCTTCCCGCAGGACATCGCGCCCTACGCGCTCTACTGCAGAGCCAGGTGACACCCACAGTTACTCCCAAGCGATTTATTTTGTGACTCGAAAAAAGATGGTTTGTGGAAGAGAATTTAACATATATAATCAGAAATTGAGGCGATCGGTATTGCGAATTTTCTAATTGATAAATCTACAACAAAGTGCATATATCGAGCTCTAGCGCCGTACTAAGATACGTTTTTATAAAAAAGTACACCATAAAGTTAAGGTTATTTCATAAACTTTTTAGCATATGTTTTCATAGCCTTATAAATATTGTGTACAGTGAGTTGGACGGCGAGGTCGAGATCGAAACGGACGCGACGAGCGACGCCGAGGTGGGGCCAGGCGCCGCCGGCAGCCCGCGCGACCCGGCCGAGCCGCACCCCCCCACGGCCCCGCGCGACCCCGGCGACCCGCCCGACGAGCACGACGCGCCCGACGACCTGTCCCTGTACGACGACGACGACATAGGTAATGCCTGCGGGCCGCGGTCGTGCTAGTGTTGGCCGCCCAATATGATGAACAGTCTCTCCACGCGGCCCGTAACCTGAGCCTGAGCATATTCTGGAAAACATAACATAACAACAATACCACACACAATCATACCATCCAGTAAACTGACACAGCACAGATTGCAAAATACGATCACCTGACGCACGTACAATCTGACTTGGAGCGGGTATCAGCACCGCGTTTGACTGAGGACTGTCACCGCGTTGCCAGTTTATATCAAGTCGCTCTGAAGCTTTTCTGCCAAAATATTAGAAGTAACCGCCCTCCAGCACTCCATAATTATACCTTAGTTTTAAGCTCATTAAATGTGCTTCTAAAATCTTCAAGAACATTACCCATTGCGGTGTCCTGCCAGTTTGGCACAGCGACTGCGGTACAAACAGATCGTTGTCTTCCCGGAGTTGCTCGCACGTGGCGGTAGTAGAGGTTACTTCTCTTACTGCCATCGCAGCCCCGAGGGGGAGTTAACCGCCTCCTCCGTCTGCGAACGGG
This sequence comes from Pseudoips prasinana, assembly GCA_951640165.1. NCBI lineage: Eukaryota > Metazoa > Arthropoda > Insecta > Lepidoptera > Nolidae > Pseudoips > Pseudoips prasinana. The sequence continues at coordinate 36,587,916 of OX621247.1, forward strand.
ATAGGCTCGCTCCCGATCGCGACATACTCCTTCTGGACCATGTCTGCCTCACAGCTGACCATGACTGCCGGCGGCGAAAGATTCACCTCCCCCTCCGTCGCCTTACACTGGTCGGCCTATTAAGGGTGCGACGGTGACGGGGGTCTGAGGAACTGTCCTAGACCCTAGGGAAGAAGGTGTCCACCACCTTATGCAGTGAATCCGGGTACGGGGTACACCTTAGCAGAGGGACCCACGGTCTGAGCTTGTCCAGTATGAATCCCTATTCAGTTCCTCGATGAGCTTGTCCCACAGCCGAGCTTTGTCCCCCCGCCGACTCCGTTCTGAGTCGCGCGGTTTCGGCCGACCACCAATTTTGCGAGCCTCCCCTATCACCTGGACGGGTCCGAGACATCGCCATGTCGCAGACGCGAGACATGATGCCCCGGAACCAGTCCGCATGCAAAGTCGGACAGGATCCTTTCTCCGCCATCACTCACGTGGTCGACATGTACGGTCCATGCGGTGCAGGGACCGGTGTCATGGCGGCTCATTTTTGATAACCATTTATCGACCCAGCCTGTTTTAATATCGACGGTGGGGGTGGAGGATGCTATAGTACCAACATGTGAAGGGCTAAGCATAATATTTAATGACAAAGATATGGCTCACGTTCTCAGGAATATGAAAATGGGCAAGTCTCCAGGCCAGGCCATCTTCGACATGAGCATTGAGCACTTCCAGCAAGGTGGCCCTCATACATCTAGAGTACTAGCAATGTGCTACTCGCTGTGCGTGTGCACGCCTATCTGCCTATGGACCTAATGGAAACGATAGCAGAGTTCAAAACTGAAGATTTAGCTGACAAAATAGTTATAAGCCTATTTCATCAGCCACGGTTATGTCTGAAGTGTTTGACGTTTGGCTTTGTTATATCTTTATAAAAAGACTGTTCATGATGTAAACATTTTATTACAATGAGGATAACAATCAATGAATGACATACGTGTCAATTGACAATCTTTTTCTGTGACCATGAGGTATTAAATACCATGGAGGTATGTAACAGGTCTCCACCCTAAAAAATGTCCTCACGACTCTTGCTAGCGCTGGGCATCCGTCTCCACCCTAAAAATATGTGTTAGTCCGGTTCTATGTTGGTCCGCGTCATCTGGTCGACATGCCGCTTGTAGGTCTCCCCGTCGTCTGTTTCGACCAAATAGTGGACCTGCCCAGCATTCGCAATACCGTTCCGAATTCCTATTTCCTCATTGGCTTATAACTTCGCACCCTACGGTACTGTACTCTTTGGCCCGGAGAGAATATTCTCGTCTGTGGATGCTGGGGAACGCTTCGCCTATTAATTATTGGTTACTGTACCCTTTGCCTGACACAAGTTTTAAAACACATATTAAACGTATACTTATGGCTAGGGGTTATTACACCACTAAAGAGTACATCGATGACAAAGACGTCTGGCTCTCACTTCCTACCTGCACATTGCTCGCTGGAGATCTTGTAGCCATATAGACATGACTGATCTGCTGAGTTACGTGAACTATCTTTAAATGATTACTATCATATACTTAATTTAAAATTATTGACTCTGTCTCAAAATGAATAATGTTATTGTTTCGAAGTTTTTCTTTTGTATACCTAAATATAATCTAAAATAATAAGCATTCAGACAACCGATCGAGCATATATTGTGTTTGCCTACTAAATAATTACTCTAATTGGACCAAATCCCGTGTTCATGCCCGCTTGAGTATGTTTCGCCGGACCGTCTCAACTGGGTCGTGTTGAAACCGGTAGTAGATGAACCCACTGAGTTTGTTTCGCTGGGTCTTCTCAGTTGGGGCGCATTGGATCCGGTGGTAGCATTAAAGCGCGACCGTCGTTATTAACACAAGGTCCGTCATAATAATAATACCTTTAATATAGACAGAACCATTGACAATATGTAGTAAAAATATTAGACTTAAACTAAATAATTAAACATAATCTCTTGACAATAACTTGATACGAGCTAGCTAAATATCATTTCTGTAATAAAATAAATTTTATAAATGTTTTCATACAAGATGTACCTAAATATCTATGTTACTAGAAATAATATCTAATGTATACAACTATATTACTACAAACATGTTCTGACTATTTACAAGCGCTTTTTTAAAGTCTACGTGAATAAAAACCTTTTTTATTTTTATTTATTTTTTTAAATTGCACGTGTAAAAAAGTCCTCATGTCTTTACCAAACGTGAGTTCATACGGGCTCTTGCCTGTGCTAGCGCTGGGCGTCCGTCTCGACTGCTCCTTGATCCCCCGTAGCGTGTCTTGTATTGGACTAGAGGCAGGATTCGCAGTCTTCAACGCTCTTTTTACTGTCTGTACTGAGCATTCCGCTTAGCCATTTGTAGCCGGATGATAAGGTGCCGAGGTTTTGTGTATGATCCCGTTATTTTTTAGAAATGTTTTGAATTCTGTCGATACAAATTATCTCCCATTATCAGAAACAATTATCTCAGGATATCCACATATTACGATACTTTCAATCTCGCGATACACCATGAGCTTATTGTTAGCTTCGTAGGTATGATGTCTACCCATTTAGAAAACGCGTCTACAATGATGAACATCATTTGACCTTGCACAGGGCCCGCGAAGTCAATGTGAGGTCGCTGCCAAGGGGTCGCAGGCATTTCCCAGGGATGGTGTTTTTCCAGTAAACGAAACCTCTTGCTAAGACTTTCATTTTTGCTATTCCTAGGTGTCCTGTGTGTATGTCTTCTAGTACTCTCTGCGTTTGGAATCATGATTCTCGTACCTTTTAAGATGCATCCATCTTGTAACGTCCATTCCATCCATTAGTTAGGTGTTAAGTGGACTTGAGATAGCTGCGAGATTTGGAATAAATTTATTGTAAGAATTGGCCATATCCAAAAAATTTACGTAATTCGTTAATATTATTTGGAGGGTTCGCCTCCAGTATCGCTTTCAGCTTATCTTTGGTTTTGTGAAGGCCGTCTTTATCGATTGTGTGGCCCAGGTATTGGATACTTTTATGAAAAAAGTGGCATTTGTCTTTGTTCAGCTTCAAATTGTTTTCTTTCAGTTTTTGTAAAACTAATCGAAGGTGATTAAACAATTGTACTTCAGATGACTATTATTATTATTATTATATATATTAACATGAAAGTTGCTTTGTGTAGAGTGTGGTTGAACTAAGAACTTTCAGTTTGACTTTGCTATTTCCATCGCCGTTGCTGTACGTACTAGGTCTTAAAAGTCCACTGCGCTTCTGTTTTCTAATAGTTTTGTTTTTATGTCGGTGTCATGTAATCCTCTAATTAATTGTAATGTTAAAAAGTTGTTACTAATCGATTTTTCACAACCGTTACATGTAAATTCGCAATCTTGTGCTAATTGTTTCAATTCTGATGTGTATGCCATTATTGATTCGTCGACGGGATACGTTCCCTAAATATGCTGCGAATAAAGAGCTTTTGCTGTACTACACAACTCCTCAGTGTCGACATAACTCCGACTCGGATGTACGCGTGCAGATAATATCTTAATGAGTTAGCGATGTTCGTGAGCGTTGTGTTGTAGAATGCATGGCCTGCAGCGTTATACCGACTCATTGCATTCACACAGGAAAGGGAAAATGACAACTTTTAGTTGTGATCTTTGGGTGCGTTCCATGATTAGTATTAAGGTTTTCGGAGCACTACCCTGGGGCCTTATGTCAAACTATTATTCAATACTACCTGGGAAGTATTGAATAATAGTTTGACATAAGGCCTGATAGACTTACCTATCAATTTCGTATCAACAATAATGGCCTTTGCGTCTGTTACAGACGATTTACGGCGCATTGTCTGAGAGACATTTCTCAATATGGCGTAGCTTTTAAGCACGAATATGAGCTTGCGTTCCCGATTCGACAAAGCAAGAATATGTTGTTTAAAAGCTGGTGCTTCAGCGATAATAACATCAGGGCATTGCAAGCCACCTTGCTGACAATAACTGGACGATCGCAAGGAGCTAAGGAGCGGGGCCAACAACGGCAATGTTATCTTGTTTAGGAACTCTGTACTATTTACGCATGCATTCATGCAAGTTAGTAGATTACTTGTAAGCCAATCTTTCATTACATTAAACCCATGCTGTGCGTAATAATAAACTGCACTACTGTACAAATTAAAGCAGTGTCTTCAGCATATAAATGACTCATTCAGATTGGTGTCCTGTGTGTGGGTGGCTACCGCAAGTAACCGTGTGTTTGCTTCAGAGGACATGAGCGACGACGACGCCGACAGCGGCGCCTGGCCGCGCGACGCGCCCGAGCCCAGGTACGGTGCCCGGGCAGGGCCTCCTTTGGATATATAACTATATAGCTATTTGTAAATTTGAAATCAAAATCAACCTGTCTGGTAAAGTATTGCTCACTAATATAAGATTTCACCTTGTATTGTTTAATTACGTATGTCTTAATTTGCAACAAATTAATCTTGAGTGTTCTAAACATTACAGATTAAGTTACTAGTTAACTTAGCTTTTTTAATTAAAAAAAAAATTGCATTACATTATATTACAATTCCAATATTTTTAAAACATACATTCATGTAGATTAGGACGAACCAGTAATAAACAAATGCTGGTTATAAGCGCCTATTGGGCAACCAAAATAGGTTGTTATTATTCATTATCCGATAGGTTATGAGGGCCCATAAGTTTAGTATACCCGCTTATGAACTTTGGATTTATAACATAAAGTTGTACGATCATTATTTCATTACCTTCCGCTTTACTATAGCTCTCGGTCTGTAAACTTTAAACTTTAAATTTGTAAACGTGTGCTAAAGTATGTGTATCTGTTGTTGCAGAGCGCCCAGCGCCGAGCCGCGCGCCCAGGTACCGCTCGAGACGCGCGTCTGACACACACCGGACACACACACGCACACACATACACACACACACACACACATGCACACACACACACTGTGGCTTACCAAGCCCAAAATAGCAATATTGTGCCTATTGTCAAATTAATCGAAATCTTATTAATTTACTCTAAGTAGCGGTATTCTAAGAATTTGATCATTTTAGTTGGTCGGTGCACGCTTATTTACATATCACATTCGGGGAAAGAACACCACAAGTAGATTTTTGAAATAAATTTTAATACAACCTACAAAAATAAATTCCACAACCAAATATTTCTTTTCTAACCGATGCGAGTCGAATTCGAAGAGATCAAAAATCCTAATCTATGTTTAAGTACAACAAACAACCTTCCAATTCGTCGTTGTTGCAGTCGTCTTATAACGTACCGATAATTATACTTGATATATATAAGGCCATAAATTCATTATATATCGACCGATATATTTACAGATCACCAAGATAGTTCAATCCATCTCAATCAGGTGCCGGCAACTCTTGTCACAAAAGCGTTACTAACAAATTAAACAGAAAAATATTATTAAATTAAAGAACTAAAATACTAGATTCTTAATAAGCAACAACTACTTCGCCAAGAGTCTCGATGTATAGTTATACTCTGTCCATTCGTTTGTTATCTTTTTGACCGCTCACGTCTATGCATGACTGCTTATTGTTCCAAATAATGTGCCGTAACTTCGTATTTTAATTTACGGATAACGCGCACTTAGTGAAGAGCCCTGTGCTTAATAAATAATCACAGACTATAAAACGGGTCTTGAAATAAGATAAATCGATCATATGATACAATTGATATGAGTATTGATTTATGTGAGTATTGCTTATGTAAATCGGTAATTAATGGACAAAGTTATTGCTCTTATTCTTAACTTAAATTTTAATATATCGACTAAATTCCTTGAAAATTATTAATCATAGTGTGAAAGTATATTAAACATTAATATTTAAATAAATATGAAACGAATAATAAATATTTAAAAAAAAGGAAATATAATGATGCATTAAATTGATTGAAAGTTATTTTTAAATAAAATGTATTAATATTTCAAATTAAATCATTATTATCGTTATGTGTGAGGGAGTTGATTTTGATCTGCAAAAAGATAATAAAGAGTATAGTTTTTGTTAAGATTAAAACTGACTGAAACCATTATAATAATTATTATTCAATAATTCTAGGCAGAAAATGTTGCATGCAGTAAAAGTGGTCGACGTCCAGACCGCCGCCCTGATCCGCTACGCGACGCTACCCATCGCCGGTTACGTTTGTTCGATGTCCCTGCTAAATATGAAGTCCTGGAACTAGTCCGACATACCGATGTCTATTGAAACGCTTTGCTATTATCTATAAAAATACCATCCCTAGTATCTATTCCCCTCGACATTCGTAGAATCGTATACAGACCCCACCACGGCCTACCGTTATCCTAGAATTATTGTGAGATATTTAACAACTATCCCTAAATGTGTGGCGACGCCTAGCGGATCGATGCGGCAATTTTGAACATTAGCCATTGCTTGACCTACATTTGTCGTCTCCATCACAATGACACGCCCCTAGGTACATTTAACGTTGAATTTATGCCCGATTGCTTCCCTATGGCTTCTATTTGCTTTCTATTCTCAAGAAAAAAAAACCATTTTAACAATGACAGTCCATTCCAAAGTCGAGACAGTCGGTCACCAAGACAGCTACTCAAGTATAACTATTAAATAAGAGTTTTATTTTAATTTTTTTTGTCAGCCACTAAAAATATAGTTACATATACAACCCTTTTGTCGATATATTTATTACCATAATACAGTTAAAACATTACCGTTGTAAAACATTGAGAGAAACAAACGGGAAGTAATTAATAGCCACCGTGAATTTCAATACTATTTAACAAGGACCCCACGACTCGATGACCGGCCGTCCTGACATCAGACTGAATGATTACTCTTAAAATGGTTTTTTTAATGTTAAGCAGTAGGGAAGCAATTGTTAGGCATAAATTCAATGTTACATACGCCTCGTGGCCGTCCAGCCCGATGGAGACTGTCGTGTCAGTGAGTGGCGGGCTTGGCCGAGTGCGGCGCACTGCTACTCGGCATCACATGGCTCTGCGCGAGTCCAACGCTGCATGGGAAAACATTGATGTACTTCGGTGTACTTTTGATACCTATGTTATATTTAGAGTGGAACACTTATTTAATTACTTCGTCAGTGTTGTACCAAAAATAAAAATAGTCTCGGAAGACCCACGTGATGTCGGCGAGCAGTTTGCATGACGCTTTGTTCCTGTGTACCGCCGCTGTGTGCTTGTCTGTGTTGTGTTCGCTTCATACACTGATATATATGTATTACCTCGCGGTACTCGATGCATAGATGTCTGGAAATACAAAAGTAGATAAATTAACATAATTTCATAGTAACTTTTGCTACGATACGGCTTTCTATTTTTTAAAGAATAAAAACTTGTAATAGGTTGGGGAAAAAGTTTCTTCGCATTTGTTTAAGAAAATTTAAAACATTTTTAATATAGTTTATTTACATTTAACTAATGTAATCATATATAGGTACCATTTTGTTCGATAACATTTTGCCATCTTGTAGGTAGAGATATGATCCCATTGCTATGGAAATTTTGAGACTTCTGATCAAAATACCGCGACAAGTGGTTTTGGCAGTCATCTCGTGATGTTAACCTGACACTGCCTAAAGAATTTTGAAGAGACCGAAACAGGTGGAAATCTGAAAGTGCAAGGTCAGGACTACACGGCGGATGCATTAACACCTCCCAGCCTCTTAATTTTTGCTGAGTGGCTAAAGATGTGTGAGGTCTAGCGTTATCATGATGAACAACCGCACCCCTTCTGCTGATTAATTCCGGCCGCTTTCTCTCAACTTCTTGCTTTAATCTCATCAGTAGCTCGCAGTAGAGTTCAGAATCGACGGTCCTGTCTGGTGGTAACAGCTCATAATGAATAATGTCATTCCAATCCCACCACACACACTGCATCACCTTGTCGAGAGTTAATCCGGGTTTCGCCACAGTCTGTGAAGCCTGACCGGCCTTTGACCACATCCTTTTTTGCACGTTCTTGTCGTACGTGATCCAATTTTCATCACCAGTTATCAGCTTCTTCAAAAATGGTTCGTTTTCAGTACGTCGTAATAAAGAATCACAAATGAGTACACGGTTCATTAGGTTTCTTTCAGTGAGCTCGTGAGGTACCCAAATATCGAGCTGTTTTGTGTACCCAGTATTTTTCAAATGCGCCAAAACTGTTTTGTGGTCAATTCCCAGTTCTTCAGCTACGTCGTAACTACTGATATGCCGATCTTGCTCCACTTTTTCAAAAATGGCATCCATTTTATCCGTAATAGGGCGACCAGAGCGACGTGTATCTTTGACATCAAAATTTCCGGTTTGAAAACGCTTATCTCACAGATACTGCAGTAGGTCCATAAACATCGCAAATGTTTTTCGCGGCTTGCGTTGCATTTTTACCTTTTTCGTAGTAAAATTTTAAAATGTATCGAATTTCTTCATTAGATTCACTCATCTTGACAGTCCGAAAATAAATGAAAATCACACATTTTCCTAATTTAAATTTAGATTTATGTTCTTTAAAATTTAAACTTTCAATGATACCAAAACCAGCCAGATACAAATAGTATAGCCAAAGAAATTTTATGACAAGTTCATACATACTATAATGCGAAAAGACTTTTTCACCAACCTAAGATATATCTGAGGTCGAATTAAAACGTATCATTATCAAATATCGAAACCACTTCATAAATGATTGTTGACCGTTATTTCTCATATCGGTACCGCCTATGCCCGGAGCCCAGAGCCCGATGCCCGGAGCCCGGTGGCCGGGTACCTGTCAGTTTAGTGACAACTGTGCATACGTATGTATTTATCCCACGAACAAATTGTTAGCGCTATAAGACTGAGTTAGTTGATAGTTGACACGCAAGTGCCTTAAGTATGTCGACACTATTCGATATATTATTATTATTTATTGTTTAAGTTTATTTGAGAGATCGCACACTATACGGCACTAAACCGCATTGTTTGCTGCAAGTAGTACAAGTAGTGCGAGTGTACAGGCGGTACGAGTGGCACGTGTAGTGGTCGGTGGCGGAGCGTGTGCTATGCGGGTGCGGGCTTTAGATACCAATAAAGTGTTTTACTTGCATGTGTGTGTTTGATTTAAATCCGATGTGCCAGAGCGGGCGGAGCTGCTGGCGCTCGACACCGTCTAGCACCGCGCTGGGTGGCGTCGAGCGCCGGCAGCTTGTAGCGTTTTAACGCCTCTTAACTACAGTAGACATCTTTCTTATCGCTTCTTGCAATTAGAACATCGGGTTATGTTCATTTATCATAGACTGAATGTCAACTTAATATGCTTATATAAACTTACAATTGAGCCTCGTTATTATTTCTGGTGGCTGATACTTTGTCATACCGGTATTTGTAGTTGTAGTACGAGTTGGCATGCAGTCGAGTGAGGCAGCTGTATTGGAACTTCAATGTGCTCGCGTTCTGTTACTTTAACACTGCCAACAACACGACTGTTTTTTTCCGTGAACTTTCGTCACGGAAAAAAACATTTCATCGAAATCAATTTGTTGAAATCAATTCCACAAAATTAATTTGTAGTAAACAATATTTGTTTTTTTTTTATTGGAAAAAGGCATAAATAAAACGGGATTTACGCAGAAGTGTGTGTTTTCCGAAGTTACTATTACACCGCATCGCCTTACTAGTACATCTCTGTTCGGGAGGGTATATTAAAAATGTTTTATATCATAGGCTGGAACAGAATTATGTTCGCAATATGTCAATATATAAGTTTTACGTGCGCAAATTTAAATATCTCAAAATTACTCAAATTAAGACTGATAACAATAAGTTAGTTTAATGGATATTTCTAGTGTAGTGACAATTACAGACAGCAACTGCAGTTGAAAAGTACAGACGCCAGCACACCAAGCTACCCCAATCTGTCAAATTTCCCCAATTGAAAGTGAACCTTATGCTTATGTGATGAAGTTGAATATCTATAAAAGATATTTGACAGATTGGGGTAGCTGGATGTGCTGTACATGTAGATATTAGATAGTAGAGAACACACTTACACTTTGTTTCGATGAGTCCGAGTTACCCTCCGACGCTTAGCAGTGTCTGTACGCACGGTAGGGGTAACTGCTTGTCTCTGAGCAAGTGAGCAATACACGCAAGGATTGAAATGACCTTATACAAAAGTCGACATTCGCTTTGGAATATAAAATGGTTGAACCGATTTCCACGTCGAGTTTGGTAGCGGCCGGATCAACAAATACTAATATTTTGGGTATTTGGTAACTCTGTCTGATACTATCATACAAATTTATATTTTCCGTTATCTACTCATCACAGGTTGAGCGGATTTTGATAAAATTTGTAATGGAGATAGGTTATACCCTAAACACATAGGGTACAATAAATGTATGTTTATAAGATGTTCCCTTGGGAGCCCCCGCACCGAAAGTAAGGCCGAGATATTTAAGATGTTGACTCACATGAACAGCAACATCACCTTCCCGAATGGGTCAGCTAGGTGGTTCCACTCGCCTTCGAATCATGTATGTATATTATTATGTTCGACATAAATGGGAAGCTCCCACTACGTTACCTATGCAACTAAAAAACTTGTGATACGTCTGTTTGGGTATTACGAGATAAAGAACGATGCGAAACTTTTATACAAAGTGTGTCAGCTGTTTCGCCGCCGTCTGTAGTTCAGACAGTATTATGAGTAAGTAGTTGGTGTTCTGTATGCAGACGTCCTGGGCACGACCCTTTAAGTCCGGGTATAGTTTATATACAATTTAAGATGATTATTTAAAAGTAATCCTCGAGAGCTTAACGTGCCCTCAGAAGCACGGAGATGATAAAAAATTATACCACTTTGGCGGTCACCCAAAATTTTAATCAGCTGTTGACAGTGGAGATACGTATATCGCCATGTGGTAAAGCCTTAACTTGCGATCCGAAATGAAAGATGCCTTTCCACACCCGCATGGCGCATTCGTCCGGGTTTCACCATGCAGTGAAGATCTTTTGAGCTTCACTCTCATAACTAACTAAATTTATGATAAACCTTATAGAAGTTGCGTGACTTCATATCGCTTATAAGTTGTTGTAGTGTTCAATAAGAGAATACGTTTGAATATGAGTTGTTTGTGTATTTAGAATGAGCCCGACGTTACGTTTGCGTAGATGGAGCCCGCGGCCGCGCCCGACGCGTGCGACGCGCCCGCCAGCGCCGCGCCGTGCAGGTGAGCCTACCCGCGCGTACTCTCTCTATGCCCGCCTTAGTATCATTTATTCAGTAAATCGGATAGAAAACAATTAACTCTTGTCCGCGATTTGCTCAAAAAACCTTCAACAGAAGGTAACAAGTCCCTTTGTAGTAATATTTATTGATTTTGTGCTAAATATTGGTCGCGTAATAAAGTATGATGCTGATCTTGGTGAGATTTGGAAGTTTTGTACATGGGTAGAGGGCAATATATCATAATATATACGCATATATAAACCAGGTTTTCGTCAATAGTCTTATAGAATATTTCAAAATTCAAAAAACATTTGTTTCTACCCGAGAAGCGATGCCGCCGCTTCCAATATATGTATGTCAGTTTGGGAATCCCCTATCAATACCTATATATAAATTACATCGGGCGTCTCTATTTGAAGAAATAAAGATTGTAGGTACGGCGGGCATCCCATTTCCATATTACGTACTCGTGTAACATAGCCACACGACCGGGACGATGAGATAAGAGCCTGCGGGTACCGGGCACGCGTACATGTAGGCTGTCCGCAGGCGGCTGGCGGAGAGCACGCCCGACCTGGTGCTGGACCTGCCGGCGCGCGCGCCGCCCGCCGACAGCGCCGACACCTTCGCGCACAACCGCGACACGCTGCGCAAGCGCGCCCCGCGCCGCGCCAGCCGGGGGGACGAGCCCGCGCCCGCGCCCGCGCCCGCGCCCGCCCCCGCGCCCGCCCCCGCGCCCGCCCCCGCCGCGCCCGACAGCCCCGTGCCGGCGCGCAACACGGCGCGCGTGGCGGCCAAGTTCGCGGAGCTGACGCTGACGGGCGGCTCGCTGAAGCCGGCGCTGGCGGCCAAGCCCGCGCTGCTGCGCCGCCCCACCCCGCACCCGCGCGCCTCGCCCCCCGCGCCGCCCGCGCCCGCGCCGCCCGCCGCCGACGACGCCGCGTGCTAGCCCACCGCGAGGGAGACGGGAAGGGGGGATCTTTCCGTTGTATCTTAAACTATTTAATTATTTTTTATACGCGCCGCAGAGGAGCCGACGGCCGGCGCCGCCGTGTCGCAGGTGTTTGACGTACCGTAAACGTAGGTAGGTAGGTGTATTTTTTGAGGTAATTTTAAGCCGTCGAACGAGGCTAATATTTGTAGATTTATGTGATGTATCTGTATTCCGAACTGTCGGCGGCGGACGGCTCGTCTGCGGCGCACTTATACATATGTCTGTAACGTGCTGTACCTATCATAATAACCTCTCGTACTCAATAAAACAGTATTATACACGACTGTTCTATTTTATTTGTACCCAATATCGAGGACCTTCTCACATAGTTACATTATTGTAAGTATTGGTGTCAGCTCTGCTCGATGCAATTCAACTTTGCATCTTTTCATTATGCTTCTCTACTGAACTGCTTACGCCCTTGATGACAAACGTGCCGGTAATCGTACGAGATAATCTATATAAATAAAAAGAGAAGTCCTGACTGACTGACTGACTCATCAACGCCCAGCCCAAACCCTTGGCTCTAGAAAGCTGAAATTTTGGACAGATGTTTTCTTTATAATGTAGACAAGGAATAAGGAAGGATTTTTCGAAATTCAACCCCTAAGGGGGTAAAACGGGGATGCGAAGTTAGTATGAAACTTTGCCGTTTTTGAAGTTAGAGGCATGAAAGTTGGTATTTGGCCATGCAGTTAAAAATAAAAAATATATGTTTCAGGATTTTTGGAAATTTCACCCCAAGGGCAAAAAATAGGGGATGTAAGTTTGTACGAAAAAAGTCCCAATTTTTAAGTTAAACGCATGAAAATTAGCATTTGGCTTTTAAGTTAAAAATAAAAAATATATGTTTCAGGATTTTTTAAAATTCCACCCCGAAGGTCATAAAACAGGGGATGTAAGTTTGTATGAAAAATGCGATATTTTTGAAGTTAAACGCATGAAAATGAGTATTTGGCCTTTCTGTTAAAAATATATAGCATTTACTTCAGGATATTTGGAAATTACACCCCCAAGGGCGGAAAATAGGGGATATAATTTTATACTGCCTGACTGACATATCAACACACAGTCTAAACGGCTGCAGTTAGGACTTGAATTGACTGGACTGGACTAGGATTGAATTTGACAGTAGTTACCTTTTATGACGTAGGCATCCACTGAAGAAGGGTTTTTGAAAATACCACCATAATACTACTAAAATAAGGGATGAAATATTTTATGAAAGTGCTTAATTTTGATGTTAAAGGCTTCAGTATATAGACTTGCAGTTAAAAATTAAAATATATATTTCAGGATTTTTGAATATTCCACCCCCAAGGTCGTAAAATTGGGGATGTAAGATTATATGAAAAAAGTGCCAACAAGTTAAACGCATTAAAATTGGTATTTAGCATTACAGTTAAAAATTAAAAGTATGTGTTTCAGGATTTCCGAGAATTCTACCACGTAGGGTGACAATTAGGGGATGTTTGTATGAAAAATGTGACATTTTTTAAAGTAAACTCATGAAAATTGGTATTTGACCTTTCATTTAAAAATATGTATTTCAGGATTTTTGGGAATTCCAGCCCTTAGGGTGACAAATAGGGGATGGAAGTTTGTATGAAAAATGTGACATTTTTTAAGGTAAACGCATGAAAATTAGTATTTCGCCTTTCATTTAAACATTATAAATATATCATCAGGACTTTTTGAAAATTCCACCCCTAAAGACGACTAAAATAGGGGATGTAAGTTTGTATGAAAAACTGTTTTTTTTTTGGAGTTAAAGCATGTAAATTGGTATTTCAGTTAAAAATAAAGCAATCAAGGGAATAATTTGTTGTTAAAAAGGTAATCCATAACTGATTCAATAGGTCAACACCAAAAATGTACGCCAAATTAAATTATAGAGAAATTCGTTTCTTATTGCTTAAAATGTTGTGTTTGTTGTCGTCTAAGTAAAGATTTAGCGTTTTATAAGATTTGTAACTTCTGCTTTTTGGTATTTTTCATAACATATTAAAAAAAGTCTTAGACCCAAAATTCGAGTTAGCGTAGTATAAATTGTTCGTGTCGAGATGATCGCACCCAAAAAATATCATCTTAATTTTACTGATCTACAAGTTCACAATTTTGTAACTCGATGGCTTTTATATCGTTTCAGATATAAAAGCTCATTCTCATTTTCTCTCAGATTCTCATTTGACATATCGGTTAAAATAAATAAATGCTTGAAGTAAAAGGTAGTCCAAAACTGAATTAAAAGATGATCGCCTAAATCTCACCCTAAATATATGCCCACATCTTAATTTTACCGCTTTACAAGGTTATATTTTTGTTAGTAGATGGTGTAATCATCGTTTTAGATCGCGCTATGGTTTCGTTAACAAAATGTGATATTAGACCTATCAATGCCGTGGTCGCAACCTAAGCTAATGGGAGTTACCTTGGTGATTAATGCATCGTTGATTATTATATTACTTTATTTGACTTACTGACTTTACTTAAGGACAATTGATATGTATTCTTTGATATTTTTGGATTTATGATATCGGGTCTTTTTTTTAAATAAAAGTAGCAAAGTAGTCTTTAGTTTATTCCTTAACTAGGTTATTTATAGGTTAAGTTTTCTTAAATTTATATTGCTTATTTCTTGTAAAAGTATTTTTTTTTAGATTAAGCTAGAAGTAAGTAGTTACATTGGTAATCATTCAAAATTGTCGCGGACGAAGTCGCGGGCACCAGCTAGTCTCATATAAGATTGATACGGGTGCTTCTGGTAAGCTAGAACATGTACATTTTTAGATGATATTTATATGTTTATTTATTATAAATATTTTTTATATTCTTTGAATAAATCGGAGACATTCTCATGAAAAGCTAGGGCAGGTCAGGAGTACCCTAAACCGACGACCATGTATGAGGAATATTATGACAGTAAACGAGGCAAAAGAGATGAGCAAATATCTTGACAAATGGAAAACCGATCTCTGCTAATCCCTCTGGAGAACGGTTTTGAGTTTATGTATGTGTATATTTTTTTATAGATATAGTAATTGAGGCCAAAATATAAATTTTTAATGACCGTTTACAGTGGCTATTACATTTTTGATTTATTCTCAAAATGACTGCCTTTTTGTTCTTATTAGTTACTGGACCGATGTTAGATCATGTGAAAATATGTAGCTGCAAGCTCTTAAGTGGCAGCTATTGAGTGAGCTCAATAGCTGCCACTTAGAGCTTGCAGCTACAGCAATCAACAGACCGCCTTTAAAATCCATATCTAGTATAACCCAGAAAAGTCTTAAAGTCATTGTTGTTGACAGCTCTCCGATAATGACTGATGTTGATTGGTCCGTAACTCCCTATGTTGTTTACAAGATGGGGAATTTAGCTGAGTGTTTGATGAAAGAGGAAGCAAAGTGCTTCCTATGGCATGCTGGGATACAACAAAGCGGTGGGCACCCTCCCAACGCCTGGTAATCCGTTGGAAACGGGGGAAGAAGGGATAAGTTCAAAGAGGTCTTGAGCGCATTCTCCTTGAAACAGCCTGTAGAAAACTAATAAGCTTGCCGATTATTCAAGTTTTGATTTGCGAAATCAGGATAATCGATGATAGAGACCTAACAAGTAAAAAGTTATCTATATAACGACGTGTCTAGGGTACACGGAGGCATGCCTGGGACACTATTTTACTAATTTATCATTTCAGCAAAATCAATCAACTATGTTTAATGCGTCACCAAATCACTAATAAAGTTAGATTTTAATTTCAATTACGGCGATCCGTCGATAATATGCGACCACTACAACGTCTCCAAGCAATAGTGACGTCAAGATGGCCGCCCGTTCGACGTTCCACCAGAGTGACACCGACCTATCACTCTTATCTATGCAGTTCTGTTGGTAGCGCCACGGCTGCGCCGTCACGGCCATACTGACTATCGCCCGTCCTCGGGCGCAATGGAGCATTTATGACGGACTAAGACATAAGCAATCAGCATCGCTCGCCCAGCCTGACCATACTCTACTCATCGTTTAGTTTTACTATACTACGGCTCTAAATAAGAACCTCAAAGCCTCAGGTTCAACGCCTCACACAAAAGTACATCTCCTTAACCATTGACGTAAGGTCATATTCATGTTCATCTTAGTGCTAGACAAATTTGTCTCCTCGACCAGCCCGCGAAGGCAAGAACAACCGAACAACACCTGTTCTGCGATTAACCCCACTAATTCCAACTCTGGCCCAAATGCGTCCTTTCGACCAGCCCACAAGAACATAGACCTGACAACACAGTCCCTACGACCAGCTTCACTACCTCTACTTCTGGACCGGACAAATGCGTCCCTTCGACCAGCCCACAATGGCATGGACCGGACAACACCGTCCCTTCGACCAGCTTCACTACCTTCACCTCTGGACCGGACAAATGCGTCCCTTCGACCAGCCCACAATGGCATGGACCGGACAACATCGTCCCTTCGACCAGCTTCACTACCTCCACTTCTGGACCGGACAAATGCGTCCCTCCGACCAGCCCACAATGGCATGGACCGGACAACACCGTCCCTTCGACCAGCTTTACCATTTCCATCTCTGTACCGAACAACGTCTTAGTGCCCTTCCATTTGTCAGGCGTCCCTTCGACCAGCTGTTATCATATATGACAACGTGGACCGGACAACCCTTCAATCACCACATAACCGACCCCTCACAGGCCACATCATCGAACTCTCATAGGCCACACATGCAGCGCAGTGCTTCTATTTGGAACGTCGACCAATATAAGTCAGTCCCTTAGAACAAGCACTCACCGCTAGCAAATTTTTAAGATCGTAACTGACCAATCTCCAACTTACAGGCATCTATTATGGTACATCGACCCTCACAAGTCAGCTCTTCAAACCCATAAAACTCGTTAAATAAGTCACACAACAATTGACTGTGCGAACCACATCAGTATCAGTATCCCCTCATCATTAGATGATCCATCTCCCATTACACAAACCGCCGTCTCGGCCGTCTTCAAACCATAACTATAATAACCCAAAGAATCTGGGATATCATTAAATAAAATAAATAAAATAAAATAAAAAAGGTTTTTATTCACGTAGACTTTAAAAAAGCGCTTGTAAATAGTCAGAACATGTTTGTAGTAACATTCACACACGGCACACACATTTCAGTTGCCAAACTAAGCAAAGCCAGCACCACGAAAAACTTACAACCGTTACAACACATACCTACATACATAGATCACCCCACTCAAAAGCCTCTACCGCTCCCGGGCGTCACACGTAGTTTTTTGCAAACCAAATTACTAAACCAATCAATGCTTTTTAACTCAAATCTGTCATTATCCAAAACACTAGTTATGATGAAGTGGCCCTTGAATTTTCTATTGAATCTAGTTGGCATCCCTCGCCACACGTTATGAAGACAAAACTACCTTTAAAGAACGGTACCGTTGCCGCCCCACAACGGTTGAATCCCTCCACTTTTGAACCAGCTGCACGTGCAATGTTCCGAATTTTGTTTATAACTAACTAAACGAAATTCATGGTCGGGATGCGAGGTCACACCAACCACGCGTAACGATCGCGATCGTATACCAAACATAAGTTCTATTGGTGTGCAACCTGTAACCGCAAACCATGTATCATTCAAAGTCAATTGAACTTCTGGAAGCCCATCACGCCATGCTCCTCTCTAAGGCTACTCTCAACCATCACAAGAATACACTTCACCACGCGCATGAACCACTCCACCCGACCAGTAGAGCCAGCATCTATGAGGTGAAACCCCATACTATGGTCACTACAAAATTGTTTGGAGTCTGCGCCCAAGCAACATCTGCCCCGATCCGCAATAATCCTTTTCGGATCACCAATCACGCAAACAGCCTTTCCCAACGTTCTGAGCACAGCTGCGTCCAGAGGCGCAGTATATTCAAGAACTTACCTAGTAAAATAGTTTATCATAACTGAAGAGTACTTCTTACCATCGCTCCCACCACAAGCCTCCCCGCGATTTCTGCACTAATTCTGTACCACGGTGCAGGCAGGTACAGTTGGCCTGCTATACTTCGAGCAGCCCCTAAGAGCTAGCTAGCGTCGCAGTGAAGTTTTAACCGTAATTCAGGGTAAATATTGTGGCGCGCGGTGGGTCAGAGGATTGGAAAAGAAACTAGCGTTTTCAAGGGAACTTAATCGGCATTGACAGTAACAGTTGGCTCACCACCAAGATCACGGAACGCACACACACTCCAGAGTCCCGGCGACCAGCTCCCGTTAAAATTCGACACGTGGCGCCCTTCAGAGCCCCCGTAACGAGCACTGCCAAAGCCAAAGTGCTGAATTAGGTACACGACCTACCTCACAATGTGTAGAGAACACTTGACACCGTTCACCCTCACTGACCACTTGCACCCG
Source organism: Pseudoips prasinana (assembly GCA_951640165.1). NCBI lineage: Eukaryota > Metazoa > Arthropoda > Insecta > Lepidoptera > Nolidae > Pseudoips > Pseudoips prasinana. The sequence goes on from OX621247.1 coordinate 36,606,595, forward strand.
TTCAGTCCTCTACCCATACTTCCACCTCTCAACTCGCCCTCAATCTCCCCCGAATCAAAACTCACCGTTCTGCTTTAACATTCAGTCTATATACCCCTAAATTGTTCCAAACTTCACACATTTCGAAAGTCATATTTTTCTTTCGGTATAACCTCGCTTATTTAACAAATTAATCGTAATGCTTTCGTCCCCGTCTCCACCCATCTCACTCTCTTTAATCTGGAAACATCTATTGTCAATTTTTGCATTAAGAACTTTGTATATCCATAGCCATCCTTTCTCCCCTGTTCCGGCATTATGTAGAACATTCTAGCGATTTTCCAAAAGCCTCCAAAAACCCTTACTGGTACCAAGGTTCGAAGCCTGAACGTGGCAATATTATTAACACAGGTACTGAAGTGAGAATCTGAATTATAGTATTATGTGTCTTTTCATGAGTTTCCGTCCACTGGACGCTACCCTTGAATTTTGTAATGGGATACAAAGGTCCGAATATTTACGTAAATTCCCATATACATTTTCTAAAATATGAAGCGAAAAGAATTGTCTCATTTGAGATGCGGTTTAAGGAGTTGTCGCGTCTAATGCCTCAATTTACAAATCTTTATCATCAATAATTCTCAAATTACAATATCCTACCTATTAAAAAGGGCTCAGAAAAGCAGTCATCCGGAATTTTATGAAATAAGGTCGTTGTAAAATCACCTGTTTTCACTATACTAGAAATATGTATGAAATGTGCATTGCAGTTCACCGTTTTCTATTTCTTTCAAATACACGAGATCCGAACATTGATTACCCAAAAAGTCCAAAGAGATGAGATAATATAATCACCGAGCAATTTGAACTACTGACAAGGAAAATGGAATTCTCTCACCCAGTGCTGTCACCAGAGTCCCTCTCGAAGCGTCTCGTTCACATACATAAACTTTTTTTTTGTTGTTCCACCGCCAATATATTTGTCAGATAACGTGATCTTGATATCGCCTGGTTTTCCATAGACATGTTATTATCTTTTAACATCGGGCCTTGTCTCGGTGATGCGGACTGGTGGTTTAGCTCTGCTTGAGCAAGCGGTATTCCTAAAATCGCCGGCGGCAGTCCGCTTCTCTGTATCCAGGTCCGCCACAAAATTGACATTTTCCACAACAACGTCTATCGGACAAACGAAGTCTCTTAAAGAGTCGAAGTCATGCCCAACAGAACTTTATGATTGGCGTTGTAATGAGATTGCTCCGAGTGCACTAAATAGCTATGCTTTATTCTTTATTATCTGACAGTTTAACTCGGGACGAATCAGCCCATCCTTCTGGCATAATACCGATATTACATAATAAGCAATTGCACATTTATACCTTCGGCTTTCTTTCTATGAAATATCATAAGTATAGCGGATTCGCTTGCCTTTTCATTTATTCAAATTTGGAAACGCATGATTTCGTCGAAATAATGAAGAATGAGTTTAGTTTTCGTAAACTTGGCTTACAATGTCTGCTTTACCAAGTGTCACGGGAGTTGGTCCAATGGCAAATTGGTTAGGCAGGCGGCAATAGGACACCTTTCAATTGTCTGCTCTTAATAATCAATTCGGACACATAGCATCAACCTCCACGTCTTCGTCAGTATCATCCAGATTTAAATTTATTAGCTGCACTGTACTTGCGCTGTTAGAACTCGGTTGCTAAGCAACCGGTAAACAGGATAGTTAAACCACCAAACTGCACAACAATTTGCTCGCACTGGTGCTCTTCTCCCATCAGTGGGCTGGGCTTGGGATCCCACTTCTGATAACGACGTGTCTAGGGTACACGGAGGCATGCCTGGGACACTATTTTACTAATTTATCATTTATTATTAGGTGAGGTTAATTTAAAAATATAGGCGGACTTCACTTCCTTAGCCATTAATTATTCAGCAAAATCAATCAACTATGTTTAATGCGTCACCAAATCACTAATAAAGTTAGATTTTAATTTCAATTACGGCGATCCGTCGATAATATGCGACCACTACAACGTCTCCAAGCAATAGTGACGTCAAGATGGCCGCCCGTTCGACGTTCCACCAGAGTGACACCGACCTATCACTCTTATCTATGCAGTTCTGTTGGTAGCGCCACGGCTGCGCCGTCATATATGTACCTAGAAATAATTATACTTACTTAATTATACTTCAAATATGTTCTGACTCTTTACAAACGCTTTTTTAAAGTACACGTGAATGAAAACAAAATGCACATGTCTCTTAACCCTGACTCTAGGCTCCAGAACTCTACAATGAGACCGAGTTACTTTCTACCACATCACGGAGTGTTGAAGGTGTCAAGCTCTACAAATAAGTTAAGGGTAGTATTTGATGCGTCTTCTAAGTCTCCTTCAGGCAAATCATTAAATGACATACAAATGGTAGGTCCTACTATACAAAACGATTTATTATTCATTTTACTCCGATTTAGGCAACATCAAATTATGGTTTGCGCAGACATCGAAAAGATGTATCGACAAACGCTAGTAAACGACGTTCACCGTCCTCTTCAGCGGATCCTGTGGAGGAATGAACTCACTCATCCTTTAAAAATATGTGCTTTGAATACATTGACGTATGGTACCGCATCAGTAGCCTTTTTAGGAACCAGATGTCTTATTCAGCTAGCGCAGAAATGTAACAATTCAGCCATTCAGTTCACCGTAGCAAATAATTTCTGCGTAGATGATTATCTTTCAGGGGGCTCTACTATAGAGTCTACAGTGAGTCAATGTCGACAAGTTATAACAATTCATCAATCAGAAAAGTAAAATGTAAGAAAATTGCAGTCCAACTCACTTGAAGTAGTACAATAGTATTGCCTTTAGTGATAACCATACGCCTAAAACACTCCATTACTTAAAGTGAAACAGTTTTGTATGAGGCTCTTCATGAATTCTATATACAGTGAATTGTTCTATTATTAATTTAGTTGTTTGGTAATCATATTTAGTTCTATTTCTTTTTATGTATCGTGTGAGAGTTGCAATTTTAGCTCTTATCTTTCTACTCTTTTTTTGACATTACTCCTACTTTCAGTTGGGACCATGCTGAGTGACGCGTTATTCATTTTAGTCGCAGTCCAAGCGATGCAATATATAATGATTCTCTTTTCACATACAATAGTAAAAGCTAAGCATTAATGTATTTAATGAGTTACCGTGCCTGATTTGTAACTGTCTCAATAAACTTCGGACTCAGGTCGGTTTGTGCAAGGTGTAGTATCCACGCAACGTATCGAATAATAGTATTGTATTTGGCTCGCTGACGAAGCAGCCCGCATGTTGTGACGTATCCGCTCGAGACAAATCATAGGTATATCTATCTATATACACTACACAAGGGCGTATTACAACCATGTCCCACTTGACTTGCATGTCTTACCTCATGGCTACCTCAAGAACGCTATGCCTCGTTTTGAAGGTCGCAATAATTTAAATATAAAAAACTTGCCATCGAAACTGAGCAGAACTTATCTGTGAATAAATAATAATATCTACACACGGTTATCTGATCCCAAACTAAGCAGTGCTTGTGCTATGGAAACCAGATAACGGATATAATACATATACTACTTTTATTTTGTAAATACATACTTAGGTATATAGATAATTCTTTACTGGGTGGGAAACGATCCCTCGACCAGCGGCGTGGAAAGCAAGAATTTACCAACCACGCCAACAGCCCCGAACAAAAACAAATAAAATGAAAGCTTACTAAACGGCGAAACGTACTAAAAGTTAATACGTTTTGCCTTTAGCATGTTTGAGATTCGCGTTCAGTAAATGCGAGTAGGTACAATTTTCTGGGGCCCTATGAAATAGTAGGTATAATAAAATATAATTAGTTTTTTGCCAAGATCACAATTAAAGCGTAAAATCTAATACCTAAAACATTAATCTTGCTTTATATATTTAAGCCAACATTTAAGCCGATAGGTCAATCCGATCTGTCCTGGGTGGGAATCAAACCCACGACCTCCGGCTTGAAAAGCAAGCATTTGCCAACCACGCCTACAGACCCGTCTATAGGAATAGGCAAAACATGTTTACAAAGACATAATAGAAAGGAATGAGTAGTCGGTGGGATCCATAACTTTAATAATATTTGTACATTATCATCGAACAAGCATAAATTTACATTTAACAATAGCTACAGCCTCTGATCGGTAATCGCCGATGACTTCATATGGCTTGCGGGTTGTCGCCGCCTGACAGGACGTGACGCGACGTGACTGGATACGATGCGACGTGGTCGGAGGCGACGCATTGCAGCGCAGCGCTGCTCTCATTTCCCACTCCTGCCTGATTAATAACAAGTAATAAATATCTTGCACCTTATTCCAAACAGTCAAGTTTGGAATAAGGTGGCAGTGTATTAGTAGCCTGTACTATGGCATTCAGACAATAAATACATACATATTATATGTAGGTATTATGTATAAATTACACCCAGACACAAAACAAACAATCGTGCTCATCGCACAGAGATTTATCCTTGGTCAAACAAAACCCAAGACTATGGACGCTCTCGGCACCAAACAAGTATACGGACCACCTTATGTTAAGCGGTCACCGTATCTTATGGACGCTCTCGGCACCAAGCAAGTATACGGACCACCAAATGATAAGTTTGACTTCAGTGGTGTGGTCTATCTATAGCACACTCGTTTTTGTTAATAAGCTTGTTCTAACATTATGTTCTGTTACGCTAACCGATTTTCCGCAGGATCTTCTTTATAAAGTTTAATTATTTTGTGATAATAAAGATATAAATTTTACTCTAGCAATTAATCGGTGCGTTAAGACTGGTTCCAAGCAGTGGCGTTGAGTGGCGGGTGCCGCGGAATTAATAATAATATGTAATTAATATACTGTTTGCGAGAAACAATTATTATATACTGGGACATTATTCACATACGGTCATCTGAACACAGAGCTTGTACTATGAAAACTAGGTAACTGATATACTACTTTTCTTTTGTAAATACATACTTATATACATAGATAATTAGGTACACCCAGACTCGGTACAAACGGACATGTTCATGCACACAAATATCTGTCCTGGATGGGATCCGAATCCATAACCTGTGGCGTCCAAGGCAGAATTTACCAACCACGCCACAGGCCCGACATTAATGTATATTATTTCAACGAATGTCATAATGTTTGGGAATCGAGGGTGAGAGAAACCGTGTTACCGACCTGAGAGCACAGGTCCAAGGCGGCTATGGGCGGTGCTAGTAGCGCAGGCAGTGGTCGTGGTGCATAGCGTGGTGCAGCGGCGCCGCGTTCTCCTTGTCGCGCGTGTAGTGCGGCGCGGCGGGCGCGGGCGCCGCGTACTCGGGCGCCAGCGCCGGCGCCTCGTACTCGTCGCCCGAGCCGTCCGACGCCTCCAGGTAGCCGAACAGCCGCGCCGCTCCCGCCGCGCGCGCCTCACGCCGCCGCCCCGCCGCGCCCGCGCCCGCCCCCGTGCCCGCGCCCGCCTCCGCGCCCGCCGGCGCCGCGCCGCCTGTGAACGTGCCGCCGGGGCCGCGCGCCACTCCCGACGGCACCTTCAGGTTACGGCTCTCGATGTGGCTGCCGAACAGATCGAAATCAGTTTTCAATGTTGTTGGAAGCGTCATATCATAGACAGCCCGGCATATGACAGCCCCAACTCACTGCGCGTCCCGCAAGTGGTGCGCCAGCTGCAGCTGGTCGTCGGCGAGGAAGGGGCACTTGGCGCACGCCTTCTTGTTGTGCACCTTGTGCACGTGCGTGGCGAGCCGCTCGGCGCGCGCCGCCTTGTACTCGCACAGCGCGCACGCGAAGGGCTTGAGGTGCGTGTTGAGGTGCCGCTTGAGGCACCAGTTGTCCACGCCGGACCACGAGCAGTAGCAGCACGCATAGCGCCGTTCACCCTATGGACGTGTATAGATACATTAAAAATATTATAAGGTCTTATTTGTCTAAGTACCTACCATGTTTGTAATGGGATACCTACGTCAGTGCGAAAGCCGTTTCATCGAATGTTGTTTCTTCGGAAACATTTTATCGACATCTCTATACTGCGACACCTTGTTTAATCGACGTCTTGTTAGTGCGATGTTTCATTACATCGAAAATCTTTACTGCGAACGATTTTACGAAAATATTACAGTGCCTATATTAAACCTTGTTCAATCGAAGTCTTGTTACTGCGATGTTATGATGACTGGCCAGTTGCTCTAGTGGTTGTTGTCCCTGACTGCCAAGTCTGAGGTCGTGGGGTAGGTCCCCACCCAGAACCAATCTTTGTGTGATGACCACGTTTATTGGTTCTGTGATTGGGTTTAATTTATTTATAATATGTATCCCGTTTATAATCATGAAAGAAATACCATTCGTAATAACTATTTACCATCAGTATAATTATGACAATTTGATACTACGCCTTTATAAAAGTTTATTGATCTTATCTATGAGAAAAAATATAATGATATATAATAATAATATCCTGGGACGGCCATCTGACCCCAAACTAAGCATAGCTTGTACATACTATGGGAACCAGATAAGTGATACTACGAGTACGTACACTACCTACTTTTTTGTTTACATACATACTTGTGTAGATAATTACAATCGATAAACATTGTACAAATTATTACAGTAAATAGATCAATAAATTGGTACCTTTCTACGAACGGCGGATGAGGCTGCGGCGGGAGCGGGCGCGGGCACTGGCTTGTGGTGCGCGGGCGCGGGCGCCGGCTCCGTCTTGCCGAGCGGCGCGCGCTCCAGCTTGACGGCGGGCGGCGGGCGGTAGTCGGGCTGCGGCGCGGGCGCCGGCGGGGCGGGCGCGGGGGCGGCGGGCGCGGGCGGCGGCTCCGCCGGCGGCTTGCTGTAGTAGTGCAGCGCGCCCTGGGCGGCCGGCGCGGGCGCCACCTTCACTGTGGCGCGCCGGATACGGTTCAGGTCGTAAGGCTGATCACGGTGCATACGCAAAAAGTGCTTTTTAACGTGGTCAGCGCGGTTGAATTGCTTCTGGCACAAGTAGCAGTGAAAGGGTTTCTCATCACGGTGAATGTTCTCGTGGCGCGTGAACAGATCGCGGCGGTCCGTGGCGTACGGGCAGGCCGTGCACGCGTACCGCTTGCCCGCCTCGGTGCCAGCCGCGCCGGCGCCAGGCGCCACGCTCGCCCCGCCCGCGCTCTCGCTGGCGCCCGCCTCGCCCGTGCTCGGCCGCCTCTCGTTCCGCATTGCTTCTACCTATTATTATTCAGACAATATGTAGTAAAATTAGACAATATGTAGTAAAATTCAAATAACATTCAGACAATATGTAGTAAAATATAAATTTCAATCATTAAACCTAAACATAATCTCCTTGACAATAACTTAATACAAGCTAGCTAAATATCACTACTATTATAAAATAAATGTATAAATGTTTTAACATTCCGTGTACCTAAATATCTGTATTATGCAACTAGAAATAATAACTGTATTACTACAAACATGTTCTGACTATTTACAAGCGCTTTTTTAAAGTCTACGTGAATAAAAAACCTTTTTATTTTATTTATTATTATTAATTGTTTGGGGCTTGATGCCTTGATGGCATCTTGCTACCTCGACCATTACTGATCTATTGTAGCAGAGCTCCTTGACTTTGTCAAAGTTCACTGCTCAATCAAACAGCTTCCAAAAACTCTCTGATTATGCTGTGAGTGTTTGTATCTCTTCCGGTTGCATAATATGCTGTCCTAAGTAGATACTTGTACCTACAACGCATTAGCGGCCCGCACGAGCACAGAATATGCAAAGGAGTTTCTTCTGATTCTTGGCAGAATCTGCAAATTGTGCTGTCGGCCAACTTTAGGTTGAACATGTGCTCATTCAGCTTGCAGTGTCCAGTGAGAATTCGACTTACCGCACATATTTTGTAACGTTTGCTTCTACCTATAACACATACCCATTATCAGAATCTATATAAAGCATTCATGTGATCTCGAGATATGATGACTGAACAGATCTGAAGGTGTGCGCTGAATCTTATTACTATAACCTTGCGACTACATGTATTCTTTACAAAACGTGAACGTAGTAAAATGTATCACCTTAGTCTTGAGGCGCTGCAGGTATCGTGTGAGGTCATCGAGCGCGGGGTTGTCACGTAGCAGATGGTCAGCAGCCGCGGGGTCGGAGTGGTGGTCGCGCGCCAGGTGCTGCCGCACTCCGCGCGCCCAGCCCGACGCGAAGCCACAACCAGCCAGGGGGCACTGGAAGGCCCGCGCCTGTGAATGCGTGCCCAGCCAATGTTCGGCCACGCGTGCCAGGAAGCCGACGCACTCGCAGTCGGCGCACTTGAACAGGCGCTGCGCCGGGTTGTAGGAGGCGATGCGCGAGTGAGCCCAGGCCAGGGGCTCTTCGGCTGCTGTCCAGCGGTCTTCGGCGCTAGGGTCGATGCGTGGCGTGAAGTTGGCTTGCAGGATACCGGGTGGCGGAAACCCGTTCTGCATGAGGGCGGCGAGCCCCCACGCCGTGATGTGCTCTTCAGGGCGTAAGTCGTCGTCCAGGTCTCGCTCAGCCGCCGGGAACTCCACGCCCACTACACCACCCACGCCCACGCTCGTCTCCTCACCATAAAGTTTTTTGGTGATCTCTTTGAACATATCCTCGCAGTCCATGGTGAGCGACGCCACGCTGCCCACTCCCGCGCCGCCCTCCATGCCGCTACAAATATAGTGATTGTCGGTTGTAACTGAATATGGCCAACACATTAATGTTATCGTGTGGCTCGTGTGGTGCCACCGTGCCAGGGACTCACCTTGTACTTATTGTATACGTCGCGGCGTATTAACACTTACACCTGGAACACAAAATACGTACTGATTTCATATTTCATGGAAATATAATAACATTTAGTATCAATATGTGACATTTCTGACCTTATATCAAAACACAGCTTCGGTCAGGCGACCGAGTTCCATCTATCCAATCCAACAAGTTATTCTGTATTTAGAAATATAAATTCCATATTATTGTTTGAACTAGAAATGTAAGGGGAGGCGTGTGGCAAGGGGCGCCGGGCGCCGGGCGGCCCCACTGCGCCGCCACAGCTTACAACTCTACTCTTGCTTTGGAGAGGAATCAGGATTACATGGAATTGTACGCTATCGTTATTAATCATGATGTTGATGTTTTTATTAATTACCTATTTGAAATACTTATTTAGGCAATTAATTAAAAGACAGTGTGTCAAAAGAGAGTATCGAACCCATACAGGATATCCGATGTAAGGTGCTAGATGTACACGTAATGTGAAATCTATAGAAGGAGTCAAATAGATCTCTGTCTATATTAGATATCCGGTAAGTCGAATCTGTATTACCATAGACGTTCGTTTGATTTAGGGGCAATTAAGGTTTTATTGGTATGATTTTCCCTTCCCAAAGCATTGGTTAGGACTAGCGCATAGTATGCCGTTGTATTTTTAACCGACTTAAAAAAAGGAGGAGGTCTCTATTATAATGTATATTTTTGTGTATATGTTACCCGATATCTCTCCTCGGCTTGTGAACCGATTTAGATGTTTTTAAATTGGGGTAGAAACTTAAAGTTGGTAATAAGTTTATTCAAAAGAATACTTAAGTTCGCCTTGTAGGTAGGTACTAGCATTGTACGTACGTACTAACTACCGACGGACAGTTTTAAGTTATATCTTATAGTCACAGCTGAAACGGTCCGTACTTAACATATGGAACACGAACATGACAGAGCAATGTTACGTTCTCAAACAAATGTGAGTATAAATGTAGCTCTCACTTGGCACAATGAAACGCTTCATGACAAGAATCTATTAGAAATTAATTAGTAATTTATAATCAGTAGATTTAAAAAGTATTTTCAACATAACATTTATTGTTCAAGGTGTTACAACAGCATTTAGAGTTTTCGCTGTTATAATATATAGGTATTTGATAATAAATCATCTCATAAACTGATCAAAATATTTTACAAAATATGGCATACAGGAATGTGTAGGAAGGTACCGGGAGGAATTTGAATAACGGGCTCGAATAGGGAAGGTGTAGGGTGATATCTAGGGCGAAGTTAATGGAGTTCATGATGCTGTACGAGGAGGCGCCCGCCCCCTGCAACTGCAGCACTGCGCCCCCGCCCCCGCGCCTCCCCCCGCCGCCCGGCCCGCCCTGCGCGCCTCGCGGCCACTGCGCGCTGATACATCACGTACCAGCACCGTTCGCTACCAGCGACCTGCCGGCTTCGACCCGAGGCACTAGTGACGAGTGAAGGAACGGCAGCCTCGCTGAGGGCAGCGCGCGGGCGGCGGGGGCTGCAGCGGGGCGCCGTGCAGCGGGCGCGGCCGGCGGCCACAGGTACGTGCACCCGCCGACCGGCGGCGCAGCCTCGCGCCAGTGCCGACCTACCATCGCCTCGCTCTCCAGGCTCAGCGGCCGGCAGGAGCACATACGAAGATGTACCGAGGCGACATTTCAGCTCTGTCCTTTCGGAGCGTTGACGCGCCTGCATCTAGGATGCTAACTAAGGCGGAACGCGGCGCGGCGGGCGCACTATCGATCGCGTGGGAGGGGGCTGGGGCGGGGGGCTCACCTGCGGCGCCGCGGGGGCGACACCTCAGCACCGGGCGGCGCGCCGGCCGCGACTGACGCCACCCGCCGCCGCCCATCGATCGCCCGCGCCCCCACGCCGCCCAGCGCTCATTCACTGCGCGTATCGAGCGCCGCGCCCGCCGCGCCGCGCGCCCGACGTGGGGACATGTCATATTGCGCACATACCTACGATGCAACACGGCCTATCCGCCCGGCCCACTCTGTTGTACTATTTACTTATTTCAAATCACATTTGATATTTTCTTCCTAGAATTGAACAGGTGGAATCCTAAGGTAGACGAAGTCGGCTCGACTCTTTGTCGACTTTGTCGACTTGTAGCTAATTAAGCGAATCGATTGAGGCCAATGTAAGTATTTTATGTTGGATGTGCTCTTTAAACCCACTATTAGTTTAGGTTATATTCAACGAAGGATATCCATGACGTCATGAAACGTTTAAATTATAGGATATAAAAAGATAACGTAGGAAGTCTATGTGACAAATGATTTCCTATGAATGCATGGCTAATCATCGCTAATTCAAAAATTCAAAAAAAATTCAAAAAAAATTCAAAAGCAAAACTATCGGTGCTGCCTACGTCACATGCAGTCCTCGTGCAGTAATCATGATAAAGCATTACTACCATGGACTCTTTAATAATCAATAAGGATGTACAAGTACATCAAGGTAATAATAACAATTTTAAGTAAAAAAGGTGTGTGAGAAAAATATTCTTAGGAAATCTTTGATATTCGTTTAGGTACAGTTTTGTTTCAAAGAGATGAAAAGTCGACGGCCACGTAATGAATTGAAGCGCTGGGTGTGACATGTGTGCGGCGACACGGCGCAGGCACGATGTGCTCGTGCCGCGTACCGGCTGCAGCTGGGAGCAGCGGCGCGGCGGCGCGCGGAGCGGGTATCGATCAGCAGACCACCACGTAACTGAACATCGCGTTAGGCATATTTCCCTCGCCACTTTGACGCTCAGACCTTTTGAACTGCAGTTACGTGCACTTACCAATAGGGTCAGCCTAATATTATATATTACAGCAGGCTCGCCGAATCCCGCTTTATACTTGAGCATCTATTTTGGTGATAAAAGATGGGGTGGCATCCATTTGTCACGATCTTTGCTCACCTATTTTGCTTCGTTTATTGTCATTATACATGCTCGCTGGTTTAGGGTACTTCTGAACTGGCCTTTCTTGAGAACGTCTTGGATTTGTTCAGAGAATAATCTTCCTCTTCCGGTTGTACCATTCACAAATTCTTCCTTCATTAACCTTTTCTTTATGCCCAAACTATCTCAGCATAATTTGAATTTTATAGCTTTATTCGCAATGCAAAGCGTTAATCTAATCGCAAAAGTGGGAAAAATTATTGATCTGCCAGTGTATCGTTTATTATTGTATCGTTCGTTATAGCTTAACGCAGAGCGTCTACCCCGGATTGGTAGATGGTGCTGGTTCGAGACCCGCCGGACGATTAAATTGATGTTTTCCCATTTTTGAGATTATATCAGGATACCTTTTTAAATCTTTGTGACTACATATTATTCTCTTTCAAACCACAACGCTCTCTTACGTCAGTATTTCGTATTCTGTCTCTCAAAGTCACACTACATATGTATGTATAAGTATATAAAGTAGTAGAAGAATGTGCAGTAATAACACATTTGTTCTTAATTATTTGAAGCAGCCACGTGAGGTCGCTCGATGTACGGGAAAACGTATTTTCCACATCAAAGTGTGTCCGCGTCTTGCCTTTTATTCGGATGAGAGTTGGAAAGATTAGTTCGGATAGCTCCTATCATTATGAATTTATAAATTTTAGCGATATTGGCGATAAATATCCCTATACATACGAAATTGTAGAGAACCCTAATTATATGAACCGACCTCTTCGTCGGAATATTTGCAAGAAACAATACGGTCTGAAAAATTGTCCAACTTTGTATAGGAAATGTGTTTTTAAAGTAAGGATCTGTTCAATACTCTTATTTAGTTTTGTAATTAGGCAGGTGGCTCCCACGTGTCTAGGAGCGAGTAAGTGCGGACGGTAACAGGCTCTCCTACAGGAACAATGTGGCAGTCGGAGAAGCAAGCGTTTGTGTCTAGCAGTGACAGCTTAAAAGCAACGCCGGTCTGATATGATTGTCAGCGTGCGTACTATTGCGTGCAGCACCTGCTTGGCAATGTATACGACGTATTTCACTGTCGTATTCTCTGAAGACACTACGCGATAACTGCGATGTTGTAGTTGTATATCGCGTTCTGTTGTCAGTTCATCAGTCAAATCTTGGCACTCATTAACTAAGCAAGGGGGCATCGACTCTACGTCCTTGCATCGTGATCCCCATCAAAATATACACTTGTTACATAGAAAAAATATCTAGTAAAATTATTTAATTTTGATCGTAAAAATTCGGAAATATTACGAATATTTGTCAAGTACACTATTTCAATACTATTTAAAATAATTTAAATAATTACCTAAGCCCTTGTATAATATCAATCTTGCATTTGTATCTTAGCAGGGAAAAGAGAAACCAGTTAAATAGACCTAGTTATCCGCCGTTACATGTATTTGTATAATAAAATACTAAACTTACTGATTCGCACTTGCCGGAATGTATAAATAGTTGCACGCTGATTGTACGTCGTGGTGGAATCAATGCCGCGCCGCCGAGCGCGCACTCCCGGCGCGTCTCGCCGGCACGCGCGTGCTCCGCGCGCTCATATAACTCCAGAGCAGGAACACATTGCGAACGTACGAATATACAAAGCCACTTCCTCGCATCCACTCTGCACTATGTACTCTGCTCGCAGAAATCGCTCGCTGAAATTCATAATGTTAAGTATTATGAATGTGTTATAACAAAACGAGAAATTCGAAATTAAAACGAGTACTTACCTAGAATGGTGGTAATTGGTAGTTGTCCATAGTAATGGCTCAAGCAATGTTGCCTGAGCAATTGAGCGTCTACACTATGGATAGACAAAGGAGCAAATGTTAGAGACCCCGAGTGTAATGCCAGCTCGGGCACCTCATACTATACCTACTACTTATACCTTCTGTCCGAACGCGACGGAACTGCCTCACCCTTGAGCTGTCCAGATTTACAACTTTCCAGATCCACATACCAATAATGTTACGATGACATGAACTGCAGGTGAATGACGTAAAAAAATGTATATAATAATCCTACTATTCAGTTTTATCATCCAAAACCCGTCCATCCATCCATCTCCATTTCAATCCATTGAAAACCGGAGACTGTACAGAAGTTGTAGAACTAAGTATCTAGTATCTATGGAATAATGTTAACAAAGATGTAGCGCCGGTGAGCTGTGACATTCACTAACATGAGGGGATGTATGAAATATATTGGGAAATTAATAACACAAATAACAATACAGAATTTCTCTGTATGTATTTCCAATCGATAGATTAGATGATGATATATTTTATAGCAAGCAGGCAGGCGAGGTAACTTTACGAGACATTTAAAACAACTAAGTATTTTCTAACCAAGAAATTCAATACGCAGTAATACCGCGTCCGCAGGCTTTTAACTCTCCACGAGATCCCTTAAGCAATATATATATCTTAATAATATAAGCAGGTGGGAAATCAACCAGGCTCTTCAGTCGGAGCAACGAGGCAATGTAGAAGAGTGAAAAATATGCCCCCCCCCCCCACCAATTCCCTATATATGATTAAATTATAAAAAGTCAATGTATGTACCTAGCTAAGTAGTGGTTTCGTAAGTTGACATTGTCAACGTGTTTGAAACCACTACTGAACTGATTGTCAGTTACCATCATCGTATTATGCTATACTATTATATATTAACGGTTTCGGGTTTCGGTGATAATGGACCCACCATTCTCACCGAAACCCGAAACCGTTAATGTTAAAAGTTGTAACAACAAAAAGCTCTCTTGTTAGTCCTTGTTATTGTGATGGGTACCTCCGGACCCCCACACGGCGCGTACCGGCACGCACTTGATTGCCATACACATGGCGTTTACTCACAAGCGGCGTCGACCCTTCCCACTTCACTGATGAGTTCGGTCAAGCTTACTGATGCGTGGCAAAACAACATTGCAATGCTATTAATAACTGCACGCCGTACATTCAGTAAGGTCGTGGTGCTTCCCTACTCGGCGCTGAATACTCTCTCCTCCTCTACTAACTCGCGACCAACTCAACCGCAGATTTAATCTTTAATAGAAGCGCTTTTGTATTAATCGTTTTAATTCTACAATTACAAATGTGCTTATATCAATTAAAATATTTTCCATCGTAATTACATCACCTCGCGCCGTATTGTTGCATCATATCAATACGTATGCAATATTAACACAAAAAATGTCACCTGAAGTCATATTATAAAAATATTTAATTTTTGTTTGTTTAAAGTTCCAAATGGAGTGTTCGTAATATCTGTCTGTCTGTCCGTCCGTATGTTACAGCCACTTTTCTCCGAAACTGTAAGAACTATACTGTTGAAATTTGGTAAGCAGATGTATTCTGTGAATCATATTAAGATTTTCACACAAAAATAGAAAAAAATAGAAATACTTAGAACTGAATTTCAATTTTTTTTTTTCATAAATCCCATACACTTGGGGTATCTATGGATAGGTCTTCAAAAACGATATTGAGGTTTCTCATATAATTTTTTTCTTAACTGCATAGTTTGCGCGAGAGACACTTCCAAAGGCGTAAAATGTGTGCCCCCCCCCCTCCTGTTACTTCTAAAATAAGAGACTGATAAATCTAAAAAATTATATGATGTATACTATCATGCAAACTTCCACCGAAAATTTGTTTGAACGAGATCTAGTAAGTAGTTCTTTTAAATGCGTCATAAATCGTAAACCGCAATTTACCTTCCATTCTATCACTTAAATACTTGCTGCTACGGAGCCCTTCACGGGCGAGGCCGACTTGAACTCTCTCGACTCGTTGTCTTGATCATCAATACGACCTAGTCTATGAGCCTTCTGCTCAGTACACTCGATGGCTAATCGATCATAATTAAGACCTGGGCCTCAAAGGGCTAAGTCGCCGAACACCGTGTTCGTGAATGGCGTTCAAATAAATGAAGGTTAAAAATGACTTATTCAATCGTTATATCGGCTTCAAAGTTAACAATCGATTCCGGACCATTTACGACGTCACATATGCTCATGGAAGCAGTTTTAACGATTGATTAATTAATTTCTAACCTTTATTTATTTGAACGTCATTTAAGAAATCGATGTTCGGCGACTTAGCCGGTAGAGGCCCTGGTCTAACAGCCCTCTGCTCAGCAGACTCGTTAGCTAGTCAATAAAATAAAAAAATAATAAAGGTTTTTATTCACGTAGACTTTAAAAAAGCGCTTGTAACTAATCAGAACATGTTTGTAGTAATATAGTTGTATACATTATTATTTCTAGTAACATAGATATTTAGGTACACATTGTATGAAAACATTTATAAAATTTATTTTATTATAGCATTGATATTTAGCTAGCTCGTATCAAGTTATTGTCAAGAGATTATGTTTTCTATCATTATCATTATTACATTAGTATTTCTTATCTAATATTTTTACTCCATATTATCAATGGTTCTGTCTATATTAAGGTATTATTATTATGACGGACCTTGTGTTAATAACGACGGTCGCGCTTTAATGCTACCACCGGATCCAATGCGCCCCAACTGACAAGACCCAGCGAAACAAACTCAGTGGGTTCATCTACTACCGGTTTCAACACGACCCAGTTGAGACGGTCCGGCGAAACATACTCAAGCGGGCATGAACACGGGATTTGGTCCAATTAGAGCAAGTAATTATTTAGTTGGCAAACACAATATATGCTCGATCGGTTGTCTGAATGCTTATTATTTTAGATTATATTTAGGTATACAAAAGAAAAACTTCGAAACAATAACATTATTCATTTAGAGACAGAGTCAATAACTTTAAATTAAGTATATGATAGCAATCATTTACAGATAGTTCACGTAACTCAGCAGATCAGTCATGTCTATATGGCTACAAGGTCTCCAGCGAGCAATGTGCAGGTAGGCAGTGAGAGCCAGACGTCTTTGTCATCGATGTACTCTTATATAATATCATAAATAAGACCAAGTCTATGAACCCTCTGTTGTGCAGACTCGTCGGCTAATCGATCATTAATAAGACCTAGACTTTGAGCCCTCAGCACACAGATTCGTTAGCTAGATGGTCATAAATACGACCTATGCGCTTGCTGTTCAGTGTATGCGCTTGCTATAGTTTTAAGGCGCGCGGCACCTTTCGTTGGCCTACTCATAGCTAGACACTAAAAAGAAACTAATAAAAAAACTAGGTCTAAAAAAACCGATTTCAAAAACTATGAAGTATAGAAAAATATCTCGATAAATATTTAATGTAATACATCTCTTATGCAAACGTAATATCTTAAATATTAATGAAATACTATAATTTGTATGTGCTACCTATTGATAGGTTTGAAGTGTTCCAAATATGAACAAACGTTCATATTTGGAATGACCCTGTCACATCTGGAGCCGAAAATAATGTCCACGCTTTGGGTACCTAAAATGCTTGTAAATGTACGAAAATAAATCAGACTGAATATTTCCCGACCTTCTTTTGCGATTTGTGAAAGACAACGCCCGCACTAGGGAATCTAATCCCTGTGTCGAGGGGTACTTTACAAAAATGTAATAGACGGACACAAATTACATCCAGACTCAGAACAACTATTTATGGTTCACACAAATAGTTGTCCTGCGCGGGAATCGATCCCGGGACACGATGCGGCGAGACGACTTTAAATTTTTGGCTATATTTAATAACTAAGGGTGTTTAAAAAAGGGGGAATAAGAAGAAAGAAAGTTTATTGTCGAATACAACCATAACATAATCTGATACATTCTCATTGTACTGATTTCTCTCAATATTTTTATTTAACTAATAAATAAAAAAAGCAAATTGATATTTTAGAAGCACCACAAAACTCCGTGGATATAAAAAATCTACTTCCGTTAGAAGATTTTGACGAGGATCTCCTCAAAGAACCAAGGTGGGCTAAACAAAATACAGAAAAAAATATGTATATTCCTCACTCAAAATCAAAATAAATACCAAGACAATTCTATTAAAAGTTGTAAAAACAGAGGACGGGGCCACCTCATTCATCTATCATGAGATAGGTCGTCATCATCATATCTGCCGAAGAAGTCCCCTACTGGAAAAAGCCCGTGGAGATCCATGGAGGAGCATGGATCTCCCCGGCCAATGGCTAGTCTTGTGCTGCCGCCATCCTTTGTCCACCGGTTCATGGTTCACGGTTGCCATTCGACAAGATTTCTGCCCTAGCGGCCTTCGGTTCTTTGACGTATGTGCCCCGCCCACTTCCACTTCAGTTTGGCAATTCCTTGGGCTATGTCAGCTACTTCAGTTCGCCTGCCGATCTCGACGGTTCTGATTCGATCGCGCCGTGGTATTCCGAGCATTCTACATTGCTCTTTGGGTTACCTTCAGCCTTCCTATGTGGCCTATAGTACGCGACCGCGTCTCTTTTCCATAAGCCATTTTCCATACTGGCAACACACACTGGTCGAAGACTTTAGACTTGAGACACTGCGGTATTTGGGGCGAGAAGATATCTAGCTTCCCGAACGCTGCTCAGCCGAGTTGGATTCTACGATTGACCTCTTTCTCGAAGTTGGGCCTACCTAGTTGAATGGTCTGTCTTAGGTAAATATAGTCGCCTTCACTTGAGTGGGTGCAACATGGACGTCGACATGATTTTTGTCTTGTCCATATTCATTTTTAGACCCACTTTTTAAGAGACTCTACTGAGGTCATCGAGCATTGTACTGAGGTTTTCCATGGTCTCAGCTATGACTACTATGTCATCGGAAAATCGAAGGTAAGTGATGTATTCGCCATTGATATTGATGCCAAAGCCTTGCTAGTCCAGAAGCATTTAGACATCTTCCAATGCAGAGGTGAACAATTTCGGATATATGACGCCTCCCTGTCTCACGCCTTGCTGCAGTTGCGGAATGCAATGAAGAATTGAGAATTGAGAATAGGTTTCGTGTTCTGGTCTGTACTGACATGGTGGCGTTCTCGTACAAACACGTTAAGACCTTGATATACCGATACTCAATTTGGCACCTTTGAAGCAACCTCAGCACGCCCCATGTTTCGATTGAATCATAGTCTTTCTCATAGTCCACATACGTTAAGCATAATGACAGGTTATACTCGTCGGTCTTATGTATAACTTACAACAGCGTATGTACGAGTATGCGTTCAATTGATACTGTAGCCTTTTCGGAAATCGGTTTCCGGGAGGTGGTTTCTCGAGCCTGCGCGCGAGACGATTCGTAATGACTCTTGTAAACATTGCTCATCAGTGAGATGAGTCTATAATTCTACAATGGGGTTTTATCGCCCTTTTTGAAGGAAAGCACCACCACACTCTTGTGCGTTTGATCTTCGAGTGTTACAGATTGAATAATTTCTAAAGGGCCCGTAGAATCAGTGTAACTCCCGCCTTCAGAAGCTCAACTGTAACTTCATCATCCCCCGGCGCCTTGATGTATTTAAGTTGTTTCTGAGCCATTCTAAACTCGTACATGCGTCATGAAATTACGGACTATCAAACCTGTTTCACATCCTTAATAAAAAGGTACAATATGTTTAGTTAGCTACCAAAAGTATGTCAGGTAAAAGCGTTAAACCGTTAAGGCTAACGAGATAAATGCGAACTCTTACGAGCCAATTGCCAAAGTTCTTATAGAAAGTGAATCTAGTTAGCACTCCATGAAAATAAGCCAGTGATATCTATAAGCGTATAAAACATCCATTTACTTATGAAACCCTCAATTATTGAAGAATTACTGAACCTAAGCAGAGAGCACAGAGGAAGCTATAAACTAACTCAGATTGCGGGACAAAAGTACCAAGTAAGTTAATACTAATACCGCTAATAATTATTATATTGTCCTTCAAGATCCAAGAGGACATAGACAAAATTTATGAAATGAAAACAGTTGTCCACTAAAAACTTCCAAATACTACACTTCAATAGCAAACGTGCCAGTATAGTAATAGGGTCAAATCGTGTGAGAGACCACACGTTCACACAAATACATATTTCACTGTCGATCGCTTCAGTAACAAAAAAGAAAGTAGGCAATCGAGGCCACTTTTTTAAATGACTCGGTATATGTACATTTTATTATCCTTACTAATATTATAAAACCGAAAATAACTATGTTTGTCTGTCTGTCGCGCTTTCACGCCAAAACTACTGAACAGATTTAAATGAAGTTTGGTATACAGATAGTCTAGAGCCTGAGAAAGGACATAGGCTCCTTTTTAATGCGAACAAAGGGTTGTACGGGATTGAAAGGCGGGATGAAAGTTGTATGGGTAACATATTGATTCGTGTACGTTATGTAGCTGATTTTTTTAATAAACTCTGCAGTGAACAGTGAACATTGCAAATAGCCAATTTAAGTATTTATAGGTAAGTGGCGACCATGAACCGGAAGACGCAGCGTGGGCAGGCATCCTACAAGGTGAACCGACAATCTTGCAAGGGTCACGGGAAGCCGCGGGTTGCGGGCAGCACAGGACCGGCTATTGTGGAGATCCTTGGGGGAGGCCTTTGACCAGCAGTGGCCGTATTTCGGCTGATATGATGATGATACATATGTGTGTCATTTGTCAAATAATTAGCTATATTAATATTTTTTTGGGTAACAATTTTAATGTATAGCATTAAAATTTTTACCCAAAGAAAATATTCCACGCGGATGTAGTTGCGGGCACCGCTAGTTACTTATAATTTGTTGTGTCCCAACAACACATGAGTCGTAGCTCGTAGAACCCGACCTCTGCTACGGGGCTGTGTTGTTCTGTAGGTTTAATCTGAGAGGTGACGCGTAGCGCGCGTAGCACTGCGCCCTCTACGACTAGCCTGCTACGGGGCTACGGGGGCCTCGTAGCGGTGCAATGTTTATACTGTTTTATAATAGGTAAATAGTTATTATTACTATATGCCCACAACATAAAACTCACGCTCAAATGCAGCAAATTACTACCTTAACTAAAAATAATTTCATTAAATATTTATCTCTAACTCAAACGATTTTATCGGGTAATAATACGTATAAATAATGTTATGATGTTGAATGACAGAAGTTGTTCGTAACCTAAAAGCATGCATTTGAGTGTATTTAGCATTGCCTTTATTAACTGTTCTTGATGCTTTGACGATTCCTGAAGGTGTAGTGAATCAATTATTTTTGTTACATTGATTCGATTCATTTTCCGCTCCCTATCGACGTTCATTCATACGTCGCGGCATCAACAACGCTGTGCGGCGGCGCGACGTGCGGCGGCGCGCGGGGCGGGCGGCGCGGGCGGGCGGCACGCGGGCGGGCGGCGGTCGATGGCGTCAGTCGCGCCCCGGCCGCGGCGCGTCCTGCTGTCCCCGAGCCCGGCCGAGCCGCATGCCGCGCCCGCGCCCGCGCCGCTAGCGCCGCGCGGCCGGCGCCGAGCGGCAGGTGAGCATCGATCGGCGACGCGCGCAGCCGGTCGCTATCGACCGCGCCGGGCTCCTCGGTCGCTCGGCGAGAGCTCGTCCGTGAGTGCGCCGCGGCACCGTGCAGCCGAGCGACCGGGGAGTGTCCGGGCGGAGCGCCCGCAGTTATGCGTGCCGGCGATGACGCCTAGTGGTACGCCGCGGATGTCGTGTGTGAAGTGTGCATGGGTCGGAGGAGGTAGCTCCGAGGAGTGGCAGCAGCCGGCGCGGCCGTGGCGCTGGCTGCGGGCGGCGCGGCAGACGGCGCGGGCGCGAGTGTTTACAGCGCGCACGCTCAAGGAGGGCGCGCTATAAATACGTGCGCGCGACCCTCACCTACTACCCTCCAAATGTGTTTATTTCCGCGGCGCGCGGACGCAGCGTGCACCTCCGCCCCGAGCCGCGCCCGCGCCCGCGCCCGCTGCCGCGCCCGCGCACGCACCGCTACACCTCAACCGCGCTGACGGATGTGTTGCACTAAGCATTGTGTAGGAGATGGCGGATGGGGATGGGATATATTTGATAAACTATAAATGAATCGTATCACGCCCTAAGCTCAGAATTATAAAGTCTTTATTAGATCTACAATACACATTATGTGGAATAGCTGAGATGACTAGAACGCAGTGCCACATACGAGTAGTGGCGGGTGTCTGACACCGTCAGTAGTCAACTAAGTATGTTTAACCAAATCTAGAGCAGTGAAGGTGAAAGTAAACTATTTTATTGTTAAGTAGGTAATGAACAGTATATTCGATCAGCCGCTACTCTTGAATCGGTGATCATAGATTATATATACTTTTTTAGCATTCCTAAATTCCTTGTTGTATACATATATACTAACATGTCGAGAAAACTTGTTTGACGAAAAGATACAAATCAAGCCACTTCTTACCTTCTCTACTGTATTATAGTTCCCTATATGTTTAACTCGAGCTGAGTCTAATGAAACTATGATATCGACCATTCAGCAGGACAGGCATGGTGGCGGAGAACTTTGACAACCAGCTTTGCTATTTGTTAGCAAATACATTTCGAATGAATTTCTATCTCTTATCTCTATCTATGAGAGGACAATAACGCACTCTGGCATCTGGTGCTGCGAGTGTCCATTGGTGGCGCTGACCACATGCCATCAGATGACGCTTGCCCGTTTGCTTTGCTATTGTATATAAAAAGCGCAAAATTTTAATAACGCATATACGTGTTTTTAGCGACATATTATTGTCAACTGTCAGCTAATTTATACAATATAGTCTGCATTTCTTTGTTAGAAAATATACTTAATTGTCTCGAAGGAGCAAAACTAAGAAAATAAGTTGGTAGTCTGTGAGCTTGACACTGGCATAGCTCCAGCCATCAAACTTTAGTCACAAGCTAAAAGTGAGATCTCATTAACGTTAACCTAGAACATATCTGAAACATTAAACAAGTACATTAACCATCATCATTACAGCTAAATAAGTCCACTGCTGGACAAGCCTCACTCAAGAATCGTCTTGGGGGGATATGCCATAATCGCCACGCTTGGCAGGCGGGTTGGCGATCACAGTAAGATGGTTATAGTAATCAGAAGGAAGCTGCTGCCCGTCCTCAGGTAGATATTCCCTCGGGTCGACTTCTACGCCCCCCACGGGGTGAGATGGGGTGATGATATTCTGATTCTGATATTTGTCGCTGTCACCACACAGCATTTACCAATTGGTATTTTATTTTGCACAATTGGGCAATTCAACTACAAAGTGTATAGTGATTTGAAATGGACCTCCTAAGAACGGCTTTTGAAGATTATTCATAAATAAGTGATGGAATCAGGCGTTACTTTGCGGAAATCCATAACAATCAAAATACACAATCAATATGTAGTGTTAATTCCGCTAATTGTCAGTTTAATCATGCCGGGATGCAATTTGCACCGCCCTCCCGCCCGCAAAAAACGTGCACATGCAAGAAGGACAATATTAAAAAGCAAATTACATGAGCCAGTACGATACCCAACACGTGTTTCGGTCCTCCACGGACCATTTTCAAGGGCTGCTAACTCGTCGAGTGCTCGAAGGAGACACCCCTCCACGGGAGGGCGGTGCAAATTGCATCCCGGCATGATTAAACTGACAATTAGCGGAATTAACACTACATATTGATTGTGTATTTTGATGATTATTCATAAACATAGATCAGTATCTCTTTAAAAAGGTGATCTAGTATAAGGAATGATGGTAATTTAATTATATTTATTGGAAAATTGAGAAATTTTAACAAAGTAATTCAAGTCTTCGTTGTGTAAATACAAGGAAAATTATCATTCTGTATCGCTATTGTCATACAATAATAAATAAATATGTACTATAAACGTGGAGCAGCGATACTTAGGACGTTAGCAACACAATGGCGACAAGGTACAAGGAGTTCATAATAAAACATGCATTTTTTTGTAATTATTCAACAAGGTAGTACAGTATTTAGATTTAGGGATCCCTCAATCTGAACTCTACTGTTGACTTATTACTTGTAACAATCAAAACAAGTGCATTATTAATGTAATTATGTAATTACAAAAAATACCTATATTATTACATTTCTTTGTCCACATCGCCATTGTTTTAGGTATGCGAAATGTTTCGTTTTCAAATAATCAGTTTAGTCTTCTAGATACTTGATAAGCAGGAGTATATAAAAAGGCGGCGCGCCGGTAGTAGAATACCGGCCATTGTCTGACATGATGTCGATTATATAAAACGAGTTTAAATTAAATCTGTCACGGCTTAGCACGCTCTTTGTGGCTTTCTTCACCGGGTCGTCCACCTAGGTAGCTAGCGGAAGCCGCAGGTTACCTAGGGTAGGTTCCTCAACGGCGAGGATCGCTTTGGCCCATTAACGCGCGATCGGTGATCCCGTGCATGTGATCACACCCTCATTTAGAATTTCGTCTTTTCGCCTATGAATTACATTTTATTATTGCTTTGTAATATTGTCGTGCAAGAAATATATTTTATGACCAAAAGCTCTAATCCATTTAAAGAACTTAGATAAAAAGAAAACACTTCATAAACAAATATTAAGATAATAATAATATAAATTAAATTATACAATTTTTTAAAGTATACTAAGAAGTGTTTAAAATAGCCCATTCGATATGTATACATTTGATTATGTTTCATTTGAAAATATAATCTTAATGACAAATTTAATACAACACTGGTTTAGTTAATCAAAAGGGCACTACATAATATAATAACCGTTTAATTTCTGTTTTAATTTTCGAGCGAATATAGTTGTCTAGTGTGTTGGGGTCATGAATGTCCATCAAAGTATAGTCTGTAGTGGCGCATATGTTGCGTAGCAAGGACAATAAACGTGTTGGCCAACAACGGCTACATTGTCGTAGTGCAGTTGTCACACTGACATCTCTGTCGCGCTACAATCATGTCATTTGAGTATTTGAATATCCGTTAGCTTGTTTAATTAAATATTGATTCTAACTTAATAAAAGAACATATTATTAAACTACATTAAAAAAGAAACGCCGTGTGATCATATAATAAAAATATTCCTTCGAAAATTTGTTAGATTTCCCTATTTTGTATAATTGTATATTATTTATATATATGATACTCAAAATATATTGCAATTTAGTCGTAATTAAAATTATGCATTTAAGTAATCCGAATACTCACATGCTGATTAATAACGGTTGTCAGTGCGCACTAACTTGGAGACCCAACGCAGCGAGCTTGTTGTTCACATGGAGTACAGTTTGTCATAACGGTATACAAAGACCATTACGCTAAAATAAGTATATCTGGTAATGATTTAAAAATGATACATCGTTTTTGGTCCCTGTATATTTTTCCTTATAATATTTTTTATTAAAGAATATAGTAATATATAATATTACATTAATAATATAATAATACATAATTCTCCATGTGCTATAGCATGTTATAAGCAATATCTAAAAATAAGCTAATTATTAAACCGCCTAGTTTTTTTTATTTAGTAGAAGCCGATATATGGCACTGTGGCAGCCGGCGGAGAACTGATTCGGAGCATATCCTTTTTCCAATGTTGGACGGAACCGTAAAATTTTGCTCTTACCAAACAATGTTTAATGTAAATCAAAGCTCAAATACTTTGTGTGTTGGCTAAGCTCGCGTACAGCCGTACTGGCTACTATCTTGCGAGCCGTCACAATGCACGGTGCAACTGTTGTTACCTTTGTCGCCGGCTTCCCCCGGATACACTTACACATTTATAACACTATGAAACGCGCAGTTAGGAGGAATGACACTATTCGGGTACAGTAAAAAAGCTTTTGCAGAGTTTTGAGATGTAGTCAAAAAGGAAGGCAATGGAAATGAATCCTGATCATGTTTCGTTTTGATGTGTACAGTGTATTCCAACCGGTCCGGGTATGTTCAATCGAATACGTATAAGAATCAGAATCAGAATCTTTATTTGTTAACATAGGTCAAATTACAACAAGTTGTGAGACGTTACAAACAGGCAGATCCTCTATGTTTTGCCCAGAGGCGTACAAATACTGTATTTAATTAACATAATGAATAATTTAACTAATGCTATTACAAATACATTGGTTACAATAATTAATTTAAATATAAAAATGTCAAAATACGTACTACATGTCATTCTAAATTTTAATGTCGAATAAATTCATAATTGTCAACGAACAATTTTTTGAGGTAGTAATTATAGAATTGTCGTCTAAATAATCCTTCAATGAATAATAACATTTATTTATCAAAATATTCAATCATTCTTTTTTGAAATTGTCTAGATTTAACGTTTTAATTTTTTCAGGAATTTTATTGAATATTTATTGAACATAAAACATGTGTAAATGCACATGGTTTTATTTCCATGTCTGCTGTGATGTGATGCTGCCATATCCATAGATATATAATAATACATAGTATGATGCAAAGTAGAAAATTTAACGGCTGTGATGCTTATATTAGTTTTCGTGCTTAGGACGATAATGTTTGTTATTTTTTCAAATCTTGAAGTAGGTACCGTATAAGTGCGTGGGCGCGCACCCAAATTCAAAGGTCTCTGTGTGTGTGTGTGTGTGTGTGTGCGCGTGTGTGTGTGTGATAGCGTCTATTCGTAGTAGAGCATGTGGTGTGTGGTGAGATGTCGTGCCCAGCGCTGTCAGTGTGTGAAAGGCGGAGTACTGTAGGATGCGCTCGTGGGTTGCAGATGTGCAGTCTGGCAGCGCTGGCGCGCGGGTGCCGGCCCGCCGCCGCCGCCGCCAAGCCTTGCTGTCTTTGCCGCTGGTGCTGCTGCTGTAGCTGTTCATGGTGAGTACACACTATATCGTCGATTGGTTTTTGCTGACTTGCCAGTCAGAGGCATTCGGGTAACAAACACTTACCTACCTGTAACGACATCAGCTATCTCATTGTTAAAGAGGCTAAAAATGACAGACAGTAATAACTCTGTGAATTGACAAATTTTTAAAGTTTGGTTTATCAACTAACCGATGCAGAGTAGTAGCCTGTGATGCTATCACCCCGAGGTGTTGCAGTCGCCCCGTCGTGAGAATTAGAAGCTCCATGTCGTAAAACGTTTTGCAAATGATTGACAAAAGTGAAACGTATCCCGTACAGGCGGCGCAGGTACGTGGCGGAGTGACCTAGTTGTGGCAGCAGCACGCGCCGCTCACACAAATCAGCCCGACATTGACACCAAACACGCGGCGTATCGCTCGCGTTATCTGGGTGGCGCCACTCGCCCGCGCTCCCGCCGCGCCACCGCCGGTACCTCCGCGTCTAATCTAAACATCATGCAGAAGGGAGCACTGTATGTGTAATGGATTGACAACACACTGATACAGGCCTACGTCGAACTAGTTTGGTATTCAGTGAGAATTATGAATCACTGATTATATCGGTGTATGGATGGAGTGATACCCCATAGGTTGATATCAAATTCAAAATTAGTAAAAAATTAAGGCTACTTGTGTATAATAAGCACAATAACGGCGATGGCCATAATATGTCAGACCGCGTTAACAATAAATGCGTCGTAGTACACGTGGGGGGGTGGGAAGCATTTCCGCACAGATGTGAGGTGTGCTCAGGACTATGACTACCTGACCGATGTAAACTGCATAATAGAGAAGGACATCATCTTCTTACCGATCAAAGGTCAATGTTCTATTGATGCAAAATTCATTTGAATGTAATTCATATTGATTTGACTTATGTTCTTATGATGCAGCATATTCTTACTGGTTGTCAACGTACTGGCAGTACCTGCTTGGCGGACTCCCAAAACATGTATATATTATTATTATTGAAGTTATACTTCTTTTGGCGCGATGGAGAAAAATGATGAGACGAATTTTTACGATGCGCGCGCACACCGACACCAAAAAATTTAATAGCATGAAGTTAGTTCTAGGTGGTATGACAGTGAATTTTTACGATGCGCGCGCATCGTAAAAAATAACAGCATGACGTTAGTTCTAGGTGGTATAAAAATTGATAACTATGTTCAAGTTGTATATTAAGAAGTATAACTTCTAACGCGTGTACATAAGTACACACAAGTTTTTTTTTTTAACATTACGCCCGAATTAGGGAATGTTATATATACTATTTATCGCGGGGATCTTTACAAATATGCAGTTCAAACTCATAATAAATATACATGGATCACATAATACATTGTTCTGTGGATCGAACCCGAAATACGAAGACGCTGAGCTAGTAGCGAGCCAACTGCCGTAACCACTGCACCACAAGTGCAGTCGGAAATTGGGATCAGGGGGCACACACACAGTGACGTCGTAGGCTAGAGTTTTCAAAAGTTGTAATGTGTATAATACTCGGAAAGGAATTCATGCATCTTTTTGACCCAAATATTCAAGCCTTCGATGAAAGGGATGAAACTGCTACTAAATACGAACTATTAGATAGTACACATTGTTTCAATATTAATACTAGCTTTTGTTACCGACATCATGTGCATCGATTAGGAACGTGAACTTCACACACAGTCATAACATTTCACTCTGGCACTTCTAGTTATCCGTAGAGTGTTCAATGCACACAAAAATGTATCTGTGCTGGGTGTGGCTTACGACCTGCGTGCTCGTGGGCATCCTGTAAACCAATTTTCAAAAGTCACCCTTG
Source organism: Pseudoips prasinana (assembly GCA_951640165.1). NCBI lineage: Eukaryota > Metazoa > Arthropoda > Insecta > Lepidoptera > Nolidae > Pseudoips > Pseudoips prasinana. The sequence continues at coordinate 36,634,993 of OX621247.1, forward strand.
AATATCGTTTGTTAAGGATCATTTTGATTTGTTAAAATCAAATTAAAATGTTAAAATGTTCATCATGTCCGATATTTTTAAACAAGTTCCGTTTTACGTGGTTTAGTAAAATAAATGCTTGTCACTATTATGACTAAGTGTTATGAATTTATAAAATACTAGCTGTGCCCGCGACTTCGTCCGCGTGTTAAATAGCTTATTTCGTTTTTTTTTTCTAAAATAAATATTTTTTTCTGAAATAAACGTAGCCTAAGTTACTCCTTATTACATCAGCTACCTACCAATAAAAGTCCCGTCAAAATTGGTCCAGCCATTTCAGAGATTAGCCGGAACAAACAGACAGACAGACAGACAAAAATTGAAAAAAATGTTATTTTGGTGTATGAACCGTATATATATTCATATTTATGTAGTATTCAACGGTTTTTTCAATATTACAAACAGACACTCCAATTTTATTTATTTGTATAGATAGTAAGATCTAAATTGTACCTACACTGAATAAGGATATTCAATTCAATTCTGTATAGGCAATATACATGACGTATTTCTTAAATATGCTAACCGAGACATTGAGCAATTACCAAAGTTTATAAATTACATTAATAAAGTTAATTTATATTAATAAAGTTTATATATATATATTTTCAAAAACCAAAATCAGAATTTATTTATTCCGTAATAATTTTACATTTATGTGGAATCGTCATTTTTTTTACCCTACCGTGCGGTGCATGCTACTGAGAAACCCTGCCAGAAAACTCAGTAGGAATCCTTTTTTAAAATAGAATATACTTAATTTTTATTGATAAATACTTTATTGAGAGAAAAATAGTAGTTTTTGGTAACATCACTATATATTAGAAAACTCAGTAGGAATCCTTTTTTAAAATAAAATATACTTAATTTTTATTGATAAATACTTTATTGGCAGAAAAGTTGTAATTTTTGGTAACATCACTATATATTAGAAAACTCAGTAGGAATCCTTTTTTAAAATAAAATATACTTAATTTTTTATTGATAAATACTTTATTGAGAGAAAAGTAGTAGTTTTGGTAACATCACTATATATTAGAAAACTCAGTAGGAATCCTTTTTTAAAATAGAATATACTTAATTTTTTATTGATAAATACTTTATTGACGGAAAAGTAGTAGTTTTTGGTAACATCACTATATATTAGCTCTTTGTTGTTTCTAAACAAATTGATCAAAGCTTTCCGTGTGCCAGTTAAGCGGCGCAGTGTTCAGCTCGCCACTGCTGCGCATACGGGGGGCTCGGTGCCCGCGCAGGGGTACCATTCGTATGAGCTACATTAGTTGCTCGGAGTCTGGGTGTGTTCTGTGACTGTGTCCGCGAATTGCATGTTTGTGAAGACCCCGCGACGCAGGTATTTATTTCTACCGGGCAAGCGTGGTCTTACAAAAATAACAAAACATGTTATGAAGTAATGTATTAAGCATTTACTGAGAATTAACCGATACGATTCATTCGTCAACTAAGTACTGGTACATATTGCTGGTAGATTATCAGAAACGTTTTGCTATGTCTTCCCATTACAACGACGATCACGATCGACGATCACCGTAACCTAGTTGGTAGTGCTCCTGCCTACGAAGCTGGTGGTCCTGGGTTCGAATCCCGGTAAGTGCAAATATTTGTGTGATGAGCACGAATATTTGTTTCTGAGTCATGGATGTTTTCTATGTATTTAAGTATTTATCTATCTATATAAGTATGTATATCGTCGCCTGGTACCCATAGTACAAGCTTTGCTTAGTTTGGGGCTAGGATGATCTGTGTGACATTGTCCCTATATATTATTATTATTATTATTAACTAGGCAAATGTGCAAAGTTGCACCATAAGTACAGTGATTAAGTAAAACACTTGGGTCTAACGGTGGTGGGTGCTTGGCGCTGGCGCATGCGCTGTGAAGTGACCATGCCATAGACTCACTAATTAGTATACAGCGTCAGTCCCCCGAGGGCAGTCTGCGGTGACTGACTAATATCAAGGTGCCCAAAGGCAGGGGTGCTGAGCCGCCATGTTTATATGATATTTATGAATGTATCGTCCCATATCTTAGCGGATAAAGCATTAACGATGATTATCATGCAGTATACATTGTTTTTTTCTTTGGTTCCAGGGCGAAATGGTGAGTTTATTGCAGTCTTCTTCTTTTATCTCCCGCAACCTCGCACAGACTGCTTATCATCGATCGCGGAACTATGGATTGGCGTTCTTTAAAGGTTTAATATTTTAGTTATATCAATATAATATGAGTAAGACTAAAGCCTGTCTACTCAATAAAGTTAATGCTTCAAGAGATATTTATACATGTTAAATCTACACACAATTATAAGTCTAAAGGAAAAACAAAATTATGTACATAAACGAAATATAATTACATATAGAAATACATATATATATATATATATATATATATATATATATATATATATATATATATATATATATATATATATATATATATATATATATATATTTATATATTTATATATATGTGCGGCCATCATACCGGCTGGCCGTACATATATCCCACGATTGATGAACGGTCTGAAAATGGTTGAAAATGGGAATAAATTTGCTTACCTTTGATAAGTTGATAAGCACAAGATATTTTTTATATAAGAGGAACTCTTTATTTACGGGGAAGTAAAAACCTATTTCAAAGGAAATTTGTTAAAACACTTAATTATAGAGTTTGTCAAGTCGACATTGGTTATGAGAATTCACTGAAGCGTCACGGCATCACTACCATGAAACTTCGTCGTGACTGTGTTGATTCTATTTTACTTTATCAAATTATTCATAATATAGTGGATGCCCCTTCGCTTCTGCATAGCATTTCTTTTAGAGTACCTCGTGGACAAGAGCGTCTATGCCGTAAAAATCCTATAGGTCTTTAAGTAAAAAATGAAATATTTAAGTTCTTTTGTATGACCGTTTGTTTCTTATCAAAATAAATAAAAGTAGGTTTAAATATTTACTAAAAGAATGCAGCGACGTTCTTAACGTAACTAGTCGTTACTAACACTTAAAGCTATTAAGCTTAAGGACATTAAATCCATGACTGCCAGGGGGCTTTACAGAAATGTTTACAGACACAAGGCGTACTCAGAACAATAATTCATAAATGACACAAATAGTTATCTTGTGCGGCGATCGAACCCGAGTCAGAGCCAAACGTGCAATCAAACCCATTCAAGTCTTTGTTGCTAATCGGTTACATATTGTAATGTCAGGAAACATAACGCCTTTATTTAAAATGCATGGACGCAAAATACCCGACATTGAAATACACCGCACGGATGTTACTATAGTTCAAAGTTCAAAGTTCAAAGTTTCAAACTGTATTCAACAATGTTTGTGTTTTGTTTTGTGAGATTGACAAGTACAGTGTATGTAAATACCCAGGTACTGAATAAATTACATTATTTCATTTCATTAACCTTTGGATACGTTTTCTTATTATAAAATTGTGTCTGAGTTTGCACCAACTGTGAGCCCACATCTTAAAAACGATGTCACTTAATTACCCTCAATATTAATTAAATTCAATTTAAGCTTAACCGCACACTGAGCAATTCAGATTTCCATTCTCGTATCTTTCTCGTCATTTCTCGTATCTCGTCGTTTTACTCAAATTCCAATAATAAAGCTTCCAAGTAGTATCTAATTATATTAGTTTTGCATGGTGGCGCCGCGTAAGGACAAGCTAGCTAGCTATACCGGGCTTCAGAGTTAGCATTACTAATACACTATTATGTTTTAATTGTTGTATTAGGTTTTATAACAAGCTCATAATTATCCCGATGTTATAATGGATGCAAGCAAACCATGGTTGGCGTCACAGCCTGCTGCTCTCACCGTTCCGTACATGCGAGGCGAGGTTAAGCACCTAGGCTCGCGGTCAGTCTATGACATGATTTATTTTATTTATTTATTGAATTAATCTTACAAACTAACAGATGCTACGTCTAAAACACTGTGCAATTCAATTGTTAAGAAATTAATATTAACTTCTTAACAATTGAATTGCACAGAGATTTATATAAAATAAGAAAAATGTCAAAGTTAATAGTAATAGTAACAATAATAAAATAAAACGTTTAATTGATAATAGTAGAATTATATATGAAAATAAATTATATACTCTGGGTGACCGCCAAAGTGGTTTAATTTCGGAGCGTCTCCGTGCTTCGGAGGGCACGTTAAGCTGCCAGTCCGGGTAGTAGTCGTTAGACAACAGTCGATAAGCCATGACAGAGGCCTATTGGGCGGCTTGATCAGCTCTGAGAGTAGGGAAGCATTGCCCATACGATTTCGACAACTATATTTACTTTGTCCGTTACACTTAGCCATAGAGCAACACGGCCGCGCGGCCCACGGCCCCGTGTTGCTTTATGCATTTAGCTCTTTCCATACTTTATTACAAATACCTTGTTAAGAAATTAAAAGAATTCCTAAAACATAAAAGCTACTACACAGTGCAGGAGTTCTATAATGACAAAAACTAAATAATGTAAGTAGGTTAGTGTTGTATATATGTATGGGGAATAATTTCAAATAATAATGTTATTTTATGTTTTTATATTGACAACTTATTAATTAAATACTACATATATCATAATTGAAAATATAAGAGAATTGATATTGTTATAATGTTTTGACATACCTACCAATACGTGAAACTTGCATGCTTAATGAAATTGTTAGTAATTATTTAATGTTGCCGTGCCCTAACAGGGTATCATGTTGAAACTTTTAATATGTAAGACCTATGTACACATGATTGCAATAAAGATTGAATTGAATTGAATTGCCTGTGGTTTCTCAGTTAAATGGCTATAGCTTACCCAATCATACCGAAGTACTCAGTTTAGTTTTCCTCTACGTTTTCGCCACTTTCACACATTTCAATTTGTGACACACACATTTTCATTATCTTTGTTGTTGCAAGATTAATTTTTAAAAGTATTTTGGTTAAGACTAATCATTATGTCTTTTAATGTATAATTTACAAATTGTGAATGGTTTAATGACCATTTATTATGGTATGCGCTACCGTCAGCAAATAGTACCATGGGATTTTATATATATATGTATGCAAGGCATTGATGTAAATCAAAAACAAGAGTAGTCCAAGCGAGGTACTCCGGATTTAATTGTTGTTTGTTTGACATATATTTATTACACGATTTGTTTTCCAGTATATTCTATTTATCTCCGTATAATATTTACGGTTGGTAAGGAATGACTGGGTTAAAACAGATTCCCCTGATCCCACGCATGTTGAGCTTATTTAGTAAGGTTTTATAATAATAATAATAATAAAACATTTATTTCAGACTGTAAATTAATCCATATTTTGTTAGTAAGCGGTCTTATATCCTATGTTAGTAAATATTAATAATCTATAATTACTATCAAGCAGCGCCTATTACTTTAGCCACCCAGTGGCTTAGTATAGGGCTGTCATATCGCACAGAAAATGTTTTCAGAATGCTATTGTGACTATTGCGTGTTCTGTGAAGTATCGATGCGACTCTCTTGCGGATGATTGCGTGGAATCCATCTGTATAGGCCTCCGCAAACATTCCGGACGCACTGCAGCGCCTCGATAGTCCCAACAGCACTCTGAAACCATTATTATATTGAACTCGGAGGGCGTTATAAGCTCGGAGCGTATACCTTGTCCACAGGCCACAGGTGTAGAAGGATTGGCAATAGGCTTTGAATAGTGTTATTTTAGCCTCCTTGCTACACCGTGTAAATCTACGGGCCAGCATATTGCTCCTCACTGCCAGCGCCTTCCGTTCCCTTTCAATATCATCATCATCTTTAAGGTCTGAAGTTATAATATGTCCTAGGTACTTAAAGGTGTTAACTCTCTTTAGGGGTGACCCTTTGAGTAATATTACTGGAACATCTGTAGGATCATATTTTAATCCAGCCTTAAAGATGAGGATCTCGCTCTTGATGCCGTTATATTGGAGATCATGTGAATCAGCATATTTTTTACAAGTCTCAATCAAGATCCTCAAAGCATTCGGGGTTGGGGCCAGAAGTACCTGATCGTCTGCGTAGCTTATATTGCTGACACATACTCCGTCGATGTAACATCCTACATGTAAGCTACTGAGGTCCCCAAATATATGCTATATATATAATTATGGTATTTTATTTTTTTTATTTTATTTTATTGGGACATTAAACAGTTAACATTACAGTATAATATAATAAGTGTAAACAACTAACGTAGTAAACGTGTAACCCACACCAATGTCCGCAAAATAATAGGTAAAAAGAAAGTTAATCTTAATCTAAACTCGCGCGAGTTTACTAAGGCGTTAAAAGGAAATCTCGATTGTTATTTTAGATGATCAATGGCAAGTTTTTTGAATTTTGAAGTAGAAAGTGCAAAAATGTCTAAATGTACAAGGTGTGTGTTATATGTCTCTACGCGGCGACGTAGAGGCGCCCGCACTCCGGCGTTAGTTCGGCACCTTGTAGTGTAGAACAGCCGAGGAACACGCGCCTCTCGCCGCATCACAGATCTAGGTACAATGTAACACAATTGATTTGTGATGTTAGAACAGTCAATTTTATTATTACATAAACCATACAGCATCAAACATGTAAGAAGTTTCCTTCTGGACTTAATGGAATACATTTTCCTATGAAACAAAAAAATGTTGATCCGAACAGTTCACAAATAACGGAGGAATCGCGTAACATAATAATATGCACCGTTAAACAAAAGTTTCACGTCAGTCCACCACCATTGCCACCTGCTTATAAAATGTTCAAGATAACTTCAAGCTGATCGCCTCACGGGGACCTACTTCAACACGTACGGTAATCTGGAAGAGCACCGCTGGACCCACGGGAGCGCATCGGTGTCCTCCCGGTGAGATGTTGCAGCACCTCGCAAGAGGAATCTATTGTTCCTCTTGAACCTCTTGAGTCAACCACAACATGCTGCAGTTCTCACCGAAGCCGTTGCTTGGTGCCTTAAGACTCTACTCAAGACATCCATTGCCTCGTAAGCACATAAGGGCAGCGGTACCTATCTACATATCCTGTCCGACATCTTCAGTCTCAGTACCCTTTTGTTACCTCTTACAACCTCTAAATAGTTAACTGAATCTAGGAGAATATTAAAAGTATAAATGCACAAAATGAGCTCAATATGTATTTATGAACATCTTAATGATTCACTCCTATGTCCCGTGAGAGCTTGTCAGGTCCTGTTTGACAATGAAGTTAGTGCTAGAGGCGGAATCATTATGATGTGTGAACCGACCGCCTGAGTATCTCGACCATCTTCTTCCCTTCGAGTGTTATGTGTTGGAAGTAAACGTGCGTGATTTGTGTGTTGCAGTCTGGCGGTGCGCGGGTCGGAGGGCGGGCCTGGCAAGAAGCCGCGCGAGCCCGGCCCGCAGGAGCCCCTGCTCAACGACACAGATGCACCGTTAGTATTTAAATAAATATCCTGGGACATTTTTCACACACGGTCATCTGATCCCAAACTAAGCAGAGCTTGTACTATGGAAACCAGATAACTAATATACTACATATACTATTTTTATTTTGTAAATACATACTTATATAGATAATTACACCAAGACTCAGGACAAACAGACATGTTCATGCACACAAATATTTGTCCCGGATGGGAATCGAACCCACGACCTGCGGCGTGAAAGGCAGCGTATCTACCAACGACCCCAACTGGCCCGTTGTATTGTTATATATTTACTTTTTCAATTGTTCTTGGCTTTTAGTTTAATAAAATTCTTCTGATCATCTTTCTCGTAAATAAAAAATAAATTATCCTTTTTTGTTTGATGTCCACAAATTGAGATACGAATAAAATATTATTTTCATAAAAGAAAACAATAACTTGGCCGACTATATAAAGAGATTGTTTATAAAATGCAGTTGAAGTATTTGTCTAGCATCGACAGTACTTCATAGTTTTATTCTAATTGTATCTAGTTAAAAACATTTTTATGTCGCTTTGATTTAATTCTCTTCGTAAGCGAGCAAGCGTGCCTGTACCTACATATATGTAGAATACTTAACGAGCAGTACACCGCGTGGCTGTTGCAGCCAAACATCGTCTCAAATCAGACGAACCAACGCGGCAACGGCTGGACTAGTACATTTTGCCTAATTCCGTAGCACTATGTCCCCCGGCATGTCCCCCGCCTCCCTACTGTGCTGCTGCTGATCCCGCATCTGACATATGTATGTGCTATTTGCATATTACAATAAACACATTCAGTGCTATCTTCTTCTTAGCGTGTCTAGTAGTGCTATATATGTATAGACGCGATTCTCTACGAGCTTTCTTTAAAGAGATAAATATGCTTACTGTTACTTGTGAATATATATCAGAATATAATATAATATCATTATTATATAATATTATATATTATCATATTTTTCGGCTTCCCACGCTGTCTGGAAAATAAGACAATTGCCAGATGAACAAATAGCTAGATTCGTGTATTTCGCGTTCTTTCATAGCATTATGTCGTATGGCATTCTGCTGTGGGGTTCGGCAGCTGACATAGGTACTATTTTTGTATTGCAGAAAAGTCAGTTAGAGCCATTTATGGTTTAGGCAGTCGCGACTCTTTGCGAACTTTGTTTAAAGAAATAAATGTACTTACTGTGCCATCGGAATATAACTATATATCAGAATACAATGTTTGTTAGAATTGCTATAATAGATAGAATAGTTGCATAAAATACTGAGAATAAAAACAAACTAGCTATGCCAGGGATTAGAGTAAGCAAAACAAATAAATCATTTTTAGGAAATTGCATTAAATTTTTATAACAAGCTTCCTACTCAAATTACTGATCTGCCTGACACGAGTTTAAAAACACATATTAAACGTGTACTTATGGCTAGGGGTTATTACACCACTAAAGAGTACATCGATGACAAAGACGTCTGGCTCTCACTAACTACCTGCACATTGCTCGCTGGAGATCTTGTAGCCATATAAACATGACTGATCTGCTGAGTTACGTGAACTATCTGTAATATGATTGCTGTCATATACTTAATTTAAAATTATTGACTCTGTCTCAAAATGAATAATGTTATTGTTTCGAAGTTTTTCTTTTGTATAGGTACCTAAATATAATCTAAAATAATAAGCATTCAGACAACCGATCGAGCATATATTGTGTTTGTCTACTAAATAATCACTCTAATTGGACCAAATCCCGTGTTCATGCCCGCATTAGTATGTTTCGCCGGACCGTTTCAACTTGGTCGTGTTGAAACAGGTAGTGATGAACCCACTGAGTTTGTTGCTGAGCTTGTTGCTTGTTGCTGAGCTGGGTCTTCTCAGTTGGGGCGCATTGGATCCGGTGGCAGCATTAAAACGCGACCGTCGTTATTAACACAAGGTCCACCATAATAATAATACCTTAATATAGACAGCACCATTGACAATATGTAGTAAAAATATAGCTAAAACTATAAATTTAAATAATTAAACTTAAACATAATCTCTTTGACAATAACTTAATACAAGCTATTATTAAATACATTTTATAAATGTTTTCATACAATCACTACAATGTTTACCTAAATATCTATGTAACTAGAAATAATAATGTATACAACTATATCACTACTAACATGTTCTGACTATTAACAAGCGCATTTTAAGTCTACGTGAATAAAAACCTTTTTTATTTTATTTTATTTATATAATAATAATAAATATTTATTCAAAAAAATATGTGTAAAAAATTATATATATTTATACTATAAATAATTAATACTAAGCCAAGCTATAGACGGTTGGTGCCTGTACTAGGTGAAACCTCTACCACAGGCGTTCTCACGGCATTAAAGGTATAATTATCAGTTTTTAAAAGATTTAAACAATATTTCTTTAAATATAAATGTATTTAAAGAAATATTGTTTAAATCTATACCTAAGATTGAATTATTTAAAATTAACTTATTTTGGAATACTAAATAACTCCTCAGTCTCATCATATGTCAACTTTTGTAAAAATTTACTGACTTTATTATATAACCTTAATTATATACTCTTGCAGGTCAAACCACAGTGGTGGTTCCTGTATTCTGCTACAAAATTCTTATGATTACGAAAATATAACTCGTTTAGTTAAACTATCAATCGATGGTATCATTGAATGTTCTGCTATAAAATTAATTCACCATAAAATATTTGTTTTATGTATTTATAGACCTCCTCGAACAAACATAGAAGCCATCAATATTTTCCTGATTAAACTCGAGGAAATCCTACAAACTCTTAGCAAGGGAAACAACTATAAATTGGTGATATGTGGCGATTTTAACATTGACATTTTAAAAAGTAATAAAACAGTAACTAGATTTAAATACATTTTGTCGCAGTATAATACAAAACTACAATTTAATCAACCCACTAGATTACGCAGTAATACTTGCCTAGATAATATCATACACAACATTCGTGGTTCTAAGGGAGAAATACTAGAGCTAGCTTTGTCGGACCACACAGCTCAGGTACTCAAGATTCCAATAAAAAAAAACCTGTAAACTTAAGTACTGGTATACTTATAAGCGTGACTTATGCCATGAAAATGTACAAAAATTTTGCGAACATATTAATAATTTACGGTTTGGTGATGTATACGAATCAAATGACCCAAATGTTGCTTTCAATCTATTTCACGACATCTTCACACTCTTGTATAACCTGTGCTTCCCAAAGATTAAAAAGAAAATTTCCACAATGAAAAAACCTAAATGGATCTCTAAAGGCATTAAATTATGTAGTACTAAAAATCGAAACTTACTATGGAAATATCGTCTATCTCCAACCACAACAAATAAAACGGCCTTTGAAAGTTATACAAGACGGTACAAAAAAGTTATAACGCTTACACAAAAGACTCAAAATGATCACTTCATACATAGATGTAACAATAAATCACAAGCTACTTGGAAAGTGATTAATAATTATAACACAAATCTACCAAAAGAAAATATCTCAAGTATTTTGATCAATAATGTAGAAATAACAGACCCGAGAAGTATAGCAAATGCTTTTAATGATTACTTTATTGACTTTGGGAATAGTACTGAAACTAATACTACTAAGCCAGCAATAATAAATCGACCTAACTCATTGTTTTTATCACCTACTTTACCAGCAGATATTACAAAAATAATTAACGCGCTCAAAAACACAAACAGTGTAGGTTATGACGATGTCTGCACCAATGTAATAAAGAGTGTGGCGAATGCGGTAGCACCAGCCCTCTGCCATATTATAAATCTATGCTTCGAGCAAGGTATATTCCCAGATAGACTGAAGCATTCAATTATTCTTCCATTACACAAGAAAGAAGATAAGAAACACATTAGTAATTATCGTCCGATTGCACTTATACCCATTTTCTCTAAAGTTGTTGAAAATGTAATTTATGATAAATTAAATAACTATTTTGAAACAATGAGTATCTTTTCAAATCAACAATATGGCTTTAGGAAGAATAAGTCTATAAATATGGCAATGCACGAATTCCTAAAAAGAGTATACGCAGGCGTAAACAACCGAAAAAGAACTATTGCTCTGTTCATGGACATGTCCAAAGCATTCGACAACGTCCACCATAAGACCCTTCTTAATAAACTCGAATGGTACGGTGTTAGAGGAAATGTTAATAAACTAATTGAGTCATATCTAACCAACCGAAAACAAATCACTCAGATACGTAGAATAAATCCCGACACTAATATTGAGACTCACTATAAGTCAAGAGTGCGGTCTGTTTGTCACGGTGTTCCCCAAGGCACAGTCTTAGGCCCATTCTTGTTTATAGTATACATAAATGACCTTCCCAATGTTACCAACCACTTTGTAAATATGTATGCCGATGATAGCTCTATTCTACTCACTTATGACCCTTTTGACAATAATATAGAACATGACATTAACAGTACATTGGTTTCATTAGTTAACTGGCTGACATCAAATAAATTGACAATTAACCTAACAAAAACACATTTAATTAACTTTAAGCAACGAAATAATGACCCTTTAGATATTGACATAAACTATTTAGGCCAATCAATTAAAGAAACTCAATCCACAAAATTCTTAGGATTGACATTAGACAATAGACTGATTTGGAAGATGCACCTTAGTAACGTAGTACAGAGGTTAAACCAATTCTCTTATGCTCTCTATAAATTAAAAAAAGTTGCAAGTGTTACAACACTTTTAACGGCCTATCATGGGTGTGTCGCGTCAATTCTCAGATATGGCGTTATGTTTTGGGGGAACACCACTGGTAAGCAAGACGTATTTGTAGCCCAAAAAAGGTGTTTACGATCAATGTTTGGGCTAATGCAAGATGAGTCATGTAAACCACTCTTCCAGAAACATAATATTCTTACATTAACCTCCATATATATTAGTGAGATAGCAAATTTTGTCAAACATAATCCTGCCTCATTTGATTTTAATCCCGCTGGTAGTCGCCGTGAAGGTACGTTACGGAAAAATATAACCTGTAAGACACGCCTTATGAGAATAAGTGTGTATTGCATGGCACCTATTATTTATAATAAAATTCCGCTAACCATAAGAACCATAAACAACAAAAATCTGTTTAAAAATACACTCAATGGTTTTCTGGCAAGAAAAGCGTACTATGACATAAATGAATTTTTAAATGATAAATTATATTAAAACAGGTTGACATTCTTTGAATATAATTATGTATTTTTTTATCTTCAATTTAATTTTAATTCTTATTGACATTTTTTTTTTCTTTTAATTTCAAGTGTAACTGTTATTGGCAGGTTTCGCTGTATTCGGATAATGTTGACATATTGTTTTAATATTCTTATTTTAATGTTAAATTATAATTTAGAAATGTTATATTATTATTTAGTATATTATGTTATTATTAAATTACTGATTTTCATACGCCATAGGTAAAACATGGCGTACATCACAATTACTGTACAACTGTAAACCTAACCCATGTTTATGAAAAATAAATGAATATGAAAATGAATATGAATATGAATATATAAATTGTAAAAGTATACAATTTATGTAATTAAGGTTCTACATAGATAATGACTTATTTATTTTATTGTAAAGATATGGCCAGAGAAAAGGATCAAACCTGTTTGTATAAATAAGCTGATGCACTAGTGCAGATAATATCTTTCCGTCTCTTGGTGTTAGAAAGGTTAGCATTATAAGTGAGCATTGTGTGTCGTTTTAAAATTGCATGTTTAATAAAGAGTTGGCGGTCAGTGAACTTGTCCCCTGCTGGACTAATTCAAAGGAATAATTAATAAAATCAGCGTAGGTACACGAGTTTAACTCCAAGAAGTCTAGTCTATAGCGTATCAATAAATATATCTGGCCGTTAATATTATATATTTACCAATATGCATACCAAATGCAGCTCCAAGGCATGTACTCTACATCACGTTTCGTCACAAAGGCAATTTGTTTAAATCACTATTTTTTATCCGCCCAGCGTAACCATTAACACATTTATATTAATATTTAATTACAAAGTAAAGGAAAAGCAAGCTTGCTCTTATCAAATCATTGGGATCTGAAGAGATTGGACTCAAAGTGCCCGATTTATGGCCTCAATCTTACAGGCCACCGTTGTGAGTTCTTCAAAGGTCAAATAGACTCACCAATTACGCGACGCCAGCGGTCGCTTCAAAAATCCCACCCTAATGGGGTCAGGCGGCGGTACTAAAATGCTAGGGTATTTTACGCTTGGCTAATATATTTGCAATATCGTATCGATTGTTTTTACAAAAACTCAGGAACTTCCTTCAAATATTGTGTGTGCCATTATAATTTGTTCCACACTCAGACCTTATCAAAACATGTACTCCCAGAGACGGACCTGTCCAAATTAGCAATAAAGGCCTCTGTTGAAGGGGCAGGCATGGGTTCCAAATGAACTGTCTTAGTGGCCAAACAAAAAGACACAAAGATAGGCGTTGACAGTATTACTTTGCCGAAGGCTCGACGTCTTCACCAAGAAGTGACCAGCAAAATCGGTGCCTACAGTAGAATACGACCTAGATTCCAGAATCCGATGGCAAATTACCCGTAAGCCATTGCATTGTACGTGCCTTGAGTCTATAAAAAGGCATACAACGAAACACTACGCTGCGAATAATTCTACGCGCTGACAAATTAAAAAGTCCCGCTGCAAACCAAACTACCTCCATCTGCCGCCCAAAATGTGCCTCATTCACATTTTCAGTGAATGTGGTTTGCTGGAAGACAATTAATTAATGAGTTTAGCTCACCTTTCTGCTTGACTTTTGCAACTATACTATAATATAGAATAAAAATGAGAACCGTCTCGACCTTTTAAATATACGCGCTATTAGATCCCGGGGGACTACCGCCTATTCAATGTTGAAATTTGATTCCGGACCATTTATGACGTCTCATAGAAGCCGATTGAACGAATAATATATAAGTATTTATAAACCTTCATCTAGTTGAACGCCGATCACGATAACCGGCGAATTGGCCTATATGTTAGGTGGCTTGAGATGTCCTGACGACATCGCGAGAATTTCAACAGGTTTAGTGATTTCCACAAGTTATATATCATAAGATATCATAACGTCTTGAGTGTAACCGCACCGCAGTATTTAACTTCCTCGTGCTGATTACAAATGTTATTTGAATTGATGAATTTTCTGATGATTTGATTTGAAGTAACTTTCAAGTTGAACACACTTTTTTGTAACCAACAAAATTGCTTCTATGACTAAAATAACACAGGTTTAGTGGTTAGGGACCCTTACTACTAAGCAAGAGGTCGTGGGTTCGGTCGTGTGTGTGTGTGTGTGTGTGCGTTTTATTTTTATTATTATTTTTTATACTATTATTTGATACAATTTGTTAGCTATCGACCAAATTATATTGCAATGGGTTACGTAGTATATTTACAGCGAATCAGAGCAGAAGCAGAGTGATTTTATTTTAATTTTCTTTAATATTTTTTGTTTCTTCCTTTAAAAGCAGCATATTTCTTTTATTTTGTTTTATGTATAATTTTTGTATCGTCTCTGTATAGCACATTTATGACTCACTGTGGCAGGTAGCTGAAAAGGCTTTCTTTTCGTCTTTCTAATTTATTCGGTGGCTGGGTGTAATTTGTATGTGTATGTGTGTGTGTTTTTAGAAATATATTATAAGTAGTCTGGTTCCCATAGTACAAGCTCAGCCTAGCCAAGCCAAGTTAAATGTACGTTTTCGTGGGCTGAAAGACAAACAGGCAGAGGTCGGCGTGCAGGTGGTAAATAAGTAATTCACATATTACAAAGGTTGGCGAAGCGGATAACCCAGTTTGTCTGGCCGTTGAATATAAAACAAATGTACTTACATATACATATATGATAATTCATATACTTTTTAACCGACTTCATAATTTCTACGGTTTACATTATGATATGTTTTACAAAGTAGAAACAAAGATATTTGGTTGGATTAACTCCACTGAGAATCAACTCAACCCTAACTGGACTCCACGCGCCATTGATGATATCTAGTTATTCATTAGCTCTTAATATTTAATCTATGCTATTTAATGCTTGTGTTGTACTTCAGGCCCACGCTGGAGGAGATCCAGAGCTGGGGGCAGTCTTTCGACCGGCTCATGCGAAGTGCTGGTGAGTACATCTATCATAGTTGCCGCTGATGGTCGTTGATTTTAGTATCGGTGTGCTAAAAACCGGCAACTATCAACACGAATACGAAACACAAAACCGACAGTGAGAAAATTATAGTCTAGCTGTTAACTTCAATATTGTTTAACTAAACGTCCAGACAGCAGTATTGTAGGTAGCGCTACTATACCTACTCCTGCCAAGACTTAATTGTTGTTGACTAAATTGTTGGAAGTGAAGATAATTTGTACAAAGAATTGGGCTTCCTATATTTACAACCTGGATACTGAAAAGGTAATTTAAGACATGACAATATTTTAGAGAAAATAAATACAATTCACTTATTTCCTTTTTGGTAATGAATAATATCTTAAAAGACTTACAGTATGAGTTTTGGAAAAAGAGAAATTAAATTATGTCTATTTTTACCGAAAAGAAACACATAAGGCATCATATAAGTAAACCTACAAAAACAGAGCAAAGTTCCGTCTCAAGTCTGAGATTAATTGAATGCGTCACTTGCCGGAACGACGATGGTAATAGTTGAATGTTACGCACCCTCTGAGTAGCCATGACCTAGCGGCCGGCAGCATCTCGCTCCACTCACGTTTTGGCTTGCCGGTCGAGTCCCCCGCGGCGCCAGCCTGCTGGTCCGCGCCACCTGACCGATCACGTGGATTGTAGGAGATTCAGTACATTCTCCGCGCCTTTGAGTGAGCTCGCTGGTATCTGTGTAGTTCCGTCGACTGTTTTCCCGTCTAGCCAATTTTTGTCTCCATCCGGATGAACGGGAACTAGGCGTATTTAACGTAGAATGTATGCCTATTATAATTGCTTCCCTATTGCTTCTATTTGCTTTCTATTCGCAAACAATGGCTCCCATCGTATTCAAGAATAATAAAAACATTTTAAGAGTGACCGTTCATTCGGATGTCAGGACGGCCGGTCACTGAGTCGTAGTGTCCTTATTAAATAGAATTATTGAAATTCCCGGTGGCCATTAATTACTTCCCGTTTGCCACCGCGCACCGGTACTACACCACAGATTGAGCGCCTAATCAAGCGTAACTGCAATGTTAAATAAGAGTTTTGCCTTTACTAATAATATTGTTATTTACCATTTGTTTTCGATATCTTTATTGCCGTGATCGTGACAGTATTATTGTTTTAAAACACTGAGAGAAGCAAACGGTAAGTAATTAATGGCCACCGTGAATTTCAATAATTCTATTGAACAAGGACACTACGACTCGGTAACCGGCCGACATGACATCAGAGTGAACGGTGAGTAACCGTTCACTCTGATGTCATGTCGGCCGGTTACAATGTTTTTTTTCTTCTAGAATACGATAGATGGAATTATTCGAGAATAGGCAGCAAACAATTGGGAAACAGTTGTTAGGCATAAATTCAACTCTAAATACACCTAGTGACCGTTCATTCTGATGGAGACCATTTTTTCTGCGTGTGCAAGTGTTGTGTATATGCTAATTCATAGTGTATAGTGAGCAAGACATGTGTGTGCCGTCACCACACAGTAAAATATAAAATTTACTTAGTATTATTGTATATAATAAATAATGTAGGACTAACTTCTTAACGGCTATCTTCCTCCTGTGCTCCTGTGCTGATGAGGCGTGTACTCTGATTGTGTTAGTTAATACACAACACTTGAATTGAATGTACTATAAGACGGCTTGTCTCGGCGGGACAGAACTTGGCGCACGGCACCTACACCCGCGCCCTTCTCTCCGGCACGGAGAACGGAACAGAAGGATGCTAGCGGCCTGATAAAGAGGAGGCGTTATTAGGTTGATATGAGGACCTGCCTACAAGGATTTCAGATTTAGACAATCTCTTGGTCTACTACTATGAGGCTTTGAAGCTTTGGGCTTAGCCAGTTAAAAGGTGATATTAAGCCACCTACCAGTTGAATGAGCAAGCTGCCAACGCTTGTTTTGTCTTTTCTCGGTTTGAGGGGACCATAAACAGGAGGCTCGAGTTTAAAAAATTGTTTAAGAGTCTAATGAAATATTTTTTGTCGGTGCTTGACGGTGAGGCAAGGGGCTGGTTCAGTACTTGCCCATTAATTTAACCCGCTAAGCAGTCACCGTAGCAAGGAGCTAAAGAAGTTTTACTTCAGTAGTGTGGTCTATAGCACACTCGTTTTTTATTGGTAGCAGCCTCTTAACGCACTGCCCGAATATCAACTTCCTGATGAGAAACCCATCGGCTCTTATAGTCACTCAAAGCTTTTTGAAATATTGAAGCTTGGAATATTTTCATTTTCTTGGGCGGCGTTGTTGCGTTTGGAATCGAACAATTCAATATTTATCAATATGGGCAAGTGCTGTATCAAGCACTTTGCCTCATCGTCAAGCACCGAAAACTAATTGCTAGTTTTTGTGCGGAACCCAAATCCACGCGGGAGTTACCGCCGGCGTGCCCGTACTCCACGCCAAGATCTCTCTTGCGCGCTGCGTGACATCATACCACGCTGTGCAACTTACACAGACCGTATCGAGAATATCCAGAAAAGATTTATCAGGTTCCTCTGTGATCGTCAAAAATTATTAACCATTCAAACGACTATATCAGTCAATGCAAGATAAACCATCTACTGCCACTGAAATAACGTCGTGATATTTTTACTTATCTTATCTTTGACTATACTTGCGTACAGCACTTCGACCCTTCAGGATGTTTTGTACTATCCCCCCTGGTTTTTATTCTATCCCTAGAGCCCTGAATGAAGTCTTTACATAATGCAGTACGCTTCTTAGGGGTAGATCCTTGTAGTCTCCTGGCTCTCTGGCTCTGGATTCTGCCATTTTGTGTCTTGCCAATGCATCGCATTTGCATATTATATGCAGCATTGTTTCATTTTCTTCCCTACAGGTCCTGCAGATCGGGCTATTCGACAGTCCTAATTTGTGTAGGTGATAATTGGTGCCATAGTGGCCCGTGAATACTGCTACTATCAGTCGTAGCTGGTTTCTGCTGTACTTCCAAAGTTTTTTGGACCAGCTTTTGTCTACTCCTTTTATGAGTTGCTTTGAGTGTTTTAATTCCTTGATTTTGCTCCACATTTGATTGTGTTTAGCTGTGGATTCATTTTTAAGGATTGCTCCTATTACATTTTGAGGAATCCCTACACACGGTTCTGGTCCACAGAACTGACTTTCAGATCCCTTCCTAGCCAGTGCATCTGCTTTTTCGTTGCCTTCTATTCCTGTATGGCCTGGTACTCATACGAGTTTGACTTTGTTTTTAGTACCAAGTTTGTTCAGAGCCGTGATACAGTTCTGGATTAATTTTGATTCAATTTTTTGTGACATCAGGGCTTTTAATGTAGCCTGGCTGTCACTGAGTATGTAGATGGTCTGACCTTCCGTCGCCCTATCTATGATCGTCTGGGCGCATGTAATTAGGGCTACCGCGTATGAATTTGCCGCTAGAGGCGCTAGCATCGCGGCAGGTCTACGAAACGTCAAAATACACTGTTTTTGTTCGGGTTACGCTGTTTATTGATAAAAACTGCGATTATAACTAAAAATTTTGGTTTAAAACTAAATAAATTACAAAATGAGTAACAGCTCGATGACTGTAATAAATATGTGAAAAAATATTTATTTATTTATTTTATTTATTTGTTCGGGAATACAAACGGTTACACACTTTTCTTAATAACTAAGTTATAGTTTATAGGATTTGTTAATGAGTAACCCACATCGTTATCCACATCTTAAGTAAAATAGTCTTAACATGGAACTACTTAACTAAGCACGAGTGAAGCTAGTGCTTAGTTAAGTAGTTCCATGTTAAGTGTTTCATAAATAGCATGCCGCAGTGCTGTGCGGGGACTGCACAACACCGCGGCATGCTATTTATGAAACACTTTAACAGGATTTTAAATATTTATCGTAAAAACATTCGTCGCGTCCACAATAACAATGATTTTGATCAGCTATAGTGGACCTTCCGCGACAGTGGCGCCGACTGGTGAGCACAAAAACGGTAGCCCTCATTATCGCGTATGTCTCTGCCTGAAACATTGTCGCGAAATTACCCATGCTTTCGCTGATACTGCAGGTGATCTAATGAATCTAGGAGTGCCTTCGGGGTGTTTTCCTTGCCTCTTCTTGTACTTCAAGGTGTAGTGGTATTAGGTCTAGAATTACTTCCAAGGCCGCTGTTGGTGTAGTGCTAAACGCCCCTGTCATTGCTAAGCAGGCAGTGCATTGTATTTTGTTTAGCACTTGTTTACAAGTTTCTAGTTTTGTTCTTGGCCACTAGACGATACTACCGTACATCAGTACCGGTTTTACCATCATTTTGTATATCCAGTGAACAACTTTGGGTTTCAGTCCCCATGTTTTGCCATATTCTGCTCGGCACATGCCGAATATTCTCATGGCTTTGTTTTTTATGTTTTCTACATGCTCTTTCTATGTGAGTGATTTGTCGAGTGTTATACCCAGGTATTTCACTTCTTTTGACAAATCAATTTTTGTGTTGTAAAGTTTTTAAGTTCCTATACCCGATAGGTCCTTCGTTTTTGTGAATGGTACTATAACGGCTTTCTGTGGGTTTATAGAAAGGTTATTTGATTTGCACCAGTCTTCTGTCTCTTTTAAAGCTTGTTTCATAATATCTGATACTATGTGAGGGAATTTCCCACTTATTAGTATCACAATATCGTCTGCATAGCCGACGGTGGCATACCGTGGCCCTGTGTTTAGGTTTATCAAGAGCTCGTCCACAACCAGGCACCACAGTAGTGGTGAGATGACTCCGCCTTGTGGGCATCCTCTGGTTGTCGTTGTATAGCTGATGTCCCCTAGTAGTGTTGACTGCAGTTGCCGTCCTTTCAGCATTCTGTCTATCCATCTGCATAGAGTGGGTTCTATGCTATGGTTCCTGGCGGCATTTTGTATGGTACTGAATGCCGTGTTGTCAAAAGCTCCTTCAATATCTAGAAATGCCGCAAGGTATATTTCTTTGTTTTCTAAGGCTGCCATTTGCATAACATGGTGTAGGGCTGTCTCGGTAGATTTCCCTGCCTGATAAGCATTTTGTTGCCAGTGTAGCGGGAATCTTTTTAGAGGCCCTTGCCTGATGTGTATCTCTACCATTTTTTTAAGTGATTTGAGAAAGAATGATGTGAGACTAATTGGTCTATATGATTTTGGTGACTCGTAGTCCGACTTTCCAGGTTTCGGTATGTAGACTACTTTGACTTGTCGCCATGCTTGGGGAGTGTACCCAAAGGCTATGCAAGCTCTGTATAGCCTACATAGGTGTGGGTTTAGTACATTATTCGCTTTTTGTAATAGGATGGGATGTATTCCATCCGGGCCAGGTGATTTGAATGGTTCAAAGTTGCTTATGGCCCACTTTACCTTGGTCTCGTTAATTATCTTTTTAGCAGTGTCCCAGTCTGCCTTGATTGTGTGTCTCGACATCCTCTTGGCTAATTGGGATTTCTTGCTCCATGGTTTTCATTGTCTCAGAGCCTGGGAAGTGAGTTTTAAACATGACGTCTAGTGTCTCCTCACCAGAATCTGTTAGTGTCCCATCAGCTTACCTGATGACGGATAGTGGATTGACTTTGGCAGTGGCCAGGGCTTTCGTGAGTCTCATGCGCTGTGGAATGCTCCCCATTTCTTGGCAGTGATTCCTCCATGCACGCCTTTTTGCTTTCCTAACAGCTTTGCTATACTCAGTGAGTTTTCTAGCATACAGATCAAAGTCTTTAGTGACTTTGGCTAGATTGAATGTTACCCTCGTTTCCTTCTTAAGCTTAATTAGCTCAGGTGTCCACCAGGGTACCCTCTTTGCTTTGACTGTTTTTTCCGGACAGTTATCTCTCCATGTTTTTAGCACTTCTTGGGCAATGCGTTCTGCCTCAAACTCTATCTCTATGACTGAGTTGAGCTTACCTCTCGGGTCGCCTAGTTCTACCTTCAGGTCCCTGACGTTTTTATATTTTGATATTTTTACTTCGAACTGTACGTAATGAGGTTGATTGTCCTGAATTGCTCTAGGTAAGATTGGCTTCAATATACCGAGTAACCTTACTTGCGCTTTAATCCCCCACTACATGTGTCTCACGTCTACTCTAACTATAGACAGAACAGCTTCCCGGTGCAAGAGACTCAATAACCTGCGCAAGGCGAGTGATATAGATATATTTTCTACTAGCATCTCTTCAGTGCGGAGGTGTTTATCTCAAAACTTTTTTATGTAAAGGCATGTTGTATTTTACATCCACCGTACACCGTATAGGTAATCCGCGAGATAGTGCACTCATTGTTTGTGTCATTTGAAAAAATATTTTGAGTCTATAAGTGAAAACTTGTAATTGGCTCACTGTTACTAATCTACAACAACATTATATGAAATTATATGTAGGCGTAAGTTTTCCATAAAATAAATAAATAATCCGCCTCCACGGAGTTTTGTTGTTTCTGTGAGAACTGGCTGAGCCCAACTTGCTTCGAAGCACCATAGCAATAGCCCAAGTGATTCTCTAAATCCGAAATCTTGGTAGGTAGTAACTAGATATTGGGCCAATAACGCCTCATCGCTACCATGACGCGATAGTTACTCAGGCAATATGTTTTGTATATTGCAGCCGGTCGGAAGGTGTTCCGCGACTTCTTGCGCGGCGAGTACTCGGAGGAGAACATAATGTTCTGGCTCGCTTGCGAGGAGCTGAAGCGCGAAACTGATCCCGACGCAGTCGAGGAGAAGGCACGCTTTATCTACGAGGACTACATCTCTATCCTCTCCCCCAAGGAGGTGAGTCGTGAGTGTCCATGTGCTCGATGAGTGCTTGTGTTCCCAGTTACTGACCCCGGTGTTTCTCGGCAGGTGTCACTAGACTCGCGGGTGCGCGAGGTGGTTAACCGCAACATGGTGGAGCCGACGCCGCATACGTTCGACGAAGCGCAGCTGCAGATCTACACGCTGATGCACCGCGACTCGTACCCACGGTTTGTCAACTCGCCGCTCTACAAGGCGCTGGCGCGGCTGTCGACCGACGCGCCCGCGCCGCCGGCACCGCCCGCCCCCCCCGCGACCGCGTCCACCGCGGCCCAGTGACGTCACACCGTTGTAAATAGTCTCGATATAAATTTATTTAAACGGGTACTAATTTTGTACATAGCTAGGTTAAGTGTGAGAGTAGGAGCGGCGCGGCCACTTCGCTGGTCCACCGCGCCGCACGCCCGGCGTGGCGCCGTCAGCGCCCTGCGGAGCGACCCGCGCCCACGCGACCCGCGCGCGGTGTCCACGACCTCCCGTGACCCGCGACCTCGTGTGACTGGCGACCTCGTGTGACCCGCAACCTCGCGTGACCCGCGCCCTCGCGCGACCTGCGGACGCCTACGCCGTGCCCGCAGGGCTGCGCGCACACCGCCGCCACGCGCGTATATAGTTAGAAGCAATAAAGGTGGACCAATTAAGTTTGCCGAAGAGTCAACGAATAAATAAATCTGTTCATGTATACGTTGTGTTTCATTGCTCGTTGCTATAGAACTAAACCTAAACCCGGTCTATGGGGAACTCAAGGTTTCACTTTTACAGAGACCGCTTTCCGTCATCGAGATCATATTACCAGATGGAAAGCGGTCACTATAGCTTATGGATGGTTAAAGCTCTCATTAGTTGCCGATATTTCGTACTTAATTCCTTTTATATATAGTCTGTTGGTAAAACCATCCCAAGGAACTTTTTCCACAACCCGAGCGATTGTAAAACGCTAGAAACGTAGGAGAGTGGCCATTGTATGTACGCAAGCGGTTTTACACACGCAACGGAGGTAATGGCTCCCCTCAGATTTAGGCTTTCAATAAAATACAAATGATTTCATTTGAATCGCCCATTTAATGTTTGTAAATAGTTAAAACAAATGTAGTTCCATTAAAACTGCCTATGCTCTTATTCTTATCTTGCTTATCTTTAACTATTTGGATTAAACCTGCGCTAGTGTTCATTGTTAGTTTGGCAGGGCAATTGTTTTCAAAATCTTTGTTTATTAAGAAGACATATACAATACTTGCTAGATTGTTTTTTAATTTAATTTATTAATAATAAATCTTTATACTTACTTATTTCTTTAGAGACTCTTGAAATTTAGTAATCTTTTTTTTAATAAAAAATGTGTTATTTTTTCTCCACAAATTACAATGTATTTTAACAACCATAACGTTAAAATCTATAGAGCATAATATGTAACTCGTGGGAGATCTGGAGTCTAAACTAAGCCGAGGCCTGTATCTTAGCACTCCAGCCAGCCTGTCAACGAACAGTTTCATAGACGTGTAGGAGTGTGTGTTTGTGTGTGTGAGATGATTCTATATTTGAAATGATTCGGCAAAAAAAGTTAAGGCGGTGTCATCAGTTGAAATCGGACAGTTTTTAATATTTAAGCCACAGAGCTCGTTGATGTAGCAAATAAACAGAGTAGGACCCAATATAGTTTCAAAGACAGTATTCTTTCTAAGACGAATCCCTCCTTGCTTGAAAATAACAATCCATATAGTAATAATTATAGATCCGTTTATAGTGTAATTAAATCTGAGTTTCAGAGGACATTTAAAATTTAAAAAAATTAGGATTTTCAATAGTAAATTTAATGAATTGGCAACTCCTGGTTATATAAAAGTCGAGCGAGATTTACGTTGCAATGGCGATTGGATCCGGTGGTAGCATTAAAGCGCGACCGTCGTTATAAACACAAGGTCCGCCATAATAATAATATTTAATTCTTACCTTAATATAGACAGAAACATTCACACAATATGTAGTAAAAATATAGCTAAAATTTAAAATTTCTATAATTATACTTCCACATGACCTCCTTGATAATAACTTATAAAATAAATCTTATTGTATTTTCTTTCATACAATCCGTGTACCTAAATATCTATGTGTAGGTACTGCGTGCTGTCGCACAGTGCATGTCGCAGGGACTGTATGAGTGCGCCGCGTGTGAACTGTCACGCAGTGCTTGTCGCTGGGACTCTAAGTGCGTGTGTGTTCCATCTTAGTGTTACACCCTCAGTTTTAGATATCTGTGGTTACATATATCCAGTATCATATGTCCAATGTTATTAAAGGCTCCACTCGCGACTACTAGTTGTGTTTCTAATCCCCTGATTCCCCTCTCGCCACAATATGCTACCATCGGTTAAACGTACATATTTCTTCTGTTAAGGATGGAAACAATGTACGGGGTTTTCTCCAGCTTCCGTGTTAAATATTAGGTCTTTACCTATGAAATTGCCGTTCTGCAGTACTGGCCATTTCAAATCAAAATAATTTTTGTTTGGCTAAGAATTCTAATTTCAAATTAATTTTATTTTAAAAACATGGATTCTTTTTTCCAAAAGTAGTCATTTCTTTATTGATTAGTGTTACATTTTCATCGCATTTCAATCTTTTTCGTCATCATGGATACGTAAAAAATTCGAGTAATTATGGAATATGAGTACCGTCGTGGCAGCAACGCGGCACAAGCGGCACGCAACATCAACGACGTTTACGGAGCTAACACTACAAACCAACGCACCACCTGTTATTGGTTTGCTCGCTTCCGTTCTGGAAATTTCGACCTGAAAAATGAACCTCGCGGTCGTCCGAAGACTTTGGTCGACAATGACGAATTAAAGGCGGTTGTGGAAGCTGATGATACACAATCTACGGCTGAATTAGCAGCAGCTTTCGACGTTAGCGTCAAAACAATATTGGTCCATTTGCGTCAAATTGGCAAGGTAAAAAAGCTTGACAAATGGGTGCCCCACGAACTCAATGATCGCCAGCGCGAAGTACGCGTCGAGACGTGCCTTGCACTGCTCAACAGACACACAAATGAAGGAATTTTGAACCGCATTGTTACCTGCGATGAAAAATGGATTCTGTTTGATAACCGCAAGCGCTCAGCAAGTTGGTTGGATCCTGGTTCAGCACCTAAACAATGCCCTAAACGAAAACTTACCCCTAGAAAAGTGATGGTCACTGTTTGGTGGTCTAGCGCCGGTGTGATTCATCACAGCTTCTTACCAAACGGGGTGAGCATTACTGCAGATGTGTACTGTGAAGAACTGAGCACAATGATGGAGAAGCTGGCGCATCTCCAACCAGCATTGGTCAATCGCTCGTCTCCGCTGCTCCTGCACGACAACGCGCGACCTCATACTGCACAGCAGACGGTCTCCAAGTTGCAAGAACTGGGGTTGGAAGCTCTCCGTCATCCGCCCTACTCACCAGACCTTGCGCCTACAGACTACTACTTTTTCCAGAATTTGGATAACTTCTTGGCGGGAAAAAAATTCAATACCCGAGAGGCAGTACAAAATGCCTTTGAAGAATTTGTTGCCTCCCGTCCAGCTGATTTCTTTAAGAAGGGCATCAATAAACTGCCACTGCGATGGCAAAGATGCATTGATTGCATGGGTGATTACTTCGATTAATACAAATAAAAAAATTCATGAAAAAAATTCGTTTAAATTTTTTCATACAAAACGGCAATTTCATAGGTAAAGACCTATTATTAGCGCCAACCTTTAGGCCTAACTATTTAACGATATAAGGCTCGCTTTTATATTTGTAGGCTTGTGTATTTAGTTTGTTTTCTAATTTATAGTTTTGGTTTATATTATTAATAGATTTGTATTATTACACTATATTATTTTTAAAAATGTAATATTTTTAACTAGTTTTACATGCTTAACTAAAACTGCGTTTGACGTATTTTTTAAATTATTATTATAAATTGAAGTACCTACCCATAGTACGTGTAGTAGTTGGATAAGAAAAGACATGAGATATTCGAGACCTATTTATTAGTAAGTTAGTGTGTATTGTCATGAATAATAGCTCTATCGTGTTCAGCTTTTTGATAGGATTCAAATTCTAGCTTGTATCCAGGATAAGTAGGAGGTAACCCTGGAGAATCCAGCCGGTAGCCCGACTTGGCAGCCACGTGATGACCCGAAAGATGTCACACCAATCTGTAACATAATAATTACAGTAAGAGAAATGTTGCGGTGGTGTAGTGAATGGGAGAGGGCGAATGTACGTACGAGCACATGCTGGTTGCCGCTGGAGATGACGAGGGGGCCACCAGAGTCGCCGCTGCAAGTGCCGACCCCGCCGGCGCCGCTGGTGCACAGCGTGGACGCGACGACGATGTTGCCAAACGTCTGCTGGCACACCGCATTAGCCAGCACCTGGAGCGACACGTGCGACTGGAACTGCGACGTCGTGATGCCCGTCACTGTGCACAACACATGTATTAAGCATATCAAAAACATTTTATTTATTTACGAACACTTCGGTATAGTAGACCTTGAAAACTTCATAATTCAACAGTGTAGTCAATTTTTATTTTACATTATTAAACTGTATAAAACACTTCAAAAATTCATAGAACATTAGTCGCAAAATCAGAACATTAATGTTTGACCTTCTGGAAGTGAACACAATACCAGAATAAATATTTATTGTTTATGCTCTAGGTTAACGAACCCAACTTACCTGACCACCTTAGTGGTTTTATTTCTGAGTTTCTTTCTCCGTGCTTAGTGCTAACGTGCCCTACGTTGTTAAGCTGTCGGGCGACTTGAACAACTCTGATACGAGGGCAACCATTGCCCGTACGATAGGTAAGTAATTAAAAACGAATGATTTAAGTCTATTAAAATCGTGAGGTGTTACAGGTTTTTTATGAAAAAGAGTTTCATTGAATGAACAAATAAACTAAATTATCGACTTCATTGTCAAAGTGTTGTAGGCCGAACTCATACGGTCCAAGGTGAGTGCTGACTGTAATTGGTGAGAGAAGGAGCAGGTTCACATTGATTTAATTCTGAATGCAGCTACTTCGCCGCGGCTTAGCCAGACTTAATTTTAAAAGTAGAGAGGGACTGGCTAGTTTTCTATTAATTAACTTTTGTGGGCAACGTGTCTTCAACGTTTCAGTGCAATTAGTTAAAAGTGCGCAAGTCTGGAGTCATAACACTGAGGTGAAGAACAATAATGACCAGCTAAGCGTAATGCTTTACCTACATGTGATACTGTTTATATTTTCACGGAAGTCTAGCTTTGCATATACTAAAATACACAGACTTTAGTGATTTGAATCTTGGGAATATAATAAGTGGCAGGCATGGGATCCCGTTTACGAGAATGAGTTTAAGAATAATACATATTCTAAAAATTAATACATAAAAATAATTAATATATATTTTATAGAAAACAGAATCTTTACAGCTTAGCGTATGCATAATATGTGTGCCTGATAATAATTGTTTTTGGTGTGTGGATACTTAATATCTATTAATTTCTTGTGGGTACGGGGTATCTCGTGTGGGTTCATTTTAACAACAAAAAGCTGATAAATTAGACATGATGAAGAATGTCAATCAAATTACTATAATTAGAAAGGGATAAAGCATGAAAGCTAATATTTACATAATGTTGCATGACTATATTAGATTCGCAGGCCACAGTGTAACTTGGTGAAGGTTAAATGCCCTTCAAGACTGTTATTCTATGCTCTATAAAACATAAATGGTGTGCGAAGAAAATGAGCACTTAGTAGAGACTCACCATCACTGGTTCTCCCATAGCCGGCGGCCTGCGCCCAGGATCCCGCGAAGTTCTGGTTGAGCAAGGCGCCGCTCGGCAGTGCCACACGCTGGATCAGGTCTGAAACAATGTCAATGAGTGAACCCCTCGCCTACAACTGCAGAGCGGCATATGTAAGCAGCAGATACTGACTGGTGTAGGCGACGTGGCTAAAGGAGACGATGGCGATGTCGTTGGCGAGGGTGTTGGAGTTGTAGCCGGCGTGCACTTGCACGCTGTTGGTGTTCACGCGAGTGCCGCCGGAGAACAGGCGCGCCGAGCCGAACACCAGCTGGAACTGGCGCGCCTGGCTGTTGCTGTCACGCCAGCAGTGCGCCGCCGTCACGGTGCGCGTGTTGCTCAGCATCGACGAGCCGCACACGGAGGTCGCGCCCGTCGTCAGGGTGATCACCATGCCCACCTGCTCAGAGAGTAGTCCTGTTATACTACACTGCCTATTCGCAACCTATTTAAAAAAATATACTTGTGTAAAATATCGTTTTCGGAGTCTTCTTTTTAAAAACTGTCATATAGGGCGTCACACTTCATTTCCTATAACCTTACAGAAACCAATATTCATACTAAGAAAGGATAGGTGCCGACGGCTGCAGCAGAGCCGCCGACGATCCTGCTGCTGTGGAGGTCGACGGCTCGCTCGGCGCGTTTGATGCGCGCTGCTTCCCTGATGCCCACGGTCTCGTGGTAGCGCGTGTTCACGGGCTCCTCGGCCAGCGCCAGGGCCGCCAGGAAAGCCACGCTCAATAAATACTTCATTGTAATATACTACGGCTCGCAGTGTGTACCTATATGTGACCATAACACCTTATATACCAATTTGATATCAAACAATCTAATCTAAACGGTAATTACTGACTAATTCCTGAACGTCCCTCACGGGAAACCCAATGAAGTCCGTTCGCTCATAGAGGTTGCTGGATGACCTCGCCAAAAGCGCCTTGAGCTACTGATACTAAATTATTATTATCTATTACATAACAATTAATTTGTTTCGAGTGCAGAGGTGCGCTGGCGAAGGCAATAACACGAGCTCTAAAAGTATATGTAATAGAACTGACACATCCAATACGCTACAGTACTGGTACTGATGTGTCTATCTTCATGTCAATCAAATGAAATCCACTGCTGAACAAAAGCCTCCCAAAAAAGTCCACGGTGGAGCTGTCTCCATCATTTAATGGGAAATACCACAATCGCCTCTCTTAGTAGACGGGCTGGCAAACGCACATATCGGCCACATAGAGCCCGTAATCTGGTGGATATTTTCTTTTGACTACTTCTACGCCCCCCCAGGGGATGAAATGGGGTGGTGAAATCTATGGCTGGTCTAATTAAAGTGGCAATCCATCGTATCTGTTCTTCGGACAATTGGTTTCACTTATGAAATTTATTTCCCGCTATCTCATTGTTTGTAAACAATGAGAATATCGTTGTACATATTATATAGAATCTCATAAGAATCGATTTCTGTCTAGAATGTCCCCCACATTCTATACGGAAATCGATTTAGACACATCATCAAAGAGGTAAACTTGAAAAGTGCCTCAGAAAGTACGCTACAAGTAATAACGTAATAGTGATAATGTGATCTCCAAAATGGGAAATCATAAATTTAATCGTCCGGCGGGTCACGAACCACATCAGTCGGCCATGCTTCTCAAAAACTAAGCCGATGGATAATACCTACATCACCGGAAGGGTTTAGCAAGGGAATCCTAAATTTGATCTGCCAGTGTGTATCGTTCGTAGCTTAACGCAGAGCGTCTACCCCAGATTCGTAGATGGTGCTGGTTCGAAGTCCCGCTGGAAGATTAAATTTATGATTTCCCATTTTTGAGATTAGATCAACACTTTGTATTTCGAATAATGCTATATAATTCAAATTTAAAGATAAAGTGCTATTGTGGGGAAGTCATGAACATGCTCTATATTAGTAGTTCAAAATGGTTATTATATCACACAATATGAGTGGTTCTATAAGTTTGAAGCTTTTGTGGCTTGACAAATCAATCAAGATATTAAAATTATGGTACCTATCGGTTCAGTACGATATACTAACACTATGAACGCTACATACATGTCCCTTACCCTTTCTTCTTCTTGCTGCACATTATGCGCGTTAATTTGATATTTACATTCTAATTAAAACATCATCTTTCTGTTAAAGGTTGTCTGTTGATATCAAACACAATACATTTATTTAAGTCATTTTTTTTTAACTCATGAATGTGTATGTTGATCATTACTGTCGTAAATTCAACGTTGGTTCTAACTGATTCAGTTCAAACTGCAGATATTAATTATATCTAGGTACCCAATTTTTTTTTTATCTAGGGACAATGTCACACAGATCATCCTAGCCCCAAACTAAGCAAAGCTTGTACTATGGGTACCAGGCGACGATATACATACTTATATAGATAGATAAATACTTATATACATAGAAAACATCCATGACTCAGATACAAATATTCGTGCTCATCACACAAATATTTGCACTTACCGGGATTCGAACGCAGGACCACCAGCTTCGTAGGCAGGAGCACTACCAACTAGGCTACGGTGACCGTCACTTTGTAATTAAATTGTGACAACCAAATAGCCCTTGTTGATTTTATTATTTTCGGGACTTGATCTTATATTGACAAAATGTATATTGTACTGTATATTGAAAAATATCACAGTCGCAGCTTCGTACACGTGCGTGTTCCTTCTGTGCGCTGTTACCGGACTCTATAAAGGAGAGTCGTAATATCGAGAGTGTATCTGTCATTGTCTCTAATAATAATGTCCTCCGGGACACTTTCTATTCCATCACTCTTATGATACAATGGGACGACTAGCGACACGACCGGAAAGTGCTCAAGTACTAGACTGACGGCTTTACGTGCTCTCCGGTAGGCATGGGGGTTTAATATCGCCAACTGCCAGACTTTGGACTTTACCACTTTTGGCCCGACCCCGGATTTGAACCCAGGACCTCGTTATCTTCGCTATATGTATGTAAGACGGGATATTTGGTCGATACTTGTTTTTTACGCCGCTGGTCGTGGGTTCGATTCCCACCCAGGACAGATATTTGTGTGCATGAACATGTCTGTTTGTCCTGAGTCTGGGTGTAATTATCTATATAAGTATGTATTTACAAAATAAAAGTAGTATATCAGTTATCTGGTTTTCAGTTAGTTCTGTCTCTTGCTGGCTAAAGTCACTCAGCTACGACAACACCGAAAATCTTTTGCATTTTCCCTTTTGATAGCTTTAAACCTACTGTACTTCAGTATAGGGGCGCACAACCCTCACATACACACACATACACACACACACACACACACACACACATCACGAATGCTGATATACTTCCTCATCTCACAAAATAAAATAATGTCACAACATGATTATTGAAACACAAACTACACTTACCATAACACCTTTATGTCTAGATTTAGGAGAGGCTGGTCATCTGTCATACAGGTTTCCCACCCAGTACCGATACCAGTCTCACACACAGATCTCACCTTTTTTAAATGTTATGCCTAAATTAGTTACTAAGACATTTTCTTTGTATTTTCCTGTGTGAGAGAGGAAATAAATCTATTATTATTGTTATAGTACAAGCTAGTGCTGCTTAGTTTGAGATCAGATGGCCGTGTGTGAATAATGCCTCAGGATATTATGTGGTTATTAACTCTCAGCTGTCATGATATAAGTAAGCTCGTCTGGATGCGATTCGGGTTCGACTCGTTCGCTATCATATAAAATCTCATAGTGTGCTAGTCTTAGAACAACACACAGTGATTTCATGCTTTACACTACCACCAACATATGCTGTATAGGAAAAGTACTCATTAACAAGGTAATATAATGAACTTGACATACATTAGGCAGTTTAAAATCCATGTTGTTTTATCAGCTTATAATGATTATTTATCAGCTTATTACATTAACATGTCCAAGTGATCGTTCGCTATACCACCGTCTGCGCATCGTTTAGATACTGTATACTATTTGTTATCCAAGTGTTCCTTATCGGTGGACCAGTGAAGGGCATTTCTAACTATTGGGGATACAAAATATATGTAAAAACCTAACACCATCAACAGGTTTGATGCTTGACCTGAAATCGAACCTGAAAATGCTTTGAATGCATTTATTTTTACACTAATATCAAAATATCACAAATGTACGAGGTAATGTCCGCACTAGGCTAATCTGTCTTGCAGCGAGCTTTACAATATTGTCATCCACAGGAACAAATAACGTAACAGCTTTAAATGTTTTGTTTTTATGCTGGATGACTTTGCGCTTGTCCACTATCTCACCTGATGGCAAGTGAAGGTGTGGTCTAAGGTGGACCGCGCGTACCCATAAGATGCCTGTTTACTCTAGCGTTGAATAAACTGTAACTGTCCATCTATAGACATTGTAAAAAATCAAACATATAATATATGGGTTTAATTATAGATGACAAGTTCAATTGGAGCTATCACATAGAACGAGTTTGTGATAAACTACGGCAATTTCTAGCAAATATCGCAATACTGCAGAACCGAATCCCGTTCAAAGTGAAGCTTATGCTTTATTATGCATTGGCGGAATCGTATATAGAGTATGGACTTACTAGTTATGGCCGTACCTATAGATCTTACCTAAAATAGTCAAAAAATAGTCTCACCCAAAATAAGACAACAATATTACAACAACGAAAACAATCTTTTCAAACATTGCAAAGTTCTACCAGTACACACCAAACTTAATTTTTTATTATTAAAAGATCAATTATTTAATGAGTCTTTACAAAACTTAATCGAACATCCTGTGCGCACCCGGGCTATTTCTACGCACCGGCTTCGTACGCGGCGCGCCAACGACTCATTAACAGCTTGCCCTCAGATCTTTGTAGTCATTTAACAATTACAAATATTAAAAGTCAACTAAAGAAATATTTTCTGGTTCCATCGAAAGATGATCTTTATGAAAACATTGAGATATATTTTGTTAAATTTACCTTTTGCGTACCTACGAGTATATGTATTATTTGTGTATATTACGAGTAGGTATGTAGTTAGTGGCCGCCATGTCGGCGGAGATAGCGGAGCTTCGCCGGGGTGAAGTTGCAAATTTTTCGCCTCTGATGTCTCCATCCCGGCCGTCGGAACCTGCTCCACAATCGCCGCCGACGTTGAGATCGTCTCGGCCACCAGCACCGGTTGTCTGCGCTCCAGCATTGCCACATCCGGCCTCGGCAACACAGAGGAGCAATTTGAATGCTCCTCCTTCGGTTCGTGTCCGGGAAGATCAGGCCTCTCCAGAAGAGAGGTTTGCGGCCATAATGGACCGCAAAATTAGAGAAATGGGGCGCATCTGGGACCAACGTCTGGTCCAGATGCGCCAGGAGGTCATGGCGGAGATCTTCCCGGGCAGGGCCATTCGCCCGCCGCTCGCTGGGAGCGCAGCACCGCCCCAGTTGCCACCCATCGCGATGGCCGCGACGGGAGGAAAGCGGGGTGGCCCGCGTCTGAGACAACGGGCTGCCGGTGCGGAGGCTGCTGCGGCTCGAGCTGCAACGGTGCCGGTGCGGTCAGCGCCACCGCCACCTGCCGAGGGCACATGGGCCCAGGTGGTGGGCCGAAAGGCTAGAGCCAAAGCTGCCCGATTGAGTCAGCCACCGCCGCCTCCGCCTCCAAAGTGGCCGATAGCACTGCCGCGACCTCCACCAACCGCGGCAGTGACTATTAACCTGCCATCGACCTCGGCCACTACCATGGCTGAGGTCATGAAAATGGCAAGGACCAAGGTCCAATTGAAGGACCTTGGCCTAGAAGCGGGGCTGCGCCCTAAGAGGGCTTTGACCGAGGGTCTCATTTTGAGAATACCCGGTCCAGAGGGATCCGCGAAGGCGGAGGCCCTCACATCTCGCCTTAAGGAAGCCTTGGCTGAGACGGGTGCAGTGGTGTTGCACCCTGTGGCGATGGGGGAGCTCCGGGTGCTAGACCTGGACGACTCCACCGACCCCACTGAGGTAGCTGAAACAATAGCCACGACGGGAGGTTGCACTGTCGCCGACGTAAAGGTCGGCGAAATTCGTTATTCCCCGTCGGGCTTAGGTTCGGTGTGGGTTCGGTGCCCACTAGTGGCCGCCCGCAAATTAGCGGTAGTCGGCCGAGCACTAGTGGGCTGGATGCCGGTCCGGGTGGTAGCGCTTCCACCCAGAGCTCTTCAATGTTACCGCTGCCTGGAGAGGGGGCATGTCAGGGCTCGGTGCACCGGGTGTGACCGGAGCGCGTCGTGCTTCGTCTGTGGCCAACAGGGCCACAAGGCGAAGGAATGCACGGCGCGCGCCCCTCACTGCGTGGTGTGTGCCGACCTTGGCAGGCCGTCAAACCATCGCCTGGGCAGCGGTAGGTGTACGCCACCAAAACGAAAGGGAGCGGGACGTCCTGCCACGTCCGCTCATACATCGTCGCGGTCCAACGAACCGGGTTCTGGCCCCGGTGGGGTGTCTATGGAGGTCTAAGAATTCTTTCCCCCCCAACTTATTTTGCAGGGCAACTTGAACCACTGCATCGCTGCGCAAGCTCTTCTTGCGCAGACGATTGCTGAGCGTTCGGTTGCCCTAGCGATAGTGGCGGAGCCTTACTCCGTTCCCGACCACCCTCGTTGGTTCGGGGCGTATGGGGGCCTCGTCGCCATTTATTGGGCAGGGGGGGAATAAGACCCCCATTGCGCACTCCTGGCCAAGGGGCCCGGATTTGTCGTCGTGGAGTGGGGACCAGCAGTCGTGGTGGGCTGCTACATCTCCCCGAATTGCGGCGTCGCAAATTTTGAGGCGTACCTGGACGGACTAACGAGCCATATTAGCTCTTACCAGTCCCGTCCGGTACTCGTCCTGGGCGATTTTAACGCCCACTCTAGTGTTTGGGGCGATGCCCGGGACGACGTTTGAGGGGAGTCACTGCTGGAATGGGCCGCCGGACTGGACCTCCGTCTTTTAAATCGGGGTTCAGTCAGCACCTGTGTGCGGTGGCAGGGGGAGTCGATCGTCGACTTGACGTGGGCGACTCCCTCGGCCATGCACCTGGTCTCGGGGTGGAAAGTTGCGGAGGAAATTGCCACGCTGTCGGATCACCGACACATACTTTTCAGCGTGGCCTTCCGTCCGCCCCGAGGCGGCCCTGACCGCAGTAGTGTTGTCCCACCGCGGCGCTGGTGCCTACGCCGCTTGGACAGCGACATGCTGACGGCTGCCGCCGTCGCCATCGCCTGGGGGGCGAGTGAGGGTGGAGAGAGGATCCCGTCCGATCCCAATTCGCAAGCGGGCTGGTTCCGTGGCATCATGTCTCGCATCTGCGACACGTCGATGCCCCGGATCCGTCCGGGTGACAGACGAGGCTCGCAGTATTGGTGGTCGGCCGAAATCGCGCGACTCCGTTCGGAGTATGTTGCAGCGCGTCGCCGACACCAGCGGGCCCGTCGGAGGAGGCGAGCCAATGCCGAAGAGGCTGCCGGAGCGCACAGGGCGTATCAATCAATCAATCAAATTATTTATTTGCCAGAATATGGTACAAAAGATTTTACATAATAATATTCCGCATATCCTGCCACTAATGGCGTGCAAATACATTATTCAGATTTTTTTAATAAAATAAATTGTTTACAATGTCAAATAGATAACATAAATATGTCAATGATGTACAATAGAATAATAATAATGATAAAAAAATAATAATAATAAAAATACGTCCATTTGTAATAAAAAAATGTCAAGTTTCTATTCTATCGTCAAAGAAGTTTCTGATATTATAATAACATTTATTTAATAGTAGCCGATATATATATTTTTTGAATAATGACATTGGTAAATTAATTAGATTATCAGGTAGTTTATTATATATTCTTATGCACATACAATTGACATTTCGTTTAAATAGCTCTAGTTTAATTTGAGGTAGGCGTAGTCTATTTTTGTGTCTGGAGCGGCTGTTTGCATGGTCGCAGAACTTTTCAAACAAATGGGGGTGTTTTTTTACAAATATACAAGTTTCATAAATATATAAACAAGGTAAAGGAAGTACATTGAGTTTTTTAAAAAGAGGTTTGCAGCTGTCTAGTGGAGAAACACTGCATATAGCTCGTATACATGCTTTTTGGGTTTTAAATACTCTTTCAAAATCTACGGAGTTGCCCCATATTATAATACCGTATCGTAGTATTGACGACACGTAAGCATGATAAGTAGTCATTGCCGCGTCCAGACTGACAGTCAATCGTATTCGTTTTAAAGCATATACAAAGCGGTCTAATTTAGTGACAATTTTTTGTATATGTGATTTCCAACTACAGTACTTATCCACCGTTATACCCAAAAATACACATTCATCGGCAGGAGACAGATGGTAATCATTAAAGTGAATGTCTAGATTTACGCTATGTGATTTAAATGTTTTAAACTGTAGTATATTCGTCTTCGACAAATTTATCCTTAAATTGTTTTGCTTTAGCCAGGTGACGGCGTCGTTTAGGGCGCTATTTATTTCTGCTTCAAAGTTATCATTTTTAGTTGTTTTAATTATTAAGGTTGTGTCGTCAGCGAATAGAATACAGTTCTTTTTAAGAGCATCAGGAAGATCATTGATGTACACAAGAAAAAGCAACGGTGCTAATCTGCTCCCCTGAGGAGTGCCGGTATTGTTTTGTCTATATCTCGATCTAAATGTTTTTTGTTCAGTTTTTACCGTTTTAGTTATTTCTACACATTGTTCTCTATTTTCTATGAAACTCTTGATCCAATGGTTTGCATTGCCACGTATGCCATAGGATTCTAGCTTTGCTAAGAGAGTTTTATGACAGACAAAGTCAAATGCTTTTGACATGTCTAAGAATACGCAACCAATGTTACATTTGCTATTTAAACTTTCGGTTATTTGTTTAATCAATGAGAAACACGCTAAAGTAGTGGAGCTATTTTTTCTAAAACCGAATTGTTCAGCCCTGAGGATATTACACGATGTCAAAAAGTTTTCTATTTTCGAGTACATGACCTTCTCAAAAATTTTAGATAAAATCGGGATTAAACTGATAGGACGATAGTTATTCATATCGGTTTTTTCACCTTTCTTAAAAAGAGGCTTTATGATTGATTTTTTTAATCGTTTGGGAAAGTGTCCGTCCAATAAAGATAAATTTACTACGTATGTTAAGGGTGGTGTGAGACAGAATGCACATTTTTTTATTATTTTAGAGTTAAGGTCATCGTAACCTGTGGAGTTTGTGTTTTTTAGGGTGAGAATAATTTTGTAAATATCGTTATTGTCAACCGGCGTTAGAAATATACTTTTTGGATTTTGTGCAATCTTAAACACGTTTGAGTTGTTATTATTACGGGTATTGTTATTAGTTTGAGATATATAATAGTCATTGAATAGTTCGCATATAACATTCGGGTCATTAGTTAGTTTACTATCAATTTTTATTGAGTCAATTTCAGAGCTTGAATTAATTTTAGTTATATTATGTTTTATTAAGTTCCATGCGGCTTTACATGTATTTTTTGAATTAGATATGTTATGTTGACTATTTATTTGTTGGGCTTTATAAATACACTTTCGCAGAATACTTGAGTAGCATTCATATACCTTTTTATTATATTTTTTATTGTGTTTAGATATATGATATTTAAGATATAACGTTCTTTTCTTTATGCAACATCGTTTAATGCTTTTAGTCAAGTATCTATTTTTTATGTGTTTACAGGTATTTTTAACCCTTATAATAGGAAAGCAGAGGTTGTAGAATAGAGTTAAAGTATCGTGTAAACAGTTGAATGCTTCATCGGTAGTTTGACATTCATATACCTCCGAGAAGGATATATTTGAAATATAATATTTGAATTTGTTTATATTTTCTTCACTAAGATCTCTTATACTTTTGAACCAGAAGCTTGAGTATTCTTTAGTCTTACTGACAATGTCAAGATTAACTTCGAGTGACTGAGCGGTTTCGTGGTCCGAAAGAGCTAGATAGTGGAGTGACGTCTTAGTATCAGGTAAGTTAGTCACTATTAGATCCAGACATGACTGTTTTCGCGTCGGTAGTTTTATGTGATTTATTAATTATTGTTTGATAATATCGATTCTAAGTCCTTGGCTTGTACAGATGTTTTTAGCATGTCTATGTTCCAGTCACCGCACAATATTATTTTCTTGTTTTTTCTTTTACAAAGTTTGTTGGCAAGGAGTTCTAAGTTACTAAGGAAAGTTTTAGCGTTTGCCGTTGGGGTCCTGTATATACACGCTACTATAAGGTTAAATTTAGTTATTTCTATGGCGCAGTATTCAAACTGAAGAGGGATTGGTGATGTCAAATTGTTAACATTATTATATTTTAGGTTACTTCTTACTAGAATACACGAACCTCCACGGCGTTGACTCTTTCTGGAGAAAGATGCTGCTAGATTGAAGTTGTTGATTCTTACATTTGATTCGGTCCCCTGTTTGAGAAACGTTTCAGTTAAACATAATATGTCGACTTTACCAAAGTCTTTTTCAAGTTCTGTTAAAGCTACCTCAATCATTTCTTGTTTGTTCAGCACTCCAGCAATATTTTGGTGGATTAAAATAAAATTTTCTTGTTTAGTTACGAAATAAATTAGTATCTTTAGGTAATTCTGATTTGTCTAATTGTTTGAAGAAATTAGTATCTTTAGGTAATTCTGATTTGTCTATTTGTTTGAAGAAATTTGTTATTTTAGTTTGGGTTTGTTTGATAGGTGGAATTGTATAGGGTGTCTGAGATTGGGTTGCTTGGTATTTGTTATTTTTATATTTGTGATGGCTGAGAAATTCTCTGTGATAGTATGGGTAATCGATTTCAGTGTTAATTTTTTGGGACAAATTCAGTAGGTATTTGTCATGGTTGTTCAATATACGAAAACGGTCAATATACTGATACTTGTATGAGCTATGTATTTTTAGGTATTTACAATTTTTATAATTGTGCACAATTAATTCTAGATTGTTGTTAATCATATTTTTGTTCAAATAAGGGTTATATAAGACATTTGTTAAAAGTACTGTATAGGAACGTAATTGATATAAAATATTACATATTTCAGTCATGAGTCTATAAGGTTGTTTGTCGTTAGAACCTACTACTAATACAATAATATCATGAGGAGTGAGACTTTGTAATAACTCATCATTACAGCTTTTTAGAATTTGTGAAGTTGTAGCGTTGGGCTTGATAATTGACGTTATGTTGAATTTGTCATTCCACTTATTTCGTCTGGTCGCTATTAAGGTTTTTGAGAGACCACGGGCTTGTTGATCTCCGAGAATAATTATATTATGTCTATCTTCTGGGTCTGGTTTCTTTACGGGTTCATTGTACAAACGCTGCTGTTCGGTATTACTTTCTTCTTCAAGTCGCCGTCAAGGCGCTATCTGTTGCGATAGCGGAAGCCAAAGCTCGGTCTTGGAACGAACTCATCGAGGGACTGGATAGGGACCCATGGGGGCGCCCGTACAAAATGGTACTGGGCAAGCTCAGACCGTGGGTCCCTCCGTTGACGAGTACCCTGGACCCGGATTTCCTGAGGAGGGTGGTAGACACCCTCTTCCCTAGGGTCCAGGACAGTCCCTCGGACCCTCCGTCACCGTCGTACCATGATTGGGACGATCAGTTGGAGGTGACGGAGGGGGAGTTGGACCGAGCAGTACGGCGACTTGCGGCCCGTAATACCGCCCCTGGCCCGGATGGAATACCGGGCAGGGCGTGGGTTTGCGCCCTGGCAGTCCTGGGGGACCGGATGAGGCAACTGTTCACCAGCTGCCTCCGTAGTGCCGTGTTCCCCACCTGCTGGAAAGAGGCAAGGCTTGTGCTTCTGCAGAAGCCGGGCAGGACCGCCGATTCTCCCTCGGCGTTCCGACCAATCTGCTTGCTGGACGAGGCGGGCAAGCTCTTTGAGCGTGTCATAGCCGCCCGTCTCAGCGAGCATCTGTTGCGCGTTGGCCCCGACTTATCGGACAACCAGTTGGGTTTCCGGCAGGGACGTTCGACGCTGGACGCGATCAACCGCGTCCGCGCCCTGTCGGAGCCCGCCGTTCGGACGGGGGGGGTGGCGTTGGCGGTGAGCTTAGACATCGTCAACGCCTTCAACTCCGTCCCCTGGCGGCGATACGGGAGGCACTGGTGCATCACAACGTGCCTCCCTATCTCCGTGGTATAGTCGGGGCATATTTGCGCGACAGGATGATCAAATTCGTCGGTCGGAACGGGATTGAGATCCAGAGGGAGCTCTCCTGCGGGGTTCCTCAGGGGTCCGTGTTGGGACCTCTGCTATGGAGCCTCGCGTACGATGCGGTCCTGCGGATAAGCCTCCCTCCCGAAGTGAGCGTCGTCTGCTATGCGGACGACACGCTCGTCATAGCCCGGGAGGTAAGCTTCCAGCGGGCGGTACGGCTCGCCGAACTCGGAGTTGCGTGTGTCGTCGCGGCCATAACGAGACTGGGCCTTCGGGTAGCGCCTCACAAGACCGAGGCGCTATGGTTCCACGGCTTACGCCGTAGGGTGGAACCTCCCAGTATGTCGATGCGTGTAGGTGACGCAGAGGTCAGGGTGGGGCGGTACATGAAGTACCTGGGCCTCACCCTAGACAGCCGATGGGGCTTCGAGGAGCATTTCGAGCGTCTGGCCCCCCGAGTGCGCCGGGTAACCGGTGCGTTACACCGGCTTTTGCCGAACCTCGGGGGTCCCAGGGAAGAAGTTCGCCGCCTCTACGGAGCTGTCGTGCGATCCATGGTCCTTTATGGGGCGCCCGTCTGGTCTGAACGCCTGACGGGCGCCTCCCGCTGCAGGGCTATTTTGAATAGCCTGCAGCGTGTGGTGTCCATACGGATCGCACGAGGATACCGGACGGTATCTCCTGGCCGTTTGATCTCCTGGCGGCAGTCGACGCGACGGTTTACACCGAGATCCGCGTCCGCCGGGAGAGCGGTGAGGCGCCAGAGCAGACGCTCATTGCCTATAGGCGGGATGCACACCGGCGCGTACTTACACAGTGGCGCGCACGGCTGGAGTTGCGCCTGAACGCGCGCCAACGTGCCGTCGGTGCTATCCTGCCTCACCTCGAGGCTTGGGTGGGAAGGAAGGGCGGTTACGTCACCTACAGACTGACACAGATACTCACCGGACACGGGTGTTTCGGTGAGTATCTGTGCCGGATCGGCCGAGAAGCGACGACACATTGTCACCATTGCGGGAGCGACCTGGACTCTGCCCAGCATACGCTGGAGGAGTGCCCGGCCTGGGAGGCCGAGAGACGAGTCTTGGTCGCTGAGATCGGACGGGATCTTTCGCCGCCAGCAGTCGTGTATGCGATGCTGGCTGGCGACTCCACCAAATGGGACGCCGTGGTCTCCTTCTGTGAGGCAGTTTTGCTGCAGAAGGAGGCCGCCGAACGGGATCGGGAAAGAGCCGATCCCGCTCGTAGGCGGAGGAGGCGTCGGGGTGGCGGCGGCAGCCGTTAGCCCAACTCCCCTCGGGGCTGCGGTGGCAGTATGAGAAGTGTCCTCAACTGCCGCCACGTGCAAGCAGCCCCGGGAAGACAGCGAACTGTTTGTGGCGCAGTCGCTGTGCCGTACTGGCAGGAGTCGGCAAATGGGGAGGGCAACCCACAGTCCTCCCCGGGTGCGTGTCCCGACCATCTGGGACACGGCGCAAAAGGGGGGCACCGGAGCAGCATACCCGCGTTCCCGGGGCTCCCCCTATCAGGCGCCAGTAGAAGTCCACGGCAGGTTAGGTTTAGTCGGTGCGAGTCCGACATACCCACCCGCAGACACTTTTTGCGGGTGGCATGCGTAGGCATTCCCCCTGCCTAATCAAAAAAAAAAAAAAAGGTATGTAGTTAGTGAGTAAATTA
This sequence comes from Pseudoips prasinana, assembly GCA_951640165.1. NCBI lineage: Eukaryota > Metazoa > Arthropoda > Insecta > Lepidoptera > Nolidae > Pseudoips > Pseudoips prasinana. The sequence continues at coordinate 36,677,322 of OX621247.1, forward strand.
GATTTATGAGACTCATTATGGCACCGGTTTAAACCTCAGTGGTTTTTTGGATGCTATTAAGATAGTCATTATAATGTATATTCCTTGTATATTTAAAAAAAAAAGAAAAAAATAAATAAACCTATGTTATAAGAGTCTGGAAACACGTCGTTTGGGAGGGTGTTCCACAGCTTAGCCGTGCGTATTATGAAAGATGAAGCAAAGCGCTTCGTACAGCATGCTGGGATCTCAACAGCAAAGCGATGGAGACCCTCCCAATGCCTGGTAGTCCGATGTAAAAAGCGGGTAGAAGGAATAAGTTCATGGAGGTCTTGAGCGCATTCTCCATGAAACAACCTGTAGAAAACCGATAAGCTTATAATTTGCCGCTGATGATCCAAGTTTTGCAGCTTTTTACTTGTTAGGTCTTCAGAAATATCCTCATATCTCCCAAATTATTAGGGGTAGTGTGCTTGTTTTGGCCTTATAAGTAGGGTCGAAAGTGCCTCAAGCGATAGTACCGTTGTGGGTCGGGTCGTTTCCTTCCCTCTAATATGGCGAAGGAGGCGATAGCTGGCCCTTACGTCATACTCGTGGCACCCGTTCACGAGTATGCTTGCGGTAACTGGTCGAACTGCTGCTGGGGTACTCGTTTTTTTTTCTTATATCATTGTGGTAGTTTATGTATAGTGGCGTGGCAAAACGTACACTTAGGATCAGCTGTTTGCACTAATACTGCAGCGCGCGAGCTCTGCGTTCGGTGAACGTTGTAACCATCTTGTCGGTGCATGCGCCTCGTCACTGCGGGGACGGCGGAGAAAGGCGCGGGGGACGAGCGGCGACCGCGGACCGGTGGCACAAGTAGTGCGGACAGCGACGCCACCCGCGACACTTGTAATCTCTTTGATTTATCAATACATCATTTACAGTCCACTTGGCTTTTATTTTATAATAATAATCGAGTCATCGTAAATACACTTCGGTTAAGAACATGGTCCTTAGTATTCGGCGGAGAAACTCGCCGGAATAAAACCAGTTACAAACAAAGGGAGTCGGCGTTGGTGGACTTTGACCCCGGCACGGGCGTTGAATTCTTCGCTTCTACTATACAACCGCACGGAACAGTTGGAGTTCAACCTGGTGGGACGGATCTGGTAACTGTGAGTTCGTTCCAATTGGATTTCTTTTTTACTTATCTTTTACGTCGTAATATAACGAATCTTATACCTTTTATTTCCTTTTTTCGCCTCGATTTGATTAAGCAAGCGCTTTTTCGATCTCATTTTATTAATTCATATCAATTAAATCATTCCATTATCTTAGTCTTGCTTGCCTTCGCGCCTTTTATGCACAAAAATTTGCACACGCGTAGGTCTATATGCGCTAAGATTGGACCCCCTCATTAGCTGCAGCTGCATACCCAGAGCTATATTACGTAACATCTAATTAGTGTGCCGTCGGGCTGTCTAGACTTATAGTGAACCGACCGCATTTCTTTTGTCTTTGTGTAAACACCTGTTTCTCATTACATAAAACCTAACGGTAATTAGCGTTGGGTCGGGCTGTCTAGTCTCAAGGTCAACCGACCGCATTCCTTTTATTTATTGTGTAAAAACATCTGTTATTATCGTAGTATTCCTTCCGGCTAGCTTTTTGCTTTTTATTGGGCATAATGAGTGAACATTCTGAGGAGTTAGAAACCCTTAAAAAAAGACGGGGTGCTCTTAAAGCAAAGCTGACTATATTTAAAAATTATTTAAAGCCTTTAAGCGTCACTCCATGCTTATCTGATTTGCAACGCCACGAATTAGAAGGACGTTATGAGCGTATCAACGCCTTATACGGTTACTTCGACACATTACAGACTGAGATCGAGGTGCTGTTAGACTCGCCCGAGGAAGACTTTAAGAGCCGGAGCGAGTTCGAGCAGCAGTACCACCCGGCCGTGGCACTGGCGCGCAGCTTGCTCGCTGCTAAGCCGGCTTCCGGAGAAGGTTCAGGTAAGGCACACACAAATGTTCGCTTACCAAAAATTGACTTGCCGCATTTTGACGGCAGCGTTCAGAGTTGGCTTGAGTTTAAGGATACATACATTTCCCTTATCCATAAAAATAATTGCAATGATGATATAATGAAATTTCATTACCTTACGATTATTTGAGTGGATGTGACTCTATTTCTGGTCTAATCGCTCTATGTAGAGACGTTATAAGCACTCTTTCGTCCGCTAAGTTTAATTTAAGAAAATTAAAATCGAATGATGCTCAAATCTTATTGAAATTATCGAATAATGTTGACATTTCCCGCTCTACGAACGTACTAGACTTTAATAGAAATAACATTAATTCTGCCTCTAAAACATTAGGTTTACATTGGCTGTGTGACTCGGATTCACTTTCATATTCAATAAATATTGATCAAAACCCGAAACATATAACAAAACGTCACATATTGTCTGTAATTAGTCAAATATTTGATCCACTTGGTTTAGTAGGGCCATGCATTGTCGAGGCCAAAATAATAATGCAGCAACTATGGATAGAGAAATATAACTGGGACGACTTAGTTTCTCAGACTGTGAGTGATCTTTGGGTGTCATTTGCAAATACGTTACCTAGTCTTAATCAATTAAAAATACCTCGTTTTGTATCATGTAGCCAGTCTGTAAGGAAAGAAATTCACGTCTTTTCCGACGCTTCCGAAAAAGCTTATGGAGCGTGTCTTTATATTCGTTCTCTACAGAGTTCAGGGTTCATTAATGTTCAACTTTTGACCTCAAAAAATCGTGTAGCTCCGATTAAAAATACGACAATTCCTAGGCTGGAGTTGTGTGGAGCGTTACTTGGTGTTAGACTGTGTACTAAAGTTCGTGACTCTATTACAATGCGCATCGACAAAATTTATTTGTGGTGTGACTCTACAATTGTATTGTCGTGGCTATCTACGTCACCTACTCAACTTAAGCCCTTTGTACGTAATAGAGTCAACGAAATACAGGAAGGTACTGTTGGTTGTACTTGGAGCTACGTACCGTCGAAGGACAACCCGGTGGATCTTGTTTCCCGTGGGCTGAAGGCTGATGCTATAAGCACCAGTTCGATGTGGTGGTCAGGCCCTTCTTATTTACAAAAGTCTGAAAACGATTGGCCACAAATGCCTAATAACATGGCGAAGCAAGATCTACCAGAAGTAGTTTGTCAGGTAGTTAGTAGTAGCAATCATAGTAGTACTAGTAAACAAAACATTGGTAGTTCAATCATTCATAATTTAATAAATAACATTTCTAATTTTAGTCATTTACGTAGAGTAGTTGCATATTTATTAAGAGCCATTTATAATTTTAAACATAAATCAACTAAACATACAGGCTTTCTTTCCACAGAGGAATTACAAATTTCATTAAATTTCATTATCCATAATGCGCAACTTCAAATGTTTCCTGAAGAATATTTCCTTTTAAAATCAAATAAATCTATATCACGGAGCAGCTGTCTTATATCATTAACACCATTTTTAGATGCAAACGACATTCTACGCGTCGGTGGTCGTCTAGATAACTCTCCCTATAGTTATAACATCAAACATCCTGTACTTATTTGTTCCAAACACCCATTAACAAAATTGATCTTTCAATATGAGCACATAAAGCTTTTGCATGCAGGACCCCAGCTTCTACTTGCCAGCATACGCCAGCGGTACTGGCCGTTGGGAGGCAGGAACTTGTCAAAGCTAATCGTCCGAAAATGTATAACATGTTTTAGATTTAGAGCTCAAAATGTACAACCCATCATGGGTCAATTACCTCCAACCCGTACGGATCTTGAATTTCCCTTTCTTAACTGTAGTGTAGACTACGCTGGGCCAATTTTGATCGCTGATCGGAAAGGACGAGGCTGTAGATTAATCAAGTCATATTTATGCATTTTTGTGTGCCTTGCAGTGAAAGCCGTTCATTTGGAGCTCGTTACTGCACTTTCTAAGGAGGCGTACATAGCGGCGCTTCACAGATTTGTGTCTCGTCGAGGCAAGCCTCGCAGCATCTGGTCCGACAATGGTACAAACTTTGTTGGTGCTGCCAACGAGCTAAATAGGTTGTTCCTTAATTCAAACGTTGCGTCAGATCTAGCCGAAGAGGGTATTGAATTCCATTTTTCTCCCCCTTACTCTCCTCACTTTAATGGGATTGCTGAAGCAGCTGTCAAATCTACTAAAGGTCATTTAAAAAAGCTTCTCACCCTTACACACCTTACGTATGAGGAAATGGCCACTTGCCTCATTCAAATCGAGGCTATACTCAACTCGCGTCCTCTAACCCCTGCATCCTCTGATCCATTAGATTTTTCCTGTCTGACACCTTCACACTTTCTCATTGGACGCTCATTGATGTCAGTTCCGCACCCACAGGTAACCGACTACGATATCACGCGCTTAGAACGCTACCAGCGAGTGCAGCATATAAAGCAGCATTTTTGGAGTCGGTTCACTGACGAGTATATTTCTCTGCTACAGCAAAAAACTAAATGGGCTACCTCAACAGGGAACCTTGAGCTGGGCACGCTGGTGCTCATTAAAGATAGAGCGCTGCCACCTCTGCTGTGGTCTATGGGCCGCGTGACCAAAGTCTACAAGGGCAGCGACAACGTCACCCGTGTCGTCGAGCTCAGAACAAAGGCTGGGACAATGGTGCGGGGCTTCAACTCCATCTGCCCCTTACCACTTAATTGAAGATTCTTCAACCTGGGCAGTATGTCGGTGCATGCGCCTCGTCACTGCGGGGACGGCGGAACAAGGCGCGGGGGACGAGCGGCGACCGCGGACCGGTGGCACAAGTAGTGCGGACAGCGACGCCACCCGCGACACTTGTTATCTCTTTGTATTATAAATACATCATTTTATACATAATTTACAGTCCACTTGTCTTTCATTTTATAATAATAATCGAACCATCGTAAATACACTTCGGTTAAGAACAATCTTGGTTTTTATTATGTCGTGTAAACATATTATTATTCGGTGGCTCGCTGCGCGTGCTTGTAAAATGAAACGTGTTCGTGGTACTTGACATACCATTGGCTTATTTTTTTAGAAATTCCGATAGTAAAATGAGGCGCGACTTGTTTCCTTCAGTAATTAATGGGTAGCTGTAATCCGCCCATTTCGATAGTAGTACAGACGGGAGCTTGGACATAATTATTGATGAAATCTCCATACCTAGCAAGTACTCCTCTCGGCCGACAGCTTCCACAAAATTTTGTACCTTTATAGAAAACACTACAATGTCTTTTTGGTACTCCGTGCACATAGGTTGTAGACGTTTTATTTCACCCACGAGTCGGTATATTATGTGATCAGGGTTCCCGAATCTCAACTGTAGCGTGGCCATTATGGTACTCGGGGATGTAGCACTAATTAACAATGCGGACACAGCTTCTTTGGCAGGACCTCGTAGACATTTACGAAGGCGCCACATATTTTCCTGTTCTGAGAACTTGCACAACGTTGTAGATTCATAGAACGCATGTTTAAAGGTCAGCCACTCCAGCGGGTCTCCGGAATATTCGGGCAGATCACGTGGTGTACTGAGTCGGCTGAGCAAGTTGGAGTCGGTCTTATTTTGTACAGCAGCGATGGTAATCTCCTTCAGAGTGCTGGCTAGGATTGCCAACGTATTCCCATCTTGAGCTATAGGTACCGGCGGCACCCGCGACGATATCGGTGCGCCGTGCAGCAGCGGTAGCGGCGGCGGTGCTTGTTCGTCGGCCGTAGCCGCTGCTTCTAGTTCAGGTTGTGGGCAAAGCGTAGGTATTACCTTCACCGGTCTCTCGCCGGGCAACGACGATGACTGCGGTTTCTTTCCATGGAATTCCAGGTAGCTGCTTCCTTCCACCCACTTTTGCACGTTCCTGTTTACGTGTTCTTCTTCCTGTGGACTGTATTCTTCATCTTCTTCATCCTCAAGTTCAGCTAGATCCGTGGCTAGCTGTTTGTCGATTAGCTCCATTCGGATTCTCGCTTTTTCTTTCTCTGCTTCCAGTATTACCTGCGCCCTTCTAGCACGCATAGAAGACGTTGAACGTTGACACGATTTTATGCTTCTCGTTGTCACGAGTTTGCGCTGTAATGGCGGCGGCGATGGTTCCGACTTGATACTACCGCCCGGCGGCGGCGCCATGCGGTTTTGCAAGTCATGTTTCCCGGCCACGTTCTGCTCAGCGTTTGCGCTTGTTGAAGGTACTGGATACGGTATCGTCTCTGATCCTTGTTGTTCCATTGTACTCGCTAGCTCGCTTCGATCGCGTTCATCCATTTGTTGTTCTTTACGCCACATACTCCGCGTGGAAACCATGTTGAACATTATATCTGGCTCGAAGACCACTTTGTTAATGTTGTGGGCGAGGGTCCAGCGAGTGAGAACACGTAGAATAGCTTTTTAAACGATTTATTGAAAATGCGAGAAAATATACAAAAGTCGCAGAGCGCGTGTGTAGTCGCTCGCGGTACGGTGCGGACTGCCGTTACAATTTTTTTACCTTGTACATCATTTATATATGATTAATTGTGGGTGACAGTATAAAATGTAATTATTAATATACCCTTAAATATTTATATAAATCTAACATAAAATCTAAAATACATAGTGTAACGCGTCGCTAACAATGGCGGTATAGTTATTTTTGATGCTCTACTACAATATGGGTTTCAAATGAAAGGAATTGTTGACAGTAACTCGAAAAAATATGTGACGTTATTCTAAATTCAATATGGCGGAAAATCCAAGATGGCGGAATAGTTATTTTTGATGCTCTACTACAATATGGGTTTCAAATGAAAGGGATTGTTGAGAGTAACTCAAAAAATATGTGACGTCAATATTTTCAAAAAATTCAAAATATTCAGAAAAGTCAAAATTTTTAAAGAAGTCAAAATTTTTAATAAAGTCAATTTTTTTAACGAAAGTCAAAGTTTTTAAAAAAAGACAAAATTGTCAGAAAAAACCCAATATAAAAAAAGTACCTCTTTAATAAAAAATAAAAAAAAGCTCCGTTTCTCTAATCCACCTGAAATTTGGTGTAGAGACCTCGATTATTCTTGAAGTCGATTTTTTAGAGCCTGTGATATCCGTAGATTAACTTTGACTTAGGTAATTTGGCGAGATGGGCGTCATCAGCATTGGTCTGCAACCTGTCTAGGAGAAGGACAACTCCATAAAACCTGGAACTGAGTTTGGTCAGGCACAAGTAAGCTCCAAGCTGAAATAAGTGGCGCATTCTTCCAAACACCCAAGTCAAGGTGAGGTCTTGTCGAGGACTGAGTGCATCGGGGTGTAATATGATGTCGTGAACGTACCACCTCAGGGCACCTGGGCGAACCCTGTTGTATATTAGCCCTTACCCTTCTAAAGGGAGCTCTGGGAGGGTCGACAAATATTTCTTCTGTACTCGTGGGAACAAAATGGGAAAAACAGAAACATCAACACAAAGGAAGAGAAGGCTGGGGAAAAGGAAACTAAAACGGCAAGAAAAACTTGCCAACGAAGACGATGACGCTAAACGGCAACGACTTAACAAAAGGCGTGATCAGGACAATAGCGAAACACCTACTCAACGATAGTTAAAACTTGATAAAGCTAAGCAACGCACGCAGCAAAACCAATTGGACGAACATACACATACATGCTATAAAAACAATTCAAAATCACCAACTTGGTTTGGTTTTCCGAGAAAAGAATGCGCTGAAACTCGTCTCGTGTCCCATTCATCGGAAGAATTTATTCGTAACGGAGGCAGAATCTGTATACTGAAGCGAGGACCAGAAGCTGGCTGGGTTCATAATTATAACCGAACTTTTTTAAAAGTATGGAATGCCTTTATGGATATTCAGCCATGCGGAACAAATGAAGCCATAGCATTTTACATAGCCAAATACGTTTCTAAATCGGAGCCGACACAGCTTGATAGTAGTGTGGCTCAAGCAATACGCGAGATTCAACATGAAGAAACGGATATATCACGTAAACTGTTTAAAGTATGTATGCGGATATTGAAGGAGAGGCAAGTGTCAGCGTGCGAATGTGCTTATAGGCTCTGTCATTTAAATTTCAGGGATAGTTCGAGAAAATGTACGTTTTTAAACTCAAGAAAACCGGAACAGAGATACAGGGTCCTTAAATTTGATTCGATTGGGACAGCTACCGGATACTGTAGTAACATAATCGAACGTTACGAAAACGGCCTACAGAGCATCTCAACTATGATTTTGATAATATGTGCCTTCTGGAATTTGCAATGCTCTTTGAACCTCATTATGTAAAATCAAACCAAGAAACGGAAGAATGTGTTGATATGTATGAACCGTCGGAAAGGCAAACCAAACAGCGACTAATTACACTTACAGATAATAGTAAAATGGTAATCAGAAATGTTCCTGCCGTCGTACGCGTGCCATATTTTGTGGCTGCCAATGACCCAGAAAACTATTACTATAGCTTACTTCTTCAGTAGGTTCCGTACAGAAATGAGAGCGAATTAATTGTCAACTACGATACAGCAAAAAAAGCTTTTCTGGCAAGAGAATCTGATCTCCGCGCAACTAACGCTCGTTTAGAGACATTTAGGGAGCGTGATAGACAGCTGGAGAATGCATTTAACCAAATTAATGCTTTTGAAATCTTGAATCAAGAAGCTCAACAAGAAAATTTGAAGAAGAATTGGAGATGCCAGAACAGCGAATGACCGATAATGAATTTCTGAATGCTAGAACAGCAATGAATGTTGGACAAAAGGATGCATTTTTATTCATAACAAAGAGTATTTCAGAACAGCTAAATAACCAAACCAATGAGCGTCTGAGGTTGTTTATAACAGGTAACGCTGGGACAGGAAAGACCTTTCTCTTTAACTTATTGAAAAACCAAGTAAATCGGTGTTACGGCAAGCAAGTTGTTAAAGTTTGTGCGCTTACAGGGGTGGCAGCACGTTTAGTCGGCGGATCCACATTACATTCTACACTGAAATTGCCGGTACAGAAGGATGGAAGAATAGCGCTAATGCCTATTCTTACCGGTAATTACTTGCGCTTGATGCGGCAACAGTGGCAACATATTAAATTTTTATTTATTGATGAAATCTCGATGGTCCCGTATGAAATGCTGTGTATGGTGGATTCCCGACTCAAACAACTCAAAAACAATGAATTATTATTTGGTGGTATCAATATTTGTCTATTTGGTGACCTAATGCAGTTACCTCCTGTGCGAGGAAATCAAGTTTTCGATCAACTCTCTAGATTTGTCCCAACAACGCACCTATGGCGTTGCTTATCCTTAATTGAATTGACTGAAAATATGAGACAACAAGATAGCACAACTTTCAAAGACCTCCTGAATGCATTACGAATTGGCGAGCTTCAATCAGAGCATTTCGGCGAATTCGCGATTGAAAAAGCCCTGCGAATTTATCCCACTAACCAACAAGTATACAATCACAACAAAACTGTTCTCGAACATTTCCGAGCTCGTGGTATAACTATTAACAAAATGATAACACAGGATAGTCTAGTAGATTGTACTCGAAAAACTGACAACTTAGATCTAAATAATATTATACCTACCATCCGATATAAACAAGACAGGAGGGCTACCTCAGGAGCTAGAAATATTCGTTGGGGCCAAAGTGATGTTGCGTTACAATGTAGATGTGTCTAAAGGTCTGGTAAATGGTGCTATTGGACATATTACAGAAATTATATGGCCCTGCTTCCGAAGAGCACAAATGTATGACACTGATCTACCATCCGTCCGTATAGACTTTGGTAAAGATGGTGTTCACCTGATTCAGCCCAAGTCTGTGCAATTTCCAGCAAAATATAGTCACGGTACCGTAGAACGAAGAATGCTGCCGATTGTATTATGTTGGGCTTGCACAGTACACAAAATGCAGGGTAGTACTGTCGACCACGCCGTTGTTTAATTAGGCTCAAAGCTCTTTGCTGCTGGTCAAGCATATGTGGTCTTGAGTAGAGTAAAATCTTTAGAAGGTCTCCTGGTTGAAGAACTAGACTGTTCGAAATTAACCGGCAAACGACCTTGCAACAATGATGCGTTAACTGAGATGTATAGACTAAGAAACCTAGCCAGCGATAACTAAAAAGTAAAAAATAAAATAAGAGTAAAATTTTTTTTTTAATAAAAGCTTTTATTTAAATGCTCTAAAAAGAAGAAAATAAAATTTTCTTTTAAAATTTCAATTATCAACTCATAACCTTATTATACACAATTTATATGTTCATAAAAGCTTGTCGCGCGATTAAATTGCGTAAACAAACTAGTACCTCTTCAATTAAGTAACTTGATCTGCTAAGTTTAAAATTAAAAAAAAAATAATAATTTAATACTTATAGGTACTTAAACCTCGCGACAAGCTTTTATGAACATATAAATTGTGTATAATAAGGTTATGAGTTGATAATTGAAATTTTAAAAGAAACTTTATTTTCTTCTTTTTAGAGCATTTAAATAAAAGCTTTTATTAAAAAAAAAATTTTACTCTTATTTTATTTTTCTAATAAATCCGAGCCAATCAAACCGTCAAAGTCTGTCTCCGAGTCTGTAGATTTATAAATATTTTAAATTTTTCGGATTTCGGGGTTTTCCGAAAATCCTCCCCACTATTCCCTGCAGGTTCCCAAGATGGAACGTCTCCTGATTCGTTTAAAAATTCCGTGCAATAAGGAGTTTCGTACATATAGTCGTGTTGATACTGTTCCTGGGGATAGTCATAGAAGTAATATTCAAAGTATGGGTCGTATTCATAGTCCTGGTAGTCAAAGTCATTAAAGTTTACCTCACGCGTTTTAAAATAATTCGAGGGCGGCGGGTTTCCTGATGTAGTCCAGTCATTGGGTGTACAATTCGTTATAAACTTGGGGACATAGTGACTCACGCCACTCATAGGTAGCGGGGCGTTGTTTGACGTGGGTCTCTGTTGCATTTTAAATACATTACTTTGGGGTCTGTAGTTAGGCGGTGGCGGACTAAACATTCGCTGAGTCCTTGAAGGTCCACGAAAATGGGGTGTATTATTTCTTGCAAAGGGTTGCTGTGCGTAGGGCACATACATTTTAGAAGGGCCAGGCTGAGGGCCAGGGTAAGGGCCAGGCTGAGGGCCAGGGTAAGGGCCAGGCTGAGGGCCAGGGTAAGGGCCAGGCTGAGCAGGCCAATTAAAAGTTTTAATTGGTGGTACGTTAAATGGTCGCATGGGTGGCATAAAAACAGGTGGCGGCATTGTGCCAGAATTAAATCTAGGACTAACCTGGTGATGAGGCGACGGCTTCGTTTCAGGGACATACTCGTTGCGTTGCTGTAAGTACAAGGTGTTCATCTCCTCGTGAACAAATTCTAACGGCTTTTCTATCGTCTCAGGGCGCATGCAACGGTTGCGGGAACCCAACGATTCGCGTAAACCGCGTAGATAGGCTTGAAGGGTTAACTTTTTATATAAATCTTTTTAAAAAATTTCGATTTCCGCTACCGTTTCATGTAGACTGATATAGGTCATAATAGTGCTAAACAAATTTTGGCAGGTTTCGTAATATTCCTGCGGTGTCATGGCACTTTGTGATAACAGCGCTAAGTCGTTGTAAAGAGAGGTCTCATCGCGCTGGTCGGCAAAATTTTTAACCAGGGCAGCTTTAATAGCGGCCCAGTTATCCAGAATTCCGTTTGTATTTATAGTACGAGATGCTTGTCCAACTATTTTATTCAATATCCCATTCAATAATGCCAAGTTACTCAGACCATACTCGGGTTCGTCTTTCGTATACGCTGCGACCATCTGATCGCATAATTTTACAAATCGCGTGAGAACGTTTACGTTCCCGTCAAATTTGGGAACTAGCCGTAGGGCTTTATAGATATGGTCGACTAATGAGTCTGCCATCGTCGAACTCTTATTACGTTCAGAAATTAAATTGATCAAATCTAGACTTCTATTTAAATCTAATAGATAGTTTCTACTATTCCTATATTCTAATCTAGGGGAACGAGATTGCCTTGGATGGAAAATCTTGGTAATTTAAAGGAAACACTTAAAATATAAAGTAGAACGACTCTAGTATGAATCTAAAGTACTCATATTCGTAGATCTGGTGTATCAATGTCCGGATACTCCTTTGGCTGCGACGACCGTAGGTTCTGGATAGCTGCTCCGGTCCTGCTTGATGCACTGACTCTAGTTTTCCTATCCGTTGGACTGCGCCAAATATGAATGTCGCCAGGCAAGGACCCAAAAAAATCTTGTATTTTTTATCAAACTTAAAATAATTTATTACTTATCAAGGAATTACAATTATATGAACTAAGTTAATTAGGTGACGACCGTTCGATGGTTGAGTAGGAAGTGACCGGTCCCACGGAGCCGAGGAGCGGGCTTCGGGTGTCCGGTACAGCGGTGGTCTCGTTCCTTTCCGGCTATGCTGATTAAGCGCCTTCGTGTGACTCGCTGTTGCGAAGTGTAACAATGGGGTAAATGCAAGTCAGCGGTTATACTGTGCTATGCATATATAACCGTGTTGTAAATAGTTAACGTATTGGGTGTATATTCGTAGTGTTAATTTTTTTGTGATAAATTAATTAACTAATTTAAATATAAACCGCTATGAGAGAACATTACTTTTGAAGTGCAAGATGCATAAAATCATATAAGCCGTTATGAGCGAACATTACTTTTGAAGTGCAAGGTGCACAAAATTACAGAAACCGCTATGAGCGAACATTACTTTTTAAATGCAATTTGCACAAAATAATCTAACCCGCCATGTGCGAACATTTGTTTTTATTGCAGGCACAACATTTTGTTAGTCGAGAGTAAGTATGAACTGCTATGATTGTATTTTACTTTTGAAGTGCAATGTACACAATATCGTCTAACCCGCTATGAGTGAACATTTCTTTTATTGCAAGCACAACATTATGTAAGTCGAGAGTAAGTATAAACTGCTATGATTGTATTTTACTTTTGAAGAGCAAGGTGTTCATTACTTTAGGACTACAAGATGCACATTAGTTTTGAAGTGCAAGGTGCACATTAGTTTTGAATTGCAAGGTGCACATTTCTTTTGAACTACAAGATGCACATTAGTTTTGAAGTGCTAGGTGCACATTAGTTTTGAAGTGCTAGGTGTACATTACTTTTGAAGTGCAAGGTGCACATTACTTTTGAAGGGCAAGGTGAACTTTACTTTTGAAGTGGAAGGTGCACATTACTTTTGAAGTGCAAGGTGTACATTACTTTTGAAGTACTAGGTGCAAAAATTCATATAACCCGCTATGAGCGAACATTACTTTTATTGCAGGCACAACATTATGTAAGTCGGGATAGGTTTGCTGTGTGGTGACGGCATGATGTGTTATCGCCCCGCCTCATCCCGTGGAGTTCGTCCGAGGGAGTACCTGCCGGGGAACGGGCAGCGGCGTTTTCCTATGAATTGTGGCCATCAGACTGCGATCGCCAACCTGTCTGCCGGGCGTGGCGATTGTGGCGTGTCCTCCCGCTCTTTGGGGGGCTGTTGTCCAGCGGTGGGCGTGCTTTGGCTGCCGTGGTGGTGAGGATGATGATGATGAATAATAGTATTAGTGTAAGTGCAATTATGCTTAAAAATCATAAAATTTTGTCACTGTCTTATATTCAAATCAATTTTTATAATACAATTCGCGAGGACGCGAAAGTAGTCAGGATGGGCGAATTGTTAGCTTGCTAAAAAAAACAATGTATAATTTCAATTAAATATTGCACATTTTCTAATTATTTGGCTCTGTGATTTAAATAAATTGCTGATTTGACTAAAACGTGTTAATTATTACGGCAGTTTGTGTAAAATAAAATATTAATTATCTTTCAATTTACGATAAAACATGTTGAATGTTTTTTTTTGTTTTTAATTAAAATTCTTAGTAGCTCTATTTTGACTTCCGACAGTAGGATAGGTTAGGTTTTAGGTTAGGTTAGGTTAGGTTTTAGGTTAGGTAAGGTTTTAGGTTAGGTTAGGTTAGGTTTTAGGTTAGGTTAGGTTAGGTAAGGTGGGGCACGTGGTCGGAAAACCTCCTCGTGGTCCGAGACTTCTGGTCCCATTCGAATATTTATATTCGGTGGGAACGGAAGTTTTTCGGATTGGTGTGCCCTGGGCATGGGCGCTGGTTTTTTCCTGTGCTTGCATGGGGATAAGCCACCGTCCGTGGCGAATATTCCGACATCTCACGCCTCTGTTCCCCCTTCTATTCACTAGAAGGGGAGTATTCAGAGACAGCAAACCCTCACGCCCCAAGCTTAGCTGCCCAGCGAGGGGTTGTATGACCAGGGGGCAATCTGGTCTAAAGGGTAGCATTTTTTATGGTTATGAAAAAAATGTCGGCTTTGGTAAACAAATTACCCCAGGAGGGTACCAGCTCCGCTGGAGAATCCCTCCCAGGTCCTCATGGATCTGGCAGCCCCACCGTATCTGGGGGGGGCAACCCAAGCCATAAAGCCGCGGAAGCCGCGGAGAAGGTGCGCACGCCTAGTTTTGCGCACCCGATGGAAGACGACGAAGGTGTGCCGGAAGGGTTGGCACACGGTGCAAGGAGGAGCAGGCGGACCACGAGGTCGAGGTCCCGTCCAGCCACTCCTATTCCCGCAGACCAAATGTCCGAAGAGGACACACGCGGGTGCGCCTCCAGATCTCGGTCCGGATCCAGGTCCGGACAAAATAACAGGAAGCGCAGCGGGTCCTTGAATAAGGATAACCAGGTGGCCGCAAAGGTGTCGACGGCCCGGAGAGGAAAGGTTCGCGCGGATCCGAGCGTAGTCATCGCTCGGATGCCAGAGCGTGACGGGCGGGGTCGCTCCGTTGCGGCAGCTCCAGTGGAGCACGTGGAGGGCGCGGAGAGCGACCCTGGGCTCGCCATGGCTGACTCGAGCGGGGGCTCCACTGCTTCCCTGCTGGGCAGCAATCGTGCGGAGGCCGCCGCTGCTAGGCGGGCACAGCGAAAGGAAGCCGCGGCTGACGAGGTCAGTGAGCTGGCCCGACGAGCCAGAGAGCAGCGCTCCGCGCGGATGGCTGGAGGGAGCCCATCGGCGGTGGCGCTCAGTCGCCAAGTTTTGGACGGAGTGGACGTGGTTCTGAGGGTTGCCACCAAATCGGGCAACCTGAAGGGCACGTTCACTCGAGCTCTTAAGGAGGCAGCTGACGGCATCCGGGAGGCGGTTGAGGTCCTCGCCAATCGCACTAGCACCGAGGAGACGGCGAAGTTGTGGGAGGAAAACGGCCGTCTCCGATCGGAGCTGGAGGACCTCAAGAGGCAGGTTACCGCCCAAAGGACAGCTCCCGCAGTCACCAGGTCCTCTCCTGTTGCGGCCCCTTCGTCGGTTCCATCGTCAGCCTCGTCAACGCCTGCACTTGTGGATGCGGAGATCGAAAAGATCGTCCGCGTCTGCATGATGCAGTGCGGTAATATGGTGGGTGCCCGCTTCGAGGCCATAGAAGCGAGGCTCCTCCCGGCAGAGTCCGTCCGCCCTCCGCTCGCCGGGGATGGACGAGGGCGGGAGGGGTCCCATAAACGGGGCGCGGCGGCTGTGGCGGCTAAACCGGGATCAGGGAGGATAGTGGCCTCAAAGCCCGCGTCCCAAATGCCGACCTCCCGGACAGCGGGACCTCCAGCGGCGCCTCCGGCGGCAGCGCCTGGGCCTAGCACTGAGGCCTGGACGACGGTCGTCAAGAGGGGCCGCAAAACGAAGAAGGCGGCGCCACCAGCGCCAGCACCCGCTGGAGCACCGGCACCCAAGAAGGCACAGGGACCGCCTAGGGTCAGAGCCCCACGCTCCGCGGCTGTAGTGATAACACTGCAGCCCGGAGCCATCGAAAGGGGCATCACGTATAAGGCGGTCCTGACCGAGGCAAAAGCCAAAGTCGCGTTCCCCGACCTTGGCACACCGTCCGGCTTCAGGATGAAGTCGGCGGTTACGGGGGCGCGGCTGCTTGAGGTGTCGGGTGACTCCAGCGGGGAGAAGGCGGACATGCTGGCCGCCAAGTTGAGAGAGGCCCTCAACCCGGATGACGTCCGGGTGTCCAGGCCGGTGAAGACCGCGGAGCTCCGCGTCGACGGCCTGGATGACTCGGCGACTCCAGCTGAGGTCCTGGCGGCCGTAGCCCGGGTCGGTGGATGTCGACCCGAGGATGTGCGGACGGGCGACATTCGCGCCGACGCCTCCGGACTCGGATCCATCTGGGTGCGGTGTCCGGTGGCGGCGGCGAATAAGGTCGCCAGTGCTGGGCGACTGTTGGTGGGATGGGTTGCGGCCAGGGTCAAGCTGGTGCAGCCAAGGGCTATGCGATGCTACCGATGCCTGGACATTGGGCATGTCCGGGCGCGGTGCACCGCTGAAACGGACCGCAGCGAGGAGTGTTATCGCTGCGGCCAGCCCGGCCACAAGGCGGCCCAGTGCTCTGCGGCGCCAAACTGCAGCCTCTGTACAGCTGCAGGGAGGCCCGCGGGGCACAGAGCGGGCGGGAAGGTCTGTGGCGCTACCGCCGCGAGGAAGAAAAAGGGAGCCAAGGCTGCCGGGGGCTCTTTACCCCCCCGACAGCCTGGCTGCTCTTCGGCCGACTCCCGGCCTGAGAGGGGTGCGGAGGGAATGGACACGGCCTAATGGCGCTGTTCCATTTCCTCCAGGGCAACATCAACCACTGCGCCAGAGCTCAGGATCTCTTGCTCCAGAGCATGGCGGAGTGGTCGATTCGCGTGGCGGTGGCCGCCGAGCCGTACTTTGTCCCCCCCAGGGATAACTGGTTGGGAGACTTGGACGGCTTGGTGGCCATCATTGGCGGGGCTCTGGTCCACCCGTCCCGAGGGCACGGCTGGGTAGCAGCCCTCGTGGACGGAATTGGTACGATTGGGGCGTATTTTTCACCCAACAAGAGTCTCGCCGACTTCGAGAACTTCCTTGTCGAGTTGGGTGCCGTCGTAGGCCGGCTCCACCCTCGCCCCGTGCTGTTGCTCGGGGATCTCAACGCCAAGTCTTCTGCGTGGGGATCTCCGGTGACGGATGCCCGGGGTGAGGTGCTGGAGGAGTGGGCGGTCACGACTGGCCTGACCGTCTTAAATCGGGGATCGGTCCACACTTGCGTGAGGCAGCGGGGCGGTTCAATAGTGGACGTCTCGTTCGCTAGCCCTGCTGTCGCGAGCCGTGTCCGCGACTGGCGTGTCGCCGTGGAGGTGGAGACGTTGTCGGATCATCGGTACATCCGTTTAGACGTCTCCGCCCAGACCACTGGCGGCCGCGGTCCACCGGCCCCGCGGGTGGACGGTCCACGCTGGGCGCGTAAGCGCATCGACAGGGAACTTCTCGAGGAGGCCGCCATTGTCCAGGCCTGGTACCGGGAGTCGGCGACGAACGGACCCGTCGACGTCGAAGAGGAGGCGCTGTGGTTCCGCGGGGCGATAACGCAAATCTGCGACGCGTCTATGCCCCGGGTCCACACACATACAGGAAGGCGCCAGGTGTACTGGTGGACCGCCGAGATCGCGCAGTTGCGCGTCGCGTGCGTGGCGGTCAGACGCCAGTACACCCGATACCGGAGGAGACGTCGTCGGGTCCCTGACGAGGTGGCCGCGCGGTATGAGGTGTACCGCGCGGCGAAGGAGGCTCTGCGGTTGGCCATGGGTGAAGCCAAGACGCGAGCCAGGGAGGAGATGTTGGAGACTCTGGACGGAGATCCGTGGGGGCGCCCTTATCGTGCGGTTCGAGGGAAACTTCGAGCCGCAGCGCCTCCACTCACGGAGAGTCTCCAACCCGAGCTGCTGGAGGAAGTAGTGGCAGCCCTCTTCCCAGCAAGAGCGGAGCACACGCCACCGCCGATGGCTTTGCCCACAGCCTACAGAGGATAACGCCATCAGCGTCCCAGAGGTGACACAAGAAGAGTTGAGGGCGGCCGTGATGCGGCTCCGGGCCAAGAACGTGGCTCCGGGGCCCGACGGGATTCATGGTTGTGCGATGGCCCTCGCTCTGAAAGAGCTAGGTCCCCAACTGACGGGACTCTACACAGCGTGCCTTGAGCGGGGCCAGTTTCCCACTTTGTGGAAACATGGTCGTCTGGTCCTGCTCAGAAAGGCGGGGCGCCCTGCAGACTCGCCGTCCGGGTACCGGCCCATAGTGCTGCTGGACGAGGTGGGTAAGCTGCTCGAGCGGATAATCGCAGCCCGCCTCGTCGGCCACTTGTGCGGAGAGGGGCCGGACCTGGACGTGAGCCAGTTCGGCTTTCGGCATGGGCGCTCTACCATCCACGCTGTGTCGAGGGTGAGAGTCCTGGCGGAGGAAGCGGTGTCCCGGGGTGGGGTGATGTTGGCGGTGTCCTTGGACATCTCCAACGCCTTCAACACCCTGCCCTGGAGTTGCATTCGGGAGGCACTGTGGTATCAAATGCGCGTAAGAAAATTACATGTCTCGCCGACTTGAATTGTATTCCTTTGGATAATACTCTGTCGCAAGAAACTGCCAAGCCGGTCGTATGCACCAAAACCACCAAGCCCAAACGTACAGCTGCGACAAGTAAAAAATGAGATTTTTTCTAATGTAGCTTCATTCAGTCAAAGTGTGTTCTTGTTTTTTAGTTAACATTCCAGTTACGTACAAGCTATACGTATGTCACGTTTATAGTTACTTCGAAACTCAAACACCCACATTGTGAGTATTATGAATAATCAAAATAGTGCATTTGAACAGGGTAATCATCACAAATTAAAATAATATCTGAGTTACAAATCACCTACTACTTGTAATTAATTGTTTGTCTACTTTTAATGTCAGGCAAAGAGTATGTAAGCATACTGTAGCCACGTTTTTTTCGGTCTTTTTAGTTCTTTATCGTCATAATTTCGACATTTTAGTCCAAATTGAATTTAAATTGAATTTTGTAAATGAACCATAGTATTTTATATTATATATAATTAAATAGCATTTTAGTACCTTTTCATCAAACTTCACATAATAGCTATAATACAGACCGCGTTACTCATGATGACACACTATTTTGATTACTTATATTTTTTATTTTTATTTGCTTGTACTTAGCTGCACTGCTTATATGTATATAAATAGTTTTAACATTGTAAATGTGATACCTTACAATGCAGCCGGTGGGTGGACTGTGTGACTTTAGTATAAATTGTTTTATTGTAAATATTTTGACATTATTATAGGTATATATATATTTATTTTATTTTATATAGGTATTTTATATTATATTTTATTATGTCAGACTGTAGTGATAAAGATAGCTTTTACTCAGCCAGTAGTAATGGTGATAGCTTCTCGAGTATACCTTCACTAACGGACACTCTGACACAGAAATTTTTCGATGTTCCCCGTAATTTCAATGTAGTTCACATAAATGCCCAAAGCATTCCGGCTCACTTCCCCGATATGCTGGCCACCTTCGACTGTAAAAATATCCATGCTATCCTTGTCTCAGAATCTTGGTTGAAACCTTGTCTCCCTTCATTAGCTTACTCACTTCCAGGATTTGAGCTCATTCGTAATGATCGTGTGAAAGGAAACGGTGGAGGCGTGGCAATCTATCTGCGTTCTAATATTTCCTTCTCTGTAGTCGACGTCTCTGAGCAACCACCACCTGCAAATGGCGGTGAGCACCTTTTCCTGGAAGTGCATCTTCACCATACAAAGCTTTTGCTTGGAGTCTATTACTGTCCTTCTCTCCGTATTAACTATTTCTCGTCATTAGAAAACCTTCTTGAAAAACTTGTACCTTCTTACAGTCACGCAATTATCATGGGCGACTTTAATACCTGTCTACTCAAAAATGATTTCCGCTCCTCATCGTTAACTGCAATTTCCGATTCTCTTAACTTATCAATCCTACCCCTTAATGCTACCCATAATTTTCCTAATTCTACTCCATCGCTTCTTGATCTTATCTTTATTTCTTCTCCTCAACACATCCATAAGCACGGACAGTGCTCTGCTGACGCCTTTTCCTATCACGACCTTATATTCTTGTCCTATAAAGTTCGCCCACCGAAAGCGAAGCCTAAAATCATCCTGCAACGTAATTTTGGTGGCATCGATCTGGAGAATCTTCGGGAGGATGCTGGTAGCATCGATTGGACACCTGTGTATACTGCTACATCTGTCGACGCTATGGTCACAGTATTTAACAACGAGCTCCTACAGTTGTACGACAAGCATGCTCCAATACGGCCTATTAAATTGAAACACCTACCTGCTCCTTGGCTATCTGATGAAATTAAAGCTCTCCAAAACAAAAAAATCGCGGCAAAATCAAAATACAAAGGTCGGCCAACGGATTTGAACCGCGACAAATATATCTTTTTACGAAATCACTGCAACAAGGTGTGTAGGAATGCACAACGCCAGCACATTCACAACTCTGTACAAAACGGTGATCCCGCTAAAGTATGGAAATTTCTAAACTCAATGGGGATTGGAAAGTCTCGCCAAAATGCAATTCCTAAAGACTTAGATGTCAATTTACTCAATAAACATTTTACTGCGTCGTCCAATTTTGATAGGGCACTTAAAATTAATACATTAAATTATCTTTCATCGCTACCTATCCCCAAATACTCTCAGTTCGTCTTTAATCAATTGTCGGCTTGTGATGTCAGGAAGAGTATACTGTCAATATCATCCAATGCTGTAGGAACTGACACTATCAGTCGTAATATGATCATTCCCATCCTTAATGAAATCCTTCCTGTCTTATGCCATATCCTTAATTTTTCCCTATCCCATGGGGTCTTTCCATCAGCATGGAAAGACGGCCAAATAACCCCGTTACCAAAAAAATCCAATCCAAGTTCCTTTTCCGAGTACCGTCCTATCTCCATACTGCCATTCCTCTCCAAAGTCCTAGAACGCCTTATTCATAACCAATTGAACTCCTTTCTATGCAAAAATAATCTCCTGAATCCTGTCCAATCCGGCTTCCGTCCTGGTCATAGTACCACGACTGCCTTGATTCATATTACGGAGGATATTAGGTCGGGCATGGAGGAGGGTGATCTGACGGTGTTAGCATTACTTGATTTCAGTAATGCATTTAACACCGTCGATCACGATATCTTGACAGGTATACTCTGCTCTATTAACATATCTCCAACGGCAATTGACTGGTTTCGTAATTACCTGTCTGGCCGCCGGCAACGTATACGTATTGATGACAGCTACTCTTCGTGGTGCAATACAAATGTTGGTGTGCCTCAGGGTGGCGTTCTATCTCCGTTACTTTTTGCAATTTTCATAAATTCCATATCCAATCAACTTATTTCATCCTACCACCTTTACGCAGATGATCTTCAAATATATTCAAAAGCACCACTTGAAGAGCTTCACGAAGCCATTCATAATATTAATACCGACTTATGTCAGATAAGCAGCTGGGCAAGGTCATATGGACTGCAAATAAATACATCAAAAACGCAAGTCATTGTTGTTGGTAGCTCCAGAAAGATTTCTATGGTAGACTGGTCGCTTGTACCACAGGTGCGCTTTAATGGTTCAGTCATACCGCTCTCAAAGACGGTAAAAAACCTTGGTATACATATTGATACCACGTTATCCTGGGGCCCACAGGTTAAAGAAGTTAGTCGAAAAATGTTTGCTTCCGCTGGGTCACTTAGACGACTTCGTAATTTTTTGCCGACCACCACCAAGATTGCGCTAGCCCATTCCCTTCTCCTACCGATTTTAGACTACGCTGATGCCAGCTATCTCGATATCACGGAGGACCAATTAAACAAACTTGAGAGGCTCCAAAATTTTTGTATTCGTTTCATATTTGGTTTGCGTAAATATGATCATGTTTCCGAATTTCGTGCAAAACTCAAGTGGTTACCTATACGACTTCGCCGGAATGCTCACATTGTTTCTCTTCTATATAGTATATTGTTCAATCCAGCTACTCCGACTTACTTAAAGGAACGTTTTGAGTTCCTCCACGAGACACATTCGAGGTTGCTGAGATCATCGAAAAATTTACGAATCAAGATACCAATGCACTCCACAAAATTTTTAGACCATTCCTTTTCCGTACAAGCTGCCCGATTGTGGAATGCTTTGCCAGAGACAGTGAGAGGTGCTCAGTCACTGGACATTTTTAAGAAAATGGTGAAGAGTTACTATCTTTCTCTTTAACGTTAAATTACTGTATATCTTATTCTCCTATGACCTGCCGTATATATATATATATATGTATGTATTTATTTATTTATTGTTAAAAGTACCCATGGTACAAAAAACCACAAAAAAATCACAAAAAAAGAAAATAATCAAAAAAAAAAAATCCTTTCTGCTAATTATGCCAACAAATACCCAAATGCCTTTTCTTTACTCCTGGTCCATTCAACGGTTGCCTGGAAGAGATCGCACTTAGCGATAAGGCCGCCATTTGTACAATCTTAACATACTCAAAGTTCCTATTATATGTATTATTTTTTGGTGTACAATAAAGAGTTACTTACTTACTTACTTACTTATCATCGGGTGCCTTCCTACCTCCGCCACATCGTTGGGGCTTACCTGGCAGAGAGGTGTGTCACCTACGTGGGACGGGATGGCGGACAACGGCACCCAATGTCGTGCGGTGTTCCCCAGGGCTCAGTCTTGGGCCCGCTCCTGTGGAACATCGGTTACGACTGGGTGCTGAGGGGCGAACTCCAGACGGGCGTGGACCTGACGTGTTATGCGGACGACACGCTGGTCACAGCCCGTGGGAGTTCGCACAGGGAGGCAGCGTTGCTGGCGACGGCGGCGGTCTCACAGGTGGTGAGCCGCATCCGGCGCCTCGGCCTGGAGGTGGCCCTCAATAAATCGGAGGCCATGATGTTCCATGGTCCCCGACGGGCGCCACCCGCCGGATCACACATAGTGGTTGGAGGGGTCCGGATCGCTGTCGAGTCTACCATGAAGTACCTGGGATTGGTGCTCGACAGCCGGTGGGACTTCGGACCTCACTTCCAGCGGCTGGTGCCCAAGCTGATGGGCGCGGCTGGGGCGCTGTCAACGCTGCTTCCCAATCTGGGGGGCCCGAGCGCAGCCTGTAGGCGGCTCTACGTGGGGATCGTGCGATCGATGGCCCTGTACGGGGCCCCGATCTGGGCGGCTGACCTGACGGCCGGCAGCATTGCTGTTCTGCGGAGACCGCAGAGAGCTATGGCCGTCAGAGTCATCAGGGGATATCGCACGGTCTCCTACGAGGCGGCCTGTGTACTGGCCGGATCCCCGCCCTGGGACCTCGAGGCGAAAGTACTCGCGTCACTGTACCGGTGGCGCGAGGAGATGCTCGCGCAAGGCGAGCGGCCGATGCAGCGACACATGGAGCTGCGTCGGTCGCAACTTCGCGAGGCCCTGGTGGCGGAATGGCGGGGCAGGCTCTCGCGCCCAACCGCCGGCCTCGTCACTATCGAGGCGGTCCGGCCGGTACTCGAGCGTTGGCTCGGGAGGAGGCACGGCTCCCTGTCGTTTCGGGTGACACAGGTGCTCTCGGGGCATGGCTGCTTCGGGAAGTACCTGTGTCGCATAAACAGGGAGCCGGACGCCCGGTGTCACCACTGCGTCGACTGTCGGGAGGACACGGCGCTGCATACGCTGGCAGAGTGTGCCGCTTGGGAGGAGCAGCGCCGTGCCCTCATGTCTGGAGTAGGCAGTGACCTGTCGCTGCCGGCCGTCGTGAATTCGATGGTTGGCGGCGAAGAGTCCTGGGACGCGGTGGTTTCCTTCTGCGAGACAGTCATCTGCGGAAGGAAGCTGCGGAAAGGGAGAGGGAGATCACATCCTCTCACCCAGCCCGCAGCAGATGCACCGGGCGTCGGCGGAGGGCGGATAACGCCCTCTTCCAGCCCCCCTAAATGGGTCCAGGGGCGACGGACTCGGGGGCGTCCGTCGCCCACTACACATCTGGACCCGAGGCGGCGGCGCGACGTATTCCACGCGCGCCCCTCTTAGACGTTGCGGGGGGAGTTTAACACCTCACTCCCCCCGCTAATGCGAGGAGGCTCGCAAACATGGGCCAGCACCAGCCGGGGGTTGCGGAAGTATCGTTTGTTCCCGCGACCCCAGGCGCAGGTGTGAGATGGAACACCGGGGTGGTTTTTAGTCAGTAGGAGTCTGACAGACCCCTCCGCCTCCCCCAAGGCGGAGGACATTCATGCAGGATTTTCCACCCACCAAAAAAAAAAAAAAGTTAGGTTTTAGGTTAGGTTAGGTTATTTCTATGTGTTATGAGAAATGTCGGCTTTGGGAAACATATTACCCCAGGAGGGTACCAGCTGCGCTGGAGAATCCCTCCCAGGTCCTCATGGATCTGGCAGCCCCACCGTATCTGGGGGGGGCAACCAAAGCTCTAAAACCGCGGAAGCCGCGGAGAAGGTGCGCACGCCCAGTTTTGCGCACCCGATGGAGGATGACGAAGTGGTGCAGGAAGGGGTTGCACGCGGTGCAAGGAGGAGCAGGCGGACCACGAGGTCGAGGTCTCGTCCAGCCACCCCTATTTCCGCTTGCAACAGCCGAGAAGGCGCCAGTCCCAACAGGGACCAAATGTCCGAGGAGGACACAAGCGGCTGCGCGTCCAGGTCCCGGTCCGGATCCATGCCCGGACAAAGGGATAGGAAGCGCAGCGGCTCCTTAAACGTGGAGAACCTGGTGGCCGCAAAGGTCTCCACGGCCCGGAGAGGGAAGGCTCGCGCGGTTCCGAGCGTAGTCATCGCTCGGATGCCGGAGCTTGACGGGCGGGGTCGCTTCGTTGCGGCAGCTCCAGTGGAGCACACGGAGAGCGCGGAGAGCGACGCCGGCCTCGCCATGGCTGACTCGAGCGGAGGCTCCACTGCGTCCCTGCTGGGCAGTAATCGTGCGGAGGCCGCTGCTGCTAGGCGGGCACAGCGAAGGGAAGTCGCGGCTGATGAGGTCAGCGAGTTGGCCCGGCAAGCCCGAGAGCGGCACTCCGCTCGGATCGCTGGAGGGAGCCCATCGGCGGTGGCACTTAGCCGCCAGGTTTTGAACGGCGTGGACGTGGTCCTGAGGGTTGCCACTAAATCGGGCAACCTGAAGGGTACGTTCACGCGTGCTCTAAAGGAGGCAGCTGATGGAATCCGCGAGGCGGTTGAGGTCCTCGTCCATCGTACTGGCACGGAGGAGACGGCGAAGTTGTGGGAGGAGAACGGCCTTCTCCGATCTGAGCTGGAGGACCTCAAGCGGCAGGTTGCCGTCCAAGGGACAGCTCCTGCGGTCACTGGGTCCTCTCCTGTGGCGGCCCCACCGTCGGTTCCATCGCCGACCTCATCATCGGCGCGTGCACTAGTGGATGCGGAGGTCGAGAAGATCGTCCGCATCTGCATGATGCAGTGTGGTGACATGGTGGGTGCCCGCCTCGCGGCCATAGAGGGGAGACTTCTCCCGGCAGAGTCCGTCCGCCCTCCGCTCGCCGGGGACGGGCGAAGGGGGGAGGGGTCCAACAAACGGGGCCCGGCGGCCGCGGTGGCCGCGACGGCTGGGGTGGCTAAACCAGGCCGATCGGGGAGGACAGCGGCCCCAAAACCCGCGCCTCAAATGCCCACCTCCCGAACAGCGGGACCTCCAGCGGCGCCTCCGGCGGCTGCGCCTGGGCCTAGCACGGAGGCCTGGTCGACAGTCGTCAAGAGGGGCCGCAAAAAGAAGAAGGCGGCGCCGCCAGCACCAACACCGGCACCCCAGAAGGCGAAGGGACCGCCTAAGGTCAGAGCCCCACGCTCCGCGGCTGTAGTGATAACACTGCTGCCCGGAGCCGTCGAAAGGGGCATTACATACAAGGCGGTCCTAACGGAGGCAAAAGCCAAAGTCGCGTTCCCTGACCTTGGCACACCATCCGGCTTTAGAATAAAGTCGGCGGTGACGGGGGCGCGGCTCCTCGAGGTGTCGGGTGAGTCCAGTGGGCAGAAGGCGGATATTCTAGCCGCCAAGCTGAAGGAGGCCCTCAACCCGGAGGACGTCCGGGTGTCCAGGCCGGTTAAGACCGCGGAGCTGCGTGTCGACGGCCTGGATGACTCGACCACTCCGGCTGAAGTTGTGGCGGCCATTGCCCGAGCCGGCGGATGTCCGTCTGGCGATGTGCGGACGGGCGAGATTCGCGCCGACGCCTCCGGACTCGGCTTCATATGGGTGCGGTGTCCGGTGGCGGCGGCGAGTAAGGTCGCCAACGCTGGGCGACTATTGGTGGGGTGGGTTGCAGCCAGGGTCAAGCTGGTGCAGCCCAGGGCTATGCGGTGTTACCGATGCCTGGACATTGGGCATGTCCGGGCGCGGTGCACTGCTGAAACGGACCGCAGCGAGGAATGCTATCGCTGCGGCCAGCCCGGCCACAAGGCGGCCCAGTGCTCTGCGGCGCCAAACTGCAGCCTCTGTACAGCTGCAGGGAGGCCCGCGGGGCACAGAGCGGGCGGGAAGGCCTGTGGCGCTACCGCCAACAATAAGTAGAAAAAGGGAGCCAAGGCTGCCGGGGGCTCTTTACCCCCCCGACAGCCTGGCTGCCCTTCGGCCGACTCCCGGCCTGAGAGGGGTGCGGAGGGAATGGACACGGCCTAATGGCGCTGTTCCATTTCCTCCAGGGCAACATCAACCACTGTGCCAGAGCTCAGGATCTCTTGCTCCAGAGCATGGCAGAGTGGTCGATTCGCGTGGCGGTGGTCGCCGAGCCGTACTTTGTCCCCCCCAGGGATAACTGGTTGGGAGACTTGGACGGCTTGGTGGCCATAATTGGCGGGGCTCTGGTCCACCCGTCCCGAGGTCACGGCTGGGTAGCAGCCCTCGTGGACGGCATTGGTACAATTGGGGCGTATTTTTCGCCCAACAAGAGTCTCGCCGACTTCGAGAATTTCCTTGTCGAGTTGGGTGCCGTCGTAGGCCGACTCCACCCTCGCCCCGTGCTGTTGCTCGGGGATCTCAACGCCAAGTCTGCGGCGTGGGGATCTCCGGTGACGGATGCCCGGGGTGAGGTGCTGGAGGAGTGGGCGGTCACGACTGGCCTGACCGTCCTAAATCGGGGGTCGGTCCACACTTGCGTGCGGCAGCGGGGTGGTTCAATAGTGGACGTCTCGTTCGCTAGCCCTGCTGTCGCGAGCCGTGTCCACGACTGGCGTGTCGCCGTGGAGGTGGAGACATTATCGGATCATCGGTACATCCGTTTCGACGTCTCCGCCCAGACCACTGGTGGCCGCGGTCCACCGGCCCCGCGGGTGGACGGTCCACGCTGGGCGCGTAAGCGCATCGACAGGGAACTTCTCGAGGAGGCCGCCATTGTCCAGGCCTGGTACCGGGAGTCGGCGACGAACGGACCCGTCGACGTCGAAGAGGAGGCGCTGTGGTTCCGCGGGGCGATGACGCAAATCTGCGACGCGTCTATGCCCCGGGTTCACACACATACAGGAAGGCGCCAGGTGTACTGGTGGACCGCCGAGATCGCGCAGTTGCGCGTCGCGTGCGTGGCGGTCAGACGCCAGTACACCCGATACCGGAGGAGACGTCGTCGGGTCCCTGACGAAGAGGCCGCGCTGTATGAGGTGTACCGCGCGGCGAAGGAGGCTCTGCGGCTGGCCATCGGTGAAGCCAAGACGCGAGCCAGGGAGGAGATGTTGGAGACTCTGGACGGAGATCCGTGGGGGCGCCCTTATCGTGCGGTTCGAGGGAAACTTCGAGCCGCGGCGCCTCCACTCACTGAGAGTCTCCAACCCGAGCTGCTGGAGGAAGTAGTGGCAGCCCTCTTACCGGCAAGAGCGGATCACATGCCACCGCCGATGGCTTTGCCCACAGCCGCAGAGCCTACAGAGGAGAATGCCATCAGCGTCCCAGAGGTGACACAGGAAGAGTTGAGGGCGGCCGTGATGCGGCTCCGGGCCAAAAACGTGGCTCCGGGGCCTGACGGGATTCACGGTTGTGCGTTGGCCCTCGCTCTGAAAGAGCTAGGTCCCCAACTGACGGGACTCTACACAGCGTGCCTTGAGCGGGGCCAGTTTCCCACTCTGTGGAAATCTGGTCGTCTGGTCCTGCTCAGAAAGGCGGGGCGCCCTGCAGACTCACCGTCCGGGTACCGGCCCATAGTGCTGCTAGACGAGGTGGGCAAGCTGCTCGAGCGAATAATCGCAGCCCGCCTTGTCGGCCACTTGTGCGGAGAGGGGCCGGACCTGGACGAGAGCCAGTTCGGCTTTCGGCATGGGCGCTCTACCATACACGCTGTGTCGAGGGTGAGAGTCCTGGCGGAGGAAGCGGTGTCCCGGGGTGGGGTGATGTTGGCGGTGTCCTTGGACATCTCCAACGCCTTCAACACCCTGCCCTGGAGTTGCATTCGGGAGGCACTGCGATATCATCGGGTGCCTTCCTACCTCCGCCACATCGTTGGGGCTTACCTGGCGGAGAGGTGTGTCACCTACGTGGGACGTGATGGCGGACACCGGCACTCAATGTCGTGCGGTGTTCCACAGGGTTCGGTTTTGGGCCCGCTCCTGTGGAACATCGGGTACGACTGGGTGCTGAGGGGCGCACTCCAGCCGGGCGTGGACCTGACGTGTTATGCGGACGACACGCTGGTCACGGCCCGTGGGAGTTCGCACAGGGAGGCAGCGTTGCTGGCGACGGCGGCGGTCTCACAGGTGGTGAGCCGCATCCGGCGCCTCGGTCTGGAGGTGGCCCTCAACAAGTCGGAGGCCATGATGTTCCATGGTCCCCGGCGGGCGCCGCCGCCCGGATCACACATTGTGGTTGGGGGGGTCCGGATCGCTGTCGAGCCTACCATGAAGTACCTAGGATTGGTGCTCGACAGCCGGTGGGACTTCGGACCTCACTTCCGGCGGCTGGTGCCCAAGCTGATGGGCGCGGCTGGGGCGCTTTCAACGCTGCTTCCCAATCTGGGGGGGCCAAGCGCAGCCTGTAGGCGGCTCTACATGGGGATCGTGCGATCGATGGCCCTGTACGGGGCCCCGATCTGGGCGGCTGACCTGACGGCCGGTAGTATTGCTGTTCTGCGGAGACCGCAGAGAGCTATGGCCGTCAGAGTCATCAGGGGTTATCGCACGGTCTCCTATGAGGCGGCCTGTGTACTGGCCGGATCCCCGCCCTGGGACCTCGAGGCGAAAGTACTCGCGTCACTGTACCGGTGGCGCGAGGAGATGCTGGCGCAAGGCGAGCGGCCGATGCAGCCACACATGGGGCTGCGTCGGTCGCAGCTTCGCGAGGCCCTGGTGGCGGAATGGCGGGACAGGCTCTCGCGCCCAACCGCCGGCCTCGTCACTATCGAGGCGGTCCGGCCGGTACTCGAGCGTTGGCTCGGGAGGAGGCACGGCTCCCTGTCGTTTCGGGTGACGCAGGTACTGTCGGGGCATGGCTGCTTCGGGAAGTACCTGTGTCGCATAAACAGGGAGCCGGACGCCCGGTGTCACCACTGCGTCGACTGTCGGGAGGACACGGCGCTGCACACGCTGGCAGAGTGTGCCGCTTGGGAGGAGCAGCGCCGTGCCCTCATTTCTGGAGTAGGCAGTGACCTGTCGCTGCCGGCCGTCGTGAATTCGATGGTTGGCGGCGAGGAGTCCTGGGACGCGGTGGTTTCCTTCTGCGAGACAGTCGTCTCGCAGAAGGAAGCTGCAGAAAGGGAGAGGGAGATCACATCCTCCCACCCCGTCCGCAGCAGACGCACCGGGCGTCGGCGGAGGGCGGATAACGCCCTCTTTCGGCCCCCCTAAAATGGGTCCAGGGGCGACGGACTCGGGGGCGTCCGTCGCCCACTACACATCTGGACCCGAGGCGGCGGCGCGACGTGTTCCACGCGCGCCCCTCTTAGACGTTGCGGGGGGGAGTTTAACACCTCACTCCCCCCGCTAATGCGAGGAGGCCCGCATACGTGGGCCAGCACCAGCCGGGGGTTGCGGAAGTATCGTTTGTTCCCGCGACCCCCGGCGCAGGTGTGAGATGGAACACCGGGGTGGTTTTTAGTCAGTAGGAGTCTGACAGACCCCTCCGCCTCCCCCGAGGCGGAGGACATCCATGCAGGATTTTCCACCCCGCAAAAAAAAAAAAAAAAAAAAAAAAAAAAAAAAAAAAAAAAAAAAAAAAAAAAAAGGTTTTAGGTTAGGTTAGGTTAGGTTTTAGGTTAGGTTAGGTTTTAGGTTAGGTTAGGTTAGGTTTTAGGTTAGGTTTTAGGTTAGGTTAGGTTAGGTTTTAGGTTAGGTTAGGTTAGGTTTTAGGTTAGGTTAGGTTAGGTTTTAGGTTAGGTTAGGTTTTAGGTTAGGTTAGGTTTTAGGTTAGGTTAGGTTTTTTTTTTTTTTTTTTTGTTTTTTATGGGTTTCCTCCGTTCTTTCTGGAGGAAACGCTTGGCTCATCAGCCTTAGGCCGAATCCTTGTTTAGGTTGTTATTGTATTGTTTATTAATTAATGTTTTCTGTTTTCGAGTTTATGTAATGTTAATTTTCGAATTTATTTATTACTTTGCTATAGATTGCTTGATTAGTTTTAGATTATTAAGTTGATACTGTCTAGAGTTTTTACATGTTTCATAGATATGGTTATTCTATTTATTTGCTACGTTGTTGCATAGTTAGTATCGTTTGTTTTAGTTATTTTAAATTTAGTTGTTTTTTTTTTTTTATTACTGTTAAATTACCAATGCTCTTAGCCAGGTACTTAAGTTTTTATATTTGTTTTGCAAAGCGTTTTCTTTTCTTGACCTCTGTCTTTTTTTATTCTGTTTCTGTTTCGACACAATTGTCTTGGTATGTAATATAATATATTTTAATATTGTTTGTAGTGTTTTATGTATTATTATGATAATTATTATAATTACTAGTATTTTATGTGTTTAGTTTGTTGTTATATAATAAATATATGTTATCGTTCCTTAACATCTGTCCTTTTTTTGCAATTTTTATATATTATGCATAATATATATTCTTACAAACCTTCTCTTGATTCTTTCCATCCTTCTTTTAATATTTATGTATATTCTTATAATTATGTATGTATATTAATTATGTTTCTTATTTTCGTGGTATTTCAGTTCTGATTTGGCTTTATTTGTATATCGTTCATTACCATTATGCTTTCAATACAAATTTTTCTGCTTATTTAGTAGACAATTGTGTCGATGATAAGCAACTGTCCTGGTGTACGCTGTAGGGTCCACGAGAGACGTTTCATGTATGTACTGAGTGCCACTTCCTCGAGTTCCCCCATTTTGTTTGAAAATGATGCTTTTGTAATTAAATGCCTATTTTCATAATAGCACATTTTAATTTTGTTTGTGTTTTTCAGGGGGTTCCCGGTCCAGTTTCGACACATTTCGCATTCGACAACGACTGTCTTTTGCGATCTGCTAGGAATAAGAAATTCTAGCTCTCGCAAGAGCGTCCCATTTCTTACGAATGGGACACACGCTGTCGAATGCGTTATGGTCTTGCTTTCCGGCTTTTGCGGCATTGCAGTTTTTGCAACTGGGCGAGTCTCCAGCAGTCCAGCTTGGACAGTCGGGCTTCCGATGCGAACCGCCACAGTGGGAGCACAGGTCTGCTTCCTCCGTGCAGAGTTTACGTCCATGACCGAAGCCTAGGCATCGTGTACATTGAATCAGCGGGCTTTGGTCGTAGACTCTCACCCGCTGAAGGTCAATGTACACCTTCTCTGCCTCGATCAGCCGCCTCCACACGGGGGGCGAAACCTCCAGGACGACGTGCTGTTCACTGGGGTTCTTTGCTTTGCGCCTGTACTTTACTGCGACGGTAATTTCCTCGGGCGTGAGATCGCTCAGCAGGTGCCCGTTTTGGTTTCTTATGGACCCCACAACGTCATCGTCTGTGTTAAAAGACAGCAAGTCGGTTAGAATAATTAGTGGATTTTTAAGCTTTTCTTCGTTTCCTCCACTATTAGGGTCCCCGAAGATCTTTTTAGTTTGTCGGCGACGCCCTCTATGTCCCTTTTGTTGACGCACCCTATGACAACCTTCTGGTTTCTTGCCTTTCTAAGTTGATCCACCCGTATTCCCGACACCTTTGCGTCCACGGTCGTCCGGATTTTCCATAATCGTCCCGGCGGTGTCCATCATGTCCTCCGACGAGACGACTATGGAGTGGAGTGGTGGACGCATGTTTGGCATACGGGTGGATGTGACTTTGGCGTACGTGTCCGCGCCACCGGGTTTCCCTGGGTGAGGCACAGGCGAGCAGATCGCGTCTTTCAAGTCTTGCGAGAGTGTGCGTGTAAAGAGCACACACTCCGCCATCTCTTCTCTGCTTTCCTTTACCTCCGCCAGCAATTCCCTTAGCAGAGCGGCTTGTTCGCCGTTGGCCATGACGCTCGAGGTCGTCGTGTCGTCAGCTGCCTTGGTAAGGTCGCCTTTAGGGGCCTCAACAAAAGGGTCAGTCTGGGTTTCGTCCTCCTTCGTGACTGGTCTGGATGTCGTTTGGTCACACAAATTTTCCAAGTGGTCGGCCACTGCCACGACCATGTCCATTATGAGGCCAGGGAACCTCGACAGGTTTTTATTAAGGATCTCCTTGATATCCCGTTTAAGATTTCCGGAACGCTCCATTGCCGACTCTTTAGTGAGACGCTCGGCCTCTCTGGCCAAGTTTTCGAGCGTTAGGCGCAGTGCAGTCTCGGAGCGCTCCGGGGACTGCGTGGTTAGTATCTTGGCGACCGCTGTACCTGTCGAGGTGCGTTTTGCCGTGGCTGGCTTATCGCTGTCCCTGCCTTTGGTCGGGGCCGCGGCCGACCTCTTGGTAGGTGGTAACTTTTTGAGAGGAGGAGAGGGCTTTATTTGCGTCTTCTGCCGCAGTGGATTTTGTCCAACGACACTGCCGGCGCTGGTGCGCGTTGTTTTCGCAGCCACGCCGGCAGCGTAGGTGGTTTGAGTAGGGGAGGAGTGGTCCACTGTGAATGACTTCCTTTTCTCCTGTTCCCCCTCTGCCATTCCTGTCGAGTTCCTGGGTGGAGTACGGAACATTGTCGTCTCCAGTAGGCAGGTAGATTAAAAATGGATAAGTAAGTGGTGTATAGGGCCAATGTGTCAGGGGGAATGCGTGTTTTAAGTGCCTAAGATAAGGACACCATTCTAATATAAGTATATATATATAATAATTTCCCTCAATAGAAGGCGTCACACACAATATAAACAAGCAATATATAATATTACAACTAGCTAGGCTCCAATAGGATACCGTAGTCAAAACAACAATAACTTATATCTAGATTTCTCAAAAGAGGCCGTCTTATCAATAAATTATTAATCTATAGTGTCCCAAGGTACAATAATAATAGTTAGGCTTGGAACAGGCCCTCTTTGAGGTTCAACAAAATCCGGAACTTTGAGAATAATTTACAATAAATAAATAATTTACAAAAACCGCCCCTGCGCGCTAAATTACCGGGAAATTTAAATGTAAAAAATATGTATTAAGGAGGTGCTATTTAACGCTTATTACCATATAAAATTTTTTCGAAATTTTAATTGCTACTAGTTTTAAAAAATGTTTGAATGTTTGAAAACTTAATTTTGTTTATTTTGAATATTTAAGGGTCAGTTATTACAAATTTTAATTTTTTCTTTTGGATTTGGTTTAATTTATAATTTATGTATTGGTTTTATCAAAAATATTAATAAAAAATTCCTGATTTTGTTTGCTACCTCGAAAAGAACGGGTAGTCAGTTTTTCGCTTGTTACGCTCGTTTTACACAGTTAAAGTTTGACATACAATCGGATCTATTAGTTTTGGGTACAGAAGGGTCCCAATTCCATTGAAAAAGTTTTGAAAACACTTAAAAATTTTTTCAATATTTTGGTTCAAAAGATCGCGAATCGATACAATTTTTACTTAATTTAACTTAACTCTAAAACTAATTGTCCAAAAATTTTGAATTGAAGGGTGGAGTCTTCGTCTTTAACTGGGCTGTTTGGTGGTGTCCTCAAAAAGGTTCGTTCCTCGATAGGAAGTTGGTCAAAATCCCGGTTTTATCTCACTGAAATATTTTTCGAAACCCAAAAGTTGTGATTTTCGGGTTTTTCCAGGGGTTTTCGGGATTATGGTATACGGGCATATCAGTGGACTCAAGAGGAGTCCCGAATCTGTTTTCAAAATTCCCGGATCACTTCCGGTTTCCGAGATAGCCTCGTAAACAACTTTTTTGTTTCCTCAATATCTCGGCCAATTTTTACCCGATGGAAGGCAAAATCGGTGGGGGGGTAGAGGTCCCCAAGGTGCTGCTATTGATGTAATAAAAAGTGGCGGTCACCGATCTAATTTCCGAGCGCCGGTCAAAAAACTGATTTTTCGTCACTTACTTTGAGTCGTTTCGGTCCGGCCTACTTCCGGTGTTTATGTCCGGGACAAGTATGTTGTGTCCTCGGTTGCGCCACACAATTTCACAACTTTTAACACTTCGCACTTGTTTCTAGGTCACTTTTAGCCACTTTTATCAATTTTAAACCGCGGAGCGTTCAATTTCGTGGTTATCTCCACGCGGTTTCGAGCGTAACTCGGTTAGGTTAGGTTGGGGTTAGGTTAGGTTGGGGTTAGGTTAGGTTGGGGTTAGGTTAGGTTGGGGTTAGGTTAGGTTGGGGTTAGGTTAGGTTGGGGTTAGGTTAGGTTCGGGTTAGGTTAGGTTCGGGTTAGGTTAGGTTCGGGTTAGGTTAGGTTCGGGTTAGGTTAGGTTCGGGTTAGGTTAGGTTGGGGTTAGGTTAGGTTGGGGTTAGGTTAGGTTGGGGTTAGGTTAGGTTGGGGTTAGGTTAGGTTGGGGTTAGGTTAGGTTGGGGTTAGGTTAGGTTGGGGTTAGGTTAGGTTGGGGTTAGGTTAGGTTGGGGTTAGGTTAGGTTGGGGTTAGCTTAGGTTGGGGTTAGCTTAGGTTGGGGTTAGCTTAGGTTGGGGTTAGGTTAGGTTGGGGTTAGGTTAGGTTAGGTTTTTTTTTTTTTTTTTTTTTTTTTTTTTTTTTTTGTGTTCCCTGTTTCTTTGTTAGGGAACAGACAATTGGTTCCCCTGACTGTGTCAGAGTCTTTTGGTATCGATTGTTCTATTTATATGCTTGTTTGTTATTTGGTGTTTTCTGAATTGGTTATTTGTTTATTCTGTATATTATATATTTATTATGTCTATTAGGAAACTTGTTTATTTTTATTGTATATATTTGGTTTGTACATTTTTGGTTATGTCCTCTTTCGATATTGTTCGCAAGGTGGGTTATATTTAAATTTATGGTTTGTGGTATGTAATATTAGTTATAATTCAGTAGTTATGTTTTATATATTTTGTATTTCGTCCTATTTTTTTGCCATCTTTCTTTCAACTTCTCCTTTTGCAATTATATATATTATCATAATATATGATCTTGCAACCTTCTCGTTATCTTTCGTGTCTTTTCCATATAGTTTGAAATTATATTGGTAGTAGTTTTTTTATTATTTGTATTTTATTATATTTTGTTTTATTTTCATTTATATATTTGTTCTTTAAGTTAAAGGTGTGGGCTAGATGTTTATTCGTTTATTTATTATTTATATATATTTAATTTTTTGTATTTTGTTTTGATTTATTATTTCTTTAATTTAAAAGTGTTAGCCAGATATTTATTTATTTTAGGTTTCTTTTATTTAGAGTTGGTGTGTTATTTAATTTTATGTTTTATTTTGTATTGATTTATTATTTATTCTTTAAGTTAGAGGTGTTTTGTTTTTATTTATGTGATGTTTAGGATGCTACAGTTTTTATACTTTTGCTAATTGTGTTTCGCATAGTATATTATGTTGGCACAATTTTGTTAAGTATGGCTGTGTACTTTCTATTTTGTGTGTTGTTTTTCACAGGTCCATTTTAGAGTCAGGATTTCTACATATTTGTCCATTTTCAGCCATACCCTGAACATATGAGTCACTATACCTCCCCGATTTTACATATCGTACACTTTTAATTAATTGATGGCCTATTTCCATAATATGCCGATACAATTATTACTTTGTATTCGGGGAGGTAACGACCTTTTGTGGTCTCACAGTGCGCACGTCAATGACCCTCGGTTTGTTAGGAATAGGCCACTCTAGCTCTAGCTAGCGCGTCCCATTTCCTCCGGGTGGGGCATTCATTGTCATACGCATTGTGGGCTGTTTTATCGGTTTTGGCCTCTGTACAATTCCTGCAGCTTGGACTCTTGTTGGCGAGCCAGTCCGCACACTCTGACCGCATATGTGAACCACCACAGTGCGCGCATGAGTCCTCCTTCTCCGTGCAGAGTTTTCTTCCGTGACCGAAGCGGAGACAACGTGAACATTGCGTCAGTGGGGATTGGTCAAAGACGCGTACCCTTTGAAGGTCCACGTGTACCTTCCCCGCCTCGATCAGACGCCTCCACACTGGTGGAGAGACTTCTAGGACAACATGCTGTTCCTGAGGGTTTCTAGCGCGTTTTCTATATTTGACCGTTACGACCAATTCCTCGGGTCTTAGATCACCGAGCAGGTGTGCGTTCTGGCCCGTGATGGACTCTGCGATTTCGTCATCTGTGTTGTGTTTCTGCACGTCTATTAGGATCACCAGTGGATTCCTGGAGACGGCTCTGTCCACCTTGAGTGTCGTTGAGGACTTTTTTAATATGTCTTCGACTTTTTTGAGTTCCGCTATGGTTCCACACCCGAGTACCACCTTCTGGTCCCGCGCTTTCCTGAGTCGATCCACCCTGACCCCAGTCTGTCTTGCATTTACTGCCGTTCTTATCTTCTCCATAATCACCCCGGCCGTGTCGTCATCTTCGCTCGAGGACACGATTATGGAGTGCAGCTGAGGGGGTATATTAGGCATCTGAGTGGCGGCGACTTTTGCGTAAGAGGCATGCGGGGTCTCCAGTGTTACTGTTGGAGGAAAATAAGGAGCTTTGGTCATGTTCTTCATGTCGCGCACGAGTGTGCGTGTGGAGAGCGCACACTTCGCTAGGTCTTTTCTACTGTCCTTAATTTCCTCCAACAGTTCCCTCATTAGGTCTGTGGGTTCAGGCTGGTTGCGGGTATGAGTAGCGGTAGTTTTTGGATCTATTGGCGTTTGTGTTCCTTCTTCCTTTGTGTCCGGTTTTGTAGCGGTGTCGAGGTTTGGCTCGCATGTAATTTGCATGTGTCTTGACACAGCCATGCCCATCTCCATTACTATGGCGTGTATCCTCGACAGATTCCCATTCAGGGTTCCCTTAATTTCCCTCTTCAGGTTTCCGGACCGCTCCATGGCCGACTGAGCCTCAACTATTAGTCGGTTTGCTTCTATGGCCAAAATCTCCAGTATCCGCTGTAGTACGTCCTCCGAGCCGTCCGGAACCGGAGTTGAAACAGGGATTTTGCCTGTAGAGGAATCAGTCGTGGACCATTTTTTCCCCGTTTCCCCACTTTCCGTCGCCGGCTTCTTGGTACACTTCCCTTTTTGAGGGGCTGCGACTGTCTTGTCTGAGGGTGTCGTTCGCTTCATTGGGGGAGGTGAAGGTCTTATTTGTGCTTTAGAGGGCCGTGGTATTGGTCCGCTGTCGGTGGCTGCACTGGTGCTAGTCCTACCAGCGCCAGTGCAGGAAGCGGCAGCAGACTGATTTGGGGAAGTGTGATCTACCGTGAAGGTTCCCCTCCTCTTCATCAGGCGCTCCACTGCCTCTGTGACCCTCTTTGGGGGAGTGTCAAACATCGACATGTCGCCTATATTTCCTTTATAACCCTGCAGGAAAACTGCTGGTCCTTGTCAGGCAGAAGCACTCAAAGAGAACCAATTGTCTGTAATAACGCCCGAGCCCCGTAGGCGTAGATGTAACGAAATAGTGAGTGGTGTATAGGGCCTACTCGACTATTGCATAAAAATGGCGTGTTGTAATGCCTCAATAAAGGCACCAGTCCTAGGGCCAACGTATCGGGAAGAAAGCTTGTGTGAGGTGCCTAAAAAGAGACACCAGTCTAATATATAACGCAAAATATAAAACTCTAACTGTGGGTCGCCTCAGTGGTCGGGGGTATGCCGATAAGGGTATATTTCGGTTGCTCTGAAGGAGCCCTTTCCAGTAGGCCAATAAAAGCAAAATTTTTTATGGGATCTCTGTATTGATAAAAATAATACCCCAAATTTGATGTGGTCAAACCCTAACGGGTGGGTGGGCGGGCCAGTTTTTGAAGTTTTTGTCGTCCGATTTCCGCGAACGGGGTGTCCAGGGACGCGCCTCACCGAGGGCTATACAAAAACGTTCAAAAGTGGAGGGGTGTTTATGAAAAAATTTTGAAAACAGGTCCAAAAACCTGTTTTTGCACCAGAATTTATGCCGAAATTTGGGTTATTTAAGTTATACTGTAACTAATAGGTATGAATTATGCTCCGGGATGCGGCCAGACAGTTGTAGAAGCGATCTAGTCGCTTTTGTCGTACAACTCGGCAACTAATTAGTGTCAAACGATTAAACAAATGCAATTTTGCGTGTAAAGTGTCTGGTAAACACGGGAAAATCGACTTTCTACAATTTTCCTGGGGCCGGGAGTAAAAATATTTTGCCCACACGTTAGGTACAGTCAAAAGACAGATTACAACACAAAAATAATAAACGAAAACGGCCAAAAATTAAAAAATTGTGTTGTAAGTTTATATTTTCTATACAACAATTCCGGAGCTTAGGTGCAATTTCTATGTTCTAATTTAGTATGGAGAAGGGGTATGTAGGCCAGTTTTTGAAGTTTTTGTCGTCCGATTTCCGCGAACGGGGTGTCCAGGGACGCGCCTCACCGAGGGCTATACAAAAACGTTCAAAAGTGGAGGGGTGTTTATGAAAAAATTTTGAAAACAGGTCCAAAAACCTGTTTTTGCACCAGAATTTATGCCGAAATTTGGGTTATTTAAGTTATACTGTAACTAATAGGTATGAATTATGCTCCGGGATGCGGCCAGACAGTTGTAGAAGCGATCTAGTCGCTTTTGTCGTACAACTCGGCAACTAATTAGTGTCAAACGATTAAACAAATGCAATTTTGCGTGTAAAGTGTCTGGTAAACACGGGAAAATCGACTTTCTACAATTTTCCTGGGGCCGGGAGTAAAAATATTTTGCCCACACGTTAGGTACAGTCAAAAGACAGATTACAACACAAAAATAATAAACGAAAACGGCCAAAAATTAAAAAATTGTGTTGTAAGTTTATATTTTCTATACAACAATTCCGGAGCTTAGGTGCAATTTCTATGTTCTAATTTAGTATGGAGAAGGGGTATGTAGGCCAGTTTTTGAAGTTTTTGTCGTCCGATTTCCGCGAACGGGGTGTCCAGGGACGCGCCTCACCGAGGGCTATACAAAAACGTTCAAAAGTGGAGGGGTGTTTATGAAAAAATTTTGAAAACAGGTCCAAAAACCTGTTTTTGCACCAGAATTTATGCCGAAATTTGGGTTATTTAAGTTATACTGTAACTAATAGGTATGAATTACGCTCCGGGATGCGGCCAGACAGTTGTAGAAGCGATCTAGTCGCTTTTGTCGTACAACTCGGCAACTAATTAGTGTCAAACGATTAAACAAATGCAATTTTGCGTGTAAAGTGTCTGGTAAACACGGGAAAATCGACTTTCTACAATTTTCCTGGGGCCGGGAGTAAAAATATTTTGCCCACACGTTAGGTACAGTCAAAAGACAGATTACAACACAAAAATAATAAACGAAAACGGCCAAAAATTAAAAAATTGTGTTGTAAGTTTATGGGTTAGGTTAGGTTAGGTTAGGTTAGGTTAGGTTGGGGAACCACCCCACAGTGCTTGCGTCCACGTCGCGTTCCCCGGAAACGTCCCAGTTCTGACCACCGTAACGGAGTGGCAGACTGGGTACGGCTAAAGTGCACTGTGCATCGTAGCTATCTTACTGCCTTGTGAGCTACGACCTTGTTGGAATATGCCAAAACCATTGCGGGATGCCCTCGGGCATTTCATCAAAAAAGGCCCTTCTCAGGGCCAACCCAAAGGCCCTTCTCAGGGCCAACCAAAAGGCCCTTCTCAGGGCCAACGCGACGCGTCGGCGTCGGAAGGCAGCGCCTTCTACGGAGGGAGAGTGGACTCATTGTCGGACTCCGAGAATGAGTCCACAGCGTCGGATTACAGCCGATCACGATCGGTTTCGCGGAAGCGTAAGAGCTTCCTGAAACAAGGGTCAGATGGGTCCTCGTGTTCGGCGAAGGAGCAGAAAAGGAAGGCCCAAAAAACCGCAGCGGATACCCACGATGTGGGTTTGGTCGACGCCCAGCGCCAGTTGGATCTGGGTCGTCGGGAGCAGCTCCAGCAGGAGCTCGAGGAGCGAATTGCGGCCAAGGAGGAGCGGGCGCGCGTCGCTCGTGCCAAGGCCGGGTACGGTGCGTCCCGCGTGATGTACGCGGACCACTCCCTGGCCGAATTGGAGAGGATGGCCTTGGAGGACGAGGAGGCGATCGTGGAGGTCGCCGCCAAGTCCTCCCACCTAAAGGGGACTTTCCAAAAGTCCCTGAAATGCCGGGCCGCGAGCATGCGTGGCATCGTCGCGGAGCTCGTGGAGCGCAAGGCCAGCGACGAGTCGCGGCAACTGCAGGCGAAAGTGGATCGCCTGCAGTCGGAGGTCAGCCAGCTTCACCTCAAGCTGGCTGAAGCCACGGCCCGGCCGTCCCAAGCCGAGCCCAGACCTGCGGCGGAGGGCCTTGCCTCCTCCCCCGGCCTTGAGGATGTCCTCCGCAAGGTCATGGCGGAGGAGAGGGCGTTTGTTCGTTCCTGCCTGGCGGGAATAGAGGACCGGCTCTTGCCGGCGAAAGTCGTCCGACCGCCGCTTGCGGCGGACAGGAGGCGAGAGGAGCCGGTGCTTTCCTCTCAGAGGGAGGACGCCCTTCTCCCTTCCACCACCCCGACCAACCAGCAGGGCTGGACGAGGGTGGTCGGTAAGGGGAAGGGCAAGGGCAAAAAGACGGCAGCGGTCGTCTCTGCCGTCCCCGCCACCACCACTCCCAGCCAGTCGAAGCCGACTGGCAAGGGTAAAGGGAGGGGGAAAACCACCCCCCCAGCCGCCTCCGCCACCACCCCTGCCGGTCAGTCACAGACGACTGGCAAGGGGAAGGGGAAGGGGAAGAGTTCTTCCCCCCCAGCCGGTGCCAAGAGGAACCTTGTTCCTCCAAAGACCGCGGCCGTCGTGGTGACACTCACCGCGGAGGCCGCGGAGCGGGGTGAGACGTACGCGTCCATGTTGGTGCGGGCGCGTGCCACTGCCGATCCCACCAAACTGGGGATCGGCAAAGTCTCATGCCGCAAGACACAGGCTGGGGCTCGTATATTCGAGTTCCCTGGTGCGGAGGGCGGCAAAAACGCGGACCTCTTTGCAGCTAAGCTGCAAGAGGTCATCGCAGACTCGGCGAAGGTGGCCAGGCCGGTAAAGTCGGCGGCCATCGAGGTGACGGATCTAGATGACTCCGTCACCAAGGAGGAGGTGGTGGCAGCAATCGCAGCCATAGGTGGCTGCGCAGTCGCAGCGGTGCAGGGCGGGGGCATCAGGCCCGGGCGCGGCGGCATGGGCACTATTCGCCTGGAGTGCCCAGTCGCCGCTGCCAAAGCCGTCCTCGAAAAGGGACGGCTCGCCGTCGGCTTCAGCTCGGGTGCAGTCCGGGCCCTTGAAGACCAGCCTTTAAGGTGTTATAAGTGCTTCGGCATCGGACACACCCGGGCTCTCTGTCCGTCCACAATAGACAGGACGGACAGCTGCTACCGCTGCGGCAAGGAGGGGCACAAAGCCGCCTCCTGCATGGCCGCCGCGCCGCACTGCGCAGTTTGTGCCGCCAGTGGCCGCCCTGCGGGCCATATAATGAAGGGGAGGAATTGCAGTCCTCCCCTTAAGAAGGGCAAAGTTCAGGCACCGACCCGGCCTGTCGCTGCCACCGCCGTCCCAGTAGCTGGGACCTCAGCGGCTGTGGAGGAGGAGGGTGCGATGTTCGATTAATGGGTAGAGTCGAACATCGCATCCTCCAGGCGAACACCAACCACTGCAGAGCGGCCCAGGATCTGCTGATGCAGACTGTGGCCGAGTGGTTGGTGGACGTGGCGGTGGTCGCCGAGCCGTACTCGGTGCCTGGCCGTTGGCTGGGTGATCGAGACGGCTTGGTGGCGTTGGTGTCGCGGCCTGCCACGGACTCCCCTCCCCTCTCGCTTTTAGAGAGGGGTCCGGGATACGTGGCCGCCGCGTGGGGAGAAATAGCCCTGGTCGGGGTCTATTTCTCCCCAAACCGCCCTCTAAGGGACTTCGAGAATTTTCTCGAGGTCCTTACGGCAGTCGTCGGGAGGGCGGCACCACGTCAGGTCGTAGTGTTGGGCGACCTGAACGCCAAGTCGGTGGCCTGGGGCAACCCAGCGGCGTCCTGCAACGTCCGAGGGCGCGCCGTCGAATTTTGGGCGGCCTCGTGCGGCGTGTCTCTGCTAAACAGGGGGGATGTTCACACGTGTGTGCGGCAACAGGGAGGGTCAGTGGTGGACGTGTCGTTCGCCACCCCTGTGCTAGCCACACGCGTCGTGAACTGGCGGGTGGAGATGGTGGAGACCCTGTCGGACCACCGATATGTGCGGTTCGACATCTCCACCCAGAGCCCGCGGGGGATGGCCCGCTCGGGCCAATCTCCCTTCCCGCGGTGGGCTCTCACCCGCCTGGACCGGGAGGCAGCCCTGGAGGCAGCGTTCCTCGAGGACTGGCTCTCGCCCCCTGTGGAGGGCACGGACGTGGACGCCGCAGCGGTTCAGCTCCGGAGGTCCCTGACCGAGGTGTGCAAGTCTAGCATGCCTCGGTCTCGCCGTCCGCCTCCCCGTCGCGCCGTTTATTGGTGGACGGTGGAGTTGGCGGGGCTCCGAGCCGAGTGCGTGGAGGCCAGGAGGGCCTACACGCGGAGTCGGCGGCGCGCCGGCCGATGTCAGGCCGAGGAGGACCGCCTCTACGCCTCTTACGTAGAGGCAAAGACGGTCCTCAAGTTGGCAATGTGCGCCGCCGAGGACTCGGCAAAGGCCGAGATGCTGGAGGGCCTCGACAGGGATCCGTTTGGGAGACCATACAAGCTGGCGCGGAGCCAGCTGCGTCCATATGGTCCCCCAATAACGGAGACCCTAGAGCCGGCGTTGCTGGATGGGGTGGTTCGGTCACTGTTTCCGCGCAGGACCGAATTCACCCCTCCAACGATGAACCCCCCGCGGGGGGGTGTGGTGGCTTCGCCGGAGGACGAGGTGCCTCCAGTGTCGGCGGAGGAACTTCGCGCGGGGGTTCTGCCCCTCCGCGCGAAGAAGACGGCCCCTGGACCGGACGGCGTCCCCGCACGGGTGGTGGCCATCGCGGCGTCCCTAATGGAGGAAAGGCTTCGGGACCTCTTCAGCGCGTGCTTGACGGCTGGGAGGTTCCCGAAGCTGTGGAAGGAAGGCAAGCTGTGCCTTCTCCGCAAGGAGGGACGCCCGGTGGA
Source organism: Pseudoips prasinana (assembly GCA_951640165.1). Lineage (NCBI taxonomy): Eukaryota > Metazoa > Arthropoda > Insecta > Lepidoptera > Nolidae > Pseudoips > Pseudoips prasinana. The sequence goes on from OX621247.1 coordinate 36,720,792, forward strand.
CTCCCCCTCGGCATACCGGCCCATCGTTTTACTCGATGAGGTCGGTAAACTGTTCGAGGGGATCATCGCCACCCGGCTTAATAGTCAGCTGCGGGAGGTAGGGCCGGACCTGTCGGACGCCCAGTTCGGGTTCCGACAAGGGCGTTCGACGATCGACGCGTTGACCCTACTCAGGGGCCAGGTGCGGGAGGCGGTCGAGGCTGGGGACGGAGTGTTGGCGGTGTCGTTCGACATCGCCAACGCCTTCAACTCCGTGCCCCACTCGACCATATTGGAGGCACTCCGATACTACGGAGTGCCCCAATATCTGCGGGCGATCCTGGCCAGTTACCTGGAGGACCGAGAGGTCCTTCTGGTGGACAAGGCGGCCAGGATCAGGCGCTACGGAGTGGAGTCCGGTGTTCCACAGGGTTCGGTGCTGGGGCCCCTCCTGTGGAACATCGGATTTGACTGGCTCCTGCGGGGCACCCTCCTCCAGGGCACGAGCGTCATCTGCTACGCGGATGACACTCTCCTTGTTGCCCGGGGGAGGGATTTTAGGGAAGCGGCCTGTCTGGCCTCAGCTGGCGGATCCTTAGTGGCAGGTAGGATCCGCCAGCTTGGATTGGGGGTAGCGCTGAACAAGACCGAGGCCGTGTTCTTTCACGGGCCTCGGCAGCGCTGCCCACCTGACGCCCACATCGTGGTGGAGGGCGTCCGGATAGGGGTCGGGGCCCAGATGAAGTATCTGGGCCTCGTGCTGGACAGCAGGTGGCGCTTCGGCCCGCACTTTAGCGGGCTGTCGACGCGCCTGCTGAAAGCCGCGGACGCCCTCTCATGGCTCCTCCCAAACCTGGGAGGGCCCAAAGAGCGATGCCGGCGCCTCTATGCCGGCATCCTGAAGAGTATGGCCCTATACGGGGCACCCATCTGGGCGGACTCCCTCCACAGGAGGGAGAATGCAACCGCCATCCGCAGGCCCCAACGGGCCATTGCACAGCGGGTGGCGAGAGCCTACCGCTCAGTGGGCTTCGCGGCGGCGTGCGCTCTGGCCGGCACCCCTCCATGGGAATTGGAGGCATGGGTGCTCGCCAGAGTGTACGAATGGGCGGCGCGGCGTAGGGCGCTGGGTGAGCGCCCCGCCGCGCAAGAGCGGGATGCCGTGCGGCGGGAGGCGAGGGACGCAATCGTCCTACACTGGACACGGGACCTCGCCTCCGCCACATTTGGACGCCGGACGCTGGACGCGCTCGGTCCAGTCCTGCGGGACTGGATCGAGCGCCCCCACGGTTTCCTCTCGTTCCGTCTGGTGCAGGTGTTGTCCGGGCATGGCTGCTTCGGAACGCACCTGCATCGGATTCAGAGGGAGGAAACCCCGGCGTGCCACGATTGTGGAGCCGCGGAGGACACGGCGCAGCACACCCTCGAGGTGTGCCCAGCCTGGGCTGAGCTGCGCCGTGCCCTGAATACCGTCGTTGGGCTGGACCTCTCACTTCCCAGTGTGGTGAACTCCATGCTGGGGAGTGAGGAGGCTTGGGCGGCGGTTGCCTCCTTTTGCGAGGACGTCATGTCGCAAAAGGAGGCGGCGGAGCGCGCGCGGGAGGACGATCCTCTCGCGCCGCCGCTCCGCAGGCGAAGAAGGGGTGGGAGACGGCGGTTGTACGATCGTCGCCTCCCTCCTTCTGGTGGTGATTAGCGGGCGACAGGCGCGGGGGCGCCTTCGCTCGCATTGCACTGATCACCACCCTCGTCGGGCGGGAACGGCCGAGCACTCACGGTCGTTCCCGGGCCTCTCCACTTAGGGAGGGGCGTGCGGGCCCCGCTGTTAAGGCGGGCGGTCGTCGGTGGGGGACTGGACGTAAAGGCTGAGCCGGTTTCCCAGTCCTCCTCCACATAGACGATGCGGGAGTGCCGCTGGGTTATTTTAGTGGGTATGCCGGACTAGCCGGAGAGTCCCACATAACCCGTCCATCCCCCAATGGGCGGGTATGCGTAACGCATTTTTTCCCAGCGCAAACAAAAAAAAAAAAAAAAAAAAAGGTTAGGTTAGGTTTCCGCAGGCCCCAACGGGCCATTGCACAGCGGGTGGCGCGAGCCTACCGCTCGGTGGGCTTCGTTGCGGCGTGCGCTCTGGCCGGCACCCCTCCATGGGAATTGGAGGCATGGGTGCTCGCCAGAGTGTACGAATGGGTGGCGCGGCGTAGGGCGCTGGGTGAGCGCCCCGCCGCGCAAGAGCGGGAGGCCGTGCGGCGGGAGGCGAGGGACGCAATCGTCCTTCACTGGACACGAGACCTCGCCTCCGCCATCTTTGGACGCCGGACGCTGGACGCGCTCGGTCCAGTCCTGCGGGACTGGCTCGAGCGCCCCCACGGTTTCCTCTCTTTCCGTCTGGTGCAGGTGTTGTCCGGGCATGGCTGCTTCGGAACGCACCTGCATCGGATCCAGAGGGAGGAAACCCCGGCGTGCCACGACTGTGGAGCCGCGGAGGACACGGCGCAGCACACCCTCGAGGTCTGCCCAGCCTGGGCTGAGCTGCGCCGTGCCCTGACAGATGTGGTCGGGATGGACCTCTCACTTCCCAGTGTGGTGAACTCCATGCTGGGGAGTGAGGAGGCTTGGGCGGCGGTTGCCTCCTTTTGCGAGAATGTCATGTCGCAAAAGGAGGCGGCGGAGCGTGCGCGGGAGGATGATCCTCTCGCGCCACCGCTCCGCAGGCGAAGAAGGGGTGGGAGACGGCGGTTGTACGATCGTCGCCTCCCTCCTTCTGGTGGTGATTAGCGGGCGACAGGCGCGGGGGCGCCTTCGCTCGCATTGCACTGATCACCACCCTCGTCGGGCGGGAACGGCCGAGCACTCACGGTCGTTCCCGGGCCTCTCCACTTAGGGAGGGGCGTGCGGGCCCCGCTGTAAAGGCGGGCGGTCGTCGGTGGGGGGACTGGACGTAAAGGCTGTGCCGGTTTCCCAGTCCTCCTCCAAATAGACGATGCGGGAGTGCCGCTGGGTTATTTTAGTGGGTATGCCGGAGTAGCCGGAGAGTCCCACATAACCCGTCCATCCCCCAATGGGCGGGTATGCGTAACGCATTTTTTCCCAGCGCAAACAAAAAAAAAAAAAAAAAAAAAAAAAAAAAAAAAAAAGGTTAGGTTAGGTTAGGTTGGGGAACCACCCCACAGTGCTTGCGTCCACGTCGCGTTCCCCGGAAACGTCCCAGTTCTGACCACCGTAACGGAGTGGCAGACTGGGTACGGCTAAAGTGCACTGTGCATCGTAGCTATCTTACTGCCTTGTGAGCTACGACCTTGTTGGAATATGCCAAAACCATTGCGGGATGCCCTCGGGCATTTCATCAAAAAAGGCCCTTCTCAGGGCCAACCCAAAGGCCCTTCTCAGGGCAAACCAAAAGGCCCTTCTCAGGGCCAACGCGACGCGTCGGCGTCGGAAGGCAGCGCCTTCTACGGAGGGAGAGTGGACTCATTGTCGGACTCCGAGAATGAGTCCACAGCGTCGGATTACAGCCGATCACGATCGGTTTCGCGGAAGCGTAAGAGCTTCCTGAAACAAGGGTCAGATGGGTCCTCGTGTTCGGCGAAGGAGCAGAAAAGGAAGGCCCAAAAAACCGCAGCGGATACCCACGATGTGGGTTTGGTCGACGCCCAGCGCCAGTTGGATCTGGGTCGTCGGGAGCAGCTCCAGCAGGAGCTCGAGGAGCGAATTGCGGCCAAGGAGGAGCGGGCGCGCGTCGCTCGTGCCAAGGCCGGGTACGGTGCGTCCCGCGTGATGTACGCGGACCACTCCCTGGCCGAATTGGAGAGGATGGCCTTGGAGGACGAGGAGGCGATCGTGGAGGTCGCCGCCAAGTCCTCCCACCTAAAGGGGACTTTCCAAAAGTCCCTGAAATGCCGGGCCGCGAGCATGCGTGGCATCGTCGCGGAGCTCGTGGAGCGCAAGGCCAGCGACGAGTCGCGGCAACTGCAGGCGAAAGTGGATCGCCTGCAGTCGGAGGTCAGCCAGCTTCACCTCAAGCTGGCTGAAGCCACGGCCCGGCCGTCCCAAGCCGAGCCCAGACCTGCGGCGGAGGGCCTTGCCTCCTCCCCCGGCCTTGAGGATGTCCTCCGCAAGGTCATGGCGGAGGAGAGGGCGTTTGTTCGTTCCTGCCTGGCGGGAATAGAGGACCGGCTCTTGCCGGCGAAAGTCGTCCGACCGCCGCTTGCGGCGGACAGGAGGCGAGAGGAGCCGGTGCCTTCCTCTCAGAGGGAGGACGCCCTTCTCCCTTCCACCACCCCGACCAACCAGCAGGGCTGGACGAGGGTGGTCGGTAAGGGGAAGGGCAAGGGCAAAAAGACGGCAGCGGTCGTCTCTGCCGTCCCCGCCACCACCACTCCCAGCCAGTCGAAGCCGACTGGCAAGGGTAAAGGGAGGGGGAAAACCACCCCCCCAGCCGCCTCCGCCACCACCCCTGCCGGTCAGTCACAGACGACTGGCAAGGGGAAGGGGAAGGGGAAGAGTTCTTCCCCCCCAGCCGGTGCCAAGAGGAACCTTGTTCCTCCAAAGACCGCGGCCGTCGTGGTGACACTCACCGCGGAGGCCGCGGAGCGGGGTGAGACGTACGCGTCCATGTTGGTGCGGGCGCGTGCCACTGCCGATCCCACCAAACTGGGGATCGGCAAAGTCTCATGCCGCAAGACACAGGCTGGGGCTCGTATATTCGAGTTCCCTGGTGCGGAGGGCGGCAAAAACGCGGACCTCTTTGCAGCTAAGCTGCAAGAGGTCATCGCAGACTCGGCGAAGGTGGCCAGGCCGGTAAAGTCGGCGGCCATCGAGGTGACGGATCTAGATGACTCCGTCACCAAGGAGGAGGTGGTGGCAGCAATCGCAGCCATAGGTGGCTGCGCAGTCGCAGCGGTGCAGGGCGGGGGCATCAGGCCCGGGCGCGGCGGCATGGGCACTATTCGCCTGGAGTGCCCAGTCGCCGCTGCCAAAGCCGTCCTCGAAAAGGGACGGCTCGCCGTCGGCTTCAGCTCGGGTGCAGTCCGGGCCCTTGAAGACCAGCCTTTAAGGTGTTATAAGTGCTTCGGCATCGGACACACCCGGGCTCTCTGTCCGTCCACAATAGACAGGACGGACAGCTGCTACCGCTGCGGCAAGGAGGGGCACAAAGCCGCCTCCTGCATGGCCGCCGCGCCGCACTGCGCAGTTTGTGCCGCCAGTGGCCGCCCTGCGGGCCATATAATGAAGGGGAGGAATTGCAGTCCTCCCCTTAAGAAGGGCAAAGTTCAGGCACCGACCCGGCCTGTCGCTGCCACCGCCGTCCCAGTAGCTGGGACCTCAGCGGCTGTGGAGGAGGAGGGTGCGATGTTCGATTAATGGGTAGAGTCGAACATCGCATCCTCCAGGCGAACACCAACCACTGCAGAGCGGCCCAGGATCTGCTGATGCAGACTGTGGCCGAGTGGTTGGTGGACGTGGCGGTGGTCGCCGAGCCGTACTCGGTGCCTGGCCGTTGGCTGGGTGATCGAGACGGCTTGGTGGCGTTGGTGTCGCGGCCTGCCACGGACTCCCCTCCCCTCTCGCTTTTAGAGAGGGGTCCGGGATACGTGGCCGCCGCGTGGGGAGAAATAGCCCTGGTCGGGGTCTATTTCTCCCCAAACCGCCCTCTAAGGGACTTCGAGAATTTTCTCGAGGTCCTTACGGCAGTCGTCGGGAGGGCGGCACCACGTCAGGTCGTAGTGTTGGGCGACCTGAACGCCAAGTCGGTGGCCTGGGGCAACCCAGCGGCGTCCTGCAACGTCCGAGGGCGCGCCGTCGAATTTTGGGCGGCCTCGTGCGGCGTGTCTCTGCTAAACAGGGGGGATGTTCACACGTGTGTGCGGCAACAGGGAGGGTCAGTGGTGGACGTGTCGTTCGCCACCCCTGTGCTAGCCACACGCGTCGTGAACTGGCGGGTGGAGATGGTGGAGACCCTGTCGGACCACCGATATGTGCGGTTCGACATCTCCACCCAGAGCCCGCGGGGGATGGCCCGCTCGGGCCAATCTCCCTTCCCGCGGTGGGCTCTCACCCGCCTGGACCGGGAGGCAGCCCTGGAGGCAGCGTTCCTCGAGGACTGGCTCTCGCCCCCTGTGGAGGGCACGGACGTGGACGCCGCAGCGGTTCAGCTCCGGAGGTCCCTGACCGAGGTGTGCAAGTCTAGCATGCCTCGGTCTCGCCGTCCGCCTCCCCGTCGCGCCGTTTATTGGTGGACGGTGGAGTTGGCGGGGCTCCGAGCCGAGTGCGTGGAGGCCAGGAGGGCCTACACGCGGAGTCGGCGGCGCGCCGGCCGATGTCAGGCCGAGGAGGACCGCCTCTACGCCTCTTACGTAGAGGCAAAGACGGTCCTCAAGTTGGCAATGTGCGCCGCCGAGGACTCGGCAAAGGCCGAGATGCTGGAGGGCCTCGACAGGGATCCGTTTGGGAGACCATACAAGCTGGCGCGGAGCCAGCTGCGTCCATATGGTCCCCCAATAACGGAGACCCTAGAGCCGGCGTTGCTGGATGGGGTGGTTCGGTCACTGTTTCCGCGCAGGACCGAATTCACCCCTCCAACGATGAACCCCCCGCGGGGGTGTGTGGTGGCTTCGCCGGAGGACGAGGTGCCTCCAGTGTCGGCGGAGGAACTTCGCGCGGGGGTTCTGCCCCTCCGCGCGAAGAAGACGGCCCCTGGACCGGACGGCGTCCCCGCACGGGTGGTGGCCATCGCGGCGTCCCTAATGGAGGAAAGGCTTCGGGACCTCTTCAGCGCGTGCTTGACGGCTGGGAGGTTCCCGAAGCTGTGGAAGGAAGGCAAGCTGTGCCTTCTCCGCAAGGAGGGACGCCCGGTGGACTCCCCCTCGGCATACCGGCCCATCGTTTTACTCGATGAGGTCGGTAAACTGTTCGAGGGGATCATCGCCACCCGGCTTAATAGTCAGCTGCGGGAGGTAGGGCCGGACCTGTCGGACGCCCAGTTCGGGTTCCGACAAGGGCGTTCGACGATCGACGCGTTGACCCTACTCAGGGGCCAGGTGCGGGAGGCGGTCGAGGCTGGGGACGGAGTGTTGGCGGTGTCGTTCGACATCGCCAACGCCTTCAACTCCGTGCCCCACTCGACCATATTGGAGGCACTCCGATACTACGGAGTGCCCCAATATCTGCGGGCGATCCTGGCCAGTTACCTGGAGGACCGAGAGGTCCTTCTGGTGGACAAGGCGGCCAGGATCAGGCGCTACGGAGTGGAGTCCGGTGTTCCACAGGGTTCGGTGCTGGGGCCCCTCCTGTGGAACATCGGATTTGACTGGCTCCTGCGGGGCACCCTCCTCCAGGGCACGAGCGTCATCTGCTACGCGGATGACACTCTCCTTGTTGCCCGGGGGAGGGATTTTAGGGAAGCGGCCTGTCTGGCCTCAGCTGGCGGATCCTTAGTGGCAGGTAGGATCCGCCAGCTTGGATTGGGGGTAGCGCTGAACAAGACCGAGGCCGTGTTCTTTCACGGGCCTCGGCAGCGCTGCCCACCTGACGCCCACATCGTGGTGGAGGGCGTCCGGATAGGGGTCGGGGCCCAGATGAAGTATCTGGGCCTCGTGCTGGACAGCAGGTGGCGCTTCGGCCCGCACTTTAGCGGGCTGTCGACGCGCCTGCTGAAAGCCGCGGACGCCCTCTCATGGCTCCTCCCAAACCTGGGAGGGCCCAAAGAGCGATGCCGGCGCCTCTATGCCGGCATCCTGAAGAGTATGGCCCTATACGGGGCACCCATCTGGGCGGACTCCCTCCACAGGAGGGAGAATGCAACCGCCATCCGCAGGCCCCAACGGGCCATTGCACAGCGGGTGGCGAGAGCCTACCGCTCAGTGGGCTTCGCGGCGGCGTGCGCTCTGGCCGGCACCCCTCCATGGGAATTGGAGGCATGGGTGCTCGCCAGAGTGTACGAATGGGCGGCGCGGCGTAGGGCGCTGGGTGAGCGCCCCGCCGCGCAAGAGCGGGATGCCGTGCGGCGGGAGGCGAGGGACGCAATCGTCCTACACTGGACACGGGACCTCGCCTCCGCCACATTTGGACGCCGGACGCTGGACGCGCTCGGTCCAGTCCTGCGGGACTGGATCGAGCGCCCCCACGGTTTCCTCTCGTTCCGTCTGGTGCAGGTGTTGTCCGGGCATGGCTGCTTCGGAACGCACCTGCATCGGATTCAGAGGGAGGAAACCCCGGCGTGCCACGATTGTGGAGCCGCGGAGGACACGGCGCAGCACACCCTCGAGGTGTGCCCAGCCTGGGCTGAGCTGCGCCGTGCCCTGAATACCGTCGTTGGGCTGGACCTCTCACTTCCCAGTGTGGTGAACTCCATGCTGGGGAGTGAGGAGGCTTGGGCGGCGGTTGCCTCCTTTTGCGAGGACGTCATGTCGCAAAAGGAGGCGGCGGAGCGCGCGCGGGAGGACGATCCTCTCGCGCCGCCGCTCCGCAGGCGAAGAAGGGGTGGGAGACGGCGGTTGTACGATCGTCGCCTCCCTCCTTCTGGTGGTGATTAGCGGGCGACAGGCGCGGGGGCGCCTTCGCTCGCATTGCACTGATCACCACCCTCGTCGGGCGGGAACGGCCGAGCACTCACGGTCGTTCCCGGGCCTCTCCACTTAGGGAGGGGCGTGCGGGCCCCGCTGTTAAGGCGGGCGGTCGTCGGTGGGGGACTGGACGTAAAGGCTGAGCCGGTTTCCCAGTCCTCCTCCACATAGACGATGCGGGAGTGCCGCTGGGTTATTTTAGTGGGTATGCCGGACTAGCCGGAGAGTCCCACATAACCCGTCCATCCCCCAATGGGCGGGTATGCGTAACGCATTTTTTCCCAGCGCAAACAAAAAAAAAAAAAAAAAAAAAAGGTTAGGTTAGGTTAGGTTGGGGAACCACCCCACAGTGCTTACGTCCTCGTCGTGTTCCCTGGAAACGTCCCAGTTCTGACCACCGTAACGGAGTGGCAGACTGGGTACGGCTAAAGTGCACTGTGCATCGTTGCGAACAATTGCCTGGATTGCAACGATACTGCGGAAATGCCAAAACAAGCGCGGGATGCCCTCGGGCATTTCATAAAAAACGGCCCTTCTCAGGGCCAACCCAAAGGCCCTTCTCAGGGCCAACCCAAAGGCCCTTCTCAGGGCCAACCAAAAGGCCCTTCTCAGGGCCAACGCGACGTATCAGCGTCGAGTGAAGGCAGGGCCTTCTACGGAGGGAGAGTGGACTCATTGTCGGACTCCGACAATGAGTCCATTGCGTTGGATGCGATGGTGATCGAGGCTTCTCGGTCGCGATCGGCATCGGGAAAAAGGAAGGCGTACCTCAGGCACGGGTCGGATGGATCCTCGGCCTCGGGTTCCGAAAATAAGAAACCGAAGGCAAAGAAGTCGACGACAGCGGTAGACACCCACGATGTGGGTTTAGCCGACGCCCAGCGCGAGCTGGACCTGGCTCGGCGGGAGCAGCTCCAGCAAGAGCTGGAGGAGCGGGTAACATCACAGGAGGAACGGGCGCGCGTCGCCCGTGCCAAGTCCGGGTACGGTGCGTCCCGCATGCTGTACTCGGACCACTCCCTGGCCGAACTCCAGAAGATGGCGTTGGAGGACGAGGGGGTGATCGTAGAGGTCGCCACCAAGTCGTCCCACCTAAAAGGGACGTTTCAAAAGTCCCTAAAATGCAGGGCAGCGAGTCTACGTCAAATCATCGCGGAGCTGGTCGACCGCAAGGCCAGCGATGAGTCGCGGCAACTGCAGGCGAAAGTGGATCGCCTGCAGTCGGAGGTGAGCCAGCTTCACCTGAAGCTGGCTGAAGCCACGGCCCGGCCGTCGCAAGCTGAGCCCAGACCTGCGGCAGAGGGCATCGCCCCCTCCTCCGGCCTTGAGGATATCCTCCGCAAGGTCATGGCGGAGGAGAGGGCGTTTGTTAGAGCCTGCCTGGCAGGCATCGAGGACCGGCTCTTGCCGGAGAAAGTCGTCCGGCCGCCGCTTGCGGCGGACAGGAGGCAAAAGGAGCCGGTGCCTACGTCCCAGACGGAGGACGCCCTTCTTCCTTCTACCACCCCGACCAACCAGCAGGGCTGGACGAAGGTGGTCGGTAAGGGGAAGGGCAAGGGCAAAAGGACGGCAGCTGTCGTCCCTGCCGTTCCCGCCACATCCACTCCCGGCCAGTCGCAGCCGACCGGGAAAGGGAAAGGGAAGGGGAAGAGCGCCCCCCCAGCCCCAGCCGTCTCTGCCACCACCCCTGCCAGTCAGTCTGGCAAGGGAAAGGGGAAGGGGAAGAGTTCCCCCCCAGCAGGCGCCAAGAGGAACTTGGTTCCTCCCAAGACCGCAGCCGTCGTGATGACGCTCACCACGGAGGCTGCGGAGCGGGGCGAGACGTACGCGTCCGTGATGTTGCGGGCGCGTGCCAATGCCGATCCTACCAAACTGGGGATCGGTAAAGTCTCGTGCCGCCGGACGCAGGCTGGGGATCGAATTTTCGAGTTCCCGGGTGCCGAGGGCGCGAAGAACGCGGACCTCTTTGCAAAAAAGCTGCAGGAGGTCATTGCGGATGCGGCGAAGGTGGCCAGGCCGGTGAAGTCGGCGGCCATCGAGGTGACGGATCTGGACGACTCCGTCACCAAGGAGGAGGTGGTGGCAGCAATCGCAGCCATAGGGGGCTGCGAAGTCGCAGCGGTACAAGGCGGGGGCATCAGGCCCGGGCGCGGCGGCATGGGCACCATTCGCCTAGAGTGCCCAGTCGCCGCTGCCAAAGCCGTCCTTGAAAAGGGACGGCTAGCCGTCGGCTTCAGCTCGGGTGCGGTCCGGGCACTCGAGGACCAGCCACTGCGGTGCTACAAGTGCTTCGGCATTGGCCACACCCGAGCCCTCTGTCCGTCCACTGTTGACAGGACGGACAGTTGTTACCGCTGCGGCAAGGAGGGCCACAAATCCGCCTCCTGCATGGCCGCCGCGCCGCACTGCGCAGTTTGTGCCGCCAGTGGCCGCCCTGCGGGCCATATAATGAAGGGGAGGAATTGCAGTCCTCCCCTTAAGAAGGGCAAAGTTCAGGCGCCGACCCGGCCTGTCGCTGCCACCGCCGTCCCAGTAGCTGGGACCTCAGCGGCTGTGGAGGAGGAGGGTGCGATGACCGATTAATGGGTAGAGTCGAACATCGCATCCTCCAGGCGAACACCAACCACTGCAGAGCGGCCCAGGATCTGCTGATGCAGACTGTGGCCGAGTGGTTGGTGGACGTGGCGGTGGTCGCCGAGCCGTACTCGGTGCCTGGCCGTTGGCTGGGTGATCGAGACGGCTTGGTGGCGTTGGTGTCGCGGCCTGCCACGGACTCCCCTCCCCTCTCGCTTTTAGAGAGGGGTCCGGGATACGTGGCCGCCGCGTGGGGAGAAATAGCCCTGGTCGGGGTCTATTTCTCCCCAAACCGCCCTCTAAGGGACTTCGAGAATTTTCTCGAGGTCCTTACGGCAGTCGTCGGGAGGGCGGCACCACGTCAGGTCGTAGTGTTGGGTGACCTGAACGCCAAGTCGGTGGCCTGGGGCAACCCAGCGGCGTCCTGCAACGTCCGGGGGCGCGCCGTCGAATTTTGGGCGGCCTCGTGCGGCGTGTCCCTGCTAAACAGGGGGGATGTTCAGACGTGTGTGCGGCAACAGGGAGGGTCAGTGGTGGACGTGTCGTTCGCCACCCCTGTGCTAGCCACACGCGTCGTGAACTGGCGGGTGGAGATGGTGGAGACCCTGTCGGACCACCGATATGTGCGGTTCGACATCTCCACCCAAAGCCCGCGGGGGAGGGCCCGCTCGGGCCAATCTCCCTTCCCGCGGTGGGCTCTCACCCGCCTGGACCGGGAGTCAGCCCAGGAGGCGGCGTTCCTCGAGGACTGGCTCTCGCCCCCTGTGCAGGGCACGGACGTGGACGCCGCAGCGGTTCGGCTGCGGGGATCCCTGACCGAGGTGTGCAACTCCAGCATGCCTCGGTCTCGCCGTCCGCCTCCCCGTCGCGCCGTTTATTGGTGGACGGTGGAGCTGGCGGGGCTCCGGGCCGCGTGCGTGGAGGCCAGGAGGGCCTACACGCGGAGTCGGCGGCGCACCAGCCGATGTCAGGCTGAGGAGGACCGCCTCTACGCCTCTTACCTAGAGGCAAAGACGGTCCTCAAGTCGGAAATGTGCGTCGCCGAGGACTCGGCAAAGGCCGAGATGCTGGAGGGCCTCGACAGGGATCCGTTTGGGAGGCCGTATAAGCAGGCGCGGAGCCAGCTGCGCCCTTACGTTCCCCCATTAACGGAGACCCTAGAGCCGGCGTTGCTGGATGGGGTGGTTCGGTCACTGTTTCCGAGCAGGACCGACTTCACCCCACCAACGATGAACCCCCCGCTGGGGGGGGTGGTGGCTTCGCCGGAGGAGGAGGTCCCTCCAGTGTCGGCGGAGGAAGTTCGCGCGGGGGTTCTGCCCCTCCGCGCGAAGAAGACGGCCCCTGGACCGGACGGCGTCCCCGCACGGGTGGTGGCCATCGCGGCGTCCCTCATGGAGGAAAGGCTTCGGGACCTCTTCAGCGCGTGCCTGACGGCTGGAAGGTTCCCGAAGCCATGGAAGGAAGGCAAATTGTGCCTTCTCCGGAAGGAGGGACGCCCGGTGGACTCCCCCTCGGCATACCGGCCCATCGTTCTGCTGGATGAGGTCGGTAAACTGTTCGAGGGGATACTCGCCACCCGGCTTAACAGCCACGGGAGGTAGGGCCGGACCTGTCGGACGCCCAGTTCGGGTTCCGACAGGGGCGTTCGACGGTCGACGCGTTGGCCCTACTCAGGGGCCAGGTGCGGGAGGCGGTCGAGGCTGGGGACGGAGTGTTGGCGGTGTCGTTCGACATTGCCAACGCCTTCAACTCCGTGCCCCACTCGACCATATTGGAGGCACTCCGATACTACGGAGTGCCCCAATATCTGCGGGCGATCCTGGCCGACTACTTGAGGGACCGAGAGGTCCTTCTGGTGGACAAGACGGCCAGGATCAGGCGCTACGGCGCGGAGTCCGGTGTTCCACAGGGTTCGGTGCTAGGGCCCCTCTTGTGGAACATCGGATTCGATTGGGTCCTTCGGGGCACCCTCCTCCAGGGCACGAGTGTCATCTGCTACGCGGATGACACTCTCCTCGTTGCCCGGGGGAGGGACTTTGGGGCGGCGGCCTGTTTGGCCTCGGCTGGCGGATCCTTAGTGGCAGGTAGGATCCGCCAGCTCGGATTGAGGGTGGCGCTGAACAAGACCGAGGCCGTGTTCTTTCACGGGCCTCGGCAGCGCTGCCCTCCTGACGCCCACATCGTGGTGGAGGGCGTCCGGATAGGGGTCGGGGCCCAGATGAAGTATCTGGGCCTCGTGCTGGACAGCAGGTGGCGCTTCGGCCCGCACTTTAGCGGGCTGTCGACGCGCCTGCTGAAAGCCGCGGACGCCCTCTCATGGCTCCTCCCAAACCTGGGAGGGCCCAAGGAGCGATGCCGGCGCCTCTATGCCGGCATCCTCAAGAGCATGGCCCTATATGGGGCACCCATCTGGGCGGTCTCCCTCCATAGGAGGGAGAATGCAACCGCCATCCGCAGGCCCCAACGGGCCATTGCACAGCGGGTGGCGAGGGCCTACCGCTCAGTGGGTTTTGCGGCGGCGTGCGCTCTGGCCGGCACCCCTCCCTGGGAATTGGAGGCATGGGTGCTCGCCAGAGTTTACGAATGGGCGGCGCGGCGTAGGGCGCTGGGTGAGCGCCCCGCCGCGCAAGAGCGGGATGCCGTGCGGCGGGAGGCGAGGGACGCCATCGTCCTACACTGGGCGCGGGACCTCGCCTCCGCCACCTTTGGACGCCGGACACTGGACGCCCTCGGTCCAGTCCTACGGGACTGGCTCGAGAGGCCCCACGGTTTCCTCTCTTTCCGTCTGGTGCAGGTGTTGTCCGGGCATGGCTGCTTCGGAACGCACCTGCATCGGATCCAGAGGGAGGAAACCCCGGCGTGCCACGATTGTGGAGCCGCGGAGGACACGGCGCAGCACACCCTCGAGGTGTGCCCAGCCTGGGCTGAGCTGCGCCGTGCCCTGACAGATGTGGTCGGGCAGGACCTCTCACTTCCCAGTGTGGTAAACTCCATGCTGGGGAGTGAGGAGGCTTGGGCGGCGATTGCCTCCTTTTGCGAGAATGTCATGTCGCAAAAGGAGGCGGCGGAGCGCGCGCGGGAGGATGATCCTCTCGCGCCGCCGCTCCGCAGGCGAAGAAGGGGTGGGAGACGGCGGTTGTACGATCGTCGTCTCCCTCCTTCTGGTGGTGATTAGCGGGCGACAGGCGCGGGGGCGCCTTCGCTCGCATTGCACTAATCACCACCCACGTCGGGCGGGAACGGCCGAGCACTCACGGTCGTTTCCGGGCCCCTCCACTTAGGGAGGGGCGTGCGGGCCCCGCTGTAAAGGCGGGCGGTCGTCGGTGGGGGACTGGACGTAAAGGCTGTGCCGGTTTCCCAGTCCTCCTCCAAATAGACGATGCGGGAGTGCCGCTGGGTTATTTTAGTGGGTATGCCGGAGTAGCCGGAGAGTCCCACATAACCCGTCCATCCCCCAATGGGCGGGTATGCGTAACGCATTTTTTCCCAGCGCAAACAAAAAAAAAAAAAAAAAAAAAAAAAAAAAAAAAAGGTTAGGTTGGGGAACCACCCCACAGTGCTTGCGTCCACGTCGCGTTCCCCGGAAACGTCCCAGTTCTGACCACCGTAACGGAGTGGCAGACTGGGTACGGCTAAAGTGCACTGTGCATCGTAGCTATCTTACTGCCTTGTGAGCTACGACCTTGTTGAAATATGCCAAAACCATTGCGGGATGCCCTCGGGCATTTCATCAAAAAAGGCCCTTCTCAGGGCCAACCCAAAGGCCCTTCTCAGGGCCAACCAAACGGCCCTTCTCAGGGCCAACGCGACGCGTCGGCGTCGGAAGGCAGCGCCTTCTACGGAGGGAGAGTGGACTCATTGTCGGACTCCGAGAATGAGTCCACAGCGTCGGATTACAGCCGATCACGATCGGTTTCGCGGAAGCGTAAGAGCTTCCTGAAACAAGGGTCAGATGGGTCCTCATGTTCGGCGAAGGAGCAGAAAAGGAAGGCCCAAAAAACCGCAGCGGATACCCACGATGTGGGTTTGGTCGACGCCCAGCGCCAGTTGGATCTGGGTCGTCGGGAGCAGCTCCAGCAGGAGCTCGAGGAGCGAATTGCGGCCAAGGAGGAGCGGGCGCGCGTCGCTCGTGCCAAGGCCGGGTACGGTGCGTCCCGCGTGATGTACGCGGACCACTCCCTGGCCGAATTGGAGAGGATGGCCTTGGAGGACGAGGAGGCAATCGTGGAGGTCGCCGCCAAGTCCTCCCACCTAAAGGGGACTTTCCAAAAGTCCCTGAAATGCCGGGCCGCGAGCATGCGTGGCATCGTCGCGGAGCTCGTGGAGCGCAAGGCCAGCGACGAGTCGCGGCAACTGCAGGCGAAAGTGGATCGCCTGCAGTCGGAGGTCAGCCAGCTTCACCTCAAGCTGGCTGAAGCCACGGCCCGGCCGTCCCAAGCCGAGCCCGGACCTGCGACGGAGGGCCTTGCCTCCTCCCCCGGCCTTGAGGATGTCCTCCGCAAGGTCATGGCGGAGGAGAGGGCGTTTGTTCGTTCCTGCCTGGCGGGAATAGAGGACCGGCTCTTGCCGGCGAAAGTCGTCCGACCGCCGCTTGCGGCGGACAGGAGGCGAGAGGAGCCGGTGCCTTCCTCTCAGAGGGAGGACGCCCTTCTCCCTTCCACCACCCCGACCAACCAGCAGGGCTGGACGAGGGTGGTCGGTAAGGGGAAGGGCAAGGGCAAAAAGACGGCAGCGGTCGTCCCTGCCGTCCCCGCCACCACCACTCCCAGCCAGTCGAAGCCGACTGGCAAGGGTAAAGGGAGGGGAAAAACCACCCCCCCCCCAGCCGCCTCCGCCACCACCCCTGCCGGTCAGTCACAGACGACTGGCAAGGGGAAGGGGAAGGGGAAGAGTTCTTCCCCCCCAGCCGGTGCCAAGAGGAACCTTGTTCCTCCAAAGACCGCGGCCGTCGTGGTGACACTCACCGCGGAGGCCGCGGAGCGGGGTGAGACGTACGCGTCCATGTTGGTGCGGGCGCGTGCCACTGCCGATCCCACTAAACTGGGGATCGGCAAAGTCTCATGCCGCAAGACACAGGCTGGGGCTCGTATATTCGAGTTCCCTGGTGCGGAGGGCGGCAAAAACGCGGACCTCTTCGCAGCTAAGCTGCAAGAGGTCATTTCAGACTCGGCGAAGGTGGCCAGGCCGGTAAAGTCGGCGGCCATCGAGGTGACGGATCTAGACGACTCCGTCACCAAGGAGGAGGTGGTGGCAGCAATCGCAGCCATAGGTGGCTGCGCAGTCGCAGCGGTGCAGGGCGGGGGCATCAGGCCCGGGCGCGGCGGCATGGGCACCATTCGCCTGGAGTGTCCAGTCGCCGCTGCCAAAGCCGTCCTCGAAAAGGGACGGCTCGCCGTCGGCTTCAGCTCGGGTGCAGTCCGGGCCCTTGAAGACCAGCCTTTAAGGTGTTATAAGTGCTTCGGCATCGGACACACCCGGGCTCTCTGTCCGTCCACAATAGACAGGACGGACAGTTGCTACCGCTGCGGCAAGGAGGGCCACAAGTCCGCCTCCTGCATGGCCGCCGCGCCGCACTGCGCAGTTTGTGCCGCCAGTGGCCGCCCTGCGGGCCATATAATGAAGGGGAGGAATTGCAGTCCTCCCCTTAAGAAGGGCAAAGTTCAGGCACCGACCCGGCCTGTCGCTGCCACCGCCGTCCCAGTAGCTGGGACCTCAGCGGCTGTGGAGGAGGAGGGTGCGATGACCGATTAATGGGTAGAGTCGAACATCGCATCCTCCAGGCGAACACCAACCACTGCAGAGCGGCCCAGGATCTGCTGATGCAGACTGTGGCCGAGTGGTTGGTGGACGTGGCGGTGGTCGCCGAGCCGTACTCGGTGCCTGGCCGTTGGCTGGGTGATCGAGACGGCTTGGTGGCGTTGGTGTCGCGGCCTGCCACGGACTCCCCTCCCCTCTCGCTTTTAGAGAGGGGTCCGGGATACGTGGCCGCCGCGTGGGGAGAAATAGCCCTGGTCGGGGTCTATTTCTCCCCAAACCGCCCTCTAAGGGACTTCGAGAATTTTCTCGAGGTCCTTACGGCAGTCGTCGGGAGGGCGGCACCACGTCAGGTCGTAGTGTTGGGCGACCTGAACGCCAAGTCGGTGGCCTGGGGCAACCCAGCGGCGTCCTGCAACGTCCGGGGGCGCGCCGTCGAATTTTGGGCGGCCTCGTGCGGCGTGTCCCTGCTAAACAGGGGGGATGTTCAGACGTGTGTGCGGCAACAGGGAGGGTCAGTGGTGGACGTGTCGTTCGCCACCCCTGTGCTAGCCACGCGCGTCGTGAACTGGCGGGTGGAGATGGTGGAGACCCTGTCGGACCACCGATATGTGCGGTTCGACATCTCCACCCAGAGCCCGCGGGGGAGGGCCCGCTCGGGCCAATCTCCCTTCCCGCGGTGGGCTCTCACCCGCCTGGACCGGGAGTCAGCCCAGGAGGCAGCGTTCCTCGAGGACTGGCTCTCGCCCCCTGTGCAGGGCACGGACGTGGACGCCGCAGCGGTTCGGCTGCGGGGATCCCTGACCGAGGTGTGCAACTCCAGCATGCCTCGGTCTCGCCGTCCGCCTCCCCGTCGCGCCGTTTATTGGTGGACGGTGGAGCTGGCGGGGCTCCGGGCCGCGTGCGTGGAGGCCAGGAGGGCCTACACGCGGAGTCGGCGGCGCACCAGCCGATGTCAGGCTGAGGAGGACCGCCTCTACGCCTCTTACCTAGAGGCAAAGACGGTCCTCAAGTCGGAAATGTGCGCCGCCGAGGACTCGGCAAAGGCCGAGATGCTGGAGGGCCTCGACAGGGATCCGTTTGGGAGGCCGTATAAGCAGGCGCGGAGCCAGCTGCGCCCTTACGGTCCCCCATTAGCGGAGACCCTAGAGCCGGCGTTGCTGGATGGGGTGGTTCGGTCACTGTTTCCGCGCAGGACCGACTTCACCCCACCAACGATGAACCCCCCGCTGGGGGGGGTGGTGGCTTCGCCGGAGGAGGAGGTGCCTCCAGTGTCGGCGGAGGAATTTCGCGCGGGGGTTCTGTCCCTCCGCGCGAAGAAGACGGCCCCTGGACCGGACGGCGTCCCCGCACGGGTGGTGGCCATCGCGGCGTCCCTAATGGAGGAAAGGCTTCGGGACCTCTTCAGCGCGTGCTTGACGGCTGGGAGGTTCCCGAAGCTGTGGAAGGAAGGCAAGCTGTGCCTTCTCCGCAAGGAGGGACGCCCGGTGGACTCCCCCTCGGCATACCGGCCCATCGTTCTGCTCGATGAGGTCGGTAAACTGTTCGAGGGGATCATCGCCACCCGGCTTAATAGCCAGTTGCGGGAGGTAGGGCCAGACCTGTCGGACGCCCAGTTCGGGTTCCGCCAAGGGCGTTCGACGGTCGATGCGTTGGCCCTACTCAGGGGCCAAGTGCGGGAAGCGGTCGAGGCTGGGGACGGAGTGTTGGCGGTGTCGTTCGACATCGCCAACGCCTTCAACTCCGTGCCCCACTCGACCATATTGGAGGCACTCCGATACTACGGAGTGCCCCAATATCTGCGGGCGATCCTGGCCGACTACTTGAGGGACCGAGAGGTCCTTCTGGTGGACAAGACGGCCAG
Organism: Pseudoips prasinana; assembly: GCA_951640165.1. Classification (NCBI taxonomy): domain Eukaryota; kingdom Metazoa; phylum Arthropoda; class Insecta; order Lepidoptera; family Nolidae; genus Pseudoips; species Pseudoips prasinana. Next base: position 36,739,527 of record OX621247.1, read on the forward strand.
GATCAGGCGCTACGGCGCGGAGTCCGGTGTTCCACAGGGTTCGGTGCTAGGGCCCCTCTTGTGGAACATCGGATTCGATTGGGTCCTTCGGGGCACCCTCCTCCAGGGCACGAGTGTCATCTGCTACGCGGATGACACTCTCCTCGTTGCCCGGGGGAGGGACTTTGGGGCGGCGGCCTGTTTGGCCTCGGCTGGCGGATCCTTAGTGGCAGGCAGGATCCGCCAGCTTGGATTGAGGGTAGCGCTGAACAAGACCGAGGCCGTGTTCTTTCACGGGCCTCGGCAGCGCTGCCCTCCAGACGCCCACATCGTGGTGGAGGGCGTCCGGATAGGGGTCGGGGCCCAGATGAAGTATCTGGGCCTCGTGCTGGACAGTAGGTGGCGCTTCGGCCCGCACTTTAGCGGGTTGTCGACGCGCCTGCTCAAAGCCGCGGACGCCCTCTCATGGCTCCTCCCGAACCTGGGCGGGCCCAAGGAGCGATGCCGGCGCCTCTATGCCGGCATCCTCAAAAGCATGGCCCTTTACGGGGCACCCATCTGGGCGGACTCCCTCCACAGGAGGGAGAATGCAACCGCCATCCGCAGGCCCCAACGGGCCATTGCACAGCGGGTGGCGAGGGCCTACCGCTCGGTGGGTTTTGCGGCGGCGTGCGCTCTGGCCGGCACCCCTCCCTGGGAATTGGAGGCATGGGTGCTCGCCAGAGTGTACGAATGGACGGCGCGGCGTAGGGCGCTGGGTGAGCGCCCCGCCGCGCAAGAGCGGGATGCCGTGCGGCGGGAGGCGAGGGACGCAATCGTCCTTCACTGGACACGGGACCTCGCCTCCGCCACCTTTGGACGCCGGACGTTGGACGCGCTCGGTCCAGCCCTGCGGGACTGGCTCGAGCGTCCCCACGGTTTCCTCTCGTTCCGTCTGGTGCAGGTGTTATCCGGGCATGGCTGCTTCGGAACGCACCTGCATCGGATCCAGAGGGAGGAAACCCCGGCGTGCCACGAGTGTGGAGCTGCGGAGGACACGGCGCAGCACACCCTCGAGGTGTGCCCAGCCTGGGCTGAGCTGCGCCGTGCCCTGACCGATGTAGTCGGGTTAGACCTCTCACTTCCCGGTGTGGTGAACTCCATGCTGGGGAGTGAGGAGGCTTGGGCGGCGGTTGCCTCCTTTTGCGAGAATGTCATGTCGCAAAAGGAGGCGGCGGAGCGCGCGCGGGAGGATGATCCTCTCGCGCCGCCGCTCCGCAGGCGGAGAAGGGGTGGGAGACGGCGGTTGTACGATCGTCGCCTCCCTCCTTCTGGTGGTGATTAGCGGGCGACAGGCGCGGGGGCGCCTTCGCTCGCATTGCACCAATCACCACCCTCGTCGGGCGGGAACGGCCGAGCACTCACGGTCGTTCCCGGGCCCCTCCACTAAGGGAGGGGCGTGCGGGCCCCGCTGTAAAGGCGGGCGGTCGTCGGTGGGGGACTGGACGTAAAGGCTGTGCCGGTTTCCCAGTCCTCCTCCAAATAGACGATGCGGGAGTGCCGCTGGGTTATTTTAGTGGGTATGCCGGGCTAGCCGGAGAGTCCCACATAACCCGTCCATCCCCCAATGGGCGGGTATGCGTAACGCATTTTTTCCCAGCGCAAACAAAAAAAAAAAAAAAAAAAAAAAAAAAGGTTAGGTTAGGTTAGGTTGGCGTGCTAGGTCGGAAAACCTCCTCGCGAGCCCAAGACTACTGGTCCCATTCGAATATTCATATTCGGTGGGAACAGAAGTTTATGGGACGGTGCACGCCGGGCGCAGGTAGTAATCGTTTCTCGTAATGGGACTAGTCCCACGTGAAAGGGTTACTGCTTGTGGCTAATATTCCGACACAGGGGGGGGGGCGGAATCTGCCAAGATCCTGTGGTCGTATCTTGGCGGACCTTCCATGCATCATCCATGCATGGTAGGAATTCCGCAACGACCACCCGCGTGTTTGTGCCGTGCGCGGGGACCCGTACGGGGGGATGAAGGAGTCCTGGGGGTTGAGCTGGTGAGGGGTCGGGCAGTAGTTATCCCTCACCCGCAACACGCCTCTTTGGTCCGGATTTCCCCTTACACGGGCGGTCGGGGTCTAGCCGGGCCCCGATCAATCGGCTGCGACGTCCGGTCGGACGGCCGTCAAGGCTAGCCATGGGTAGGCGTATCTGCAGGTGGCGTCTGGGCTGGCGCCGTGTGCCGGTCTGCAGACGAAGGCGCGCGCCGTGCTGGACGTTGGGCTGTCCAGTATCGGTTCGCGTTGGAGGTCTCGCAGATTGGCATAATCCCATGGCTATACCGCCCAATATCCCTGGTGCTTATAAAGCATCCCCTTTGAGGGCTCGGTGGAGGGTGGGGAATTGGGTTGGTGAACGCCAAAAAAGAGTTTTCATGGATTGCAAAAGCAAAAATAATAATGCCCAACCGATTGTTAAGGTTACGGCCTTGACAAGTGAGGAGCTAGCGGGTGCGACAGGTGTGGCGCACCCGATTATAGTAGAAGAGGTAAAGGCAGCGAAGGCTGCTGCCAAGAAGAAGGCCGCCAGGAGGGTCAGGGAGACCTTTTCCCGCCCGGCCACTCCGGTTCCTGGAGCATCGCGGGAACAAGCGGGCACGGAGAGCGATAGCTCCATCAGGTCCGCCGTGTCGATGGAGTCGCTGGGTTGCCGCGCGGAGACTCCGGGGTCCAAAAGACCGAACCCTGCCGGGCAGGATGGGCGCCAGGTCAAGGCCGCCAAATTGTATGAGGACGCGGACGACGACGAGGCGGACTTGGCGTTCATCCTGGACCCTTTGCAGGCCCCAGCGAACACCAAAAATAAGAATAGACTGCCCCGGGTCGAGGACCTGGTAGAGGAGCTACGCCAGCAGCCCTCAGCCGACCTGGGTGCAGTCATCCAGGAGTCGCTGGCGGCAGTGGAGAAGGTTGCGGACACATCCCGCAACCTTAAAGGAAATTTCGTTAGAGTCCTGCGACTCGCAGCGCGGAAAGCCCAGGCGGCCGCGGCGGAGTTGCATGGGAGGACCGACGGGAGTTTGCTGGAGCTGGAAAACCAGCGGCTGCGCTCCCAGTTGGCCTCCCTGGAGGCGCGTGTGGCCGCCATGTCGGCGGAGATGGCGGAGCTTCGCGGTAGAGAACTCGGGGCGTTTCCGCCATTGCCTTCGCCATCCCGGCCGTCGCCTTCCTTGCGGTCTCCTCCGGGGTCACCGGCACATCCAACACCATTGTTGTCCAATCTGTCACCGCCGCGAGCAACCGACAGTAGCCTACAGTCGGCGCCTGCGGCCCTGGAGCGGCGGAGGAGCAGCGCTGGCGCTCCTCTTCCTTCTGGTCATGCCCGGGAAGAACAGCTCTCGCCGGAAGAGAGGTTTGCGGCCATTATGGACCGCAAAATGAACGAGATGGGGCGCATCTGGGACCAACGCCTGGTCCAGATGCGTCACGAGGTAATGGCAGAGATATTCCCGGGCAGGGCCATCCGCCCTCCGCTCGCTAGGAGTGCAGCGCCACCCCAAGTGCCACCCACCACAAAGCGGGGAGGCCGGCAACGGAGACGGGCTGCCGCCGCAGAGGCTGCTGCGGCCCGAGCTGCAGCAACGCCGGCGCCGACTGCGCCGCCGCCACCCGCCGAGGGCTCATGGGCCCAGGTGGTTGGCCGAAAGGCCAGGGCAAAGGCTGCCCGGCAGAATCGGCCACCGCCACCTCCGCCTCCAAAGAGGCCGATCGGGCTGCCGCGACCTCCACCGTCCGCGGCAGTTACGATCAATCTGCCATCGACCTCGGCCACTACCATGGCTGAGGTCATGAAGGTGGCGAGGACCAAGGTCCAGTTAAAGGACCTTGGCTTGGAGGCGGGCCTTCGCCCTAAGAGGGCCCTGACCGGGGGCCTCATTTTGAGGATCCCTGGTCCAGAGGGGTCCGCGAAGGCGGAGGCTCTAGCCTCTCGGCTAAAGGAGGCCTTACTGGAGACGGGTGCAGTGGTGGCGCACCCAGTCGCAATGGGAGAGCTCCGGGTGATGGACCTGGACGACTCCGCCGACCCCACCGAAGTGGCTGAAACCTTAGCCACGGCGGGAGGATGTTCCGTCGCCGACGTAAAAGTCGGCGAAATTCGGTTTTCCCCGTCGGGCTTGGGATCGGTGTGGGTTCGGTGCCCACTAGTGGCCGCCCGCAAGTTAGCGGCAATCGGCCGGGTGCTAGTGGGCTGGATGTCGGTCCGGGTGGTGGCGCTTCCACCCAGAGCTCTCCAGTGCTACCGCTGCCTGGAGAAGGGGCATGTCAGGGCTCGGTGCACGGGGTGCGACCGGAGCGCGTCGTGCTTCGTCTGTGGCCAACAGGGCCACAAGGCGAAGGAATGCACGGCGCGCGCCCCTCACTGTGTAGTGTGCGCCGACCTTGGCAGGCCGGCAAACCATCGCCTGGGCAGCGGTAGGTGTACGCCACCGAAGAGGAAGGGAGCGGGACGTCCTGCCACGTCCGCTCCCGCATCGTCGCGGTCCAACGATCCGGGCTCTGGCCCCGATGGGGTGTCCATGGAGGTCTAAAATTCTTTCCCCCCCAACTTATTTTGCAGGGCAACCTGAACGCCTGCATCGCTGCGCAAGCTCTTCTTGCGCAGACGATTGCTGAGCGTTCGGTTGCCCTAGCGATAGTGGCGGAGCCTCACTCCGTTCCCGACCACCCTCGTTGGTTCGGGGCGGATGGGGGCCTCGTCGCCATTTACTGGGCAGGGGGGGAACGTGACCCCCATTGCACACTCCTGGCCAAGGGGCCCGGATTCGTCGTCGTGGAGTGGGGACCAGCAGTCGTGGTGGGCTGCTACATCTCCCCGAATTGCGGCCTCGCAAATTTTGAGGCGTACCTGGACGGGCTAACGAGCCATATTAGCTCTTACCAGTCCCGTCCGGTACTCGTCCTGGGCGATTTCAACGCTCACTCTAGTGAGTGGGGCGATGCCCGGGACGACGTTCGAGGGGAGTCACTGCTGGAATGGGCCGCCGGACTGGACCTCCGTCTTTTAAATCGGGGTTCAGTCAGCACCTGTGTGCGATGGCAGGGGGAGTCGATCGTCGACTTGACGTGGGCGACTCCCTCGGCCATGCACCTGGTCTCGGGGTGGAGAGTTGCGGAGGAAATAGCCACGCTGTCGGATCACAGACACATTGTGTTCAGCGTGGCCTTCCGTCCGCCCCGAGGCGGCCCCGACCGCAGCAGTGTTGTCCCGCCACGGCGCTGGTGCCTACGCCGCTTGGACCGCGACATGTTGACGGCTGCCGCCGTCGCCATCGCCTGGGGGGCGAGTGAAGGTGGAGAGAGGATCCCGTCCGATCCCAATTCGCAGGCGGGCTGGTTCCGGGGCATCATGTCTCGCATCTGCGACACGTCGATGCCCCGGACCCGCCCGGGTGACAGACGAGGCTCGCAGTATTGGTGGTCGGCCGAAATCGCGCGACTCCGTTCGGAGTACGTCGCAGCGCGTCGCCGACACCAGCGGGCCCGTCGGAGGAGGCGAGCCAATGCCGAAGAGGCTGCCGGAGCGCACAGGGCGTATCAAGTCGCCGTCAAGGCGCTATCCATCGCGATAGCGGAAGCCAAAGCTCGGTCCTGGAACGAGCTCATCGAGGGACTGGATAGGGACCCATGGGGGCGCCCGTACAAAATGGTACTGGGCAAGCTCAGACCGTGGGTCCCTCCGTTGACGAGTACCCTGGACCCGGACTTCCTGAGGAGGGTGGTGGACACCCTCTTCCCTAGGGTCCAGGACAGTCCCTCGGACCCCCCGTCACCGTCGTACCATGATTGGGACGACCAGTTGGAGGTGACGGAGGGGGAGTTGGACCGAGCAGTACGGCGACTTGCGGCCCGTAACACCGCCCCTGGCCCGGATGGGATACCGGGCAGGGCGTGGGTTTGCGCCCTGGCAGTCCTGGGGGACCGGTTGAGGCAACTGTTCACCAGCTGCCTCCGTAGTACCGTGTTCCCCACCTGCTGGAAAGAGGCAAGGCTAGTGCTCTTGAGCAAGCCGGGCAGGACCGCCGATTCTCCCTCGGCGTTCCGACCAATATGCTTGCTGGACGAGGCGGGCAAGCTCTTCGAGCGTGTCATAGCCGCCCGTCTCAGCGAGCATCTGTCGCGCGTTGGCCCCGACTTATCGGACAGCCAGTTCGGATTCCGGCAGGGACGTTCGACGCTGGACGCGATCAATCGCGTCCGCGCCCTGTCGGAGCCCGCCGTTCGGGCGGGGGGGGTGGCGTTGGCGGTGAGCTTAGACATCGTCAACGCCTTCAACTCCGTCCCCTGGCGGGCGATACGGGAGGCACTGGTCTATCATAACGTGCCTCCCTATCTCCGTGGTATAGTCGGGGCATATTTGCGCGACAGGACGATTCAATTCGTCGGTCGGAACGGGATTGAGATCCAGAGGGAGCTCTCCTGCGGGGTTCCTCAGGGGTCCGTGTTAGGACCTCTGCTATGGAGCCTCGCCTACGATGCGGTCCTGAGGATAAGCCTCCCTCCCGGGGTGAGCGTCGTCTGCTATGCGGACGACACGCTCGTCATAGCCCGGGAGGTAAGTTTCCAGCGGGCGGTACGGCTCGCCGAACTCGGTGTCGCGTGTGTCGTCGCGGCCATAACGAGACTGGGCCTTCGGGTAGCGCCTCACAAGACCGAGGCGCTATGGTTCCACGGCTTACGCCGTAGGGAGGAACCACCCAGTACGTCGATGCGTGTAGGTGACGCAGAGGTCAGGGTGGGGCGGTACATGAAGTACCTGGGCCTCACCCTAGACAGCCGATGGGGCTTCGAGGAGCATTTCGAGCGTCTGGCCCCCCGAGTGCGCCGGGTAACCGGAGCGTTGCACCGGCTTTTACCAAACCTCGGGGGTCCCAGGGAAGAAGTTCGCCGCCTCTACGGAGGTGTCGTGCGATCCATGGTCCTTTATGGGGCGCCCGTCTGGTCTGAACGCCTGACGGGCGCCTCCCGCTGCAGAGCTATCTTGAACAGCCTGCAGCGTGTGGTGGCCATCCGGATCGCACGAGGATATCGAACGATATCCTTTGAGGCGGCGACACTCCTGGCTCGCCTCCCGCCGTTTGATCTCCTGGCGGCAGTCGACGCGACGGTCTTCACCGAAATCCGCGTCCGCCGGGAGAGCGGTGAGGCGCCAGAGCAGACGCTCGTTGCCTACAGGCGGGAAGCACACCGGCGCGTACTAGTACAGTGGCGCGCGCGGCTAGAATTGCCGCGGAACGCGCGCCAGCGTGCCGTCGGTGCCATCCTGCCTTACCTCGAAGCCTGGATGGGGAGGAGGGAGGGTAACGTCACCTACAGACTGACTCAGATACTCACCGGACACGGGTGTTTCGGTGAGTACCTGAGTCGGATCGGCCGAGAAGCGACGACACAGTGTCACCACTGCGGTAGCGACCTGGACTCAGCCCAACACACTCTAGAAGAGTGCCCGGCCTGGGAGGTCGAGAGGCGAGTCCTGGTCGCTGAGATCGGACGGGATCTTTCGCCGCCGGCAGTCGTATATGCGATGCTGGCAGGCGACTCCACCACATGGGACGCCGTGGTCTCCTTCTGCGAAGCAGTCATGCTCCAGAAGGAGGCCGCCGAGCGGGATCGGGAGCTAGCCGACCCCGCTCGTAGACGGAGGAGGCGTCGGGGCGGCGGCGGCAGCCGTTAGCCCTACTCCCCTCGGGGTTGCGGTGGCAGTATGAGAAGTGTCCTCTACTGCCGCCACGTGCAAGCAGCCCCGGGAAGACAGCGAACTGTTTGTGGCGCAGTCGCTGTGCCGTACTGGCAGGAGTCGGCAAAATGGGGAGGGCAACCCACAGCTCTCCCCGGGTGCGTGTCCCGACCATCTGGGACACGGCGCAAAAAGGGGGGCACCGGAGCAGCATACCCGCGTTCCCGGGGCTCCCCCTATCAGGCGCCAGAAGAAGTCCACGGCAGGTTAGGTTTAGTCGGTGCGAGTCCGACATACCCACCCGCAGACACTTTTTGCGGGTGGCATGCATTAGCATTCCCCCTGCCTTATCAAAAAAAAAAAAAAAAAAAAAAAAAAAAAAAGGTTAGGTTAGGTTAGGTTAGGTTAGGTTGGACTGGACGTAAAGGCTGTGCCGGTTTCCCAGTCCTCCTCCACACAGACGATGCGGGAGTGCCGCTGGGTTATTTTAGTGGGTATGCCGGGCTAGCCGGAGAGTCCCACATAACCCGTCCATCCCCCAATGGGCGGGTATGCGTAACGCATTTTTTCCCAGCGCAAACAAAAAAAAAAAAAAAAAAAAAGGTTAGGTTAGGTTAGGTTAGGTTAGGTTGGGTTAGGTTAGGTTAGGTTAGGTTAGGTTATGGCGATGGTGGAGACCCTGTCGGACCACCGATATGTGCGGTTCGACATCTCCACCCAGAGCCCGCGGGGGAGGGCCCGCTCGGGCCAATCTCCCTTCCCGCGGTGGGCTCTCACCCGCCTGGACCGGGAGTCAGCCCAGGAGGCAGCGTTCCTCGAGGACTGGCTCTCGCCCCCTGTGCAGGGCACGGACGTGGACGCCGCAGCGGTTCGGCTGCGGGGATCCCTGACCGAGGTGTGCAACTCCAGCATGCCTCGGTCTCGCCGTCCGCCTCCCCGTCGCGCCGTTTATTGGTGGACGGTGGAGCTGGCGGGGCTCCGGGCCGCGTGCGTGGAGGCCAGGAGGGCCTACACGCGGAGTCGGCGGCGCACCAGCCGATGTCAGGCTGAGGAGGACCGCCTCTACGCCTCTTACCTAGAGGCAAAGACGGTCCTCAAGTCGGAAATGTGCGCCGCCGAGGACTCGGCAAAGGCCGAGATGCTGGAGGGCCTCGACAGGGATCCGTTTGGGAGGCCGTATAAGCAGGCGCGGAGCCAGCTGCGCCCTTACGGTCCCCCATTAGCGGAGACCCTAGAGCCGGCGTTGCTGGATGGGGTGGTTCGGTCACTGTTTCCGCGCAGGACCGACTTCACCCCACCAACGATGAACCCCCCGCTGGGGGGGGTGGTGGCTTCGCCGGAGGAGGAGGTGCCTCCAGTGTCGGCGGAGGAATTTCGCGCGGGGGTTCTGTCCCTCCGCGCGAAGAAGACGGCCCCTGGACCGGACGGCGTCCCCGCACGGGTGGTGGCCATCGCGGCGTCCCTAATGGAGGAAAGGCTTCGGGACCTCTTCAGCGCGTGCTTGACGGCTGGGAGGTTCCCGAAGCTGTGGAAGGAAGGCAAGCTGTGCCTTCTCCGCAAGGAGGGACGCCCGGTGGACTCCCCCTCGGCATACCGGCCCATCGTTCTGCTCGATGAGGTCGGTAAACTGTTCGAGGGGATCATCGCCACCCGGCTTAATAGCCAGTTGCGGGAGGTAGGGCCAGACCTGTCGGACGCCCAGTTCGGGTTCCGCCAAGGGCGTTCGACGGTCGATGCGTTGGCCCTACTCAGGGGCCAAGTGCGGGAAGCGGTCGAGGCTGGGGACGGAGTGTTGGCGGTGTCGTTCGACATCGCCAACGCCTTCAACTCCGTGCCCCACTCGACCATATTGGAGGCACTCCGATACTACGGAGTGCCCCAATATCTGCGGGCGATCCTGGCCGACTACTTGAGGGACCGAGAGGTCCTTCTGGTGGACAAGACGGCCAGGATCAGGCGCTACGGCGCGGAGTCCGGTGTTCCACAGGGTTCGGTGCTAGGGCCCCTCTTGTGGAACATCGGATTCGATTGGGTCCTTCGGGGCACCCTCCTCCAGGGCACGAGTGTCATCTGCTACGCGGATGACACTCTCCTCGTTGCCCGGGGGAGGGACTTTGGGGCGGCGGCCTGTTTGGCCTCGGCTGGCGGATCCTTAGTGGCAGGCAGGATCCGCCAGCTTGGATTGAGGGTAGCGCTGAACAAGACCGAGGCCGTGTTCTTTCACGGGCCTCGGCAGCGCTGCCCTCCAGACGCCCACATCGTGGTGGAGGGCGTCCGGATAGGGGTCGGGGCCCAGATGAAGTATCTGGGCCTCGTGCTGGACAGTAGGTGGCGCTTCGGCCCGCACTTCAGCGGGTTGTCGACGCGCCTGCTCAAAGCCGCGGACGCCCTCTCATGGCTCCTCCCGAACCTGGGCGGGCCCAAGGAGCGATGCCGGCGCCTCTATGCCGGCATCCTCAAAAGCATGGCCCTTTACGGGGCACCCATCTGGGCGGACTCCCTCCACAGGAGGGAGAATGCAACCGCCATCCGCAGGCCCCAACGGGCCATTGCACAGCGGGTGGCGAGGGCCTACCGCTCGGTGGGTTTTGCGGCGGCGTGCGCTCTGGCCGGCACCCCTCCCTGGGAATTGGAGGCATGGGTGCTCGCCAGAGTGTACGAATGGACGGCGCGGCGTAGGGCGCTGGGTGAGCGCCCCGCCGCGCAAGAGCGGGATGCCGTGCGGCGGGAGGCGAGGGACGCAATCGTCCTTCACTGGACACGGGACCTCGCCTCCGCCACCTTTGGACGCCGGACGTTGGACGCGCTCGGTCCAGCCCTGCGGGACTGGCTCGAGCGTCCCCACGGTTTCCTCTCGTTCCGTCTGGTGCAGGTGTTATCCGGGCATGGCTGCTTCGGAACGCACCTGCATCGGATCCAGAGGGAGGAAACCCCGGCGTGCCACGAGTGTGGAGCTGCGGAGGACACGGCGCAGCACACCCTCGAGGTGTGCCCAGCCTGGGCTGAGCTGCGCCGTGCCCTGACCGATGTAGTCGGGTTAGACCTCTCACTTCCCGGTGTGGTGAACTCCATGCTGGGGAGTGAGGAGGCTTGGGCGGCGGTTGCCTCCTTTTGCGAGAATGTCATGTCGCAAAAGGAGGCGGCGGAGCGCGCGCGGGAGGATGATCCTCTCGCGCCGCCGCTCCGCAGGCGGAGAAGGGGTGGGAGACGGCGGTTGTACGATCGTCGCCTCCCTCCTTCTGGTGGTGATTAGCGGGCGACAGGCGCGGGGGCGCCTTCGCTCGCATTGCACCAATCACCACCCTCGTCGGGCGGGAACGGCCGAGCACTCACGGTCGTTCCCGGGCCCCTCCACTAAGGGAGGGGCGTGCGGGCCCCGCTGTAAAGGCGGGCGGTCGTCGGTGGGGGACTGGACGTAAAGGCTGTGCCGGTTTCCCAGTCCTCCTCCAAATAGACGATGCGGGAGTGCCGCTGGGTTATTTTAGTGGGTATGCCGGGCTAGCCGGAGAGTCCCACATAACCCGTCCATCCCCCAATGGGCGGGTATGCGTAACGCATTTTTTCCCAGCGCAAACAAAAAAAAAAAAAAAAAAAAAGGTTAGGTTATGGCGCTGTATGGGGCACCCATCTGGGCGGACTCCCTCCACAGGAGGGAGAATGCAACCGCCATCCGCAGGCCCCAACGGGCCATTGCACAGCGGGTGGCGAGGGCCTACCGCTCAGTGGGCTTTGCGGCGGCGTGCGCTCTGGCCGGCACCCCTCCCTGGGAATTGGAGGCATGGGTGCTCGCCAGAGTATACGAATGGGCGGCGCGGCGTAGGGCGCTAGGTGAGCGCCCCGCCGCGCAAGAGCGGGAGGCCGTGCGGCGGGAGGCGAGGGACGCCATCGTCCTGCACTGGGCATGGGACCTCGCCTCCGCCACCTTTGGGCGCCGGACGCTGGACGCGCTCGGTCCAGTCCTGCGGGAATGGCTCGAGCGCCCCCACGGTTTCCTCTCGTTCCGTTTGGTGCAGGTGTTGTCCGGACATGGCTGTTTCGGAAAGCACCTGCACCGGATTCGGAGGGAGGAAGCCCCGGCGTGCCACGACTGTGGAGCCGCGGAGGACACGGCGCAGCACACCCTCGAGGTGTGCCCAGCCTGGGCTGAGCTGCGCCGTGCCCTGACAGATGTGGTCGGGATGGACCTCTCACTTCCCAGTGTGGTGAACTCCATGCTGGGGAGTGAGGAGGCTTGGGCGGCGGTTGCCTCCTTTTGCGAGGACGTCATGTCGCAAAAGGAGGCGGCGGAGCGCGCGCGGGAGGATGATCCTCTCGCGCCACCGCTCCGCAGGCGAAGGAGGGGTGGGAGAAGGCGGTTGTACGACCGTCGCCTCCCACCCTCAGGTGGTGATTAGCGGGCGACAGGCGCGGGGGCGCCTTCGCTCGCATTGCACAAATCGCCACCACCGTCGGGCGGGAACGGCCGAGCACTCACGGTCGTTTCCGGGCCCCTCCACTAAGGGAGGGGCGTGCGGGCCCCGCTGTAAAGGCGGGCGGTCGTCGGTGGGGGACTGGACGTAAAGGCTGTGCCGGTTTCCCAGTCCTCCTCCAAATAGACGATGCGGGAGTGCCGCTGGGTTATTTTAGTGGGTATGCCGGAGTAGCCGGAGAGTCCCACATAACCCGCCCATCCCCCAATGGGCGGGTATGCGTAACGCATTTTTTCCCAGCGCAAACAAAAAAAAAAAAAAAAAAAAAAAAAAAAAGGTTAGGTTAGGTTAGGTTTTTTTTTTTTTGGAATATAATATGGAACAAAAGGGGTAACGCTAGGAGTACGTCTGCACCCTTTTGTGATTGTAGAAAAGACTTAGATTAGGTAGAATTGAATGGTAGGTTAGAGGGGAAAGAGAATTTGGGTTGGAATGTTAAAATATATAATTTTTTATATAAACTTTACATACATACTTATATTTAAATATATGACTGATAGTTTTTTTTTTCTTTTTTTTTTTCTTTTTTTGTTACTTTTGATATACATATGTTTCTATGTATCGTTATGTATTAGCTTTATTACAATTGAGAACAATTGGAACCGTGAAGAAATTCAACAATACACTGCTTGCTATGTATTGTTGAACCCCTTCAGGGTGGATATAATAGTATGGATGTGATTATGGTACGTGATGAGGGTGTTTTTATTGTTTATCACGTCCAGTAAGTTGTAGGGATCAGTGTCTCCAGCGACGACTAGGTGGTCATTTCTGGAGACACCGAACCTAGGACAATCTTTGATGAGATGGTTGAGTGTTTGGTCAGTCAGTCCGTCACATGGGCAAAAGCTGTCGTTGGTGATTTTAAAGCGGTGCAAATATGTTTTATGGTATCCATGGTTGGTTAGCATTTGGGTAATAGAAAAAGTGGGTTTTACGAGGTCTGTGTATTTACAGAGGTCCTCGTATGTGGGTAAAATGTTTTTAATGTAGGTGCAGTTATTGTAAAATTCAGCGGCTGCAGTTGCAGATTGTTGTTTGTTTTGATTTTTGATGAAACTGATAGGGATGTGACAGTAGGAAGGGGAAGAATGAAGATTTGCAGCCGCTTTAGCGGCAGAGTCAGCCGCTTCGTTGCCCGGGATACCGACGTGAGCTCGTATCCATATGAACTGGGCTCTTATTCCCAAGGCAGTTTGTTCAATTAATAGTCGGCGTATCCGGACGACGAAACGGTTGGTGCTATAATGGTTGGACAGTTCGGTTAGTGCAGATTTGGAGTCAGATAGGATTAGGTATGTTTGAGTGCTGTGATTGCCGCCCGACATCCATAGGCAAGCTTGCTCGATGGCAAGCAGCTCCGCCTGGAATACCGAGCAACAATCATGCAGTTTGAACTTTCTTACTATGGGATTATGGTTAGGACAGTAGGCGACGAAGGCAGCGCCAACTTTGCCATCGTGCTTACTTCCATCAGTGTATATCTGTACACCATCAGCTGGAGATATTGAGAGAATGTCTTCAATCGACTCCATTTCGGTGAAGACGATCTCGGAACGAAGGGAAGGATGAAGAGATTCTGAAGGTGGAGAAGGTGATTCGATAGGTAAGTCATCGGGGAGGAATGAAGATATGCCTCTGAGGCGAGTTAGTTCAGTGTTTGCAATTTCAGAGATTTTTTCCGGTAGAGGGGTGAGTCGAGCAAGAGATATAGCTGTTGGCGTATTAACAGTGCGGAACGCCTGGATGATCTTCAATGCGAACAATCTTTGCAGAGAAAGAAGTTTCTTGCGATTGTATTCGCAATCCAGGGCGTCGTGCCATATGCCAGCAGCATAGCAGGCAATTGGTTCAATGACCTGCTGGTAAATTATGAATACGTTTTCTGGGTGAACACCCCAAGTTGGGCGGATGAAGAGCGAAAGTTTTTGGTAAAGTTTCTTAATTTTAGTGATAATGTAGTTGCAGTGTTCAGAGAATTTTAGTTTATGGTCTATTATGATGCCTAAATATTTGAAGTTATTAGAGAAGGGGATGGGTGTATTGTTGAAGACAATTCTGCATCTTTTGGATTTGTTGGTGAATCCTACGACGGTAGTTTTTTCGGGGCTAAAGGTTAGTTTAACCGAAGTGCCCCAGGCAACTATACGTGTGAGAACATCATTGGTCACAGATTCAAGTTGCCTGAGGGTCCTGCTGCTAGTGATAAGAAGAACGTCATCCGCATAAGCTTGCAGATGACATCCCTCTGGCAGTTCGATGTCGAGCAGAGTGTCCAGGAGTACGTTCCATAAAGTTGGACCGCATACGGAACCCTGTATGCAACCCATAGTCATCCGTTTAGCCACATTACAGTCAGCGAAAGGGAGTTGAACAAAGCGATTTTCAATGTAGCTGAGGAGAGTTTGGTAGAGATTTTTTGGACAATTGATGGCACGAAGCCTGTGAAAGACCGCAGGCCACCAAGCATGGTCGAAAGCAGCTTTGATATCCAAGGAGGTCGCGATGACGTGTTCGTTGTTGTTTTTGGCGCACCGGATGACGTTAAGAGCCTCGTCAACAGCGCGAACCGTGGAAATGCCCTCCTTGAAACCAAATTGTCGGGTAGAGTATGTGCGAGTCTTATAAAGGTGATGTGTCAGTCTGTCTGTTAGTAATTTTTCATACAGTTTGCCGAAAACATTAATGAGTCCAATAGGTCGGTAAGAAGATGTAGAGGTGTAATCGTTCTTATTAGGTTTGGGTATAATTTTCGTGATGGCTATCTTCCAGGCGTCAGGAAAGTAGCCTATCTCGAAGCATCTTCTGTATAAGTCGGTCAGTCGGTCAGGGTAGAGTTGGGCAAATTTTAAACAAATGTCAGATGTCAGGTGATCCGATCCAGGAGCTTTTTTGGGGTTCATTGATCTGAGGCACTGTAATAGCTCAGAAGAAGTAAAGGGGGGTTCAGATGATGTGTCGAGTGGGACGTTCATAATTGATTTTAAATATGTCTGTCTGTCAGTATAGTCATTTGATTCATCAGGATAAAACTTGTTTAGAAGGGCGTGTGCAGTACTAATCGTGTCTTGTGTATATGAACCGTCGTCTAGTCTAAGAGTTGAGGGTGGCTGTTTTAAGGGTGGTGATTTAATTATTCTATTGGTAATGGAGTATACGTCTTCTTTAGTCTGTCGATTACAGAAGGCTTTGAAGTGCTCAGTTGATGTTTTCCGGATAAGGTCAGAATAGGTCTTACGTAGTTGTTTGTTTTCATCTAGTAAGTCGTCAATGGGTTGGCGGCGTCGGCGCCTGTTGATGAGTCTGTGATGAACTAGTAAAACTTGCGATTTTAGATTGTCAAGTTCCTCGCTCCACCAGGGGGGGCGATTGGTAGGAGCGGTGCTGCGTGGTAATAGTTTATCGCATGTTCGTTGGAGACCGTTGGTCATATGGCGTATAAATCGGTCGAGGCCGGGGGCGTCCAAAGTTGAGATGTCAGTCGTGGTGTCAAAGTTATTCGCCGCCTCCCGAGCGAACCGATCCGAAAGGACATCCCACTTGACCGAACTGGTATTATAACGGAAGGTGGATAGTTTCACGTTTTTAGTTAGTTGCAGTCGATCAAGCGAGACGCCAAACCGAACGGCGCTATGCTCGGTCGACGGACACACGGTCGGGTCGACACGCCAATTGGCGATACGGGCTACCTGAGGGTTGCTGACGAAGGTGAGATCAATTATGGAGGTTCTTAGAATACCATGTGAGACGGTAGCGAATGTAGGCGTGTTTCCCACATTGCATAAATGCAGATTGTGATGTAACATCAGGTCATAAATCTTATTTCCTCTTCTGTTACAGGTAGACGATCCCCACGCACCGTGCCAGCCATTGAAGTCGCCGCCAACAAGGTGAGTAGAACCGGCAGTCCTTTGCAGGAAGTCCTCCAACCTGCGCATGGTGCCACCCGCGTCTGTTCGAGGCTCTACATATACAGAAACTAGATATAGATCTCTCGAACCCCTTCGGCTGAGTTTCACCACGCACAGGTCAGCATTGGAGTATTCAGAAATACCGATAGTACCCACCGTGCCGTCCCTAACTAGAATGGCGGCACGAGTATGTGACGAGGGTTTCGGGAATTGGTATAAAGAGTAGCCGGGAAAGGCCTTCATCAACGAATTTGTACCCACATAGGGCTCACTAATGAGAGCAAAGTCTAATTTTTTGTCATCCAGGTGCACCCACAGTTCTTGCTGGGCGTTGCGTCCTCGGCCGAGGTTCACCTGCACAAATTCATAAGTTACAACGGGAGAGGGTGTATTTGTGTTGGAAATATGTGTGTTTGAGTTGCTGTGTGGGTCAAGCGTATTATGATCCATAATCAATACGTGCGCGTAGACGGTTGAAGACAGCTATGGATCGGGGGCAGGAATTAGATGTGGCACTGTGGTTGGTGTTTGTACCACTCCCGTTGTAACGCTTGGAGTGCATGATGCAGTTGAAGCAGTCGGCCTTGGTTTGGTCTCTCTTCACCGGGCAGTCTTTGTATACATGCGCCGGCGATGAGCAGTGGGAGCAGGCGATTTTGTTGGTGGAGCAGTTCTTTTTTGTGTGCCCGAATTGTAAACACGCATAACACTGTAGCACGGGCACATACTCCTCTACGTGAATCCGCTGGTGGTCGATGGAGACCTTCCCCGACTTCATAATTGTCCTCCACACCAATGGACTGGTCATTAGGACCGCGTTATACAGTTGTTCACTTTTGTTGCCCCGTTTGAAGCGGAACACTATATCATCCTTAGAGCAATCGTAGCTGGAAAGATTTTGTTGGTGGATGATCTGAGGTAATTCCTCAGCCGGGGTGTCAATCGATATGCCCTTAAGGATTATCATAGGTTTGAGTCGTCTTGTGTATTCAGCCGAGATATTTGGTGCGCTGTTGATTTTGTCTAAGGCAATTTTAGCTTGCGCAGGGGTGTCAAACTCCACGCGGATCTTATTATTAGATACGAACTTTACGTCTGAAGGCGAGAAGTTCGTATCCCTGAATGTTACTCCGGAGCGGAAGGCGGAGAGGGTGTCGCGAGGGCCCGAAACCTCCTTTTTGGGGGCTATAATGATGGCCGGCTTGCTAGTCGGAATTGTAAGTCGGTCAGTCGGTACTTTCGTCTTGGTTACTTCTGAGTAAGTGGTTCTAGGTGGAGGGGGGGTGTAGGTCTTTTTTAGCACCGTCATCTCGTCCCGGAGGGCAGTCTTTACCGCTTCAGTGACCTCCGAGACGATCGACTTTTTGAGAGTATCATGATTGAGATTTGGAGGGGCGAGGGGAGTCAGGGATGATACGGTTTTATAAGCGAGGATATCGTCAAATATTCTGATAATTTTTTCTTTGTTCTCTTTTTTGAGACTCCTTCCTTCTAGAAGAAGCTTCCTGGCTTCCCTGATCTTAATCGGTACGAGGGTAAGGAACGGGTCCGCGCCAGGTGGTAGGTTTGATTGGGTACAGTCGGGAGTGTGGTTGTCCTCCTCTGCTGACTTGTAAGCCTCATGGAGTCCTTCCTCATCCGACAGGATCAACGAGTCAGTATCCTTGGGAAGCGAGTCTTGTGAAGCCATTTTAGAATGATTAAGTACTCCAATGTATGTCTTCAAGGGTATCTATGAGATCCCCGAGAGGAGCTCTATAAGTTAAGCAAATAATAATTTTTGGCCACCCCTTCTCGTTAACTGGTATACGGGAGGGTGGGCGGGTGTTGAAAAATCTAAGATTGCAAATATCTTTAGAGTTATTGGTGCGATCACCGTGTATGCGGTGTCGTTAGATGCGTCTCGACGAGAGCTAGCCGGTAAGTAAATAATCAAGTTAGGGTACAGTAGAAAAATAATTAGGTATCACTGAAAAACTAGAATTTGTAGGTGAAAGTTAGGGTTTATATCAAAAAACTCAAATACCCTGTGTCTTACAACCGCAAATATGGTGTTGGCGGATGCGTTTCCTTGAGTTTTTGATATTAGAACTATAAAAACTATATACACTATGTAAAAATAATAAGTAATTGACCAAAAACTATGTTTTCAGTACAAAATACACAGAAACTATTGTTTAGGGTCGATTTTAGAAATATATATGTATATTATAATGAAAACAAAGTCACTTTATATAATGGGGGGCTAATATTAGACGATAGACACAAAAAGAATTATTGAAATCGAATGTTTGTGGATTGAGATATACGTAATGTATGGGCAGAAACTACCCGCCACTACACCTCGGTTTGGGTGATGAAAAATCTAAGATTGCAAATATCTTTAGAGTTATTGGTGCGATCACCGTGTATGCGGTGTCGTTAGATGCGTCTCGACGAGAGCTAGCCGGTAAGTAAATAATCAAGTTAGGGTACAGTAGAAAAATAATTAGGTATCACTGAAAAACTAGAATTTGTAGGTGAAAGTTAGGGTTTATATCAAAAAACTCAAATACCCTGTGTCTTACAACCGCAAATATGGTGTTGGCGGATGCGTTTCCTTGAGTTTTTGATATTAGAACTATAAAAACTATATACACTATGTAAAAATAATAAGTAATTGACCAAAAACTATGTTTTCAGTACAAAATACACAGAAACTATTGTTTAGGGTCGATTTTAGAAATATATATGTATATTATAATGAAAACAAAGTCACTTTATATAATGGGGGGCTAATATTAGACGATAGACACAAAAAGAATTATTGAAATCGAATGTTTGTGGATTGAGATATACGTAATGTATGGGCAGAAACTACCCGCCACTACACCTCGGTTTGGGTGATGAAAAATCTAAGATTGCAAATATCTTTAGAGTTATTGGTGCGATCACCGTGTATGCGGTGTCGTTAGATGCGTCTCGACGAGAGCTAGCCGGTAAGTAAATAATCAAGTTAGGGTACAGTAGAAAAATAATTAGGTATCACTGAAAAACTAGAATTTGTAGGTGAAAGTTAGGGTTTATATCAAAAAACTCAAATACCCTGTGTCTTACAACCGCAAATATGGTGTTGGCGGATGCGTTTCCTTGAGTTTTTGATATTAGAACTATAAAAACTATATACACTATGTAAAAATAATAAGTAATTGACCAAAAACTATGTTTTCAGTACAAAATACACAGAAACTATTGTTTAGGGTCGATTTTAGAAATATATATGTATATTATAATGAAAACAAAGTCACTTTATATAATGGGGGGCTAATATTAGACGATAGACACAAAAAGAATTATTGAAATCGAATGTTTGTGGATTGAGATATACGTAATGTATGGGCAGAAACTACCCGCCACTACACCTCGGTTTGGGTGATGAAAAATCTAAGATTGCAAATATCTTTAGAGTTATTGGTGCGATCACCGTGTATGCGGTGTCGTTAGATGCGTCTCGACGAGAGCTAGCCGGTAAGTAAATAATCAAGTTAGGGTACAGTAGAAAAATAATTAGGTATCACTGAAAAACTAGAATTTGTAGGTGAAAGTTAGGGTTTATATCAAAAAACTCAAATACCCTGTGTCTTACAACCGCAAATATGGTGTTGGCGGATGCGTTTCCTTGAGTTTTTGATATTAGAACTATAAAAACTATATACACTATGTAAAAATAATAAGTAATTGACCAAAAACTATGTTTTCAGTACAAAATACACAGAAACTATTGTTTAGGGTCGATTTTAGAAATATATATGTATATTATAATGAAAACAAAGTCACTTTATATAATGGGGGGCTAATATTAGACGATAGACACAAAAAGAATTATTGAAATCGAATGTTTGTGGATTGAGATATACGTAATGTATGGGCAGAAACTACCCGCCACTACACCTCGGTTTGGGTGATGAAAAATCTAAGATTGCAAATATCTTTAGAGTTATTGGTGCGATCACCGTGTATGCGGTGTCGTTAGATGCGTCTCGACGAGAGCTAGCCGGTAAGTAAATAATCAAGTTAGGGTACAGTAGAAAAATAATTAGGTATCACTGAAAAACTAGAATTTGTAGGTGAAAGTTAGGGTTTATATCAAAAAACTCAAATACCCTGTGTCTTACAACCGCAAATATGGTGTTGGCGGATGCGTTTCCTTGAGTTTTTGATATTAGAACTATAAAAACTATATACACTATGTAAAAATAATAAGTAATTGACCAAAAACTATGTTTTCAGTACAAAATACACAGAAACTATTGTTTAGGGTCGATTTTAGAAATATATATGTATATTATAATGAAAACAAAGTCACTTTATATAATGGGGGGCTAATATTAGACGATAGACACAAAAAGAATTATTGAAATCGAATGTTTGTGGATTGAGATATACGTAATGTATGGGCAGAAACTACCCGCCACTACACCTCGGTTTGGGTGATGAAAAATCTAAGATTGCAAATATCTTTAGAGTTATTGGTGCGATCACCGTGTATGCGGTGTCGTTAGATGCGTCTCGACGAGAGCTAGCCGGTAAGTAAATAATCAAGTTAGGGTACAGTAGAAAAATAATTAGGTATCACTGAAAAACTAGAATTTGTAGGTGAAAGTTAGGGTTTATATCAAAAAACTCAAATACCCTGTGTCTTACAACCGCAAATATGGTGTTGGCGGATGCGTTTCCTTGAGTTTTTGATATTAGAACTATAAAAACTATATACACTATGTAAAAATAATAAGTAATTGACCAAAAACTATGTTTTCAGTACAAAATACACAGAAACTATTGTTTAGGGTCGATTTTAGAAATATATATGTATATTATAATGAAAACAAAGTCACTTTATATAATGGGGGGCTAATATTAGACGATAGACACAAAAAGAATTATTGAAATCGAATGTTTGTGGATTGAGATATACGTAATGTATGGGCAGAAACTACCCGCCACTACACCTCGGTTTGGGTGATGAAAAATCTAAGATTGCAAATATCTTTAGAGTTATTGGTGCGATCACCGTGTATGCGGTGTCGTTAGATGCGTCTCGACGAGAGCTAGCCGGTAAGTAAATAATCAAGTTAGGGTACAGTAGAAAAATAATTAGGTATCACTGAAAAACTAGAATTTGTAGGTGAAAGTTAGGGTTTATATCAAAAAACTCAAATACCCTGTGTCTTACAACCGCAAATATGGTGTTGGCGGATGCGTTTCCTTGAGTTTTTGATATTAGAACTATAAAAACTATATACACTATGTAAAAATAATAAGTAATTGACCAAAAACTATGTTTTCAGTACAAAATACACAGAAACTATTGTTTAGGGTCGATTTTAGAAATATATATGTATATTATAATGAAAACAAAGTCACTTTATATAATGGGGGGCTAATATTAGACGATAGACACAAAAAGAATTATTGAAATCGAATGTTTGTGGATTGAGATATACGTAATGTATGGGCAGAAACTACCCGCCACTACACCTCGGTTTGGGTGATGAAAAATCTAAGATTGCAAATATCTTTAGAGTTATTGGTGCGATCACCGTGTATGCGGTGTCGTTAGATGCGTCTCGACGAGAGCTAGCCGGTAAGTAAATAATCAAGTTAGGGTACAGTAGAAAAATAATTAGGTATCACTGAAAAACTAGAATTTGTAGGTGAAAGTTAGGGTTTATATCAAAAAACTCAAATACCCTGTGTCTTACAACCGCAAATATGGTGTTGGCGGATGCGTTTCCTTGAGTTTTTGATATTAGAACTATAAAAACTATATACACTATGTAAAAATAATAAGTAATTGACCAAAAACTATGTTTTCAGTACAAAATACACAGAAACTATTGTTTAGGGTCGATTTTAGAAATATATATGTATATTATAATGAAAACAAAGTCACTTTATATAATGGGGGGCTAATATTAGACGATAGACACAAAAAGAATTATTGAAATCGAATGTTTGTGGATTGAGATATACGTAATGTATGGGCAGAAACTACCCGCCACTACACCTCGGTTTGGGTGATGAAAAATCTAAGATTGCAAATATCTTTAGAGTTATTGGTGCGATCACCGTGTATGCGGTGTCGTTAGATGCGTCTCGACGAGAGCTAGCCGGTAAGTAAATAATCAAGTTAGGGTACAGTAGAAAAATAATTAGGTATCACTGAAAAACTAGAATTTGTAGGTGAAAGTTAGGGTTTATATCAAAAAACTCAAATACCCTGTGTCTTACAACCGCAAATATGGTGTTGGCGGATGCGTTTCCTTGAGTTTTTGATATTAGAACTATAAAAACTATATACACTATGTAAAAATAATAAGTAATTGACCAAAAACTATGTTTTCAGTACAAAATACACAGAAACTATTGTTTAGGGTCGATTTTAGAAATATATATGTATATTATAATGAAAACAAAGTCACTTTATATAATGGGGGGCTAATATTAGACGATAGACACAAAAAGAATTATTGAAATCGAATGTTTGTGGATTGAGATATACGTAATGTATGGGCAGAAACTACCCGCCACTACACCTCGGTTTGGGTGATGAAAAATCTAAGATTGCAAATATCTTTAGAGTTATTGGTGCGATCACCGTGTATGCGGTGTCGTTAGATGCGTCTCGACGAGAGCTAGCCGGTAAGTAAATAATCAAGTTAGGGTACAGTAGAAAAATAATTAGGTATCACTGAAAAACTAGAATTTGTAGGTGAAAGTTAGGGTTTATATCAAAAAACTCAAATACCCTGTGTCTTACAACCGCAAATATGGTGTTGGCGGATGCGTTTCCTTGAGTTTTTGATATTAGAACTATAAAAACTATATACACTATGTAAAAATAATAAGTAATTGACCAAAAACTATGTTTTCAGTACAAAATACACAGAAACTATTGTTTAGGGTCGATTTTAGAAATATATATGTATATTATAATGAAAACAAAGTCACTTTATATAATGGGGGGCTAATATTAGACGATAGACACAAAAAGAATTATTGAAATCGAATGTTTGTGGATTGAGATATACGTAATGTATGGGCAGAAACTACCCGCCACTACACCTCGGTTTGGGTGATGAAAAATCTAAGATTGCAAATATCTTTAGAGTTATTGGTGCGATCACCGTGTATGCGGTGTCGTTAGATGCGTCTCGACGAGAGCTAGCCGGTAAGTAAATAATCAAGTTAGGGTACAGTAGAAAAATAATTAGGTATCACTGAAAAACTAGAATTTGTAGGTGAAAGTTAGGGTTTATATCAAAAAACTCAAATACCCTGTGTCTTACAACCGCAAATATGGTGTTGGCGGATGCGTTTCCTTGAGTTTTTGATATTAGAACTATAAAAACTATATACACTATGTAAAAATAATAAGTAATTGACCAAAAACTATGTTTTCAGTACAAAATACACAGAAACTATTGTTTAGGGTCGATTTTAGAAATATATATGTATATTATAATGAAAACAAAGTCACTTTATATAATGGGGGGCTAATATTAGACGATAGACACAAAAAGAATTATTGAAATCGAATGTTTGTGGATTGAGATATACGTAATGTATGGGCAGAAACTACCCGCCACTACACCTCGGTTTGGGTGATGAAAAATCTAAGATTGCAAATATCTTTAGAGTTATTGGTGCGATCACCGTGTATGCGGTGTCGTTAGATGCGTCTCGACGAGAGCTAGCCGGTAAGTAAATAATCAAGTTAGGGTACAGTAGAAAAATAATTAGGTATCACTGAAAAACTAGAATTTGTAGGTGAAAGTTAGGGTTTATATCAAAAAACTCAAATACCCTGTGTCTTACAACCGCAAATATGGTGTTGGCGGATGCGTTTCCTTGAGTTTTTGATATTAGAACTATAAAAACTATATACACTATGTAAAAATAATAAGTAATTGACCAAAAACTATGTTTTCAGTACAAAATACACAGAAACTATTGTTTAGGGTCGATTTTAGAAATATATATGTATATTATAATGAAAACAAAGTCACTTTATATAATGGGGGGCTAATATTAGACGATAGACACAAAAAGAATTATTGAAATCGAATGTTTGTGGATTGAGATATACGTAATGTATGGGCAGAAACTACCCGCCACTACACCTCGGTTTGGGTGATGAAAAATCTAAGATTGCAAATATCTTTAGAGTTATTGGTGCGATCACCGTGTATGCGGTGTCGTTAGATGCGTCTCGACGAGAGCTAGCCGGTAAGTAAAAAATCAAGTTAGGGTACAGTAGAAAAATAATTAGGTATCACTGAAAAACTAGAATTTGTAGGTGAAAGTTAGGGTTTATATCAAAAAACTCAAATACCCTGTGTCTTACAACCGCAAATATGGTGTTGGCGGATGCGTTTCCTTGAGTTTTTGATATTAGAACTATAAAAACTATATACACTATGTAAAAATAATAAGTAATTGACCAAAAACTATGTTTTCAGTACAAAATACACAGAAACTATTGTTTAGGGTCGATTTTAGAAATATATATGTATATTATAATGAAAACAAAGTCACTTTATATAATGGGGGGCTAATATTAGACGATAGACACAAAAAGAATTATTGAAATCGAATGTTTGTGGATTGAGATATACGTAATGTATGGGCAGAAACTACCCGCCACTACACCTCGGTTTGGGTGATGAAAAATCTAAGATTGCAAATATCTTTAGAGTTATTGGTGCGATCACCGTGTATGCGGTGTCGTTAGATGCGTCTCGACGAGAGCTAGCCGGTAAGTAAATAATCAAGTTAGGGTACAGTAGAAAAATAATTAGGTATCACTGAAAAACTAGAATTTGTAGGTGAAAGTTAGGGTTTATATCAAAAAACTCAAATACCCTGTGTCTTACAACCGCAAATATGGTGTTGGCGGATGCGTTTCCTTGAGTTTTTGATATTAGAACTATAAAAACTATATACACTATGTAAAAATAATAAGTAATTGACCAAAAACTATGTTTTCAGTACAAAATACACAGAAACTATTGTTTAGGGTCGATTTTAGAAATATATATGTATATTATAATGAAAACAAAGTCACTTTATATAATGGGGGGCTAATATTAGACGATAGACACAAAAAGAATTATTGAAATCGAATGTTTGTGGATTGAGATATACGTAATGTATGGGCAGAAACTACCCGCCACTACACCTCGGTTTGGGTGATGAAAAATCTAAGATTGCAAATATCTTTAGAGTTATTGGTGCGATCACCGTGTATGCGGTGTCGTTAGATGCGTCTCGACGAGAGCTAGCCGGTAAGTAAATAATCAAGTTAGGGTACAGTAGAAAAATAATTAGGTATCACTGAAAAACTAGAATTTGTAGGTGAAAGTTAGGGTTTATATCAAAAAACTCAAATACCCTGTGTCTTACAACCGCAAATATGGTGTTGGCGGATGCGTTTCCTTGAGTTTTTGATATTAGAACTATAAAAACTATATACACTATGTAAAAATAATAAGTAATTGACCAAAAACTATGTTTTCAGTACAAAATACACAGAAACTATTGTTTAGGGTCGATTTTAGAAATATATATGTATATTATAATGAAAACAAAGTCACTTTATATAATGGGGGGCTAATATTAGACGATAGACACAAAAAGAATTATTGAAATCGAATGTTTGTGGATTGAGATATACGTAATGTATGGGCAGAAACTACCCGCCACTACACCTCGGTTTGGGTGATGAAAAATCTAAGATTGCAAATATCTTTAGAGTTATTGGTGCGATCACCGTGTATGCGGTGTCGTTAGATGCGTCTCGACGAGAGCTAGCCGGTAAGTAAATAATCAAGTTAGGGTACAGTAGAAAAATAATTAGGTATCACTGAAAAACTAGAATTTGTAGGTGAAAGTTAGGGTTTATATCAAAAAACTCAAATACCCTGTGTCTTACAACCGCAAATATGGTGTTGGCGGATGCGTTTCCTTGAGTTTTTGATATTAGAACTATAAAAACTATATACACTATGTAAAAATAATAAGTAATTGACCAAAAACTATGTTTTCAGTACAAAATACACAGAAACTATTGTTTAGGGTCGATTTTAGAAATATATATGTATATTATAATGAAAACAAAGTCACTTTATATAATGGGGGGCTAATATTAGACGATAGACACAAAAAGAATTATTGAAATCGAATGTTTGTGGATTGAGATATACGTAATGTATGGGCAGAAACTACCCGCCACTACACCTCGGTTTGGGTGATGAAAAATCTAAGATTGCAAATATCTTTAGAGTTATTGGTGCGATCACCGTGTATGCGGTGTCGTTAGATGCGTCTCGACGAGAGCTAGCCGGTAAGTAAATAATCAAGTTAGGGTACAGTAGAAAAATAATTAGGTATCACTGAAAAACTAGAATTTGTAGGTGAAAGTTAGGGTTTATATCAAAAAACTCAAATACCCTGTGTCTTACAACCGCAAATATGGTGTTGGCGGATGCGTTTCCTTGAGTTTTTGATATTAGAACTATAAAAACTATATACACTATGTAAAAATAATAAGTAATTGACCAAAAACTATGTTTTCAGTACAAAATACACAGAAACTATTGTTTAGGGTCGATTTTAGAAATATATATGTATATTATAATGAAAACAAAGTCACTTTATATAATGGGGGGCTAATATTAGACGATAGACACAAAAAGAATTATTGAAATCGAATGTTTGTGGATTGAGATATACGTAATGTATGGGCAGAAACTACCCGCCACTACACCTCGGTTTGGGTGATGAAAAATCTAAGATTGCAAATATCTTTAGAGTTATTGGTGCGATCACCGTGTATGCGGTGTCGTTAGATGCGTCTCGACGAGAGCTAGCCGGTAAGTAAATAATCAAGTTAGGGTACAGTAGAAAAAATAATTAGGTATCACTGAAAAACTAGAATTTGTAGGTGAAAGTTAGGGTTTATATCAAAAAACTCAAATACCCTGTGTCTTACAACCGCAAATATGGTGTTGGCGGATGCGTTTCCTTGAGTTTTTGATATTAGAACTATAAAAACTATATACACTATGTAAAAAATAATAAGTAATTGACCAAAAACTATGTTTTCAGTACAAAATACACAGAAACTATTGTTTAGGGTCGATTTTAGAAATATATATGTATATTATAATGAAAACAAAGTCACTTTATATAATGGGGGGCTAATATTAGACGATAGGACACAAAAGAATTATTGAAATCGAATGTTTGTGGATTGAGATATACGTAATGTATGGGCAGAAACTACCCGCCACTACACCTCGGTTTGGGTGATGAAAAATCTAAGATTGCAAATATCTTTAGAGTTATTGGTGCGATCACCGTGTATGCGGTGTCGTTAGATGCGTCTCGACGAGAGCTAGCCGGTAAGTAAAAAATCAAGTTAGGGTACAGTAGAAAAATAATTAGGTATCACTGAAAAACTAGAATTTGTAGGTGAAAGTTAGGGTTTATATCAAAAAACTCAAATACCCTGTGTCTTACAACCGCAAATATGGTGTTGGCGGATGCGTTTCCTTGAGTTTTTGATATTAGAACTATAAAAACTATATACACTATGTAAAAATAATAAGTAATTGACCAAAAACTATGTTTTCAGTACAAAATACACAGAAACTATTGTTTAGGGTCGATTTTAGAAATATATATGTATATTATAATGAAAACAAAGTCACTTTATATAATGGGGGGCTAATATTAGACGATAGACACAAAAAGAATTATTGAAATCGAATGTTTGTGGATTGAGATATACGTAATGTATGGGCAGAAACTACCCGCCACTACACCTCGGTTTGGGTGATGAAAAATCTAAGATTGCAAATATCTTTAGAGTTATTGGTGCGATCACCGTGTATGCGGTGTCGTTAGATGCGTCTCGACGAGAGCTAGCCGGTAAGTAAATAATCAAGTTAGGGTACAGTAGAAAAATAATTAGGTATCACTGAAAAACTAGAATTTGTAGGTGAAAGTTAGGGTTTATATCAAAAAACTCAAATACCCTGTGTCTTACAACCGCAAATATGGTGTTGGCGGATGCGTTTCCTTGAGTTTTTGATATTAGAACTATAAAAACTATATACACTATGTAAAAATAATAAGTAATTGACCAAAAACTATGTTTTCAGTACAAAATACACAGAAACTATTGTTTAGGGTCGATTTTAGAAATATATATGTATATTATAATGAAAACAAAGTCACTTTATATAATGGGGGGCTAATATTAGACGATAGACACAAAAAGAATTATTGAAATCGAATGTTTGTGGATTGAGATATACGTAATGTATGGGCAGAAACTACCCGCCACTACACCTCGGTTTGGGTGATGAAAAATCTAAGATTGCAAATATCTTTAGAGTTATTGGTGCGATCACCGTGTATGCGGTGTCGTTAGATGCGTCTCGACGAGAGCTAGCCGGTAAGTAAATAATCAAGTTAGGGTACAGTAGAAAAATAATTAGGTATCACTGAAAAACTAGAATTTGTAGGTGAAAGTTAGGGTTTATATCAAAAAACTCAAATACCCTGTGTCTTACAACCGCAAATATGGTGTTGGCGGATGCGTTTCCTTGAGTTTTTGATATTAGAACTATAAAAACTATATACACTATGTAAAAATAATAAGTAATTGACCAAAAACTATGTTTTCAGTACAAAATACACAGAAACTATTGTTTAGGGTCGATTTTAGAAATATATATGTATATTATAATGAAAACAAAGTCACTTTATATAATGGGGGGCTAATATTAGACGATAGACACAAAAAGAATTATTGAAATCGAATGTTTGTGGATTGAGATATACGTAATGTATGGGCAGAAACTACCCGCCACTACACCTCGGTTTGGGTGATGAAAAATCTAAGATTGCAAATATCTTTAGAGTTATTGGTGCGATCACCGTGTATGCGGTGTCGTTAGATGCGTCTCGACGAGAGCTAGCCGGTAAGTAAATAATCAAGTTAGGGTACAGTAGAAAAATAATTAGGTATCACTGAAAAACTAGAATTTGTAGGTGAAAGTTAGGGTTTATATCAAAAAACTCAAATACCCTGTGTCTTACAACCGCAAATATGGTGTTGGCGGATGCGTTTCCTTGAGTTTTTGATATTAGAACTATAAAAACTATATACACTATGTAAAAATAATAAGTAATTGACCAAAAACTATGTTTTCAGTACAAAATACACAGAAACTATTGTTTAGGGTCGATTTTAGAAATATATATGTATATTATAATGAAAACAAAGTCACTTTATATAATGGGGGGCTAATATTAGACGATAGACACAAAAAGAATTATTGAAATCGAATGTTTGTGGATTGAGATATACGTAATGTATGGGCAGAAACTACCCGCCACTACACCTCGGTTTGGGTGATGAAAAATCTAAGATTGCAAATATCTTTAGAGTTATTGGTGCGATCACCGTGTATGCGGTGTCGTTAGATGCGTCTCGACGAGAGCTAGCCGGTAAGTAAAAAATCAAGTTAGGGTACAGTAGAAAAATAATTAGGTATCACTGAAAAACTAGAATTTGTAGGTGAAAGTTAGGGTTTATATCAAAAAACTCAAATACCCTGTGTCTTACAACCGCAAATATGGTGTTGGCGGATGCGTTTCCTTGAGTTTTTGATATTAGAACTATAAAAACTATATACACTATGTAAAAATAATAAGTAATTGACCAAAAACTATGTTTTCAGTACAAAATACACAGAAACTATTGTTTAGGGTCGATTTTAGAAATATATATGTATATTATAATGAAAACAAAGTCACTTTATATAATGGGGGGCTAATATTAGACGATAGACACAAAAAGAATTATTGAAATCGAATGTTTGTGGATTGAGATATACGTAATGTATGGGCAGAAACTACCCGCCACTACACCTCGGTTTGGGTGATGAAAAATCTAAGATTGCAAATATCTTTAGAGTTATTGGTGCGATCACCGTGTATGCGGTGTCGTTAGATGCGTCTCGACGAGAGCTAGCCGGTAAGTAAATAATCAAGTTAGGGTACAGTAGAAAAATAATTAGGTATCACTGAAAAACTAGAATTTGTAGGTGAAAGTTAGGGTTTATATCAAAAAACTCAAATACCCTGTGTCTTACAACCGCAAATATGGTGTTGGCGGATGCGTTTCCTTGAGTTTTTGATATTAGAACTATAAAAACTATATACACTATGTAAAAATAATAAGTAATTGACCAAAAACTATGTTTTCAGTACAAAATACACAGAAACTATTGTTTAGGGTCGATTTTAGAAATATATATGTATATTATAATGAAAACAAAGTCACTTTATATAATGGGGGGCTAATATTAGACGATAGACACAAAAAGAATTATTGAAATCGAATGTTTGTGGATTGAGATATACGTAATGTATGGGCAGAAACTACCCGCCACTACACCTCGGTTTGGGTGATGAAAAATCTAAGATTGCAAATATCTTTAGAGTTATTGGTGCGATCACCGTGTATGCGGTGTCGTTAGATGCGTCTCGACGAGAGCTAGCCGGTAAGTAAATAATCAAGTTAGGGTACAGTAGAAAAATAATTAGGTATCACTGAAAAACTAGAATTTGTAGGTGAAAGTTAGGGTTTATATCAAAAAACTCAAATACCCTGTGTCTTACAACCGCAAATATGGTGTTGGCGGATGCGTTTCCTTGAGTTTTTGATATTAGAACTATAAAAACTATATACACTATGTAAAAATAATAAGTAATTGACCAAAAACTATGTTTTCAGTACAAAATACACAGAAACTATTGTTTAGGGTCGATTTTAGAAATATATATGTATATTATAATGAAAACAAAGTCACTTTATATAATGGGGGGCTAATATTAGACGATAGACACAAAAAGAATTATTGAAATCGAATGTTTGTGGATTGAGATATACGTAATGTATGGGCAGAAACTACCCGCCACTACACCTCGGTTTGGGTGATGAAAAATCTAAGATTGCAAATATCTTTAGAGTTATTGGTGCGATCACCGTGTATGCGGTGTCGTTAGATGCGTCTCGACGAGAGCTAGCCGGTAAGTAAATAATCAAGTTAGGGTACAGTAGAAAAATAATTAGGTATCACTGAAAAACTAGAATTTGTAGGTGAAAGTTAGGGTTTATATCAAAAAACTCAAATACCCTGTGTCTTACAACCGCAAATATGGTGTTGGCGGATGCGTTTCCTTGAGTTTTTGATATTAGAACTATAAAAACTATATACACTATGTAAAAATAATAAGTAATTGACCAAAAACTATGTTTTCAGTACAAAATACACAGAAACTATTGTTTAGGGTCGATTTTAGAAATATATATGTATATTATAATGAAAACAAAGTCACTTTATATAATGGGGGGCTAATATTAGACGATAGACACAAAAAGAATTATTGAAATCGAATGTTTGTGGATTGAGATATACGTAATGTATGGGCAGAAACTACCCGCCACTACACCTCGGTTTGGGTGATGAAAAATCTAAGATTGCAAATATCTTTAGAGTTATTGGTGCGATCACCGTGTATGCGGTGTCGTTAGATGCGTCTCGACGAGAGCTAGCCGGTAAGTAAATAATCAAGTTAGGGTACAGTAGAAAAATAATTAGGTATCACTGAAAAACTAGAATTTGTAGGTGAAAGTTAGGGTTTATATCAAAAAACTCAAATACCCTGTGTCTTACAACCGCAAATATGGTGTTGGCGGATGCGTTTCCTTGAGTTTTTGATATTAGAACTATAAAAACTATATACACTATGTAAAAATAATAAGTAATTGACCAAAAACTATGTTTTCAGTACAAAATACACAGAAACTATTGTTTAGGGTCGATTTTAGAAATATATATGTATATTATAATGAAAACAAAGTCACTTTATATAATGGGGGGCTAATATTAGACGATAGACACAAAAAGAATTATTGAAATCGAATGTTTGTGGATTGAGATATACGTAATGTATGGGCAGAAACTACCCGCCACTACACCTCGGTTTGGGTGATGAAAAATCTAAGATTGCAAATATCTTTAGAGTTATTGGTGCGATCACCGTGTATGCGGTGTCGTTAGATGCGTCTCGACGAGAGCTAGCCGGTAAGTAAATAATCAAGTTAGGGTACAGTAGAAAAATAATTAGGTATCACTGAAAAACTAGAATTTGTAGGTGAAAGTTAGGGTTTATATCAAAAAACTCAAATACCCTGTGTCTTACAACCGCAAATATGGTGTTGGCGGATGCGTTTCCTTGAGTTTTTGATATTAGAACTATAAAAACTATATACACTATGTAAAAATAATAAGTAATTGACCAAAAACTATGTTTTCAGTACAAAATACACAGAAACTATTGTTTAGGGTCGATTTTAGAAATATATATGTATATTATAATGAAAACAAAGTCACTTTATATAATGGGGGGCTAATATTAGACGATAGACACAAAAAGAATTATTGAAATCGAATGTTTGTGGATTGAGATATACGTAATGTATGGGCAGAAACTACCCGCCACTACACCTCGGTTTGGGTGATGAAAAATCTAAGATTGCAAATATCTTTAGAGTTATTGGTGCGATCACCGTGTATGCGGTGTCGTTAGATGCGTCTCGACGAGAGCTAGCCGGTAAGTAAATAATCAAGTTAGGGTACAGTAGAAAAATAATTAGGTATCACTGAAAAACTAGAATTTGTAGGTGAAAGTTAGGGTTTATATCAAAAAACTCAAATACCCTGTGTCTTACAACCGCAAATATGGTGTTGGCGGATGCGTTTCCTTGAGTTTTTGATATTAGAACTATAAAAACTATATACACTATGTAAAAATAATAAGTAATTGACCAAAAACTATGTTTTCAGTACAAAATACACAGAAACTATTGTTTAGGGTCGATTTTAGAAATATATATGTATATTATAATGAAAACAAAGTCACTTTATATAATGGGGGGCTAATATTAGACGATAGACACAAAAAGAATTATTGAAATCGAATGTTTGTGGATTGAGATATACGTAATGTATGGGCAGAAACTACCCGCCACTACACCTCGGTTTGGGTGATGAAAAATCTAAGATTGCAAATATCTTTAGAGTTATTGGTGCGATCACCGTGTATGCGGTGTCGTTAGATGCGTCTCGACGAGAGCTAGCCGGTAAGTAAATAATCAAGTTAGGGTACAGTAGAAAAATAATTAGGTATCACTGAAAAACTAGAATTTGTAGGTGAAAGTTAGGGTTTATATCAAAAAACTCAAATACCCTGTGTCTTACAACCGCAAATATGGTGTTGGCGGATGCGTTTCCTTGAGTTTTTGATATTAGAACTATAAAAACTATATACACTATGTAAAAATAATAAGTAATTGACCAAAAACTATGTTTTCAGTACAAAATACACAGAAACTATTGTTTAGGGTCGATTTTAGAAATATATATGTATATTATAATGAAAACAAAGTCACTTTATATAATGGGGGGCTAATATTAGACGATAGACACAAAAAGAATTATTGAAATCGAATGTTTGTGGATTGAGATATACGTAATGTATGGGCAGAAACTACCCGCCACTACACCTCGGTTTGGGTGATGAAAAATCTAAGATTGCAAATATCTTTAGAGTTATTGGTGCGATCACCGTGTATGCGGTGTCGTTAGATGCGTCTCGACGAGAGCTAGCCGGTAAGTAAATAATCAAGTTAGGGTACAGTAGAAAAATAATTAGGTATCACTGAAAAACTAGAATTTGTAGGTGAAAGTTAGGGTTTATATCAAAAAACTCAAATACCCTGTGTCTTACAACCGCAAATATGGTGTTGGCGGATGCGTTTCCTTGAGTTTTTGATATTAGAACTATAAAAACTATATACACTATGTAAAAATAATAAGTAATTGACCAAAAACTATGTTTTCAGTACAAAATACACAGAAACTATTGTTTAGGGTCGATTTTAGAAATATATATGTATATTATAATGAAAACAAAGTCACTTTATATAATGGGGGGCTAATATTAGACGATAGACACAAAAAGAATTATTGAAATCGAATGTTTGTGGATTGAGATATACGTAATGTATGGGCAGAAACTACCCGCCACTACACCTCGGTTTGGGTGATGAAAAATCTAAGATTGCAAATATCTTTAGAGTTATTGGTGCGATCACCGTGTATGCGGTGTCGTTAGATGCGTCTCGACGAGAGCTAGCCGGTAAGTAAATAATCAAGTTAGGGTACAGTAGAAAAATAATTAGGTATCACTGAAAAACTAGAATTTGTAGGTGAAAGTTAGGGTTTATATCAAAAAACTCAAATACCCTGTGTCTTACAACCGCAAATATGGTGTTGGCGGATGCGTTTCCTTGAGTTTTTGATATTAGAACTATAAAAACTATATACACTATGTAAAAATAATAAGTAATTGACCAAAAACTATGTTTTCAGTACAAAATACACAGAAACTATTGTTTAGGGTCGATTTTAGAAATATATATGTATATTATAATGAAAACAAAGTCACTTTATATAATGGGGGGCTAATATTAGACGATAGACACAAAAAGAATTATTGAAATCGAATGTTTGTGGATTGAGATATACGTAATGTATGGGCAGAAACTACCCGCCACTACACCTCGGTTTGGGTGATGAAAAATCTAAGATTGCAAATATCTTTAGAGTTATTGGTGCGATCACCGTGTATGCGGTGTCGTTAGATGCGTCTCGACGAGAGCTAGCCGGTAAGTAAAAAATCAAGTTAGGGTACAGTAGAAAAATAATTAGGTATCACTGAAAAACTAGAATTTGTAGGTGAAAGTTAGGGTTTATATCAAAAAACTCAAATACCCTGTGTCTTACAACCGCAAATATGGTGTTGGCGGATGCGTTTCCTTGAGTTTTTGATATTAGAACTATAAAAACTATATACACTATGTAAAAATAATAAGTAATTGACCAAAAACTATGTTTTCAGTACAAAATACACAGAAACTATTGTTTAGGGTCGATTTTAGAAATATATATGTATATTATAATGAAAACAAAGTCACTTTATATAATGGGGGGCTAATATTAGAAGATAGACACAAAAAGAATTATTGAAATCGAATGTTTGTGGATTGAGATATACGTAATGTATGGGCAGAAACTACCCGCCACTACACCTCGGTTTGGGTGATGAAAAATCTAAGATTGCAAATATCTTTAGAGTTATTGGTGCGATCACCGTGTATGCGGTGTCGTTAGATGCGTCTCGACGAGAGCTAGCCGGTAAGTAAATAATCAAGTTAGGGTACAGTAGAAAAATAATTAGGTATCACTGAAAAACTAGAATTTGTAGGTGAAAGTTAGGGTTTATATCAAAAAACTCAAATACCCTGTGTCTTACAACCGCAAATATGGTGTTGGCGGATGCGTTTCCTTGAGTTTTTGATATTAGAACTATAAAAACTATATACACTATGTAAAAATAATAAGTAATTGACCAAAAACTATGTTTTCAGTACAAAATACACAGAAACTATTGTTTAGGGTCGATTTTAGAAATATATATGTATATTATAATGAAAACAAAGTCACTTTATATAATGGGGGGCTAATATTAGACGATAGACACAAAAAGAATTATTGAAATCGAATGTTTGTGGATTGAGATATACGTAATGTATGGGCAGAAACTACCCGCCACTACACCTCGGTTTGGGTGATGAAAAATCTAAGATTGCAAATATCTTTAGAGTTATTGGTGCGATCACCGTGTATGCGGTGTCGTTAGATGCGTCTCGACGAGAGCTAGCCGGTAAGTAAATAATCAAGTTAGGGTACAGTAGAAAAATAATTAGGTATCACTGAAAAACTAGAATTTGTAGGTGAAAGTTAGGGTTTATATCAAAAAACTCAAATACCCTGTGTCTTACAACCGCAAATATGGTGTTGGCGGATGCGTTTCCTTGAGTTTTTGATATTAGAACTATAAAAACTATATACACTATGTAAAAATAATAAGTAATTGACCAAAAACTATGTTTTCAGTACAAAATACACAGAAACTATTGTTTAGGGTCGATTTTAGAAATATATATGTATATTATAATGAAAACAAAGTCACTTTATATAATGGGGGGCTAATATTAGACGATAGACACAAAAAGAATTATTGAAATCGAATGTTTGTGGATTGAGATATACGTAATGTATGGGCAGAAACTACCCGCCACTACACCTCGGTTTGGGTGATGAAAAATCTAAGATTGCAAATATCTTTAGAGTTATTGGTGCGATCACCGTGTATGCGGTGTCGTTAGATGCGTCTCGACGAGAGCTAGCCGGTAAGTAAATAATCAAGTTAGGGTACAGTAGAAAAATAATTAGGTATCACTGAAAAACTAGAATTTGTAGGTGAAAGTTAGGGTTTATATCAAAAAACTCAAATACCCTGTGTCTTACAACCGCAAATATGGTGTTGGCGGATGCGTTTCCTTGAGTTTTTGATATTAGAACTATAAAAACTATATACACTATGTAAAAATAATAAGTAATTGACCAAAAACTATGTTTTCAGTACAAAATACACAGAAACTATTGTTTAGGGTCGATTTTAGAAATATATATGTATATTATAATGAAAACAAAGTCACTTTATATAATGGGGGGCTAATATTAGACGATAGACACAAAAAGAATTATTGAAATCGAATGTTTGTGGATTGAGATATACGTAATGTATGGGCAGAAACTACCCGCCACTACACCTCGGTTTGGGTGATGAAAAATCTAAGATTGCAAATATCTTTAGAGTTATTGGTGCGATCACCGTGTATGCGGTGTCGTTAGATGCGTCTCGACGAGAGCTAGCCGGTAAGTAAATAATCAAGTTAGGGTACAGTAGAAAAATAATTAGGTATCACTGAAAAACTAGAATTTGTAGGTGAAAGTTAGGGTTTATATCAAAAAACTCAAATACCCTGTGTCTTACAACCGCAAATATGGTGTTGGCGGATGCGTTTCCTTGAGTTTTTGATATTAGAACTATAAAAACTATATACACTATGTAAAAATAATAAGTAATTGACCAAAAACTATGTTTTCAGTACAAAATACACAGAAACTATTGTTTAGGGTCGATTTTAGAAATATATATGTATATTATAATGAAAACAAAGTCACTTTATATAATGGGGGGCTAATATTAGACGATAGACACAAAAAGAATTATTGAAATCGAATGTTTGTGGATTGAGATATACGTAATGTATGGGCAGAAACTACCCGCCACTACACCTCGGTTTGGGTGATGAAAAATCTAAGATTGCAAATATCTTTAGAGTTATTGGTGCGATCACCGTGTATGCGGTGTCGTTAGATGCGTCTCGACGAGAGCTAGCCGGTAAGTAAAAAATCAAGTTAGGGTACAGTAGAAAAATAATTAGGTATCACTGAAAAACTAGAATTTGTAGGTGAAAGTTAGGGTTTATATCAAAAAACTCAAATACCCTGTGTCTTACAACCGCAAATATGGTGTTGGCGGATGCGTTTCCTTGAGTTTTTGATATTAGAACTATAAAAACTATATACACTATGTAAAAATAATAAGTAATTGACCAAAAACTATGTTTTCAGTACAAAATACACAGAAACTATTGTTTAGGGTCGATTTTAGAAATATATATGTATATTATAATGAAAACAAAGTCACTTTATATAATGGGGGGCTAATATTAGACGATAGACACAAAAAGAATTATTGAAATCGAATGTTTGTGGATTGAGATATACGTAATGTATGGGCAGAAACTACCCGCCACTACACCTCGGTTTGGGTGATGAAAAATCTAAGATTGCAAATATCTTTAGAGTTATTGGTGCGATCACCGTGTATGCGGTGTCGTTAGATGCGTCTCGACGAGAGCTAGCCGGTAAGTAAATAATCAAGTTAGGGTACAGTAGAAAAATAATTAGGTATCACTGAAAAACTAGAATTTGTACGTGAAAGTTAGGGTTTATATCAAAAAACTCAAATACCCTGTGTCTTACAACCGCAAATATGGTGTTGGCGGATGCGTTTCCTTGAGTTTTTGATATTAGAACTATAAAAACTATATACACTATGTAAAAATAATAAGTAATTGACCAAAAACTATGTTTTCAGTACAAAATACACAGAAACTATTGTTTAGGGTCGATTTTAGAAATATATATGTATATTATAATGAAAACAAAGTCACTTTATATAATGGGGGGCTAATATTAGACGATAGACACAAAAAGAATTATTGAAATCGAATGTTTGTGGATTGAGATATACGTAATGTATGGGCAGAAACTACCCGCCACTACACCTCGGTTTGGGTGATGAAAAATCTAAGATTGCAAATATCTTTAGAGTTATTGGTGCGATCACCGTGTATGCGGTGTCGTTAGATGCGTCTCGACGAGAGCTAGCCGGTAAGTAAATAATCAAGTTAGGGTACAGTAGAAAAATAATTAGGTATCACTGAAAAACTAGAATTTGTAGGTGAAAGTTAGGGTTTATATCAAAAAACTCAAATACCCTGTGTCTTACAACCGCAAATATGGTGTTGGCGGATGCGTTTCCTTGAGTTTTTGATATTAGAACTATAAAAACTATATACACTATGTAAAAATAATAAGTAATTGACCAAAAACTATGTTTTCAGTACAAAATACACAGAAACTATTGTTTAGGGTCGATTTTAGAAATATATATGTATATTATAATGAAAACAAAGTCACTTTATATAATGGGGGGCTAATATTAGACGATAGACACAAAAAGAATTATTGAAATCGAATGTTTGTGGATTGAGATATACGTAATGTATGGGCAGAAACTACCCGCCACTACACCTCGGTTTGGGTGATGAAAAATCTAAGATTGCAAATATCTTTAGAGTTATTGGTGCGATCACCGTGTATGCGGTGTCGTTAGATGCGTCTCGACGAGAGCTAGCCGGTAAGTAAATAATCAAGTTAGGGTACAGTAGAAAAATAATTAGGTATCACTGAAAAACTAGAATTTGTAGGTGAAAGTTAGGGTTTATATCAAAAAACTCAAATACCCTGTGTCTTACAACCGCAAATATGGTGTTGGCGGATGCGTTTCCTTGAGTTTTTGATATTAGAACTATAAAAACTATATACACTATGTAAAAATAATAAGTAATTGACCAAAAACTATGTTTTCAGTACAAAATACACAGAAACTATTGTTTAGGGTCGATTTTAGAAATATATATGTATATTATAATGAAAACAAAGTCACTTTATATAATGGGGGGCTAATATTAGACGATAGACACAAAAAGAATTATTGAAATCGAATGTTTGTGGATTGAGATATACGTAATGTATGGGCAGAAACTACCCGCCACTACACCTCGGTTTGGGTGATGAAAAATCTAAGATTGCAAATATCTTTAGAGTTATTGGTGCGATCACCGTGTATGCGGTGTCGTTAGATGCGTCTCGACGAGAGCTAGCCGGTAAGTAAAAAATCAAGTTAGGGTACAGTAGAAAAATAATTAGGTATCACTGAAAAACTAGAATTTGTAGGTGAAAGTTAGGGTTTATATCAAAAAACTCAAATACCCTGTGTCTTACAACCGCAAATATGGTGTTGGCGGATGCGTTTCCTTGAGTTTTTGATATTAGAACTATAAAAACTATATACACTATGTAAAAATAATAAGTAATTGACCAAAAACTATGTTTTCAGTACAAAATACACAGAAACTATTGTTTAGGGTCGATTTTAGAAATATATATGTATATTATAATGAAAACAAAGTCACTTTATATAATGGGGGGCTAATATTAGACGATAGACACAAAAAGAATTATTGAAATCGAATGTTTGTGGATTGAGATATACGTAATGTATGGGCAGAAACTACCCGCCACTACACCTCGGTTTGGGTGATGAAAAATCTAAGATTGCAAATATCTTTAGAGTTATTGGTGCGATCACCGTGTATGCGGTGTCGTTAGATGCGTCTCGACGAGAGCTAGCCGGTAAGTAAATAATCAAGTTAGGGTACAGTAGAAAAATAATTAGGTATCACTGAAAAACTAGAATTTGTAGGTGAAAGTTAGGGTTTATATCAAAAAACTCAAATACCCTGTGTCTTACAACCGCAAATATGGTGTTGGCGGATGCGTTTCCTTGAGTTTTTGATATTAGAACTATAAAAACTATATACACTATGTAAAAATAATAAGTAATTGACCAAAAACTATGTTTTCAGTACAAAATACACAGAAACTATTGTTTAGGGTCGATTTTAGAAATATATATGTATATTATAATGAAAACAAAGTCACTTTATATAATGGGGGGCTAATATTAGACGATAGACACAAAAAGAATTATTGAAATCGAATGTTTGTGGATTGAGATATACGTAATGTATGGGCAGAAACTACCCGCCACTACACCTCGGTTTGGGTGATGAAAAATCTAAGATTGCAAATATCTTTAGAGTTATTGGTGCGATCACCGTGTATGCGGTGTCGTTAGATGCGTCTCGACGAGAGCTAGCCGGTAAGTAAATAATCAAGTTAGGGTACAGTAGAAAAATAATTAGGTATCACTGAAAAACTAGAATTTGTAGGTGAAAGTTAGGGTTTATATCAAAAAACTCAAATACCCTGTGTCTTACAACCGCAAATATGGTGTTGGCGGATGCGTTTCCTTGAGTTTTTGATATTAGAACTATAAAAACTATATACACTATGTAAAAATAATAAGTAATTGACCAAAAACTATGTTTTCAGTACAAAATACACAGAAACTATTGTTTAGGGTCGATTTTAGAAATATATATGTATATTATAATGAAAACAAAGTCACTTTATATAATGGGGGGCTAATATTAGACGATAGACACAAAAAGAATTATTGAAATCGAATGTTTGTGGATTGAGATATACGTAATGTATGGGCAGAAACTACCCGCCACTACACCTCGGTTTGGGTGATGAAAAATCTAAGATTGCAAATATCTTTAGAGTTATTGGTGCGATCACCGTGTATGCGGTGTCGTTAGATGCGTCTCGACGAGAGCTAGCCGGTAAGTAAATAATCAAGTTAGGGTACAGTAGAAAAATAATTAGGTATCACTGAAAAACTAGAATTTGTAGGTGAAAGTTAGGGTTTATATCAAAAAACTCAAATACCCTGTGTCTTACAACCGCAAATATGGTGTTGGCGGATGCGTTTCCTTGAGTTTTTGATATTAGAACTATAAAAACTATATACACTATGTAAAAATAATAAGTAATTGACCAAAAACTATGTTTTCAGTACAAAATACACAGAAACTATTGTTTAGGGTCGATTTTAGAAATATATATGTATATTATAATGAAAACAAAGTCACTTTATATAATGGGGGGCTAATATTAGACGATAGACACAAAAAGAATTATTGAAATCGAATGTTTGTGGATTGAGATATACGTAATGTATGGGCAGAAACTACCCGCCACTACACCTCGGTTTGGGTGATGAAAAATCTAAGATTGCAAATATCTTTAGAGTTATTGGTGCGATCACCGTGTATGCGGTGTCGTTAGATGCGTCTCGACGAGAGCTAGCCGGTAAGTAAAAAATCAAGTTAGGGTACAGTAGAAAAATAATTAGGTATCACTGAAAAACTAGAATTTGTAGGTGAAAGTTAGGGTTTATATCAAAAAACTCAAATACCCTGTGTCTTACAACCGCAAATATGGTGTTGGCGGATGCGTTTCCTTGAGTTTTTGATATTAGAACTATAAAAACTATATACACTATGTAAAAATAATAAGTAATTGACCAAAAACTATGTTTTCAGTACAAAATACACAGAAACTATTGTTTAGGGTCGATTTTAGAAATATATATGTATATTATAATGAAAACAAAGTCACTTTATATAATGGGGGGCTAATATTAGACGATAGACACAAAAAGAATTATTGAAATCGAATGTTTGTGGATTGAGATATACGTAATGTATGGGCAGAAACTACCCGCCACTACACCTCGGTTTGGGTGATGAAAAATCTAAGATTGCAAATATCTTTAGAGTTATTGGTGCGATCACCGTGTATGCGGTGTCGTTAGATGCGTCTCGACGAGAGCTAGCCGGTAAGTAAATAATCAAGTTAGGGTACAGTAGAAAAATAATTAGGTATCACTGAAAAACTAGAATTTGTACGTGAAAGTTAGGGTTTATATCAAAAAACTCAAATACCCTGTGTCTTACAACCGCAAATATGGTGTTGGCGGATGCGTTTCCTTGAGTTTTTGATATTAGAACTATAAAAACTATATACACTATGTAAAAATAATAAGTAATTGACCAAAAACTATGTTTTCAGTACAAAATACACAGAAACTATTGTTTAGGGTCGATTTTAGAAATATATATGTATATTATAATGAAAACAAAGTCACTTTATATAATGGGGGGCTAATATTAGACGATAGACACAAAAAGAATTATTGAAATCGAATGTTTGTGGATTGAGATATACGTAATGTATGGGCAGAAACTACCCGCCACTACACCTCGGTTTGGGTGATGAAAAATCTAAGATTGCAAATATCTTTAGAGTTATTGGTGCGATCACCGTGTATGCGGTGTCGTTAGATGCGTCTCGACGAGAGCTAGCCGGTAAGTAAATAATCAAGTTAGGGTACAGTAGAAAAATAATTAGGTATCACTGAAAAACTAGAATTTGTAGGTGAAAGTTAGGGTTTATATCAAAAAACTCAAATACCCTGTGTCTTACAACCGCAAATATGGTGTTGGCGGATGCGTTTCCTTGAGTTTTTGATATTAGAACTATAAAAACTATATACACTATGTAAAAATAATAAGTAATTGACCAAAAACTATGTTTTCAGTACAAAATACACAGAAACTATTGTTTAGGGTCGATTTTAGAAATATATATGTATATTATAATGAAAACAAAGTCACTTTATATAATGGGGGGCTAATATTAGACGATAGACACAAAAAGAATTATTGAAATCGAATGTTTGTGGATTGAGATATACGTAATGTATGGGCAGAAACTACCCGCCACTACACCTCGGTTTGGGTGATGAAAAATCTAAGATTGCAAATATCTTTAGAGTTATTGGTGCGATCACCGTGTATGCGGTGTCGTTAGATGCGTCTCGACGAGAGCTAGCCGGTAAGTAAATAATCAAGTTAGGGTACAGTAGAAAAATAATTAGGTATCACTGAAAAACTAGAATTTGTAGGTGAAAGTTAGGGTTTATATCAAAAAACTCAAATACCCTGTGTCTTACAACCGCAAATATGGTGTTGGCGGATGCGTTTCCTTGAGTTTTTGATATTAGAACTATAAAAACTATATACACTATGTAAAAATAATAAGTAATTGACCAAAAACTATGTTTTCAGTACAAAATACACAGAAACTATTGTTTAGGGTCGATTTTAGAAATATATATGTATATTATAATGAAAACAAAGTCACTTTATATAATGGGGGGCTAATATTAGACGATAGACACAAAAAGAATTATTGAAATCGAATGTTTGTGGATTGAGATATACGTAATGTATGGGCAGAAACTACCCGCCACTACACCTCGGTTTGGGTGATGAAAAATCTAAGATTGCAAATATCTTTAGAGTTATTGGTGCGATCACCGTGTATGCGGTGTCGTTAGATGCGTCTCGACGAGAGCTAGCCGGTAAGTAAATAATCAAGTTAGGGTACAGTAGAAAAATAATTAGGTATCACTGAAAAACTAGAATTTGTAGGTGAAAGTTAGGGTTTATATCAAAAAACTCAAATACCCTGTGTCTTACAACCGCAAATATGGTGTTGGCGGATGCGTTTCCTTGAGTTTTTGATATTAGAACTATAAAAACTATATACACTATGTAAAAATAATAAGTAATTGACCAAAAACTATGTTTTCAGTACAAAATACACAGAAACTATTGTTTAGGGTCGATTTTAGAAATATATATGTATATTATAATGAAAACAAAGTCACTTTATATAATGGGGGGCTAATATTAGACGATAGACACAAAAAGAATTATTGAAATCGAATGTTTGTGGATTGAGATATACGTAATGTATGGGCAGAAACTACCCGCCACTACA
Organism: Pseudoips prasinana; assembly: GCA_951640165.1. Classification (NCBI taxonomy): domain Eukaryota; kingdom Metazoa; phylum Arthropoda; class Insecta; order Lepidoptera; family Nolidae; genus Pseudoips; species Pseudoips prasinana. The sequence continues at coordinate 36,783,861 of OX621247.1, forward strand.
CCTCGGTTTGGGTGATGAAAAATCTAAGATTGCAAATATCTTTAGAGTTATTGGTGCGATCACCGTGTATGCGGTGTCGTTAGATGCGTCTCGACGAGAGCTAGCCGGTAAGTAAAAAATCAAGTTAGGGTACAGTAGAAAAATAATTAGGTATCACTGAAAAACTAGAATTTGTAGGTGAAAGTTAGGGTTTATATCAAAAAACTCAAATACCCTGTGTCTTACAACCGCAAATATGGTGTTGGCGGATGCGTTTCCTTGAGTTTTTGATATTAGAACTATAAAAACTATATACACTATGTAAAAATAATAAGTAATTGACCAAAAACTATGTTTTCAGTACAAAATACACAGAAACTATTGTTTAGGGTCGATTTTAGAAATATATATGTATATTATAATGAAAACAAAGTCACTTTATATAATGGGGGGCTAATATTAGACGATAGACACAAAAAGAATTATTGAAATCGAATGTTTGTGGATTGAGATATACGTAATGTATGGGCAGAAACTACCCGCCACTACACCTCGGTTTGGGTGATGAAAAATCTAAGATTGCAAATATCTTTAGAGTTATTGGTGCGATCACCGTGTATGCGGTGTCGTTAGATGCGTCTCGACGAGAGCTAGCCGGTAAGTAAATAATCAAGTTAGGGTACAGTAGAAAAATAATTAGGTATCACTGAAAAACTAGAATTTGTACGTGAAAGTTAGGGTTTATATCAAAAAACTCAAATACCCTGTGTCTTACAACCGCAAATATGGTGTTGGCGGATGCGTTTCCTTGAGTTTTTGATATTAGAACTATAAAAACTATATACACTATGTAAAAATAATAAGTAATTGACCAAAAACTATGTTTTCAGTACAAAATACACAGAAACTATTGTTTAGGGTCGATTTTAGAAATATATATGTATATTATAATGAAAACAAAGTCACTTTATATAATGGGGGGCTAATATTAGACGATAGACACAAAAAGAATTATTGAAATCGAATGTTTGTGGATTGAGATATACGTAATGTATGGGCAGAAACTACCCGCCACTACACCTCGGTTTGGGTGATGAAAAATCTAAGATTGCAAATATCTTTAGAGTTATTGGTGCGATCACCGTGTATGCGGTGTCGTTAGATGCGTCTCGACGAGAGCTAGCCGGTAAGTAAAAAATCAAGTTAGGGTACAGTAGAAAAATAATTAGGTATCACTGAAAAACTAGAATTTGTAGGTGAAAGTTAGGGTTTATATCAAAAAACTCAAATACCCTGTGTCTTACAACCGCAAATATGGTGTTGGCGGATGCGTTTCCTTGAGTTTTTGATATTAGAACTATAAAAACTATATACACTATGTAAAAATAATAAGTAATTGACCAAAAACTATGTTTTCAGTACAAAATACACAGAAACTATTGTTTAGGGTCGATTTTAGAAATATATATGTATATTATAATGAAAACAAAGTCACTTTATATAATGGGGGGCTAATATTAGACGATAGACACAAAAAGAATTATTGAAATCGAATGTTTGTGGATTGAGATATACGTAATGTATGGGCAGAAACTACCCGCCACTACACCTCGGTTTGGGTGATGAAAAATCTAAGATTGCAAATATCTTTAGAGTTATTGGTGCGATCACCGTGTATGCGGTGTCGTTAGATGCGTCTCGACGAGAGCTAGCCGGTAAGTAAATAATCAAGTTAGGGTACAGTAGAAAAATAATTAGGTATCACTGAAAAACTAGAATTTGTAGGTGAAAGTTAGGGTTTATATCAAAAAACTCAAATACCCTGTGTCTTACAACCGCAAATATGGTGTTGGCGGATGCGTTTCCTTGAGTTTTTGATATTAGAACTATAAAAACTATATACACTATGTAAAAATAATAAGTAATTGACCAAAAACTATGTTTTCAGTACAAAATACACAGAAACTATTGTTTAGGGTCGATTTTAGAAATATATATGTATATTATAATGAAAACAAAGTCACTTTATATAATGGGGGGCTAATATTAGACGATAGACACAAAAAGAATTATTGAAATCGAATGTTTGTGGATTGAGATATACGTAATGTATGGGCAGAAACTACCCGCCACTACACCTCGGTTTGGGTGATGAAAAATCTAAGATTGCAAATATCTTTAGAGTTATTGGTGCGATCACCGTGTATGCGGTGTCGTTAGATGCGTCTCGACGAGAGCTAGCCGGTAAGTAAATAATCAAGTTAGGGTACAGTAGAAAAATAATTAGGTATCACTGAAAAACTAGAATTTGTAGGTGAAAGTTAGGGTTTATATCAAAAAACTCAAATACCCTGTGTCTTACAACCGCAAATATGGTGTTGGCGGATGCGTTTCCTTGAGTTTTTGATATTAGAACTATAAAAACTATATACACTATGTAAAAATAATAAGTAATTGACCAAAAACTATGTTTTCAGTACAAAATACACAGAAACTATTGTTTAGGGTCGATTTTAGAAATATATATGTATATTATAATGAAAACAAAGTCACTTTATATAATGGGGGGCTAATATTAGACGATAGACACAAAAAGAATTATTGAAATCGAATGTTTGTGGATTGAGATATACGTAATGTATGGGCAGAAACTACCCGCCACTACACCTCGGTTTGGGTGATGAAAAATCTAAGATTGCAAATATCTTTAGAGTTATTGGTGCGATCACCGTGTATGCGGTGTCGTTAGATGCGTCTCGACGAGAGCTAGCCGGTAAGTAAAAAATCAAGTTAGGGTACAGTAGAAAAATAATTAGGTATCACTGAAAAACTAGAATTTGTAGGTGAAAGTTAGGGTTTATATCAAAAAACTCAAATACCCTGTGTCTTACAACCGCAAATATGGTGTTGGCGGATGCGTTTCCTTGAGTTTTTGATATTAGAACTATAAAAACTATATACACTATGTAAAAATAATAAGTAATTGACCAAAAACTATGTTTTCAGTACAAAATACACAGAAACTATTGTTTAGGGTCGATTTTAGAAATATATATGTATATTATAATGAAAACAAAGTCACTTTATATAATGGGGGGCTAATATTAGACGATAGACACAAAAAGAATTATTGAAATCGAATGTTTGTGGATTGAGATATACGTAATGTATGGGCAGAAACTACCCGCCACTACACCTCGGTTTGGGTGATGAAAAATCTAAGATTGCAAATATCTTTAGAGTTATTGGTGCGATCACCGTGTATGCGGTGTCGTTAGATGCGTCTCGACGAGAGCTAGCCGGTAAGTAAATAATCAAGTTAGGGTACAGTAGAAAAATAATTAGGTATCACTGAAAAACTAGAATTTGTAGGTGAAAGTTAGGGTTTATATCAAAAAACTCAAATACCCTGTGTCTTACAACCGCAAATATGGTGTTGGCGGATGCGTTTCCTTGAGTTTTTGATATTAGAACTATAAAAACTATATACACTATGTAAAAATAATAAGTAATTGACCAAAAACTATGTTTTCAGTACAAAATACACAGAAACTATTGTTTAGGGTCGATTTTAGAAATATATATGTATATTATAATGAAAACAAAGTCACTTTATATAATGGGGGGCTAATATTAGACGATAGACACAAAAAGAATTATTGAAATCGAATGTTTGTGGATTGAGATATACGTAATGTATGGGCAGAAACTACCCGCCACTACACCTCGGTTTGGGTGATGAAAAATCTAAGATTGCAAATATCTTTAGAGTTATTGGTGCGATCACCGTGTATGCGGTGTCGTTAGATGCGTCTCGACGAGAGCTAGCCGGTAAGTAAATAATCAAGTTAGGGTACAGTAGAAAAATAATTAGGTATCACTGAAAAACTAGAATTTGTAGGTGAAAGTTAGGGTTTATATCAAAAAACTCAAATACCCTGTGTCTTACAACCGCAAATATGGTGTTGGCGGATGCGTTTCCTTGAGTTTTTGATATTAGAACTATAAAAACTATATACACTATGTAAAAATAATAAGTAATTGACCAAAAACTATGTTTTCAGTACAAAATACACAGAAACTATTGTTTAGGGTCGATTTTAGAAATATATATGTATATTATAATGAAAACAAAGTCACTTTATATAATGGGGGGCTAATATTAGACGATAGACACAAAAAGAATTATTGAAATCGAATGTTTGTGGATTGAGATATACGTAATGTATGGGCAGAAACTACCCGCCACTACACCTCGGTTTGGGTGATGAAAAATCTAAGATTGCAAATATCTTTAGAGTTATTGGTGCGATCACCGTGTATGCGGTGTCGTTAGATGCGTCTCGACGAGAGCTAGCCGGTAAGTAAAAAATCAAGTTAGGGTACAGTAGAAAAATAATTAGGTATCACTGAAAAACTAGAATTTGTAGGTGAAAGTTAGGGTTTATATCAAAAAACTCAAATACCCTGTGTCTTACAACCGCAAATATGGTGTTGGCGGATGCGTTTCCTTGAGTTTTTGATATTAGAACTATAAAAACTATATACACTATGTAAAAATAATAAGTAATTGACCAAAAACTATGTTTTCAGTACAAAATACACAGAAACTATTGTTTAGGGTCGATTTTAGAAATATATATGTATATTATAATGAAAACAAAGTCACTTTATATAATGGGGGGCTAATATTAGACGATAGACACAAAAAGAATTATTGAAATCGAATGTTTGTGGATTGAGATATACGTAATGTATGGGCAGAAACTACCCGCCACTACACCTCGGTTTGGGTGATGAAAAATCTAAGATTGCAAATATCTTTAGAGTTATTGGTGCGATCACCGTGTATGCGGTGTCGTTAGATGCGTCTCGACGAGAGCTAGCCGGTAAGTAAATAATCAAGTTAGGGTACAGTAGAAAAATAATTAGGTATCACTGAAAAACTAGAATTTGTAGGTGAAAGTTAGGGTTTATATCAAAAAACTCAAATACCCTGTGTCTTACAACCGCAAATATGGTGTTGGCGGATGCGTTTCCTTGAGTTTTTGATATTAGAACTATAAAAACTATATACACTATGTAAAAATAATAAGTAATTGACCAAAAACTATGTTTTCAGTACAAAATACACAGAAACTATTGTTTAGGGTCGATTTTAGAAATATATATGTATATTATAATGAAAACAAAGTCACTTTATATAATGGGGGGCTAATATTAGACGATAGACACAAAAAGAATTATTGAAATCGAATGTTTGTGGATTGAGATATACGTAATGTATGGGCAGAAACTACCCGCCACTACACCTCGGTTTGGGTGATGAAAAATCTAAGATTGCAAATATCTTTAGAGTTATTGGTGCGATCACCGTGTATGCGGTGTCGTTAGATGCGTCTCGACGAGAGCTAGCCGGTAAGTAAATAATCAAGTTAGGGTACAGTAGAAAAATAATTAGGTATCACTGAAAAACTAGAATTTGTACGTGAAAGTTAGGGTTTATATCAAAAAACTCAAATACCCTGTGTCTTACAACCGCAAATATGGTGTTGGCGGATGCGTTTCCTTGAGTTTTTGATATTAGAACTATAAAAACTATATACACTATGTAAAAATAATAAGTAATTGACCAAAAACTATGTTTTCAGTACAAAATACACAGAAACTATTGTTTAGGGTCGATTTTAGAAATATATATGTATATTATAATGAAAACAAAGTCACTTTATATAATGGGGGGCTAATATTAGACGATAGACACAAAAAGAATTATTGAAATCGAATGTTTGTGGATTGAGATATACGTAATGTATGGGCAGAAACTACCCGCCACTACACCTCGGTTTGGGTGATGAAAAATCTAAGATTGCAAATATCTTTAGAGTTATTGGTGCGATCACCGTGTATGCGGTGTCGTTAGATGCGTCTCGACGAGAGCTAGCCGGTAAGTAAATAATCAAGTTAGGGTACAGTAGAAAAATAATTAGGTATCACTGAAAAACTAGAATTTGTAGGTGAAAGTTAGGGTTTATATCAAAAAACTCAAATACCCTGTGTCTTACAACCGCAAATATGGTGTTGGCGGATGCGTTTCCTTGAGTTTTTGATATTAGAACTATAAAAACTATATACACTATGTAAAAATAATAAGTAATTGACCAAAAACTATGTTTTCAGTACAAAATACACAGAAACTATTGTTTAGGGTCGATTTTAGAAATATATATGTATATTATAATGAAAACAAAGTCACTTTATATAATGGGGGGCTAATATTAACGATAGACACAAAAAGAATTATTGAAATCGAATGTTTGTGGATTGAGATATACGTAATGTATGGGCAGAAACTACCCGCCACTACACCTCGGTTTGGGTGATGAAAAATCTAAGATTGCAAATATCTTTAGAGTTATTGGTGCGATCACCGTGTATGCGGTGTCGTTAGATGCGTCTCGACGAGAGCTAGCCGGTAAGTAAATAATCAAGTTAGGGTACAGTAGAAAAATAATTAGGTATCACTGAAAAACTAGAATTTGTAGGTGAAAGTTAGGGTTTATATCAAAAAACTCAAATACCCTGTGTCTTACAACCGCAAATATGGTGTTGGCGGATGCGTTTCCTTGAGTTTTTGATATTAGAACTATAAAAACTATATACACTATGTAAAAAATAATAAGTAATTGACCAAAAACTATGTTTTCAGTACAAAATACACAGAAACTATTGTTTAGGGTCGATTTTAGAAATATATATGTATATTATAATGAAAACAAAGTCACTTTATATAATGGGGGGCTAATATTAGACGATAGACACAAAAAGAATTATTGAAATCGAATGTTTGTGGATTGAGATATACGTAATGTATGGGCAGAAACTACCCGCCACTACACCTCGGTTTGGGTGATGAAAAATCTAAGATTGCAAATATCTTTAGAGTTATTGGTGCGATCACCGTGTATGCGGTGTCGTTAGATGCGTCTCGACGAGAGCTAGCCGGTAAGTAAAAAATCAAGTTAGGGTACAGTAGAAAAATAATTAGGTATCACTGAAAAACTAGAATTTGTAGGTGAAAGTTAGGGTTTATATCAAAAAACTCAAATACCCTGTGTCTTACAACCGCAAATATGGTGTTGGCGGATGCGTTTCCTTGAGTTTTTGATATTAGAACTATAAAAACTATATACACTATGTAAAAATAATAAGTAATTGACCAAAAACTATGTTTTCAGTACAAAATACACAGAAACTATTGTTTAGGGTCGATTTTAGAAATATATATGTATATTATAATGAAAACAAAGTCACTTTATATAATGGGGGGCTAATATTAGACGATAGACACAAAAAGAATTATTGAAATCGAATGTTTGTGGATTGAGATATACGTAATGTATGGGCAGAAACTACCCGCCACTACACCTCGGTTTGGGTGATGAAAAATCTAAGATTGCAAATATCTTTAGAGTTATTGGTGCGATCACCGTGTATGCGGTGTCGTTAGATGCGTCTCGACGAGAGCTAGCCGGTAAGTAAATAATCAAGTTAGGGTACAGTAGAAAAATAATTAGGTATCACTGAAAAACTAGAATTTGTAGGTGAAAGTTAGGGTTTATATCAAAAAACTCAAATACCCTGTGTCTTACAACCGCAAATATGGTGTTGGCGGATGCGTTTCCTTGAGTTTTTGATATTAGAACTATAAAAACTATATACACTATGTAAAAATAATAAGTAATTGACCAAAAACTATGTTTTCAGTACAAAATACACAGAAACTATTGTTTAGGGTCGATTTTAGAAATATATATGTATATTATAATGAAAACAAAGTCACTTTATATAATGGGGGGCTAATATTAGACGATAGACACAAAAAGAATTATTGAAATCGAATGTTTGTGGATTGAGATATACGTAATGTATGGGCAGAAACTACCCGCCACTACACCTCGGTTTGGGTGATGAAAAATCTAAGATTGCAAATATCTTTAGAGTTATTGGTGCGATCACCGTGTATGCGGTGTCGTTAGATGCGTCTCGACGAGAGCTAGCCGGTAAGTAAATAATCAAGTTAGGGTACAGTAGAAAAATAATTAGGTATCACTGAAAAACTAGAATTTGTAGGTGAAAGTTAGGGTTTATATCAAAAAACTCAAATACCCTGTGTCTTACAACCGCAAATATGGTGTTGGCGGATGCGTTTCCTTGAGTTTTTGATATTAGAACTATAAAAACTATATACACTATGTAAAAATAATAAGTAATTGACCAAAAACTATGTTTTCAGTACAAAATACACAGAAACTATTGTTTAGGGTCGATTTTAGAAATATATATGTATATTATAATGAAAACAAAGTCACTTTATATAATGGGGGGCTAATATTAGACGATAGACACAAAAAGAATTATTGAAATCGAATGTTTGTGGATTGAGATATACGTAATGTATGGGCAGAAACTACCCGCCACTACACCTCGGTTTGGGTGATGAAAAATCTAAGATTGCAAATATCTTTAGAGTTATTGGTGCGATCACCGTGTATGCGGTGTCGTTAGATGCGTCTCGACGAGAGCTAGCCGGTAAGTAAATAATCAAGTTAGGGTACAGTAGAAAAATAATTAGGTATCACTGAAAAACTAGAATTTGTAGGTGAAAGTTAGGGTTTATATCAAAAAACTCAAATACCCTGTGTCTTACAACCGCAAATATGGTGTTGGCGGATGCGTTTCCTTGAGTTTTTGATATTAGAACTATAAAAACTATATACACTATGTAAAAATAATAAGTAATTGACCAAAAACTATGTTTTCAGTACAAAATACACAGAAACTATTGTTTAGGGTCGATTTTAGAAATATATATGTATATTATAATGAAAACAAAGTCACTTTATATAATGGGGGGCTAATATTAGACGATAGACACAAAAAGAATTATTGAAATCGAATGTTTGTGGATTGAGATATACGTAATGTATGGGCAGAAACTACCCGCCACTACACCTCGGTTTGGGTGATGAAAAATCTAAGATTGCAAATATCTTTAGAGTTATTGGTGCGATCACCGTGTATGCGGTGTCGTTAGATGCGTCTCGACGAGAGCTAGCCGGTAAGTAAAAAATCAAGTTAGGGTACAGTAGAAAAATAATTAGGTATCACTGAAAAACTAGAATTTGTAGGTGAAAGTTAGGGTTTATATCAAAAAACTCAAATACCCTGTGTCTTACAACCGCAAATATGGTGTTGGCGGATGCGTTTCCTTGAGTTTTTGATATTAGAACTATAAAAACTATATACACTATGTAAAAATAATAAGTAATTGACCAAAAACTATGTTTTCAGTACAAAATACACAGAAACTATTGTTTAGGGTCGATTTTAGAAATATATATGTATATTATAATGAAAACAAAGTCACTTTATATAATGGGGGGCTAATATTAGACGATAGACACAAAAAGAATTATTGAAATCGAATGTTTGTGGATTGAGATATACGTAATGTATGGGCAGAAACTACCCGCCACTACACCTCGGTTTGGGTGATGAAAAATCTAAGATTGCAAATATCTTTAGAGTTATTGGTGCGATCACCGTGTATGCGGTGTCGTTAGATGCGTCTCGACGAGAGCTAGCCGGTAAGTAAATAATCAAGTTAGGGTACAGTAGAAAAATAATTAGGTATCACTGAAAAACTAGAATTTGTAGGTGAAAGTTAGGGTTTATATCAAAAAACTCAAATACCCTGTGTCTTACAACCGCAAATATGGTGTTGGCGGATGCGTTTCCTTGAGTTTTTGATATTAGAACTATAAAAACTATATACACTATGTAAAAATAATAAGTAATTGACCAAAAACTATGTTTTCAGTACAAAATACACAGAAACTATTGTTTAGGGTCGATTTTAGAAATATATATGTATATTATAATGAAAACAAAGTCACTTTATATAATGGGGGGCTAATATTAGACGATAGACACAAAAAGAATTATTGAAATCGAATGTTTGTGGATTGAGATATACGTAATGTATGGGCAGAAACTACCCGCCACTACACCTCGGTTTGGGTGATGAAAAATCTAAGATTGCAAATATCTTTAGAGTTATTGGTGCGATCACCGTGTATGCGGTGTCGTTAGATGCGTCTCGACGAGAGCTAGCCGGTAAGTAAAAAATCAAGTTAGGGTACAGTAGAAAAATAATTAGGTATCACTGAAAAACTAGAATTTGTAGGTGAAAGTTAGGGTTTATATCAAAAAACTCAAATACCCTGTGTCTTACAACCGCAAATATGGTGTTGGCGGATGCGTTTCCTTGAGTTTTTGATATTAGAACTATAAAAACTATATACACTATGTAAAAATAATAAGTAATTGACCAAAAACTATGTTTTCAGTACAAAATACACGGAAACTATTGTTTAGGGTCGATTTTAGAAATATATATGTATATTATAATGAAAACAAAGTCACTTTATATAATGGGGGGCTAATATTAGACGATAGACACAAAAAGAATTATTGAAATCGAATGTTTGTGGATTGAGATATACGTAATGTATGGGCAGAAACTACCCGCCACTACACCTCGGTTTGGGTGATGAAAAATCTAAGATTGCAAATATCTTTAGAGTTATTGGTGCGATCACCGTGTATGCGGTGTCGTTAGATGCGTCTCGACGAGAGCTAGCCGGTAAGTAAATAATCAAGTTAGGGTACAGTAGAAAAATAATTAGGTATCACTGAAAAACTAGAATTTGTACGTGAAAGTTAGGGTTTATATCAAAAAACTCAAATACCCTGTGTCTTACAACCGCAAATATGGTGTTGGCGGATGCGTTTCCTTGAGTTTTTGATATTAGAACTATAAAAACTATATACACTATGTAAAAATAATAAGTAATTGACCAAAAACTATGTTTTCAGTACAAAATACACAGAAACTATTGTTTAGGGTCGATTTTAGAAATATATATGTATATTATAATGAAAACAAAGTCACTTTATATAATGGGGGGCTAATATTAGACGATAGACACAAAAAGAATTATTGAAATCGAATGTTTGTGGATTGAGATATACGTAATGTATGGGCAGAAACTACCCGCCACTACACCTCGGTTTGGGTGATGAAAAATCTAAGATTGCAAATATCTTTAGAGTTATTGGTGCGATCACCGTGTATGCGGTGTCGTTAGATGCGTCTCGACGAGAGCTAGCCGGTAAGTAAAAAATCAAGTTAGGGTACAGTAGAAAAATAATTAGGTATCACTGAAAAACTAGAATTTGTAGGTGAAAGTTAGGGTTTATATCAAAAAACTCAAATACCCTGTGTCTTACAACCGCAAATATGGTGTTGGCGGATGCGTTTCCTTGAGTTTTTGATATTAGAACTATAAAAACTATATACACTATGTAAAAATAATAAGTAATTGACCAAAAACTATGTTTTCAGTACAAAATACACAGAAACTATTGTTTAGGGTCGATTTTAGAAATATATATGTATATTATAATGAAAACAAAGTCACTTTATATAATGGGGGGCTAATATTAGACGATAGACACAAAAAGAATTATTGAAATCGAATGTTTGTGGATTGAGATATACGTAATGTATGGGCAGAAACTACCCGCCACTACACCTCGGTTTGGGTGATGAAAAATCTAAGATTGCAAATATCTTTAGAGTTATTGGTGCGATCACCGTGTATGCGGTGTCGTTAGATGCGTCTCGACGAGAGCTAGCCGGTAAGTAAATAATCAAGTTAGGGTACAGTAGAAAAATAATTAGGTATCACTGAAAAACTAGAATTTGTAGGTGAAAGTTAGGGTTTATATCAAAAAACTCAAATACCCTGTGTCTTACAACCGCAAATATGGTGTTGGCGGATGCGTTTCCTTGAGTTTTTGATATTAGAACTATAAAAACTATATACACTATGTAAAAATAATAAGTAATTGACCAAAAACTATGTTTTCAGTACAAAATACACAGAAACTATTGTTTAGGGTCGATTTTAGAAATATATATGTATATTATAATGAAAACAAAGTCACTTTATATAATGGGGGGCTAATATTAGACGATAGACACAAAAAGAATTATTGAAATCGAATGTTTGTGGATTGAGATATACGTAATGTATGGGCAGAAACTACCCGCCACTACACCTCGGTTTGGGTGATGAAAAATCTAAGATTGCAAATATCTTTAGAGTTATTGGTGCGATCACCGTGTATGCGGTGTCGTTAGATGCGTCTCGACGAGAGCTAGCCGGTAAGTAAAAAATCAAGTTAGGGTACAGTAGAAAAATAATTAGGTATCACTGAAAAACTAGAATTTGTAGGTGAAAGTTAGGGTTTATATCAAAAAACTCAAATACCCTGTGTCTTACAACCGCAAATATGGTGTTGGCGGATGCGTTTCCTTGAGTTTTTGATATTAGAACTATAAAAACTATATACACTATGTAAAAATAATAAGTAATTGACCAAAAACTATGTTTTCAGTACAAAATACACAGAAACTATTGTTTAGGGTCGATTTTAGAAATATATATGTATATTATAATGAAAACAAAGTCACTTTATATAATGGGGGGCTAATATTAGACGATAGACACAAAAAGAATTATTGAAATCGAATGTTTGTGGATTGAGATATACGTAATGTATGGGCAGAAACTACCCGCCACTACACCTCGGTTTGGGTGATGAAAAATCTAAGATTGCAAATATCTTTAGAGTTATTGGTGCGATCACCGTGTATGCGGTGTCGTTAGATGCGTCTCGACGAGAGCTAGCCGGTAAGTAAATAATCAAGTTAGGGTACAGTAGAAAAATAATTAGGTATCACTGAAAAACTAGAATTTGTAGGTGAAAGTTAGGGTTTATATCAAAAAACTCAAATACCCTGTGTCTTACAACCGCAAATATGGTGTTGGCGGATGCGTTTCCTTGAGTTTTTGATATTAGAACTATAAAAACTATATACACTATGTAAAAATAATAAGTAATTGACCAAAAACTATGTTTTCAGTACAAAATACACAGAAACTATTGTTTAGGGTCGATTTTAGAAATATATATGTATATTATAATGAAAACAAAGTCACTTTATATAATGGGGGGCTAATATTAGACGATAGACACAAAAAGAATTATTGAAATCGAATGTTTGTGGATTGAGATATACGTAATGTATGGGCAGAAACTACCCGCCACTACACCTCGGTTTGGGTGATGAAAAATCTAAGATTGCAAATATCTTTAGAGTTATTGGTGCGATCACCGTGTATGCGGTGTCGTTAGATGCGTCTCGACGAGAGCTAGCCGGTAAGTAAATAATCAAGTTAGGGTACAGTAGAAAAATAATTAGGTATCACTGAAAAACTAGAATTTGTAGGTGAAAGTTAGGGTTTATATCAAAAAACTCAAATACCCTGTGTCTTACAACCGCAAATATGGTGTTGGCGGATGCGTTTCCTTGAGTTTTTGATATTAGAACTATAAAAACTATATACACTATGTAAAAATAATAAGTAATTGACCAAAAACTATGTTTTCAGTACAAAATACACAGAAACTATTGTTTAGGGTCGATTTTAGAAATATATATGTATATTATAATGAAAACAAAGTCACTTTATATAATGGGGGGCTAATATTAGACGATAGACACAAAAAGAATTATTGAAATCGAATGTTTGTGGATTGAGATATACGTAATGTATGGGCAGAAACTACCCGCCACTACACCTCGGTTTGGGTGATGAAAAATCTAAGATTGCAAATATCTTTAGAGTTATTGGTGCGATCACCGTGTATGCGGTGTCGTTAGATGCGTCTCGACGAGAGCTAGCCGGTAAGTAAAAAATCAAGTTAGGGTACAGTAGAAAAATAATTAGGTATCACTGAAAAACTAGAATTTGTAGGTGAAAGTTAGGGTTTATATCAAAAAACTCAAATACCCTGTGTCTTACAACCGCAAATATGGTGTTGGCGGATGCGTTTCCTTGAGTTTTTGATATTAGAACTATAAAAACTATATACACTATGTAAAAATAATAAGTAATTGACCAAAAACTATGTTTTCAGTACAAAATACACAGAAACTATTGTTTAGGGTCGATTTTAGAAATATATATGTATATTATAATGAAAACAAAGTCACTTTATATAATGGGGGGCTAATATTAGACGATAGACACAAAAAGAATTATTGAAATCGAATGTTTGTGGATTGAGATATACGTAATGTATGGGCAGAAACTACCCGCCACTACACCTCGGTTTGGGTGATGAAAAATCTAAGATTGCAAATATCTTTAGAGTTATTGGTGCGATCACCGTGTATGCGGTGTCGTTAGATGCGTCTCGACGAGAGCTAGCCGGTAAGTAAATAATCAAGTTAGGGTACAGTAGAAAAATAATTAGGTATCACTGAAAAACTAGAATTTGTAGGTGAAAGTTAGGGTTTATATCAAAAAACTCAAATACCCTGTGTCTTACAACCGCAAATATGGTGTTGGCGGATGCGTTTCCTTGAGTTTTTGATATTAGAACTATAAAAACTATATACACTATGTAAAAATAATAAGTAATTGACCAAAAACTATGTTTTCAGTACAAAATACACAGAAACTATTGTTTAGGGTCGATTTTAGAAATATATATGTATATTATAATGAAAACAAAGTCACTTTATATAATGGGGGGCTAATATTAGACGATAGACACAAAAAGAATTATTGAAATCGAATGTTTGTGGATTGAGATATACGTAATGTATGGGCAGAAACTACCCGCCACTACACCTCGGTTTGGGTGATGAAAAATCTAAGATTGCAAATATCTTTAGAGTTATTGGTGCGATCACCGTGTATGCGGTGTCGTTAGATGCGTCTCGACGAGAGCTAGCCGGTAAGTAAATAATCAAGTTAGGGTACAGTAGAAAAATAATTAGGTATCACTGAAAAACTAGAATTTGTAGGTGAAAGTTAGGGTTTATATCAAAAAACTCAAATACCCTGTGTCTTACAACCGCAAATATGGTGTTGGCGGATGCGTTTCCTTGAGTTTTTGATATTAGAACTATAAAAACTATATACACTATGTAAAAATAATAAGTAATTGACCAAAAACTATGTTTTCAGTACAAAATACACAGAAACTATTGTTTAGGGTCGATTTTAGAAATATATATGTATATTATAATGAAAACAAAGTCACTTTATATAATGGGGGGCTAATATTAGACGATAGACACAAAAAGAATTATTGAAATCGAATGTTTGTGGATTGAGATATACGTAATGTATGGGCAGAAACTACCCGCCACTACACCTCGGTTTGGGTGATGAAAAATCTAAGATTGCAAATATCTTTAGAGTTATTGGTGCGATCACCGTGTATGCGGTGTCGTTAGATGCGTCTCGACGAGAGCTAGCCGGTAAGTAAATAATCAAGTTAGGGTACAGTAGAAAAATAATTAGGTATCACTGAAAAACTAGAATTTGTAGGTGAAAGTTAGGGTTTATATCAAAAAACTCAAATACCCTGTGTCTTACAACCGCAAATATGGTGTTGGCGGATGCGTTTCCTTGAGTTTTTGATATTAGAACTATAAAAACTATATACACTATGTAAAAATAATAAGTAATTGACCAAAAACTATGTTTTCAGTACAAAATACACAGAAACTATTGTTTAGGGTCGATTTTAGAAATATATATGTATATTATAATGAAAACAAAGTCACTTTATATAATGGGGGGCTAATATTAGACGATAGACACAAAAAGAATTATTGAAATCGAATGTTTGTGGATTGAGATATACGTAATGTATGGGCAGAAACTACCCGCCACTACACCTCGGTTTGGGTGATGAAAAATCTAAGATTGCAAATATCTTTAGAGTTATTGGTGCGATCACCGTGTATGCGGTGTCGTTAGATGCGTCTCGACGAGAGCTAGCCGGTAAGTAAAAAATCAAGTTAGGGTACAGTAGAAAAATAATTAGGTATCACTGAAAAACTAGAATTTGTAGGTGAAAGTTAGGGTTTATATCAAAAAACTCAAATACCCTGTGTCTTACAACCGCAAATATGGTGTTGGCGGATGCGTTTCCTTGAGTTTTTGATATTAGAACTATAAAAACTATATACACTATGTAAAAATAATAAGTAATTGACCAAAAACTATGTTTTCAGTACAAAATACACAGAAACTATTGTTTAGGGTCGATTTTAGAAATATATATGTATATTATAATGAAAACAAAGTCACTTTATATAATGGGGGGCTAATATTAGACGATAGACACAAAAAGAATTATTGAAATCGAATGTTTGTGGATTGAGATATACGTAATGTATGGGCAGAAACTACCCGCCACTACACCTCGGTTTGGGTGATGAAAAATCTAAGATTGCAAATATCTTTAGAGTTATTGGTGCGATCACCGTGTATGCGGTGTCGTTAGATGCGTCTCGACGAGAGCTAGCCGGTAAGTAAAAAATCAAGTTAGGGTACAGTAGAAAAATAATTAGGTATCACTGAAAAACTAGAATTTGTAGGTGAAAGTTAGGGTTTATATCAAAAAACTCAAATACCCTGTGTCTTACAACCGCAAATATGGTGTTGGCGGATGCGTTTCCTTGAGTTTTTGATATTAGAACTATAAAAACTATATACACTATGTAAAAATAATAAGTAATTGACCAAAAACTATGTTTTCAGTACAAAATACACAGAAACTATTGTTTAGGGTCGATTTTAGAAATATATATGTATATTATAATGAAAACAAAGTCACTTTATATAATGGGGGGCTAATATTAGACGATAGACACAAAAAGAATTATTGAAATCGAATGTTTGTGGATTGAGATATACGTAATGTATGGGCAGAAACTACCCGCCACTACACCTCGGTTTGGGTGATGAAAAATCTAAGATTGCAAATATCTTTAGAGTTATTGGTGCGATCACCGTGTATGCGGTGTCGTTAGATGCGTCTCGACGAGAGCTAGCCGGTAAGTAAATAATCAAGTTAGGGTACAGTAGAAAAATAATTAGGTATCACTAAAAAACTAGAATTTGTAGGTGAAAGTTAGGGTTTATATCAAAAAACTCAAATACCCTGTGTCTTACAACCGCAAATATGGTGTTGGCGGATGCGTTTCCTTGAGTTTTTGATATTAGAACTATAAAAACTATATACACTATGTAAAAATAATAAGTAATTGACCAAAAACTATGTTTTCAGTACAAAATACACAGAAACTATTGTTTAGGGTCGATTTTAGAAATATATATGTATATTATAATGAAAACAAAGTCACTTTATATAATGGGGGGGCTAATATTAGACGATAGACACAAAAAGAATTATTGAAATCGAATGTTTGTGGATTGAGATATACGTAATGTATGGGCAGAAACTACCCGCCACTACACCTCGGTTTGGGTGATGAAAAATCTAAGATTGCAAATATCTTTAGAGTTATTGGTGCGATCACCGTGTATGCGGTGTCGTTAGATGCGTCTCGACGAGAGCTAGCCGGTAAGTAAATAATCAAGTTAGGGTACAGTAGAAAAATAATTAGGTATCACTGAAAAACTAGAATTTGTAGGTGAAAGTTAGGGTTTATATCAAAAAACTCAAATACCCTGTGTCTTACAACCGCAAATATGGTGTTGGCGGATGCGTTTCCTTGAGTTTTTGATATTAGAACTATAAAAACTATATACACTATGTAAAAATAATAAGTAATTGACCAAAAACTATGTTTTCAGTACAAAATACACAGAAACTATTGTTTAGGGTCGATTTTAGAAATATATATGTATATTATAATGAAAACAAAGTCACTTTATATAATGGGGGGCTAATATTAGACGATAGACACAAAAAGAATTATTGAAATCGAATGTTTGTGGATTGAGATATACGTAATGTATGGGCAGAAACTACCCGCCACTACACCTCGGTTTGGGTGATGAAAAATCTAAGATTGCAAATATCTTTAGAGTTATTGGTGCGATCACCGTGTATGCGGTGTCGTTAGATGCGTCTCGACGAGAGCTAGCCGGTAAGTAAATAATCAAGTTAGGGTACAGTAGAAAAAATAATTAGGTATCACTGAAAAACTAGAATTTGTAGGTGAAAGTTAGGGTTTATATCAAAAAACTCAAATACCCTGTGTCTTACAACCGCAAATATGGTGTTGGCGGATGCGTTTCCTTGAGTTTTTGATATTAGAACTATAAAAACTATATACACTATGTAAAAATAATAAGTAATTGACCAAAAACTATGTTTTCAGTACAAAATACACAGAAACTATTGTTTAGGGTCGATTTTAGAAATATATATGTATATTATAATGAAAACAAAGTCACTTTATATAATGGGGGGCTAATATTAGACGATAGACACAAAAAGAATTATTGAAATCGAATGTTTGTGGATTGAGATATACGTAATGTATGGGCAGAAACTACCCGCCACTACACCTCGGTTTGGGTGATGAAAAATCTAAGATTGCAAATATCTTTAGAGTTATTGGTGCGATCACCGTGTATGCGGTGTCGTTAGATGCGTCTCGACGAGAGCTAGCCGGTAAGTAAAAAATCAAGTTAGGGTACAGTAGAAAAATAATTAGGTATCACTGAAAAACTAGAATTTGTAGGTGAAAGTTAGGGTTTATATCAAAAAACTCAAATACCCTGTGTCTTACAACCGCAAATATGGTGTTGGCGGATGCGTTTCCTTGAGTTTTTGATATTAGAACTATAAAAACTATATACACTATGTAAAAATAATAAGTAATTGACCAAAAACTATGTTTTCAGTACAAAATACACAGAAACTATTGTTTAGGGTCGATTTTAGAAATATATATGTATATTATAATGAAAACAAAGTCACTTTATATAATGGGGGGCTAATATTAGACGATAGACACAAAAAGAATTATTGAAATCGAATGTTTGTGGATTGAGATATACGTAATGTATGGGCAGAAACTACCCGCCACTACACCTCGGTTTGGGTGATGAAAATCTAAGATTGCAAATATCTTTAGAGTTATTGGTGCGATCACCGTGTATGCGGTGTCGTTAGATGCGTCTCGACGAGAGCTAGCCGGTAAGTAAATAATCAAGTTAGGGTACAGTAGAAAAATAATTAGGTATCACTGAAAAACTAGAATTTGTAGGTGAAAGTTAGGGTTTATATCAAAAAAACTCAAATACCCTGTGTCTTACAACCGCAAATATGGTGTTGGCGGATGCGTTTCCTTGAGTTTTTGATATTAGAACTATAAAAACTATATACACTATGTAAAAATAATAAGTAATTGACCAAAAACTATGTTTTCAGTACAAAATACACAGAAACTATTGTTTAGGGTCGATTTTAGAAATATATATGTATATTATAATGAAAACAAAGTCACTTTATATAATGGGGGGCTAATATTAGACGATAGACACAAAAAGAATTATTGAAATCGAATGTTTGTGGATTGAGATATACGTAATGTATGGGCAGAAACTACCCGCCACTACACCTCGGTTTGGGTGATGAAAAATCTAAGATTGCAAATATCTTTAGAGTTATTGGTGCGATCACCGTGTATGCGGTGTCGTTAGATGCGTCTCGACGAGAGCTAGCCGGTAAGTAAAAAATCAAGTTAGGGTACAGTAGAAAAATAATTAGGTATCACTGAAAAACTAGAATTTGTAGGTGAAAGTTAGGGTTTATATCAAAAAACTCAAATACCCTGTGTCTTACAACCGCAAATATGGTGTTGGCGGATGCGTTTCCTTGAGTTTTTGATATTAGAACTATAAAAACTATATACACTATGTAAAAATAATAAGTAATTGACCAAAAACTATGTTTTCAGTACAAAATACACAGAAACTATTGTTTAGGGTCGATTTTAGAAATATATATGTATATTATAATGAAAACAAAGTCACTTTATATAATGGGGGGCTAATATTAGACGATAGACACAAAAAGAATTATTGAAATCGAATGTTTGTGGATTGAGATATACGTAATGTATGGGCAGAAACTACCCGCCACTACACCTCGGTTTGGGTGATGAAAAATCTAAGATTGCAAATATCTTTAGAGTTATTGGTGCGATCACCGTGTATGCGGTGTCGTTAGATGCGTCTCGACGAGAGCTAGCCGGTAAGTAAAAAATCAAGTTAGGGTACAGTAGAAAAATAATTAGGTATCACTGAAAAACTAGAATTTGTAGGTGAAAGTTAGGGTTTATATCAAAAAACTCAAATACCCTGTGTCTTACAACCGCAAATATGGTGTTGGCGGATGCGTTTCCTTGAGTTTTTGATATTAGAACTATAAAAACTATATACACTATGTAAAAATAATAAGTAATTGACCAAAAACTATGTTTTCAGTACAAAATACACAGAAACTATTGTTTAGGGTCGATTTTAGAAATATATATGTATATTATAATGAAAACAAAGTCACTTTATATAATGGGGGGCTAATATTAGACGATAGACACAAAAAGAATTATTGAAATCGAATGTTTGTGGATTGAGATATACGTAATGTATGGGCAGAAACTACCCGCCACTACACCTCGGTTTGGGTGATGAAAAATCTAAGATTGCAAATATCTTTAGAGTTATTGGTGCGATCACCGTGTATGCGGTGTCGTTAGATGCGTCTCGACGAGAGCTAGCCGGTAAGTAAATAATCAAGTTAGGGTACAGTAGAAAAATAATTAGGTATCACTGAAAAACTAGAATTTGTAGGTGAAAGTTAGGGTTTATATCAAAAAACTCAAATACCCTGTGTCTTACAACCGCAAATATGGTGTTGGCGGATGCGTTTCCTTGAGTTTTTGATATTAGAACTATAAAAACTATATACACTATGTAAAAATAATAAGTAATTGACCAAAAACTATGTTTTCAGTACAAAATACACAGAAACTATTGTTTAGGGTCGATTTTAGAAATATATATGTATATTATAATGAAAACAAAGTCACTTTATATAATGGGGGGCTAATATTAGACGATAGACACAAAAAGAATTATTGAAATCGAATGTTTGTGGATTGAGATATACGTAATGTATGGGCAGAAACTACCCGCCACTACACCTCGGTTTGGGTGATGAAAAATCTAAGATTGCAAATATCTTTAGAGTTATTGGTGCGATCACCGTGTATGCGGTGTCGTTAGATGCGTCTCGACGAGAGCTAGCCGGTAAGTAAATAATCAAGTTAGGGTACAGTAGAAAAATAATTAGGTATCACTGAAAAACTAGAATTTGTAGGTGAAAGTTAGGGTTTATATCAAAAAACTCAAATACCCTGTGTCTTACAACCGCAAATATGGTGTTGGCGGATGCGTTTCCTTGAGTTTTTGATATTAGAACTATAAAAACTATATACACTATGTAAAAATAATAAGTAATTGACCAAAAACTATGTTTTCAGTACAAAATACACAGAAACTATTGTTTAGGGTCGATTTTAGAAATATATATGTATATTATAATGAAAACAAAGTCACTTTATATAATGGGGGGCTAATATTAGACGATAGACACAAAAAGAATTATTGAAATCGAATGTTTGTGGATTGAGATATACGTAATGTATGGGCAGAAACTACCCGCCACTACACCTCGGTTTGGGTGATGAAAAATCTAAGATTGCAAATATCTTTAGAGTTATTGGTGCGATCACCGTGTATGCGGTGTCGTTAGATGCGTCTCGACGAGAGCTAGCCGGTAAGTAAATAATCAAGTTAGGGTACAGTAGAAAAATAATTAGGTATCACTGAAAAACTAGAATTTGTAGGTGAAAGTTAGGGTTTATATCAAAAAACTCAAATACCCTGTGTCTTACAACCGCAAATATGGTGTTGGCGGATGCGTTTCCTTGAGTTTTTGATATTAGAACTATAAAAACTATATACACTATGTAAAAATAATAAGTAATTGACCAAAAACTATGTTTTCAGTACAAAATACACAGAAACTATTGTTTAGGGTCGATTTTAGAAATATATATGTATATTATAATGAAAACAAAGTCACTTTATATAATGGGGGGCTAATATTAGACGATAGACACAAAAAGAATTATTGAAATCGAATGTTTGTGGATTGAGATATACGTAATGTATGGGCAGAAACTACCCGCCACTACACCTCGGTTTGGGTGATGAAAAATCTAAGATTGCAAATATCTTTAGAGTTATTGGTGCGATCACCGTGTATGCGGTGTCGTTAGATGCGTCTCGACGAGAGCTAGCCGGTAAGTAAAAAATCAAGTTAGGGTACAGTAGAAAAATAATTAGGTATCACTGAAAAACTAGAATTTGTAGGTGAAAGTTAGGGTTTATATCAAAAAACTCAAATACCCTGTGTCTTACAACCGCAAATATGGTGTTGGCGGATGCGTTTCCTTGAGTTTTTGATATTAGAACTATAAAAACTATATACACTATGTAAAAATAATAAGTAATTGACCAAAAACTATGTTTTCAGTACAAAATACACAGAAACTATTGTTTAGGGTCGATTTTAGAAATATATATGTATATTATAATGAAAACAAAGTCACTTTATATAATGGGGGGCTAATATTAGACGATAGACACAAAAAGAATTATTGAAATCGAATGTTTGTGGATTGAGATATACGTAATGTATGGGCAGAAACTACCCGCCACTACACCTCGGTTTGGGTGATGAAAAATCTAAGATTGCAAATATCTTTAGAGTTATTGGTGCGATCACCGTGTATGCGGTGTCGTTAGATGCGTCTCGACGAGAGCTAGCCGGTAAGTAAATAATCAAGTTAGGGTACAGTAGAAAAATAATTAGGTATCACTGAAAAACTAGAATTTGTAGGTGAAAGTTAGGGTTTATATCAAAAAACTCAAATACCCTGTGTCTTACAACCGCAAATATGGTGTTGGCGGATGCGTTTCCTTGAGTTTTTGATATTAGAACTATAAAAACTATATACACTATGTAAAAATAATAAGTAATTGACCAAAAACTATGTTTTCAGTACAAAATACACAGAAACTATTGTTTAGGGTCGATTTTAGAAATATATATGTATATTATAATGAAAACAAAGTCACTTTATATAATGGGGGGC
Organism: Pseudoips prasinana; assembly: GCA_951640165.1. Lineage (NCBI taxonomy): Eukaryota > Metazoa > Arthropoda > Insecta > Lepidoptera > Nolidae > Pseudoips > Pseudoips prasinana. Next base: position 36,807,043 of record OX621247.1, read on the forward strand.
TAATATTAGACGATAGACACAAAAAGAATTATTGAAATCGAATGTTTGTGGATTGAGATATACGTAATGTATGGGCAGAAACTACCCGCCACTACACCTCGGTTTGGGTGATGAAAAATCTAAGATTGCAAATATCTTTAGAGTTATTGGTGCGATCACCGTGTATGCGGTGTCGTTAGATGCGTCTCGACGAGAGCTAGCCGGTAAGTAAATAATCAAGTTAGGGTACAGTAGAAAAATAATTAGGTATCACTGAAAAACTAGAATTTGTAGGTGAAAGTTAGGGTTTATATCAAAAAACTCAAATACCCTGTGTCTTACAACCGCAAATATGGTGTTGGCGGATGCGTTTCCTTGAGTTTTTGATATTAGAACTATAAAAACTATATACACTATGTAAAAATAATAAGTAATTGACCAAAAACTATGTTTTCAGTACAAAATACACAGAAACTATTGTTTAGGGTCGATTTTAGAAATATATATGTATATTATAATGAAAACAAAGTCACTTTATATAATGGGGGGCTAATATTAGACGATAGACACAAAAAGAATTATTGAAATCGAATGTTTGTGGATTGAGATATACGTAATGTATGGGCAGAAACTACCCGCCACTACACCTCGGTTTGGGTGATGAAAAATCTAAGATTGCAAATATCTTTAGAGTTATTGGTGCGATCACCGTGTATGCGGTGTCGTTAGATGCGTCTCGACGAGAGCTAGCCGGTAAGTAAATAATCAAGTTAGGGTACAGTAGAAAAATAATTAGGTATCACTGAAAAACTAGAATTTGTAGGTGAAAGTTAGGGTTTATATCAAAAAACTCAAATACCCTGTGTCTTACAACCGCAAATATGGTGTTGGCGGATGCGTTTCCTTGAGTTTTTGATATTAGAACTATAAAAACTATATACACTATGTAAAAATAATAAGTAATTGACCAAAAACTATGTTTTCAGTACAAAATACACAGAAACTATTGTTTAGGGTCGATTTTAGAAATATATATGTATATTATAATGAAAACAAAGTCACTTTATATAATGGGGGGCTAATATTAGACGATAGACACAAAAAGAATTATTGAAATCGAATGTTTGTGGATTGAGATATACGTAATGTATGGGCAGAAACTACCCGCCACTACACCTCGGTTTGGGTGATGAAAAATCTAAGATTGCAAATATCTTTAGAGTTATTGGTGCGATCACCGTGTATGCGGTGTCGTTAGATGCGTCTCGACGAGAGCTAGCCGGTAAGTAAATAATCAAGTTAGGGTACAGTAGAAAAATAATTAGGTATCACTGAAAAACTAGAATTTGTAGGTGAAAGTTAGGGTTTATATCAAAAAACTCAAATACCCTGTGTCTTACAACCGCAAATATGGTGTTGGCGGATGCGTTTCCTTGAGTTTTTGATATTAGAACTATAAAAACTATATACACTATGTAAAAATAATAAGTAATTGACCAAAAACTATGTTTTCAGTACAAAATACACAGAAACTATTGTTTAGGGTCGATTTTAGAAATATATATGTATATTATAATGAAAACAAAGTCACTTTATATAATGGGGGGCTAATATTAGACGATAGACACAAAAAGAATTATTGAAATCGAATGTTTGTGGATTGAGATATACGTAATGTATGGGCAGAAACTACCCGCCACTACACCTCGGTTTGGGTGATGAAAAATCTAAGATTGCAAATATCTTTAGAGTTATTGGTGCGATCACCGTGTATGCGGTGTCGTTAGATGCGTCTCGACGAGAGCTAGCCGGTAAGTAAAAAATCAAGTTAGGGTACAGTAGAAAAATAATTAGGTATCACTGAAAAACTAGAATTTGTAGGTGAAAGTTAGGGTTTATATCAAAAAACTCAAATACCCTGTGTCTTACAACCGCAAATATGGTGTTGGCGGATGCGTTTCCTTGAGTTTTTGATATTAGAACTATAAAAACTATATACACTATGTAAAAATAATAAGTAATTGACCAAAAACTATGTTTTCAGTACAAAATACACAGAAACTATTGTTTAGGGTCGATTTTAGAAATATATATGTATATTATAATGAAAACAAAGTCACTTTATATAATGGGGGGCTAATATTAGACGATAGACACAAAAAGAATTATTGAAATCGAATGTTTGTGGATTGAGATATACGTAATGTATGGGCAGAAACTACCCGCCACTACACCTCGGTTTGGGTGATGAAAAATCTAAGATTGCAAATATCTTTAGAGTTATTGGTGCGATCACCGTGTATGCGGTGTCGTTAGATGCGTCTCGACGAGAGCTAGCCGGTAAGTAAATAATCAAGTTAGGGTACAGTAGAAAAATAATTAGGTATCACTGAAAAACTAGAATTTGTACGTGAAAGTTAGGGTTTATATCAAAAAACTCAAATACCCTGTGTCTTACAACCGCAAATATGGTGTTGGCGGATGCGTTTCCTTGAGTTTTTGATATTAGAACTATAAAAACTATATACACTATGTAAAAATAATAAGTAATTGACCAAAAACTATGTTTTCAGTACAAAATACACAGAAACTATTGTTTAGGGTCGATTTTAGAAATATATATGTATATTATAATGAAAACAAAGTCACTTTATATAATGGGGGGCTAATATTAGACGATAGACACAAAAAGAATTATTGAAATCGAATGTTTGTGGATTGAGATATACGTAATGTATGGGCAGAAACTACCCGCCACTACACCTCGGTTTGGGTGATGAAAAATCTAAGATTGCAAATATCTTTAGAGTTATTGGTGCGATCACCGTGTATGCGGTGTCGTTAGATGCGTCTCGACGAGAGCTAGCCGGTAAGTAAATAATCAAGTTAGGGTACAGTAGAAAAATAATTAGGTATCACTGAAAAACTAGAATTTGTAGGTGAAAGTTAGGGTTTATATCAAAAAACTCAAATACCCTGTGTCTTACAACCGCAAATATGGTGTTGGCGGATGCGTTTCCTTGAGTTTTTGATATTAGAACTATAAAAACTATATACACTATGTAAAAATAATAAGTAATTGACCAAAAACTATGTTTTCAGTACAAAATACACAGAAACTATTGTTTAGGGTCGATTTTAGAAATATATATGTATATTATAATGAAAACAAAGTCACTTTATATAATGGGGGGCTAATATTAGACGATAGACACAAAAAGAATTATTGAAATCGAATGTTTGTGGATTGAGATATACGTAATGTATGGGCAGAAACTACCCGCCACTACACCTCGGTTTGGGTGATGAAAAATCTAAGATTGCAAATATCTTTAGAGTTATTGGTGCGATCACCGTGTATGCGGTGTCGTTAGATGCGTCTCGACGAGAGCTAGCCGGTAAGTAAATAATCAAGTTAGGGTACAGTAGAAAAATAATTAGGTATCACTGAAAAACTAGAATTTGTAGGTGAAAGTTAGGGTTTATATCAAAAAACTCAAATACCCTGTGTCTTACAACCGCAAATATGGTGTTGGCGGATGCGTTTCCTTGAGTTTTTGATATTAGAACTATAAAAACTATATACACTATGTAAAAATAATAAGTAATTGACCAAAAACTATGTTTTCAGTACAAAATACACAGAAACTATTGTTTAGGGTCGATTTTAGAAATATATATGTATATTATAATGAAAACAAAGTCACTTTATATAATGGGGGGCTAATATTAGACGATAGACACAAAAAGAATTATTGAAATCGAATGTTTGTGGATTGAGATATACGTAATGTATGGGCAGAAACTACCCGCCACTACACCTCGGTTTGGGTGATGAAAAATCTAAGATTGCAAATATCTTTAGAGTTATTGGTGCGATCACCGTGTATGCGGTGTCGTTAGATGCGTCTCGACGAGAGCTAGCCGGTAAGTAAATAATCAAGTTAGGGTACAGTAGAAAAATAATTAGGTATCACTGAAAAACTAGAATTTGTAGGTGAAAGTTAGGGTTTATATCAAAAAACTCAAATACCCTGTGTCTTACAACCGCAAATATGGTGTTGGCGGATGCGTTTCCTTGAGTTTTTGATATTAGAACTATAAAAACTATATACACTATGTAAAAATAATAAGTAATTGACCAAAAACTATGTTTTCAGTACAAAATACACAGAAACTATTGTTTAGGGTCGATTTTAGAAATATATATGTATATTATAATGAAAACAAAGTCACTTTATATAATGGGGGGCTAATATTAGACGATAGACACAAAAAGAATTATTGAAATCGAATGTTTGTGGATTGAGATATACGTAATGTATGGGCAGAAACTACCCGCCACTACACCTCGGTTTGGGTGATGAAAAATCTAAGATTGCAAATATCTTTAGAGTTATTGGTGCGATCACCGTGTATGCGGTGTCGTTAGATGCGTCTCGACGAGAGCTAGCCGGTAAGTAAAAAATCAAGTTAGGGTACAGTAGAAAAATAATTAGGTATCACTGAAAAACTAGAATTTGTAGGTGAAAGTTAGGGTTTATATCAAAAAACTCAAATACCCTGTGTCTTACAACCGCAAATATGGTGTTGGCGGATGCGTTTCCTTGAGTTTTTGATATTAGAACTATAAAAACTATATACACTATGTAAAAATAATAAGTAATTGACCAAAAACTATGTTTTCAGTACAAAATACACAGAAACTATTGTTTAGGGTCGATTTTAGAAATATATATGTATATTATAATGAAAACAAAGTCACTTTATATAATGGGGGGCTAATATTAGACGATAGACACAAAAAGAATTATTGAAATCGAATGTTTGTGGATTGAGATATACGTAATGTATGGGCAGAAACTACCCGCCACTACACCTCGGTTTGGGTGATGAAAAATCTAAGATTGCAAATATCTTTAGAGTTATTGGTGCGATCACCGTGTATGCGGTGTCGTTAGATGCGTCTCGACGAGAGCTAGCCGGTAAGTAAATAATCAAGTTAGGGTACAGTAGAAAAATAATTAGGTATCACTGAAAAACTAGAATTTGTACGTGAAAGTTAGGGTTTATATCAAAAAACTCAAATACCCTGTGTCTTACAACCGCAAATATGGTGTTGGCGGATGCGTTTCCTTGAGTTTTTGATATTAGAACTATAAAAACTATATACACTATGTAAAAATAATAAGTAATTGACCAAAAACTATGTTTTCAGTACAAAATACACAGAAACTATTGTTTAGGGTCGATTTTAGAAATATATATGTATATTATAATGAAAACAAAGTCACTTTATATAATGGGGGGCTAATATTAGACGATAGACACAAAAAGAATTATTGAAATCGAATGTTTGTGGATTGAGATATACGTAATGTATGGGCAGAAACTACCCGCCACTACACCTCGGTTTGGGTGATGAAAAATCTAAGATTGCAAATATCTTTAGAGTTATTGGTGCGATCACCGTGTATGCGGTGTCGTTAGATGCGTCTCGACGAGAGCTAGCCGGTAAGTAAATAATCAAGTTAGGGTACAGTAGAAAAATAATTAGGTATCACTGAAAAACTAGAATTTGTAGGTGAAAGTTAGGGTTTATATCAAAAAACTCAAATACCCTGTGTCTTACAACCGCAAATATGGTGTTGGCGGATGCGTTTCCTTGAGTTTTTGATATTAGAACTATAAAAACTATATACACTATGTAAAAATAATAAGTAATTGACCAAAAACTATGTTTTCAGTACAAAATACACAGAAACTATTGTTTAGGGTCGATTTTAGAAATATATATGTATATTATAATGAAAACAAAGTCACTTTATATAATGGGGGGCTAATATTAGACGATAGACACAAAAAGAATTATTGAAATCGAATGTTTGTGGATTGAGATATACGTAATGTATGGGCAGAAACTACCCGCCACTACACCTCGGTTTGGGTGATGAAAAATCTAAGATTGCAAATATCTTTAGAGTTATTGGTGCGATCACCGTGTATGCGGTGTCGTTAGATGCGTCTCGACGAGAGCTAGCCGGTAAGTAAAAAATCAAGTTAGGGTACAGTAGAAAAATAATTAGGTATCACTGAAAAACTAGAATTTGTAGGTGAAAGTTAGGGTTTATATCAAAAAACTCAAATACCCTGTGTCTTACAACCGCAAATATGGTGTTGGCGGATGCGTTTCCTTGAGTTTTTGATATTAGAACTATAAAAACTATATACACTATGTAAAAATAATAAGTAATTGACCAAAAACTATGTTTTCAGTACAAAATACACAGAAACTATTGTTTAGGGTCGATTTTAGAAATATATATGTATATTATAATGAAAACAAAGTCACTTTATATAATGGGGGGCTAATATTAGACGATAGACACAAAAAGAATTATTGAAATCGAATGTTTGTGGATTGAGATATACGTAATGTATGGGCAGAAACTACCCGCCACTACACCTCGGTTTGGGTGATGAAAAATCTAAGATTGCAAATATCTTTAGAGTTATTGGTGCGATCACCGTGTATGCGGTGTCGTTAGATGCGTCTCGACGAGAGCTAGCCGGTAAGTAAATAATCAAGTTAGGGTACAGTAGAAAAATAATTAGGTATCACTGAAAAACTAGAATTTGTACGTGAAAGTTAGGGTTTATATCAAAAAACTCAAATACCCTGTGTCTTACAACCGCAAATATGGTGTTGGCGGATGCGTTTCCTTGAGTTTTTGATATTAGAACTATAAAAACTATATACACTATGTAAAAATAATAAGTAATTGACCAAAAACTATGTTTTCAGTACAAAATACACAGAAACTATTGTTTAGGGTCGATTTTAGAAATATATATGTATATTATAATGAAAACAAAGTCACTTTATATAATGGGGGGCTAATATTAGACGATAGACACAAAAAGAATTATTGAAATCGAATGTTTGTGGATTGAGATATACGTAATGTATGGGCAGAAACTACCCGCCACTACACCTCGGTTTGGGTGATGAAAAATCTAAGATTGCAAATATCTTTAGAGTTATTGGTGCGATCACCGTGTATGCGGTGTCGTTAGATGCGTCTCGACGAGAGCTAGCCGGTAAGTAAAAAATCAAGTTAGGGTACAGTAGAAAAATAATTAGGTATCACTGAAAAACTAGAATTTGTAGGTGAAAGTTAGGGTTTATATCAAAAAACTCAAATACCCTGTGTCTTACAACCGCAAATATGGTGTTGGCGGATGCGTTTCCTTGAGTTTTTGATATTAGAACTATAAAAACTATATACACTATGTAAAAATAATAAGTAATTGACCAAAAACTATGTTTTCAGTACAAAATACACAGAAACTATTGTTTAGGGTCGATTTTAGAAATATATATGTATATTATAATGAAAACAAAGTCACTTTATATAATGGGGGGCTAATATTAGACGATAGACACAAAAAGAATTATTGAAATCGAATGTTTGTGGATTGAGATATACGTAATGTATGGGCAGAAACTACCCGCCACTACACCTCGGTTTGGGTGATGAAAAATCTAAGATTGCAAATATCTTTAGAGTTATTGGTGCGATCACCGTGTATGCGGTGTCGTTAGATGCGTCTCGACGAGAGCTAGCCGGTAAGTAAATAATCAAGTTAGGGTACAGTAGAAAAATAATTAGGTATCACTGAAAAACTAGAATTTGTACGTGAAAGTTAGGGTTTATATCAAAAAACTCAAATACCCTGTGTCTTACAACCGCAAATATGGTGTTGGCGGATGCGTTTCCTTGAGTTTTTGATATTAGAACTATAAAAACTATATACACTATGTAAAAATAATAAGTAATTGACCAAAAACTATGTTTTCAGTACAAAATACACAGAAACTATTGTTTAGGGTCGATTTTAGAAATATATATGTATATTATAATGAAAACAAAGTCACTTTATATAATGGGGGGCTAATATTAGACGATAGACACAAAAAGAATTATTGAAATCGAATGTTTGTGGATTGAGATATACGTAATGTATGGGCAGAAACTACCCGCCACTACACCTCGGTTTGGGTGATGAAAAATCTAAGATTGCAAATATCTTTAGAGTTATTGGTGCGATCACCGTGTATGCGGTGTCGTTAGATGCGTCTCGACGAGAGCTAGCCGGTAAGTAAATAATCAAGTTAGGGTACAGTAGAAAAATAATTAGGTATCACTGAAAAACTAGAATTTGTAGGTGAAAGTTAGGGTTTATATCAAAAAACTCAAATACCCTGTGTCTTACAACCGCAAATATGGTGTTGGCGGATGCGTTTCCTTGAGTTTTTGATATTAGAACTATAAAAACTATATACACTATGTAAAAATAATAAGTAATTGACCAAAAACTATGTTTTCAGTACAAAATACACAGAAACTATTGTTTAGGGTCGATTTTAGAAATATATATGTATATTATAATGAAAACAAAGTCACTTTATATAATGGGGGGCTAATATTAGACGATAGACACAAAAAGAATTATTGAAATCGAATGTTTGTGGATTGAGATATACGTAATGTATGGGCAGAAACTACCCGCCACTACACCTCGGTTTGGGTGATGAAAAATCTAAGATTGCAAATATCTTTAGAGTTATTGGTGCGATCACCGTGTATGCGGTGTCGTTAGATGCGTCTCGACGAGAGCTAGCCGGTAAGTAAAAAATCAAGTTAGGGTACAGTAGAAAAATAATTAGGTATCACTGAAAAACTAGAATTTGTAGGTGAAAGTTAGGGTTTATATCAAAAAACTCAAATACCCTGTGTCTTACAACCGCAAATATGGTGTTGGCGGATGCGTTTCCTTGAGTTTTTGATATTAGAACTATAAAAACTATATACACTATGTAAAAATAATAAGTAATTGACCAAAAACTATGTTTTCAGTACAAAATACACAGAAACTATTGTTTAGGGTCGATTTTAGAAATATATATGTATATTATAATGAAAACAAAGTCACTTTATATAATGGGGGGCTAATATTAGACGATAGACACAAAAAGAATTATTGAAATCGAATGTTTGTGGATTGAGATATACGTAATGTATGGGCAGAAACTACCCGCCACTACACCTCGGTTTGGGTGATGAAAAATCTAAGATTGCAAATATCTTTAGAGTTATTGGTGCGATCACCGTGTATGCGGTGTCGTTAGATGCGTCTCGACGAGAGCTAGCCGGTAAGTAAATAATCAAGTTAGGGTACAGTAGAAAAATAATTAGGTATCACTGAAAAACTAGAATTTGTACGTGAAAGTTAGGGTTTATATCAAAAAACTCAAATACCCTGTGTCTTACAACCGCAAATATGGTGTTGGCGGATGCGTTTCCTTGAGTTTTTGATATTAGAACTATAAAAACTATATACACTATGTAAAAATAATAAGTAATTGACCAAAAACTATGTTTTCAGTACAAAATACACAGAAACTATTGTTTAGGGTCGATTTTAGAAATATATATGTATATTATAATGAAAACAAAGTCACTTTATATAATGGGGGGCTAATATTAGACGATAGACACAAAAAGAATTATTGAAATCGAATGTTTGTGGATTGAGATATACGTAATGTATGGGCAGAAACTACCCGCCACTACACCTCGGTTTGGGTGATGAAAAATCTAAGATTGCAAATATCTTTAGAGTTATTGGTGCGATCACCGTGTATGCGGTGTCGTTAGATGCGTCTCGACGAGAGCTAGCCGGTAAGTAAAAAATCAAGTTAGGGTACAGTAGAAAAATAATTAGGTATCACTGAAAAACTAGAATTTGTAGGTGAAAGTTAGGGTTTATATCAAAAAACTCAAATACCCTGTGTCTTACAACCGCAAATATGGTGTTGGCGGATGCGTTTCCTTGAGTTTTTGATATTAGAACTATAAAAACTATATACACTATGTAAAAATAATAAGTAATTGACCAAAAACTATGTTTTCAGTACAAAATACACAGAAACTATTGTTTAGGGTCGATTTTAGAAATATATATGTATATTATAATGAAAACAAAGTCACTTTATATAATGGGGGGCTAATATTAGACGATAGACACAAAAAGAATTATTGAAATCGAATGTTTGTGGATTGAGATATACGTAATGTATGGGCAGAAACTACCCGCCACTACACCTCGGTTTGGGTGATGAAAAATCTAAGATTGCAAATATCTTTAGAGTTATTGGTGCGATCACCGTGTATGCGGTGTCGTTAGATGCGTCTCGACGAGAGCTAGCCGGTAAGTAAATAATCAAGTTAGGGTACAGTAGAAAAATAATTAGGTATCACTGAAAAACTAGAATTTGTAGGTGAAAGTTAGGGTTTATATCAAAAAACTCAAATACCCTGTGTCTTACAACCGCAAATATGGTGTTGGCGGATGCGTTTCCTTGAGTTTTTGATATTAGAACTATAAAAACTATATACACTATGTAAAAATAATAAGTAATTGACCAAAAACTATGTTTTCAGTACAAAATACACAGAAACTATTGTTTAGGGTCGATTTTAGAAATATATATGTATATTATAATGAAAACAAAGTCACTTTATATAATGGGGGGCTAATATTAGACGATAGACACAAAAAGAATTATTGAAATCGAATGTTTGTGGATTGAGATATACGTAATGTATGGGCAGAAACTACCCGCCACTACACCTCGGTTTGGGTGATGAAAAATCTAAGATTGCAAATATCTTTAGAGTTATTGGTGCGATCACCGTGTATGCGGTGTCGTTAGATGCGTCTCGACGAGAGCTAGCCGGTAAGTAAATAATCAAGTTAGGGTACAGTAGAAAAATAATTAGGTATCACTGAAAAACTAGAATTTGTACGTGAAAGTTAGGGTTTATATCAAAAAACTCAAATACCCTGTGTCTTACAACCGCAAATATGGTGTTGGCGGATGCGTTTCCTTGAGTTTTTGATATTAGAACTATAAAAACTATATACACTATGTAAAAATAATAAGTAATTGACCAAAAACTATGTTTTCAGTACAAAATACACAGAAACTATTGTTTAGGGTCGATTTTAGAAATATATATGTATATTATAATGAAAACAAAGTCACTTTATATAATGGGGGGCTAATATTAGACGATAGACACAAAAAGAATTATTGAAATCGAATGTTTGTGGATTGAGATATACGTAATGTATGGGCAGAAACTACCCGCCACTACACCTCGGTTTGGGTGATGAAAAATCTAAGATTGCAAATATCTTTAGAGTTATTGGTGCGATCACCGTGTATGCGGTGTCGTTAGATGCGTCTCGACGAGAGCTAGCCGGTAAGTAAATAATCAAGTTAGGGTACAGTAGAAAAATAATTAGGTATCACTGAAAAACTAGAATTTGTAGGTGAAAGTTAGGGTTTATATCAAAAAACTCAAATACCCTGTGTCTTACAACCGCAAATATGGTGTTGGCGGATGCGTTTCCTTGAGTTTTTGATATTAGAACTATAAAAACTATATACACTATGTAAAAATAATAAGTAATTGACCAAAAACTATGTTTTCAGTACAAAATACACAGAAACTATTGTTTAGGGTCGATTTTAGAAATATATATGTATATTATAATGAAAACAAAGTCACTTTATATAATGGGGGGCTAATATTAGACGATAGACACAAAAAGAATTATTGAAATCGAATGTTTGTGGATTGAGATATACGTAATGTATGGGCAGAAACTACCCGCCACTACACCTCGGTTTGGGTGATGAAAAATCTAAGATTGCAAATATCTTTAGAGTTATTGGTGCGATCACCGTGTATGCGGTGTCGTTAGATGCGTCTCGACGAGAGCTAGCCGGTAAGTAAAAAATCAAGTTAGGGTACAGTAGAAAAATAATTAGGTATCACTGAAAAACTAGAATTTGTAGGTGAAAGTTAGGGTTTATATCAAAAAACTCAAATACCCTGTGTCTTACAACCGCAAATATGGTGTTGGCGGATGCGTTTCCTTGAGTTTTTGATATTAGAACTATAAAAACTATATACACTATGTAAAAATAATAAGTAATTGACCAAAAACTATGTTTTCAGTACAAAATACACAGAAACTATTGTTTAGGGTCGATTTTAGAAATATATATGTATATTATAATGAAAACAAAGTCACTTTATATAATGGGGGGCTAATATTAGACGATAGACACAAAAAGAATTATTGAAATCGAATGTTTGTGGATTGAGATATACGTAATGTATGGGCAGAAACTACCCGCCACTACACCTCGGTTTGGGTGATGAAAAATCTAAGATTGCAAATATCTTTAGAGTTATTGGTGCGATCACCGTGTATGCGGTGTCGTTAGATGCGTCTCGACGAGAGCTAGCCGGTAAGTAAATAATCAAGTTAGGGTACAGTAGAAAAATAATTAGGTATCACTGAAAAACTAGAATTTGTACGTGAAAGTTAGGGTTTATATCAAAAAACTCAAATACCCTGTGTCTTACAACCGCAAATATGGTGTTGGCGGATGCGTTTCCTTGAGTTTTTGATATTAGAACTATAAAAACTATATACACTATGTAAAAATAATAAGTAATTGACCAAAAACTATGTTTTCAGTACAAAATACACAGAAACTATTGTTTAGGGTCGATTTTAGAAATATATATGTATATTATAATGAAAACAAAGTCACTTTATATAATGGGGGGCTAATATTAGACGATAGACACAAAAAGAATTATTGAAATCGAATGTTTGTGGATTGAGATATACGTAATGTATGGGCAGAAACTACCCGCCACTACACCTCGGTTTGGGTGATGAAAAATCTAAGATTGCAAATATCTTTAGAGTTATTGGTGCGATCACCGTGTATGCGGTGTCGTTAGATGCGTCTCGACGAGAGCTAGCCGGTAAGTAAATAATCAAGTTAGGGTACAGTAGAAAAATAATTAGGTATCACTGAAAAACTAGAATTTGTAGGTGAAAGTTAGGGTTTATATCAAAAAACTCAAATACCCTGTGTCTTACAACCGCAAATATGGTGTTGGCGGATGCGTTTCCTTGAGTTTTTGATATTAGAACTATAAAAACTATATACACTATGTAAAAATAATAAGTAATTGACCAAAAACTATGTTTTCAGTACAAAATACACAGAAACTATTGTTTAGGGTCGATTTTAGAAATATATATGTATATTATAATGAAAACAAAGTCACTTTATATAATGGGGGGCTAATATTAGACGATAGACACAAAAAGAATTATTGAAATCGAATGTTTGTGGATTGAGATATACGTAATGTATGGGCAGAAACTACCCGCCACTACACCTCGGTTTGGGTGATGAAAAATCTAAGATTGCAAATATCTTTAGAGTTATTGGTGCGATCACCGTGTATGCGGTGTCGTTAGATGCGTCTCGACGAGAGCTAGCCGGTAAGTAAATAATCAAGTTAGGGTACAGTAGAAAAATAATTAGGTATCACTGAAAAACTAGAATTTGTAGGTGAAAGTTAGGGTTTATATCAAAAAACTCAAATACCCTGTGTCTTACAACCGCAAATATGGTGTTGGCGGATGCGTTTCCTTGAGTTTTTGATATTAGAACTATAAAAACTATATACACTATGTAAAAATAATAAGTAATTGACCAAAAACTATGTTTTCAGTACAAAATACACAGAAACTATTGTTTAGGGTCGATTTTAGAAATATATATGTATATTATAATGAAAACAAAGTCACTTTATATAATGGGGGGCTAATATTAGACGATAGACACAAAAAGAATTATTGAAATCGAATGTTTGTGGATTGAGATATACGTAATGTATGGGCAGAAACTACCCGCCACTACACCTCGGTTTGGGTGATGAAAAATCTAAGATTGCAAATATCTTTAGAGTTATTGGTGCGATCACCGTGTATGCGGTGTCGTTAGATGCGTCTCGACGAGAGCTAGCCGGTAAGTAAATAATCAAGTTAGGGTACAGTAGAAAAATAATTAGGTATCACTGAAAAACTAGAATTTGTAGGTGAAAGTTAGGGTTTATATCAAAAAACTCAAATACCCTGTGTCTTACAACCGCAAATATGGTGTTGGCGGATGCGTTTCCTTGAGTTTTTGATATTAGAACTATAAAAACTATATACACTATGTAAAAATAATAAGTAATTGACCAAAAACTATGTTTTCAGTACAAAATACACAGAAACTATTGTTTAGGGTCGATTTTAGAAATATATATGTATATTATAATGAAAACAAAGTCACTTTATATAATGGGGGGCTAATATTAGACGATAGACACAAAAAGAATTATTGAAATCGAATGTTTGTGGATTGAGATATACGTAATGTATGGGCAGAAACTACCCGCCACTACACCTCGGTTTGGGTGATGAAAAATCTAAGATTGCAAATATCTTTAGAGTTATTGGTGCGATCACCGTGTATGCGGTGTCGTTAGATGCGTCTCGACGAGAGCTAGCCGGTAAGTAAATAATCAAGTTAGGGTACAGTAGAAAAATAATTAGGTATCACTGAAAAACTAGAATTTGTAGGTGAAAGTTAGGGTTTATATCAAAAAACTCAAATACCCTGTGTCTTACAACCGCAAATATGGTGTTGGCGGATGCGTTTCCTTGAGTTTTTGATATTAGAACTATAAAAACTATATACACTATGTAAAAATAATAAGTAATTGACCAAAAACTATGTTTTCAGTACAAAATACACAGAAACTATTGTTTAGGGTCGATTTTAGAAATATATATGTATATTATAATGAAAACAAAGTCACTTTATATAATGGGGGGCTAATATTAGACGATAGACACAAAAAGAATTATTGAAATCGAATGTTTGTGGATTGAGATATACGTAATGTATGGGCAGAAACTACCCGCCACTACACCTCGGTTTGGGTGATGAAAAATCTAAGATTGCAAATATCTTTAGAGTTATTGGTGCGATCACCGTGTATGCGGTGTCGTTAGATGCGTCTCGACGAGAGCTAGCCGGTAAGTAAATAATCAAGTTAGGGTACAGTAGAAAAATAATTAGGTATCACTGAAAAACTAGAATTTGTACGTGAAAGTTAGGGTTTATATCAAAAAACTCAAATACCCTGTGTCTTACAACCGCAAATATGGTGTTGGCGGATGCGTTTCCTTGAGTTTTTGATATTAGAACTATAAAAACTATATACACTATGTAAAAATAATAAGTAATTGACCAAAAACTATGTTTTCAGTACAAAATACACAGAAACTATTGTTTAGGGTCGATTTTAGAAATATATATGTATATTATAATGAAAACAAAGTCACTTTATATAATGGGGGGCTAATATTAGACGATAGACACAAAAAGAATTATTGAAATCGAATGTTTGTGGATTGAGATATACGTAATGTATGGGCAGAAACTACCCGCCACTACACCTCGGTTTGGGTGATGAAAAATCTAAGATTGCAAATATCTTTAGAGTTATTGGTGCGATCACCGTGTATGCGGTGTCGTTAGATGCGTCTCGTCGAGAGCTAGCCGGTAAGTAAATAATCAAGTTAGGGTACAGTAGAAAAATAATTAGGTATCACTGAAAAACTAGAATTTGTAGGTGAAAGTTAGGGTTTATATCAAAAAACTCAAATACCCTGTGTCTTACAACCGCAAATATGGTGTTGGCGGATGCGTTTCCTTGAGTTTTTGATATTAGAACTATAAAAACTATATACACTATGTAAAAATAATAAGTAATTGACCAAAAACTATGTTTTCAGTACAAAATACACAGAAACTATTGTTTAGGGTCGATTTTAGAAATATATATGTATATTATAATGAAAACAAAGTCACTTTATATAATGGGGGGCTAATATTAGACGATAGACACAAAAAGAATTATTGAAATCGAATGTTTGTGGATTGAGATATACGTAATGTATGGGCAGAAACTACCCGCCACTACACCTCGGTTTGGGTGATGAAAAATCTAAGATTGCAAATATCTTTAGAGTTATTGGTGCGATCACCGTGTATGCGGTGTCGTTAGATGCGTCTCGACGAGAGC
This sequence comes from Pseudoips prasinana, assembly GCA_951640165.1. Classification (NCBI taxonomy): domain Eukaryota; kingdom Metazoa; phylum Arthropoda; class Insecta; order Lepidoptera; family Nolidae; genus Pseudoips; species Pseudoips prasinana. The sequence goes on from OX621247.1 coordinate 36,823,110, forward strand.
TAGCCGGTAAGTAAATAATCAAGTTAGGGTACAGTAGAAAAATAATTAGGTATCACTGAAAAACTAGAATTTGTAGGTGAAAGTTAGGGTTTATATCAAAAAACTCAAATACCCTGTGTCTTACAACCGCAAATATGGTGTTGGCGGATGCGTTTCCTTGAGTTTTTGATATTAGAACTATAAAAACTATATACACTATGTAAAAATAATAAGTAATTGACCAAAAACTATGTTTTCAGTACAAAATACACAGAAACTATTGTTTAGGGTCGATTTTAGAAATATATATGTATATTATAATGAAAACAAAGTCACTTTATATAATGGGGGGCTAATATTAGACGATAGACACAAAAAGAATTATTGAAATCGAATGTTTGTGGATTGAGATATACGTAATGTATGGGCAGAAACTACCCGCCACTACACCTCGGTTTGGGTGATGAAAAATCTAAGATTGCAAATATCTTTAGAGTTATTGGTGCGATCACCGTGTATGCGGTGTCGTTAGATGCGTCTCGACGAGAGCTAGCCGGTAAGTAAATAATCAAGTTAGGGTACAGTAGAAAAATAATTAGGTATCACTGAAAAACTAGAATTTGTAGGTGAAAGTTAGGGTTTATATCAAAAAACTCAAATACCCTGTGTCTTACAACCGCAAATATGGTGTTGGCGGATGCGTTTCCTTGAGTTTTTGATATTAGAACTATAAAAACTATATACACTATGTAAAAATAATAAGTAATTGACCAAAAACTATGTTTTCAGTACAAAATACACAGAAACTATTGTTTAGGGTCGATTTTAGAAATATATATGTATATTATAATGAAAACAAAGTCACTTTATATAATGGGGGGCTAATATTAGACGATAGACACAAAAAGAATTATTGAAATCGAATGTTTGTGGATTGAGATATACGTAATGTATGGGCAGAAACTACCCGCCACTACACCTCGGTTTGGGTGATGAAAAATCTAAGATTGCAAATATCTTTAGAGTTATTGGTGCGATCACCGTGTATGCGGTGTCGTTAGATGCGTCTCGACGAGAGCTAGCCGGTAAGTAAATAATCAAGTTAGGGTACAGTAGAAAAATAATTAGGTATCACTGAAAAACTAGAATTTGTACGTGAAAGTTAGGGTTTATATCAAAAAACTCAAATACCCTGTGTCTTACAACCGCAAATATGGTGTTGGCGGATGCGTTTCCTTGAGTTTTTGATATTAGAACTATAAAAACTATATACACTATGTAAAAATAATAAGTAATTGACCAAAAACTATGTTTTCAGTACAAAATACACAGAAACTATTGTTTAGGGTCGATTTTAGAAATATATATGTATATTATAATGAAAACAAAGTCACTTTATATAATGGGGGGCTAATATTAGACGATAGACACAAAAAGAATTATTGAAATCGAATGTTTGTGGATTGAGATATACGTAATGTATGGGCAGAAACTACCCGCCACTACACCTCGGTTTGGGTGATGAAAAATCTAAGATTGCAAATATCTTTAGAGTTATTGGTGCGATCACCGTGTATGCGGTGTCGTTAGATGCGTCTCGACGAGAGCTAGCCGGTAAGTAAATAATCAAGTTAGGGTACAGTAGAAAAATAATTAGGTATCACTGAAAAACTAGAATTTGTACGTGAAAGTTAGGGTTTATATCAAAAAACTCAAATACCCTGTGTCTTACAACCGCAAATATGGTGTTGGCGGATGCGTTTCCTTGAGTTTTTGATATTAGAACTATAAAAACTATATACACTATGTAAAAATAATAAGTAATTGACCAAAAACTATGTTTTCAGTACAAAATACACAGAAACTATTGTTTAGGGTCGATTTTAGAAATATATATGTATATTATAATGAAAACAAAGTCACTTTATATAATGGGGGGCTAATATTAGACGATAGACACAAAAAGAATTATTGAAATCGAATGTTTGTGGATTGAGATATACGTAATGTATGGGCAGAAACTACCCGCCACTACACCTCGGTTTGGGTGATGAAAAATCTAAGATTGCAAATATCTTTAGAGTTATTGGTGCGATCACCGTGTATGCGGTGTCGTTAGATGCGTCTCGACGAGAGCTAGCCGGTAAGTAAATAATCAAGTTAGGGTACAGTAGAAAAATAATTAGGTATCACTGAAAAACTAGAATTTGTAGGTGAAAGTTAGGGTTTATATCAAAAAACTCAAATACCCTGTGTCTTACAACCGCAAATATGGTGTTGGCGGATGCGTTTCCTTGAGTTTTTGATATTAGAACTATAAAAACTATATACACTATGTAAAAATAATAAGTAATTGACCAAAAACTATGTTTTCAGTACAAAATACACAGAAACTATTGTTTAGGGTCGATTTTAGAAATATATATGTATATTATAATGAAAACAAAGTCACTTTATATAATGGGGGGCTAATATTAGACGATAGACACAAAAAGAATTATTGAAATCGAATGTTTGTGGATTGAGATATACGTAATGTATGGGCAGAAACTACCCGCCACTACACCTCGGTTTGGGTGATGAAAAATCTAAGATTGCAAATATCTTTAGAGTTATTGGTGCGATCACCGTGTATGCGGTGTCGTTAGATGCGTCTCGACGAGAGCTAGCCGGTAAGTAAATAATCAAGTTAGGGTACAGTAGAAAAATAATTAGGTATCACTGAAAAACTAGAATTTGTAGGTGAAAGTTAGGGTTTATATCAAAAAACTCAAATACCCTGTGTCTTACAACCGCAAATATGGTGTTGGCGGATGCGTTTCCTTGAGTTTTTGATATTAGAACTATAAAAACTATATACACTATGTAAAAATAATAAGTAATTGACCAAAAACTATGTTTTCAGTACAAAATACACAGAAACTATTGTTTAGGGTCGATTTTAGAAATATATATGTATATTATAATGAAAACAAAGTCACTTTATATAATGGGGGGCTAATATTAGACGATAGACACAAAAAGAATTATTGAAATCGAATGTTTGTGGATTGAGATATACGTAATGTATGGGCAGAAACTACCCGCCACTACACCTCGGTTTGGGTGATGAAAAATCTAAGATTGCAAATATCTTTAGAGTTATTGGTGCGATCACCGTGTATGCGGTGTCGTTAGATGCGTCTCGACGAGAGCTAGCCGGTAAGTAAATAATCAAGTTAGGGTACAGTAGAAAAATAATTAGGTATCACTGAAAAACTAGAATTTGTAGGTGAAAGTTAGGGTTTATATCAAAAAACTCAAATACCCTGTGTCTTACAACCGCAAATATGGTGTTGGCGGATGCGTTTCCTTGAGTTTTTGATATTAGAACTATAAAAACTATATACACTATGTAAAAATAATAAGTAATTGACCAAAAACTATGTTTTCAGTACAAAATACACAGAAACTATTGTTTAGGGTCGATTTTAGAAATATATATGTATATTATAATGAAAACAAAGTCACTTTATATAATGGGGGGCTAATATTAGACGATAGACACAAAAAGAATTATTGAAATCGAATGTTTGTGGATTGAGATATACGTAATGTATGGGCAGAAACTACCCGCCACTACACCTCGGTTTGGGTGATGAAAAATCTAAGATTGCAAATATCTTTAGAGTTATTGGTGCGATCACCGTGTATGCGGTGTCGTTAGATGCGTCTCGACGAGAGCTAGCCGGTAAGTAAATAATCAAGTTAGGGTACAGTAGAAAAATAATTAGGTATCACTGAAAAACTAGAATTTGTAGGTGAAAGTTAGGGTTTATATCAAAAAACTCAAATACCCTGTGTCTTACAACCGCAAATATGGTGTTGGCGGATGCGTTTCCTTGAGTTTTTGATATTAGAACTATAAAAACTATATACACTATGTAAAAATAATAAGTAATTGACCAAAAACTATGTTTTCAGTACAAAATACACAGAAACTATTGTTTAGGGTCGATTTTAGAAATATATATGTATATTATAATGAAAACAAAGTCACTTTATATAATGGGGGGCTAATATTAGACGATAGACACAAAAAGAATTATTGAAATCGAATGTTTGTGGATTGAGATATACGTAATGTATGGGCAGAAACTACCCGCCACTACACCTCGGTTTGGGTGATGAAAAATCTAAGATTGCAAATATCTTTAGAGTTATTGGTGCGATCACCGTGTATGCGGTGTCGTTAGATGCGTCTCGACGAGAGCTAGCCGGTAAGTAAATAATCAAGTTAGGGTACAGTAGAAAAATAATTAGGTATCACTGAAAAACTAGAATTTGTAGGTGAAAGTTAGGGTTTATATCAAAAAACTCAAATACCCTGTGTCTTACAACCGCAAATATGGTGTTGGCGGATGCGTTTCCTTGAGTTTTTGATATTAGAACTATAAAAACTATATACACTATGTAAAAATAATAAGTAATTGACCAAAAACTATGTTTTCAGTACAAAATACACAGAAACTATTGTTTAGGGTCGATTTTAGAAATATATATGTATATTATAATGAAAACAAAGTCACTTTATATAATGGGGGGCTAATATTAGACGATAGACACAAAAAGAATTATTGAAATCGAATGTTTGTGGATTGAGATATACGTAATGTATGGGCAGAAACTACCCGCCACTACACCTCGGTTTGGGTGATGAAAAATCTAAGATTGCAAATATCTTTAGAGTTATTGGTGCGATCACCGTGTATGCGGTGTCGTTAGATGCGTCTCGACGAGAGCTAGCCGGTAAGTAAATAATCAAGTTAGGGTACAGTAGAAAAATAATTAGGTATCACTGAAAAACTAGAATTTGTAGGTGAAAGTTAGGGTTTATATCAAAAAACTCAAATACCCTGTGTCTTACAACCGCAAATATGGTGTTGGCGGATGCGTTTCCTTGAGTTTTTGATATTAGAACTATAAAAACTATATACACTATGTAAAAATAATAAGTAATTGACCAAAAACTATGTTTTCAGTACAAAATACACAGAAACTATTGTTTAGGGTCGATTTTAGAAATATATATGTATATTATAATGAAAACAAAGTCACTTTATATAATGGGGGGCTAATATTAGACGATAGACACAAAAAGAATTATTGAAATCGAATGTTTGTGGATTGAGATATACGTAATGTATGGGCAGAAACTACCCGCCACTACACCTCGGTTTGGGTGATGAAAAATCTAAGATTGCAAATATCTTTAGAGTTATTGGTGCGATCACCGTGTATGCGGTGTCGTTAGATGCGTCTCGACGAGAGCTAGCCGGTAAGTAAATAATCAAGTTAGGGTACAGTAGAAAAATAATTAGGTATCACTGAAAAACTAGAATTTGTAGGTGAAAGTTAGGGTTTATATCAAAAAACTCAAATACCCTGTGTCTTACAACCGCAAATATGGTGTTGGCGGATGCGTTTCCTTGAGTTTTTGATATTAGAACTATAAAAACTATATACACTATGTAAAAATAATAAGTAATTGACCAAAAACTATGTTTTCAGTACAAAATACACAGAAACTATTGTTTAGGGTCGATTTTAGAAATATATATGTATATTATAATGAAAACAAAGTCACTTTATATAATGGGGGGCTAATATTAGACGATAGACACAAAAAGAATTATTGAAATCGAATGTTTGTGGATTGAGATATACGTAATGTATGGGCAGAAACTACCCGCCACTACACCTCGGTTTGGGTGATGAAAAATCTAAGATTGCAAATATCTTTAGAGTTATTGGTGCGATCACCGTGTATGCGGTGTCGTTAGATGCGTCTCGACGAGAGCTAGCCGGTAAGTAAATAATCAAGTTAGGGTACAGTAGAAAAATAATTAGGTATCACTGAAAAACTAGAATTTGTAGGTGAAAGTTAGGGTTTATATCAAAAAACTCAAATACCCTGTGTCTTACAACCGCAAATATGGTGTTGGCGGATGCGTTTCCTTGAGTTTTTGATATTAGAACTATAAAAACTATATACACTATGTAAAAATAATAAGTAATTGACCAAAAACTATGTTTTCAGTACAAAATACACAGAAACTATTGTTTAGGGTCGATTTTAGAAATATATATGTATATTATAATGAAAACAAAGTCACTTTATATAATGGGGGGCTAATATTAGACGATAGACACAAAAAGAATTATTGAAATCGAATGTTTGTGGATTGAGATATACGTAATGTATGGGCAGAAACTACCCGCCACTACACCTCGGTTTGGGTGATGAAAAATCTAAGATTGCAAATATCTTTAGAGTTATTGGTGCGATCACCGTGTATGCGGTGTCGTTAGATGCGTCTCGACGAGAGCTAGCCGGTAAGTAAATAATCAAGTTAGGGTACAGTAGAAAAATAATTAGGTATCACTGAAAAACTAGAATTTGTAGGTGAAAGTTAGGGTTTATATCAAAAAACTCAAATACCCTGTGTCTTACAACCGCAAATATGGTGTTGGCGGATGCGTTTCCTTGAGTTTTTGATATTAGAACTATAAAAACTATATACACTATGTAAAAATAATAAGTAATTGACCAAAAACTATGTTTTCAGTACAAAATACACAGAAACTATTGTTTAGGGTCGATTTTAGAAATATATATGTATATTATAATGAAAACAAAGTCACTTTATATAATGGGGGGCTAATATTAGACGATAGACACAAAAAGAATTATTGAAATCGAATGTTTGTGGATTGAGATATACGTAATGTATGGGCAGAAACTACCCGCCACTACACCTCGGTTTGGGTGATGAAAAATCTAAGATTGCAAATATCTTTAGAGTTATTGGTGCGATCACCGTGTATGCGGTGTCGTTAGATGCGTCTCGACGAGAGCTAGCCGGTAAGTAAATAATCAAGTTAGGGTACAGTAGAAAAATAATTAGGTATCACTGAAAAACTAGAATTTGTAGGTGAAAGTTAGGGTTTATATCAAAAAACTCAAATACCCTGTGTCTTACAACCGCAAATATGGTGTTGGCGGATGCGTTTCCTTGAGTTTTTGATATTAGAACTATAAAAACTATATACACTATGTAAAAATAATAAGTAATTGACCAAAAACTATGTTTTCAGTACAAAATACACAGAAACTATTGTTTAGGGTCGATTTTAGAAATATATATGTATATTATAATGAAAACAAAGTCACTTTATATAATGGGGGGCTAATATTAGACGATAGACACAAAAAGAATTATTGAAATCGAATGTTTGTGGATTGAGATATACGTAATGTATGGGCAGAAACTACCCGCCACTACACCTCGGTTTGGGTGATGAAAAATCTAAGATTGCAAATATCTTTAGAGTTATTGGTGCGATCACCGTGTATGCGGTGTCGTTAGATGCGTCTCGACGAGAGCTAGCCGGTAAGTAAATAATCAAGTTAGGGTACAGTAGAAAAATAATTAGGTATCACTGAAAAACTAGAATTTGTAGGTGAAAGTTAGGGTTTATATCAAAAAACTCAAATACCCTGTGTCTTACAACCGCAAATATGGTGTTGGCGGATGCGTTTCCTTGAGTTTTTGATATTAGAACTATAAAAACTATATACACTATGTAAAAATAATAAGTAATTGACCAAAAACTATGTTTTCAGTACAAAATACACAGAAACTATTGTTTAGGGTCGATTTTAGAAATATATATGTATATTATAATGAAAACAAAGTCACTTTATATAATGGGGGGCTAATATTAGACGATAGACACAAAAAGAATTATTGAAATCGAATGTTTGTGGATTGAGATATACGTAATGTATGGGCAGAAACTACCCGCCACTACACCTCGGTTTGGGTGATGAAAAATCTAAGATTGCAAATATCTTTAGAGTTATTGGTGCGATCACCGTGTATGCGGTGTCGTTAGATGCGTCTCGACGAGAGCTAGCCGGTAAGTAAATAATCAAGTTAGGGTACAGTAGAAAAATAATTAGGTATCACTGAAAAACTAGAATTTGTAGGTGAAAGTTAGGGTTTATATCAAAAAACTCAAATACCCTGTGTCTTACAACCGCAAATATGGTGTTGGCGGATGCGTTTCCTTGAGTTTTTGATATTAGAACTATAAAAACTATATACACTATGTAAAAATAATAAGTAATTGACCAAAAACTATGTTTTCAGTACAAAATACACAGAAACTATTGTTTAGGGTCGATTTTAGAAATATATATGTATATTATAATGAAAACAAAGTCACTTTATATAATGGGGGGCTAATATTAGACGATAGACACAAAAAGAATTATTGAAATCGAATGTTTGTGGATTGAGATATACGTAATGTATGGGCAGAAACTACCCGCCACTACACCTCGGTTTGGGTGATGAAAAATCTAAGATTGCAAATATCTTTAGAGTTATTGGTGCGATCACCGTGTATGCGGTGTCGTTAGATGCGTCTCGACGAGAGCTAGCCGGTAAGTAAATAATCAAGTTAGGGTACAGTAGAAAAATAATTAGGTATCACTGAAAAACTAGAATTTGTAGGTGAAAGTTAGGGTTTATATCAAAAAACTCAAATACCCTGTGTCTTACAACCGCAAATATGGTGTTGGCGGATGCGTTTCCTTGAGTTTTTGATATTAGAACTATAAAAACTATATACACTATGTAAAAATAATAAGTAATTGACCAAAAACTATGTTTTCAGTACAAAATACACAGAAACTATTGTTTAGGGTCGATTTTAGAAATATATATGTATATTATAATGAAAACAAAGTCACTTTATATAATGGGGGGCTAATATTAGACGATAGACACAAAAAGAATTATTGAAATCGAATGTTTGTGGATTGAGATATACGTAATGTATGGGCAGAAACTACCCGCCACTACACCTCGGTTTGGGTGATGAAAAATCTAAGATTGCAAATATCTTTAGAGTTATTGGTGCGATCACCGTGTATGCGGTGTCGTTAGATGCGTCTCGACGAGAGCTAGCCGGTAAGTAAATAATCAAGTTAGGGTACAGTAGAAAAATAATTAGGTATCACTGAAAAACTAGAATTTGTACGTGAAAGTTAGGGTTTATATCAAAAAACTCAAATACCCTGTGTCTTACAACCGCAAATATGGTGTTGGCGGATGCGTTTCCTTGAGTTTTTGATATTAGAACTATAAAAACTATATACACTATGTAAAAATAATAAGTAATTGACCAAAAACTATGTTTTCAGTACAAAATACACAGAAACTATTGTTTAGGGTCGATTTTAGAAATATATATGTATATTATAATGAAAACAAAGTCACTTTATATAATGGGGGGGCTAATATTAGACGATAGACACAAAAAGAATTATTGAAATCGAATGTTTGTGGATTGAGATATACGTAATGTATGGGCAGAAACTACCCGCCACTACACCTCGGTTTGGGTGATGAAAAATCTAAGATTGCAAATATCTTTAGAGTTATTGGTGCGATCACCGTGTATGCGGTGTCGTTAGATGCGTCTCGACGAGAGCTAGCCGGTAAGTAAATAATCAAGTTAGGGTACAGTAGAAAAATAATTAGGTATCACTGAAAAACTAGAATTTGTAGGTGAAAGTTAGGGTTTATATCAAAAAACTCAAATACCCTGTGTCTTACAACCGCAAATATGGTGTTGGCGGATGCGTTTCCTTGAGTTTTTGATATTAGAACTATAAAAACTATATACACTATGTAAAAATAATAAGTAATTGACCAAAAACTATGTTTTCAGTACAAAATACACAGAAACTATTGTTTAGGGTCGATTTTAGAAATATATATGTATATTATAATGAAAACAAAGTCACTTTATATAATGGGGGGCTAATATTAGACGATAGACACAAAAAGAATTATTGAAATCGAATGTTTGTGGATTGAGATATACGTAATGTATGGGCAGAAACTACCCGCCACTACACCTCGGTTTGGGTGATGAAAAATCTAAGATTGCAAATATCTTTAGAGTTATTGGTGCGATCACCGTGTATGCGGTGTCGTTAGATGCGTCTCGTCGAGAGCTAGCCGGTAAGTAAATAATCAAGTTAGGGTACAGTAGAAAAATAATTAGGTATCACTGAAAAACTAGAATTTGTAGGTGAAAGTTAGGGTTTATATCAAAAAACTCAAATACCCTGTGTCTTACAACCGCAAATATGGTGTTGGCGGATGCGTTTCCTTGAGTTTTTGATATTAGAACTATAAAAACTATATACACTATGTAAAAATAATAAGTAATTGACCAAAAACTATGTTTTCAGTACAAAATACACAGAAACTATTGTTTAGGGTCGATTTTAGAAATATATATGTATATTATAATGAAAACAAAGTCACTTTATATAATGGGGGGCTAATATTAGACGATAGACACAAAAAGAATTATTGAAATCGAATGTTTGTGGATTGAGATATACGTAATGTATGGGCAGAAACTACCCGCCACTACACCTCGGTTTGGGTGATGAAAAATCTAAGATTGCAAATATCTTTAGAGTTATTGGTGCGATCACCGTGTATGCGGTGTCGTTAGATGCGTCTCGACGAGAGCTAGCCGGTAAGTAAATAATCAAGTTAGGGTACAGTAGAAAAATAATTAGGTATCACTGAAAAACTAGAATTTGTAGGTGAAAGTTAGGGTTTATATCAAAAAACTCAAATACCCTGTGTCTTACAACCGCAAATATGGTGTTGGCGGATGCGTTTCCTTGAGTTTTTGATATTAGAACTATAAAAACTATATACACTATGTAAAAATAATAAGTAATTGACCAAAAACTATGTTTTCAGTACAAAATACACAGAAACTATTGTTTAGGGTCGATTTTAGAAATATATATGTATATTATAATGAAAACAAAGTCACTTTATATAATGGGGGGCTAATATTAGACGATAGACACAAAAAGAATTATTGAAATCGAATGTTTGTGGATTGAGATATACGTAATGTATGGGCAGAAACTACCCGCCACTACACCTCGGTTTGGGTGATGAAAAATCTAAGATTGCAAATATCTTTAGAGTTATTGGTGCGATCACCGTGTATGCGGTGTCGTTAGATGCGTCTCGACGAGAGCTAGCCGGTAAGTAAATAATCAAGTTAGGGTACAGTAGAAAAATAATTAGGTATCACTGAAAAACTAGAATTTGTAGGTGAAAGTTAGGGTTTATATCAAAAAACTCAAATACCCTGTGTCTTACAACCGCAAATATGGTGTTGGCGGATGCGTTTCCTTGAGTTTTTGATATTAGAACTATAAAAACTATATACACTATGTAAAAATAATAAGTAATTGACCAAAAACTATGTTTTCAGTACAAAATACACAGAAACTATTGTTTAGGGTCGATTTTAGAAATATATATGTATATTATAATGAAAACAAAGTCACTTTATATAATGGGGGGCTAATATTAGACGATAGACACAAAAAGAATTATTGAAATCGAATGTTTGTGGATTGAGATATACGTAATGTATGGGCAGAAACTACCCGCCACTACACCTCGGTTTGGGTGATGAAAAATCTAAGATTGCAAATATCTTTAGAGTTATTGGTGCGATCACCGTGTATGCGGTGTCGTTAGATGCGTCTCGACGAGAGCTAGCCGGTAAGTAAATAATCAAGTTAGGGTACAGTAGAAAAATAATTAGGTATCACTGAAAAACTAGAATTTGTACGTGAAAGTTAGGGTTTATATCAAAAAACTCAAATACCCTGTGTCTTACAACCGCAAATATGGTGTTGGCGGATGCGTTTCCTTGAGTTTTTGATATTAGAACTATAAAAACTATATACACTATGTAAAAATAATAAGTAATTGACCAAAAACTATGTTTTCAGTACAAAATACACAGAAACTATTGTTTAGGGTCGATTTTAGAAATATATATGTATATTATAATGAAAACAAAGTCACTTTATATAATGGGGGGCTAATATTAGACGATAGACACAAAAAGAATTATTGAAATCGAATGTTTGTGGATTGAGATATACGTAATGTATGGGCAGAAACTACCCGCCACTACACCTCGGTTTGGGTGATGAAAAATCTAAGATTGCAAATATCTTTAGAGTTATTGGTGCGATCACCGTGTATGCGGTGTCGTTAGATGCGTCTCGACGAGAGCTAGCCGGTAAGTAAATAATCAAGTTAGGGTACAGTAGAAAAATAATTAGGTATCACTGAAAAACTAGAATTTGTACGTGAAAGTTAGGGTTTATATCAAAAAACTCAAATACCCTGTGTCTTACAACCGCAAATATGGTGTTGGCGGATGCGTTTCCTTGAGTTTTTGATATTAGAACTATAAAAACTATATACACTATGTAAAAATAATAAGTAATTGACCAAAAACTATGTTTTCAGTACAAAATACACAGAAACTATTGTTTAGGGTCGATTTTAGAAATATATATGTATATTATAATGAAAACAAAGTCACTTTATATAATGGGGGGCTAATATTAGACGATAGACACAAAAAGAATTATTGAAATCGAATGTTTGTGGATTGAGATATACGTAATGTATGGGCAGAAACTACCCGCCACTACACCTCGGTTTGGGTGATGAAAAATCTAAGATTGCAAATATCTTTAGAGTTATTGGTGCGATCACCGTGTATGCGGTGTCGTTAGATGCGTCTCGACGAGAGCTAGCCGGTAAGTAAATAATCAAGTTAGGGTACAGTAGAAAAATAATTAGGTATCACTGAAAAACTAGAATTTGTAGGTGAAAGTTAGGGTTTATATCAAAAAACTCAAATACCCTGTGTCTTACAACCGCAAATATGGTGTTGGCGGATGCGTTTCCTTGAGTTTTTGATATTAGAACTATAAAAACTATATACACTATGTAAAAATAATAAGTAATTGACCAAAAACTATGTTTTCAGTACAAAATACACAGAAACTATTGTTTAGGGTCGATTTTAGAAATATATATGTATATTATAATGAAAACAAAGTCACTTTATATAATGGGGGGCTAATATTAGACGATAGACACAAAAAGAATTATTGAAATCGAATGTTTGTGGATTGAGATATACGTAATGTATGGGCAGAAACTACCCGCCACTACACCTCGGTTTGGGTGATGAAAAATCTAAGATTGCAAATATCTTTAGAGTTATTGGTGCGATCACCGTGTATGCGGTGTCGTTAGATGCGTCTCGACGAGAGCTAGCCGGTAAGTAAATAATCAAGTTAGGGTACAGTAGAAAAATAATTAGGTATCACTGAAAAACTAGAATTTGTAGGTGAAAGTTAGGGTTTATATCAAAAAACTCAAATACCCTGTGTCTTACAACCGCAAATATGGTGTTGGCGGATGCGTTTCCTTGAGTTTTTGATATTAGAACTATAAAAACTATATACACTATGTAAAAATAATAAGTAATTGACCAAAAACTATGTTTTCAGTACAAAATACACAGAAACTATTGTTTAGGGTCGATTTTAGAAATATATATGTATATTATAATGAAAACAAAGTCACTTTATATAATGGGGGGCTAATATTAGACGATAGACACAAAAAGAATTATTGAAATCGAATGTTTGTGGATTGAGATATACGTAATGTATGGGCAGAAACTACCCGCCACTACACCTCGGTTTGGGTGATGAAAAATCTAAGATTGCAAATATCTTTAGAGTTATTGGTGCGATCACCGTGTATGCGGTGTCGTTAGATGCGTCTCGACGAGAGCTAGCCGGTAAGTAAATAATCAAGTTAGGGTACAGTAGAAAAATAATTAGGTATCACTGAAAAACTAGAATTTGTAGGTGAAAGTTAGGGTTTATATCAAAAAACTCAAATACCCTGTGTCTTACAACCGCAAATATGGTGTTGGCGGATGCGTTTCCTTGAGTTTTTGATATTAGAACTATAAAAACTATATACACTATGTAAAAATAATAAGTAATTGACCAAAAACTATGTTTTCAGTACAAAATACACAGAAACTATTGTTTAGGGTCGATTTTAGAAATATATATGTATATTATAATGAAAACAAAGTCACTTTATATAATGGGGGGCTAATATTAGACGATAGACACAAAAAGAATTATTGAAATCGAATGTTTGTGGATTGAGATATACGTAATGTATGGGCAGAAACTACCCGCCACTACACCTCGGTTTGGGTGATGAAAAATCTAAGATTGCAAATATCTTTAGAGTTATTGGTGCGATCACCGTGTATGCGGTGTCGTTAGATGCGTCTCGACGAGAGCTAGCCGGTAAGTAAATAATCAAGTTAGGGTACAGTAGAAAAATAATTAGGTATCACTGAAAAACTAGAATTTGTACGTGAAAGTTAGGGTTTATATCAAAAAACTCAAATACCCTGTGTCTTACAACCGCAAATATGGTGTTGGCGGATGCGTTTCCTTGAGTTTTTGATATTAGAACTATAAAAACTATATACACTATGTAAAAATAATAAGTAATTGACCAAAAACTATGTTTTCAGTACAAAATACACAGAAACTATTGTTTAGGGTCGATTTTAGAAATATATATGTATATTATAATGAAAACAAAGTCACTTTATATAATGGGGGGGCTAATATTAGACGATAGACACAAAAAGAATTATTGAAATCGAATGTTTGTGGATTGAGATATACGTAATGTATGGGCAGAAACTACCCGCCACTACACCTCGGTTTGGGTGATGAAAAATCTAAGATTGCAAATATCTTTAGAGTTATTGGTGCGATCACCGTGTATGCGGTGTCGTTAGATGCGTCTCGACGAGAGCTAGCCGGTAAGTAAATAATCAAGTTAGGGTACAGTAGAAAAATAATTAGGTATCACTGAAAAACTAGAATTTGTAGGTGAAAGTTAGGGTTTATATCAAAAAACTCAAATACCCTGTGTCTTACAACCGCAAATATGGTGTTGGCGGATGCGTTTCCTTGAGTTTTTGATATTAGAACTATAAAAACTATATACACTATGTAAAAATAATAAGTAATTGACCAAAAACTATGTTTTCAGTACAAAATACACAGAAACTATTGTTTAGGGTCGATTTTAGAAATATATATGTATATTATAATGAAAACAAAGTCACTTTATATAATGGGGGGCTAATATTAGACGATAGACACAAAAAGAATTATTGAAATCGAATGTTTGTGGATTGAGATATACGTAATGTATGGGCAGAAACTACCCGCCACTACACCTCGGTTTGGGTGATGAAAAATCTAAGATTGCAAATATCTTTAGAGTTATTGGTGCGATCACCGTGTATGCGGTGTCGTTAGATGCGTCTCGACGAGAGCTAGCCGGTAAGTAAATAATCAAGTTAGGGTACAGTAGAAAAATAATTAGGTATCACTGAAAAACTAGAATTTGTAGGTGAAAGTTAGGGTTTATATCAAAAAACTCAAATACCCTGTGTCTTACAACCGCAAATATGGTGTTGGCGGATGCGTTTCCTTGAGTTTTTGATATTAGAACTATAAAAACTATATACACTATGTAAAAATAATAAGTAATTGACCAAAAACTATGTTTTCAGTACAAAATACACAGAAACTATTGTTTAGGGTCGATTTTAGAAATATATATGTATATTATAATGAAAACAAAGTCACTTTATATAATGGGGGGCTAATATTAGACGATAGACACAAAAAGAATTATTGAAATCGAATGTTTGTGGATTGAGATATACGTAATGTATGGGCAGAAACTACCCGCCACTACACCTCGGTTTGGGTGATGAAAAATCTAAGATTGCAAATATCTTTAGAGTTATTGGTGCGATCACCGTGTATGCGGTGTCGTTAGATGCGTCTCGACGAGAGCTAGCCGGTAAGTAAATAATCAAGTTAGGGTACAGTAGAAAAATAATTAGGTATCACTGAAAAACTAGAATTTGTAGGTGAAAGTTAGGGTTTATATCAAAAAACTCAAATACCCTGTGTCTTACAACCGCAAATATGGTGTTGGCGGATGCGTTTCCTTGAGTTTTTGATATTAGAACTATAAAAACTATATACACTATGTAAAAATAATAAGTAATTGACCAAAAACTATGTTTTCAGTACAAAATACACAGAAACTATTGTTTAGGGTCGATTTTAGAAATATATATGTATATTATAATGAAAACAAAGTCACTTTATATAATGGGGGGCTAATATTAGACGATAGACACAAAAAGAATTATTGAAATCGAATGTTTGTGGATTGAGATATACGTAATGTATGGGCAGAAACTACCCGCCACTACACCTCGGTTTGGGTGATGAAAAATCTAAGATTGCAAATATCTTTAGAGTTATTGGTGCGATCACCGTGTATGCGGTGTCGTTAGATGCGTCTCGACGAGAGCTAGCCGGTAAGTAAATAATCAAGTTAGGGTACAGTAGAAAAATAATTAGGTATCACTGAAAAACTAGAATTTGTAGGTGAAAGTTAGGGTTTATATCAAAAAACTCAAATACCCTGTGTCTTACAACCGCAAATATGGTGTTGGCGGATGCGTTTCCTTGAGTTTTTGATATTAGAACTATAAAAACTATATACACTATGTAAAAATAATAAGTAATTGACCAAAAACTATGTTTTCAGTACAAAATACACAGAAACTATTGTTTAGGGTCGATTTTAGAAATATATATGTATATTATAATGAAAACAAAGTCACTTTATATAATGGGGGGCTAATATTAGACGATAGACACAAAAAGAATTATTGAAATCGAATGTTTGTGGATTGAGATATACGTAATGTATGGGCAGAAACTACCCGCCACTACACCTCGGTTTGGGTGATGAAAAATCTAAGATTGCAAATATCTTTAGAGTTATTGGTGCGATCACCGTGTATGCGGTGTCGTTAGATGCGTCTCGACGAGAGCTAGCCGGTAAGTAAATAATCAAGTTAGGGTACAGTAGAAAAATAATTAGGTATCACTGAAAAACTAGAATTTGTAGGTGAAAGTTAGGGTTTATATCAAAAAACTCAAATACCCTGTGTCTTACAACCGCAAATATGGTGTTGGCGGATGCGTTTCCTTGAGTTTTTGATATTAGAACTATAAAAACTATATACACTATGTAAAAATAATAAGTAATTGACCAAAAACTATGTTTTCAGTACAAAATACACAGAAACTATTGTTTAGGGTCGATTTTAGAAATATATATGTATATTATAATGAAAACAAAGTCACTTTATATAATGGGGGGCTAATATTAGACGATAGACACAAAAAGAATTATTGAAATCGAATGTTTGTGGATTGAGATATACGTAATGTATGGGCAGAAACTACCCGCCACTACACCTCGGTTTGGGTGATGAAAAATCTAAGATTGCAAATATCTTTAGAGTTATTGGTGCGATCACCGTGTATGCGGTGTCGTTAGATGCGTCTCGACGAGAGCTAGCCGGTAAGTAAATAATCAAGTTAGGGTACAGTAGAAAAATAATTAGGTATCACTGAAAAACTAGAATTTGTACGTGAAAGTTAGGGTTTATATCAAAAAACTCAAATACCCTGTGTCTTACAACCGCAAATATGGTGTTGGCGGATGCGTTTCCTTGAGTTTTTGATATTAGAACTATAAAAACTATATACACTATGTAAAAATAATAAGTAATTGACCAAAAACTATGTTTTCAGTACAAAATACACAGAAACTATTGTTTAGGGTCGATTTTAGAAATATATATGTATATTATAATGAAAACAAAGTCACTTTATATAATGGGGGGGCTAATATTAGACGATAGACACAAAAAGAATTATTGAAATCGAATGTTTGTGGATTGAGATATACGTAATGTATGGGCAGAAACTACCCGCCACTACACCTCGGTTTGGGTGATGAAAAATCTAAGATTGCAAATATCTTTAGAGTTATTGGTGCGATCACCGTGTATGCGGTGTCGTTAGATGCGTCTCGACGAGAGCTAGCCGGTAAGTAAATAATCAAGTTAGGGTACAGTAGAAAAATAATTAGGTATCACTGAAAAACTAGAATTTGTACGTGAAAGTTAGGGTTTATATCAAAAAACTCAAATACCCTGTGTCTTACAACCGCAAATATGGTGTTGGCGGATGCGTTTCCTTGAGTTTTTGATATTAGAACTATAAAAACTATATACACTATGTAAAAATAATAAGTAATTGACCAAAAACTATGTTTTCAGTACAAAATACACAGAAACTATTGTTTAGGGTCGATTTTAGAAATATATATGTATATTATAATGAAAACAAAGTCACTTTATATAATGGGGGGCTAATATTAGACGATAGACACAAAAAGAATTATTGAAATCGAATGTTTGTGGATTGAGATATACGTAATGTATGGGCAGAAACTACCCGCCACTACACCTCGGTTTGGGTGATGAAAAATCTAAGATTGCAAATATCTTTAGAGTTATTGGTGCGATCACCGTGTATGCGGTGTCGTTAGATGCGTCTCGACGAGAGCTAGCCGGTAAGTAAATAATCAAGTTAGGGTACAGTAGAAAAATAATTAGGTATCACTGAAAAACTAGAATTTGTAGGTGAAAGTTAGGGTTTATATCAAAAAACTCAAATACCCTGTGTCTTACAACCGCAAATATGGTGTTGGCGGATGCGTTTCCTTGAGTTTTTGATATTAGAACTATAAAAACTATATACACTATGTAAAAATAATAAGTAATTGACCAAAAACTATGTTTTCAGTACAAAATACACAGAAACTATTGTTTAGGGTCGATTTTAGAAATATATATGTATATTATAATGAAAACAAAGTCACTTTATATAATGGGGGGCTAATATTAGACGATAGACACAAAAAGAATTATTGAAATCGAATGTTTGTGGATTGAGATTGTCTAGGGCTAGACCTTATAGGTACTTGTGGTATGAGGTAAGTGTGCGGAGCTGAAAGTAAACTCTGGATACCAAAAATAATATACTGATTTATTAACTTTAAACTTTACAATAATGACTTCCTTTTTGCGAAATAGAATATAATATTAGTTGTCGGACCGTTAAATGAGCCGGTGCGCGCGTTTATATAGGCGAGGTCGCAGAGTAGGGGTCGAGCTGGTGCCCCCCCCCCGCCTCTCGCAGGGCTAGGCGTCAACATCCTCCCCCCTTGAAGGTATCTCCTTCAATCATATGCCTGTGTCGAGCAAAGGGCACAAGCGGTTTACTGCACGACGAACGATGCCATTTGCTGTCCTCACGTCTGCTACTCTGGCCACTTCATCATTGCCCAAGTGTAAGGCCTGTATTCGTCCTATTTTCCATTTTAACGGAGGTAAGTTGTTATCCTTGATGATGACCATATCTCCAATTTGTAATTTAAAATCCGCTTTACGCCATTTGGTACGATGCTGGAGCTCAGTGACGTAATCATGCTGCCATCTCATCCAAAAACATTGTCTCATCTGTTCTAATTGTTCGTATCTGTGGAGTCGATTGCAATTAACATTTGACAAGTCAGGAGAGGGAAGAGCTATCAGAGGTTTGCCAACGAGAAAGTGCCCAGGAGTCAGAGGTTGGAAATCATTAGGATCGGATGACATAGGAAATAAAGGCCTGGAATTCAAAATGGCTTCTACTTGAACAAATAATGTGGAAAGTTCTTCATATGTCAAGTGCCTGTTTCCTAATACTCTTTTTACATGAAATTTGGCAGATTTTACCCCTGCCTCCCATAATCCTCCAAAATTTGGGGCATATGGTGGTATGAAGGCGAACTTCATACCTTCATCTGAACAGAAATTATTTATATCTCCTTTATTTACTAATAAAAATTTATTTAGTTCATTACTAGCACCTAAAAAATTTGTCGCATTATCGCAATATAATGTGTTTGGTTTTGAACGCCGCGAAATAAATCGCCTGAGTGCCAATAAAAAAGCTTCGGTACTTAAGTCACTGACAACTTCCAAATGCAGAGCCTTGGTTGTAAAACAAACAAATAAACACATGTAACATTTACTGATCTTACAACCGCGACCCTTCCTATCAGTTATGAGATAAGGCCCAGCTAAATCAACTCCAGAAGTTTCAAAGGGTGTACCAGGGTTCAAACGCTGCTTGGGTAAGTTCCCCATAATGGGCACTATCGACTTAAACCTAAATCGCTTACATACTATACAACTATTAGCTACGCTCCTAGCTATTTTACGAGCATTGATGACCCAATATTTTTCTCGAACAGCTGAGACCATTAATTGACATCCACCGTGAAATAACTTAATGTGTTCGTTATCAAAAATAAGCCTTGACAATCGGTGATTGGAATCCAAAAGGAAAGGATGCTTTTTATCATATGGAAGAGGTGAATTACGAATACGACCTCCCACCCGCATTACTTTAAGGTCAGAATCCAAAAACGGGCTAAGAGATAATAATCTACTTTTATTACTTAGAGGCTTATTTGTTAATAGTTGATGATACTCATTACTAAATGAATCTAACTGCGACAGTTTAACTAAATGAAACATGCTGTCATTTAGTTCATCAACAGTAAAATAACTACAAATAAGTCTATTTTCACGATTCTTAATTCTACAATTCTTAATAAATCTAAGTACGTAGGCTATTGTGTTTTGTAATCTCCTAAGCTTAGAATAACGTTCGAATTCTAATAAAGTATTTTTAATATTTACATTTGCTACCAATGTACCTACGAGTTTTACTTCGGGTAACTGTACATTTTTTAACTTATTTTTATCTACATTTGGCCAATCATTCTCTGATAACAATAGAAAAGATGGCCCACTCCACCATAATTTTTGCACTGAATCATTCATTTGATCTACTCCTCGAGAAATGTAATCCGCTGGGTTTACACCGGTTGGTACGTATCGCCATTCACTATCTTTCGTTAAACTTTTAATTTTAATTACTCTGTTCGCAACAAAAACCTTTAATTGTTTTGAAACTGCGCGATCAGTACGCAACCACCCGAGCACAATCATCGAGTCTGTCCAGTAAACATAACGAACCACATCACAACGCAAGGCATGAGTCACCCGTTTTCCTAACTCGGCGGACAATAACGCGCCGCATAACTCGAGTTTAGGTATAGTTAGACTTTTTAATGGAGCGACCCTTGATTTAGCGCAGAGTAATTGTACATGGATGTCTCCGTTCCGATTGATTGAGCGCACATAGGCACACGTCCCATATGCATACATAGAAGCATCCGAAAAAATATGGATTTCAATGTGTACGGCGTCTTTACACATGACATGCCTAGGTACTTCAACACAGATAAGAGAATTCATGTTTTTAATAAAGTTATGCCACAAGATTTTTATTTCGTCAGTTACGGGGTCATCCCACTCATATTTACATAACCACAACTTCTGTAAAATTAATTTAGCCTTAATAACAAAGATACTTAAAAGACCTAAAGGATCGAAAATCTTTGCAATAGAAGATAATATACTTCGCTTGGTAATTTTTTGATCGTTGTCTATTTGTACACAAAATTTGAATAAATCAGACTGAGGGGACCAAGTTAACCCTAAAGTACTAGTAACCGTTTTAAATTCAGTGATTGATTGCACTTCATTTGACTTGTTTTCACAAAATAACTTAGTAGCATTTGATCTAAACTTTCGTAAACTAAATCCGGCTGAACTTAAGATTCTAGTAATAATTCTACAAATTCGGTTTAACCCTTCCTCAGTCTGATGTCCGGTAATTAAATCGTCCATGAAAATATCATGCTTAATTATTTCTTTGATTTCTACATCATCACACTCATTTGATAACTGCAAAAGACAACGGGTACTTAAAAACGGGGCAGACGCGGTTCCGTAGGTAACCGTGTTTAACCTCAAATACGTAAGTGGTTCGTGCTCATTATCCCTCCATAATATCATTTGCAAATGTCTTTGACTGTCAGATACTAATATTTGCCTATACATTTTTTCAATGTCTGACGTCATGACAAATTTATGTTGCCTCCACCGGAGCAATATAGTAAATAAATCATCTTGAATCACCGGACCTACCATTTGTATGTCATTCAACGAATACCCACTACTTGATTTCTGTGACGCGTTGAACACTACACGAAGTTTTGTTGTCTCACTCTTTTCGCGAATGACTGGATGATGCGGTAAATAACATGCAAAGGCAGGCTTACAAGTCTCAGACAAGTGATTCAATCGTTCATATTCCTTTATAAACTCCGTATAAGAACTTTTTACACTAGGTTGTTTTTTAAATCTTTTTTCTAAATTAATTAAACGTGATTTTGCTATTCCTAACGAATCGCCTAATATGGACGGAGATGTGTGGAATGGCATCTTCACACAAAACCTACCGTCACTCATTCTACAGGTATTTTCTACAAAATGTTTTTCACAAAATTCTTCTTCAGTGCTATACTGTTTTTCATTTATATTTAATACATCTTCAATTTTCCAAAATTTCTCTAATTGCTCACTAATACTTCTAGTTAAATTACATTTTACTTCATATGGTGGGGCATTCCTACTATACACTGGACCAGTGACAAGCCAACCTAACTTCGAATTCTGCAGTGTAGGAAGACCTTTACCTAACTTTACTTGTTGACCGGTCACTAAATCCCAAAACAAATCTGCCCCTATTAATATATCTACGTCGGCAGGTTCATAAAATCTACTATCCGCCAAGTTCACGAATATGTCACCCGGAATATTCAATTCATTTACATTTACCTTTACATTTGGTAACCTATTCGTAATTTTTGGCAAGATCATGCAGATAACTTCTACCGAAAAATCGTTATACATTGAGTTTATAACTAACTTACAGCTGTTTGCTACTTGTATCTTACTATTTCCTATACCATAAATATTCATATTTTGATTAGTTCCTGAGCGCGACAACCCTAACTTATTACATAAATCTACAGTTACTATTGATACTTGGCTACCAGAATCTAATAATAAGCGTGCTACATAATGTTTATTATCTATTTTGCTAAATACTTTAACTAGCGCAGTTGAAAGAAGTACGTGTTTAGCGGCGATCGTAGATAAGGAAACCGGTTCCGCTGCGAGCGGCGTTGGCGAGCTCGCATGTTGCTTAGGCGCAGTGATCGACTCGGCGGTCATTGAAGTCGTTGCCGGTTCGATCCTCGCCTGATGCACACCGCTGATCGAGTTTACGTTAACATCAGCTGTTTGAGGTTTACTTCTATGCAATAAAGAATTATGTTTGTATTTGCATGTTTGACAGCCACGTGATTTACAATTATATGCGCGATGACCCGGTTTAAAACAATTAAGACACAATTTATTTTTTGAAACAACTTCGTTTCTTTCTGCCAAACTCATAGAAATAAACCTCGTGCATTCAAACAAGCGATGATCTTGATTACAAACTACGCAACTCGAAGGACGATTATTGCCAGTTTGAGCAGACGCAACCAAATTCGAGGTCCTTTCATGTTTACTATTTCCACTTGTTTTACCCGACCTGCTAGATTCGATTACGTCAGCTCGATCACGTAAAAATTTAAAGAATTCCTCGAGGGTAGGTACATCTTTTAAGGAACTTTTATATTCCTCCCACTTTCTAGAAGTTCCATTATCTAATTTATTTACGGCTAAATAGATTATCATGGTATCCCAGTGTTCTACCGGTTGTTCTAAGGTCTTTAAGCCTCTTAAATTCTTAGTTATATTATCAATCATCAAACGTAATGATATTTCCGACTCTCTTGTAACACCTTCTATACTAAATAATGCTTTCATATAATTACTTATTAACAGTCTTTTGTTGTTAAATCGTTGGCACAGTAAGTCATACGCCACGAGGTAATTATCTGAACAAAACGACAATGAGTTTATTAGTAATGCAGCGCTACCCTCTAATGATGATCGCAAGTAATGAAATTTATTTATCGGATCAATGTTTTCGTTTTTATGAATTAATGCCTCGTATTTATCTCTATACTCTAACCATTTGCTACAAGTCCCATCAAACATGGGTAACTTAATAGTGGGTAATTTTATAGAACTAGTAAATGCATCGGCACTTTCGAAACCTCCAGAGTGTCTAAAAGACTGATGGGCTATACTTTTCCGTTTAGCATGAACTTCTAATTTATCTAAAATGCATTGACCTTGAGAAATCAAAGAATAAAATTGACCTTCGATCTCGGAACGAATTTTCATTTGCTCGCTCGGATCTTCAGATTCAATTTCAATCTCAGATTGTAAATCATCGAAAGTAGAAAAACATGCTTCTAATTTAGCTAACCTTAATCGTAGCTCTGAAATTTGCTGATCTGATAGTTTTTCAACGTCTTTAATATCTTCTAAATACGATTTAAAAATTGTCAACCTACCCTTTATGTAACTACGCCGTTTTATTGGCTCTGCACTCTTTCTGGCCGGTAAAGACATTGTATAATATGACAAATTCTACGTTGTGTAATTAAATTTAACAATACCCAGGTTCTATACAAACAAACACCAGAATATCAGAAACCTTGTCACAAATCTGTTAATATCGGCACTAGGAAAAACGTAAGCAGGTAGTCGGGAAAAAATGGAATGGGCTCACCAAGTTGGCGTACAAATGTTCCTTTGGTCTACTCTCTCTTCCCTTTGTCCTTTAATCTCCTTATATCCTTAGCCTTGTCCTTAAATTTGTTCCTCTTTGATTTCCACAATTTCCAATAACCTGATATCCTGGTCACGGCACCAAAATGTCTAGGGCTAGACCTTATAGGTACTTGTGGTATGAGGTAAGTGTGCGGAGCTGAAAGTAAACTCTGGATACCAAAAATAATATACTGATTTATTAACTTTAAACTTTACAATAATGACTTCCTTTTTGCGAAATAGAATATAATATTAGTTGTCGGACCGTTAAATGAGCCGGTGCGCGCGTTTATATAGGCGAGGTCGCAGAGTAGGGGTCGAGCTGGTGCCCCCCCCCCGCCTCTCGCAGGGCTAGGCGTCAACAAGATATACGTAATGTATGGGCAGAAACTACCCGCCACTACACCTCGGTTTGGGTGATGAAAAATCTAAGATTGCAAATATCTTTAGAGTTATTGGTGCGATCACCGTGTATGCGGTGTCGTTAGATGCGTCTCGACGAGAGCTAGCCGGTAAGTAAATAATCAAGTTAGGGTACAGTAGAAAAATAATTAGGTATCACTGAAAAACTAGAATTTGTAGGTGAAAGTTAGGGTTTATATCAAAAAACTCAAATACCCTGTGTCTTACAACCGCAAATATGGTGTTGGCGGATGCGTTTCCTTGAGTTTTTGATATTAGAACTATAAAAACTATATACACTATGTAAAAATAATAAGTAATTGACCAAAAACTATGTTTTCAGTACAAAATACACAGAAACTATTGTTTAGGGTCGATTTTAGAAATATATATGTATATTATAATGAAAACAAAGTCACTTTATATAATGGGGGGCTAATATTAGACGATAGACACAAAAAGAATTATTGAAATCGAATGTTTGTGGATTGAGATATACGTAATGTATGGGCAGAAACTACCCGCCACTACACCTCGGTTTGGGTGATGAAAAATCTAAGATTGCAAATATCTTTAGAGTTATTGGTGCGATCACCGTGTATGCGGTGTCGTTAGATGCGTCTCGACGAGAGCTAGCCGGTAAGTAAATAATCAAGTTAGGGTACAGTAGAAAAATAATTAGGTATCACTGAAAAACTAGAATTTGTACGTGAAAGTTAGGGTTTATATCAAAAAACTCAAATACCCTGTGTCTTACAACCGCAAATATGGTGTTGGCGGATGCGTTTCCTTGAGTTTTTGATATTAGAACTATAAAAACTATATACACTATGTAAAAATAATAAGTAATTGACCAAAAACTATGTTTTCAGTACAAAATACACAGAAACTATTGTTTAGGGTCGATTTTAGAAATATATATGTATATTATAATGAAAACAAAGTCACTTTATATAATGGGGGGCTAATATTAGACGATAGACACAAAAAGAATTATTGAAATCGAATGTTTGTGGATTGAGATATACGTAATGTATGGGCAGAAACTACCCGCCACTACACCTCGGTTTGGGTGATGAAAAATCTAAGATTGCAAATATCTTTAGAGTTATTGGTGCGATCACCGTGTATGCGGTGTCGTTAGATGCGTCTCGACGAGAGCTAGCCGGTAAGTAAATAATCAAGTTAGGGTACAGTAGAAAAATAATTAGGTATCACTGAAAAACTAGAATTTGTACGTGAAAGTTAGGGTTTATATCAAAAAACTCAAATACCCTGTGTCTTACAACCGCAAATATGGTGTTGGCGGATGCGTTTCCTTGAGTTTTTGATATTAGAACTATAAAAACTATATACACTATGTAAAAATAATAAGTAATTGACCAAAAACTATGTTTTCAGTACAAAATACACAGAAACTATTGTTTAGGGTCGATTTTAGAAATATATATGTATATTATAATGAAAACAAAGTCACTTTATATAATGGGGGGCTAATATTAGACGATAGACACAAAAAGAATTATTGAAATCGAATGTTTGTGGATTGAGATATACGTAATGTATGGGCAGAAACTACCCGCCACTACACCTCGGTTTGGGTGATGAAAAATCTAAGATTGCAAATATCTTTAGAGTTATTGGTGCGATCACCGTGTATGCGGTGTCGTTAGATGCGTCTCGACGAGAGCTAGCCGGTAAGTAAATAATCAAGTTAGGGTACAGTAGAAAAATAATTAGGTATCACTGAAAAACTAGAATTTGTAGGTGAAAGTTAGGGTTTATATCAAAAAACTCAAATACCCTGTGTCTTACAACCGCAAATATGGTGTTGGCGGATGCGTTTCCTTGAGTTTTTGATATTAGAACTATAAAAACTATATACACTATGTAAAAATAATAAGTAATTGACCAAAAACTATGTTTTCAGTACAAAATACACAGAAACTATTGTTTAGGGTCGATTTTAGAAATATATATGTATATTATAATGAAAACAAAGTCACTTTATATAATGGGGGGCTAATATTAGACGATAGACACAAAAAGAATTATTGAAATCGAATGTTTGTGGATTGAGATATACGTAATGTATGGGCAGAAACTACCCGCCACTACACCTCGGTTTGGGTGATGAAAAATCTAAGATTGCAAATATCTTTAGAGTTATTGGTGCGATCACCGTGTATGCGGTGTCGTTAGATGCGTCTCGACGAGAGCTAGCCGGTAAGTAAATAATCAAGTTAGGGTACAGTAGAAAAATAATTAGGTATCACTGAAAAACTAGAATTTGTAGGTGAAAGTTAGGGTTTATATCAAAAAACTCAAATACCCTGTGTCTTACAACCGCAAATATGGTGTTGGCGGATGCGTTTCCTTGAGTTTTTGATATTAGAACTATAAAAACTATATACACTATGTAAAAATAATAAGTAATTGACCAAAAACTATGTTTTCAGTACAAAATACACAGAAACTATTGTTTAGGGTCGATTTTAGAAATATATATGTATATTATAATGAAAACAAAGTCACTTTATATAATGGGGGGCTAATATTAGACGATAGACACAAAAAGAATTATTGAAATCGAATGTTTGTGGATTGAGATATACGTAATGTATGGGCAGAAACTACCCGCCACTACACCTCGGTTTGGGTGATGAAAAATCTAAGATTGCAAATATCTTTAGAGTTATTGGTGCGATCACCGTGTATGCGGTGTCGTTAGATGCGTCTCGACGAGAGCTAGCCGGTAAGTAAATAATCAAGTTAGGGTACAGTAGAAAAATAATTAGGTATCACTGAAAAACTAGAATTTGTACGTGAAAGTTAGGGTTTATATCAAAAAACTCAAATACCCTGTGTCTTACAACCGCAAATATGGTGTTGGCGGATGCGTTTCCTTGAGTTTTTGATATTAGAACTATAAAAACTATATACACTATGTAAAAATAATAAGTAATTGACCAAAAACTATGTTTTCAGTACAAAATACACAGAAACTATTGTTTAGGGTCGATTTTAGAAATATATATGTATATTATAATGAAAACAAAGTCACTTTATATAATGGGGGGCTAATATTAGACGATAGACACAAAAAGAATTATTGAAATCGAATGTTTGTGGATTGAGATATACGTAATGTATGGGCAGAAACTACCCGCCACTACACCTCGGTTTGGGTGATGAAAAATCTAAGATTGCAAATATCTTTAGAGTTATTGGTGCGATCACCGTGTATGCGGTGTCGTTAGATGCGTCTCGACGAGAGCTAGCCGGTAAGTAAATAA
This sequence comes from Pseudoips prasinana, assembly GCA_951640165.1. Classification (NCBI taxonomy): domain Eukaryota; kingdom Metazoa; phylum Arthropoda; class Insecta; order Lepidoptera; family Nolidae; genus Pseudoips; species Pseudoips prasinana. The sequence goes on from OX621247.1 coordinate 36,851,456, forward strand.
TCAAGTTAGGGTACAGTAGAAAAATAATTAGGTATCACTGAAAAACTAGAATTTGTACGTGAAAGTTAGGGTTTATATCAAAAAACTCAAATACCCTGTGTCTTACAACCGCAAATATGGTGTTGGCGGATGCGTTTCCTTGAGTTTTTGATATTAGAACTATAAAAACTATATACACTATGTAAAAATAATAAGTAATTGACCAAAAACTATGTTTTCAGTACAAAATACACAGAAACTATTGTTTAGGGTCGATTTTAGAAATATATATGTATATTATAATGAAAACAAAGTCACTTTATATAATGGGGGGGCTAATATTAGACGATAGACACAAAAAGAATTATTGAAATCGAATGTTTGTGGATTGAGATATACGTAATGTATGGGCAGAAACTACCCGCCACTACACCTCGGTTTGGGTGATGAAAAATCTAAGATTGCAAATATCTTTAGAGTTATTGGTGCGATCACCGTGTATGCGGTGTCGTTAGATGCGTCTCGACGAGAGCTAGCCGGTAAGTAAATAATCAAGTTAGGGTACAGTAGAAAAATAATTAGGTATCACTGAAAAACTAGAATTTGTAGGTGAAAGTTAGGGTTTATATCAAAAAACTCAAATACCCTGTGTCTTACAACCGCAAATATGGTGTTGGCGGATGCGTTTCCTTGAGTTTTTGATATTAGAACTATAAAAACTATATACACTATGTAAAAATAATAAGTAATTGACCAAAAACTATGTTTTCAGTACAAAATACACAGAAACTATTGTTTAGGGTCGATTTTAGAAATATATATGTATATTATAATGAAAACAAAGTCACTTTATATAATGGGGGGCTAATATTAGACGATAGACACAAAAAGAATTATTGAAATCGAATGTTTGTGGATTGAGATATACGTAATGTATGGGCAGAAACTACCCGCCACTACACCTCGGTTTGGGTGATGAAAAATCTAAGATTGCAAATATCTTTAGAGTTATTGGTGCGATCACCGTGTATGCGGTGTCGTTAGATGCGTCTCGTCGAGAGCTAGCCGGTAAGTAAATAATCAAGTTAGGGTACAGTAGAAAAATAATTAGGTATCACTGAAAAACTAGAATTTGTAGGTGAAAGTTAGGGTTTATATCAAAAAACTCAAATACCCTGTGTCTTACAACCGCAAATATGGTGTTGGCGGATGCGTTTCCTTGAGTTTTTGATATTAGAACTATAAAAACTATATACACTATGTAAAAATAATAAGTAATTGACCAAAAACTATGTTTTCAGTACAAAATACACAGAAACTATTGTTTAGGGTCGATTTTAGAAATATATATGTATATTATAATGAAAACAAAGTCACTTTATATAATGGGGGGCTAATATTAGACGATAGACACAAAAAGAATTATTGAAATCGAATGTTTGTGGATTGAGATATACGTAATGTATGGGCAGAAACTACCCGCCACTACACCTCGGTTTGGGTGATGAAAAATCTAAGATTGCAAATATCTTTAGAGTTATTGGTGCGATCACCGTGTATGCGGTGTCGTTAGATGCGTCTCGACGAGAGCTAGCCGGTAAGTAAATAATCAAGTTAGGGTACAGTAGAAAAATAATTAGGTATCACTGAAAAACTAGAATTTGTAGGTGAAAGTTAGGGTTTATATCAAAAAACTCAAATACCCTGTGTCTTACAACCGCAAATATGGTGTTGGCGGATGCGTTTCCTTGAGTTTTTGATATTAGAACTATAAAAACTATATACACTATGTAAAAATAATAAGTAATTGACCAAAAACTATGTTTTCAGTACAAAATACACAGAAACTATTGTTTAGGGTCGATTTTAGAAATATATATGTATATTATAATGAAAACAAAGTCACTTTATATAATGGGGGGCTAATATTAGACGATAGACACAAAAAGAATTATTGAAATCGAATGTTTGTGGATTGAGATATACGTAATGTATGGGCAGAAACTACCCGCCACTACACCTCGGTTTGGGTGATGAAAAATCTAAGATTGCAAATATCTTTAGAGTTATTGGTGCGATCACCGTGTATGCGGTGTCGTTAGATGCGTCTCGACGAGAGCTAGCCGGTAAGTAAATAATCAAGTTAGGGTACAGTAGAAAAATAATTAGGTATCACTGAAAAACTAGAATTTGTAGGTGAAAGTTAGGGTTTATATCAAAAAACTCAAATACCCTGTGTCTTACAACCGCAAATATGGTGTTGGCGGATGCGTTTCCTTGAGTTTTTGATATTAGAACTATAAAAACTATATACACTATGTAAAAATAATAAGTAATTGACCAAAAACTATGTTTTCAGTACAAAATACACAGAAACTATTGTTTAGGGTCGATTTTAGAAATATATATGTATATTATAATGAAAACAAAGTCACTTTATATAATGGGGGGCTAATATTAGACGATAGACACAAAAAGAATTATTGAAATCGAATGTTTGTGGATTGAGATATACGTAATGTATGGGCAGAAACTACCCGCCACTACACCTCGGTTTGGGTGATGAAAAATCTAAGATTGCAAATATCTTTAGAGTTATTGGTGCGATCACCGTGTATGCGGTGTCGTTAGATGCGTCTCGACGAGAGCTAGCCGGTAAGTAAATAATCAAGTTAGGGTACAGTAGAAAAATAATTAGGTATCACTGAAAAACTAGAATTTGTAGGTGAAAGTTAGGGTTTATATCAAAAAACTCAAATACCCTGTGTCTTACAACCGCAAATATGGTGTTGGCGGATGCGTTTCCTTGAGTTTTTGATATTAGAACTATAAAAACTATATACACTATGTAAAAATAATAAGTAATTGACCAAAAACTATGTTTTCAGTACAAAATACACAGAAACTATTGTTTAGGGTCGATTTTAGAAATATATATGTATATTATAATGAAAACAAAGTCACTTTATATAATGGGGGGGCTAATATTAGACGATAGACACAAAAAGAATTATTGAAATCGAATGTTTGTGGATTGAGATATACGTAATGTATGGGCAGAAACTACCCGCCACTACACCTCGGTTTGGGTGATGAAAAATCTAAGATTGCAAATATCTTTAGAGTTATTGGTGCGATCACCGTGTATGCGGTGTCGTTAGATGCGTCTCGACGAGAGCTAGCCGGTAAGTAAATAATCAAGTTAGGGTACAGTAGAAAAATAATTAGGTATCACTGAAAAACTAGAATTTGTACGTGAAAGTTAGGGTTTATATCAAAAAACTCAAATACCCTGTGTCTTACAACCGCAAATATGGTGTTGGCGGATGCGTTTCCTTGAGTTTTTGATATTAGAACTATAAAAACTATATACACTATGTAAAAATAATAAGTAATTGACCAAAAACTATGTTTTCAGTACAAAATACACAGAAACTATTGTTTAGGGTCGATTTTAGAAATATATATGTATATTATAATGAAAACAAAGTCACTTTATATAATGGGGGGCTAATATTAGACGATAGACACAAAAAGAATTATTGAAATCGAATGTTTGTGGATTGAGATATACGTAATGTATGGGCAGAAACTACCCGCCACTACACCTCGGTTTGGGTGATGAAAAATCTAAGATTGCAAATATCTTTAGAGTTATTGGTGCGATCACCGTGTATGCGGTGTCGTTAGATGCGTCTCGACGAGAGCTAGCCGGTAAGTAAATAATCAAGTTAGGGTACAGTAGAAAAATAATTAGGTATCACTGAAAAACTAGAATTTGTAGGTGAAAGTTAGGGTTTATATCAAAAAACTCAAATACCCTGTGTCTTACAACCGCAAATATGGTGTTGGCGGATGCGTTTCCTTGAGTTTTTGATATTAGAACTATAAAAACTATATACACTATGTAAAAATAATAAGTAATTGACCAAAAACTATGTTTTCAGTACAAAATACACAGAAACTATTGTTTAGGGTCGATTTTAGAAATATATATGTATATTATAATGAAAACAAAGTCACTTTATATAATGGGGGGCTAATATTAGACGATAGACACAAAAAGAATTATTGAAATCGAATGTTTGTGGATTGAGATATACGTAATGTATGGGCAGAAACTACCCGCCACTACACCTCGGTTTGGGTGATGAAAAATCTAAGATTGCAAATATCTTTAGAGTTATTGGTGCGATCACCGTGTATGCGGTGTCGTTAGATGCGTCTCGACGAGAGCTAGCCGGTAAGTAAATAATCAAGTTAGGGTACAGTAGAAAAATAATTAGGTATCACTGAAAAACTAGAATTTGTAGGTGAAAGTTAGGGTTTATATCAAAAAACTCAAATACCCTGTGTCTTACAACCGCAAATATGGTGTTGGCGGATGCGTTTCCTTGAGTTTTTGATATTAGAACTATAAAAACTATATACACTATGTAAAAATAATAAGTAATTGACCAAAAACTATGTTTTCAGTACAAAATACACAGAAACTATTGTTTAGGGTCGATTTTAGAAATATATATGTATATTATAATGAAAACAAAGTCACTTTATATAATGGGGGGCTAATATTAGACGATAGACACAAAAAGAATTATTGAAATCGAATGTTTGTGGATTGAGATATACGTAATGTATGGGCAGAAACTACCCGCCACTACACCTCGGTTTGGGTGATGAAAAATCTAAGATTGCAAATATCTTTAGAGTTATTGGTGCGATCACCGTGTATGCGGTGTCGTTAGATGCGTCTCGACGAGAGCTAGCCGGTAAGTAAATAATCAAGTTAGGGTACAGTAGAAAAATAATTAGGTATCACTGAAAAACTAGAATTTGTACGTGAAAGTTAGGGTTTATATCAAAAAACTCAAATACCCTGTGTCTTACAACCGCAAATATGGTGTTGGCGGATGCGTTTCCTTGAGTTTTTGATATTAGAACTATAAAAACTATATACACTATGTAAAAATAATAAGTAATTGACCAAAAACTATGTTTTCAGTACAAAATACACAGAAACTATTGTTTAGGGTCGATTTTAGAAATATATATGTATATTATAATGAAAACAAAGTCACTTTATATAATGGGGGGCTAATATTAGACGATAGACACAAAAAGAATTATTGAAATCGAATGTTTGTGGATTGAGATATACGTAATGTATGGGCAGAAACTACCCGCCACTACACCTCGGTTTGGGTGATGAAAAATCTAAGATTGCAAATATCTTTAGAGTTATTGGTGCGATCACCGTGTATGCGGTGTCGTTAGATGCGTCTCGACGAGAGCTAGCCGGTAAGTAAATAATCAAGTTAGGGTACAGTAGAAAAATAATTAGGTATCACTGAAAAACTAGAATTTGTAGGTGAAAGTTAGGGTTTATATCAAAAAACTCAAATACCCTGTGTCTTACAACCGCAAATATGGTGTTGGCGGATGCGTTTCCTTGAGTTTTTGATATTAGAACTATAAAAACTATATACACTATGTAAAAATAATAAGTAATTGACCAAAAACTATGTTTTCAGTACAAAATACACAGAAACTATTGTTTAGGGTCGATTTTAGAAATATATATGTATATTATAATGAAAACAAAGTCACTTTATATAATGGGGGGCTAATATTAGACGATAGACACAAAAAGAATTATTGAAATCGAATGTTTGTGGATTGAGATATACGTAATGTATGGGCAGAAACTACCCGCCACTACACCTCGGTTTGGGTGATGAAAAATCTAAGATTGCAAATATCTTTAGAGTTATTGGTGCGATCACCGTGTATGCGGTGTCGTTAGATGCGTCTCGACGAGAGCTAGCCGGTAAGTAAATAATCAAGTTAGGGTACAGTAGAAAAATAATTAGGTATCACTGAAAAACTAGAATTTGTACGTGAAAGTTAGGGTTTATATCAAAAAACTCAAATACCCTGTGTCTTACAACCGCAAATATGGTGTTGGCGGATGCGTTTCCTTGAGTTTTTGATATTAGAACTATAAAAACTATATACACTATGTAAAAATAATAAGTAATTGACCAAAAACTATGTTTTCAGTACAAAATACACAGAAACTATTGTTTAGGGTCGATTTTAGAAATATATATGTATATTATAATGAAAACAAAGTCACTTTATATAATGGGGGGGCTAATATTAGACGATAGACACAAAAAGAATTATTGAAATCGAATGTTTGTGGATTGAGATATACGTAATGTATGGGCAGAAACTACCCGCCACTACACCTCGGTTTGGGTGATGAAAAATCTAAGATTGCAAATATCTTTAGAGTTATTGGTGCGATCACCGTGTATGCGGTGTCGTTAGATGCGTCTCGACGAGAGCTAGCCGGTAAGTAAATAATCAAGTTAGGGTACAGTAGAAAAATAATTAGGTATCACTGAAAAACTAGAATTTGTACGTGAAAGTTAGGGTTTATATCAAAAAACTCAAATACCCTGTGTCTTACAACCGCAAATATGGTGTTGGCGGATGCGTTTCCTTGAGTTTTTGATATTAGAACTATAAAAACTATATACACTATGTAAAAATAATAAGTAATTGACCAAAAACTATGTTTTCAGTACAAAATACACAGAAACTATTGTTTAGGGTCGATTTTAGAAATATATATGTATATTATAATGAAAACAAAGTCACTTTATATAATGGGGGGCTAATATTAGACGATAGACACAAAAAGAATTATTGAAATCGAATGTTTGTGGATTGAGATATACGTAATGTATGGGCAGAAACTACCCGCCACTACACCTCGGTTTGGGTGATGAAAAATCTAAGATTGCAAATATCTTTAGAGTTATTGGTGCGATCACCGTGTATGCGGTGTCGTTAGATGCGTCTCGACGAGAGCTAGCCGGTAAGTAAATAATCAAGTTAGGGTACAGTAGAAAAATAATTAGGTATCACTGAAAAACTAGAATTTGTAGGTGAAAGTTAGGGTTTATATCAAAAAACTCAAATACCCTGTGTCTTACAACCGCAAATATGGTGTTGGCGGATGCGTTTCCTTGAGTTTTTGATATTAGAACTATAAAAACTATATACACTATGTAAAAATAATAAGTAATTGACCAAAAACTATGTTTTCAGTACAAAATACACAGAAACTATTGTTTAGGGTCGATTTTAGAAATATATATGTATATTATAATGAAAACAAAGTCACTTTATATAATGGGGGGCTAATATTAGACGATAGACACAAAAAGAATTATTGAAATCGAATGTTTGTGGATTGAGATATACGTAATGTATGGGCAGAAACTACCCGCCACTACACCTCGGTTTGGGTGATGAAAAATCTAAGATTGCAAATATCTTTAGAGTTATTGGTGCGATCACCGTGTATGCGGTGTCGTTAGATGCGTCTCGACGAGAGCTAGCCGGTAAGTAAATAATCAAGTTAGGGTACAGTAGAAAAATAATTAGGTATCACTGAAAAACTAGAATTTGTAGGTGAAAGTTAGGGTTTATATCAAAAAACTCAAATACCCTGTGTCTTACAACCGCAAATATGGTGTTGGCGGATGCGTTTCCTTGAGTTTTTGATATTAGAACTATAAAAACTATATACACTATGTAAAAATAATAAGTAATTGACCAAAAACTATGTTTTCAGTACAAAATACACAGAAACTATTGTTTAGGGTCGATTTTAGAAATATATATGTATATTATAATGAAAACAAAGTCACTTTATATAATGGGGGGCTAATATTAGACGATAGACACAAAAAGAATTATTGAAATCGAATGTTTGTGGATTGAGATATACGTAATGTATGGGCAGAAACTACCCGCCACTACACCTCGGTTTGGGTGATGAAAAATCTAAGATTGCAAATATCTTTAGAGTTATTGGTGCGATCACCGTGTATGCGGTGTCGTTAGATGCGTCTCGACGAGAGCTAGCCGGTAAGTAAATAATCAAGTTAGGGTACAGTAGAAAAATAATTAGGTATCACTGAAAAACTAGAATTTGTACGTGAAAGTTAGGGTTTATATCAAAAAACTCAAATACCCTGTGTCTTACAACCGCAAATATGGTGTTGGCGGATGCGTTTCCTTGAGTTTTTGATATTAGAACTATAAAAACTATATACACTATGTAAAAATAATAAGTAATTGACCAAAAACTATGTTTTCAGTACAAAATACACAGAAACTATTGTTTAGGGTCGATTTTAGAAATATATATGTATATTATAATGAAAACAAAGTCACTTTATATAATGGGGGGCTAATATTAGACGATAGACACAAAAAGAATTATTGAAATCGAATGTTTGTGGATTGAGATATACGTAATGTATGGGCAGAAACTACCCGCCACTACACCTCGGTTTGGGTGATGAAAAATCTAAGATTGCAAATATCTTTAGAGTTATTGGTGCGATCACCGTGTATGCGGTGTCGTTAGATGCGTCTCGACGAGAGCTAGCCGGTAAGTAAATAATCAAGTTAGGGTACAGTAGAAAAATAATTAGGTATCACTGAAAAACTAGAATTTGTACGTGAAAGTTAGGGTTTATATCAAAAAACTCAAATACCCTGTGTCTTACAACCGCAAATATGGTGTTGGCGGATGCGTTTCCTTGAGTTTTTGATATTAGAACTATAAAAACTATATACACTATGTAAAAATAATAAGTAATTGACCAAAAACTATGTTTTCAGTACAAAATACACAGAAACTATTGTTTAGGGTCGATTTTAGAAATATATATGTATATTATAATGAAAACAAAGTCACTTTATATAATGGGGGGCTAATATTAGACGATAGACACAAAAAGAATTATTGAAATCGAATGTTTGTGGATTGAGATATACGTAATGTATGGGCAGAAACTACCCGCCACTACACCTCGGTTTGGGTGATGAAAAATCTAAGATTGCAAATATCTTTAGAGTTATTGGTGCGATCACCGTGTATGCGGTGTCGTTAGATGCGTCTCGACGAGAGCTAGCCGGTAAGTAAATAATCAAGTTAGGGTACAGTAGAAAAATAATTAGGTATCACTGAAAAACTAGAATTTGTAGGTGAAAGTTAGGGTTTATATCAAAAAACTCAAATACCCTGTGTCTTACAACCGCAAATATGGTGTTGGCGGATGCGTTTCCTTGAGTTTTTGATATTAGAACTATAAAAACTATATACACTATGTAAAAATAATAAGTAATTGACCAAAAACTATGTTTTCAGTACAAAATACACAGAAACTATTGTTTAGGGTCGATTTTAGAAATATATATGTATATTATAATGAAAACAAAGTCACTTTATATAATGGGGGGCTAATATTAGACGATAGACACAAAAAGAATTATTGAAATCGAATGTTTGTGGATTGAGATATACGTAATGTATGGGCAGAAACTACCCGCCACTACACCTCGGTTTGGGTGATGAAAAATCTAAGATTGCAAATATCTTTAGAGTTATTGGTGCGATCACCGTGTATGCGGTGTCGTTAGATGCGTCTCGACGAGAGCTAGCCGGTAAGTAAATAATCAAGTTAGGGTACAGTAGAAAAATAATTAGGTATCACTGAAAAACTAGAATTTGTAGGTGAAAGTTAGGGTTTATATCAAAAAACTCAAATACCCTGTGTCTTACAACCGCAAATATGGTGTTGGCGGATGCGTTTCCTTGAGTTTTTGATATTAGAACTATAAAAACTATATACACTATGTAAAAATAATAAGTAATTGACCAAAAACTATGTTTTCAGTACAAAATACACAGAAACTATTGTTTAGGGTCGATTTTAGAAATATATATGTATATTATAATGAAAACAAAGTCACTTTATATAATGGGGGGCTAATATTAGACGATAGACACAAAAAGAATTATTGAAATCGAATGTTTGTGGATTGAGATATACGTAATGTATGGGCAGAAACTACCCGCCACTACACCTCGGTTTGGGTGATGAAAAATCTAAGATTGCAAATATCTTTAGAGTTATTGGTGCGATCACCGTGTATGCGGTGTCGTTAGATGCGTCTCGACGAGAGCTAGCCGGTAAGTAAATAATCAAGTTAGGGTACAGTAGAAAAATAATTAGGTATCACTGAAAAACTAGAATTTGTACGTGAAAGTTAGGGTTTATATCAAAAAACTCAAATACCCTGTGTCTTACAACCGCAAATATGGTGTTGGCGGATGCGTTTCCTTGAGTTTTTGATATTAGAACTATAAAAACTATATACACTATGTAAAAATAATAAGTAATTGACCAAAAACTATGTTTTCAGTACAAAATACACAGAAACTATTGTTTAGGGTCGATTTTAGAAATATATATGTATATTATAATGAAAACAAAGTCACTTTATATAATGGGGGGCTAATATTAGACGATAGACACAAAAAGAATTATTGAAATCGAATGTTTGTGGATTGAGATATACGTAATGTATGGGCAGAAACTACCCGCCACTACACCTCGGTTTGGGTGATGAAAAATCTAAGATTGCAAATATCTTTAGAGTTATTGGTGCGATCACCGTGTATGCGGTGTCGTTAGATGCGTCTCGACGAGAGCTAGCCGGTAAGTAAATAATCAAGTTAGGGTACAGTAGAAAAATAATTAGGTATCACTGAAAAACTAGAATTTGTACGTGAAAGTTAGGGTTTATATCAAAAAACTCAAATACCCTGTGTCTTACAACCGCAAATATGGTGTTGGCGGATGCGTTTCCTTGAGTTTTTGATATTAGAACTATAAAAACTATATACACTATGTAAAAATAATAAGTAATTGACCAAAAACTATGTTTTCAGTACAAAATACACAGAAACTATTGTTTAGGGTCGATTTTAGAAATATATATGTATATTATAATGAAAACAAAGTCACTTTATATAATGGGGGGCTAATATTAGACGATAGACACAAAAAGAATTATTGAAATCGAATGTTTGTGGATTGAGATATACGTAATGTATGGGCAGAAACTACCCGCCACTACACCTCGGTTTGGGTGATGAAAAATCTAAGATTGCAAATATCTTTAGAGTTATTGGTGCGATCACCGTGTATGCGGTGTCGTTAGATGCGTCTCGACGAGAGCTAGCCGGTAAGTAAATAATCAAGTTAGGGTACAGTAGAAAAATAATTAGGTATCACTGAAAAACTAGAATTTGTACGTGAAAGTTAGGGTTTATATCAAAAAACTCAAATACCCTGTGTCTTACAACCGCAAATATGGTGTTGGCGGATGCGTTTCCTTGAGTTTTTGATATTAGAACTATAAAAACTATATACACTATGTAAAAATAATAAGTAATTGACCAAAAACTATGTTTTCAGTACAAAATACACAGAAACTATTGTTTAGGGTCGATTTTAGAAATATATATGTATATTATAATGAAAACAAAGTCACTTTATATAATGGGGGGCTAATATTAGACGATAGACACAAAAAGAATTATTGAAATCGAATGTTTGTGGATTGAGATATACGTAATGTATGGGCAGAAACTACCCGCCACTACACCTCGGTTTGGGTGATGAAAAATCTAAGATTGCAAATATCTTTAGAGTTATTGGTGCGATCACCGTGTATGCGGTGTCGTTAGATGCGTCTCGACGAGAGCTAGCCGGTAAGTAAATAATCAAGTTAGGGTACAGTAGAAAAATAATTAGGTATCACTGAAAAACTAGAATTTGTAGGTGAAAGTTAGGGTTTATATCAAAAAACTCAAATACCCTGTGTCTTACAACCGCAAATATGGTGTTGGCGGATGCGTTTCCTTGAGTTTTTGATATTAGAACTATAAAAACTATATACACTATGTAAAAATAATAAGTAATTGACCAAAAACTATGTTTTCAGTACAAAATACACAGAAACTATTGTTTAGGGTCGATTTTAGAAATATATATGTATATTATAATGAAAACAAAGTCACTTTATATAATGGGGGGCTAATATTAGACGATAGACACAAAAAGAATTATTGAAATCGAATGTTTGTGGATTGAGATATACGTAATGTATGGGCAGAAACTACCCGCCACTACACCTCGGTTTGGGTGATGAAAAATCTAAGATTGCAAATATCTTTAGAGTTATTGGTGCGATCACCGTGTATGCGGTGTCGTTAGATGCGTCTCGACGAGAGCTAGCCGGTAAGTAAATAATCAAGTTAGGGTACAGTAGAAAAATAATTAGGTATCACTGAAAAACTAGAATTTGTACGTGAAAGTTAGGGTTTATATCAAAAAACTCAAATACCCTGTGTCTTACAACCGCAAATATGGTGTTGGCGGATGCGTTTCCTTGAGTTTTTGATATTAGAACTATAAAAACTATATACACTATGTAAAAATAATAAGTAATTGACCAAAAACTATGTTTTCAGTACAAAATACACAGAAACTATTGTTTAGGGTCGATTTTAGAAATATATATGTATATTATAATGAAAACAAAGTCACTTTATATAATGGGGGGCTAATATTAGACGATAGACACAAAAAGAATTATTGAAATCGAATGTTTGTGGATTGAGATATACGTAATGTATGGGCAGAAACTACCCGCCACTACACCTCGGTTTGGGTGATGAAAAATCTAAGATTGCAAATATCTTTAGAGTTATTGGTGCGATCACCGTGTATGCGGTGTCGTTAGATGCGTCTCGACGAGAGCTAGCCGGTAAGTAAATAATCAAGTTAGGGTACAGTAGAAAAATAATTAGGTATCACTGAAAAACTAGAATTTGTACGTGAAAGTTAGGGTTTATATCAAAAAACTCAAATACCCTGTGTCTTACAACCGCAAATATGGTGTTGGCGGATGCGTTTCCTTGAGTTTTTGATATTAGAACTATAAAAACTATATACACTATGTAAAAATAATAAGTAATTGACCAAAAACTATGTTTTCAGTACAAAATACACAGAAACTATTGTTTAGGGTCGATTTTAGAAATATATATGTATATTATAATGAAAACAAAGTCACTTTATATAATGGGGGGCTAATATTAGACGATAGACACAAAAAGAATTATTGAAATCGAATGTTTGTGGATTGAGATATACGTAATGTATGGGCAGAAACTACCCGCCACTACACCTCGGTTTGGGTGATGAAAAATCTAAGATTGCAAATATCTTTAGAGTTATTGGTGCGATCACCGTGTATGCGGTGTCGTTAGATGCGTCTCGACGAGAGCTAGCCGGTAAGTAAATAATCAAGTTAGGGTACAGTAGAAAAATAATTAGGTATCACTGAAAAACTAGAATTTGTACGTGAAAGTTAGGGTTTATATCAAAAAACTCAAATACCCTGTGTCTTACAACCGCAAATATGGTGTTGGCGGATGCGTTTCCTTGAGTTTTTGATATTAGAACTATAAAAACTATATACACTATGTAAAAATAATAAGTAATTGACCAAAAACTATGTTTTCAGTACAAAATACACAGAAACTATTGTTTAGGGTCGATTTTAGAAATATATATGTATATTATAATGAAAACAAAGTCACTTTATATAATGGGGGGGCTAATATTAGACGATAGACACAAAAAGAATTATTGAAATCGAATGTTTGTGGATTGAGATATACGTAATGTATGGGCAGAAACTACCCGCCACTACACCTCGGTTTGGGTGATGAAAAATCTAAGATTGCAAATATCTTTAGAGTTATTGGTGCGATCACCGTGTATGCGGTGTCGTTAGATGCGTCTCGACGAGAGCTAGCCGGTAAGTAAATAATCAAGTTAGGGTACAGTAGAAAAATAATTAGGTATCACTGAAAAACTAGAATTTGTACGTGAAAGTTAGGGTTTATATCAAAAAACTCAAATACCCTGTGTCTTACAACCGCAAATATGGTGTTGGCGGATGCGTTTCCTTGAGTTTTTGATATTAGAACTATAAAAACTATATACACTATGTAAAAATAATAAGTAATTGACCAAAAACTATGTTTTCAGTACAAAATACACAGAAACTATTGTTTAGGGTCGATTTTAGAAATATACATATGTATATTATAATGAAAACAAAGTCACTTTATATAATGGGGGGCTAATATTAGACGATAGACACAAAAAGAATTATTGAAATCGAATGTTTGTGGATTGAGATATACGTAATGTATGGGCAGAAACTACCCGCCACTACACCTCGGTTTGGGTGATGAAAAATCTAAGATTGCAAATATCTTTAGAGTTATTGGTGCGATCACCGTGTATGCGGTGTCGTTAGATGCGTCTCGACGAGAGCTAGCCGGTAAGTAAATAATCAAGTTAGGGTACAGTAGAAAAATAATTAGGTATCACTGAAAAACTAGAATTTGTACGTGAAAGTTAGGGTTTATATCAAAAAACTCAAATACCCTGTGTCTTACAACCGCAAATATGGTGTTGGCGGATGCGTTTCCTTGAGTTTTTGATATTAGAACTATAAAAACTATATACACTATGTAAAAATAATAAGTAATTGACCAAAAACTATGTTTTCAGTACAAAATACACAGAAACTATTGTTTAGGGTCGATTTTAGAAATATATATGTATATTATAATGAAAACAAAGTCACTTTATATAATGGGGGGCTAATATTAGACGATAGACACAAAAAGAATTATTGAAATCGAATGTTTGTGGATTGAGATATACGTAATGTATGGGCAGAAACTACCCGCCACTACACCTCGGTTTGGGTGATGAAAAATCTAAGATTGCAAATATCTTTAGAGTTATTGGTGCGATCACCGTGTATGCGGTGTCGTTAGATGCGTCTCGACGAGAGCTAGCCGGTAAGTAAATAATCAAGTTAGGGTACAGTAGAAAAATAATTAGGTATCACTGAAAAACTAGAATTTGTACGTGAAAGTTAGGGTTTATATCAAAAAACTCAAATACCCTGTGTCTTACAACCGCAAATATGGTGTTGGCGGATGCGTTTCCTTGAGTTTTTGATATTAGAACTATAAAAACTATATACACTATGTAAAAATAATAAGTAATTGACCAAAAACTATGTTTTCAGTACAAAATACACAGAAACTATTGTTTAGGGTCGATTTTAGAAATATACATATGTATATTATAATGAAAACAAAGTCACTTTATATAATGGGGGGCTAATATTAGACGATAGACACAAAAAGAATTATTGAAATCGAATGTTTGTGGATTGAGATATACGTAATGTATGGGCAGAAACTACCCGCCACTACACCTCGGTTTGGGTGATGAAAAATCTAAGATTGCAAATATCTTTAGAGTTATTGGTGCGATCACCGTGTATGCGGTGTCGTTAGATGCGTCTCGACGAGAGCTAGCCGGTAAGTAAATAATCAAGTTAGGGTACAGTAGAAAAATAATTAGGTATCACTGAAAAACTAGAATTTGTACGTGAAAGTTAGGGTTTATATCAAAAAACTCAAATACCCTGTGTCTTACAACCGCAAATATGGTGTTGGCGGATGCGTTTCCTTGAGTTTTTGATATTAGAACTATAAAAACTATATACACTATGTAAAAATAATAAGTAATTGACCAAAAACTATGTTTTCAGTACAAAATACACAGAAACTATTGTTTAGGGTCGATTTTAGAAATATATATGTATATTATAATGAAAACAAAGTCACTTTATATAATGGGGGGCTAATATTAGACGATAGACACAAAAAGAATTATTGAAATCGAATGTTTGTGGATTGAGATATACGTAATGTATGGGCAGAAACTACCCGCCACTACACCTCGGTTTGGGTGATGAAAAATCTAAGATTGCAAATATCTTTAGAGTTATTGGTGCGATCACCGTGTATGCGGTGTCGTTAGATGCGTCTCGACGAGAGCTAGCCGGTAAGTAAATAATCAAGTTAGGGTACAGTAGAAAAATAATTAGGTATCACTGAAAAACTAGAATTTGTACGTGAAAGTTAGGGTTTATATCAAAAAACTCAAATACCCTGTGTCTTACAACCGCAAATATGGTGTTGGCGGATGCGTTTCCTTGAGTTTTTGATATTAGAACTATAAAAACTATATACACTATGTAAAAATAATAAGTAATTGACCAAAAACTATGTTTTCAGTACAAAATACACAGAAACTATTGTTTAGGGTCGATTTTAGAAATATATATGTATATTATAATGAAAACAAAGTCACTTTATATAATGGGGGGCTAATATTAGACGATAGACACAAAAAGAATTATTGAAATCGAATGTTTGTGGATTGAGATATACGTAATGTATGGGCAGAAACTACCCGCCACTACACCTCGGTTTGGGTGATGAAAAATCTAAGATTGCAAATATCTTTAGAGTTATTGGTGCGATCACCGTGTATGCGGTGTCGTTAGATGCGTCTCGACGAGAGCTAGCCGGTAAGTAAATAATCAAGTTAGGGTACAGTAGAAAAATAATTAGGTATCACTGAAAAACTAGAATTTGTACGTGAAAGTTAGGGTTTATATCAAAAAACTCAAATACCCTGTGTCTTACAACCGCAAATATGGTGTTGGCGGATGCGTTTCCTTGAGTTTTTGATATTAGAACTATAAAAACTATATACACTATGTAAAAATAATAAGTAATTGACCAAAAACTATGTTTTCAGTACAAAATACACAGAAACTATTGTTTAGGGTCGATTTTAGAAATATATATGTATATTATAATGAAAACAAAGTCACTTTATATAATGGGGGGGCTAATATTAGACGATAGACACAAAAAGAATTATTGAAATCGAATGTTTGTGGATTGAGATATACGTAATGTATGGGCAGAAACTACCCGCCACTACACCTCGGTTTGGGTGATGAAAAATCTAAGATTGCAAATATCTTTAGAGTTATTGGTGCGATCACCGTGTATGCGGTGTCGTTAGATGCGTCTCGACGAGAGCTAGCCGGTAAGTAAATAATCAAGTTAGGGTACAGTAGAAAAATAATTAGGTATCACTGAAAAACTAGAATTTGTACGTGAAAGTTAGGGTTTATATCAAAAAACTCAAATACCCTGTGTCTTACAACCGCAAATATGGTGTTGGCGGATGCGTTTCCTTGAGTTTTTGATATTAGAACTATAAAAACTATATACACTATGTAAAAATAATAAGTAATTGACCAAAAACTATGTTTTCAGTACAAAATACACAGAAACTATTGTTTAGGGTCGATTTTAGAAATATATATGTATATTATAATGAAAACAAAGTCACTTTATATAATGGGGGGCTAATATTAGACGATAGACACAAAAAGAATTATTGAAATCGAATGTTTGTGGATTGAGATATACGTAATGTATGGGCAGAAACTACCCGCCACTACACCTCGGTTTGGGTGATGAAAAATCTAAGATTGCAAATATCTTTAGAGTTATTGGTGCGATCACCGTGTATGCGGTGTCGTTAGATGCGTCTCGACGAGAGCTAGCCGGTAAGTAAATAATCAAGTTAGGGTACAGTAGAAAAATAATTAGGTATCACTGAAAAACTAGAATTTGTAGGTGAAAGTTAGGGTTTATATCAAAAAACTCAAATACCCTGTGTCTTACAACCGCAAATATGGTGTTGGCGGATGCGTTTCCTTGAGTTTTTGATATTAGAACTATAAAAACTATATACACTATGTAAAAATAATAAGTAATTGACCAAAAACTATGTTTTCAGTACAAAATACACAGAAACTATTGTTTAGGGTCGATTTTAGAAATATATATGTATATTATAATGAAAACAAAGTCACTTTATATAATGGGGGGCTAATATTAGACGATAGACACAAAAAGAATTATTGAAATCGAATGTTTGTGGATTGAGATATACGTAATGTATGGGCAGAAACTACCCGCCACTACACCTCGGTTTGGGTGATGAAAAATCTAAGATTGCAAATATCTTTAGAGTTATTGGTGCGATCACCGTGTATGCGGTGTCGTTAGATGCGTCTCGACGAGAGCTAGCCGGTAAGTAAATAATCAAGTTAGGGTACAGTAGAAAAATAATTAGGTATCACTGAAAAACTAGAATTTGTACGTGAAAGTTAGGGTTTATATCAAAAAACTCAAATACCCTGTGTCTTACAACCGCAAATATGGTGTTGGCGGATGCGTTTCCTTGAGTTTTTGATATTAGAACTATAAAAACTATATACACTATGTAAAAATAATAAGTAATTGACCAAAAACTATGTTTTCAGTACAAAATACACAGAAACTATTGTTTAGGGTCGATTTTAGAAATATATATGTATATTATAATGAAAACAAAGTCACTTTATATAATGGGGGGCTAATATTAGACGATAGACACAAAAAGAATTATTGAAATCGAATGTTTGTGGATTGAGATATACGTAATGTATGGGCAGAAACTACCCGCCACTACACCTCGGTTTGGGTGATGAAAAATCTAAGATTGCAAATATCTTTAGAGTTATTGGTGCGATCACCGTGTATGCGGTGTCGTTAGATGCGTCTCGACGAGAGCTAGCCGGTAAGTAAATAATCAAGTTAGGGTACAGTAGAAAAATAATTAGGTATCACTGAAAAACTAGAATTTGTAGGTGAAAGTTAGGGTTTATATCAAAAAACTCAAATACCCTGTGTCTTACAACCGCAAATATGGTGTTGGCGGATGCGTTTCCTTGAGTTTTTGATATTAGAACTATAAAAACTATATACACTATGTAAAAATAATAAGTAATTGACCAAAAACTATGTTTTCAGTACAAAATACACAGAAACTATTGTTTAGGGTCGATTTTAGAAATATATATGTATATTATAATGAAAACAAAGTCACTTTATATAATGGGGGGCTAATATTAGACGATAGACACAAAAAGAATTATTGAAATCGAATGTTTGTGGATTGAGATATACGTAATGTATGGGCAGAAACTACCCGCCACTACACCTCGGTTTGGGTGATGAAAAATCTAAGATTGCAAATATCTTTAGAGTTATTGGTGCGATCACCGTGTATGCGGTGTCGTTAGATGCGTCTCGACGAGAGCTAGCCGGTAAGTAAATAATCAAGTTAGGGTACAGTAGAAAAATAATTAGGTATCACTGAAAAACTAGAATTTGTACGTGAAAGTTAGGGTTTATATCAAAAAACTCAAATACCCTGTGTCTTACAACCGCAAATATGGTGTTGGCGGATGCGTTTCCTTGAGTTTTTGATATTAGAACTATAAAAACTATATACACTATGTAAAAATAATAAGTAATTGACCAAAAACTATGTTTTCAGTACAAAATACACAGAAACTATTGTTTAGGGTCGATTTTAGAAATATATATGTATATTATAATGAAAACAAAGTCACTTTATATAATGGGGGGCTAATATTAGACGATAGACACAAAAAGAATTATTGAAATCGAATGTTTGTGGATTGAGATATACGTAATGTATGGGCAGAAACTACCCGCCACTACACCTCGGTTTGGGTGATGAAAAATCTAAGATTGCAAATATCTTTAGAGTTATTGGTGCGATCACCGTGTATGCGGTGTCGTTAGATGCGTCTCGACGAGAGCTAGCCGGTAAGTAAATAATCAAGTTAGGGTACAGTAGAAAAATAATTAGGTATCACTGAAAAACTAGAATTTGTACGTGAAAGTTAGGGTTTATATCAAAAAACTCAAATACCCTGTGTCTTACAACCGCAAATATGGTGTTGGCGGATGCGTTTCCTTGAGTTTTTGATATTAGAACTATAAAAACTATATACACTATGTAAAAATAATAAGTAATTGACCAAAAACTATGTTTTCAGTACAAAATACACAGAAACTATTGTTTAGGGTCGATTTTAGAAATATATATGTATATTATAATGAAAACAAAGTCACTTTATATAATGGGGGGCTAATATTAGACGATAGACACAAAAAGAATTATTGAAATCGAATGTTTGTGGATTGAGATATACGTAATGTATGGGCAGAAACTACCCGCCACTACACCTCGGTTTGGGTGATGAAAAATCTAAGATTGCAAATATCTTTAGAGTTATTGGTGCGATCACCGTGTATGCGGTGTCGTTAGATGCGTCTCGACGAGAGCTAGCCGGTAAGTAAATAATCAAGTTAGGGTACAGTAGAAAAATAATTAGGTATCACTGAAAAACTAGAATTTGTAGGTGAAAGTTAGGGTTTATATCAAAAAACTCAAATACCCTGTGTCTTACAACCGCAAATATGGTGTTGGCGGATGCGTTTCCTTGAGTTTTTGATATTAGAACTATAAAAACTATATACACTATGTAAAAATAATAAGTAATTGACCAAAAACTATGTTTTCAGTACAAAATACACAGAAACTATTGTTTAGGGTCGATTTTAGAAATATATATGTATATTATAATGAAAACAAAGTCACTTTATATAATGGGGGGCTAATATTAGACGATAGACACAAAAAGAATTATTGAAATCGAATGTTTGTGGATTGAGATATACGTAATGTATGGGCAGAAACTACCCGCCACTACACCTCGGTTTGGGTGATGAAAAATCTAAGATTGCAAATATCTTTAGAGTTATTGGTGCGATCACCGTGTATGCGGTGTCGTTAGATGCGTCTCGACGAGAGCTAGCCGGTAAGTAAATAATCAAGTTAGGGTACAGTAGAAAAATAATTAGGTATCACTGAAAAACTAGAATTTGTACGTGAAAGTTAGGGTTTATATCAAAAAACTCAAATACCCTGTGTCTTACAACCGCAAATATGGTGTTGGCGGATGCGTTTCCTTGAGTTTTTGATATTAGAACTATAAAAACTATATACACTATGTAAAAATAATAAGTAATTGACCAAAAACTATGTTTTCAGTACAAAATACACAGAAACTATTGTTTAGGGTCGATTTTAGAAATATATATGTATATTATAATGAAAACAAAGTCACTTTATATAATGGGGGGCTAATATTAGACGATAGACACAAAAAGAATTATTGAAATCGAATGTTTGTGGATTGAGATATACGTAATGTATGGGCAGAAACTACCCGCCACTACACCTCGGTTTGGGTGATGAAAAATCTAAGATTGCAAATATCTTTAGAGTTATTGGTGCGATCACCGTGTATGCGGTGTCGTTAGATGCGTCTCGACGAGAGCTAGCCGGTAAGTAAATAATCAAGTTAGGGTACAGTAGAAAAATAATTAGGTATCACTGAAAAACTAGAATTTGTACGTGAAAGTTAGGGTTTATATCAAAAAACTCAAATACCCTGTGTCTTACAACCGCAAATATGGTGTTGGCGGATGCGTTTCCTTGAGTTTTTGATATTAGAACTATAAAAACTATATACACTATGTAAAAATAATAAGTAATTGACCAAAAACTATGTTTTCAGTACAAAATACACAGAAACTATTGTTTAGGGTCGATTTTAGAAATATATATGTATATTATAATGAAAACAAAGTCACTTTATATAATGGGGGGGCTAATATTAGACGATAGACACAAAAAGAATTATTGAAATCGAATGTTTGTGGATTGAGATATACGTAATGTATGGGCAGAAACTACCCGCCACTACACCTCGGTTTGGGTGATGAAAAATCTAAGATTGCAAATATCTTTAGAGTTATTGGTGCGATCACCGTGTATGCGGTGTCGTTAGATGCGTCTCGACGAGAGCTAGCCGGTAAGTAAATAATCAAGTTAGGGTACAGTAGAAAAATAATTAGGTATCACTGAAAAACTAGAATTTGTACGTGAAAGTTAGGGTTTATATCAAAAAACTCAAATACCCTGTGTCTTACAACCGCAAATATGGTGTTGGCGGATGCGTTTCCTTGAGTTTTTGATATTAGAACTATAAAAACTATATACACTATGTAAAAATAATAAGTAATTGACCAAAAACTATGTTTTCAGTACAAAATACACAGAAACTATTGTTTAGGGTCGATTTTAGAAATATATATGTATATTATAATGAAAACAAAGTCACTTTATATAATGGGGGGCTAATATTAGACGATAGACACAAAAAGAATTATTGAAATCGAATGTTTGTGGATTGAGATATACGTAATGTATGGGCAGAAACTACCCGCCACTACACCTCGGTTTGGGTGATGAAAAATCTAAGATTGCAAATATCTTTAGAGTTATTGGTGCGATCACCGTGTATGCGGTGTCGTTAGATGCGTCTCGACGAGAGCTAGCCGGTAAGTAAATAATCAAGTTAGGGTACAGTAGAAAAATAATTAGGTATCACTGAAAAACTAGAATTTGTACGTGAAAGTTAGGGTTTATATCAAAAAACTCAAATACCCTGTGTCTTACAACCGCAAATATGGTGTTGGCGGATGCGTTTCCTTGAGTTTTTGATATTAGAACTATAAAAACTATATACACTATGTAAAAATAATAAGTAATTGACCAAAAACTATGTTTTCAGTACAAAATACACAGAAACTATTGTTTAGGGTCGATTTTAGAAATATATATGTATATTATAATGAAAACAAAGTCACTTTATATAATGGGGGGCTAATATTAGACGATAGACACAAAAAGAATTATTGAAATCGAATGTTTGTGGATTGAGATATACGTAATGTATGGGCAGAAACTACCCGCCACTACACCTCGGTTTGGGTGATGAAAAATCTAAGATTGCAAATATCTTTAGAGTTATTGGTGCGATCACCGTGTATGCGGTGTCGTTAGATGCGTCTCGACGAGAGCTAGCCGGTAAGTAAATAATCAAGTTAGGGTACAGTAGAAAAATAATTAGGTATCACTGAAAAACTAGAATTTGTAGGTGAAAGTTAGGGTTTATATCAAAAAACTCAAATACCCTGTGTCTTACAACCGCAAATATGGTGTTGGCGGATGCGTTTCCTTGAGTTTTTGATATTAGAACTATAAAAACTATATACACTATGTAAAAATAATAAGTAATTGACCAAAAACTATGTTTTCAGTACAAAATACACAGAAACTATTGTTTAGGGTCGATTTTAGAAATATATATGTATATTATAATGAAAACAAAGTCACTTTATATAATGGGGGGCTAATATTAGACGATAGACACAAAAAGAATTATTGAAATCGAATGTTTGTGGATTGAGATATACGTAATGTATGGGCAGAAACTACCCGCCACTACACCTCGGTTTGGGTGATGAAAAATCTAAGATTGCAAATATCTTTAGAGTTATTGGTGCGATCACCGTGTATGCGGTGTCGTTAGATGCGTCTCGACGAGAGCTAGCCGGTAAGTAAATAATCAAGTTAGGGTACAGTAGAAAAATAATTAGGTATCACTGAAAAACTAGAATTTGTACGTGAAAGTTAGGGTTTATATCAAAAAACTCAAATACCCTGTGTCTTACAACCGCAAATATGGTGTTGGCGGATGCGTTTCCTTGAGTTTTTGATATTAGAACTATAAAAACTATATACACTATGTAAAAATAATAAGTAATTGACCAAAAACTATGTTTTCAGTACAAAATACACAGAAACTATTGTTTAGGGTCGATTTTAGAAATATATATGTATATTATAATGAAAACAAAGTCACTTTATATAATGGGGGGCTAATATTAGACGATAGACACAAAAAGAATTATTGAAATCGAATGTTTGTGGATTGAGATATACGTAATGTATGGGCAGAAACTACCCGCCACTACACCTCGGTTTGGGTGATGAAAAATCTAAGATTGCAAATATCTTTAGAGTTATTGGTGCGATCACCGTGTATGCGGTGTCGTTAGATGCGTCTCGACGAGAGCTAGCCGGTAAGTAAATAATCAAGTTAGGGTACAGTAGAAAAATAATTAGGTATCACTGAAAAACTAGAATTTGTACGTGAAAGTTAGGGTTTATATCAAAAAACTCAAATACCCTGTGTCTTACAACCGCAAATATGGTGTTGGCGGATGCGTTTCCTTGAGTTTTTGATATTAGAACTATAAAAACTATATACACTATGTAAAAATAATAAGTAATTGACCAAAAACTATGTTTTCAGTACAAAATACACAGAAACTATTGTTTAGGGTCGATTTTAGAAATATATATGTATATTATAATGAAAACAAAGTCACTTTATATAATGGGGGGGCTAATATTAGACGATAGACACAAAAAGAATTATTGAAATCGAATGTTTGTGGATTGAGATATACGTAATGTATGGGCAGAAACTACCCGCCACTACACCTCGGTTTGGGTGATGAAAAATCTAAGATTGCAAATATCTTTAGAGTTATTGGTGCGATCACCGTGTATGCGGTGTCGTTAGATGCGTCTCGACGAGAGCTAGCCGGTAAGTAAATAATCAAGTTAGGGTACAGTAGAAAAATAATTAGGTATCACTGAAAAACTAGAATTTGTACGTGAAAGTTAGGGTTTATATCAAAAAACTCAAATACCCTGTGTCTTACAACCGCAAATATGGTGTTGGCGGATGCGTTTCCTTGAGTTTTTGATATTAGAACTATAAAAACTATATACACTATGTAAAAATAATAAGTAATTGACCAAAAACTATGTTTTCAGTACAAAATACACAGAAACTATTGTTTAGGGTCGATTTTAGAAATATACATATGTATATTATAATGAAAACAAAGTCACTTTATATAATGGGGGGCTAATATTAGACGATAGACACAAAAAGAATTATTGAAATCGAATGTTTGTGGATTGAGATATACGTAATGTATGGGCAGAAACTACCCGCCACTACACCTCGGTTTGGGTGATGAAAAATCTAAGATTGCAAATATCTTTAGAGTTATTGGTGCGATCACCGTGTATGCGGTGTCGTTAGATGCGTCTCGACGAGAGCTAGCCGGTAAGTAAATAATCAAGTTAGGGTACAGTAGAAAAATAATTAGGTATCACTGAAAAACTAGAATTTGTACGTGAAAGTTAGGGTTTATATCAAAAAACTCAAATACCCTGTGTCTTACAACCGCAAATATGGTGTTGGCGGATGCGTTTCCTTGAGTTTTTGATATTAGAACTATAAAAACTATATACACTATGTAAAAATAATAAGTAATTGACCAAAAACTATGTTTTCAGTACAAAATACACAGAAACTATTGTTTAGGGTCGATTTTAGAAATATATATGTATATTATAATGAAAACAAAGTCACTTTATATAATGGGGGGCTAATATTAGACGATAGACACAAAAAGAATTATTGAAATCGAATGTTTGTGGATTGAGATATACGTAATGTATGGGCAGAAACTACCCGCCACTACACCTCGGTTTGGGTGATGAAAAATCTAAGATTGCAAATATCTTTAGAGTTATTGGTGCGATCACCGTGTATGCGGTGTCGTTAGATGCGTCTCGACGAGAGCTAGCCGGTAAGTAAATAATCAAGTTAGGGTACAGTAGAAAAATAATTAGGTATCACTGAAAAACTAGAATTTGTACGTGAAAGTTAGGGTTTATATCAAAAAACTCAAATACCCTGTGTCTTACAACCGCAAATATGGTGTTGGCGGATGCGTTTCCTTGAGTTTTTGATATTAGAACTATAAAAACTATATACACTATGTAAAAATAATAAGTAATTGACCAAAAACTATGTTTTCAGTACAAAATACACAGAAACTATTGTTTAGGGTCGATTTTAGAAATATACATATGTATATTATAATGAAAACAAAGTCACTTTATATAATGGGGGGCTAATATTAGACGATAGACACAAAAAGAATTATTGAAATCGAATGTTTGTGGATTGAGATATACGTAATGTATGGGCAGAAACTACCCGCCACTACACCTCGGTTTGGGTGATGAAAAATCTAAGATTGCAAATATCTTTAGAGTTATTGGTGCGATCACCGTGTATGCGGTGTCGTTAGATGCGTCTCGACGAGAGCTAGCCGGTAAGTAAATAATCAAGTTAGGGTACAGTAGAAAAATAATTAGGTATCACTGAAAAACTAGAATTTGTACGTGAAAGTTAGGGTTTATATCAAAAAACTCAAATACCCTGTGTCTTACAACCGCAAATATGGTGTTGGCGGATGCGTTTCCTTGAGTTTTTGATATTAGAACTATAAAAACTATATACACTATGTAAAAATAATAAGTAATTGACCAAAAACTATGTTTTCAGTACAAAATACACAGAAACTATTGTTTAGGGTCGATTTTAGAAATATATATGTATATTATAATGAAAACAAAGTCACTTTATATAATGGGGGGCTAATATTAGACGATAGACACAAAAAGAATTATTGAAATCGAATGTTTGTGGATTGAGATATACGTAATGTATGGGCAGAAACTACCCGCCACTACACCTCGGTTTGGGTGATGAAAAATCTAAGATTGCAAATATCTTTAGAGTTATTGGTGCGATCACCGTGTATGCGGTGTCGTTAGATGCGTCTCGACGAGAGCTAGCCGGTAAGTAAATAATCAAGTTAGGGTACAGTAGAAAAATAATTAGGTATCACTGAAAAACTAGAATTTGTACGTGAAAGTTAGGGTTTATATCAAAAAACTCAAATACCCTGTGTCTTACAACCGCAAATATGGTGTTGGCGGATGCGTTTCCTTGAGTTTTTGATATTAGAACTATAAAAACTATATACACTATGTAAAAATAATAAGTAATTGACCAAAAACTATGTTTTCAGTACAAAATACACAGAAACTATTGTTTAGGGTCGATTTTAGAAATATATATGTATATTATAATGAAAACAAAGTCACTTTATATAATGGGGGGCTAATATTAGACGATAGACACAAAAAGAATTATTGAAATCGAATGTTTGTGGATTGAGATATACGTAATGTATGGGCAGAAACTACCCGCCACTACACCTCGGTTTGGGTGATGAAAAATCTAAGATTGCAAATATCTTTAGAGTTATTGGTGCGATCACCGTGTATGCGGTGTCGTTAGATGCGTCTCGACGAGAGCTAGCCGGTAAGTAAATAATCAAGTTAGGGTACAGTAGAAAAATAATTAGGTATCACTGAAAAACTAGAATTTGTACGTGAAAGTTAGGGTTTATATCAAAAAACTCAAATACCCTGTGTCTTACAACCGCAAATATGGTGTTGGCGGATGCGTTTCCTTGAGTTTTTGATATTAGAACTATAAAAACTATATACACTATGTAAAAATAATAAGTAATTGACCAAAAACTATGTTTTCAGTACAAAATACACAGAAACTATTGTTTAGGGTCGATTTTAGAAATATATATGTATATTATAATGAAAACAAAGTCACTTTATATAATGGGGGGGCTAATATTAGACGATAGACACAAAAAGAATTATTGAAATCGAATGTTTGTGGATTGAGATATACGTAATGTATGGGCAGAAACTACCCGCCACTACACCTCGGTTTGGGTGATGAAAAATCTAAGATTGCAAATATCTTTAGAGTTATTGGTGCGATCACCGTGTATGCGGTGTCGTTAGATGCGTCTCGACGAGAGCTAGCCGGTAAGTAAATAATCAAGTTAGGGTACAGTAGAAAAATAATTAGGTATCACTGAAAAACTAGAATTTGTACGTGAAAGTTAGGGTTTATATCAAAAAACTCAAATACCCTGTGTCTTACAACCGCAAATATGGTGTTGGCGGATGCGTTTCCTTGAGTTTTTGATATTAGAACTATAAAAACTATATACACTATGTAAAAATAATAAGTAATTGACCAAAAACTATGTTTTCAGTACAAAATACACAGAAACTATTGTTTAGGGTCGATTTTAGAAATATATATGTATATTATAATGAAAACAAAGTCACTTTATATAATGGGGGGCTAATATTAGACGATAGACACAAAAAGAATTATTGAAATCGAATGTTTGTGGATTGAGATATACGTAATGTATGGGCAGAAACTACCCGCCACTACACCTCGGTTTGGGTGATGAAAAATCTAAGATTGCAAATATCTTTAGAGTTATTGGTGCGATCACCGTGTATGCGGTGTCGTTAGATGCGTCTCGACGAGAGCTAGCCGGTAAGTAAATAATCAAGTTAGGGTACAGTAGAAAAATAATTAGGTATCACTGAAAAACTAGAATTTGTACGTGAAAGTTAGGGTTTATATCAAAAAACTCAAATACCCTGTGTCTTACAACCGCAAATATGGTGTTGGCGGATGCGTTTCCTTGAGTTTTTGATATTAGAACTATAAAAACTATATACACTATGTAAAAATAATAAGTTAATTGACCAAAAACTATGTTTTCAGTACAAAATACACAGAAACTATTGTTTAGGGTCGATTTTAGAAATATATATGTATATTATAATGAAAACAAAGTCACTTTATATAATGGGGGGCTAATATTAGACGATAGACACAAAAAGAATTATTGAAATCGAATGTTTGTGGATTGAGAATATACGTAATGTATGGGCAGAAACTACCCGCCACTACACCTCGGTTTTGGGTGATGAAAAATCTAAGATTGCAAATATCTTTAGAGTTATTGGTGCGATCACCGTGTATGCGGTGTCGTTAGATTGCGTCTCGACGAGAGCTAGCCGGTAAGTAAATAATCAAGTTAGGGTACAGTAGAAAAATAATTAGGTATCACTGAAAAACTAGAATTTGTACGTGAAAGTTAGGGTTTATATCAAAAAACTCAAATACCCTGTGTCTTACAACCGCAAATATGGTGTTGGCGGATGCGTTTCCTTGAGTTTTTGATATTAGAACTATAAAAACTATATACACTATGTAAAAATAATAAGTAATTGACCAAAAACTATGTTTTCAGTACAAAATACACAGAAACTATTGTTTAGGGTCGATTTTAGAAATATATATGTATATTATAATGAAAACAAAGTCACTTTATATAATGGGGGGCTAATATTAGACGATAGACACAAAAAGAATTATTGAAATCGAATGTTTGTGGATTGAGATATACGTAATGTATGGGCAGAAACTACCCGCCACTACACCTCGGTTTGGGTGATGAAAAATCTAAGATTGCAAATATCTTTAGAGTTATTGGTGCGATCACCGTGTATGCGGTGTCGTTAGATGCGTCTCGACGAGAGCTAGCCGGTAAGTAAATAATCAAGTTAGGGTACAGTAGAAAAATAATTAGGTATCACTGAAAAACTAGAATTTGTAGGTGAAAGTTAGGGTTTATATCAAAAAACTCAAATACCCTGTGTCTTACAACCGCAAATATGGTGTTGGCGGATGCGTTTCCTTGAGTTTTTGATATTAGAACTATAAAAACTATATACACTATGTAAAAATAATAAGTAATTGACCAAAAACTATGTTTTCAGTACAAAATACACAGAAACTATTGTTTAGGGTCGATTTTAGAAATATATATGTATATTATAATGAAAACAAAGTCACTTTATATAATGGGGGGGCTAATATTAGACGATAGACACAAAAAGAATTATTGAAATCGAATGTTTGTGGATTGAGATATACGTAATGTATGGGCAGAAACTACCCGCCACTACACCTCGGTTTGGGTGATGAAAAATCTAAGATTGCAAATATCTTTAGAGTTATTGGTGCGATCACCGTGTATGCGGTGTCGTTAGATGCGTCTCGACGAGAGCTAGCCGGTAAGTAAATAATCAAGTTAGGGTACAGTAGAAAAATAATTAGGTATCACTGAAAAACTAGAATTTGTACGTGAAAGTTAGGGTTTATATCAAAAAACTCAAATACCCTGTGTCTTACAACCGCAAATATGGTGTTGGCGGATGCGTTTCCTTGAGTTTTTGATATTAGAACTATAAAAACTATATACACTATGTAAAAATAATAAGTAATTGACCAAAAACTATGTTTTCAGTACAAAATACACAGAAACTATTGTTTAGGGTCGATTTTAGAAATATATATGTATATTATAATGAAAACAAAGTCACTTTATATAATGGGGGGCTAATATTAGACGATAGACACAAAAAGAATTATTGAAATCGAATGTTTGTGGATTGAGATATACGTAATGTATGGGCAGAAACTACCCGCCACTACACCTCGGTTTGGGTGATGAAAAATCTAAGATTGCAAATATCTTTAGAGTTATTGGTGCGATCACCGTGTATGCGGTGTCGTTAGATGCGTCTCGACGAGAGCTAGCCGGTAAGTAAATAATCAAGTTAGGGTACAGTAGAAAAATAATTAGGTATCACTGAAAAACTAGAATTTGTACGTGAAAGTTAGGGTTTATATCAAAAAACTCAAATACCCTGTGTCTTACAACCGCAAATATGGTGTTGGCGGATGCGTTTCCTTGAGTTTTTGATATTAGAACTATAAAAACTATATACACTATGTAAAAATAATAAGTAATTGACCAAAAACTATGTTTTCAGTACAAAATACACAGAAACTATTGTTTAGGGTCGATTTTAGAAATATATATGTATATTATAATGAAAACAAAGTCACTTTATATAATGGGGGGCTAATATTAGACGATAGACACAAAAAGAATTATTGAAATCGAATGTTTGTGGATTGAGATATACGTAATGTATGGGCAGAAACTACCCGCCACTACACCTCGGTTTGGGTGATGAAAAATCTAAGATTGCAAATATCTTTAGAGTTATTGGTGCGATCACCGTGTATGCGGTGTCGTTAGATGCGTCTCGACGAGAGCTAGCCGGTAAGTAAATAATCAAGTTAGGGTACAGTAGAAAAATAATTAGGTATCACTGAAAAACTAGAATTTGTACGTGAAAGTTAGGGTTTATATCAAAAAACTCAAATACCCTGTGTCTTACAACCGCAAATATGGTGTTGGCGGATGCGTTTCCTTGAGTTTTTGATATTAGAACTATAAAAACTATATACACTATGTAAAAATAATAAGTAATTGACCAAAAACTATGTTTTCAGTACAAAATACACAGAAACTATTGTTTAGGGTCGATTTTAGAAATATATATGTATATTATAATGAAAACAAAGTCACTTTATATAATGGGGGGCTAATATTAGACGATAGACACAAAAAGAATTATTGAAATCGAATGTTTGTGGATTGAGATATACGTAATGTATGGGCAGAAACTACCCGCCACTACACCTCGGTTTGGGTGATGAAAAATCTAAGATTGCAAATATCTTTAGAGTTATTGGTGCGATCACCGTGTATGCGGTGTCGTTAGATGCGTCTCGACGAGAGCTAGCCGGTAAGTAAATAATCAAGTTAGGGTACAGTAGAAAAATAATTAGGTATCACTGAAAAACTAGAATTTGTAGGTGAAAGTTAGGGTTTATATCAAAAAACTCAAATACCCTGTGTCTTACAACCGCAAATATGGTGTTGGCGGATGCGTTTCCTTGAGTTTTTGATATTAGAACTATAAAAACTATATACACTATGTAAAAATAATAAGTAATTGACCAAAAACTATGTTTTCAGTACAAAATACACAGAAACTATTGTTTAGGGTCGATTTTAGAAATATATATGTATATTATAATGAAAACAAAGTCACTTTATATAATGGGGGGCTAATATTAGACGATAGACACAAAAAGAATTATTGAAATCGAATGTTTGTGGATTGAGATATACGTAATGTATGGGCAGAAACTACCCGCCACTACACCTCGGTTTGGGTGATGAAAAATCTAAGATTGCAAATATCTTTAGAGTTATTGGTGCGATCACCGTGTATGCGGTGTCGTTAGATGCGTCTCGACGAGAGCTAGCCGGTAAGTAAATAATCAAGTTAGGGTACAGTAGAAAAATAATTAGGTATCACTGAAAAACTAGAATTTGTACGTGAAAGTTAGGGTTTATATCAAAAAACTCAAATACCCTGTGTCTTACAACCGCAAATATGGTGTTGGCGGATGCGTTTCCTTGAGTTTTTGATATTAGAACTATAAAAACTATATACACTATGTAAAAATAATAAGTAATTGACCAAAAACTATGTTTTCAGTACAAAATACACAGAAACTATTGTTTAGGGTCGATTTTAGAAATATATATGTATATTATAATGAAAACAAAGTCACTTTATATAATGGGGGGCTAATATTAGACGATAGACACAAAAAGAATTATTGAAATCGAATGTTTGTGGATTGAGATATACGTAATGTATGGGCAGAAACTACCCGCCACTACACCTCGGTTTGGGTGATGAAAAATCTAAGATTGCAAATATCTTTAGAGTTATTGGTGCGATCACCGTGTATGCGGTGTCGTTAGATGCGTCTCGACGAGAGCTAGCCGGTAAGTAAATAATCAAGTTAGGGTACAGTAGAAAAATAATTAGGTATCACTGAAAAACTAGAATTTGTAGGTGAAAGTTAGGGTTTATATCAAAAAACTCAAATACCCTGTGTCTTACAACCGCAAATATGGTGTTGGCGGATGCGTTTCCTTGAGTTTTTGATATTAGAACTATAAAAACTATATACACTATGTAAAAATAATAAGTAATTGACCAAAAACTATGTTTTCAGTACAAAATACACAGAAACTATTGTTTAGGGTCGATTTTAGAAATATATATGTATATTATAATGAAAACAAAGTCACTTTATATAATGGGGGGCTAATATTAGACGATAGACACAAAAAGAATTATTGAAATCGAATGTTTGTGGATTGAGATATACGTAATGTATGGGCAGAAACTACCCGCCACTACACCTCGGTTTGGGTGATGAAAAATCTAAGATTGCAAATATCTTTAGAGTTATTGGTGCGATCACCGTGTATGCGGTGTCGTTAGATGCGTCTCGACGAGAGCTAGCCGGTAAGTAAATAATCAAGTTAGGGTACAGTAGAAAAATAATTAGGTATCACTGAAAAACTAGAATTTGTACGTGAAAGTTAGGGTTTATATCAAAAAACTCAAATACCCTGTGTCTTACAACCGCAAATATGGTGTTGGCGGATGCGTTTCCTTGAGTTTTTGATATTAGAACTATAAAAACTATATACACTATGTAAAAATAATAAGTAATTGACCAAAAACTATGTTTTCAGTACAAAATACACAGAAACTATTGTTTAGGGTCGATTTTAGAAATATATATGTATATTATAATGAAAACAAAGTCACTTTATATAATGGGGGGCTAATATTAGACGATAGACACAAAAAGAATTATTGAAATCGAATGTTTGTGGATTGAGATATACGTAATGTATGGGCAGAAACTACCCGCCACTACACCTCGGTTTGGGTGATGAAAAATCTAAGATTGCAAATATCTTTAGAGTTATTGGTGCGATCACCGTGTATGCGGTGTCGTTAGATGCGTCTCGACGAGAGCTAGCCGGTAAGTAAATAATCAAGTTAGGGTACAGTAGAAAAATAATTAGGTATCACTGAAAAACTAGAATTTGTAGGTGAAAGTTAGGGTTTATATCAAAAAACTCAAATACCCTGTGTCTTACAACCGCAAATATGGTGTTGGCGGATGCGTTTCCTTGAGTTTTTGATATTAGAACTATAAAAACTATATACACTATGTAAAAATAATAAGTAATTGACCAAAAACTATGTTTTCAGTACAAAATACACAGAAACTATTGTTTAGGGTCGATTTTAGAAATATATATGTATATTATAATGAAAACAAAGTCACTTTATATAATGGGGGGCTAATATTAGACGATAGACACAAAAAGAATTATTGAAATCGAATGTTTGTGGATTGAGATATACGTAATGTATGGGCAGAAACTACCCGCCACTACACCTCGGTTTGGGTGATGAAAAATCTAAGATTGCAAATATCTTTAGAGTTATTGGTGCGATCACCGTGTATGCGGTGTCGTTAGATGCGTCTCGACGAGAGCTAGCCGGTAAGTAAATAATCAAGTTAGGGTACAGTAGAAAAATAATTAGGTATCACTGAAAAACTAGAATTTGTACGTGAAAGTTAGGGTTTATATCAAAAAACTCAAATACCCTGTGTCTTACAACCGCAAATATGGTGTTGGCGGATGCGTTTCCTTGAGTTTTTGATATTAGAACTATAAAAACTATATACACTATGTAAAAATAATAAGTAATTGACCAAAAACTATGTTTTCAGTACAAAATACACAGAAACTATTGTTTAGGGTCGATTTTAGAAATATATATGTATATTATAATGAAAACAAAGTCACTTTATATAATGGGGGGCTAATATTAGACGATAGACACAAAAAGAATTATTGAAATCGAATGTTTGTGGATTGAGATATACGTAATGTATGGGCAGAAACTACCCGCCACTACACCTCGGTTTGGGTGATGAAAAATCTAAGATTGCAAATATCTTTAGAGTTATTGGTGCGATCACCGTGTATGCGGTGTCGTTAGATGCGTCTCGACGAGAGCTAGCCGGTAAGTAAATAATCAAGTTAGGGTACAGTAGAAAAATAATTAGGTATCACTGAAAAACTAGAATTTGTACGTGAAAGTTAGGGTTTATATCAAAAAACTCAAATACCCTGTGTCTTACAACCGCAAATATGGTGTTGGCGGATGCGTTTCCTTGAGTTTTTGATATTAGAACTATAAAAACTATATACACTATGTAAAAATAATAAGTAATTGACCAAAAACTATGTTTTCAGTACAAAATACACAGAAACTATTGTTTAGGGTCGATTTTAGAAATATATATGTATATTATAATGAAAACAAAGTCACTTTATATAATGGGGGGCTAATATTAGACGATAGACACAAAAAGAATTATTGAAATCGAATGTTTGTGGATTGAGATATACGTAATGTATGGGCAGAAACTACCCGCCACTACACCTCGGTTTGGGTGATGAAAAATCTAAGATTGCAAATATCTTTAGAGTTATTGGTGCGATCACCGTGTATGCGGTGTCGTTAGATGCGTCTCGACGAGAGCTAGCCGGTAAGTAAATAATCAAGTTAGGGTACAGTAGAAAAATAATTAGGTATCACTGAAAAACTAGAATTTGTAGGTGAAAGTTAGGGTTTATATCAAAAAACTCAAATACCCTGTGTCTTACAACCGCAAATATGGTGTTGGCGGATGCGTTTCCTTGAGTTTTTGATATTAGAACTATAAAAACTATATACACTATGTAAAAATAATAAGTAATTGACCAAAAACTATGTTTTCAGTACAAAATACACAGAAACTATTGTTTAGGGTCGATTTTAGAAATATATATGTATATTATAATGAAAACAAAGTCACTTTATATAATGGGGGGCTAATATTAGACGATAGACACAAAAAGAATTATTGAAATCGAATGTTTGTGGATTGAGATATACGTAATGTATGGGCAGAAACTACCCGCGACTACACCTCGGTTTGGGTGATGAAAAATCTAAGATTGCAAATATCTTTAGAGTTATTGGTGCGATCACCGTGTATGCGGTGTCGTTAGATGCGTCTCGACGAGAGCTAGCCGGTAAGTAAATAATCAAGTTAGGGTACAGTAGAAAAATAATTAGGTATCACTGAAAAACTAGAATTTGTACGTGAAAGTTAGGGTTTATATCAAAAAACTCAAATACCCTGTGTCTTACAACCGCAAATATGGTGTTGGCGGATGCGTTTCCTTGAGTTTTTGATATTAGAACTATAAAAACTATATACACTATGTAAAAATAATAAGTAATTGACCAAAAACTATGTTTTCAGTACAAAATACACAGAAACTATTGTTTAGGGTCGATTTTAGAAATATATATGTATATTATAATGAAAACAAAGTCACTTTATATAATGGGGGGCTAATATTAGACGATAGACACAAAAAGAATTATTGAAATCGAATGTTTGTGGATTGAGATATACGTAATGTATGGGCAGAAACTACCCGCCACTACACCTCGGTTTGGGTGATGAAAAATCTAAGATTGCAAATATCTTTAGAGTTATTGGTGCGATCACCGTGTATGCGGTGTCGTTAGATGCGTCTCGACGAGAGCTAGCCGGTAAGTAAATAATCAAGTTAGGGTACAGTAGAAAAATAATTAGGTATCACTGAAAAACTAGAATTTGTACGTGAAAGTTAGGGTTTATATCAAAAAACTCAAATACCCTGTGTCTTACAACCGCAAATATGGTGTTGGCGGATGCGTTTCCTTGAGTTTTTGATATTAGAACTATAAAAACTATATACACTATGTAAAAATAATAAGTAATTGACCAAAAACTATGTTTTCAGTACAAAATACACAGAAACTATTGTTTAGGGTCGATTTTAGAAATATATATGTATATTATAATGAAAACAAAGTCACTTTATATAATGGGGGGCTAATATTAGACGATAGACACAAAAAGAATTATTGAAATCGAATGTTTGTGGATTGAGATATACGTAATGTATGGGCAGAAACTACCCGCCACTACACCTCGGTTTGGGTGATGAAAAATCTAAGATTGCAAATATCTTTAGAGTTATTGGTGCGATCACCGTGTATGCGGTGTCGTTAGATGCGTCTCGACGAGAGCTAGCCGGTAAGTAAATAATCAAGTTAGGGTACAGTAGAAAAATAATTAGGTATCACTGAAAAACTAGAATTTGTACGTGAAAGTTAGGGTTTATATCAAAAAACTCAAATACCCTGTGTCTTACAACCGCAAATATGGTGTTGGCGGATGCGTTTCCTTGAGTTTTTGATATTAGAACTATAAAAACTATATACACTATGTAAAAATAATAAGTAATTGACCAAAAACTATGTTTTCAGTACAAAATACACAGAAACTATTGTTTAGGGTCGATTTTAGAAATATATATGTATATTATAATGAAAACAAAGTCACTTTATATAATGGGGGGCTAATATTAGACGATAGACACAAAAAGAATTATTGAAATCGAATGTTTGTGGATTGAGATATACGTAATGTATGGGCAGAAACTACCCGCCACTACACCTCGGTTTGGGTGATGAAAAATCTAAGATTGCAAATATCTTTAGAGTTATTGGTGCGATCACCGTGTATGCGGTGTCGTTAGATGCGTCTCGACGAGAGCTAGCCGGTAAGTAAATAATCAAGTTAGGGTACAGTAGAAAAATAATTAGGTATCACTGAAAAACTAGAATTTGTACGTGAAAGTTAGGGTTTATATCAAAAAACTCAAATACCCTGTGTCTTACAACCGCAAATATGGTGTTGGCGGATGCGTTTCCTTGAGTTTTTGATATTAGAACTATAAAAACTATATACACTATGTAAAAATAATAAGTAATTGACCAAAAACTATGTTTTCAGTACAAAATACACAGAAACTATTGTTTAGGGTCGATTTTAGAAATATATATGTATATTATAATGAAAACAAAGTCACTTTATATAATGGGGGGCTAATATTAGACGATAGACACAAAAAGAATTATTGAAATCGAATGTTTGTGGATTGAGATATACGTAATGTATGGGCAGAAACTACCCGCCACTACACCTCGGTTTGGGTGATGAAAAATCTAAGATTGCAAATATCTTTAGAGTTATTGGTGCGATCACCGTGTATGCGGTGTCGTTAGATGCGTCTCGACGAGAGCTAGCCGGTAAGTAAATAATCAAGTTAGGGTACAGTAGAAAAATAATTAGGTATCACTGAAAAACTAGAATTTGTAGGTGAAAGTTAGGGTTTATATCAAAAAACTCAAATACCCTGTGTCTTACAACCGCAAATATGGTGTTGGCGGATGCGTTTCCTTGAGTTTTTGATATTAGAACTATAAAAACTATATACACTATGTAAAAATAATAAGTAATTGACCAAAAACTATGTTTTCAGTACAAAATACACAGAAACTATTGTTTAGGGTCGATTTTAGAAATATATATGTATATTATAATGAAAACAAAGTCACTTTATATAATGGGGGGCTAATATTAGACGATAGACACAAAAAGAATTATTGAAATCGAATGTTTGTGGATTGAGATATACGTAATGTATGGGCAGAAACTACCCGCGACTACACCTCGGTTTGGGTGATGAAAAATCTAAGATTGCAAATATCTTTAGAGTTATTGGTGCGATCACCGTGTATGCGGTGTCGTTAGATGCGTCTCGACGAGAGCTAGCCGGTAAGTAAATAATCAAGTTAGGGTACAGTAGAAAAATAATTAGGTATCACTGAAAAACTAGAATTTGTAGGTGAAAGTTAGGGTTTATATCAAAAAACTCAAATACCCTGTGTCTTACAACCGCAAATATGGTGTTGGCGGATGCGTTTCCTTGAGTTTTTGATATTAGAACTATAAAAACTATATACACTATGTAAAAATAATAAGTAATTGACCAAAAACTATGTTTTCAGTACAAAATACACAGAAACTATTGTTTAGGGTCGATTTTAGAAATATATATGTATATTATAATGAAAACAAAGTCACTTTATATAATGGGGGGCTAATATTAGACGATAGACACAAAAAGAATTATTGAAATCGAATGTTTGTGGATTGAGATATACGTAATGTATGGGCAGAAACTACCCGCCACTACACCTCGGTTTGGGTGATGAAAAATCTAAGATTGCAAATATCTTTAGAGTTATTGGTGCGATCACCGTGTATGCGGTGTCGTTAGATGCGTCTCGACGAGAGCTAGCCGGTAAGTAAATAATCAAGTTAGGGTACAGTAGAAAAATAATTAGGTATCACTGAAAAACTAGAATTTGTAGGTGAAAGTTAGGGTTTATATCAAAAAACTCAAATACCCTGTGTCTTACAACCGCAAATATGGTGTTGGCGGATGCGTTTCCTTGAGTTTTTGATATTAGAACTATAAAAACTATATACACTATGTAAAAATAATAAGTAATTGACCAAAAACTATGTTTTCAGTACAAAATACACAGAAACTATTGTTTAGGGTCGATTTTAGAAATATATATGTATATTATAATGAAAACAAAGTCACTTTATATAATGGGGGGCTAATATTAGACGATAGACACAAAAAGAATTATTGAAATCGAATGTTTGTGGATTGAGATATACGTAATGTATGGGCAGAAACTACCCGCCACTACACCTCGGTTTGGGTGATGAAAAATCTAAGATTGCAAATATCTTTAGAGTTATTGGTGCGATCACCGTGTATGCGGTGTCGTTAGATGCGTCTCGACGAGAGCTAGCCGGTAAGTAAATAATCAAGTTAGGGTACAGTAGAAAAATAATTAGGTATCACTGAAAAACTAGAATTTGTACGTGAAAGTTAGGGTTTATATCAAAAAACTCAAATACCCTGTGTCTTACAACCGCAAATATGGTGTTGGCGGATGCGTTTCCTTGAGTTTTTGATATTAGAACTATAAAAACTATATACACTATGTAAAAATAATAAGTAATTGACCAAAAACTATGTTTTCAGTACAAAATACACAGAAACTATTGTTTAGGGTCGATTTTAGAAATATATATGTATATTATAATGAAAACAAAGTCACTTTATATAATGGGGGGCTAATATTAGACGATAGACACAAAAAGAATTATTGAAATCGAATGTTTGTGGATTGAGATATACGTAATGTATGGGCAGAAACTACCCGCCACTACACCTCGGTTTGGGTGATGAAAAATCTAAGATTGCAAATATCTTTAGAGTTATTGGTGCGATCACCGTGTATGCGGTGTCGTTAGATGCGTCTCGACGAGAGCTAGCCGGTAAGTAAATAATCAAGTTAGGGTACAGTAGAAAAATAATTAGGTATCACTGAAAAACTAGAATTTGTACGTGAAAGTTAGGGTTTATATCAAAAAACTCAAATACCCTGTGTCTTACAACCGCAAATATGGTGTTGGCGGATGCGTTTCCTTGAGTTTTTGATATTAGAACTATAAAAACTATATACACTATGTAAAAATAATAAGTAATTGACCAAAAACTATGTTTTCAGTACAAAATACACAGAAACTATTGTTTAGGGTCGATTTTAGAAATATATATGTATATTATAATGAAAACAAAGTCACTTTATATAATGGGGGGCTAATATTAGACGATAGACACAAAAAGAATTATTGAAATCGAATGTTTGTGGATTGAGATATACGTAATGTATGGGCAGAAACTACCCGCCACTACACCTCGGTTTGGGTGATGAAAAATCTAAGATTGCAAATATCTTTAGAGTTATTGGTGCGATCACCGTGTATGCGGTGTCGTTAGATGCGTCTCGACGAGAGCTAGCCGGTAAGTAAATAATCAAGTTAGGGTACAGTAGAAAAATAATTAGGTATCACTGAAAAACTAGAATTTGTACGTGAAAGTTAGGGTTTATATCAAAAAACTCAAATACCCTGTGTCTTACAACCGCAAATATGGTGTTGGCGGATGCGTTTCCTTGAGTTTTTGATATTAGAACTATAAAAACTATATACACTATGTAAAAATAATAAGTAATTGACCAAAAACTATGTTTTCAGTACAAAATACACAGAAACTATTGTTTAGGGTCGATTTTAGAAATATATATGTATATTATAATGAAAACAAAGTCACTTTATATAATGGGGGGCTAATATTAGACGATAGACACAAAAAGAATTATTGAAATCGAATGTTTGTGGATTGAGATATACGTAATGTATGGGCAGAAACTACCCGCCACTACACCTCGGTTTGGGTGATGAAAAATCTAAGATTGCAAATATCTTTAGAGTTATTGGTGCGATCACCGTGTATGCGGTGTCGTTAGATGCGTCTCGACGAGAGCTAGCCGGTAAGTAAATAATCAAGTTAGGGTACAGTAGAAAAATAATTAGGTATCACTGAAAAACTAGAATTTGTAGGTGAAAGTTAGGGTTTATATCAAAAAACTCAAATACCCTGTGTCTTACAACCGCAAATATGGTGTTGGCGGATGCGTTTCCTTGAGTTTTTGATATTAGAACTATAAAAACTATATACACTATGTAAAAATAATAAGTAATTGACCAAAAACTATGTTTTCAGTACAAAATACACAGAAACTATTGTTTAGGGTCGATTTTAGAAATATATATGTATATTATAATGAAAACAAAGTCACTTTATATAATGGGGGGCTAATATTAGACGATAGACACAAAAAGAATTATTGAAATCGAATGTTTGTGGATTGAGATATACGTAATGTATGGGCAGAAACTACCCGCGACTACACCTCGGTTTGGGTGATGAAAAATCTAAGATTGCAAATATCTTTAGAGTTATTGGTGCGATCACCGTGTATGCGGTGTCGTTAGATGCGTCTCGACGAGAGCTAGCCGGTAAGTAAATAATCAAGTTAGGGTACAGTAGAAAAATAATTAGGTATCACTGAAAAACTAGAATTTGTAGGTGAAAGTTAGGGTTTATATCAAAAAACTCAAATACCCTGTGTCTTACAACCGCAAATATGGTGTTGGCGGATGCGTTTCCTTGAGTTTTTGATATTAGAACTATAAAAACTATATACACTATGTAAAAATAATAAGTAATTGACCAAAAACTATGTTTTCAGTACAAAATACACAGAAACTATTGTTTAGGGTCGATTTTAGAAATATATATGTATATTATAATGAAAACAAAGTCACTTTATATAATGGGGGGCTAATATTAGACGATAGACACAAAAAGAATTATTGAAATCGAATGTTTGTGGATTGAGATATACGTAATGTATGGGCAGAAACTACCCGCGACTACACCTCGGTTTGGGTGATGAAAAATCTAAGATTGCAAATATCTTTAGAGTTATTGGTGCGATCACCGTGTATGCGGTGTCGTTAGATGCGTCTCGACGAGAGCTAGCCGGTAAGTAAATAATCAAGTTAGGGTACAGTAGAAAAATAATTAGGTATCACTGAAAAACTAGAATTTGTAGGTGAAAGTTAGGGTTTATATCAAAAAACTCAAATACCCTGTGTCTTACAACCGCAAATATGGTGTTGGCGGATGCGTTTCCTTGAGTTTTTGATATTAGAACTATAAAAACTATATACACTATGTAAAAATAATAAGTAATTGACCAAAAACTATGTTTTCAGTACAAAATACACAGAAACTATTGTTTAGGGTCGATTTTAGAAATATATATGTATATTATAATGAAAACAAAGTCACTTTATATAATGGGGGGCTAATATTAGACGATAGACACAAAAAGAATTATTGAAATCGAATGTTTGTGGATTGAGATATACGTAATGTATGGGCAGAAACTACCCGCCACTACACCTCGGTTTGGGTGATGAAAAATCTAAGATTGCAAATATCTTTAGAGTTATTGGTGCGATCACCGTGTATGCGGTGTCGTTAGATGCGTCTCGACGAGAGCTAGCCGGTAAGTAAATAATCAAGTTAGGGTACAGTAGAAAAATAATTAGGTATCACTGAAAAACTAGAATTTGTACGTGAAAGTTAGGGTTTATATCAAAAAACTCAAATACCCTGTGTCTTACAACCGCAAATATGGTGTTGGCGGATGCGTTTCCTTGAGTTTTTGATATTAGAACTATAAAAACTATATACACTATGTAAAAATAATAAGTAATTGACCAAAAACTATGTTTTCAGTACAAAATACACAGAAACTATTGTTTAGGGTCGATTTTAGA
This sequence comes from Pseudoips prasinana, assembly GCA_951640165.1. Classification (NCBI taxonomy): domain Eukaryota; kingdom Metazoa; phylum Arthropoda; class Insecta; order Lepidoptera; family Nolidae; genus Pseudoips; species Pseudoips prasinana. The sequence goes on from OX621247.1 coordinate 36,894,059, forward strand.
AATATATATGTATATTATAATGAAAACAAAGTCACTTTATATAATGGGGGGCTAATATTAGACGATAGACACAAAAAGAATTATTGAAATCGAATGTTTGTGGATTGAGATATACGTAATGTATGGGCAGAAACTACCCGCCACTACACCTCGGTTTGGGTGATGAAAAATCTAAGATTGCAAATATCTTTAGAGTTATTGGTGCGATCACCGTGTATGCGGTGTCGTTAGATGCGTCTCGACGAGAGCTAGCCGGTAAGTAAATAATCAAGTTAGGGTACAGTAGAAAAATAATTAGGTATCACTGAAAAACTAGAATTTGTACGTGAAAGTTAGGGTTTATATCAAAAAACTCAAATACCCTGTGTCTTACAACCGCAAATATGGTGTTGGCGGATGCGTTTCCTTGAGTTTTTGATATTAGAACTATAAAAACTATATACACTATGTAAAAATAATAAGTAATTGACCAAAAACTATGTTTTCAGTACAAAATACACAGAAACTATTGTTTAGGGTCGATTTTAGAAATATATATGTATATTATAATGAAAACAAAGTCACTTTATATAATGGGGGGCTAATATTAGACGATAGACACAAAAAGAATTATTGAAATCGAATGTTTGTGGATTGAGATATACGTAATGTATGGGCAGAAACTACCCGCCACTACACCTCGGTTTGGGTGATGAAAAATCTAAGATTGCAAATATCTTTAGAGTTATTGGTGCGATCACCGTGTATGCGGTGTCGTTAGATGCGTCTCGACGAGAGCTAGCCGGTAAGTAAATAATCAAGTTAGGGTACAGTAGAAAAATAATTAGGTATCACTGAAAAACTAGAATTTGTACGTGAAAGTTAGGGTTTATATCAAAAAACTCAAATACCCTGTGTCTTACAACCGCAAATATGGTGTTGGCGGATGCGTTTCCTTGAGTTTTTGATATTAGAACTATAAAAACTATATACACTATGTAAAAATAATAAGTAATTGACCAAAAACTATGTTTTCAGTACAAAATACACAGAAACTATTGTTTAGGGTCGATTTTAGAAATATATATGTATATTATAATGAAAACAAAGTCACTTTATATAATGGGGGGCTAATATTAGACGATAGACACAAAAAGAATTATTGAAATCGAATGTTTGTGGATTGAGATATACGTAATGTATGGGCAGAAACTACCCGCCACTACACCTCGGTTTGGGTGATGAAAAATCTAAGATTGCAAATATCTTTAGAGTTATTGGTGCGATCACCGTGTATGCGGTGTCGTTAGATGCGTCTCGACGAGAGCTAGCCGGTAAGTAAATAATCAAGTTAGGGTACAGTAGAAAAATAATTAGGTATCACTGAAAAACTAGAATTTGTAGGTGAAAGTTAGGGTTTATATCAAAAAACTCAAATACCCTGTGTCTTACAACCGCAAATATGGTGTTGGCGGATGCGTTTCCTTGAGTTTTTGATATTAGAACTATAAAAACTATATACACTATGTAAAAATAATAAGTAATTGACCAAAAACTATGTTTTCAGTACAAAATACACAGAAACTATTGTTTAGGGTCGATTTTAGAAATATATATGTATATTATAATGAAAACAAAGTCACTTTATATAATGGGGGGCTAATATTAGACGATAGACACAAAAAGAATTATTGAAATCGAATGTTTGTGGATTGAGATATACGTAATGTATGGGCAGAAACTACCCGCCACTACACCTCGGTTTGGGTGATGAAAAATCTAAGATTGCAAATATCTTTAGAGTTATTGGTGCGATCACCGTGTATGCGGTGTCGTTAGATGCGTCTCGACGAGAGCTAGCCGGTAAGTAAATAATCAAGTTAGGGTACAGTAGAAAAATAATTAGGTATCACTGAAAAACTAGAATTTGTACGTGAAAGTTAGGGTTTATATCAAAAAACTCAAATACCCTGTGTCTTACAACCGCAAATATGGTGTTGGCGGATGCGTTTCCTTGAGTTTTTGATATTAGAACTATAAAAACTATATACACTATGTAAAAATAATAAGTAATTGACCAAAAACTATGTTTTCAGTACAAAATACACAGAAACTATTGTTTAGGGTCGATTTTAGAAATATATATGTATATTATAATGAAAACAAAGTCACTTTATATAATGGGGGGCTAATATTAGACGATAGACACAAAAAGAATTATTGAAATCGAATGTTTGTGGATTGAGATATACGTAATGTATGGGCAGAAACTACCCGCCACTACACCTCGGTTTGGGTGATGAAAAATCTAAGATTGCAAATATCTTTAGAGTTATTGGTGCGATCACCGTGTATGCGGTGTCGTTAGATGCGTCTCGACGAGAGCTAGCCGGTAAGTAAATAATCAAGTTAGGGTACAGTAGAAAAATAATTAGGTATCACTGAAAAACTAGAATTTGTACGTGAAAGTTAGGGTTTATATCAAAAAACTCAAATACCCTGTGTCTTACAACCGCAAATATGGTGTTGGCGGATGCGTTTCCTTGAGTTTTTGATATTAGAACTATAAAAACTATATACACTATGTAAAAATAATAAGTAATTGACCAAAAACTATGTTTTCAGTACAAAATACACAGAAACTATTGTTTAGGGTCGATTTTAGAAATATATATGTATATTATAATGAAAACAAAGTCACTTTATATAATGGGGGGCTAATATTAGACGATAGACACAAAAAGAATTATTGAAATCGAATGTTTGTGGATTGAGATATACGTAATGTATGGGCAGAAACTACCCGCCACTACACCTCGGTTTGGGTGATGAAAAATCTAAGATTGCAAATATCTTTAGAGTTATTGGTGCGATCACCGTGTATGCGGTGTCGTTAGATGCGTCTCGACGAGAGCTAGCCGGTAAGTAAATAATCAAGTTAGGGTACAGTAGAAAAATAATTAGGTATCACTGAAAAACTAGAATTTGTAGGTGAAAGTTAGGGTTTATATCAAAAAACTCAAATACCCTGTGTCTTACAACCGCAAATATGGTGTTGGCGGATGCGTTTCCTTGAGTTTTTGATATTAGAACTATAAAAACTATATACACTATGTAAAAATAATAAGTAATTGACCAAAAACTATGTTTTCAGTACAAAATACACAGAAACTATTGTTTAGGGTCGATTTTAGAAATATATATGTATATTATAATGAAAACAAAGTCACTTTATATAATGGGGGGCTAATATTAGACGATAGACACAAAAAGAATTATTGAAATCGAATGTTTGTGGATTGAGATATACGTAATGTATGGGCAGAAACTACCCGCGACTACACCTCGGTTTGGGTGATGAAAAATCTAAGATTGCAAATATCTTTAGAGTTATTGGTGCGATCACCGTGTATGCGGTGTCGTTAGATGCGTCTCGACGAGAGCTAGCCGGTAAGTAAATAATCAAGTTAGGGTACAGTAGAAAAATAATTAGGTATCACTGAAAAACTAGAATTTGTACGTGAAAGTTAGGGTTTATATCAAAAAACTCAAATACCCTGTGTCTTACAACCGCAAATATGGTGTTGGCGGATGCGTTTCCTTGAGTTTTTGATATTAGAACTATAAAAACTATATACACTATGTAAAAATAATAAGTAATTGACCAAAAACTATGTTTTCAGTACAAAATACACAGAAACTATTGTTTAGGGTCGATTTTAGAAATATATATGTATATTATAATGAAAACAAAGTCACTTTATATAATGGGGGGCTAATATTAGACGATAGACACAAAAAGAATTATTGAAATCGAATGTTTGTGGATTGAGATATACGTAATGTATGGGCAGAAACTACCCGCCACTACACCTCGGTTTGGGTGATGAAAAATCTAAGATTGCAAATATCTTTAGAGTTATTGGTGCGATCACCGTGTATGCGGTGTCGTTAGATGCGTCTCGACGAGAGCTAGCCGGTAAGTAAATAATCAAGTTAGGGTACAGTAGAAAAATAATTAGGTATCACTGAAAAACTAGAATTTGTACGTGAAAGTTAGGGTTTATATCAAAAAACTCAAATACCCTGTGTCTTACAACCGCAAATATGGTGTTGGCGGATGCGTTTCCTTGAGTTTTTGATATTAGAACTATAAAAACTATATACACTATGTAAAAATAATAAGTAATTGACCAAAAACTATGTTTTCAGTACAAAATACACAGAAACTATTGTTTAGGGTCGATTTTAGAAATATATATGTATATTATAATGAAAACAAAGTCACTTTATATAATGGGGGGCTAATATTAGACGATAGACACAAAAAGAATTATTGAAATCGAATGTTTGTGGATTGAGATATACGTAATGTATGGGCAGAAACTACCCGCCACTACACCTCGGTTTGGGTGATGAAAAATCTAAGATTGCAAATATCTTTAGAGTTATTGGTGCGATCACCGTGTATGCGGTGTCGTTAGATGCGTCTCGACGAGAGCTAGCCGGTAAGTAAATAATCAAGTTAGGGTACAGTAGAAAAATAATTAGGTATCACTGAAAAACTAGAATTTGTACGTGAAAGTTAGGGTTTATATCAAAAAACTCAAATACCCTGTGTCTTACAACCGCAAATATGGTGTTGGCGGATGCGTTTCCTTGAGTTTTTGATATTAGAACTATAAAAACTATATACACTATGTAAAAATAATAAGTAATTGACCAAAAACTATGTTTTCAGTACAAAATACACAGAAACTATTGTTTAGGGTCGATTTTAGAAATATATATGTATATTATAATGAAAACAAAGTCACTTTATATAATGGGGGGCTAATATTAGACGATAGACACAAAAAGAATTATTGAAATCGAATGTTTGTGGATTGAGATATACGTAATGTATGGGCAGAAACTACCCGCCACTACACCTCGGTTTGGGTGATGAAAAATCTAAGATTGCAAATATCTTTAGAGTTATTGGTGCGATCACCGTGTATGCGGTGTCGTTAGATGCGTCTCGACGAGAGCTAGCCGGTAAGTAAATAATCAAGTTAGGGTACAGTAGAAAAATAATTAGGTATCACTGAAAAACTAGAATTTGTACGTGAAAGTTAGGGTTTATATCAAAAAACTCAAATACCCTGTGTCTTACAACCGCAAATATGGTGTTGGCGGATGCGTTTCCTTGAGTTTTTGATATTAGAACTATAAAAACTATATACACTATGTAAAAATAATAAGTAATTGACCAAAAACTATGTTTTCAGTACAAAATACACAGAAACTATTGTTTAGGGTCGATTTTAGAAATATATATGTATATTATAATGAAAACAAAGTCACTTTATATAATGGGGGGCTAATATTAGACGATAGACACAAAAAGAATTATTGAAATCGAATGTTTGTGGATTGAGATATACGTAATGTATGGGCAGAAACTACCCGCCACTACACCTCGGTTTGGGTGATGAAAAATCTAAGATTGCAAATATCTTTAGAGTTATTGGTGCGATCACCGTGTATGCGGTGTCGTTAGATGCGTCTCGACGAGAGCTAGCCGGTAAGTAAATAATCAAGTTAGGGTACAGTAGAAAAATAATTAGGTATCACTGAAAAACTAGAATTTGTAGGTGAAAGTTAGGGTTTATATCAAAAAACTCAAATACCCTGTGTCTTACAACCGCAAATATGGTGTTGGCGGATGCGTTTCCTTGAGTTTTTGATATTAGAACTATAAAAACTATATACACTATGTAAAAATAATAAGTAATTGACCAAAAACTATGTTTTCAGTACAAAATACACAGAAACTATTGTTTAGGGTCGATTTTAGAAATATATATGTATATTATAATGAAAACAAAGTCACTTTATATAATGGGGGGCTAATATTAGACGATAGACACAAAAAGAATTATTGAAATCGAATGTTTGTGGATTGAGATATACGTAATGTATGGGCAGAAACTACCCGCGACTACACCTCGGTTTGGGTGATGAAAAATCTAAGATTGCAAATATCTTTAGAGTTATTGGTGCGATCACCGTGTATGCGGTGTCGTTAGATGCGTCTCGACGAGAGCTAGCCGGTAAGTAAATAATCAAGTTAGGGTACAGTAGAAAAATAATTAGGTATCACTGAAAAACTAGAATTTGTAGGTGAAAGTTAGGGTTTATATCAAAAAACTCAAATACCCTGTGTCTTACAACCGCAAATATGGTGTTGGCGGATGCGTTTCCTTGAGTTTTTGATATTAGAACTATAAAAACTATATACACTATGTAAAAATAATAAGTAATTGACCAAAAACTATGTTTTCAGTACAAAATACACAGAAACTATTGTTTAGGGTCGATTTTAGAAATATATATGTATATTATAATGAAAACAAAGTCACTTTATATAATGGGGGGCTAATATTAGACGATAGACACAAAAAGAATTATTGAAATCGAATGTTTGTGGATTGAGATATACGTAATGTATGGGCAGAAACTACCCGCCACTACACCTCGGTTTGGGTGATGAAAAATCTAAGATTGCAAATATCTTTAGAGTTATTGGTGCGATCACCGTGTATGCGGTGTCGTTAGATGCGTCTCGACGAGAGCTAGCCGGTAAGTAAATAATCAAGTTAGGGTACAGTAGAAAAATAATTAGGTATCACTGAAAAACTAGAATTTGTAGGTGAAAGTTAGGGTTTATATCAAAAAACTCAAATACCCTGTGTCTTACAACCGCAAATATGGTGTTGGCGGATGCGTTTCCTTGAGTTTTTGATATTAGAACTATAAAAACTATATACACTATGTAAAAATAATAAGTAATTGACCAAAAACTATGTTTTCAGTACAAAATACACAGAAACTATTGTTTAGGGTCGATTTTAGAAATATATATGTATATTATAATGAAAACAAAGTCACTTTATATAATGGGGGGCTAATATTAGACGATAGACACAAAAAGAATTATTGAAATCGAATGTTTGTGGATTGAGATATACGTAATGTATGGGCAGAAACTACCCGCCACTACACCTCGGTTTGGGTGATGAAAAATCTAAGATTGCAAATATCTTTAGAGTTATTGGTGCGATCACCGTGTATGCGGTGTCGTTAGATGCGTCTCGACGAGAGCTAGCCGGTAAGTAAATAATCAAGTTAGGGTACAGTAGAAAAATAATTAGGTATCACTGAAAAACTAGAATTTGTACGTGAAAGTTAGGGTTTATATCAAAAAACTCAAATACCCTGTGTCTTACAACCGCAAATATGGTGTTGGCGGATGCGTTTCCTTGAGTTTTTGATATTAGAACTATAAAAACTATATACACTATGTAAAAATAATAAGTAATTGACCAAAAACTATGTTTTCAGTACAAAATACACAGAAACTATTGTTTAGGGTCGATTTTAGAAATATATATGTATATTATAATGAAAACAAAGTCACTTTATATAATGGGGGGCTAATATTAGACGATAGACACAAAAAGAATTATTGAAATCGAATGTTTGTGGATTGAGATATACGTAATGTATGGGCAGAAACTACCCGCCACTACACCTCGGTTTGGGTGATGAAAAATCTAAGATTGCAAATATCTTTAGAGTTATTGGTGCGATCACCGTGTATGCGGTGTCGTTAGATGCGTCTCGACGAGAGCTAGCCGGTAAGTAAATAATCAAGTTAGGGTACAGTAGAAAAATAATTAGGTATCACTGAAAAACTAGAATTTGTACGTGAAAGTTAGGGTTTATATCAAAAAACTCAAATACCCTGTGTCTTACAACCGCAAATATGGTGTTGGCGGATGCGTTTCCTTGAGTTTTTGATATTAGAACTATAAAAACTATATACACTATGTAAAAATAATAAGTAATTGACCAAAAACTATGTTTTCAGTACAAAATACACAGAAACTATTGTTTAGGGTCGATTTTAGAAATATATATGTATATTATAATGAAAACAAAGTCACTTTATATAATGGGGGGCTAATATTAGACGATAGACACAAAAAGAATTATTGAAATCGAATGTTTGTGGATTGAGATATACGTAATGTATGGGCAGAAACTACCCGCCACTACACCTCGGTTTGGGTGATGAAAAATCTAAGATTGCAAATATCTTTAGAGTTATTGGTGCGATCACCGTGTATGCGGTGTCGTTAGATGCGTCTCGACGAGAGCTAGCCGGTAAGTAAATAATCAAGTTAGGGTACAGTAGAAAAATAATTAGGTATCACTGAAAAACTAGAATTTGTACGTGAAAGTTAGGGTTTATATCAAAAAACTCAAATACCCTGTGTCTTACAACCGCAAATATGGTGTTGGCGGATGCGTTTCCTTGAGTTTTTGATATTAGAACTATAAAAACTATATACACTATGTAAAAATAATAAGTAATTGACCAAAAACTATGTTTTCAGTACAAAATACACAGAAACTATTGTTTAGGGTCGATTTTAGAAATATATATGTATATTATAATGAAAACAAAGTCACTTTATATAATGGGGGGCTAATATTAGACGATAGACACAAAAAGAATTATTGAAATCGAATGTTTGTGGATTGAGATATACGTAATGTATGGGCAGAAACTACCCGCCACTACACCTCGGTTTGGGTGATGAAAAATCTAAGATTGCAAATATCTTTAGAGTTATTGGTGCGATCACCGTGTATGCGGTGTCGTTAGATGCGTCTCGACGAGAGCTAGCCGGTAAGTAAATAATCAAGTTAGGGTACAGTAGAAAAATAATTAGGTATCACTGAAAAACTAGAATTTGTACGTGAAAGTTAGGGTTTATATCAAAAAACTCAAATACCCTGTGTCTTACAACCGCAAATATGGTGTTGGCGGATGCGTTTCCTTGAGTTTTTGATATTAGAACTATAAAAACTATATACACTATGTAAAAATAATAAGTAATTGACCAAAAACTATGTTTTCAGTACAAAATACACAGAAACTATTGTTTAGGGTCGATTTTAGAAATATATATGTATATTATAATGAAAACAAAGTCACTTTATATAATGGGGGGCTAATATTAGACGATAGACACAAAAAGAATTATTGAAATCGAATGTTTGTGGATTGAGATATACGTAATGTATGGGCAGAAACTACCCGCCACTACACCTCGGTTTGGGTGATGAAAAATCTAAGATTGCAAATATCTTTAGAGTTATTGGTGCGATCACCGTGTATGCGGTGTCGTTAGATGCGTCTCGACGAGAGCTAGCCGGTAAGTAAATAATCAAGTTAGGGTACAGTAGAAAAATAATTAGGTATCACTGAAAAACTAGAATTTGTACGTGAAAGTTAGGGTTTATATCAAAAAACTCAAATACCCTGTGTCTTACAACCGCAAATATGGTGTTGGCGGATGCGTTTCCTTGAGTTTTTGATATTAGAACTATAAAAACTATATACACTATGTAAAAATAATAAGTAATTGACCAAAAACTATGTTTTCAGTACAAAATACACAGAAACTATTGTTTAGGGTCGATTTTAGAAATATATATGTATATTATAATGAAAACAAAGTCACTTTATATAATGGGGGGCTAATATTAGACGATAGACACAAAAAGAATTATTGAAATCGAATGTTTGTGGATTGAGATATACGTAATGTATGGGCAGAAACTACCCGCCACTACACCTCGGTTTGGGTGATGAAAAATCTAAGATTGCAAATATCTTTAGAGTTATTGGTGCGATCACCGTGTATGCGGTGTCGTTAGATGCGTCTCGACGAGAGCTAGCCGGTAAGTAAATAATCAAGTTAGGGTACAGTAGAAAAATAATTAGGTATCACTGAAAAACTAGAATTTGTAGGTGAAAGTTAGGGTTTATATCAAAAAACTCAAATACCCTGTGTCTTACAACCGCAAATATGGTGTTGGCGGATGCGTTTCCTTGAGTTTTTGATATTAGAACTATAAAAACTATATACACTATGTAAAAATAATAAGTAATTGACCAAAAACTATGTTTTCAGTACAAAATACACAGAAACTATTGTTTAGGGTCGATTTTAGAAATATATATGTATATTATAATGAAAACAAAGTCACTTTATATAATGGGGGGCTAATATTAGACGATAGACACAAAAAGAATTATTGAAATCGAATGTTTGTGGATTGAGATATACGTAATGTATGGGCAGAAACTACCCGCGACTACACCTCGGTTTGGGTGATGAAAAATCTAAGATTGCAAATATCTTTAGAGTTATTGGTGCGATCACCGTGTATGCGGTGTCGTTAGATGCGTCTCGACGAGAGCTAGCCGGTAAGTAAATAATCAAGTTAGGGTACAGTAGAAAAATAATTAGGTATCACTGAAAAACTAGAATTTGTAGGTGAAAGTTAGGGTTTATATCAAAAAACTCAAATACCCTGTGTCTTACAACCGCAAATATGGTGTTGGCGGATGCGTTTCCTTGAGTTTTTGATATTAGAACTATAAAAACTATATACACTATGTAAAAATAATAAGTAATTGACCAAAAACTATGTTTTCAGTACAAAATACACAGAAACTATTGTTTAGGGTCGATTTTAGAAATATATATGTATATTATAATGAAAACAAAGTCACTTTATATAATGGGGGGCTAATATTAGACGATAGACACAAAAAGAATTATTGAAATCGAATGTTTGTGGATTGAGATATACGTAATGTATGGGCAGAAACTACCCGCGACTACACCTCGGTTTGGGTGATGAAAAATCTAAGATTGCAAATATCTTTAGAGTTATTGGTGCGATCACCGTGTATGCGGTGTCGTTAGATGCGTCTCGACGAGAGCTAGCCGGTAAGTAAATAATCAAGTTAGGGTACAGTAGAAAAATAATTAGGTATCACTGAAAAACTAGAATTTGTAGGTGAAAGTTAGGGTTTATATCAAAAAACTCAAATACCCTGTGTCTTACAACCGCAAATATGGTGTTGGCGGATGCGTTTCCTTGAGTTTTTGATATTAGAACTATAAAAACTATATACACTATGTAAAAATAATAAGTAATTGACCAAAAACTATGTTTTCAGTACAAAATACACAGAAACTATTGTTTAGGGTCGATTTTAGAAATATATATGTATATTATAATGAAAACAAAGTCACTTTATATAATGGGGGGCTAATATTAGACGATAGACACAAAAAGAATTATTGAAATCGAATGTTTGTGGATTGAGATATACGTAATGTATGGGCAGAAACTACCCGCCACTACACCTCGGTTTGGGTGATGAAAAATCTAAGATTGCAAATATCTTTAGAGTTATTGGTGCGATCACCGTGTATGCGGTGTCGTTAGATGCGTCTCGACGAGAGCTAGCCGGTAAGTAAATAATCAAGTTAGGGTACAGTAGAAAAATAATTAGGTATCACTGAAAAACTAGAATTTGTACGTGAAAGTTAGGGTTTATATCAAAAAACTCAAATACCCTGTGTCTTACAACCGCAAATATGGTGTTGGCGGATGCGTTTCCTTGAGTTTTTGATATTAGAACTATAAAAACTATATACACTATGTAAAAATAATAAGTAATTGACCAAAAACTATGTTTTCAGTACAAAATACACAGAAACTATTGTTTAGGGTCGATTTTAGAAATATATATGTATATTATAATGAAAACAAAGTCACTTTATATAATGGGGGGCTAATATTAGACGATAGACACAAAAAGAATTATTGAAATCGAATGTTTGTGGATTGAGATATACGTAATGTATGGGCAGAAACTACCCGCCACTACACCTCGGTTTGGGTGATGAAAAATCTAAGATTGCAAATATCTTTAGAGTTATTGGTGCGATCACCGTGTATGCGGTGTCGTTAGATGCGTCTCGACGAGAGCTAGCCGGTAAGTAAATAATCAAGTTAGGGTACAGTAGAAAAATAATTAGGTATCACTGAAAAACTAGAATTTGTACGTGAAAGTTAGGGTTTATATCAAAAAACTCAAATACCCTGTGTCTTACAACCGCAAATATGGTGTTGGCGGATGCGTTTCCTTGAGTTTTTGATATTAGAACTATAAAAACTATATACACTATGTAAAAATAATAAGTAATTGACCAAAAACTATGTTTTCAGTACAAAATACACAGAAACTATTGTTTAGGGTCGATTTTAGAAATATATATGTATATTATAATGAAAACAAAGTCACTTTATATAATGGGGGGCTAATATTAGACGATAGACACAAAAAGAATTATTGAAATCGAATGTTTGTGGATTGAGATATACGTAATGTATGGGCAGAAACTACCCGCCACTACACCTCGGTTTGGGTGATGAAAAATCTAAGATTGCAAATATCTTTAGAGTTATTGGTGCGATCACCGTGTATGCGGTGTCGTTAGATGCGTCTCGACGAGAGCTAGCCGGTAAGTAAATAATCAAGTTAGGGTACAGTAGAAAAATAATTAGGTATCACTGAAAAACTAGAATTTGTACGTGAAAGTTAGGGTTTATATCAAAAAACTCAAATACCCTGTGTCTTACAACCGCAAATATGGTGTTGGCGGATGCGTTTCCTTGAGTTTTTGATATTAGAACTATAAAAACTATATACACTATGTAAAAATAATAAGTAATTGACCAAAAACTATGTTTTCAGTACAAAATACACAGAAACTATTGTTTAGGGTCGATTTTAGAAATATATATGTATATTATAATGAAAACAAAGTCACTTTATATAATGGGGGGCTAATATTAGACGATAGACACAAAAAGAATTATTGAAATCGAATGTTTGTGGATTGAGATATACGTAATGTATGGGCAGAAACTACCCGCCACTACACCTCGGTTTGGGTGATGAAAAATCTAAGATTGCAAATATCTTTAGAGTTATTGGTGCGATCACCGTGTATGCGGTGTCGTTAGATGCGTCTCGACGAGAGCTAGCCGGTAAGTAAATAATCAAGTTAGGGTACAGTAGAAAAATAATTAGGTATCACTGAAAAACTAGAATTTGTAGGTGAAAGTTAGGGTTTATATCAAAAAACTCAAATACCCTGTGTCTTACAACCGCAAATATGGTGTTGGCGGATGCGTTTCCTTGAGTTTTTGATATTAGAACTATAAAAACTATATACACTATGTAAAAATAATAAGTAATTGACCAAAAACTATGTTTTCAGTACAAAATACACAGAAACTATTGTTTAGGGTCGATTTTAGAAATATATATGTATATTATAATGAAAACAAAGTCACTTTATATAATGGGGGGCTAATATTAGACGATAGACACAAAAAGAATTATTGAAATCGAATGTTTGTGGATTGAGATATACGTAATGTATGGGCAGAAACTACCCGCCACTACACCTCGGTTTGGGTGATGAAAAATCTAAGATTGCAAATATCTTTAGAGTTATTGGTGCGATCACCGTGTATGCGGTGTCGTTAGATGCGTCTCGACGAGAGCTAGCCGGTAAGTAAATAATCAAGTTAGGGTACAGTAGAAAAATAATTAGGTATCACTGAAAAACTAGAATTTGTAGGTGAAAGTTAGGGTTTATATCAAAAAACTCAAATACCCTGTGTCTTACAACCGCAAATATGGTGTTGGCGGATGCGTTTCCTTGAGTTTTTGATATTAGAACTATAAAAACTATATACACTATGTAAAAATAATAAGTAATTGACCAAAAACTATGTTTTCAGTACAAAATACACAGAAACTATTGTTTAGGGTCGATTTTAGAAATATATATGTATATTATAATGAAAACAAAGTCACTTTATATAATGGGGGGCTAATATTAGACGATAGACACAAAAAGAATTATTGAAATCGAATGTTTGTGGATTGAGATATACGTAATGTATGGGCAGAAACTACCCGCCACTACACCTCGGTTTGGGTGATGAAAAATCTAAGATTGCAAATATCTTTAGAGTTATTGGTGCGATCACCGTGTATGCGGTGTCGTTAGATGCGTCTCGACGAGAGCTAGCCGGTAAGTAAATAATCAAGTTAGGGTACAGTAGAAAAATAATTAGGTATCACTGAAAAACTAGAATTTGTAGGTGAAAGTTAGGGTTTATATCAAAAAACTCAAATACCCTGTGTCTTACAACCGCAAATATGGTGTTGGCGGATGCGTTTCCTTGAGTTTTTGATATTAGAACTATAAAAACTATATACACTATGTAAAAATAATAAGTAATTGACCAAAAACTATGTTTTCAGTACAAAATACACAGAAACTATTGTTTAGGGTCGATTTTAGAAATATATATGTATATTATAATGAAAACAAAGTCACTTTATATAATGGGGGGCTAATATTAGACGATAGACACAAAAAGAATTATTGAAATCGAATGTTTGTGGATTGAGATATACGTAATGTATGGGCAGAAACTACCCGCCACTACACCTCGGTTTGGGTGATGAAAAATCTAAGATTGCAAATATCTTTAGAGTTATTGGTGCGATCACCGTGTATGCGGTGTCGTTAGATGCGTCTCGACGAGAGCTAGCCGGTAAGTAAATAATCAAGTTAGGGTACAGTAGAAAAATAATTAGGTATCACTGAAAAACTAGAATTTGTACGTGAAAGTTAGGGTTTATATCAAAAAACTCAAATACCCTGTGTCTTACAACCGCAAATATGGTGTTGGCGGATGCGTTTCCTTGAGTTTTTGATATTAGAACTATAAAAACTATATACACTATGTAAAAATAATAAGTAATTGACCAAAAACTATGTTTTCAGTACAAAATACACAGAAACTATTGTTTAGGGTCGATTTTAGAAATATATATGTATATTATAATGAAAACAAAGTCACTTTATATAATGGGGGGCTAATATTAGACGATAGACACAAAAAGAATTATTGAAATCGAATGTTTGTGGATTGAGATATACGTAATGTATGGGCAGAAACTACCCGCCACTACACCTCGGTTTGGGTGATGAAAAATCTAAGATTGCAAATATCTTTAGAGTTATTGGTGCGATCACCGTGTATGCGGTGTCGTTAGATGCGTCTCGACGAGAGCTAGCCGGTAAGTAAATAATCAAGTTAGGGTACAGTAGAAAAATAATTAGGTATCACTGAAAAACTAGAATTTGTACGTGAAAGTTAGGGTTTATATCAAAAAACTCAAATACCCTGTGTCTTACAACCGCAAATATGGTGTTGGCGGATGCGTTTCCTTGAGTTTTTGATATTAGAACTATAAAAACTATATACACTATGTAAAAATAATAAGTAATTGACCAAAAACTATGTTTTCAGTACAAAATACACAGAAACTATTGTTTAGGGTCGATTTTAGAAATATATATGTATATTATAATGAAAACAAAGTCACTTTATATAATGGGGGGCTAATATTAGACGATAGACACAAAAAGAATTATTGAAATCGAATGTTTGTGGATTGAGATATACGTAATGTATGGGCAGAAACTACCCGCCACTACACCTCGGTTTGGGTGATGAAAAATCTAAGATTGCAAATATCTTTAGAGTTATTGGTGCGATCACCGTGTATGCGGTGTCGTTAGATGCGTCTCGACGAGAGCTAGCCGGTAAGTAAATAATCAAGTTAGGGTACAGTAGAAAAATAATTAGGTATCACTGAAAAACTAGAATTTGTAGGTGAAAGTTAGGGTTTATATCAAAAAACTCAAATACCCTGTGTCTTACAACCGCAAATATGGTGTTGGCGGATGCGTTTCCTTGAGTTTTTGATATTAGAACTATAAAAACTATATACACTATGTAAAAATAATAAGTAATTGACCAAAAACTATGTTTTCAGTACAAAATACACAGAAACTATTGTTTAGGGTCGATTTTAGAAATATATATGTATATTATAATGAAAACAAAGTCACTTTATATAATGGGGGGCTAATATTAGACGATAGACACAAAAAGAATTATTGAAATCGAATGTTTGTGGATTGAGATATACGTAATGTATGGGCAGAAACTACCCGCCACTACACCTCGGTTTGGGTGATGAAAAATCTAAGATTGCAAATATCTTTAGAGTTATTGGTGCGATCACCGTGTATGCGGTGTCGTTAGATGCGTCTCGACGAGAGCTAGCCGGTAAGTAAATAATCAAGTTAGGGTACAGTAGAAAAATAATTAGGTATCACTGAAAAACTAGAATTTGTAGGTGAAAGTTAGGGTTTATATCAAAAAACTCAAATACCCTGTGTCTTACAACCGCAAATATGGTGTTGGCGGATGCGTTTCCTTGAGTTTTTGATATTAGAACTATAAAAACTATATACACTATGTAAAAATAATAAGTAATTGACCAAAAACTATGTTTTCAGTACAAAATACACAGAAACTATTGTTTAGGGTCGATTTTAGAAATATATATGTATATTATAATGAAAACAAAGTCACTTTATATAATGGGGGGCTAATATTAGACGATAGACACAAAAAGAATTATTGAAATCGAATGTTTGTGGATTGAGATATACGTAATGTATGGGCAGAAACTACCCGCCACTACACCTCGGTTTGGGTGATGAAAAATCTAAGATTGCAAATATCTTTAGAGTTATTGGTGCGATCACCGTGTATGCGGTGTCGTTAGATGCGTCTCGACGAGAGCTAGCCGGTAAGTAAATAATCAAGTTAGGGTACAGTAGAAAAATAATTAGGTATCACTGAAAAACTAGAATTTGTAGGTGAAAGTTAGGGTTTATATCAAAAAACTCAAATACCCTGTGTCTTACAACCGCAAATATGGTGTTGGCGGATGCGTTTCCTTGAGTTTTTGATATTAGAACTATAAAAACTATATACACTATGTAAAAATAATAAGTAATTGACCAAAAACTATGTTTTCAGTACAAAATACACAGAAACTATTGTTTAGGGTCGATTTTAGAAATATATATGTATATTATAATGAAAACAAAGTCACTTTATATAATGGGGGGCTAATATTAGACGATAGACACAAAAAGAATTATTGAAATCGAATGTTTGTGGATTGAGATATACGTAATGTATGGGCAGAAACTACCCGCCACTACACCTCGGTTTGGGTGATGAAAAATCTAAGATTGCAAATATCTTTAGAGTTATTGGTGCGATCACCGTGTATGCGGTGTCGTTAGATGCGTCTCGACGAGAGCTAGCCGGTAAGTAAATAATCAAGTTAGGGTACAGTAGAAAAATAATTAGGTATCACTGAAAAACTAGAATTTGTAGGTGAAAGTTAGGGTTTATATCAAAAAACTCAAATACCCTGTGTCTTACAACCGCAAATATGGTGTTGGCGGATGCGTTTCCTTGAGTTTTTGATATTAGAACTATAAAAACTATATACACTATGTAAAAATAATAAGTAATTGACCAAAAACTATGTTTTCAGTACAAAATACACAGAAACTATTGTTTAGGGTCGATTTTAGAAATATATATGTATATTATAATGAAAACAAAGTCACTTTATATAATGGGGGGCTAATATTAGACGATAGACACAAAAAGAATTATTGAAATCGAATGTTTGTGGATTGAGATATACGTGGGGTTAGGTTAGGTTAGGTTAGGTTAGGTTAGGTTGGGGAACCACCCCACAGTGCTTACGTCCTCGTCGTGTTCCCTGGAAACGTCCCAGTTCTGACCACCGTAACGGAGTGGCAGACTGGGTACGGCTAAAGTGCACTGTGCTTCGCAGCTATCTTATCGCCTTGAGAGCTACGAATTTGCCGGAAATGCCTAAACCCGCGCGGGATGCCCTCGGGCATTTCATTAAAAAAGGCCCTTCTCAGGGCCAACCCAAAGGCCCTTCTCAGGGCCAATCCAAAGGCCCTTCTCAGGGCCAACCAAAAGGCCCTTCTCAGGGCCAACGCGACGCTGAAGCGTCGGAAGAAGGTAGAACCTTCTACGGAGGGAGAGTGGACGAATTGTCGGACTCCGACAACGAGTCCACTGCATCGGATGCGGGTTCGATGGTGGTCGATCCTCGATCACGATCGGCATCGCGGAAGCGGACCTTCCTCAAGGTCGTGTCCGATGGCTCCTCGGGCTCAGGCTCGGCGAAGGAGCCTAAAAAGAGGGTCAAGGCCAAAAAGGCGTTGACAGCTGCAGACACCCACGACGTGGGTTTGGCCGATGCCCAGCGTGAGTTGGACTTGGCACGGCGGGAGCAGCTCCAGCAAGAGCTGGAGGAGCGGGTTGCGGCCAGGGAGGAGCGGGCGCGTGTCGCTCGTGCCAAGGCCGAGTACGGTGCGTCCCGCGTCCTGTACGCGGACCACTCCCTGGCCGAATTGGAGAAGATGGCCTTGGAGGACGAGGAGGCGATCGTGGAGGTCGCCGCCAAGTCCTCGCATCTGAAGGGGACTTTCCAGAAGTCCCTCAGATGCCGGGCCGCCAGCATGCGTTGTATCATCGCGGAGCTGGTGGACCGCAAGGCCAGCGACGAAACGCGGCAACTGCAGGCGAAGGTAGATCGCCTGCAGTCGGAGGTCAGCCAGCTGCACATGAAGCTGGCTGAAGCCACGGCCCGGCCATCGCAAGCCGAGCCCAGACCTGCAGCGGAGGGTCTTGCCTCCTCCCCCGGCCTTGAAGATGTCCTCCGCAAGGTGATGGCGGAGGAGAGGGCGTTTGTTCGCTCCTGCCTGGCAGGGATTGAGGACCGGCTCTTGCCGGCGAAAGTCGTCCGACCGCCACTTGCGGTGGATAGAAGGCGAGAGGAGCGGGTGGAAACCTCCCAGAAGGAGGACGCCCTTCTCCCTTCCACCACCCCGACCAACCAGCAGGGCTGGACGAGGGTGGTCGGTAAGGGGAAAGGCAAAGGGAAAAGGACGGCACCTGTCGTCCCTGCCGTCCCCGCCACCACCACTACCAGCCAGTCGAAGCCGACTGGCAAAGGGAAAGGGAAGGGGAAGGGGAAGAGCACCCCTCCAGCCCCAGCCGTCCCCACCACCACCCCTGCTGGTCAGTCGACTGGCACGGGAAAGGGGAAAGGGAAGAGTTCCCACCCAGCCGGTGCCAAGAGGAACCTGGTTCCTCCCAAAACCGCAGCCGTCGTGATGACGCTCACTGCGGAGGCTGCGGAGCGGGGCGAGACATACGCGTCCGTAATGTTGCGGGCGCGTGCCAATGCCGATCCAACCAAACTGGGGATCGGCAAAGTCTCGTGCCGCCGGACACAGGCTGGGGCTCGTATCTTCGAGTTCCCCGGTGCTGAGGGCGGGAAACACGCCGACCTCTTCGCAGCAAAGCTGCAGGAGGTCATCGCGGACGCGGCGAAGGTGGCCAGGCCGGTGAAGTCGGCGGCCATCGAGGTGACGGACCTGGATGACTCCGTCACCAGGGAGGAGGTGGTGGCAGCGATCGCAGCCAATGGGGGCTGCGAAGTCGCAGCGGTGCAGGGCGGGGGCATCAGGCCCGGGCGCGGCGGCATGGGCACTATTCGCCTGGAGTGCCCTGTCGCCGCTGCCAAAGCCGTCCTCGAAAAGGGACGGCTCGCCGTCGGGTTCAGCTCGGGTGCGGTCCGGGCACTTGAGGACCAGCCGCTGAGGTGCTACAAGTGCTTCGGAATCGGCCACACCCGGGCCCTCTGTCCGTCCAGCGTAGATAGGACAGACAGCTGCTACCGCTGCGGCAAGGAGGGGCATAAATCCGCCTCCTGCAAGGCCGCCGCACCGCACTGCGCGGTATGTGCCGCTAGTGGCCGCCCTGCGGGACATATTATGAAGGGGAGGAACTGCAGTCCTCCCCTTAAGAAGGGCAAAATACAGGCGCCGACCCGGCCTGTCATTGCCACCGCCGTCCCAGTGGCTGGGACCTCAGCGGCTGTGGAGGAGGGGGGTGCGATGACCGACTAATGGGTAGAGTCGAGCATCGCATCCTCCAGGCGAACACCAACCACTGCAGAGCGGCCCAGGATCTGCTGATGCAGACTGTGGCCGAGTGGTTGGTGGACGTGGCGGTGGTCGCCGAGCCGTACTCGATACCTGGCCGTTGGCTGGGTGATCGGGACGGCTTGGTGGCGTTGGTGTCGCGGCCTGCCACGGACTCCCCTCCCCTCTCGCTTTTAGAGAGGGGTCCAGGATACGTGGCCGCCGCGTGGGGAGAAATAGCCCTGGTCGGGGTCTATTTCTCCCCAAACCGCCCTCTAAGGGACTTCGAGGGTTTTCTCGAAGTCCTTACGGCAGTCGTCGGGAGGGCGGCACCACGTCAAGTCGTCGTGTTGGGCGACCTGAACGCCAAGGCGGTGGCCTGGGGCAACCCAGCGGCGTCATGTAACGTCCGGGGGCGCGCCGTCGAATTTTGGGCGGCTTCGTGCGGCGTGTCCCTCCTGAACAGGGGGGATGTTCACACGTGTGTGCGGCAACAGGGAGGGTCAGTGGTGGACGTGTCGTTCGCCACCCCTGTGCTAGCCACACGCGTCGTGAACTGGCGGGTGGAGATGGTGGAGACCCTGTCGGACCACCGATATGTGCGGTTCGACATCTCCACCCAGAGCCCGCGGGGGATGGCCCGCTCGGGCCAATCTCCCTTCCCGCGGTGGGCTCTCACCCGCCTGGACCGGGAGGCAGCCCTGGAGGCAGCGTTCCTCGGGGACTGGCTCTCGCCCCCTGTGGAGGTGACGGACGTGGACGCCGCAGCGGTCCAGCTGCGGAGGTCCCTGACCGAGGTGTGCAATTCCAGCATGCCTCGGTCTCGCCGTCCGCCTCCCCGTCGCGCCGTATATTGGTGGACGGGGGAGCTGGCGGCGCTTCGGGCCGAGTGCGTGGAGGCCAGGAGGGCCTTCACGCGGAGTCGGCGGCGCGCCAGCCGATGTCAGGCGGAGGAGGACCGCCTCTACGCCTCTTACGTAGAGGCAAAGACGGTCCTCAAGTCGGCAATGTGCGCCGCCGAAGACTCGGCAAAGGCCGAGATGCTGGAGGGCCTCGATAGGGATCCGTTTGGGAGGCCATATAAGTTGGCGCGGAGCCAGCTGCGCCCTTATGGCCCCCCACTAACGGAGACCCTAGAGCCGGCGTTGCTGGATGGGGTGGTTCGGTCACTGTTTCCGCGCAGGACCGAATTCACCCCACCAACGATGAACCCCCCACTGGGGGGGGTGGCGGCTTCGCCGGCGGAGGAGGTCCCTCCGGTTTCGGTGGAGGAATTCGGCGCGGGGGTTCTTTCCCTCCGCGCGAAAAAGACGGCCCCTGGACCGGATGGCGTCCCCGCACGGGTGGTGGCCATCGCGGCGTCCCTAATGGAGCAGAGGTTTCGGGACCTCTTCAGCGCGTGCCTGACGGCTGGGAGGTTCCCGAAACTATGGAAGGAGGGGCAGCTTTGCCTGCTCCGCAAGGAGGGACGCCCGGTGGACTCCCCCTCGGCATACCGGCCCATCGTTCTGCTCGATGAGGTCGGTAAACTGTTCGAGGGGATCCTCGCCACCCGGCTTAACAGCCACTTGCGGGAGGTAGGGCCGGACCTGTCGGACGCCCAGTTCGGGTTTCGACAAGGGCGTTCGACGGTCGACGCGGTGGCCCTACTCAGGGGCCACGTTCAGGAGGCGCTCGAGGCTGGGGACGGAGTGTTGGCGGTGTCGTTCGACATCGCCAACGCGTTCAACTCCGTGCCCCACTCGACCATATTGGAGGCACTCCGGTACCACGGAGTGCCCCAATATCTGCGGGCGATCCTGGCCAATTACCTAGAGGACCGAGAGGTCCTCTTGGCGGACAGAACGGCCAGGTTCAGGCGCTACGGCGCGGAGTCCGGTGTTCCACAGGGTTCGGTGCTAGGGCCCCTCTTGTGGAACATCGGATTCGATTGGCTCCTGCGGGGCACCCTCCTCCAGGGCACGAGTGTCATCTGCTACGCGGATGACACTCTCCTCGTTGCCCGGGGGAGGGACTTTCGGGAGGCGGCCTGTCTGGCCTCGGCTGGCGGATCCTTAGTGGCAGGTAGGATCCGCCAGCTTGGTTTGAGGGTAGCGCTGAACAAGACCGAGGCCGTGTTCTTTCACGGGCCTCGGCAGCGCTGCCCTCCTGACGCCCACATCGTGGTGGAGGGCGTCCGGATAGGGGTCGGGGCCCAGATGAAGTATCTGGGCCTCGTGCTGGACAGCAGGTGGCGCTTCGGCCCGCACTTTAGCGGGCTGTCGACGCGCCTGCTGAAAGCCGCGGACGCCCTCTCATGGCTCCTCCCAAACCTGGGAGGGCCCAAGGAGCGATGCCGGCGCCTCTATGCCGGCATCCTCAAGAGCATGGCCCTGTATGGGGCACCCATTTGGGCGGACTCCCTCCACAGGAGGGAGAATGCAACCGCCATCCGCAGGCCCCAACGGGCCATTGCACAGCGGGTGGCGAGGGCCTACCGCTCAGTGGGCTTTGCGGCGGCGTGCGCTCTGGCCAGCACCCCTCCCTGGGAATTGGAGGCATGGGTGCTCGCCAGAGTGTACGAATGGGCGGCGCGGCGTAGGGCGCTAGGTGAGCGCCCCGCCGCGCAAGAGCGGGAGGCCGTGCGGCGGGAGGCGAGTGACGCCATCGTCCTGCACTGGGCACGGGACCTCGCCTCCGCCACTTTTGGGCGCCGGACGCTGGACGCGCTCGGTCCAGTCCTGCGGGAATGGCTCGAGCGCCCCCACGGTTTCCTCTCGTTCCGTCTAGTGCAGGTGTTGTCCGGACATGGCTGTTTTGGAACGCACCTGCACCGGATCCGGAGGGAGGAAACCCCGGCGTGCCATGAATGCGGAGCCGCGGAGGACACGGCGCAGCACACCCTCGAGGTGTGCCCAGCCTGGGCTGAGCTGCGCCGTGCCCTGAATACTGTCGTTGGGCTGGACCTCTCACTTCCCAGGGTGGTGAACTCCATGCTGGGGAGTGAGGAGGCTTGGGCGGCGGTTGCCTCCTTTTGCGAGGACGTCATGTCGCAAAAGGAGGCGGCGGAGCGCGCGCGGGAGGATGATCCTCTCGCGCCGCCGCTCCGCAGGCGAAGAAGGGGTGGGAGACGGCGGTTGTACGATCATCGTCTCCCTCCTTCTGGTGGTGATTAGCGGGCGACAGGCGCGGGGGCGCCTTCGCTCGCATTGCACTGATCACCACCCTCGTCGGGCGGGAACGGCCGAGCACTCACGGTCGTTCCCGGGCCCCTCCACTTAGGGAGGGGCGTGCGGGCCCCGCTGTAAAGGCGGGCGGTCGTCGGTGGGGGACTGGACGTAAAGGCTGTGCCGGTTTCCCAGTCCTCCTCCAAATAGACGATGCGGGAGTGCCGCTGGGTTATTTTAGTGGGTATGCCGGAGTAGCCGGAGAGTCCCACATAACCCGTCCATCCCCCAATGGGCGGGTATGCGTAACGCATTTTTTCCCAGCGCAAACAAAAAAAAAAAAAAAAAAAAAAAGGTTAGGTTAGGTTTTGGATTGAGGGTGGCGCTGAACAAGACCGAGGCCGTGTTCTTTCACGGGCCTCGGCAGCGCTGCCCTCCAGACGCCCACATTGTGGTGGAGGGCGTCCGGATAGGGGTCGGGGCCCAGATGAAGTATCTGGGCCTCGTGCTGGACAGCAGGTGGCGCTTCGGCCCGCACTTTAGCGGGCTGTCGACGCGCCTGCTGAAAGCCGCGGACGCCCTCTCATGGCTCCTCCCAAACCTGGGAGGGCCCAAGGAGCGATGCCGGCGCCTCTATGCCGGCATCCTGAAGAGCATGGCCCTGTATGGGGCACCCATCTGGGCGGACTCCCTCCACAGGAGGGAGAATGCAACCGCCATCCGCAGGCCCCAACGCGCCATTGCACAGCGGGTGGCGAGGGCGTACCGCTCGGTGGGTTTTGCGGCGGCGTGCGCTCTGGCCGGCACCCCTCCCTGGGAATTGGAGGCATGGGTGCTCGCCAGAGTGTACGAATGGGTGGCGCGGCGTAGGGCGCTGGGTGGGCGCCCCGCCGCGCAAGAGCGGGAGGCCGTGCGGCGGGAGGCGAGGGACGCAATCGTTGTCCATTGGACACGGGACCTCGCCTCCGCCACCTTTGGACGCCGGACGCTGGACGCGCTCGGCCCAGTCCTGCGGGATTGGCTCGAGCGCCCCCACGGTTTCCTCTCTTTCCGTCTGGTGCAGGTGTTGTCCGGGCATGGCTGCTTCGGAGCGCACCTGCATCGGATCCAGAGGGAGGATTCCCCGGCGTGCCACCATTGCGGAGCCGCGGAGGACACGGCGCAGCACACCCTCGAGGTGTGCCCAGCCTGGGCTGAGCTGCGCCGTGCCCTGACAGATGTGGTCGGGCAGGACCTCTCACTTCCCAGTGTGGTGAACTCCATGCTGGGGAGTGAGGAGGCTTGGGCGGCGGTTGCCTCCTTTTGCGAGAATGTCATGTCGCAAAAGGAGGCGGCGGAGCGCGCGCGGGAGGATGATCCTCTCGCGCCCCCGCTCCGCAGGCGAAGAAGGGGTGGGAGACGGCGGTTGTACGATCGTCGCCTCCCTCCTTCTGGTGGTGATTAGCGGGCGACAGGCGCGGGGGCGCCTTCGCTCGCATTGCACAAATCACCACCATCGTCGGGCGGGAACGGCCGAGCACTCACGGTCGTTCCCGGGCCCCTCCACTTAGGGAGGGGCGTGCGGGCCCCGCTGTAAAGGCGGGCGGTCGTCGGCGGGGGACTGGACGTAAAGGCTGTGCCGGTTTCCCAGTCCTCCTCCAAATAGACGATGCGGGAGTGCCGCTGGGTTATTTTAGTGGGTATGCCGGAGTAGCCGGAGAGTCCCACATAACCCGTCCATCCCCCAATGGGCGGGTATGCGTAACGCATTTTTTTCCCAGCGCAAACAAAAAAAAAAAAAAAAAAAAAAAGGTTAGGTTAGGTTGGGGAACCACCCCACAGTGCTTGCGTCCACGTCGCGTTCCCCGGAAACGTCCCAGTTCTGACCACCGTAACGGAGTGGCAGACTGGGAACGGCTAAAGTGCACTGTGCATCGTAGCGATCTTATTGCCTGGAAGCTACGAACTTGAACGGAAATGCCTAAACCCGCGCGGGATGCCCTCGGGCATTTCAAAAAAAAAGGCCCTTCTCAGGGCCAAACCAAAGGCCCTTCTCAGGGCCAACCAAAAGGCCCTTCTCAGGGCCAACCAAAAGGCCCTTCTCAGGGCCAACGCGACGCGTCGGCGTCGAACGAAGGCAGAGCCTTCTACGGCGGGAGGGTGGGTGATATGTCGGACGACTCCGACATTGAGTCCATTGCCTCTGATGCCGATTCGATGACGATCGATGATTGTCGATCGCGATCGGCATCAAGGAAGCGAAAGGACTTCCTGAAAGACGGGTCGGATGGATCCTCGACATCGGGCTCAACGAAGAAGCCTAATAAGAAGGCCCAAAAGACAATGGCGGACACCCACGATGTGGGTTTGGCAGACGCCCAGCGCCAGTTGAACTTGGCTCAGCGGGAGCGGCTCCAACAAGACTTGGAGGAGCAGGTGGCGGCTAAAGAGGAACGGGCGCGCGTTGCCCGGGCCAAGTCCGGGTACGGGGCGTCCCGTATTCTGTACGCGGACCACTCCCTGGCTGAACTGAAGCGGATGGCCGTGGAGGACGAGGAGGTAATCGTCGAGGTTGCCACCAAGTCCTCCCACCTAAAAGGGACTTTTCAGAAGTCCCTTAAATGCCGGGCCGCCAGCATGCGGGGCATCGTCGATGAGCTGGTGGACCGCAAGGCCAGTGACGAGTCGCGGCAACTGCAGGTGAAAGTGGATCGCCTGCAGTCTGAGGTAAGCCAGCTGCACCAAAAGCTGGCTGAAGCCACGGCCCGGCCATCCGAAGCTGAGCCCAGACCTGCGGCAGAGGGCCCCGCCCTCTCCTCCGGCCTTGAGGACATCCTCCGCAAGGTTATGGCGGAGGAGAGGGCGTTTGTTCGTTCCTGCCTGGCGGGAATAGAGGACCGGCTCCTGCCGGCGAAAGTCGTCCGACCGCCGCTTGCGGCGGACAGAAGGCGAGAGGAGCCGGTGCCTAGCTCCTCGAGGGAGGACGCCCTTCTCCCTTCCACCACCCCGACCAACCAGCAGGGCTGGATGAAGGTGGTCGGTAAGGGGAAGGGCAAGGGCAAAGGGACGGCAGCTGTCGTCCCTGCCGTTCCCGCCACCACCACTCCCAGCCAGTCGCAGCCGACTGGCAAAGGGAAAGGGAAGGGGAAGGGGAAGAGAACCCCTCCAGCCCCAGCCGTCCCCACCACCACCCCTGCTGGTCAGTCGACCGGCACGGGAAAGGGGAAAGGGAAGAGTTCCCCCCCAGCCGGTGCCAAGAGGAACCTGGTTCCTCCCAAAACCGCAGCCGTCGTGATGACGCTCACCGCGGAGGCTGCGGAGCGGGGCGAGACATACGCGTCCGTAATGTTGCGGGCGCGTGCCAATGCCGATCCAACCAAACTGGGGATCGGCAAAGTCTCGTGCCGCCGGACACAGGCTGGGGCTCGTATCTTCGAGTTCCCCGGTGCTGAGGGCGGGAAACACGCCGACCTCTTCGCAGCTAAGCTGCAAGAGGTCATTGCGGACGCGGCGAAGGTGGCCAGGCCGGTGAAGTCGGCGGCCATCGAGGTGACGGATCTGGACGACTCCGTCACCAAGGAGGAGGTGGTGGCAGCAGTCGCAGCCATTGGGGGCTGCGAAGTCGCAGCGGTGCAGGGCGGGGGCATCAGGCCCGGGCGCGGCGGCATGGGCACTATTCGCCTGGAGTGCCCAGTCGCCGCTGCCAAAGCCGTCCTCGAGAAGGGACGGCTCACCGTCGGGTTCAGCTCGGCGGCGGTCCGGGCCCTTGAGGTCCTGCCGTTGAGGTGTTACCGGTGCTTCGGCATCGGTCACACCCGGGCCCTCTGTCCGTCCAGTGTCGACAGGGCGGACAGCTGCTACCGCTGCGGCAAGGAGGGGCACAAAGCCGCCTCCTGCGAGGCCACCGCACCGCACTGCGCGGTGTGTGCCGCCAGTGGCCGCCCTGCGGGCCACATTATGAAGGGGAGGAATTGTATTCCTCCCCTTAAGAAGGGCAAAGTGCAGGCGCCGACCCGGCCTGTCGCTGCCACCGCCACCCCAGTAGCTGGGACCTCGGCGGCTGTGGAGGAGGAGAGTGCGATGTTCGATTAATGGGTAGAGTCGAACATCGCATCCTCCAGGCGAACACCAACCACTGCAGAGCGGCACAGGATCTGCTGATGCAGACTGTGGCCGAGTGGTTGGTGGACGTGGCGGTGGTCGCCGAGCCGTACTCGGTACCTGGCCGTTGGCTGGGTGATCGGGACGGCTTGGTGGCGTTGGTGTCGCGGCCTGCCACGGACTCCCCTCCCCTCTCGCTTTTAGAGAGGGGTCCGGGATACGTGGCCGCCGCGTGGGGAGAAATAGCCCTGGTCGGGGTCTATTTCTCCCCAAACCGCCCTCTAAGGGACTTCGAGAACTTTCTCGAGGTCCTAACGGCAGTCGTCGGGAGGGCGGCACCACGTCAGGTCGTCATACTGGGCGACCTGAACGCCAAGGCGGTGGCCTGGGGCAACCCAGCGGCGTCCTGCAACGTCCGGGGGCACGCCGTCGAATTTTGGTCGGCTTCGTGCGGCGTGTCCCTCCTGAACAGGGGGGATGTTCACACGTGTGTGCGGCAACGGGGAGGGTCAGTGGTGGACGTATCGTTCGCCACCCCCGTTCTAGCCGCCCGCGTCGTGAACTGGCGGGTGGAGATGGTGGAGACCCTGTCGGACCACCGATATGTGCGGTTCGACATCTCCACCCAGAGCCCGCGGGGGGGGGGGATGGCCCGCTCGGGCCAATCACCCTTCCCGCGGTGGGCTCTCACCCGCCTGGACCGGGAGTCAGCCCAGGAGGCGGCGTTCCTCGAGGACTGGCTCTCGCCCCCTGTGGAGGGCACGGACGTGGACGCCGCAGCGGTTCGGCTGCGGGGGTCCCTGACCGAGGTGTGCAACTCCAGCATGCCTCGGTCTCGCCGTCCGCCTCCCCGTCGCGCCGTTTATTGGTGGACGGTGGAGCTGGCGGGGCTCCGGGCCGCGTGCGTGGAGGCCAGGAGGGCCTACACGCGGAGTCGGCGGCGCACCAGCCGATGTCAGGCTGAGGAGGACCGCCTCTACGCCTCTTACCTAGAGGCAAAGACGGTCCTCAAGTCGGAAATGTGCGCCGCCGAGGACTCGGCAAAGGCCGAGATGCTGGAGGGCCTCGACAGGGATCCGTTTGGGAGGCCGTATAAGCAGGCGCGGAGCCAGCTGCGCCCTTACGGTCCCCCACTAACGGAGACCCTAGAGCCGGCGTTGCTGGATGGGGTGGTCCGGTCACTGTTTCCGCGCAGGACCGAATTCACCCCACCAACGATGAACCCCCCACTGGGGGGGGTGGTGGCTTCGCCGGAGGAGGAGGTCCCTCCAGTATCGGTGGAGGAACTTCGCGCGGGGGTTCTGTCCCTCCGCGCGAAGAAGACGGCCCCTGGACCGGATGGTGTCCCCGCACGGGTGGTGGCCATCGCGGCGTCCCTCATGGAGGAGAGGTTTCGGGACCTCTTCAGCGCGTGCCTGACGGCTGGGAGGTTCCCGAAGATCTGGAAGGAGGGGCAGCTTTGCCTGCTCCGGAAGGAGGGACGCCCGGTGGACTCCCCCTCGGCATACCGGCCCATCGTTCTGCTCGATGAGGTCGGTAAATTGTTCGAGGGGATCATCGCCACCCGGCTTAATAGCCAGTTGCGGGAGGTAGGGCCAGACCTGTCGGACGCCCAGTTCGGGTTTCGACAGGGGCGTTCGACGGTTGACGCGGTGGCCCTACTCAGGGGCCAAGTGCAGGAGGCGGTTAGAGCTGGGGACGGAGTGTTGGCGGTGTCGTTCGACATCGCAAACGCCTTCAACTCCGTGCCCCACTCGACCATATTGGAGGCACTCCGGTACCACGGAGTGCCCCAATATCTGCGAGTGATCCTGGCCAACTACCTGGAGGACCGGGAGGTCCTCCTGGCGGACAGGACGGCCAGGATCAGGCGCTACGGCGCGGAGTCCGGTGTTCCACAAGGCTCGGTGCTAGGGCCCCTCTTGTGGAACATCGGATTCGATTGGCTCCTGCGGGGCACCCTCCTCCAGGGCACGAGTGTCATCTGCTACGCGGATGACACTCTCCTCGTTGCCCGGGGGAGGGACTTTCGGGAGGCGGCCTGTTTGGCCTCGGCTGGCGGATCCTTAGTGGCAGGTAGGATCCGCCAGCTTGGTTTGAGGGTAGCGCTGAACAAGACCGAGGCCGTGTTCTTTCACGGGCCTCGGCAGCGCTGCCCTCCTGACGCCCACATCGTGGTGGAGGGCGTCCGGATAGGGGTCGGGGCCCAGATGAAGTATCTGGGCCTCGTGCTGGATAGCAGGTGGCGCTTCGGCCCGCACTTCAGCGGGCTGTCGACGCGCCTGCTGAAAGCCGCGGACGCCCTCTCATGGCTCCTCCCAAACCTGGGAGGGCCGAAGGAGCGATGCCGGCGCCTCTATGCCGGCATCCTCAAGAGCATGGCCCTTTACGGGGCACCCATCTGGGCGGACTCCCTCCACAGGAGGGAGAATGCAACCGCCATCCGCAGGCCCCAACGGGCCATTGCACAGCGGGTGGCGAGGGCCTACCGCTCAGTGGGTTTTGCGGCGGCGTGCGCTCTGGCCGGCACCCCTCCCTGGGAATTGGAGGCATGGGTGCTCGCCAGAGTGTACGAATGGGCGGCGCGGCGTAGGGCGCTGGGTGAGCGCCCCGCCGCGCAAGAGCGGGATGCCGTGCGGCGGGAGGCGAGGGACGCCATCGTCCAACACTGGACACGGGACCTCGCCTCCGCCACCTTTGGACGCCGGACGCTGGACGCGCTCGGTCCAGTCCTGCGGGACTGGCTCGAGCGCCCCCACGGTTTCCTCTCTTTCCGTCTGGTGCAGGTGTTGTCCGGGCATGGCTGCTTCGGAACGCACCTGCATCGGATCCAGAGGGAGGAAACCCCGGCGTGCCACGATTGTGGAGCCGCGGAGGACACGGCGCAGCACACCCTCGAGGTGTGCCCAGCCTGGGCTGAGCTGCGCCGTGCCCTGACAGATGTGGTCGGGCAGGACCTCTCACTTCCCAGTGTGGTCAACTCCATGCTGGGGAGTGGGGAGGCCTGGGCGGCAGTTGCCTCCTTTTGCGAGAATGTCATGTCGCAAAAGGAGGCGGCGGAGCGCGCGCGGGAGGACGATCCTCTCGCGCCGCCGCTCCGCAGGCGAAGAAGGGGTGGGAGACGGCGGTTGTACGATCGTCGCCTCCCTCCTTCTGGTGGTGATTAGCGGGCGACAGGCGCGGGGGCGCCTTCGCTCGCATTGCAGTAATCACCACCCTCGTCGGGCGGGAACGGCCTAGCACTCGTGGTCGTTCCCGGGCCCCTCCACTTAGGAAGGGGCGTGTGGGCCCCGCTGTAAAGGCGGGCGGTCGTCGGTGGGGGACTGGACGTAAAGGCTGTGCCGGTTTCCCAGTCCCCCTCCAAACAGACGATGCGGGAGTGCCGCTGGGTTATTTTAGTGGGTATGCCGGAGTAGCCGGAGAGTCCCACATAACCCGTCCATCCCCCAATGGGCGGGTATGCGTAACGCATTTTTTCCCAGCGCAAACAAAAAAAAAAAAAAAAAAAAAAAAAAAAAAAAAAAGGTTAGGTTAGGTTGACCGATGTAGTCGGGTTAGACCTCTCACTTCCCGGTGTGGTGAACTCCATGCTGGGGAGTGAGGAGGCTTGGGCGGCGGTTGCCTCCTTTTGCGAGAATGTCATGTCGCAAAAGGAGGCGGCGGAGCGCGCGCGGGAGGATGATCCTCTCGCGCCGCCGCTCCGCAGGCGGAGAAGGGGTGGGAGACGGCGGTTGTACGATCGTCGCCTCCCTCCTTCTGGTGGTGATTAGCGGGCGACAGGCGCGGGGGCGCCTTCGCTCGCATTGCACCAATCACCACCCTCGTCGGGCGGGAACGGCCGAGCACTCACGGTCGTTCCCGGGTCCCTCCACTAAGGGAGGGGCGTGCGGGCCCCGCTGTAAAGGCGGGCGGTCGTCGGTGGGGGACTGGACGTAAAGGCTGTGCCGGTTTCCCAGTCCCCCTCCAAACAGACGATGCGGGAGTGCCGCTGGGTTATTTTAGTGGGTATGCCGGAGTAGCCGGAGAGTCCCACATAACCCGTCCATCCCCCAATGGGCGGGTATGCGTAACGCATTTTTTCCCAGCGCAAACAAAAAAAAAAAAAAAAAAAAAAAAAAAAAAAAAAAAAAAGGTTAGGTTAGGTTGACCGATGTAGTCGGGTTAGACCTCTCACTTCCCGGTGTGGTGAACTCCATGCTGGGGAGTGAGGAGGCTTGGGCGGCGGTTGCCTCCTTTTGCGAGAATGTCATGTCGCAAAAGGAGGCGGCGGAGCGCGCGCGGGAGGATGATCCTCTCGCGCCGCCGCTCCGCAGGCGGAGAAGGGGTGGGAGACGGCGGTTGTACGATCGTCGCCTCCCTCCTTCTGGTGGTGATTAGCGGGCGACAGGCGCGGGGGCGCCTTCGCTCGCATTGCACCAATCACCACCCTCGTCGGGCGGGAACGGCCGAGCACTCACGGTCGTTCCCGGGTCCCTCCACTAAGGGAGGGGCGTGCGGGCCCCGCTGTAAAGGCGGGCGGTCGTCGGTGGGGGACTGGACGTAAAGGCTGTGCCGGTTTCCCAGTCCTCCTCCAAATAGACGATGCGGGAGTGCCGCTGGGTTATTTTAGTGGGTATGCCGGAATAGCCGGAGAGTCCCACATAACCCGTCCATCCCCCAATGGGCGGGTATGCGTAACGCATTTTTTCCCAGCGCAAACAAAAAAAAAAAAAAAAAAGGTTAGGTTAGGTTAGGTTCACGGGTGGTGGCCATCGCGGCGTCCCTAATGGAGCAGAGGTTTCGGGACCTCTTCAGCGCTTGCCTGATGGCTGGGAGGTTCCCGAAGCTCTGGAAGGAGGGGCAGCTTTGCCTGCTCCAGAAGGAGGGACGCCCGGTGGACTCCCCCTCGGCATACCGGCCCATCGTTCTGCTCGATGAGGTCGGTAAACTGTTCGAGGGGATCATCGCCACCCGGCTTAACAGCCACTTGCGGGAGGTAGGGCCAGACCTGTCGGACGCCCAGTTCGGATTTCGACAGGGGCGTTCGACGGTCGACGCGGTGGCCCTACTCAGGGGCCAAGTTCAGGAGGCGGTCGAGGCTGGGGACGGAGTGTTGGCGGTGTCGTTCGACATCGCCAACGCGTTCAACTCCGTGCCCCACTCGACCATATTGGAGGCACTCCGGTACCATGGAGTGCCCCAATATCTGCGGGTGATCCTGGCCAACTACCTGGAGGACCGGGAGGTCCTCCTGGCGGACAGGACGGCCAGGATCAGGCGCTACGGCGCGGAGTCCGGTGTTCCACAGGGTTCGGTGCTAGGACCTCTCTTGTGGAACATCGGATTCGATTGGCTGCTGCGCGGCACCCTCCTCCAGGGCACGAGTGTCATCTGCTACGCGGATGACACTCTCCTCGTTGCCCGGGGGAGGGACTTTAGGGAGGCGGCCTGTCTGGCCTCAGCTGGCGGATCCTTAGTGGCAGGTAGGATCCGCCAGCTTGGATTGAGGGTGGCGCTGAACAAGACCGAGGCCGTGTTCTTTCACGGGCCTCGGCAGCGCTGCCCTCCAGACGCCCACATTGTGGTGGAGGGCGTCCGGATAGGGGTCGGGGCCCAGATGAAGTATCTGGGCCTCGTGCTGGACAGCAGGTGGCGCTTCGGCCCGCACTTCAGCGGGCTGTCGACGCGCCTGCTGAAAGCCGCGGACGCCCTCTCATGGCTCCTCCCAAACCTGGGAGGGCCCAAGGAGCGATGCCGGCGCCTCTATGCCGGCATCCTGAAGAGCATGGCCCTGTACGGGGCACCCATCTGGGCGGACTCCCTCCACAGGAGGGAGAATGCAACCGCCATCCGCAGGCCCCAACGGGCCATTGCACAGCGGGTGGCGAGGGCCTACCGCTCGGTGGGTTTTGCGGCGGCGTGCGCTCTGGCCGGCACCCCTCCCTGGGAATTGGAGGCATGGGTGCTCGCCAGAGTGTATGAGTGGACGGCGCGGCGTAGGGCGCTGGGTGAGCGCCCCGCCGCGCAAGAGCGGGATGCCGTGCGGCGGGAGGCGAGGGACGCAATCGTCCTACACTGGACACAGGACCTCGCCTCCGCCACCTTTGGACGCCGGACGTTGGACGCGCTCGGTCCAGCCCTGCGGGACTGGCTCGAGCGCCCCCACGGTTTCCTCTCGTTCCGTCTAGTGCAGGTGTTGTCCGGACATGGTTGTTTCGGAACGCACCTGCACCGGATCCGGAGGGAGGAAACCCCGGCGTGCCACCATTGCGGAGCCGCGGAGGACACGGCGCAGCACACCCTCGAGGTGTGCCCAGCCTGGGCTGAGCTGCGCCGTGCCCTGACAGATGTGGTCGGGCAGGACCTCTCACTTCCCAGTGTGGTGAACTCCATGCTGGGGAGTGAGGAGGCTTGGGCGGCGGTTGCCTCCTTTTGCGAGGATGTTATGTCGCAAAAGGAGGCGGCGGAGCGCGCGCGGGAGGATGATCCTCTCGCGCCGCCGCTCCGCAGGCGAAGAAGGGGTGGGAGACGGCGGTTGTACGATCGTCGCCTCCCTCCTTCTGGTGGTGATTAGCGGGCGACAGGCGCGGGGGCGCCTTCGCTCGCATTGCACTAATCACCACCCTCGTCGGGCGGGAACGGCCGAGCACTCACGGTCGTTCCCGGGCCCCTCCACTTTGGGAGGGGCGTGCGGGCCCCGCTGTAAAGGCGGGCGGTCGTCGGTGGGGGACTGGACGTAAAGGCTGAGCCGGTTTCCCAGTCCTCCTCCAAATAGACGATGCGGGAGTGCCGCTGGGTTATTTTAGTGGGTATGCCGGAGTAGCCGGAGAGTCCCACATAACCCGTCCATCCCCCAATGGGCGGGTATGCGTAACGCATTTTTTCCCAGCGCAAACAAAAAAAAAAAAAAAAAAAAAAAAAAAAAAGGTTAGGTTAGGTTAGGTTCGGACATGGCTGTTTCGGAAAGCACCTGCACCGGATTCGGAGGGAGGAAGCCCCGGCGTGCCACGACTGTGGAGCCGCGGAGGACACGGCGCAGCACACCCTCGAGGTGTGCCCAGCCTGGGCTGAGCTGCGCCGTGCCCTGAATACCGTCGTTGGGCTGGACCTCTCACTTCCCAGTGTGGTGAACTCCATGCTGGGGAGTGAGGAGGCTTGGGCGGCGGTTGCCTCCTTTTGCGAGAATGTCATGTCGCAAAAGGAGGCGGCGGAGCGCGCGCGGGAGGATGATCCTCTCGCGCCGCCGCTCCGCAGGCGAAGAAGGGGTGGGAGACGGCGGTTGTACGATCGTCGCCTCCCTCCTTCTGGTGGTGATTAGCGGGCGACAGGCGCGGGGGCGCCTTCGCTCGCATTGCACTAATCACCACCCTCGTCGGGCGGGAACGGCCGAGCACTCACGGTCGTTCCCGGGCCCCTCCATTTAGGGAGGGGCGTGCGGGCCCCGCTGTAAAGGCGGGCGGTCGTCGGTGGGGGACTGGACGTAAAGGCTGTGCCGGTTTCCCAGTCCTCCTCCAAATAGACGATGCGGGAGTGCCGCTGGGTTATTTTAGTGGGTATCCCGGGACTAGCCCGGCGAGTCCCACATAACCCGTCCATCCCCCAATGGGCGGGTATGCGTAACGCATTTTTTCCCAGCGTCAAAAAAAAAAAAAAAAAAAAAAAAAAAAGGTTAGGTTGGGGAACCACCCCACAGTGCTTGCGTCCACGTCGCGTTCCCCGGAAACGTCCCAGTTCTGACCACCGTAACGGAGTGGCAGACTGGGTACGGCTAAAGTGCACTGTGCTTCGTAGCGAATATCTGCCTTGCGTGCTACGTATCTTGCTTTGTTCGGAATGCCGAAACCTGCGCGGGATGCCCTCGGGCATTTCGTAAAAAAAGGCCCTTCTCAGGGCCAACCCAAAGGCCCTTCTCAGGGCCAACCCAAAGGCCCTTCTCAGGGCCAACCAAAAGGCCCTTCTCAGGGCCAACGCGACGCTGGAGCAGCGTCGGAAGAAGGCAAGGCCTTCTACGGAGGGAGGGCGGGCGATTTGTCGGACTCCGACATTGAGTCCATTTCGTCGGATGCCGACTCGATGGTGATCGCTGGTTCTCGGTCGCGATCGGCATCGGGGAAGCGGAAGGCGTACCTCAAGCACGGGTCGGATGGATCCTCGGCCTCGGGTTCAGGTTCGAAGGAGCCAAAAAAGAAGGCACAAAAGACCACGGCGGACACCCATGACGTGGGTTTGGTTGACGCCCAGCGTCAGTTGGACCTGGCTCAGCGGGAGCGGCTCCAACAAGACCTGGAGGAGCAGGTAGCGGCCAGGGAGGAACGGGCGCGCGCCGCCCGCGCCAAATCCGGATACGGAGCGTCCCGCGTTCTGTACGCGGACCACTCCCTGGCCGAGCTGGAGCGGATGGCATTGGAGGACGAGGAGGTAATCGTCCAGGTCGCCACCAAGTCCTCCCACCTAAAAGGGACTTTTCAAAAGTCCCTCAAATGCCGGGCCGCCAGCATGCGCGGCATCGTCGCGGAGCTGGTCGACCGCAAGGCCAGCGACGAGTCGCGGCAACTGCAGGCGAAAGTGGATCGCCTGCAGCAGGAGGTAAGCCAGCTGCACCAAAAGCTGGCTGAAGCCACGGCCCGGCCATCCGAAGCCGAGCCTAGACCTGCGGCAGAGGGCCTTGCCTCCTCCCCCGGCCTTGAAGATGTCCTCCGCAAAGTTATGGCGGAGGAGAGGGCCTTTGTTCGGGCCTGCCTAGCGGGCATTGAGGACCGGCTCTTGCCGGAGAAAGTCCTCCGACCGCCACTTGCGGCGGACAAGAGGCGAGAGCCGGTGCCCACCTCCCAGAGGGAGGACGCCCTTCTTCCCTCCACCACCCCGACCAACCAGCAGGGCTGGACGAAGGTGGTTGGTAAGGGGAAGGGCAAAGGCAAAAGGACGGCAGCTGTCGTCCCTGCCGTTCCCGCCACCACCACTCCCAGCCAGTCCCAGCCGACTGGCAAAGGGAAAGGGAAGGGGAAGAGCACCCCCCCAGCCCCAGCCGTCTCCGCCACCACCCCTGCTGGTCAGTCGACTGGCAAGGGAAAGGGGAAGGGGAAGAGTTCCCCCCCAGCCGGTGCCAAGAGGAACCTGGTTCCTCCCAAAACCGCAGCCGTCGTGATGACGCTCACCGCGGAGGCTGCGGAGCGGGGCGAGACATACGCGTCCGTAATGTTGCGGGCGCGTGCCAATGCCGATCCAACCAAACTGGGGATCGGCAAAGTCTCGTGCCGCCGGACACAGGCTGGGGCTCGTATCTTCGAGTTCCCCGGTGCTGAGGGCGGGAAACACGCCGACCTCTTCGCAGCAAAGCTGCAGGAGGTCATTGCGGACGCGGCGAAGGTGGCCAGGCCGGTGAAGTCGGCGGCCATCGAGGTGACGGACCTGGATGACTCCGTCACCAGGGAGGAGGTGGTGGCAGCGATCGCAGCCATTGGGGGCTGCGAAGTCGCAGCGGTGCAGGGCGGGGGCGTCAGGCCCGGGCGCGGCGGCATGGGCACTATTCGCCTGGAGTGCCCTGTCGCCGCTGCCAAAGCCGTCCTCGAAAAGGGACGGCTCGCCGTCGGGTTCAGCTCGGGTGCGGTCCGGGCACTTGAGGACCAGCCTTTGAGGTGCTACAAGTGCTTCGGAATCGGCCACACCCGAGCCCTCTGTCCGTCCAGCGTAGATAGGACGGACAGCTGCTACCGCTGCGGCAAGGAGGGGCATAAATCCGCCTCCTGCAAGGCCACCGCACCGCACTGCGCGGTATGTGCCGCTAGTGGCCGCCCTGCGGGACATATTATGAAGGGGAGGAACTGCAGTCCTCCCCTTAAGAAGGGCAAAATACAGGCGCCGACCCGGCCTGTCATTGCCACCGCCGTCCCAGTGGCTGGGACCTCAGCGGCTGTGGAGGAGGGGGGTGCGATGACCGACTAATGGGTAGAGTCGAACATCGCATCCTCCAGGCGAACACCAACCACTGCAGAGCGGCCCAGGATCTGCTGATGCAGACTGTGGCCGAGTGGTTGGTGGACGTGGCGGTGGTCGCCGAGCCGTACTCGATACCTGGCCGTTGGCTGGGTGATCGGGACGGCTTGGTGGCGTTGGTGTCGCGGCCTGCCACGGACTCCCCTCCCCTCTCGCTTTTAGAGAGGGGTCCGGGATACGTGGCCGCCGCGTGGGGAGAAATTGCCCTGGTCGGGGTCTATTTCTCCCCAAACCGCCCTCTAAGGGACTTCGAGGATTTTCTCGAAGTCCTTACGGCAGTCGTCGGGAGGGCGGCACCACGTCAGGTCGTCGTGTTGGGCGACCTGAACGCCAAGGCGGTGGCCTGGGGCAACCCAGCGGCGTCATGTAACGTCCGGGGGCGCGCCGTCGAATTTTGGGCGGCTTCGTGCGGCGTGTCCCTCCTGAACAGGGGGGATGTTCACACGTGTGTGCGGCAACAGGGAGGGTCAGTGGTGGACGTGTCGTTCGCCACCCCTGTGCTAGCCACACGCGTTGTGAACTGGCGGGTGGAGATGGTGGAGACCCTGTCGGACCACCGATATGTGCGGTTCGACATCTCCACCCAGAGCCCGCGGGGGATGGCCCGCTCGGGCCAATCTCCCTTCCCGCGGTGGGCTCTCACCCGCCTGGACCGGGAGGCAGCCCTGGAGGCAGCGTTCCTCGAGGACTGGCTCTCGCCCCCTGTGCAGGGCACGGACGTCGACGCCGCAGCGGTTCGGCTCCGGGGGTCCCTGACCGAGGTGTGCAATTCCAGCATGCCTCGGTCTCGCCGTCCGCCTCCCCGTCGCGCTGTTTATTGGTGGACGGCGGAGCTGGCGGCGCTCCGGGCCGCGTGCGTGGAGGCCAGGAGGGCCTACACGCGGAGTCGGCGGCGCACCAGCCGATGTCAGGCGGAGGAGGACCGCCTCTACGCCTCTTACGTAGAGGCAAAGACGGTCCTCAAGTTGGCAATGTGCGCCGCCGAAGACTCGGCAAAGGCCGAGATGCTGGAGGGACTCGACAGGGATCCGTTTGGGAGGCCATATAAGCTGGCGCGGAGCCAGCTGCGCCCTTATGGCCCCCCACTAACGGAGACCCTAGAGCCGGCGTTGCTGGATGGGGTGGTTCGGTCACTGTTTCCGCGCAGGACCGAATTCACCCCACCAACGATGAACCCCCCACTGGGGGGGGTGGCGGCTTCGCCGGCGGAGGAGGTCCCTCCGGTTTCGGCGGAGGAATTCGGCGCGGGGGTTCTTTCTCTCCGCGCGAAAAAGACGGCCCCTGGACCGGATGGCGTCCCCGCACGGGTGGTGGCCATCGCGGCGTCCCTAATGGAGCAGAGGTTTCGGGACCTCTTCAGCGCGTGCCTGACGGCTGGGAGGTTCCCGAAACTATGGAAGGAGGGGCAGCTTTGCCTGCTCCGCAAGGAGGGACGCCCGGTGGACTCCCCCTCGGCATACCGGCCCATCGTTCTGCTCGATGAGGTCGGTAAACTGTTCGAGGGGATCCTCGCCACCCGGCTTAACCACCACTTGCGGGAGGTAGGGCCGGACCTGTCGGACGCCCAGTTCGGGTTTCGACAAGGGCGTTCGACGGTCGACGCGGTGGCCCTACTCAGGGGCCAAGTGCAGGAGGCGGTTAGAGCTGGGGACGGAGTGTTGGCGGTGTCGTTCGACATCGCCAACGCCTTCAACTCCGTGCCCCACTCGACCATATTGGAGGCACTCCGGTACCACGGAGTGCCCCAATATCTGCGGGTGATCCTGGCCAACTACCTGGAGGACCGGGAGGTCCTCCTGGCTGACAGGACGGCCAGGATCAGGCGCTACGGCGCGGAGTCCGGTGTTCCACAAGGCTCGGTGCTAGGGCCCCTCTTGTGGAACATCGGATTCAATTGGCTCCTGCGGGGCACCCTCCTCCAGGGCACGAGTGTCATCTGCTACGCGGATGACACTCTCCTCGTTGCCC
This sequence comes from Pseudoips prasinana, assembly GCA_951640165.1. Classification (NCBI taxonomy): domain Eukaryota; kingdom Metazoa; phylum Arthropoda; class Insecta; order Lepidoptera; family Nolidae; genus Pseudoips; species Pseudoips prasinana. The sequence continues at coordinate 36,933,120 of OX621247.1, forward strand.
GGGGGAGGGACTTTCGGGAGGCGGCCTGTCTGGCCTCGGCTGGCGGATCCTTAGTGGCAGGTAGGATCCGCCAGCTTGGTTTGAGGGTAGCGCTGAACAAGACCGAGGCCGTGTTCTTTCACGGGCCTCGGCAGCGCTGCCCTCCTGACGCCCACATCGTGGTGGAGGGCGTCCGGATAGGGGTCGGGGCCCAGATGAAGTATCTGGGCCTCGTGCTGGACAGCAGGTGGCGCTTCGGCCCGCACTTTAGCGGGCTGTCGACGCGCCTGCTGAAAGCCGCGGACGCCCTCTCATGGCTCCTCCCAAACCTGGGAGGGCCCAAGGAGCGATGCCGGCGCCTCTATGCCGGCATCCTCAAGAGCATGGCCCTGTATGGGGCACCCATTTGGGCGGACTCCCTCCACAGGAGGGAGAATGCAACCGCCATCCGCAGGCCCCAACGGGCCATTGCACAGCGGGTGGCGAGGGCCTACCGCTCAGTGGGTTTTGCGGCGGCGTGCGCTCTGGCCGGCACCCCTCCCTGGGAATTGGAGGCATGGGTGCTCGCCAGAGTGTACGAATGGGCGGCGCGGCGTAGGGCGCTAGGTGAGCGCCCCGCCGCGCAAGAGCGGGAGGCCGTGCGGCGGGAGGCGATGGACGCCATCGTCCTCCACTGGGCACGCGACCTCGCCTCAGCCACTTTTGGACGCCGGACGCTGGACGCGCTCGGCCCAGTCCTGCGGGACTGGCTCGAGCGGCCCCACGGTTTCCTCTCCTTCCGTCTGGTGCAGGTGTTGTCCGGGCATGGCTGCTTCGGAACGCACCTGCATCGGATCCAGAGGGAGGAAGCCCCGGCGTGCCACGATTGTGGAGCCGCGGAGGACACGGCGCAGCACACCCTCGAGGTGTGCCCAGCCTGGGCTGAGCTGCGCCGTGCCCTGACAGATGTGGTCGGGCAGGACCTCTCACTTCCCAGTGTGGTAAACTCCATGCTGGGGAGTGAGGAGGCTTGGGCGGCGGTTGCCTCCTTTTGCGAGAATGTTATGTCGCAAAAGGAGGCGGCGGAGCGCGCGCGGGAGGACGATCCTCTCGCGCCGCCGCTCCGCAGGCGAAGAAGGGGTGGGAGACGGCGGTTGTACGATCGTCGCCTCCCTCCTTCTGGTGGTGATTAGCGGGCGACAGGCGCGGGGGCGCCTTCGCTCGCATTGCACTAATCACCACCCTCGTCGGGCGGGAACGGCCGAGCACTCACGGTCGTTCCCGGGCCCCTCCACTTAGGGAGGGGCGTGCGGGCCCCGCTGTAAAGGCGGGCGGTCGTCGGTGGGGGACTGGACGTAAAGGCTGTGCCGGTTTCCCAGTCCTCCTCCAAATAGACGATGCGGGAGTGCCGCTGGGTTATTTTAGTGGGTATGCCGGAGTAGCCGGAGAGTCCCACATAACCCGTCCATCCCCCAATGGGCGGGTATGCGTAACGCATTTTTTCCCAGCGTCAACAAAAAAAAAAAAAAAAAAGGTTAGGTTAGGTTAGGTTAGGTTGGGGAACCACCCCACAGTGCTTGCGTCCACGTCGCGTTCCCCGGAAACGTCCCAGTTCTGACCACCGTAACGGAGTGGCAGACTGGGTACGGCTAAAGTGCACTGTGCATCGTAACTATCTTATTGTCTTGTGAGTTACGAATACTGCGGAAATGCCAAAACCAGCGCGGGATGCCCTCGGGCATTTTGTGAAAAAAGGCCCTTCTCAGGGCCAACCCAAAGGCCCTTCTCAGGGCCAACCCAAAGGCCCTTCTCAGGGCCAACCCAAAGGCCCTTCTCAGGGCCAACCAAAAGGCCCTTCTCAGGGCCAACGCGACGCTTCCTTAGCGTCGGATGAAGGCAGGGCCTTCTACGGCGGGCAGGTGGACTCCGACGATGAGTCCATTGTATCGGATTCCGATTCGATGGCGGTCGAAGATTCGCGATCGCGATCTGCTTCCAGAAAGCGGAAGACCTTTTTAAAGGACGGGTCGGATGGCTCCTCGGCGTCGGGTTCGTCGAAGAAAAGGGTCAAGGCTAAGAAACCCACAACAGCGGCAGACACCCACGATGTGGGTTTAGCCACCGCCCAGCGCGAGCTGGACCTGGCACGGCGGGAGCACCTCCAGCAAGAGCTGGAGGAGCGGGTTGCGGCCAGGGAAGAACGGGCGCGAGTCGCTCGTGCCAAGGCCGATTACGGTGCGGCCCGCGTCCTGTACGCGAACCACTCACTGGCCGAACTGGAGAAGATGGCCTTGGAGGACGAAGAGGCGATCGTGGAGGTCGCCGCCAAGTCCTCGCATCTGAAGGGGACTTTCCAGAAGTCCCTCAGATGCCGGGCCGCCAGCATGCGTGGCATCGTCGCGGAGCTGGTGGACCGCAAGGCCAGCGATGAAACGCGGCAACTGCAGGCGAAGGTAGATCGCCTGCAGTCGGAGGTCAGCCAGCTGCATCTGAAGCTGGCTGAAGCCACGGCCCGGCCATCCCAAGCCGAGCCCAGACCTGCGGCAGAGGGCCTCGCTCCCCCCTCCGGCCTTGAGGACATCCTCCGCAAGGCTATGGAGGAGCAGAGGGTCTTCGTCAGGGCCTGCCTGGCGGGAATAGAGGACCGGCTCTTGCCGGAGAAACGCCTCCGACCGCCACTTGCGGCGGACAAGAGGCGAGAGGAGCCGGTGACCTCCCAGAGGGAGGACGCCCTTCTCCCTTCCACCACCCCGACCAACCAGCAGGGCTGGACGAAGGTGGTCGGTAAGGGGAAGGGCAAGGGCAAAAAGACGGCAGCGGTCGTCCCTGCCGTCCCCGCCACCACCACTCCCAGCCAGTCGAAGCCGACTGGCAAGGGAAAAGGGAAGGGGAAAACCACCCCCCCAGCCGCCTCCGCCACCGCCCCTGCCGGTCCGTCACAGACAACTGGCAAGGGAAAGGGGAAGGGTTCGACCCCAGCCGGTGTCAGGAGGAACTTGGTTCCTCCCAAGACCGCAGCCGTCGTGATGACGCTCACCACGGAGGCTGCGGAGCGGGGCGAGACGTACGCGTCCGTGATGTTGCGGGCGCGCGCCAGTGCCGATCCCACCAAACTAGGGATCGGTAAAGTCTCGTGCCGCCGGACACAGGCTGGGGCTCGAATCTTCGAGTTCCCCGGTGCAGAGGGCGGAAAAAACGCTGACCTCTTCGCAGCGAAGCTGCAAGAGGTCATTGCGGACGCGGCAAAGGTGGCCAGGCCGGTGAAGTCGGCGGCCTTCGAGGTGACGGACCTGGACGACTCCGTCACCAAGGAGGAGGTGGTAGCGGCGGTCGCAGCCATAGGTGGCTGCGCAGTCGCAGCGGTGCAGGGCGGGGGCATCAGGCCCGGGCGCGGCGGCATGGGCGCAATTCGCCTGGAGTGCCCAGTCGCCGCTGCCAAAGCCGTCCTCGAGAAGGGACGGCTCGCCGTCGGGTTCAGCTCGGCGGCGGTCCGGGCCCTAGAGGTCCTGCCGCTGAGGTGTTACCGGTGCTTCGGCATCGGCCACACCCGGGCCCTCTGTTCGTCCAGTGTCGACAGGACGGACAGCTGCTACCGCTGCGGCAAGGAGGGGCACAAAGCCGCCTCCTGCAATGCCGCCACGCCGCACTGCACGGTCTGTGCCGCCAGTGGCCGCCCTGCGGGCCACATAATGAAGGGGAGGAACTGCAGTCCTCCCCTTAAGAAGGGGAAAGTACAGGCGCCGACCCGGCCTGTCGTTGCCACCGCCGTCCCAGTGGCTGGGACCTCAGCGGCTGTGGAGGAGGGGGGTGCGATGACCGACTAATGGGTAGGGTCGAACATCGCATCCTCCAGGCGAACACCAACCACTGCAGAGCGGCACAGGATCTGCTCATGCAGACTGTGGCCGAGTGGATGGTGGACGTGGCGGTGGTCGCCGAGCCGTACTCGGTACCTGGCCGTTGGCTGGGTGATCGAGACGGCTTGGTGGCGTTGGTGTCGCGGCCTGCCACGGACTCCCCTCCCCTCTCGCTTTTAGAGAGGGGTCCGGGATACGTGGCCGCCGCGTGGGGAGAAATAGCCCTGGTCGGGGTCTATTTCTCCCCAAACCGCCCTCTAAGGGACTTCGAGAATTTTCTCGAGGTCCTTACGGCAGTCGTCGGGAGGGCGGCGCCACGCCAGGTAATGGTGTTAGGCGACCTGAACGCCAAGTCGGTGGCCTGGGGAAACCCAGCGGCGTCCTGCAACGTCCGGGGGCGCGCCGTCGAATTTTGGTCGGCTTCGTGCGGCGTGTCCCTCCTGAACAGGGGGGATGTTCACACGTGTGTGCGGCAACAGGGAGGGTCAGTGGTGGACGTGTCGTTCGCCACCCCTGTGCTAGCCACACGCGTCGTGAACTGGCGGGTGGAGATGGTGGAGACCCTGTCGGACCACCGATATGTGCGGTTCGACATCTCCACCCAGAGCCCGCGGGGGATGGCCCGCTCGGGCCAATCTCCCTTCCCGCGGTGGGCTCTCACCCGCCTGGACCGGGAGGCAGCCCTGGAGGCAGCGTTCCTCGAGGACTGGCTCTCGCCCCCTGTGGAGGTGACGGACGTGGACGCCGCAGCGGTCCAGCTGCGGAGGTCCCTGACCGAGGTGTGCAACTCCAGCATGCCTCGGTCTCGCCGTCCGCCTCCCCGTCGCGCCGTTTATTGGTGGACGGGGGAGCTGGCGGCGCTACGGGCCGCGTGCGTGGAGGCCAGGAGGGCCTACACGCGGAGTCGGCGGCGCACCAGCCGATGTCAGGCTGAGGAGGACCGCCTCTACGCCTCTTACATGGAGGCAAAGACGGTCCTCAAGACGGCAATGTGCGCCGCCGAAGACTCGGCAAAGGCCGAGATGCTGGAGGGACTCGATAGGGATCCGTTTGGGAGGCCATATAAGCTGGCGCGGAGCCAGCTGCGCCCTTATGGCCCCCCACTAACGGAGACCCTAGAGCCGGCGTTGCTGGATGGGGTGGTTCGGTCACTGTTTCCGCGCAGGACCGAATTCACCCCACCAACGATGAACCCCCCACTGGGGGGGATGGTGGCTTCGCCGGCGGAGGAGGTCCCTCCGGTTTCGGCGGAGGAATTTGGCGCGGGGGTTCTTTCCCTCCGCGCGAAAAAGACGGCCCCTGGACCGGATGGCGTCCCCGCACGGGTGGTGGCCATCGCGGCGTCCCTAATGGAGCAGAGGTTTCGGGACCTCTTCAGCGCGTGCCTGACGGCTGGGAGGTTCCCGAAACTATGGAAGGAGGGGCAGCTTTGCCTGCTCCGGAAGGAGGGACGCCCGGTGGAATCCCCCTCGGCATACCGGCCCATCGTTCTGCTCGATGAGGTCGGTAAACTGTTCGAGGGGATCCTAGCCACCCGGCTTAACAGCCATTTGCGGGAGGTAGGGCCGGACCTGTCGGACGCCCAGTTCGGGTTTCGACAGGGGCGTTCGACGGTCGACGCGGTGGCCCTACTCAGGGGCCAAGTGCAGGAGGCGGTCGGAGCTGGGGACGGAGTGTTGGCGGTGTCGTTCGACATCGCCAACGCGTTCAACTCCGTGCCCCACTCGACCATATTGGAGGCACTCCGGTACCACGGAGTGCCCCAATATCTGCGGGCGATCCTGGCCAACTACCTGGAGGACCGGGAGGTCCTCCTGGCGGACAGGACGGCCAGGATCAGGCGCTACGGCGCGGAGTCCGGTGTTCCACAGGGTTCGGTGCTAGGGCCCCTCTTGTGGAACATCGGATTCGATTGGCTGCTGCGCGGCACCCTCCTCCAGGGCACGAGTGTCATCTGCTACGCGGATGACACTCTCCTCGTTGCCCGGGGGAGGGACTTTGGAGAGGCGGCCTGTCTGGCCTCGGCTGGCGGATCCTTAGTGGCAGGTAGGATCCGCCAGCTCGGTTTGAGGGTAGCGCTGAACAAGACCGAGCCCGTTTTCTTTCACGGGCCTCGGCAGCGCTGCCCTCCTGACGCCCACATCGTGGTGGAGGGCGTCCGGATAGGGGTCGGGGCCCAGATGAAGTATCTGGGCCTCGTGCTGGACAGCAGGTGGCGCTTCGGCCCGCACTTTAGCGGGCTGTCGACGCGCCTGCTGAAAGCCGCGGACGCCCTCTCATGGCTCCTCCCAAACCTGGGAGGGCCCAAGGAGCGATGCCGGCGCCTCTATGCCGGCATCCTCAAGAGCATGGCCCTATATGGGGCACCCATCTGGGCGGACTCCCTCCATAGGAGGGAGAATGCAACCGCCATCCGCAGGCCCCAACGGGCCATTGCACAGCGGGTGGCGAGAGCCTACCGCTCAGTGGGCTTTGCGGCGGCGTGCGCTCTGGCCGGCACCCCTCCCTGGGAATTGGAGGCATGGGTGCTCGCCAGAGTGTACGAATGGGCGGCGCGGCGTAGGGCGCTGGGTGAGCGCCCCGCCGCGCAAGAGCGGGATGCCGTGCGGCGGGAGGCGAGGGACGCAATCGTCCTCCACTGGACACGGGACCTCGCCTCCGCCACATTTGGACGCCGGACGTTGGACGCGCTCGGTCCAGTCCTGCGGGACTGGCTCGAGCGATCCCACGGTTTCCTCTCTTTCCGTCTGGTGCAGGTGTTGTCCGGGCATGGTTGTTTCGGAACGCACCTGCATCGGATCCAGAGGGAGGAGACCCCGGCGTGCCACGACTGTGGAGCCGCGGAGGACACGGCGCAGCACACCCTCGAGGTGTGCCCAGCCTGGGCTGAGCTGCGCCGTGCCCTGACTGATGTGGTCGGGCAGGACCTCTCACTTCCCAGTGTGGTCAACTCCATGCTGGGGAGTGAGGAGGCTTGGGCGGCGGTTGCCTCCTTTTGCGAGAATGTCATGTCGCAAAAGGAGGCGGCGGAGCGCGCGCGGGAGGATGATCCTCTTGCGCCGCCGCTCCGCAGGCGAAGAAGGGGTGGGAGACGGCGGTTGTACGATCGTCGCCTCCCTCCTTCTGGTGGTGATTAGCGGGCGACAGGCGCGGGGGCGCCTTCGCTCGCATTGCACTAATCACCACCCTCGTCGGGCGGGAACGGCCGAGCACTCACGGTCGTTCCCGGGCCCCTCCACTTTGGGAGGGGCGTGCGGGCCCCGCTGTAAAGGCGGGCGGTCGTCGGTGGGGGACTGGACGTAAAGGCTGTGCCGGTTTCCCAGTCCTCCTCCACACAGACGATGCGGGAGTGCCGCTGGGTTATTTTAGTGGGTATGCCGGGCTAGCCGGAGAGTCCCACATAACCCGTCCATCCCCCAATGGGCGGGTATGCGTAACGCATTTTTTCCCAGCGCAAACAAAAAAAAAAGGTTAGGTTAGGTTAGGTTAGGTTAGGTTAGGTTGGGGAACCACCCCACAGTGCTTGCGTCCACGTCGCGTTCCCCGGAAACGTCCCAGTTCTGACCACCGTAACGGAGTGGCAGACTGGGTACGGCCAAAGTGCACTGTGCATCGTAGCAAACATCTGCCTTGACTGCTACGTATCTGCTTGTTAGTATGCCTAAACCATTGCGGGATGCCCTCGGGCATTTTGCCAAAAAAGGCCCTTCTCAGGGCCAACCAAAAGGCCCTTCTCAGGGCCAACCCAAAGGCCCTTCTCAGGGCCAACCAAAAGGCCCTTCTCAGGGCCAACGCGACGTATCAGCGTCGAGTGAAGGTAGAGCCTTCTACGGCGGGAGGGCGGGCGAATTGTCGGACTCCGACAACGAGTCCGCAGAGTCGGATGCCAGCTCCATGGTGATCGATGCTCGATCACGATCGGCATCGAGGAAGCGGAGCTTCCTTAAGGTCGTGTCCGATGGCTCCTCGGGCTCAGGCTCGGCGAAGGAGCCTAAAAAGAGGGTCAAAGCCAAAAAGGCATTGAAAGCAGGAGACACCCACGACGTGGGTTTGGCCGATGCCCAGCGTGAGTTGGACCTGGCACGGCGGGAGCAGCTCCAGCAAGAGCTGGAGGAGCGGGTTGCTGCCAAGGAGGAGCGGGCGCGCGTCGCTCGTGCCAAGGCCGAGTACGGCGCGTCCCGCGTCCTGTACGCGGACCACTCCCTGGCCGAATTGCAGCGGATGGCCTTGGAGGACGAGGAGGTGATCGTCGAGGTCGCCACCAAGTCCTCCCACCTAAAAGGGACTTTTCAGAAGTCCCTTAAATGCCGGGCCGCGAGCATGCGTGGCATCGTCGCGGAGCTGGTCGACCGCAAGGCCAGCGACGAGTCGCGGCAACTGCAGGCGAAAGTGGATCGCCTGCAGTCGGAGGTGAGCCAGCTTCACCTGAAGCTGGCTGAAGCCACGGCCCGGCCATCGCAAGCCGAGCCCGGACCTGCGGCGGAGGGTCTTTCCTCCACTCCCGGCCTTGAGGATGTCCTCCGCAGGGTCATGGTGGAGGAGAGGGCGTTCGTTCGCTCCTGCCTAGCGGGCATCGAGGACCGGCTCCTACCGGAGAAACGCCTCCGACCTCCGCTTGCGGCAGACAAGAGGCGAGAGGAGCGAGTGGAAACCTCCCAGAGGGAAGACGCCCTACTCCCTTCGACCACCCCGACCAACCAGCAGGGCTGGACGAAGGTGGTCGGTAAGGGCAAGGGAAAAAGGACGGCAGCTGTCGTCCCTGCCGTTCCCGCCACCACCACTCCCAGCCATTCGCAGCCGACTGGCAAAGGGAAGGGAAAAGGGAAAGGGAAGGGGAAGAGCACCCCCCCAGCCCCAGCCGTCCCCGCCACCACCCCTGCTGGTCAGTCGACTGGCACGGGAAAGGGGAAGGGTTCGACCCCAGCCGGTGTCAGGAGGAACTTGGTTCCTCCCAAGACCGCAGCCGTCGTGATGACGCTCACCACGGAGGCTGCGGAGCGGGGCGAGACGTACGCGTCCGTGATGTTGCGGGCGCGTGCCAATGCCGATCCTACCAAATTGGGGATCGGTAAAGTCTCGTGCCGCCGGACGCAGGCTGGGGCTCGAATTTTCGAGTTCCCGGGTGCCGAGGGCGCGAAGAACGCGGACCTCTTTGCAGCGAAGCTGCAGGAGGTCATCGCGAACTCGGCGAAGGTGGCCAGGCCGGTGAAGTCGGCGGCCATCGAGGTGACGGACCTGGATGACTCCGTCACCAGGGAGGAGGTGGTGGCAGCGATCGCAGCCATTGGGGGCTGCGAAGTCGCAGCGGTGCAGGGCGGGGGCATCAGGCCCGGGTGCGGCGGCATGGGCACTATTCGCCTGGAGTGCCCAGTCGCCGCTGCCAAAGCCGTCCTCGAGAAGGGACGGCTCGCCGTCGGGTTCAGCTCGGCGGCGGTCCGGGCCCTTGAGGTCCTGCCGTTGAGGTGTTACCGGTGCTTCGGCATCGGTCACACCCGGGCCCTCTGTCCGTCCAGTGTCGACAGGGCGGACAGCTGCTACCGCTGCGGCAAGGAGGGGCACAAAGCCGCCTCCTGCGAGGCCACCGCACCGCACTGCGCGGTGTGTGCCGCCAGTGGCCGCCCTGCGGGCCACATTATGAAGGGGAGGAATTGTATTCCTCCCCTTAAGAAGGGCAAAGTGCAGGCGCCGACCCGGCCTGTCGCTGCCACCGCCACCCCAGTAGCTGGGACCTCGGCGGCTGTGGAGGAGGAGAGTGCGATGTTCGATTAATGGGTAGAGTCGAACATCGCATCCTCCAGGCGAACACCAACCACTGCAGAGCGGCACAGGATCTGCTGATGCAGACTGTGGCCGAGTGGTTGGTGGACGTGGCGGTGGTCGCCGAGCCGTACTCGGTACCTGGCCGTTGGCTGGGTGATCGGGACGGCTTGGTGGCGTTGGTGTCGCGGCCTGCCACGGACTCCCCTCCCCTCTCGCTTTTAGAGAGGGGTCCGGGATACGTGGCCGCCGCGTGGGGAGAAATAGCCCTGGTCGGGGTCTATTTCTCCCCAAACCGCCCTCTAAGGGACTTCGAGAACTTTCTCGAGGTCCTAACGGCAGTCGTCGGGAGGGCGGCACCACGTCAGGTCGTCATACTGGGCGACCTGAACGCCAAGGCGGTGGCCTGGGGCAACCCAGCGGCGTCCTGCAACGTCCGGGGGCACGCCGTCGAATTTTGGTCGGCTTCGTGCGGCGTGTCCCTCCTGAACAGGGGGGATGTTCACACGTGTGTGCGGCAACGGGGAGGGTCAGTGGTGGACGTATCGTTCGCCACCCCCGTTCTAGCCGCCCGCGTCGTGAACTGGCGGGTGGAGATGGTGGAGACCCTGTCGGACCACCGATATGTGCGGTTCGACATCTCCACCCAGAGCCCGCGGGGGATGGCCCGCTCGGGCCAATCACCCTTCCCGCGGTGGGCTCTCACCCGCCTGGACCGGGAGTCAGCCCAGGAGGCGGCGTTCCTCGAGGACTGGCTCTCGCCCCCTGTGGAGGGCACGGACGTGGACGCCGCAGCGGTTCGGCTGCGGGGGTCCCTGACCGAGGTGTGCAACTCCAGCATGCCTCGGTCTCGCCGTCCGCCTCCCCGTCGCGCCGTTTATTGGTGGACGGTGGAGCTGGCGGGGCTCCGGGCCGCGTGCGTGGAGGCCAGGAGGGCCTACACGCGGAGTCGGCGGCGCACCAGCCGATGTCAGGCTGAGGAGGACCGCCTCTACGCCTCTTACCTAGAGGCAAAGACGGTCCTCAAGTCGGAAATGTGCGCCGCCGAGGACTCGGCAAAGGCCGAGATGCTGGAGGGCCTCGACAGGGATCCGTTTGGGAGGCCGTATAAGCAGGCGCGGAGCCAGCTGCGCCCTTACGGTCCCCCACTAACGGAGACCCTAGAGCCGGCGTTGCTGGATGGGGTGGTTCGGTCACTGTTTCCGCGCAGGACCGAATTCACCCCACCAACGATGAACCCCCCACTGGGGGGGGTGGTGGCTTCGCCGGAGGAGGAGGTCCCTCCAGTATCGGTGGAGGAACTTCGCGCGGGGGTTCTGTCCCTCCGCGCGAAGAAGACGGCCCCTGGACCGGATGGTGTCCCCGCACGGGTGGTGGCCATCGCGGCGTCCCTCATGGAGGAGAGGTTTCGGGACCTCTTCAGCGCGTGCCTGACGGCTGGGAGGTTCCCGAAGATCTGGAAGGAGGGGCAGCTTTGCCTGCTCCGGAAGGAGGGACGCCCGGTGGACTCCCCCTCGGCATACCGGCCCATCGTTCTGCTCGATGAGGTCGGTAAATTGTTCGAGGGGATCATCGCCACCCGGCTTAATAGCCAGTTGCGGGAGGTAGGGCCAGACCTGTCGGACGCCCAGTTCGGGTTTCGACAGGGGCGTTCGACGGTCGACGCGGTGGCCCTACTCAGGGGCCAAGTGCAGGAGGCGGTTAGAGCTGGGGACGGAGTGTTGGCGGTGTCGTTCGACATCGCCAACGCGTTCAACTCCGTGCCCCACTCGACCATATTGGAGGCACTCCGGTACCACGGAGTGCCCCAATATCTGCGGGTGATCCTGGCCAACTACCTGGAGGACCGGGACGTCCTCCTGGCGGACAGGACGGCCAGGATCAGGCGCTACGGCGCGGAGTCCGGTGTTCCACAAGGCTCGGTGCTAGGGCCCCTCTTGTGGAACATCGGATTCGATTGGCTCCTGCGGGGCACCCTCCTCCAGGGCACGAGTGTCATCTGCTACGCGGATGACACTCTCCTCGTTGCCCGGGGGAGGGACTTTCGGGAGGCGGCCTGTTTGGCCTCGGCTGGCGGATCCTTAGTGGCAGGTAGGATCCGCCAGCTTGGTTTGAGGGTAGCGCTGAACAAGACCGAGGCCGTGTTCTTTCACGGGCCTCGGCAGCGCTGCCCTCCTGACGCCCACATCGTGGTGGAGGGCGTCCGGATAGGGGTCGGGGCCCAGATGAAGTATCTGGGCCTCGTGCTGGACAGCAGGTGGCGCTTCGGCCCGCACTTCAGCGGGCTGTCGACGCGCCTGCTGAAAGCCGCGGACGCCCTCTCATGGCTCCTCCCAAACCTGGGAGGGCCGAAGGAGCGATGCCGGCGCCTCTATGCCGGCATCCTCAAGAGCATGGCCCTTTACGGGGCACCCATCTGGGCGGACTCCCTCCACAGGAGGGAGAATGCAACCGCCATCCGCAGGCCCCAACGGGCCATTGCACAGCGGGTGGCGAGAGCCTACCGCTCAGTGGGCTTTGCGGCGGCGTGCGCTCTGGCCGGCACCCCTCCCTGGGAATTGGAGGCATGGGTGCTCGCCAGAGTGTACGAATGGGTGGCGCGTCGTAGGGCGCTAGGTGAGCGCCCCGCCGCGGAAGAGCGGGAGGCCGTGCGGCGGGAGGCGAGGGATGCCATCGTCCTCCACTGGGCACGCGACCTTGCCTCCGCCACATTTGGACGCCGGACGCTGGACGCGCTCGGTCCAGTCCTGCGGGACTGGCTCGAGCGACCCCACGGTTTCCTCTCCTTCCGTCTGGTGCAGGTGTTGTCCGGGCATGGCTGCTTCGGAACGCACCTGCATCGGATCCAGAGGGAGGAAACCCCGGCGTGCCATGACTGTGGAGCCGCGGAGGACACGGCGCAGCACACCCTCGAGGTGTGCCCAGCCTGGGCTGAGCTGCGCCGTGCCCTGACCGATGTAGTCGGGTTAGACCTCTCACTTCCCAGTGTGGTGAACTCCATGCTGGGGAGTGAGGAGGCTTGGGCGGCGGTTGCCTCCTTTTGCGAGGATGTAATGTCGCAAAAGGAGGCGGCGGAGCGCGCGCGGGAGGATGATCCTCTCGCGCCACCGCTCCGCAGGCGAAGGAGGGGTAGGAGAAGGCGGTTGTACGACCGTCGCCTCCCACCCTCTGGTGGTGATTAGCGGGCGATAGGCGCGGGGGCGCCTTCGCTCGCATTGCACTAATCACCACCCTCGTCGGGCGGGAACGGCCGAGCACTCACGGTCGTTCCCGGGCCCCTCCACTAAGGGAGGGGCGTGCGGGCCCCGCTGTAAAGGCGGGCGGTCGTCGGTGGGGGACTGGACGTAAAGGCTGTGCCGGTTTCCCAGTCCTCCTCCACACAGACGATGCGGGAGTGCCGCTGGGTTATTTTAGTGGGTATGCCGGAGTAGCCGGAGAGTCCCACATAACCCGTCCATCCCCCAATGGGCGGGTATGCGTAACGCATTTTTTCCCAGCGCAAACAAAAAAAAAAAAAAAAAAAAAAAAAAAAAGGTTAGGTTAGGTTGGCGGGGGAACCACCCCACAGTGCTTGCGTCCACGTCGCGTTCCCCGGAAACGTCCCAGTTCTGACCACCGTAACGGAGTGGCAGACTGGGTACGGCTAAAGTGCACTGTGCATCGTAGCGACTATTTGCCTTGAGTGCTGCGATACTGCTTTGTTCGGAATGCCGAAACCTGCGCGGGATGCCCTCGGGCATTTCGTGAAAAAAGGCCCTTCTCAGGGCCAACCCAAAGGCCCTTCTCAGGGCCAACCCAAAGGCCCTTCTCAGGGCCAACCCAAAGGCCCTTCTCAGGGCCAACCCAAAGGCCCTTCTCAGGGCCAACCAAAAGGCCCTTCTCAGGGCCACCGCGACGCATCAGCGTCGGAGGAAGGCAGGGCCTTCTATGGCGGGAGGGAGGGCGATTTGTCGGACTCCGAAATTGAGTTCTTCGAATCGGACGCCGATTCCATGGTGTTGGAGGATTCGCGATCGAGATCCGCGTCCCGAAAGCGGAAATCCTTTTTAAAGGACGGGTCCGATGGCTCCTCGGCTTCAGGTTCTGTAAAGAAGAAACCGAAGGCTAAGAAGCCGGCAATAGTGGCAGATACCCACGAGGTGGGTTTAGCGGACGCCCAGCGCGAGCTGGACCTAACCAGGCGGGAGCGGCTCCAACATGACCTGGAGGAGCAGGTTGTGGCCAGGGAGGAACGTGCGCGCGCCGCCCGTGCCAAGTCCGGGTACGGGGCGTCCCGCGTCCAGTACGCGGACCACTCCCTGGCCGAACTGGAGCGGATGGCTTTGGAGGACGAGGAGGTGATCATCGAGGTCGCCACCAAGTCCTCCCACCTAAAAGGGACTTTTCAGAAGTCCCTTAAATGCCGGGCCGCGAGCATGCGAGGCATCGTCACGGAGCTGGTCGACCGCAAGGCCAGCGACGAGACGCGGCAACTGCAGGCGAGAGTGGATCGCCTGCAGTCGGAGGTGAGCCAGCTTCACCTGAAGCTGGCTGAAGCCACGGCCCGGCCATCCCAAGCCGAGCCCAGACCTGCGGAAGAGGGCTTCGCCCCCCCCTCCGGCCTTGAGGATATCCTCCGCAAGGTCATGGCGGAGGAGAGGTCATTTGTCCGCGCCTGCCTGGCAGGCATTGAGGACCGGCTCTTGCCGGCGAAAGTCGTCCGACCGCCGCTTGCGGCGGACAGGAGGCGAGAGGAGCCGGTGCCTAGCTCCTCGAGGGAGGACGCCCTTCTCCCTTCCACCACCCCGACCAACCAGCAGGGCTGGACGAAGGTGGTCGGTAAGGGGAAGGGCAAAGGCAAAAGGACGGCACCTGTCGTCCCTGCCGTCCCCGCCACCACCACTCCCGGCCAGTCGGCTGCGACTGGCAAAGGAAAAGGGAAGGGGAAGGGAAAGAGCACCCCTCCAGCCCCAGCCGTCTCCGCCACCACCCCTGCTGGTCAGTCGACTGGCACGGGAAAGGGGAAGGGGAAGGGTTCGACCCCAGCCGGTGTCAGGAGGAACTTGGTTCCTCCCAAGACCGCAGCCGTCGTGATGACGCTCACCACGGAGGCTGTGGAGCGGGGCGAGACGTACGCGTCCGTGATGTTGCGGGCGCGTGCCAATGCCGATCCTACCAAACTGGGGATCGGTAAAGTCTCGTGCCGCCGGACGCAGGCTGGGGCTCGAATTTTCGAGTTCCCGGGTGCCGAGGGCGCGAAGAACGCAGACCTCTTTGCAGCGAAGCTGCAGGAGGTCATTGCGGATGCGGCGAAGGTGGCGAGGCCGGTGAAGTCAGCGGCCATTGAGGTGGCTGATCTTGATGATTCAGTCACCAAAGAGGAGGTGGTGGCAGCGATCGCAGCCATAGGTGGCTGCGCAGTCGCAGCGGTGCAGGGCGGGGGCATCAGGCCCGGGCGCGGCGGCATGGGCACTATTCGCCTGGAGTGCCCAGTCGCCGCTGCCAAAGCCGTCCTCGAAAAGGGACGGCTCGCCGTCGGGTTCAGCTCGGCGGCGGTCCGGGCACTTAAGGAGCAGCGGCTGAGGTGCTACAAGTGCTTCGGAATCGGCCACACCCGAGCCCTCTGTCCGTCCAGTGTCGACAGGACGGACAGCTGCTACCGATGCGGCAAGGAGGGGCACAAAGCCGCCTCCTGCGAGGCCACCGCACCGCACTGCGCGGTGTGTGCCGCCAGTGGCCGCCCTGCGGGCCACATTATGAAGGGGAGGAACTGTATTCCTCCCCTAAAGAAGGGCAAAATGCAGGCGCCGACCCCGCCTGTCGCTGCCACCGCCACCCCAGTAGCTGGGACCTCGGCGGCTGTGGAGAAGGAGGGTGCGATGATCCATTAATGGGTAGGATCGAACATCGCATCCTCCAGGCGAACGCCAACCACTGCAGAGCGGCCCAGGATTTGCTCATGCAGACCGTGGCCGAGTGGTTGGTGGACGTGGCGGTGGTCGCCGAGCCGTACTCGGTGCCTGGCCGTTGGCTGGGTGATCGGGACGGCTTGGTGGCGTTGGTGTCGCGGCCTGCCACGGACTCCCCACCCCTCTCGCTTTTAGAGAGGGGTCCGGGATACGTGGCCGCCGCGTGGGGAGAAATAGCCCTGGTCGGGGTCTATTTCTCCCCAAACCGCCCTCTAAGGGACTTCGAGAATTTTCTCGAAGTCCTTACGGCAGTCGTCGGGAGGGCGGCACCACGTCAGGTCGTAGTGGTTGGCGACCTGAACGCCAAGTCGGTGGCCTGGGGCAACCCAGCGGCGTCGTGCAACGTCCGGGGGCGCGCCGCTGAATTTTGGTCGGCTTCGTGCGGCGTGTCCCTCCTGAACAGGGGGGATGTTCACACGTGTGTGCGGCAACGGGGAGGGTCAGTGGTGGACGTATCGTTCGCCACCCCCGTGCTAGCCGCCCGCGTCGTGAACTGGCGGGTGGAGATGGTGGAGACCCTGTCGGACCACCGATATGTGCGGTTCGACATCTCCACCCAGAGCCCGCGGGGGATGGCCCGCTCGGGCCAATCTCCCTTCCCGCGGTGGGCTCTCACCCGCCTGGACCGGGAGTCAGCCCAGGAGGCGGCGTTCCTCCGGGACTGGCTCTCGCCCCCTGTGGAGGTGACGGACGTAGACGCCGCAGCGGTCCAGCTGCGGAGGTCCCTGACCGAGGTGTGCAATTCCAGCATGCCTCGGTCTCGCCGTCCGCCTCCCCGTCGCGCCGTTTATTGGTGGACGGGGGAGCTGGCGGCGCTCCGGGCCGCGTGCGTGGAGGCCAGGAGGGCCTACACGCGGAGTCGGCGGCGCACCAGCCGATGTCAGGCTGAGGAGGACCGCCTCTACGCCTCTTACGAAGAGGCAAAGACGGTCCTCAAGTCGGCAATGTGCGCCGCCGAGGACTCGGCGAAGGCCGAGATGCTGGAGGGCCTCGACAGGGATCCGTTTGGGAGGCCATATAAGCTGGCGCGGAGCCAGCTGCGCCCTTGTGGCCCCCCACTAACGGAGACCCTAGAGCCGGCGTTGCTGGATGGGGTGGTTCGGTCATTGTTTCCGCGCAGGACCGAATTCACCCCTCCAACGATGAACCCCCCGCTGGGGGGGGTGGTGGCTTCGCCGGCGGAGGAGGTCCCTCCAGTGTCGGCGGAGGAAGTTCGCGCGGGGGTTCTGCCCCTCCGCGCGAAGAAGACGGCTCCTGGACCGGACGGCGTCCCCGCACGGGTGGTGGCCATCGCGGCGTCCCTCATGGAGGAAAGGCTTCGGGACCTCTTCAGCGCGTGCCTGATGGCTGGGAGGTTCCCGAAGCCATGGAAGGAAGGCAAATTGTGCCTTCTCCGGAAGGAGGGACGCCCGGTGGACTCCCCCTCGGCATACCGGCCCATCGTTCTGCTGGATGAGGTCGGTAAACTGTTCGAGGGGATACTCGCCACCCGGCTTAATAGCCATTTGCGGGAGGTAGGGCCGGACCTGTCGGACGCCCAGTTCGGGTTCCGACAGGGGCGTTCGACGGTCGACGCGTTGGCCCTACTCAGGGGCCAGGTGCGGGAGGCGGTCGAGGCTGGGGACGGAGTGTTGGCGGTGTCGTTCGACATCGCCAACGCCTTCAACTCCGTGCCCCACTCGACCATATTGGAGGCACTCCGATACTACGGAGTGCCCCAATATCTGCGGGCGATCCTGGCCGACTACTTGAGGGACCGAGAGGTCCTTCTGGTGGACAAGACGGCCAGGATCAGGCGCTACGGCGCGGAGTCCGGTGTTCCACAGGGTTCGGTGCTAGGGCCCCTCTTGTGGAACATCGGATTCGATTGGGTCCTTCGGGGCACCCTCCTCCAGGGCACGAGTGTCATCTGCTACGCGGATGACACTCTCCTCGTTGCCCGGGGGAGGGACTTTGGGGCGGCGGCCTGTTTGGCCTCGGCTGGCGGATCCTTAGTGGCAGGTAGGATCCGCCAGCTCGGATTGAGGGTGGCGCTGAACAAGACCGAGGCCGTGTTCTTTCACGGGCCTCGGCAGCGCTGCCCTCCTGACGCCCACATCGTGGTGGAGGGCGTCCGGATAGGGGTCGGGGCCCAGATGAAGTATCTGGGCCTCGTGCTGGACAGCAGGTGGCGCTTCGGCCCGCACTTTAGCGGGCTGTCGACGTGCCTGCTGAAAGCCGCGGACGCCCTCTCATGGCTCCTCCCAAACCTGGGAGGGCCCAAGGAGCGATGCCGGCGCCTCTATGCCGGCATCCTCAAGAGCATGGCCCTATATGGGGCACCCATCTGGGCGGACTCCCTCCACAGGAGGGAGAATGCAACCGCCATCCGCAGGCCCCAACGGGCCATTGCACAGCGGGTGGCGAGAGCCTACCGCTCAGTGGGCTTTGCGGCGGCGTGCGCTCTGGCCGGCACCCCTCCCTGGGAATTGGAGGCATGGGTGCTCGCCAGAGTGTACGAATGGGCGGCGCGGCGTAGGGCGCTGGGTGAGCGCCCCGCCGCGCAAGAGCGGGATGCCGTGCGGCGGGAGGCGAGGGACGCAATCGTTCTACACTGGACACGGGACCTCGCCTCCGCCACATTTGGACGCCGGACGCTGGACGCGCTCGGTCCAGTCCTGCGGGACTGGCTCGAGCGCCCCCACGGTTTCCTCTCTTTCCGTCTAGTGCAGGTGTTGTCCGGACATGGTTGTTTCGGAACGCACCTGCACCGGATTTGGAGGGAGGAAACCCCGGCGTGCCACGATTGTGGAGCTGCGGAGGACACGGCGCAGCACACCCTCGAGGTGTGCCCAGCCTGGGCTGAGCTGCGCCGTGCCCTGACAGATGTGGTCGGGCAGGACCTCTCACTTCCCAGTGTGGTGAACTCCATGCTGGGGAGTGAGGAGGCTTGGGCGGCGGTTGCCTCCTTTTGCGAGAACGTCATGTCGCAAAAGGAGGCGGCGGAGCGCGCGCGGGAGGATGATCCTCTCGCGCCGCCGCTCCGCAGGCGAAGAAGGGGTGGGAGACGGCGGTTGTACGATCGTCGCCTCCCTCCTTCTGGTGGTGATTAGCGGGCGACAGGCGCGGGGGCGCCTTCGCTAGCATTGCACTAATCACCACCCTCGTCGGGCGGGAACGGCCGAGCACTCACGGTCGTTCCCGGGCCCCTCCACTTAGGGAGGGGCGTGCGGGCCCCGCTGTAAAGGCGGGCGGTCGTCGGTGGGGGACTGGACGTAAAGGCTGAGCCGGTTTCCCAGTCCTCCTCCACACAGACGATGCGGGAGTGCCGCTGGGTTATTTTAGTGGGTATGCCGGAGTAGCCGGAGAGTCCCACATAACCCGTCCATCCCCCAATGGGCGGGTATGCGTAACGCATTTTTTCCCAGCGCAAACAAAAAAAAAAAAAAAAAAAAAAAAAGGTTAGGTTGGCGCGGCGTAGGGCGCTGGGTGAGCGCCCCGCCGCGCAAGAGCGGGATGCCGTGCGGCGGGAGGCGAGGGACGCAATCGTCCTCCACTGGACACGGGACCTCGCCTCCGCTACATTTGGACGCCGGACGTTGGACGCGCTCGGTCCAGTCCTGCGGGACTGGCTCGAGCGGTCCCACGGTTTCCTCTCTTTCCGTCTGGTGCAGGTGTTGTCCGGGCATGGTTGTTTCGGAACGCACCTGCATCGGATCCAGAGGGAGGAAACCCCGGCGTGCCACGACTGTGGAGCCGCGGAGGACACGGCGCAGCACACCCTCGAGGTGTGCCCAGCCTGGGCTGAGCTGCGCCGTGCCCTGACAGATGTGGTCGGGATGGACCTCTCGCTTCCCAGTGTGGTGAACTCCATGCTGGGGAGTGAGGAGGCATGGGCGGCTGTTGCCTCCTTTTGCGAGAATGTCATGTCGCAAAAGGAGGCGGCGGAGCGCGCGCGGGAGGATGATCCTCTCGCGCCGCCGCTCCGCAGGCGAAGAAGGGGTGGGAGACGGCGGTTGTACGATCGTCGCCTCCCTCCTTCTGGTGGTGATTAGCGGGCGACAGGCGCGGGGACGCCTTCGCTCGCATTGCACCAATCACCACCACCGTCGGGCGGGAACGGCCGAGCACTCACGGTCGTTTCCGGGCCCCTCCACTCAGGGAGGGGCGTGCGGGCCCCGCTGTAAAGGCGGGCGGTCGTCGGTGGGGGACTGGACGTAAAGGCTGTGCCGGTTTCCCAGTCCTCCTCCACAAAGACGATGCGGGAGTGCCGCTGGGTTATTTTAGTGGGTATGCCGGAGTAGCCGGAGAGTCCCACATAACCCGTCCATCCCCCAATGGGCGGGTATGCGTAACGCATTTTTTCCCAGCGCAAACAAAAAAAAAAAAAAAAAAGGTTAGGTTAGGTTAGGTTAGGTTAGGTTGGGGAACCACCCCACAGTGCTTGCGTCCACGTCGCGTTCCCTGGAAACGTCCCAGTTCTGACCACCGTAACGGAGTGGCAGACTGGGTACGGCTAAAGTGCACTGTGCATCGTAACAATCAACTGCCTTGTGTGTTACGAGTTTGCGGATTATGCCTAAAATGCATAAACCTGCGCGGGATGCCCTCGGGCATTTCGTCACAAAAGGCCCTTCTCAGGGCCAACCCAAAGGCCCTTCTCAGGGCCAACCCAAAGGCCCTTCTCAGGGCCAACCCAAAGGCCCTTCTCAGGGCCAACCCAAAGGCCCTTCTCAGGGCCAACCAAAAGGCCCTTCTCAGGGCCAACGCGACGCTGAAGCGTCGAAGGAAGGTCGAGCCTTCTACGGCGGGAGGGTGGATGAATTGTCGGACTCCGACAACGAGTCCACTGCGTCAGATGGCGCGATGGTGATCGAGATTGCTCGATCACGATCGGCTTCGAGGAAACGTTCATTCCTCAAAGTCGTGTCGGATGGCTCCTCTGGCTCGGGCTCGGTGATGGAGCAAAAAAAGAAGATCAGGGCTATAAAGCCGAGGACAGCAGCGGACACCCACGATGTGGGTTTAGCAGACGCCCAGCGCGAGTTGGACCTGGCTCGGCGGGAGCAGCTCCAGCAAGAGTTGGAGGAGCGGATTGCGGCCCAGGAGGAACGGGCACGCGTCGCCCGTGCCAAGTCCGGGTACGGTGCGTCCCGCATCTTATACTCGGACCACTCCCTGGCCGAATTGGAAAGGATGGCCTTGGAGGACGAGGAGGCGATCGTGGAGGTCGCCGCCAAGTCCTCCCACCTAAAGGGGACTTTCCAGAAGTCCCTGAAATGCCGGGCCGCCAGCATGCGATGCATCGTCGCGGAGCTGGTGGAAAGGAAGGCCTGCGATGAAACGCGGCAACTGCAGGCGAAGGTAGATCGCCTGCAGTCGGAGGTCAGCCAGCTGCACATGAAGCTGGCTGAAGCCACGGCCCGGCCATCCCAAGCCGAGCCCAGACCTGCGGCAGAGGGCCCCGCCCTCTCCTCCGGCCTTGAGGACGTCCTCCGCAAGGTTATGGCGGAGGAGAGGGCGTTTGTTCGTTCTTGCCTGGCGGGAATTGAGGACCGGCTCTTGCCGGCAAAGATCCTCCGACCGCCGCTTGCGGCGGATAAGAGGCGAGTGGAGCCGGTGGCAACCTCTCAGAGGGGGGACGCCCATCTGCCTTCAACCACCCCGACCAACCAGCAGGGCTGGACGAGGGTGGTTGGTAAGGGCAAGGGAAAAAGGACGGCAGCTGTAATCCCTGCCGTTCCCGCCACCACCACTCCCAGCCAGTCGCAGCCGACTGGCAAAGGGAAGGGGAAAGGCAAAGGGAAGGGAAAGAGCACCCCCCCGGCCCCAGCCGTCTCCGCCACCACCCCTGCCGGTCAGTCGCAGTCGGCCGACAAGGGAAAGGGACAGGGCAAGAGTTCCGCCCCAGCCGGTGTCAGGAGAAACTTAGTTCCTCCCAAGACCGCGGCCGTCGTGGTGACACTCACCGCGGAAGCCGCGGAGCGGGGAGTGACGTACGCGTCCATGTTGGTGCGGGCGCGTGCCAGTGCCGATCCCACCAAATTGGGGATCGGCAAAGTGTCATGCCGCAAGACACAGGCTGGGGCTCGTATCTTCGAGTTCCCGGGGGCGGAGGGCGGAAAAAATGCGGACCTCTTCGCAGAAAAGCTGCAAAAGGTCATTGCGGACGACGCGAAGGTGGCCAGGCCGGTGAAGTCGGCGGCCTTCGAGGTGGCGGATCTGGACGACTCCGTCACCAAGGAGGAGGTGGTGGCAGCAGTCGCGGCCATTGGGGGCTGCACAGTCGCAGCGGTGCAGGGCGGGGGCATCAGGCCCGGGCGCGGCGGCATGGGCACCATTCGCCTGGAGTGCCCAGTGGCCGCAGCCAAAGCCGTCCTCGAGAAGGGACGGCTCGCCGTCGGCTTCAGCTCGGCTGCGGTCCGGGCACTTGAGGCCCAGCCGCTGAGGTGCTACAAGTGCTTCGGCATTGGCCACACCCGGGCCCTCTGTCCGTCCACTGTCGACAGGACGGACAGTTGTTACCGCTGCGGCAAGGAGGGCCACAAATCCGCCTCCTGCATGGCCGCCGCGCCGCACTGCGCAGTTTGTGCCGCCAGTGGCCGCCCTGCGGGCCATATAATGAAGGGGAGGAACTGCAGTCCTCCCCTTAAGAAGGGGAAAGTACAGGCGCCGACCCGGCCTGTCGTTGCCACCGCCGTCCCAGTGGCTGGGACCTCAGCGGCTGTGGAGGAGGGGGGTGCGATGACCGACTAATGGATAGGGTCAAACATCGCATCCTCCAGGCGAACACCAACCACTGCAGAGCGGCCCAGGATCTGCTCATGCAGACCGTGGCCGAGTGGTTGGTGGACGTGGCGGTGGTCGCCGAGCCGTACTCGATACCTGGCCGTTGGCTGGGTGATCGGGACGGCTTGGTGGCGTTGGTGTCGCGGCCTGCCACGGACTCCCCTCCCCTCTCGCTTTTAGAGAGGGGTCCGGGATACGTAGCCGCCGCGTGGGGAGAAATAGCCCTGGTCGGGGTCTATTTCTCCCCAAACCGCCCTCTAAGGGACTTCGAGAACTTTCTCGAGGTCCTTACGGCAGTCGTCGGGAGGGCGGCACCACGTCAGGTCGTCGTGTTGGGCGACCTGAACGCCAAGTCGGTGGCCTGGGGCAACCCAGCGGCGTCCTGCAACGTCCGGGGGCGCGCCGTCGAATTTTGGGCGGCCTCGTGCGGCGTGTCCCTGCTAAACAGGGGGGATGTTCAGACGTGTGTGCGGCAACAGGGAGGGTCAGTGGTGGACGTGTCGTTCGCCAACCCTGTGCTAGCCACACGCGTCGTGAACTGGCGGGTGGAGATGGTGGAGACCCTGTCGGACCACCGATATGTGCGGTTCGACATCTCCACCCAGAGCCCGCGGGGGATGGCCCGCTCGGGCCAATCTCCCTTCCCGCGGTGGGCTCTCACCCGCCTGGACCGGGAGTCAGCCCAGGAGGCGGCGTTCCTCGAGGACTGGCTCTCGCCCCCTGTGCAGGGCACGGACGTGGACGCCGCAGCGGTTCGGCTGCGGGGATCCCTGACCGAGGTGTGCAACTCCAGCATGCCTCGGTCTCGCCGTCCGCCTCCCCGTCGCGCCGTTTATTGGTGGACGGTGGAGCTGGCGGGGCTCCGGGCCGCGTGCGTGGAGGCCAGGAGGGCCTACACGCGGAGTCGGCGGCGCACCAGCCGATGTCAGGCTGAGGAGGACCGCCTCTACGCCTCTTACCTAGAGGCAAAGACGGTCCTCAAGTCGGAAATGTGCGCCGCCGAGGACTCGGCAAAGGCCGAGATGCTGGAGGGCCTCGACAGGGATCCGTTTGGGAGGCCGTATAAGCAGGCGCGGAGCCAGCTGCGCCCTTACGGTCCCCCATTAGCGGAGACCCTAGAGCCGGCGTTGCTGGATGGGGTGGTTCGGTCACTGTTTCCGCGCAGGACCGAATTCACCCCACCAACGATGAACCCCCCACTGGGGGGGGTGGCGGCTTCGCCGGCGGAGGAGGTCCCTCCAGTGTCGGCGGAGGAAGTTCGCGCGGGGGTTCTGCCTCTCCGCACGAAGAAGACGGCCCCTGGACCGGACGGCGTCCCCGCACGGGTGGTGGCCATCGCGGCGTCCCTCATGGAGGAAAGGCTTCGGGACCTCTTCAGCGCGTGCCTGATGGCTGGGAGGTTCCCGAAGCCATGGAAGGAAGGCAAATTGTGCCTTCTCCGGAAGGAGGGACGCCCGGTGGACTCCCCCTCGGCATACCGGCCCATCGTTCTGCTGGATGAGGTCGGTAAACTGTTCGAGGGGATTCTCGCCACCCGGCTTAACAGCCATTTGCGGGAGGTAGGGCCGGACCTGTCGGACGCCCAGTTCGGGTTTCGACAGGGGCGTTCGACGGTCGACGCGTTGGCCCTACTCAGGGGCCAGGTGCGGGAGGCGGTCGAGGCTGGGGACGGAGTGTTGGCGGTGTCGTTCGACATCGCCAACGCCTTCAACTCCGTGCCCCACTCGACCATATTGGAGGCACTCCGGTACCACGGAGTGCCCCAATATCTGCGGGTGATCCTGGCCAACTACCTGGAGGACCGAGAGGTCCTCCTGGCGGACAGGACGGCCAGGATCAGGCGCTACGGCGCGGAGTCCGGTGTTCCACAGGGTTCGGTGCTAGGGCCCCTCTTGTGGAACATCGGATTCGATTGGCTGCTGCGCGGCACCCTCCTCCAGGGCACGAGTGTCATCTGCTACGCGGATGACACTCTCCTCGTTGCCCGGGGGAGGGACTTTGGAGAGGCGGCCTGTCTGGCCTCAGCTGGCGGATCCTTAGTGGCAGGTAGGATCCGCCAGCTCGGTTTGAGGGTAGCGCTGAACAAGACCGAGGCCGTGTTCTTTCACGGGCCTCGGCAGCGCTGCCCTCCTGACGCCCACATCGTGGTGGAGGGCGTCCGGATAGGGGTCGGGGCCCAGATAAAGTATCTGGGCCTCGTGCTGGACAGCA
This sequence comes from Pseudoips prasinana, assembly GCA_951640165.1. Classification (NCBI taxonomy): domain Eukaryota; kingdom Metazoa; phylum Arthropoda; class Insecta; order Lepidoptera; family Nolidae; genus Pseudoips; species Pseudoips prasinana. The sequence continues at coordinate 36,957,619 of OX621247.1, forward strand.
GGTGGCGCTTCGGCCCGCACTTTAGCGGGCTGTCGACGCGCCTGCTGAAAGCCGCGGACGCCCTCTCATGGCTCCTCCCAAACCTGGGAGGGCCCAAGGAGCGATGCCGGCGCCTCTATGCCGGCATCCTCAAGAGCATGGCCCTATATGGGGCACCCATCTGGGCGGACTCCCTCCATAGGAGGGAGAATGCAACCGCCATCCGCAGGCCCCAACGGGCCATTGCACAGCGGGTGGCGAGAGCCTACCGCTCAGTGGGCTTTGCGGCGGCGTGCGCTCTGGCCGGCACCCCTCCCTGGGAATTGGAGGCATGGGTGCTCGCCAGAGTGTACGAATGGGCGGCGTGGCGTAGGGCGCTGGGTGAGCGCCCCGCCACGCAAGAGCGGGATGCCGTGCGGCGGGAGGCGAGGGACGCAATCGTCCTACACTGGACACGGGACCTCGCCTCCGCCACATTTGGACGCCGGACGCTGGACGCGCTCGGTCCAGTCCTGCGGGACTGGCTCGAGCGGTCCCACGGTTTCCTCTCGTTCCGTCTGGTGCAGGTGTTATCCGGGCATGGCTGCTTCGGATCGCACCTGCATCGGATCCGGAGGGAGGAAACCCCGGCGTGCCACGAGTGTGGAGCCGCGGAGGACACGGCGCAGCACACCCTCGAGGTGTGCCCAACCTGGGCTGAGCTGCGCCGTGCCCTGACCGATGTAGTCGGGATTGACCTCTCGCTTCCCAGTGTGGTGAATTCCATGCTGGGAAGTGAGGAGGCTTGGGCGGCGGTTGCCTCCTTTTGCGAGAATGCCATGTCGCAAAAGGAGGCGGCGGAGCGCGCGCGGGAGGATGATCCTCTCGCGCCGCCGCTCCGCAGGCGAAGAAGGGGTGGGAGACGGCGGTTGTACGATCGTCGTCTCCCTCCTTCTGGTGGTGATTAGCGGGCGACAGGCGCGGGGGCGCCTTCGCTCGCATTGCACTAATCACCACCCACGTCGGGCGGGAACGGCCGAGCACTCACGGTCGTTTCCGGGCCCCTCCACTTAGGGAGGGGCGTGCGGGCTCCGCTGTAAAGGCGGGCGGTCGTCGGTGGGGGACTGGACGTAAAGGCTGTGCCGGTTTCCCAGTCCTCCTCCACAAAGACGATGCGGGAGTGCCGCTGGGTTATTTTAGTGGGTATGCCGGAGTAGCCGGAGAGTCCCACATAACCCGTCCATCCCCCAATGGGCGGGTATGCGTAACGCATTTTTTCCCAGCGCAAACAAAAAAAAAAAAAAAAAAAAAAAAAGGTTAGGTTAGGTTAGGTTTCGGAATGGACCTCTCACTTCCCAGTGTGGTGAACTCCATGCTGGGGAGTGAGGAGGCTTGGGCGGCGGTTGCCTCCTTTTGCGAGAATATCATGTCGCAAAAGGAGGTGGCGGAGCGCGCGCGGGAGGACGATCCTCTCGCGCCACCTCTCCGCAGGCGAAGGAGGGGTGGGAGAAGGCGGTTGTACGACCGTCGCCTCCCACCCTCTGGTGGTGATTAGCGGGCGATAGGCGCGGGGGCGCCTTCGCTCGCATTGCACAAATCGCCACCATCGTCGGGCGGGAACGGCCGAGCACTCACGGTCGTTCCCGGGCCCCTCCACTTAGGGAGGGGCGTGCGGGCCCCGCTGTAAAGGCGGGCGGTCGTCGGTGGGGGACTGGACGTAAAGGCTGTGCCGGTTTCCCAGTCCTCCTCCACACAGACGATGCGGGAGTGCCGCTGGGTTATTTTAGTGGGTATGCCGGGCTAGCCGGAGAGTCCCACATAACCCGTCCATCCCCCAATGGGCGGGTATGCGTAACGCATTTTTTCCCAGCGCAAACAAAAAAAAAAAAAAAAAAAAAAAAAAGGTTAGGTTAGGTTAGGTTGACTGTGGAGCCCCCCAGCATGCAGATGCGCGTTGGTGATTCTGCTGTCCAGATAGGACGTAATATAAAATACTTGGGACTGACACTGGACGGGCGCTGGAACTTCGAAGCCCACTTCGAGCGACTGGTCCCTCGCGTCCGCGGAGTGGCTGGCGCGTTCCAGAGACTGTTGCCCAATCTAGGTGGGCCTCGGGAGGAGGTACGTCGCCTCTATTGCGGGGTCGTGCGGTCCATGGCCCTCTATGGTGCGCCTGTCTGGTCTAGTATCCTGGCAGGCGCGCCTCGCTGTAGGGCGTTACTCAGCAGCTTGCAACGAGTAATGGCCATACGCGTTGTTCGTGGTTACCGCACGATATCGTATGAGGCGGCAACTGTCCTTGCGCGATTTCCGCCGCTTGACGTCCTGGCGGACATGGACGCGAGAATGTACGACCGCATTCGGGCCCCTGTCTGCCGGGGCGCCAGCGGAAACACTTTGGACTGGACTCAAGTCCGGCGGGACGAGCACCGGCAAGCTCTCCAAATTTGGCGCGAGCGACTCGAGTTGCCACGAGCCTCTCGCCAACGGGCTGTCGGGGCTGTCTTACCCAGCTTTGACGAATGGATGACTAGGAGACGCGGACACGTCACTTACAGGTTGACTCAGATACTCACCGGACACGGATGTTTCGGTGAGTATCTGAGTCGAATAGGACGAGAGGTGACACCGCAATGTCACCATTGTGGATGCGATCAGGACTCAGCCCAGCACACCTTGGAAGAATGTCCGGCCTGGGCCTCTGAGCGGCGAGTCCTGATCGCAAAAATCGGTAGTGACCTTTCGCCGCCAGCAGTGATTTCATCAATGTTGGCGGCGGACAGCTCCTGGAGGGCGGTGGTCTCCTTCTGTGAAGCAGTTATGCTGCAGAAGGAGATCGCCGAGCGGGCCAGGGAGCGGGATGATCCTGCCCGTAGAAGGGTCAGGCGCCGGAGAGGCGGTAACAACCGCTAATCTGGCGAGAACGTGAGCGCCGGGTGATCCAAGCGGCTGCGGTCGCTAGCCTGGTGCGAGAGAAAATGCGGCGCTAATCGTGCAACATAGTTGTTTGATAAGCGCCGCCCCCTTGGGATCGTCGGTGGTTGGAGATGGGGATCTCCCACTACCGTCAAAAGCGATCCCGGGAAGAGGCAATCTGCCGTAGCCGCAGGTTGCCTAACCACAACCACGCGCGTTGGGGGCAACAAATCGCCCCCTGGGTTGAGCCTTGAAAAGGCAGCAATGCTATGGTGGTGGCTCCGGTGGTGATCGTTACGAGTTCCCGGAGTCGCTACCCCACGCGTTGTGAGGCTGGCTACCATGGTGGTTTTAGTGGGTATCCCGGGACTAGCCCGGCGAGTCCCACATAACCCGTCGTCTCCCCAAGCGGCGGGTATGCGTAACGCATTTCCACCATGTAAAAAAAAAAAAAAAAAAAAAAAAAAAAAAAAAGGTTAGGTTAGGTTAGGTTAGGTTAGGTTAGGTTAGGTTAGGTTAGGTTAGGTTAGGTTGGGGAACCACCCCACAGTGCTTGCGTCCACGTCGCGTTCCCCGGAAACGTCCCAGTCCTGACCACCGTAACGGAGTGGCAGGCTGGGTACGGCCAAAGTGCACTGTGCATCGTAACTATCTTATTGCCTTGTGAGTTACGAATACTGCTGAGAATGCCCAAACAACCGCGGGATGCCCTCGGGCATTTCATTACAAAAGGCCCTTCTCAGGGCCAACCCAAAGGCCCTTCTCAGGGCCAACCCAAAGGCCCTTCTCAGGGCCAACCAAAAGGCCCTTCTCAGGGCCAACGCGACGCGTCGGCGTCGAACGAAGGCAGAGCCTTCTACGGAGGGAGGGCGGACGATTTGTCGGACTCCGACAACGAGTCCGTTGTGTCGGGTGCTAGCTCAATGGTGATTGATGCTCGATCACGATCGGGATCGAGGAAGCGGAGCTTTCTCAAAGTCGTGTCCGATGGCTCCTCCGGCTCGGGTTCGGCGAAGGAGCCAAAGAAGAAGACAAAGGCCAAAAAGGCGACAACAGCGGCAGACACCCACGATGTGGGTTTAGCCGACGCCCAGCGCGAGCTGGACCTGGCACGGCGGGAGCAGCTCCAGCAAGAGCTGGAGGAGCGGGTTGCGGCCAGGGAGGAACGGGCGCGCGTCGCTCGTGCCAAGGCCGATTACGGTGCGGCCCGCGTCCTGTACGCGAACCACTCCCTGGCCGAACTGGAGAAGATGGCCTTGGAGGACGAAGAGGCGATCGTGGAGGTCGCCGCCAAGTCCTCGCATCTGAAGGGGACTTTCCAGAAGTCCCTCAGATGCCGGGCCGCCAGCATGCGTGGCATCGTCGCGGAGCTGGTGGACCGCAAGGCCAGCGATGAAACGCGGCAACTGCAGGCGAAGGTAGATCGCCTGCAGTCGGAGGTCAGCCAGCTGCATCTGAAGCTGGCTGAAGCCACGGCCCGGCCATCCCAAGCCGAGCCTAGACCTGCGGCAGAGGGCCTTGCCTCCTCCCCCGGCCTTGAAGATGTCCTCCGCAAAGTTATGGCGGATGAGAGGGCATTCGTTCGGTCCTGCATAGCGGGAATTGAAGACCGGCTCTTGCCGGCAAAGATCCTCCGACCGCCGCTTGCGGCGGACAAGAGGCGAGTGGAGCCGGTGGCAACCTCCCAGACGGAGGACGCCCAACTCCCGTCCACCACCCCGACCAACCAGCAGGGCTGGACGAAGGTGGTCGGTAAGGGTAAGGGCAAAGGCAAAAAGACGGCAGCTGTCGTCCCTGCCGTCCCTGCCACCACCACTCCCAGCCAGTCGAGGCCGACTGGCAAGGGTAAAGGGAGGGGGAAAACCACCCCCCCTGCCGCCTCCGCCACCACCCCTGCCGGTCAGTCACAGACGACTGGCAAGGGAAAGGGGAAGGGTTCGACCCCAGCCGGTGTCAGGAGGAACTTGGTTCCTCCCAAGACCGCAGCCGTCGTGATGACGCTCACCACAAAGGCTGCGGAGCGGGGCGAGACGTACGCGTCCGTGATGTTGCGGGCGCGTGCCAATGCCGATCCTACCAAATTGGGGATCGGTAAAGTCTCGTGCCGCCGGACGCAGGCTGGGGCTCGAATTTTCGAGTTCCCGGGTGCGGAGGGCGCAAAACACGCGGACCTCTTCGCAGCGAAGCTGCGGGAGGTCATCGCGGACGTGGCGAAGGTGGCCAGGCCGGTGAAGTCGGCGGCCATCGAGGTGACGGACCTGGATGACTCCGTCACCAAGGAGGAGGTGGTGGCAGCAATCGCAGCCATAGGGGGCTGCGAAGTCGCAGCGGTACAAGGCGGGGGCATCAGGCCCGGGCGCGGCGGCATGGGCACCATTCGCCTAGAGTGCCCAGTCGCCGCTGCCAAAGCCGTCCTCGAAAAGGGACGGCTCGCCGTTGGCTTCAGCTTGGGTGCAGTCCGGGCCCTTGAAGACCAGCCGTTAAGGTGTTATAAGTGCTTCGGCATCGGACACACCCGAGCTCTCTGTCCGTCCACAATAGACAGGACGGACAGCTGCTACCGCTGCGGCAAGGAGGGGCACAAAGCCGCCTCCTGCAATGCCGCCACGCCGCACTGCACGGTCTGTGCCGCCAGTGGCCGCCCTGCGGGCCACATAATGAAGGGGAGGAACTGCAGTCCTCCCCTTAAGAAGGGGAAAGTACAGGCGCTGACCCGGCCTGTCGTTGCCACCGCCGTCCCAGTGGCTGGGACCTCAGCGGCTGTGGAGGAGGGGGGTGCGATGACCGACTAATGGGTAGAGTCGAACATCGCATCCTCCAGGCGAACACCAACCACTGCAGAGCGGCACAGGATCTGTTGATGCAGACTGTGGCCGAGTGGTTGGTGGACGTGGCGGTGGTCGCCGAGCCGTACTCGGTACCTGGCCGTTGGCTGGGTGATCGGGACGGCTTGGTGGCGTTGGTGTCGCGGCCTGCCACGGACTCCCCTCCCCTCTCGCTTTTAGAGAGGGGTCCGGGATACGTGGCCGCCTCGTGGGGAGAAATAGCCCTGGTCGGGGTCTATTTCTCCCCAAACCGCCCTCTAAGGGACTTCGAGGATTTTCTCGAAGTCCTTACGGCAGTCGTCGGGAGGGCGGCACCACGTCAGGTCGTCGTGGTGGGCGACCTGAACGCCAAGTCGGTGGCCTGGGGCAACTCAGCGGCGTCCTGCAACGTCCGGGGGCGCGCCGTCGAATTTTGGGCGGCCTCGTGCGGCGTGTCTCTCCTAAACAGGGGGGATGTTCACACGTGTGTGCGGCAACAGGGAGGGTCAGTGGTGGACGTATCGTTCGCCACCCCTGTGCTAGCCGCCCGCGTTGTGAACTGGCGGGTGGAGATGGTGGAGACCCTGTCGGACCACCGATATGTGCGGTTCGACATCTCCACCCAGAGCCCGCGGGGAATGGCCCGCTCGGGCCAATCACCCTTCCCGCGGTGGGCTCTCACCCGCCTGGACCGGGAGTCAGCCCAGGAGGCGGCGTTCCTCGAGGACTGGCTCTCGCCCCCTGTGGAGGGCACGGACGTGGACGCCGCAGCGGTTCGATTGCGGGGGTCCCTGACCGAGGTGTGCAACTCCAGCATGCCTCGGTCTCGCCGTCCGCCTCCCCGTCGCGCCGTTTATTGGTGGACGGTGGAGCTGGCGGGGCTCCGGGCCGCGTGCGTGGAGGCCAGGAGGGCCTACACGCGGAGTCGGCGGCGCACCAGCCGATGTCAGACTGAGGAGGACCGCCTCTACGCCTCTTACCTAGAGGCAAAGACGGTCCTCAAGTCGGAAATGTGCGCCGCTGAGGACTCGGCAAAGGCCGAGATGCTGGAGGGCCTCGACAGGGATCCGTTTGGGAGGCCGTATAAGCAGGCGCGGAGCCAGCTGCGCCCTTACGGTCCCCCATTAGCGGAGACCCTAGAGCCGGCGTTGCTGGATGGGGTGGTTCGGTCACTGTTTCCGCGCAGGACCGACTTCACCCCACCAACGATGAACCCCCCGCTGGGGGGGGTGGTGGCTTCGCCGGAGGAGGAGGTGCCTCCAGTGTCGGTGGAGGAATTTCGCGCGGGGGTTCTGTCCCTCCGCGCGAAGAAGACGGCCCCTGGACCAGATGGCGTCCCCGCACGGGTGGTGGCCATCGCAGCGTCCTTCATGGAGCAGAGGTTTCGGGACCTCTTCAGCGCGTGCCTGACGGCTGGGAGGTTCCCGAAGATCTGGAAGGAGGGGCAGCTTTGCCTGCTCCGGAAGGAGGGACGCCCGGTGGACTCCCCCTCGGCATACCGGCCCATCGTTCTGCTCGATGAGGTCGGTAAATTGTTCGAGGGGATCATCGCCACCCGGCTAAATAGCCAGTTGCGGGAGGTAGGGCCAGACCTGTCGGACGCCCAGTTCGGGTTCCGACAAGGGCGTTCGACGGTCGACGCGTTGGCCCTACTCAGGGGCCAAGTGCGGGAAGCGGTCGAGGCTGGGGACGGAGTGTTGGCGGTGTCGTTCGACATCGCCAACGCGTTCAACTCCGTGCCCCACTCGACCATATTGGAGGCACTCCGGTACCACGGAGTGCCCCAATATCTGCGGGTGATCCTGGCCAACTACCTGGAGGACCGGGAGGTCCTCCTGGCGGACAGGACGGCCAGGATCAGGCGCTACGGCGCGGAGTCCGGTGTTCCACAGGGTTCGGTGCTAGGGCCCCTCTTGTGGAACATCGGATTCGATTGGCTGCTGCGCGGCACCCTCCTCCAGGGCACGAGTGTCATCTGCTACGCGGATGACACTCTCCTCGTTGCCCGGGGGAGGGATTTTAGGGAGGCGTCCTGTCTGGCCTCAGCTGGCGGATCCTTAGTGGCAGGTAGGATCCGCCAGCTTGGTTTGAGGGTGGCGCTGAACAAGACCGAGGCCGTGTTCTTTCACGGGCCTCGGCAGCGCTGCCCTCCTGACGCCCACATCGTGGTGGAGGGCGTCCGGATAGGGGTCGGGGCCCAGATGAAGTATCTGGGCCTCGTGCTGGACAGCAGGTGGCGCTTCGGCCCGCACTTCAGCGGGCTGTCGACGCGCCTGCTAAAAGCCGCGGACGCCCTCTCATGGCTCCTCCCGAACCTGGGCGGGCCCAAGGAGCGATGCCGGCGCCTCTATGCCGGGATCCTCAAAAGCATGGCCCTATATGGGGCTCCCATCTGGGCGGACTCCCTCCACAGGAGGGAGAATGCAACCGCCATCCGCAGGCCCCAACGGGCCATTGCACAGCGGGTGGCGAGGGCCTACCGCTCGGTGGGTTTTGCGGCGGCGTGCGCTCTGGCCGGCACCCCTCCCTGGGAATTGGAGGCATGGGTGCTCGCCAGAGTGTACGAATGGGCGGCGCGGCGTAGGGCGCTGGGTGAGCGCCCCGCCGCGCAAGAGCGGGATGCCGTGCGGCGGGAGGCGAGGGACGCCATCGTCCAACACTGGACACGGGACCTCGCCTCCGCCACCTTTGGACGCCGGACGCTGGACGCGCTCGGTCCAGTCCTGCGGGACTGGCTCGAGCGCCCCCACGGTTTCCTCTCTTTCCGTCTGGTGCAGGTGTTGTCCGGGCATGGCTGCTTCGGAACGCACCTGCATCGGATCCAGAGGGAGGAAACCCCGGCGTGCCACGATTGTGGAGCCGCGGAGGACACGGCGCAGCACACCCTCGAGGTGTGCCCAGCCTGGGCTGAGCTGCGCCGTGCCCTGACAGATGTGGTCGGGCAGGACCTCTCACTTTCCAGTGTGGTCAACTCCATGCTGGGGAGTGGGGAGGCCTGGGCGGCGGTTGCCTCCTTTTGCGAGAATGTCATGTCGCAAAAGGAGGCGGCGGAGCGCGCGCGGGAGGATGATCCTCTCGCGCCGCCGCTCCGCAGGCGAAGAAGGGGTGGGAGACGGCGGTTGTACGATCGTCGCCTCCCTCCTTCTGGTGGTGATTAGCGGGCGACAGGCGCGGGGGCGCCTTCGCTCGCATTGCACTAATCACCACCCTCGTCGGGCGGGAACGGCCGAGCACTCACGGTCGTTCCCGGGCCCCTCCACTTAGGGAGGGGCGTGCGGGCCCCGCTGTAAAGGCGGGCGGTCGTCGGCGGGGGACTGGACGTAAAGGCTGTGCCGGTTTCCCAGTCCTCCTCCACACAGACGATGCGGGAGTGCCGCTGGGTTATTTTAGTGGGTATGCCGGAGTAGCCGGAGAGTCCCACATAACCCGTCCATCCCCCAATGGGCGGGTATGCGTAACGCATTTTTTCCCAGCGCAAACAAAAAAAAAAAAAAAAAAAAAAAAAGGTTAGGTTAGGTTAGGTTAGGTTAGGTTAGGTTAGGTTGGGGAACCACCCCACAGTGCTTGCGTCCACGTCGCGTTCCCCGGAAACGTCCCAGTTCTGACCACCGTAACGGAGTGGCAGACTGGGAACGGCTAAAGTGCACTGTGCATCGTAGCGATCTTATTGCCTGGAAGCTACGAACTTGAACGGAAATGCCTAAACCCGCGCGGGATGCCCTCGGGCATTTCAAAAAAAAAGGCCCTTCTCAGGGCCAAACCAAAGGCCCTTCTCAGGGCCAACCAAAAGGCCCTTCTCAGGGCCAACCAAAAGGCCCTTCTCAGGGCCAACGCGACGCGTCGGCGTCGAACGAAGGCAGAGCCTTCTACGGCGGGAGGGTGGGTGATATGTCGGACGACTCCGACATTGAGTCCATTGCCTCTGATGCCGATTCGATGACGATCGATGATTGTCGATCGCGATCGGCATCAAGGAAGCGAAAGGACTTCCTGAAAGACGGGTCGGATGGATCCTCGACATCGGGCTCAACGAAGAAGCCTAATAAGAAGGCCCAAAAGACAATGGCGGACACCCACGATGTGGGTTTGGCAGACGCCCAGCGCCAGTTGAACTTGGCTCAGCGGGAGCGGCTCCAACAAGACTTGGAGGAGCAGGTGGCGGCTAAAGAGGAACGGGCGCGCGTTGCCCGGGCCAAGTCCGGGTACGGGGCGTCCCGTATTCTGTACGCGGACCACTCCCTGGCTGAACTGAAGCGGATGGCCGTGGAGGACGAGGAGGTAATCGTCGAGGTTGCCACCAAGTCCTCCCACCTAAAAGGGACTTTTCAGAAGTCCCTTAAATGCCGGGCCGCCAGCATGCGGGGCATCGTCGATGAGCTGGTGGACCGCAAGGCCAGTGACGAGTCGCGGCAACTGCAGGTGAAAGTGGATCGCCTGCAGTCTGAGGTAAGCCAGCTGCACCAAAAGCTGGCTGAAGCCACGGCCCGGCCATCCGAAGCTGAGCCCAGACCTGCGGCAGAGGGCCCCGCCCTCTCCTCCGGCCTTGAGGACATCCTCCGCAAGGTTATGGCGGAGGAGAGGGCGTTTGTTCGTTCCTGCCTGGCGGGAATAGAGGACCGGCTCCTGCCGGCGAAAGTCGTCCGACCGCCGCTTGCGGCGGACAGAAGGCGAGAGGAGCCGGTGCCTAGCTCCTCGAGGGAGGACGCCCTTCTCCCTTCCACCACCCCGACCAACCAGCAGGGCTGGATGAAGGTGGTCGGTAAGGGGAAGGGCAAGGGCAAAGGGACGGCAGCTGTCGTCCCTGCCGTTCCCGCCACCACCACTCCCAGCCAGTCGCAGCCGACTGGCAAAGGGAAAGGGAAGGGGAAGGGGAAGAGAACCCCTCCAGCCCCAGCCGTCCCCACCACCACCCCTGCTGGTCAGTCGACCGGCACGGGAAAGGGGAAAGGGAAGAGTTCCCCCCCAGCCGGTGCCAAGAGGAACCTGGTTCCTCCCAAAACCGCAGCCGTCGTGATGACGCTCACCGCGGAGGCTGCGGAGCGGGGCGAGACATACGCGTCCGTAATGTTGCGGGCGCGTGCCAATGCCGATCCAACCAAACTGGGGATCGGCAAAGTCTCGTGCCGCCGGACACAGGCTGGGGCTCGTATCTTCGAGTTCCCCGGTGCTGAGGGCGGGAAACACGCCGACCTCTTCGCAGCTAAGCTGCAAGAGGTCATTGCGGACGCGGCGAAGGTGGCCAGGCCGGTGAAGTCGGCGGCCATCGAGGTGACGGATCTGGACGACTCCGTCACCAAGGAGGAGGTGGTGGCAGCAGTCGCAGCCATTGGGGGCTGCGAAGTCGCAGCGGTGCAGGGCGGGGGCATCAGGCCCGGGCGCGGCGGCATGGGCACTATTCGCCTGGAGTGCCCAGTCGCCGCTGCCAAAGCCGTCCTCGAGAAGGGACGGCTCACCGTCGGGTTCAGCTCGGCGGCGGTCCGGGCCCTTGAGGTCCTGCCGTTGAGGTGTTACCGGTGCTTCGGCATCGGTCACACCCGGGCCCTCTGTCCGTCCAGTGTCGACAGGGCGGACAGCTGCTACCGCTGCGGCAAGGAGGGGCACAAAGCCGCCTCCTGCGAGGCCACCGCACCGCACTGCGCGGTGTGTGCCGCCAGTGGCCGCCCTGCGGGCCACATTATGAAGGGGAGGAATTGTATTCCTCCCCTTAAGAAGGGCAAAGTGCAGGCGCCGACCCGGCCTGTCGCTGCCACCGCCACCCCAGTAGCTGGGACCTCGGCGGCTGTGGAGGAGGAGAGTGCGATGTTCGATTAATGGGTAGAGTCGAACATCGCATCCTCCAGGCGAACACCAACCACTGCAGAGCGGCACAGGATCTGCTGATGCAGACTGTGGCCGAGTGGTTGGTGGACGTGGCGGTGGTCGCCGAGCCGTACTCGGTACCTGGCCGTTGGCTGGGTGATCGGGACGGCTTGGTGGCGTTGGTGTCGCGGCCTGCCACGGACTCCCCTCCCCTCTCGCTTTTAGAGAGGGGTCCGGGATACGTGGCCGCCGCGTGGGGAGAAATAGCCCTGGTCGGGGTCTATTTCTCCCCAAACCGCCCTCTAAGGGACTTCGAGAACTTTCTCGAGGTCCTAACGGCAGTCGTCGGGAGGGCGGCACCACGTCAGGTCGTCATACTGGGCGACCTGAACGCCAAGGCGGTGGCCTGGGGCAACCCAGCGGCGTCCTGCAACGTCCGGGGGCACGCCGTCGAATTTTGGTCGGCTTCGTGCGGCGTGTCCCTCCTGAACAGGGGGGATGTTCACACGTGTGTGCGGCAACGGGGAGGGTCAGTGGTGGACGTATCGTTCGCCACCCCCGTTCTAGCCGCCCGCGTCGTGAACTGGCGGGTGGAGATGGTGGAGACCCTGTCGGACCACCGATATGTGCGGTTCGACATCTCCACCCAGAGCCCGCGGGGGGGGGGGATGGCCCGCTCGGGCCAATCACCCTTCCCGCGGTGGGCTCTCACCCGCCTGGACCGGGAGTCAGCCCAGGAGGCGGCGTTCCTCGAGGACTGGCTCTCGCCCCCTGTGGAGGGCACGGACGTGGACGCCGCAGCGGTTCGGCTGCGGGGGTCCCTGACCGAGGTGTGCAACTCCAGCATGCCTCGGTCTCGCCGTCCGCCTCCCCGTCGCGCCGTTTATTGGTGGACGGTGGAGCTGGCGGGGCTCCGGGCCGCGTGCGTGGAGGCCAGGAGGGCCTACACGCGGAGTCGGCGGCGCACCAGCCGATGTCAGGCTGAGGAGGACCGCCTCTACGCCTCTTACCTAGAGGCAAAGACGGTCCTCAAGTCGGAAATGTGCGCCGCCGAGGACTCGGCAAAGGCCGAGATGCTGGAGGGCCTCGACAGGGATCCGTTTGGGAGGCCGTATAAGCAGGCGCGGAGCCAGCTGCGCCCTTACGGTCCCCCACTAACGGAGACCCTAGAGCCGGCGTTGCTGGATGGGGTGGTCCGGTCACTGTTTCCGCGCAGGACCGAATTCACCCCACCAACGATGAACCCCCCACTGGGGGGGGTGGTGGCTTCGCCGGAGGAGGAGGTCCCTCCAGTATCGGTGGAGGAACTTCGCGCGGGGGTTCTGTCCCTCCGCGCGAAGAAGACGGCCCCTGGACCGGATGGTGTCCCCGCACGGGTGGTGGCCATCGCGGCGTCCCTCATGGAGGAGAGGTTTCGGGACCTCTTCAGCGCGTGCCTGACGGCTGGGAGGTTCCCGAAGATCTGGAAGGAGGGGCAGCTTTGCCTGCTCCGGAAGGAGGGACGCCCGGTGGACTCCCCCTCGGCATACCGGCCCATCGTTCTGCTCGATGAGGTCGGTAAATTGTTCGAGGGGATCATCGCCACCCGGCTTAATAGCCAGTTGCGGGAGGTAGGGCCAGACCTGTCGGACGCCCAGTTCGGGTTTCGACAGGGGCGTTCGACGGTTGACGCGGTGGCCCTACTCAGGGGCCAAGTGCAGGAGGCGGTTAGAGCTGGGGACGGAGTGTTGGCGGTGTCGTTCGACATCGCAAACGCCTTCAACTCCGTGCCCCACTCGACCATATTGGAGGCACTCCGGTACCACGGAGTGCCCCAATATCTGCGAGTGATCCTGGCCAACTACCTGGAGGACCGGGAGGTCCTCCTGGCGGACAGGACGGCCAGGATCAGGCGCTACGGCGCGGAGTCCGGTGTTCCACAAGGCTCGGTGCTAGGGCCCCTCTTGTGGAACATCGGATTCGATTGGCTCCTGCGGGGCACCCTCCTCCAGGGCACGAGTGTCATCTGCTACGCGGATGACACTCTCCTCGTTGCCCGGGGGAGGGACTTTCGGGAGGCGGCCTGTTTGGCCTCGGCTGGCGGATCCTTAGTGGCAGGTAGGATCCGCCAGCTTGGTTTGAGGGTAGCGCTGAACAAGACCGAGGCCGTGTTCTTTCACGGGCCTCGGCAGCGCTGCCCTCCTGACGCCCACATCGTGGTGGAGGGCGTCCGGATAGGGGTCGGGGCCCAGATGAAGTATCTGGGCCTCGTGCTGGATAGCAGGTGGCGCTTCGGCCCGCACTTCAGCGGGCTGTCGACGCGCCTGCTGAAAGCCGCGGACGCCCTCTCATGGCTCCTCCCAAACCTGGGAGGGCCGAAGGAGCGATGCCGGCGCCTCTATGCCGGCATCCTCAAGAGCATGGCCCTTTACGGGGCACCCATCTGGGCGGACTCCCTCCACAGGAGGGAGAATGCAACCGCCATCCGCAGGCCCCAACGGGCCATTGCACAGCGGGTGGCGAGGGCCTACCGCTCAGTGGGTTTTGCGGCGGCGTGCGCTCTGGCCGGCACCCCTCCCTGGGAATTGGAGGCATGGGTGCTCGCCAGAGTGTACGAATGGGCGGCGCGGCGTAGGGCGCTGGGTGAGCGCCCCGCCGCGCAAGAGCGGGATGCCGTGCGGCGGGAGGCGAGGGACGCCATCGTCCAACACTGGACACGGGACCTCGCCTCCGCCACCTTTGGACGCCGGACGCTGGACGCGCTCGGTCCAGTCCTGCGGGACTGGCTCGAGCGCCCCCACGGTTTCCTCTCTTTCCGTCTGGTGCAGGTGTTGTCCGGGCATGGCTGCTTCGGAACGCACCTGCATCGGATCCAGAGGGAGGAAACCCCGGCGTGCCACGATTGTGGAGCCGCGGAGGACACGGCGCAGCACACCCTCGAGGTGTGCCCAGCCTGGGCTGAGCTGCGCCGTGCCCTGACAGATGTGGTCGGGCAGGACCTCTCACTTCCCAGTGTGGTCAACTCCATGCTGGGGAGTGGGGAGGCCTGGGCGGCAGTTGCCTCCTTTTGCGAGAATGTCATGTCGCAAAAGGAGGCGGCGGAGCGCGCGCGGGAGGACGATCCTCTCGCGCCGCCGCTCCGCAGGCGAAGAAGGGGTGGGAGACGGCGGTTGTACGATCGTCGCCTCCCTCCTTCTGGTGGTGATTAGCGGGCGACAGGCGCGGGGGCGCCTTCGCTCGCATTGCAGTAATCACCACCCTCGTCGGGCGGGAACGGCCTAGCACTCGTGGTCGTTCCCGGGCCCCTCCACTTAGGAAGGGGCGTGTGGGCCCCGCTGTAAAGGCGGGCGGTCGTCGGTGGGGGACTGGACGTAAAGGCTGTGCCGGTTTCCCAGTCCCCCTCCAAACAGACGATGCGGGAGTGCCGCTGGGTTATTTTAGTGGGTATGCCGGAGTAGCCGGAGAGTCCCACATAACCCGTCCATCCCCCAATGGGCGGGTATGCGTAACGCATTTTTTCCCAGCGCAAACAAAAAAAAAAAAAAAAAAAAAAAGGTTAGGTTAGGTTAGGTTAGGTTAGGTTAGGTTAGGTTAGGTTAGGTTAGGTTAGGTTA
Source organism: Pseudoips prasinana (assembly GCA_951640165.1). Lineage (NCBI taxonomy): Eukaryota > Metazoa > Arthropoda > Insecta > Lepidoptera > Nolidae > Pseudoips > Pseudoips prasinana. Next base: position 36,972,689 of record OX621247.1, read on the forward strand.
GGTTAGGTTAGGTTAGGTTACTCCCGCCGTTTGATCTCCTGGCGGCAGTCGACGCGACGGTCTTCACCGAAATCCGCGTCCGCCGGGAGAGCGGTGAGGCGCCAGAGCAGACGCTCGTTGCCTACAGGCGGGAAGCACACCGGCGCGTACTTGTACAGTGGCGCGCGCGGCTAGAATTGCCGCGGAACGCGCGCCAGCGTGCCGTCGGTGCCATCCTGCCTTACCTCGAAGCCTGGATGGGGAGGAGGGAGGGTAACGTCACCTACAGACTGACTCAGATACTCACCGGACACGGGTGTTTCGGTGAGTACCTGAGTCGGATCGGCCGAGAAGCGACGACACAGTGTCACCACTGCGGTAGCGACCTGGACTCAGCCCAACACACTCTAGAAGAGTGCCCGGCCTGGGAGGTCGAGAGGCGAGTCCTGGTCGCTGAGATCGGACGGGATCTTTCGCCGCCGGCAGTCGTCTATGCGATGCTGGCAGGCGACTCCACCACATGGGACGCCGTGGTCTCCTTCTGCGAAGCAGTCATGCTCCAGAAGGAGGCCGCCGAGCGGGATCGGGAGCGAGTCGACCCCGCTCGTAGACGGAGGAGGCGTCGGGGCGGCGGCGGCAGCCGTTAGCCCTACTCCCCTCGGGGTTGCGGTGGCAGTATGAGAAGTGTCCTCTACTGCCGCCACGTGCAAGCAGCCCCGGGAAGACAGCGAACTGTTTGTGGCGCAGTCGCTGTGCCGTACTGGCAGGAGTCGGCAAAATGGGGAGGGCAACCCACAGCTCTCCCCGGGTGCGTGTCCCGACCATCTGGGACACGGCGCAAAAAGGGGGGCACCGGAGCAGCATACCCGCGTTCCCGGGGCTCCCCCTATCAGGCGCCAGAAGAAGTCCACGGCAGGTTAGGTTTAGTCGGTGCGAGTCCGACATACCCACCCGCAGACACTTTTTGCGGGTGGCATGCATTAGCATTCCCCCTGCCTTATCAAAAAAAAAAAAAAAAAAAAAAAGGTTAGGTTAGGTTAGGTTAGGTTAGGTTAGGTTAGGTTAGGTTAGGTTAGGTTAGGTTAGGTTAGGTTAGGTTAGGTTAGGTTAGGTTTTTTTTTTTTTTTGGTATATATATAAGGAGAGAAAGGGTAACGCGTGTGATACGTCTTCCCTTTCTCATTGTTGGTGAGTGAAGGATTGGTGTTGGGTAGGAAGAGAGATACTCTTGTTGTTTTGGATAGGTGGAAATTAGGTAGTTAATATGTATATAGATAAATATAAGTAGTATGTATGTCAGCGTCTGTCACGAGAATAATTGTTTCCCGAGGCAAACGCTGGCACAAAAGAGCGGTCCACAGCTCGATACTTGGTGTTATTTGTTGAAGTCTTTGATGTGTCGAACAATGTAGCAAATGTGGTTATGGAAAGTATCGAGTGTGGCCGGATTCTGGATGGCGACGCAGAGGTTGTAGGGGTCGTTAGAACTGGAAGCCACCAGGTGGTCGTTTCTGGTGGACAAGAATCTGGGGCATGACTGTATCAGATGTTCCAGAGTTTGTGATGACTGATCATCGCATGGGCAGAGATCAGTGTCGGTGATTTTAAATCGGTGGAGGTATTGTCGGTGAAAGCCATGATTTGATAAAAATTGCGTTATTGGGAAATTTGGCTTGACTAGTTTAAGGTAAGACTGAAGGTCATCGAATGTAGGAAGTAGAGTTTTTAGGTGGGTGGTAGTAGAGTATAGTTCAGCAAGAGATTGGTGGGCGATTTCGCGGTTGCGCTGTTTTACATAGCTCATGGGAATGGAGTAGTAGTCTGGGCTGCGGTGCATGGAAGCAGCCGATTTGGCTGCAGAATCTGCCATCTCATTTCCGGATAAGCCTATGTGTGATTTTATCCAAGCAAATTTTATGTTTAGTCCGGAAATGAGAGCGTTATGTAGGTGTCGATGAATCCGGACAGCAAATGGATTTCCACTGTCAGGATTAGCCAGTTCGGTCAGTCCAGACCTACAATCCGAGAAGATGATGGAGTGTGTGATGTTGTTGCTCAGAAGCCACTGGCAGGCATGTTCGATGGCGAACATTTCCGCTTGGTACACTGAGCAACAATCATGCAGTTTTAGCTTTTTAGTTATGGCCTGTTTGCCAGGTTTCAAGATAACAACAGCAGCGCCAACCATGTCATCGTGTTTGCTACCATCAGTGTAGCACTCCACGGTGTTATTGTTGTCGCGGATGGATGTGATGTCATCAGTGGAGTAGACTTCGGTGAATTGAATAGAGATTCTAGAAGAGGGGTGTAAGAGTTCGGAAGGTGGTGAAAGAGTTTCTATAGGAGAGTCGGAGGGAAGAAAGGTGGAGGCTCCCTTTAATTTGGTATTCTCGTTGTTAGCGCATTCAAGGATTTTAGCAGGAAGAGGTGTAAGGTTAGCTAGACAGATAGAAGTGGGAGTGCTCACAGTTCTGAAGGCCTGAATTATTTTGAGAGCGAAGAGTCTCTGGAGTGACAGGAATTTGCTGCTGATGTACTGGTAATTAACAGCGCTGGACCAAATGCTAGCAGCGTAGCAAATGATGGGCTGAATGACATGTTCATATATTATCCTAACATTTTCTGGGTGCACTCCCCATGTAGGTCTGATGTAAATGGTAAGTTTTTGCAGCAAGACCTTCGCTTTTTCAATGATGTAGTCGCAGTGTTTAGTAAATTGAAGTTTGCGATCAATTATAATGCCGAGATATTTGAATTGTCCAACAAATTGGAGAACTTGGTTGTCAAATGAGATCTTACATTTAGTAGATTTGTTCGTGAAACCCACAATTTGTGTCTTGTCGGGACCGAATGTGAGTTTCACGGACCTACCCCACTCAAGTATTTGAGACAACGCGGTGTTGGTGATGTTCTCCAATTTGTTGGCAGTTTTTGAATGGGTAATCAGAAGAACATCATCAGCAAATGCCTGCAGATGACATCCCGCGGGGAGTTCGACCGTAAGTAGCTGATCAAGTAGGATGTTCCATAGCGATGGGCCGCAGACGGAGCCCTGGATGCAACCCATCGTCATGGACTTGCTGACTTCACAGTCCGAAAAGCCGAGTCTAACCATGCGATCGTCAATGTAACTGAGTAATGTGTTATAGATGTTTTGGGGGCACTTAACTTGTCTCAGACTGTGGAAAATGGCGGGCCACCAGGCATGATCAAAGGCAGCCTTTATATCCAAAGAAGTGGCGAGGTTAGGTTAGGTTAGGTTAGGTTAGGTTAGGTTAGGTTAGGTTAGGTTAGGTTAGGTTAGGTTAGGTTAGGTTAGGTTAGGTTAGGTTAGGTTAGGTTAGGTTAGGTTAGGTTAGGTTAGGTTAGGTTAGGTTAGGTTAGGTTAGGTTAGGTTAGGTTAGGTTAGGTTAGGTTAGGTTAGGTTAGGTTAGGTTAGGTTAGGTTAGGTTAGGTTAGGTTAGGTTAGGTTAGGTTAGGTTAGGTTAGGTTAGGTTAGGTTAGGTTAGGTTAGGTTAGGTTAGGTTAGGTTAGGTTAGGTTAGGTTAGGTTAGGTTAGGTTAGGTTAGGTTAGGTTAGGTTAGGTTAGGTTAGGTTAGGTTAGGTTAGGTTAGGTTAGGTTAGGTTAGGTTAGGTTAGGTTAGGTTAGGTTAGGTTAGGTTAGGTTAGGTTAGGTTAGGTTAGGTTAGGTTAGGTTAGGTTAGGTTAGGTTAGGTTAGGTTAGGTTAGGTTAGGTTAGGTTAGGTTAGGTTAGGTTAGGTTAGGTTAGGTTAGGTTAGGTTAGGTTAGGTTAGGTTAGGTTAGGTTAGGTTAGGTTAGGTTAGGTTAGGTTAGGTTAGGTTAGGTTAGGTTAGGTTAGGTTAGGTTAGGTTAGGTTAGGTTAGGTTAGGTTAGGTTAGGTTAGGTTAGGTTAGGTTAGGTTAGGTTAGGTTAGGTTAGGTTAGGTTAGGTTAGGTTAGGTTAGGTTAGGTTAGGTTAGGTTAGGTTAGGTTAGGTTAGGTTAGGTTAGGTTAGGTTAGGTTAGGTTAGGTTAGGTTAGGTTAGGTTAGGTTAGGTTAGGTTAGGTTAGGTTAGGTTAGGTTAGGTTAGGTTAGGTTAGGTTAGGTTAGGTTAGGTTAGGTTAGGTTAGGTTAGGTTAGGTTAGGTTAGGTTAGGTTAGGTTAGGTTAGGTTAGGTTAGGTTAGGTTAGGTTAGGTTAGGTTAGGTTAGGTTAGGTTAGGTTAGGTTAGGTTAGGTTAGGTTAGGTTAGGTTAGGTTAGGTTAGGTTAGGTTAGGTTAGGTTAGGTTAGGTTAGGTTAGGTTAGGTTAGGTTAGGTTAGGTTAGGTTAGGTTAGGTTAGGTTAGGTTAGGTTAGGTTAGGTTAGGTTAGGTTAGGTTAGGTTAGGTTAGGTTAGGTTAGGTTAGGTTAGGTTAGGTTAGGTTAGGTTAGGTTAGGTTAGGTTAGGTTAGGTTAGGTTAGGTTAGGTTAGGTTAGGTTAGGTTAGGTTAGGTTAGGTTAGGTTAGGTTAGGTTAGGTTAGGTTAGGTTAGGTTAGGTTAGGTTAGGTTAGGTTAGGTTAGGTTAGGTTAGGTTAGGTTAGGTTAGGTTAGGTTAGGTTAGGTTAGGTTAGGTTAGGTTAGGTTAGGTTAGGTTAGGTTAGGTTAGGTTAGGTTAGGTTAGGTTAGGTTAGGTTAGGTTAGGTTAGGTTAGGTTAGGTTAGGTTAGGTTAGGTTAGGTTAGGTTAGGTTAGGTTAGGTTAGGTTAGGTTAGGTTAGGTTAGGTTAGGTTAGGTTAGGTTAGGTTAGGTTAGGTTAGGTTAGGTTAGGTTAGGTTAGGTTAGGTTAGGTTAGGTTAGGTTAGGTTAGGTTAGGTTAGGTTAGGTTAGGTTAGGTTAGGTTAGGTTAGGTTAGGTTAGGTTAGGTTAGGTTAGGTTAGGTTAGGTTAGGTTAGGTTAGGTTAGGTTAGGTTAGGTTAGGTTAGGTTAGGTTAGGTTAGGTTAGGTTAGGTTAGGTTAGGTTAGGTTAGGTTAGGTTAGGTTAGGTTAGGTTAGGTTAGGTTAGGTTAGGTTAGGTTAGGTTAGGTTAGGTTAGGTTAGGTTAGGTTAGGTTAGGTTAGGTTAGGTTAGGTTAGGTTAGGTTAGGTTAGGTTAGGTTAGGTTAGGTTAGGTTAGGTTAGGTTAGGTTAGGTTAGGTTAGGTTAGGTTAGGTTAGGTTAGGTTAGGTTAGGTTAGGTTAGGTTAGGTTAGGTTAGGTTAGGTTAGGTTAGGTTAGGTTAGGTTAGGTTAGGTTAGGTTAGGTTAGGTTAGGTTAGGTTAGGTTAGGTTAGGTTAGGTTAGGTTAGGTTAGGTTAGGTTAGGTTAGGTTAGGTTAGGTTAGGTTAGGTTAGGTTAGGTTAGGTTAGGTTAGGTTAGGTTAGGTTAGGTTAGGTTAGGTTAGGTTAGGTTAGGTTAGGTTAGGTTAGGTTAGGTTAGGTTAGGTTAGGTTAGGTTAGGTTAGGTTAGGTTAGGTTAGGTTAGGTTAGGTTAGGTTAGGTTAGGTTAGGTTAGGTTAGGTTAGGTTAGGTTAGGTTAGGTTAGGTTAGGTTAGGTTAGGTTAGGTTAGGTTAGGTTAGGTTAGGTTAGGTTAGGTTAGGTTAGGTTAGGTTAGGTTAGGTTAGGTTAGGTTAGGTTAGGTTAGGTTAGGTTAGGTTAGGTTAGGTTAGGTTAGGTTAGGTTAGGTTAGGTTAGGTTAGGTTAGGTTAGGTTAGGTTAGGTTAGGTTAGGTTAGGTTAGGTTAGGTTAGGTTAGGTTAGGTTAGGTTAGGTTAGGTTAGGTTAGGTTAGGTTAGGTTAGGTTAGGTTAGGTTAGGTTAGGTTAGGTTAGGTTAGGTTAGGTTAGGTTAGGTTAGGTTAGGTTAGGTTAGGTTAGGTTAGGTTAGGTTAGGTTAGGTTAGGTTAGGTTAGGTTAGGTTAGGTTAGGTTAGGTTAGGTTAGGTTAGGTTAGGTTAGGTTAGGTTAGGTTAGGTTAGGTTAGGTTAGGTTAGGTTAGGTTAGGTTAGGTTAGGTTAGGTTAGGTTAGGTTAGGTTAGGTTAGGTTAGGTTAGGTTAGGTTAGGTTAGGTTAGGTTAGGTTAGGTTAGGTTAGGTTAGGTTAGGTTAGGTTAGGTTAGGTTAGGTTAGGTTAGGTTAGGTTAGGTTAGGTTAGGTTAGGTTAGGTTAGGTTAGGTTAGGTTAGGTTAGGTTAGGTTAGGTTAGGTTAGGTTAGGTTAGGTTAGGTTAGGTTAGGTTAGGTTAGGTTAGGTTAGGTTAGGTTAGGTTAGGTTAGGTTAGGTTAGGTTAGGTTAGGTTAGGTTAGGTTAGGTTAGGTTAGGTTAGGTTAGGTTAGGTTAGGTTAGGTTAGGTTAGGTTAGGTTAGGTTAGGTTAGGTTAGGTTAGGTTAGGTTAGGTTAGGTTAGGTTAGGTTAGGTTAGGTTAGGTTAGGTTAGGTTAGGTTAGGTTAGGTTAGGTTAGGTTAGGTTAGGTTAGGTTAGGTTAGGTTAGGTTAGGTTAGGTTAGGTTAGGTTAGGTTAGGTTAGGTTAGGTTAGGTTAGGTTAGGTTAGGTTAGGTTAGGTTAGGTTAGGTTAGGTTAGGTTAGGTTAGGTTAGGTTAGGTTAGGTTAGGTTAGGTTAGGTTAGGTTAGGTTAGGTTAGGTTAGGTTAGGTTAGGTTAGGTTAGGTTAGGTTAGGTTAGGTTAGGTTAGGTTAGGTTAGGTTAGGTTAGGTTAGGTTAGGTTAGGTTAGGTTAGGTTAGGTTAGGTTAGGTTAGGTTAGGTTAGGTTAGGTTAGGTTAGGTTAGGTTAGGTTAGGTTAGGTTAGGTTAGGTTAGGTTAGGTTAGGTTAGGTTAGGTTAGGTTAGGTTAGGTTAGGTTAGGTTAGGTTAGGTTAGGTTAGGTTAGGTTAGGTTAGGTTAGGTTAGGTTAGGTTAGGTTAGGTTAGGTTAGGTTAGGTTAGGTTAGGTTAGGTTAGGTTAGGTTAGGTTAGGTTAGGTTAGGTTAGGTTAGGTTAGGTTAGGTTAGGTTAGGTTAGGTTAGGTTAGGTTAGGTTAGGTTAGGTTAGGTTAGGTTAGGTTAGGTTAGGTTAGGTTAGGTTAGGTTAGGTTAGGTTAGGTTAGGTTAGGTTAGGTTAGGTTAGGTTAGGTTAGGTTAGGTTAGGTTAGGTTAGGTTAGGTTAGGTTAGGTTAGGTTAGGTTAGGTTAGGTTAGGTTAGGTTAGGTTAGGTTAGGTTAGGTTAGGTTAGGTTAGGTTAGGTTAGGTTAGGTTAGGTTAGGTTAGGTTAGGTTAGGTTAGGTTAGGTTAGGTTAGGTTAGGTTAGGTTAGGTTAGGTTAGGTTAGGTTAGGTTAGGTTAGGTTAGGTTAGGTTAGGTTAGGTTAGGTTAGGTTAGGTTAGGTTAGGTTAGGTTAGGTTAGGTTAGGTTAGGTTAGGTTAGGTTAGGTTAGGTTAGGTTAGGTTAGGTTAGGTTAGGTTAGGTTAGGTTAGGTTAGGTTAGGTTAGGTTAGGTTAGGTTAGGTTAGGTTAGGTTAGGTTAGGTTAGGTTAGGTTAGGTTAGGTTAGGTTAGGTTAGGTTAGGTTAGGTTAGGTTAGGTTAGGTTAGGTTAGGTTAGGTTAGGTTAGGTTAGGTTAGGTTAGGTTAGGTTAGGTTAGGTTAGGTTAGGTTAGGTTAGGTTAGGTTAGGTTAGGTTAGGTTAGGTTAGGTTAGGTTAGGTTAGGTTAGGTTAGGTTAGGTTAGGTTAGGTTAGGTTAGGTTAGGTTAGGTTAGGTTAGGTTAGGTTAGGTTAGGTTAGGTTAGGTTAGGTTAGGTTAGGTTAGGTTAGGTTAGGTTAGGTTAGGTTAGGTTAGGTTAGGTTAGGTTAGGTTAGGTTAGGTTAGGTTAGGTTAGGTTAGGTTAGGTTAGGTTAGGTTAGGTTAGGTTAGGTTAGGTTAGGTTAGGTTAGGTTAGGTTAGGTTAGGTTAGGTTAGGTTAGGTTAGGTTAGGTTAGGTTAGGTTAGGTTAGGTTAGGTTAGGTTAGGTTAGGTTAGGTTAGGTTAGGTTAGGTTAGGTTAGGTTAGGTTAGGTTAGGTTAGGTTAGGTTAGGTTAGGTTAGGTTAGGTTAGGTTAGGTTAGGTTAGGTTAGGTTAGGTTAGGTTAGGTTAGGTTAGGTTAGGTTAGGTTAGGTTAGGTTAGGTTAGGTTAGGTTAGGTTAGGTTAGGTTAGGTTAGGTTAGGTTAGGTTAGGTTAGGTTAGGTTAGGTTAGGTTAGGTTAGGTTAGGTTAGGTTAGGTTAGGTTAGGTTAGGTTAGGTTAGGTTAGGTTAGGTTAGGTTAGGTTAGGTTAGGTTAGGTTAGGTTAGGTTAGGTTAGGTTAGGTTAGGTTAGGTTAGGTTAGGTTAGGTTAGGTTAGGTTAGGTTAGGTTAGGTTAGGTTAGGTTAGGTTAGGTTAGGTTAGGTTAGGTTAGGTTAGGTTAGGTTAGGTTAGGTTAGGTTAGGTTAGGTTAGGTTAGGTTAGGTTAGGTTAGGTTAGGTTAGGTTAGGTTAGGTTAGGTTAGGTTAGGTTAGGTTAGGTTAGGTTAGGTTAGGTTAGGTTAGGTTAGGTTAGGTTAGGTTAGGTTAGGTTAGGTTAGGTTAGGTTAGGTTAGGTTAGGTTAGGTTAGGTTAGGTTAGGTTAGGTTAGGTTAGGTTAGGTTAGGTTAGGTTAGGTTAGGTTAGGTTAGGTTAGGTTAGGTTAGGTTAGGTTAGGTTAGGTTAGGTTAGGTTAGGTTAGGTTAGGTTAGGTTAGGTTAGGTTAGGTTAGGTTAGGTTAGGTTAGGTTAGGTTAGGTTAGGTTAGGTTAGGTTAGGTTAGGTTAGGTTAGGTTAGGTTAGGTTAGGTTAGGTTAGGTTAGGTTAGGTTAGGTTAGGTTAGGTTAGGTTAGGTTAGGTTAGGTTAGGTTAGGTTAGGTTAGGTTAGGTTAGGTTAGGTTAGGTTAGGTTAGGTTAGGTTAGGTTAGGTTAGGTTAGGTTAGGTTAGGTTAGGTTAGGTTAGGTTAGGTTAGGTTAGGTTAGGTTAGGTTAGGTTAGGTTAGGTTAGGTTAGGTTAGGTTAGGTTAGGTTAGGTTAGGTTAGGTTAGGTTAGGTTAGGTTAGGTTAGGTTAGGTTAGGTTAGGTTAGGTTAGGTTAGGTTAGGTTAGGTTAGGTTAGGTTAGGTTAGGTTAGGTTAGGTTAGGTTAGGTTAGGTTAGGTTAGGTTAGGTTAGGTTAGGTTAGGTTAGGTTAGGTTAGGTTAGGTTAGGTTAGGTTAGGTTAGGTTAGGTTAGGTTAGGTTAGGTTAGGTTAGGTTAGGTTAGGTTAGGTTAGGTTAGGTTAGGTTAGGTTAGGTTAGGTTAGGTTAGGTTAGGTTAGGTTAGGTTAGGTTAGGTTAGGTTAGGTTAGGTTAGGTTAGGTTAGGTTAGGTTAGGTTAGGTTAGGTTAGGTTAGGTTAGGTTAGGTTAGGTTAGGTTAGGTTAGGTTAGGTTAGGTTAGGTTAGGTTAGGTTAGGTTAGGTTAGGTTAGGTTAGGTTAGGTTAGGTTAGGTTAGGTTAGGTTAGGTTAGGTTAGGTTAGGTTAGGTTAGGTTAGGTTAGGTTAGGTTAGGTTAGGTTAGGTTAGGTTAGGTTAGGTTAGGTTAGGTTAGGTTAGGTTAGGTTAGGTTAGGTTAGGTTAGGTTAGGTTAGGTTAGGTTAGGTTAGGTTAGGTTAGGTTAGGTTAGGTTAGGTTAGGTTAGGTTAGGTTAGGTTAGGTTAGGTTAGGTTAGGTTAGGTTAGGTTAGGTTAGGTTAGGTTAGGTTAGGTTAGGTTAGGTTAGGTTAGGTTAGGTTAGGTTAGGTTAGGTTAGGTTAGGTTAGGTTAGGTTAGGTTAGGTTAGGTTAGGTTAGGTTAGGTTAGGTTAGGTTAGGTTAGGTTAGGTTAGGTTAGGTTAGGTTAGGTTAGGTTAGGTTAGGTTAGGTTAGGTTAGGTTAGGTTAGGTTAGGTTAGGTTAGGTTAGGTTAGGTTAGGTTAGGTTAGGTTAGGTTAGGTTAGGTTAGGTTAGGTTAGGTTAGGTTAGGTTAGGTTAGGTTAGGTTAGGTTAGGTTAGGTTAGGTTAGGTTAGGTTAGGTTAGGTTAGGTTAGGTTAGGTTAGGTTAGGTTAGGTTAGGTTAGGTTAGGTTAGGTTAGGTTAGGTTAGGTTAGGTTAGGTTAGGTTAGGTTAGGTTAGGTTAGGTTAGGTTAGGTTAGGTTAGGTTAGGTTAGGTTAGGTTAGGTTAGGTTAGGTTAGGTTAGGTTAGGTTAGGTTAGGTTAGGTTAGGTTAGGTTAGGTTAGGTTAGGTTAGGTTAGGTTAGGTTAGGTTAGGTTAGGTTAGGTTAGGTTAGGTTAGGTTAGGTTAGGTTAGGTTAGGTTAGGTTAGGTTAGGTTAGGTTAGGTTAGGTTAGGTTAGGTTAGGTTAGGTTAGGTTAGGTTAGGTTAGGTTAGGTTAGGTTAGGTTAGGTTAGGTTAGGTTAGGTTAGGTTAGGTTAGGTTAGGTTAGGTTAGGTTAGGTTAGGTTAGGTTAGGTTAGGTTAGGTTAGGTTAGGTTAGGTTAGGTTAGGTTAGGTTAGGTTAGGTTAGGTTAGGTTAGGTTAGGTTAGGTTAGGTTAGGTTAGGTTAGGTTAGGTTAGGTTAGGTTAGGTTAGGTTAGAGGTTAGGTTAGGTTAGGTTAGGTTAGGTTAGGTTAGGTTAGGTTAGGTTAGGTTAGGTTAGGTTAGGTTAGGTTAGGTTAGGTTAGGTTAGGTTAGGTTAGGTTAGGTTAGGTTAGGTTAGGTTAGGTTAGGTTAGGTTAGGTTAGGTTAGGTTAGGTTAGGTTAGGTTAGGTTAGGTTAGGTTAGGTTAGGTTAGGTTAGGTTAGGTTAGGTTAGGTTAGGTTAGGTTAGGTTAGGTTAGGTTAGGTTAGGTTAGGTTAGGTTAGGTTAGGTTAGGTTAGGTTAGGTTAGGTTAGGTTAGGTTAGGTTAGGTTAGGTTAGGTTAGGTTAGGTTAGGTTAGGTTAGGTTAGGTTAGGTTAGGTTAGGTTAGGTTAGGTTAGGTTAGGTTAGGTTAGGTTAGGTTAGGTTAGGTTAGGTTAGGTTAGGTTAGGTTAGGTTAGGTTAGGTTAGGTTAGGTTAGGTTAGGTTAGGTTAGGTTAGGTTAGGTTAGGTTAGGTTAGGTTAGGTTAGGTTAGGTTAGGTTAGGTTAGGTTAGGTTAGGTTAGGTTAGGTTAGGTTAGGTTAGGTTAGGTTAGGTTAGGTTAGGTTAGGTTAGGTTAGGTTAGGTTAGGTTAGGTTAGGTTAGGTTAGGTTAGGTTAGGTTAGGTTAGGTTAGGTTAGGTTAGGTTAGGTTAGGTTAGGTTAGGTTAGGTTAGGTTAGGTTAGGTTAGGTTAGGTTAGGTTAGGTTAGGTTAGGTTAGGTTAGGTTAGGTTAGGTTAGGTTAGGTTAGGTTAGGTTAGGTTAGGTTAGGTTAGGTTAGGTTAGGTTAGGTTAGGTTAGGTTAGGTTAGGTTAGGTTAGGTTAGGTTAGGTTAGGTTAGGTTAGGTTAGGTTAGGTTAGGTTAGGTTAGGTTAGGTTAGGTTAGGTTAGGTTAGGTTAGGTTAGGTTAGGTTAGGTTAGGTTAGGTTAGGTTAGGTTAGGTTAGGTTAGGTTAGGTTAGGTTAGGTTAGGTTAGGTTAGGTTAGGTTAGGTTAGGTTAGGTTAGGTTAGGTTAGGTTAGGTTAGGTTAGGTTAGGTTAGGTTAGGTTAGGTTAGGTTAGGTTAGGTTAGGTTAGGTTAGGTTAGGTTAGGTTAGGTTAGGTTAGGTTAGGTTAGGTTAGGTTAGGTTAGGTTAGGTTAGGTTAGGTTAGGTTAGGTTAGGTTAGGTTAGGTTAGGTTAGGTTAGGTTAGGTTAGGTTAGGTTAGGTTAGGTTAGGTTAGGTTAGGTTAGGTTAGGTTAGGTTAGGTTAGGTTAGGTTAGGTTAGGTTAGGTTAGGTTAGGTTAGGTTAGGTTAGGTTAGGTTAGGTTAGGTTAGGTTAGGTTAGGTTAGGTTAGGTTAGGTTAGGTTAGGTTAGGTTAGGTTAGGTTAGGTTAGGTTAGGTTAGGTTAGGTTAGGTTAGGTTAGGTTAGGTTAGGTTAGGTTAGGTTAGGTTAGGTTAGGTTAGGTTAGGTTAGGTTAGGTTAGGTTAGGTTAGGTTAGGTTAGGTTAGGTTAGGTTAGGTTAGGTTAGGTTAGGTTAGGTTAGGTTAGGTTAGGTTAGGTTAGGTTAGGTTAGGTTAGGTTAGGTTAGGTTAGGTTAGGTTAGGTTAGGTTAGGTTAGGTTAGGTTAGGTTAGGTTAGGTTAGGTTAGGTTAGGTTAGGTTAGGTTAGGTTAGGTTAGGTTAGGTTAGGTTAGGTTAGGTTAGGTTAGGTTAGGTTAGGTTAGGTTAGGTTAGGTTAGGTTAGGTTAGGTTAGGTTAGGTTAGGTTAGGTTAGGTTAGGTTAGGTTAGGTTAGGTTAGGTTAGGTTAGGTTAGGTTAGGTTAGGTTAGGTTAGGTTAGGTTAGGTTAGGTTAGGTTAGGTTAGGTTAGGTTAGGTTAGGTTAGGTTAGGTTAGGTTAGGTTAGGTTAGGTTAGGTTAGGTTAGGTTAGGTTAGGTTAGGTTAGGT